>OX383944.1:20421058-22821058 GCA_947532085.1 Elegia similella | reverse complement strand
GCTAAGCTCCTCAACTAAAACTAAGAAACAAAGCTGTTCACACGCTTCTAATGGTCAATATTCACTTTGTGAACAAATAAATCAGCAGTAAAACTTGGGACCATTACAATCATGGGACTCAGGTGTAACATAAACATTATATCTTTAAACTACACACTGTTGTCTGTCAGTTAAGAAAAGATTGGCAGCGCTATGAAAACCAAAGGTGGAAGACCGAATTTTAAGATTTCAGGTCAGACTGAGTACACATTACAACTTTTTGCTTTGCATGGGTTACATGGGTCATAAAGGTAATATAGACAGTCAGCAGCTGATAAAAGGCAGTTTGAAATATAGTATTTCTTCTACAAAAAGTTGCAATGTGTCTGCACTGTTATATCAGACCTCAAATGCATTTAAATGGTGATACAGTACTAAAAGTACTTAAATACTTGCATAATCATATAAAAAAAAGCCACAAAAAATATTCTCTCAAACAAAATTTAAGAGAATAAGCCTCATTGAGTTATCCAACAGGAATTATCAGTAATGGAATAAAACAGTCTTCAAGGCACCAGCTACACAAGTGATCTAACATGACTGCATGTCTTTTCATGAGTTTTTGCAGCATATAATTGCTTCTGAAGCTAGTCCCTTAATCCAGATCCATTTGGCATATCAGTAACACAGTAGAAATCGTACAACAGGCACTTCAAGCAAGTTTGTTTAAAACTGGGTCACCAACATCTGTGAATGTGAAGAAACCAAGCGTGCCATAACAACGTCACATCTACTGCAAATAGGTTGCGAGCCAGTGTGTAATCAATCAGACAACATTATCAATAATATTATTATTAAGAGTAAATAAAATATTTTAGTAAAAACTTTATGAGGACACTTTCTACACAGACCCATATAACATACAAAAATCATATACTATATCATTATGATTTAAAATATATACTATGCTTTGTCCAACTCACTAGTGTTTCACATTCAATTTACAATCTGGATTACCACCGGCCATCCACAACACTGCTCATTGGCAATCGACTCACTCATCGCACATTAGGACACTGTCACCTCACTCAGCAGTGGCTTCATACTTTCACTGCTGTTGGTTAGGCTGGGAGGCCTGGCTGGCCGACTTTGTGATAACAATGGTTTGCTTGCCTCCAACACCTGATTTGCCCAGCTGCAGTACATTTGACGGTAGTGTGATGATCTTATTGCCGCCTACCGTGTTCGCTGATACCAGTTTCACGATGGTAGCTCCAGGTGCGATACCTTGACCTTGAGCCACGCTCACGGGCGCCGCCGGCCTGTTTTGCATCATGGCGACTTTGGGAACTGTGGCTACTGTCATACCTGTGGACGTTTTCACTAGCGTTACGTACTGTGGCGTATTGCTCGACTGTGCATTTGCACCTGGAGTCTTTTTGATGATGACGGGGATACCCGCGTTGCCGCCCGCTTGCCGGAGCACAGTAGCGCCCCCAGCACCGGTCGTCGTTGCTACCGTCGCCGTCTGCTCGCCTGATTTCGCAGTGACAATCTTGTACACCGGCGTCTTAACCTGCTGACCACCGAGCGCACTGCCTGCAATCTGAATTGCTCCCCCACTGCTAGCTATCACCGGCAGATTCCCAGCTCCTAACTTAACAGGAACACCGGCTGCCACTTTCGTCTGGAGATTGGCGACCCCAGCCTGCATCGGCACGCCGCCGGCTGTCTTCACAAGGACATTACTTGTGCCTATTTTTACATTGCCTGCGCCAAGTTTGAGAGGAGTCGTGGCGACCTGCCCCACCTTCTGGACACTGTTAGCTGAAATTTTACCCTGAATGTTAGCAGCACCTATTTTCAGAGGGACAGCATTGCCAGTCAGTTTGACGGGCATGTTGCCGGCTCCTAGTTTGACAGGCATGGCCCCGCTGGCACCTGTCTTCACTTGCACGAAGCGGGGTGTGCCGCCGCCCGCCGCGCCTGAACTGAGCACGATCTGAGCGTTGGACTGCGCGGTGGATACGCGCACGGTGCCCGGCGTCCCGACGCCGCTCACGATCCTCGTCACGCCCTGGGGAGTGACCGCCGCCACTTTGATTTGCTGAGAAGATCCAGCTGCCACGGTGGCTGGGGATTTAACAATAGTTTTGCCTTGATAAGTAGATTGTTTCAAAGTAGGTGTATTTGGCGAAATTTTAACTGCAGCAGACTGTATTGTGGCAGGCACTTTGATTCCAGCAGGAACAACTTTCTGTGGTGTGGAGACAATGGGCTGGATGGCTGGCGAGGCAGCCGCGGCCACGGGGCGGACGGGCAGGTCTGTCGGCGTCGGCGGCAGGCCCGTCGAGACTGGTGATGTGAGACCGAAGGCTTTGGATGCGTCAGGTTGTGAGGCGACAGGGGACGCGGGCGGAGGCGCGGTCACGGGCTCTGCAGCCGTCGGGAAGCGCGCCGGAGTCACTTTGCCACATTTCTGTACTTGTAGAACATAAGTAGTGATGGTGTTCATCGCTGGCCAACACAATTCTAAAGATGTTGTTCCAGCACGCACCAGTGCCACGCGACCAGCCTGTGGTGGCACTCCAACTTCAAGGTACCAAAGATCTTTGCAACAGATCTGATTGTTCCATGTTTTCCTGTAGCCGTCTCTTCCGGACCAGATGTACAATCTTGTTTGTATAGCCACAGCACTGTGCCCAGCCCTGGCTCGTGGAATACACTCTTCAAACTTATCCAAGGAGATGTTGTCCCAGGTCATTGACTCCAAATTTAGGGATGCAAGTGTGTTAGTACATTTCCATTCTTTCTCATGTGTGGCAAGTTTGGATTCATCTGGTACTAGTGGCACCCAGCCTCCGTATACATACATATGGTGACCAATGACAGTTGCAGTGTGAAGTGAGCGGGGCAGGGGAGCTGGGCCGCCTACTTCAGGCCGAGACCATGACATGCTGTCCACATCCAGCACCCAGAGGTCACCCAACCGTGACCCACTCATGCCACCATAGATTATAAGTGACGATTTTCCAGTATTTCTGTCTGTGTAAGCTACTCCACTGTGAGACTCCCTAGGAGGTGGGGATTGGCCATAAGTTAATGGGATGTCCCATACAGTCATAGAAGAATTTGGGTACAGTTCCAGCGTATACAAATCGTTAAGATATCGTGGAATATTATTCTTGGGGTCATCACTCTCATTGGCCAGCCCGCCAAATAAGTAAACTTTCCCATTGAGGAGGGTGAAGCTGTGACCGAGCCTAGGGCACGGAGGGATACCCTGCTTGGGCGGCAAAGGCTTTAGACGTTTCCATTCCCATCTGGAGGCTTGTAGTTCGTACAAATCGTTAGAATACTTGCCGTACTCCACCATGCCGCCAAACACCAAAAGGCGCGTGCCGTCCACCACGAACCCATAGGCAGCACATCCTGGAGGCACTTCCCCTTTCGTGACAGGTACGAACCATTGGTTTGTAGTGGTGTTGAAGACGTGAAGCTCGTGAACGATCCCTTCGTTTCCGCCGCCGAAAACTATCATCAAATCTTTTATGGCGACAGCCCGATGGCCATGGCGAGGACGTGGTTGAGGGCCGGTGGGGTTGTAAACTTTTTGCCACTTAAGTACCGCGTTTTCCTTCATTTTTACTATACATTTGTCACTAAAAAGCTTTATACCGTATGTATCGCAGGGATGCGTATCTATAGCATAGACAATGAGAAACGTCGTAAATAAGCTTGGAAGAAAATATTCAGGTCACTTGACGCTAAATAACGCAATCAGATATAGCTTTCTCTTTCCCACTTAGGAGATATTCCTATGAGTAAAAAAAAATCACCTTATACAGCTTCGAGCGTATAACAAAAATGGCGTTAGCAACAGCGTTGCCAACTTGATAAATGCAAAAAGCGGCGTCGGACGTCAAGCCATTATCTATGGATCAATATAGTCTTAAAAAAATATTATGATTGCTGGAATCTTACTAGAACTAGAAATTAAATTCTTATTGATTTTATTTTTCGCGCCTTTTTATTTTTTAACCTATTTGATGACCATAATTAAAAGATTACGATTCAAATAAATATTTCTTAAGAATTAAGGTTTCAATAGAATAATCAATTAAGCCTCCTCCTGGGTGAGTTCAACGAAGAGACTACATAAGCCAAAATATTTTAAAATCAAGAACTATATAAGTAGCATTTCATTCTCAGAGGTTTATGGGGAGAAAGATGCTGTATGGAGCGGAGTGCTGGGTGACGAAGAAGAAAGAGTAACATCGGATTCACGTGGCAGAAATGCATATGCTTAGTTGACTTACAAGGATGGATGAAATTTGAAACCAGTACATAAGAGGGAGCCTGAAAGTTGCACCGATAGTTGAAAAATTGAAAAGCCAATGTCAAACATGGTATGGACATAATAGAAAGGAGAAATGCCAAACATCTAAAGAGAATGACCCAGTCCAAAACCGATTGCATGGCTCCTGCATGTTTAATTGCTGTGTTAGTTCTAATAGGATCCCAAAAAACCAGTCAAGTGCGAGTCGGACTCACGCACGTAGGGTTCCATACCGTTATATATAATACTTAAGTTAAAAATTATTAAAAATATTTCTGTTACATGATGTAACAAAAAAATTATACTTTTCGCAATTTTTCCTTTATCTGTGCTATACGACGTAGCTACGCACCAAATTTCAAGAAACTGAGTTCACGGGAAGTACCCTGTAGGTTTTGATTCCCTTGCGAATGTCAAAAATTATTAAAAATATTTTTATTAAATGATATAAATAAAAATTTATAGTTTTCGCAATTTTTCAGCTTGATACCTTAACGCGTTCCTGAAATAAAGGTTCTTGACAGACCGACAAACAGACAGACAGACGGACAACCGAGAAATCCTATAAGGGTTCCTTTTTACCTTTTGAGGTACGGAACCCTAAAAACGGAGAGAAGCTAAGGTAATAGCATTACTTAAACCGGGTAAGTCATAAGAAAACTTGAAAAATTATCGACCCATCTCATTACTATGGCACACTTACAAACTTCATAAAAAGAGTTTTAGTCGACTAACTTATAAATGTACTAGGTAAAATAAAATTTCATACAAATTGAATTGATAATTAGTTATGACAGATATTAGTTACGTAAAGTTAAGTAAACAAACAAATCGTAGCAGCGTTAATAATAACTAAAATAATTGCAATGTTTTTACGTTCGACAGCGCACGGCGCTTGGCGGAACGATACGAGACTGCTTGGTACCTATTGCGCTCGGGAATCAGAGTAGGTAATATACCTACGAAATCTTGTTATTAGCGCTTGCCTCTACTCGCGGTGGTACTCAAATGGATAATATATTTTTTTATTTCCCTTGTAAAGTAGAATTTTATAACTCTTTCTTCAGTTACCACCGTCATTTGTGGGCTCGTTTTTAGACGTTTTAGTGACTAAACCATTAGGCGTGAACTCAAGCTGGCATTTGCAACTACGGAACCCTACACTGCCCATGGCCGGTTTTCATTAGTAATTGCCAAACCTTAGTCTTTCTAATACAATGAAAAGAATCATTGTCATGATCATGTCAGGCGCTAGAAGTCCACTGCAGGACGTAGGCCTCCCTCAGAGATTTCCAATACGACCAGTTGGAAGCGGTCTGCATCCAGCGTCTTCATACGACCTTAGTCAGGTTACCTACAAAAAATCTTTGTTTTATTTTGGTTTAAAAATAAATTTATTGTTGAAAAACCATTATTAACAGTAAGTATAAATACAAAGTAAGTAAGTAAGTTAGTAACAGTAAGTCTTCATCGTCACTTACCATCAGGTGAGATGGGAGACAAATGCCTAATTCAATATTTAGTAAAAAAAAAAAAAAATACCTGAAAACCGCAGTTGCAACATTTCCCACGTTTTTTTAAACCGTCTGTATTGTGGTTAGAGTTTATTTATTATTAAGATGACATTGTCCATTGTAAAGGATAAACTTTTTTCAATATACCAACATGAAAATTAATGTTATTGTTAGGTCTGCATATATAGCCTATAGAGAACGCAAAGTATGTAGGTATGTCCTCTTATTTTATTGGTTCTTTCCATAGGCTCGCTCGGGATTATTGTATTTCTATGAGCTCGCTAAATACCTTGATGCTATTGTAAAATAACATCCGCATCCATAGATTTAGATGTTTTTTTTTTTTTTTTATTATGTTGATAGTACGTTTGGTAAAGCGCGCCAAAATGTGAATGTTATTCTGTAATGCGATTGATTATTAGGCTATACACGTGCAAATTTTTCTGTTTCGCTCATTTTAAAATAATTTCTATAAATATTGCAATTGAAAATGTTAATAAGATAAAACTTAGTCTGAAAATTAAAAGAATATATTATTTTAGTTTCGTAATTGACAAAGTTGTGATGTAACTTGTGATTTATTATATTTTTACTTCGTTATTGAGAATAGTCACCCAGGTTAGTCTATATTCTCTTGCATTAAAAAAAAAGTGGTTTAGCTATGACATATCAATGACAGCATTGACAGCGTATTTGTTTGACATATCATCGTAAACAAAGCAGTGAAAGCAGTAATTAGCAGTACTTTGAGTACCTACTTTTTCTTTTGTCTGAGGTTATGTACATACAATGGAAAATATAAATTTCCTGTTTATCTGATGAATTTTAATGGGTGGATGTATTGTGTTTCGTATTTAGAGCTGGCTGTTTACAACTTTAACCAGTGAAGTGAAAATTGCAACAGAGAACGCGATGCGTTCATGTCGATTACCTATGTGGGCAAATTTATTTAGGTCGGTCGAAGTCAGAGAGCCGCGCAAAAGGAACTGGACGGGAACGTGATTTGAAAAGTCAAAAATACCCTTCGTAAGCATTGGCAAGCAAAACATCCTAAGCGAGGGGCTGTCATACAATCAAATAAGAAAGGAGTTGGCGAGTGCAGACAGCCCAGTATTATCAACCAGGGCAGTAGCAGATTGGTGTAGCTACTGTAGAGAAACTATAGTAATTTATGAATTAGAATATTAACATAATAGGAGAAAATCGGTTGCCCGGGAAAAATTTTGCATATTGATGAGTCAAAGTTTGGAAAAAGGAAAGAATGATTGGAGATGGAAGTGACGATTTAAGGTTAGTGATGTGTCCCAATAATGAGAGATCAGCAAAAATGTTGGTGCGACTATTAAAAAAGCATGTTCTAAATGCTCCATCATCCACACAGATTATTGGAGAGCATATATGAGCCTTCCTGAACACGGAGTATTCATAAAAGGGTCAATCATTGTGATTCTTATAATAAATTTGTGGCACGATGGGACACACTCTCAATTGAGAGCCAGTGGTGTGGTGTGGACTATAAAATGCATTTCCTTAGCAGCAAAATAAACAATACTTCACGGACTGGCTTTGTGAGTACACATGGCGGCAAAGAATAAGGATCCACAAGAAATTGTTTAAAGTAGTCTGTTATGTGTACAAAATTACATAAATAAATATGTTTTTTGTTAGAAAATATATTTTATTTAATTTCCTTCATTAGTAACCTCATGTGATGAAGTCAACCCCAAATGGAGTAGAATAGCATAATAAACAGTCAAATCTCAAATGAGTTAGGCTTTAAGAAAGGAGTCAGTTAAGCCTTGATGAAATAGTTTACATTTTGCAACTAAATTCAAAGCTACAAACTACTGTGTTTCATAATGTAATAGTAAAGTTCTATGAAAGAGGGCAGAAAAGAAGTTATGTTCGAATTAGTTTTTTTTATTTCCACCTGGAACAAAGGTTACGTTGAAGGATTTGTTACCTCATGACTGTTGATGACTAGTTTATGACATTTTATGACAGTTCAGATTTCATTTACTTTTGCCCACTTTTACTTGGTGGCGCGGTTTTTCCCGCGTTTGGGTACTATTTTTGGGGTACTTATTTGGAAAAATCGTTCGTTTACGAACGACATCATTTCAAAAATAGCACTCCTGGCACTCCCACATCTCCGCGGTCCCGAAGATTACAAGATTTTTTGGTAGAAGAGCATTTTTTTAAACACGCGTTAGCGATTTTCGTAGGCGTCTAGTATGGGCGAACTTTTTTAGGGTTCCGTAATCCGTCTGTCTTTCATTATTGTGTAATAAAACTTAAAATATAAAAAATATGTCAAATTAATTATAATATTATTATCCTTACTAATATTATAAATGCGAAAGTGAGTTTGTTTGTTTGTTTGTTTGTTACGCTTTCACGCCGTAACTACTGAACCGATTATCATGAAATTTTGCATACAAGTTCTCTGAAGTACGGAGAAGGACATAGGCTAGCTTTTATCCCGGGAAAAAGTACTAATCCCGAGGGATCGACACTGACGCGGGCGGAGCCGCGGGCGAAAGCTAGCAAACAATATATTTTTCATTTTAGTCTTAGACCGGCCACGCTTTATCCTTATCCTTACTTATTATTATTATTATATTTATTATAATTATAATTATTAATTATAATATTATAAATGCGAAAGTGAGTGTTTGTTTGTTTATTTGTTTGTTTGTTACGCTTTCACGCCGTAACTACTCAACCGATCATCATGAAATTTTGCATACAAGTTCTCTGGAGTGCGGAGAAGGACATAGGCTACCTTTTATCCTGGGAAAAAGTACTATTCCCGAGGGATCGACATTGACGCGGGCGGAGCCGCGGGCGAAAGCTAGTTTTGTATAAAAAACAACGGATTGCTATCCGGCAGTGCCAGCAGAAGTGAAAACCCGCCTTTGCGGCGGTCTCAGGTCCGTCTTACGAATTTTCGATCAGGTCACGTGTCTTGACGCGAGTTTAACGCGTTTTTTACCCGTCCCAAAAAGTGCGTGCACTTTTTCACACCGCAGAAGTTTTCACTTCCATAAATCAAAGTAGACAACGATACGTGAAATTTTAATTTTGATCCCATTGCGTTTACGTACAATGGAGTCAACGGCAATGATAGTTTATGACGAACCTGGTCGTCCTCCTAATCATTTAAACATTGGAGAGTGTCTTTCATTTTTAGCCAAGCATGTTTTCAGGCCAGCAGCCCGCTCATTGGGGTGAATAGCAGTGGTATCCAACATAATTCATATCAGATGAATTGAAAGTTGATTAAATAATAATAACATTAAAAATAAAATCATTTATTTCAGACGTCAATTGTCCATGTTATAATTAACATACCTAATCTATACTTATTACAATTTCAAAATCAAAAATGACATTACATTTTATACCTACCTAATTCAAATTAATATCTATTATATTAGTAGCTATACTTATATACCATAGGTTTTATGAGAGTATTTTACCCATAAGCCTGCAGTATAAAAAGATTGGCATTACGCCCTGAATAGTGTTACTTTTACCTCATTTGAGCATCTTGTAAATCTCCTTGCAAGCATATTGCCCCTCACCGCCAGAGCCCTTCTCCTTCTTAATGTCCTCTTTTTAGTCCTTAAAAGCTTTATTTTCGATTTTATTTATTTTTTACTTATTTTAATTTTCCATCTTACTTACACACATTGTATTCTATCCTACTCACACACTGTCTCGCATGTATATGCGTATCTGTAGTAGGTATCTACTACAGAAGTACAGACACGGCGAAAACAAATATGTCACGCAGCGTGGATGTTTGCTAACATTGAAAATGGAAGTTGGCAACATTACGTGAAGCCTCCATTTTCCAGAGCTCACAGGGACGTGACCAGACGTGACCATGTATAAAATGTTTAAAAGGTTTTCTGTTGGTTTGCTTTTGAAACCTTTAAAACGATATTGCAGTTCTGTTGGAGGAAATGTCGAAATGCAAAATAAGAATAACAGCATTAAAATAGACCACTGTGGCTTAGTGGCACGGGAAGTGCCGTTGAATCATAAAGTCCCGGGTTCGATCCCCGGTCAGGTCAAAATGGAAAACGATCTTTTTCAGATTGGCCTCGGTCTCGGATGTTTAATTATTATTTATCTAAAAAATATAGTATAATAATATAGTATGACCACGACACACGTTCACAACTTACAGTGGAGTGAAGCTAGCTCAATGTATGTGATTTGTCCCTCGGTACCTATTTATATTTCTTTATTACCTGACTGACGTAGAAGGAGGGTAAAGTTTTTCGCCCGTATGTATGTGTGTAAGTAAGTATGTCTGTTCCATTGTCGTCTCCTGTAGCCTAAACGGCTTGACCGATTTTGAAGTGCGAGGTATCATTAGATTCGTATTCTTCCCCGGAGTGTCATAAGCTATGTGACGTTAGCAAAACAACAACGGCAAGTGTTGTCCCGGAGTGCAAACTCCGGGAGCGCCGGAAGTAGTGAAAACTTAACATTGTGCATTTCTGAATGTCGTGGAATGGTTAGGAAATCATTTCGCACGAATTGCTTTATTTATCAGTTTAAAAGTATTAACATTTATGTGATTAAATACAATATTCATTTAAGTATGGCGCTATCGTACACCAACATTGGTGGCGGGCATGAAGGGAATAATAGTAGTGGGTGGGCGCTGGCCAGCAATATAGTTAGCATGAACTAACTGGTGTAAAAGTAAATGTAGCTTTGACTTCCGCAAAGTAACACCTGAATCTAATAACTGTTCTTTACAAGTATGTGTGTGTTTCTCTATGGTTATATTGTCTTTGTTTGCGTTTAATTACGCGGCAAATGAACGCTTTTACGTTGACAGTACAATTTTAATTACATTGCGGAATTGACTTCGTTAGGCTTTGTGGTACAGGCGGCCGCACATAGGAGGAGACGGTGCAGTTACAAATATCTTGTCTTTTTATACTGCTGTCATATTTAATTATGTAGATAGTGGCTAGCTCCGTGGCGCAGCGGTCAACACGTCAGCCTGCGACACGAGGTTCAATCCTCGGCCAGGTCAAGATTGAAAATGATCTTTTTCAGATTGGCCTGGGTCTTGGATGTGTATCTATATATGTATTTGTTATAAAATATAGTATCGTTGAGATAGTATCCCATAACACAAGTCTTGAACTTACTTTGGGGCTAGCTCAATCTGTGTGATTTGTCCGTATTTATTTATAAAAGAGCGTGTGAATTTACCCTCAAAATTACCTTTACCCAACCTAACAAACTTACCACACGCACAGTGCTAGCGCTGATATGGTGGAAAATAGAAAAATGGAGAGATTTGACAAACAGAGCCGACCCCGGATAGGGAAAGGGCAAGGAAGAATAAGAGAGACACACACTTGTAAAGAACAAGAATAAACCATAATGTCTTCCAATCCAAAAGCTAAGGACAACGGTTTAACATGACTTCCGAAGCACGGTGGGGCTTAAGTTATGGTTTTTCCACTGGTAGATACTAACCCAAGTATTTTATTAATCTATTTACTAATTTAATCCATTTAAGTACATAGTCTATTCACTAATGCAACAATCTAAACTTATACATACAACTAATTAGAATTATAATATATCTCAATCTCAACGCAATATCTGCGAATTTCATCAAAGGCTGGTTTCATTCACTGCTGTGCACTCGTCTTCGAACGATTTTTGTACGAAAAAATCGCTCTTTTACGTTTTTTTTTTTTTTTTTTTTTTTTTTTTTCTTTTTGAAATGACTGTGTAGCTAGCTCCAAGTGAGCTTTCGCTACTTCACCGGGCGTTTGAGGCGAGGGCAGAGTGCCCTCAACCTTTATAGACAACATCACCAAAGGGCCCCCAGGAGGGACGGACCTCGGCTTTGGGCGTTGCCTGTGTGCGCAAGGCTTGGAGAGACAGCAAACTCTCGTATTGCCTGATGGGCCGCGTATGCGTGCATGCAAGCCTGAAGGGCCAATCTGAGAAACAATGGCAAAGCCTTTAGAGAGCAGCAACTCTCATCTTTTGCCTTATGGGCCGAAAGCTACGTTGCCAGAAGGGCCTATCCTGGGTGCAAGTCACCCGGGACCGCCGGGCGGTCACCAGTAATCGGAGCTAATCCTACTCTACGCACTCTATTCCGGTGGCGAGTGCGACGGGGTCGGATAGTGGGATTCCTCTGGCTATTCGGAGCCGAAGAGGGGTCGGGGCGGGTTTGTGCGATGTCAATAGGATCATCGGGATCGTCAAGTACGTTCCTAGGACGTCTACGACGTAAGGTCGTATCGTGTAAGTTGGGGGAGTAGTTAGCAGCTTGTACTACTAACGGGTTGGGGTGGCGTGCGGCTTTCTCAAAGTAACGCTTGGAGGCGTTTTTGAGATAGCCGCGAATAGATGGGAGATCTAGGTCACGGTGTAAGTCTGTCATGCGCAAGTACCGGTGGTGACTGGTATTCGTGGCACGGGTGACGAAGCGGTTCTGCAAGCGTTGCAGCCGATCGATGTGGGAGGGCGCGATATGGGAGAAGACTACGCCGGCGTAGGTCATGATAGGGCGGACGCAAAGCTTATAGAGTGTCAACTTATTTCTAAGTGACATCTTAGCATTGCCTATCATGGGGTGGAGACGGCCTAATACGAAGGCGGCATGGTTGCGGACTTTGGTGATGTGGGGGCCGAAGGTCATCGCGCTATCGAGTACGACTCCAAGGTATTTAGCCTTGCCTGCCCACTGAATGGGCTTTCCGTACAACGATACTGATCCTAACGAGGGGAGTTCTGCTCCGGACATGGTGATTTTTCGACGTGTCACAGCTTGGTTATCCTTTGAGAAAAACACAGCTGTGCTTTTCTCCGGATTAACTTCGATGCGCCACCTCTTGAACCACCCGCCGAGAGCGTCCACGGCGGACTGAAGACGATTCACGATGACCGTTTTAAGGTGATGGGACGTGTAGAGGGCCGTATCGTCGGCGAATAGTGCCACTTCTACATCTGGGGTCTTTGGGATATCGCTTGTGTACAGCGAATAAAGGAGGGGGCTCTTTTACGAACGGTGTTATTTCAAAAATAGCACTCCCGGACGGCAGCCGTGATATGGGCGACCCGTGCGGGTAGCGCGGTGCTCTACAGTGACGGTGAGTGTTCTTTCAGTAGGTACGTTTGACCGTATGAACAGCCTCCGTGGTCCAGTGGTTAAGGCGTTTGCCTGTTGACCCGGGGGTCGTAGGTTCACCGCCTGCCAAGCGTGCAATCATGGCAATATCTTACCACGTAGAACTACTTAACTGCCTCCGTGGTCCAGTGGTTAAGGTGTTTGCCTGTAGACCCGGGGGTCGTGGGGTCGATTCCCACGGGAAGCATACTTTGTTTAGTTGTTTCCAGTTTGGTTAGGACATTGTAGGCTTGAATCACCTGATTGTCTGATAATAAAGATGATCCGTGCTTCGGAAGGCACGTCAAGCCGTTGGTCCCGGCTGCCATCTGGTTAAAGGAAGCTCGTCAGAGGCCGAGAGGCGGTTCCGAAGAACTCTGACACCAGGGTGAGCATGGTCGATTGATCGTGTCACCTACACGAAATGATGATGACCACGAAGAATCCTTAGGAGAAGCCTTTGTCCAGCAGTAGACTTCTTGCGGCTAAGATGAATATGAGATGATGATTACCTATATTGGCACGGGTATCCTCATCCTTACTAATATTATAAATGCGAAGGAGAGTTTGTTTGTTACGCCGTGAGACCGTAGATACTGAACCGATCATCATGAAATTTTGCATACAAGTACGGAGTAGGATAGGCTACCTTTCATTCCAGAAAGTGGCGTTCCCGAGGGATCGATATTGACGCAAGCGAATAATATTTTATTAAAAAATACTATGAATCCATTGAATCAATAACATTCGATCTATAGGTAGTTGAAATATAAAAGAATCAGCTAGTTTAATTAATTATTTTGATTGTTACTAGAATATACCTACTCGGTTAGCTATCGGTGAACTGATAGGCGCCATCATTTTTAATGTATATACAATGTTGTGTTCCGTAGAGTAGGAGTGATGATAAATTGTTTGATAAATTGTTCGCATTTATACAACGTGATTTTGAACCCCCTAGCTATATTGAAATCTGGGAAAATGAATCCCTAATGGAACACAGAATTGCAAGAAGAAAAGGTAAATAACGAAAAAGAAAATTAGGTTTCCCATACAAAGTCGCCGCTCAGCTGGACAAATATCTATGAAAGGTTAAATTTATTTTTTCGTTTTTTACCTTTTTTTCTTACAATTCTGTATTCCATTAGGGATTCTGATTCCCAGATTTCAATATAGGTAGCTAGGGGTTCAAAATCACGCTGTTTAATGACAGCTCCGTGGCGCAGTGGTTAACACGCCAGCCCGCGACACGAGGGTGCCCGGGTTCGATCCCCGGTTAGGCAAAGATGGAAAATGATCTTATTCAGATTGGTCTGGGTCTTGGATGTTTATCTATATATTATGTATTTGTTATAAACTAGTAGTTCGTTGCGAACGTGGACCTCGCGATTATTTAATTTTCCTAATAATTTCGTGAGCTAGCCACTATTATACTGATTTTGATAAGCATGTTGTCGTATGTTCATGTTTCATCATGTTAGTTAAATCAAGTGGGACGTCTGTCAAAATGGGAGTTCCTCAGGGATCTATCTTGGGGCCCTTATTATTTCTCATTTATATTAATGATTTGCCATTCTACGCCTGTGCCTGTAAAGCTGTGTTATTTGCTGACGACACATCACTTGTTTTTCAAGTTGATAGACAGAAGACAAATTTTGACGATGTAAATGACACTCTCGCTCAGGTATTAGATTGGTTTACAGCTAATAATCTCCTGCTAAATGCTAATAAAACTAAATGTGTCAAATTTTGTACCCCTAATGTTAGGCATGTGCCTACAAAAATAGTTGTTAATGATGAAGTGGTAGAATTTGTTGACTCGACAAAATTTCTAGGAATAACTCTCGACTCAAAGTTACAATGGGGTCCACATATTACAGCTCTTGCTGGTAGACTAAGCTCCGTGGCATACGCCGTTTGGCGAATAGGACAACTGACAGATGTCGAAACAGCACGTCTTGTTTACTTTAGCTATTTCCATAGTATAATGTCTTACGGGATATTGCTTTGGGGAAATGGTGCAAACGTCAACAGCATTTTCGTTCTGCAAAAGCGTGCTCTCTCTCTTTTCCTAGCCTTAGTCCCATTATTTGGGGTCGGCTCTCCTAGTTGATCTTCTCCAGGTCATTCGGTTCTGGGCCAAGTCAGGCGTAAGCTGTGTTCGCTTCATATCCCTCCTTATAGTCGCCAACCAGGTCTGTCGAGGTCTGCCAGGACGTACTGGTCGTGGCCGACTCATGTCGAGTACTCTTCGCGTCATATGGTCTGGTGGTCGACGCATTACATGTCCATACCATCTCAGCCGCGTTTCCGCCAGTTTCTCTGGGATGGGTCTCACTTTGAAGCTGCCTCGCACATAGATATTACAGATGTGGTCCATTAGCGTCACACCTCCAGCCCAACGCAACATCCTCATCTCAGCCGAATGCAGTTTGTCCTCTTGATTTTTCTTAAGAGGCCAACACTCCGAGCCATACGTCATTGCCGGGCGCACTGCCGTTTTATACACCTTTCCTTTAATATGTACTGGCATTCTTTTATCGCACAGTACTCCCGACAATTCTCTCCACTTCAACCATCCCATGTTTATTCGGTGAGTCACATCTGCATCTATAGTGCCGTCCCTGGAAATAATCGAGCCAAGATATTTGAAACTTTCTACTTCTTTGAGTGGTGCGCCATGTAACTTTACGGAGACGTTGGTAGTCTCGCTGCTAAAATTGCAGTGGATATATTCCGTTTTTTCTCGGCTTATTCGCAATCCTGCGTTCTCAAGTACGGATCTCCACTGCTCAAGCATACTTTCTAATTCAGTTGCGCTCTCACTTATCAAGACGACGTCGTCAGCATACAGTAAGTTCCATGGTGGCGTTTTCTGAATATTGGCGGTCAAATAATTCATTACTAAGTTGAAGAGTAAGAGGCTCAATGCTGATCCTTGGTGAACACCGACCTTAACCTCGAATTCTTCACTTACCCCAGCTGGGCATCGCACTTTGTTTTCACATCTTTGTACATGTCCACAACGACTTTAATATAATGTTGTTCTGCAAAAGCGTGCTATTCGATCAATTTATAAACTAGGGGCTAGGGATTCTCTTAGAGAATAATTTAAGGAAACTGGAATTTTAACGGTTGCGTCACAATACATTCTTGCTAATATACTGCACGTACATCAAAATATTCACAAATATGTTAAGAATTGTCATGTTCATACATACAATACTAGAAATAAAAATAAACTAGTTAATGAAGCTTTTAGACTACAGAAAACTATGAATACATTCTTAGGGCTTAGTATTCGTTTGTATAATAAAATTCCTGACAATATTACAGCTTTGCCATTTCCGAAGTTTAAAGACGTTACAAAAAATATATTATTGAAAAGAGCTTATTATGGAATTAATGATTATTTCGTTGATAAGAATGCTTGGAGTCGACACCTCGAGTGATATGCAGGACTTCTCTAAACGCTTTTATTTTAATTTTACTTATAATTGTTTTCTTTTTTTGTTGCTGCTATTTTATTTTGTATAATTGTCTTAAATCAACTCTCAATTGTAAAACATGTATATGTTTGCGGTCAACGAGTGTCGAAATTAGTTTTCGAGTTTTGTGCTTGAGATCGAGTAAGTCATGCTCACTAAAATGTTCAAACTGGTGGCGGCGTTGTGTGTCGGGTCGTCGAGTTCCCTCTAATATGGTTGAGCTCAGCGATGGCTGATCCATGCGTCAACTCGTGAACGGGTGCTGCCAGGGGGGACAGGTCTGCCGGCCTCTTTGACACTTTTATCATATCTGTTGTTGTTGCGCGCTCGATCGCTAACATAACGTGTTCTACAAAAATATGTAAATTAAAATTGTATATAACATGACATCAGAAAAAAATAAGAAAAGAAAAATATTAAATATCATACAAAGCCCTTCAGGCAAGTAGGCGACCAATACTGTTGAAAAGAGTTTCTTTCGGCGTCTACTCTGCAGTGGTCGGTTCCGAAACGCTAGTAGTTTGTAGCTTTTGAACAATAATTAATAATTTGAATATAATATAATAAGTATTATTTAAAATGTGAATTGACGTGAAAAAGTGCCTGAAAAGGCATATTTTCTGAATAAATCTTTGAATCTTTGAATCTTTGAATCATAGTGCTATTGTTTAGATGATGAAAAGTGCTTCAAAAGCACTCTTTTTATTTTAATCACCACGACTTATTTCAAATTAACATACAATGAACACGATGTCCTTACTTTCTTGTACTAATAGTCAACATTCATTTCTATCCAAACAAATAAACTACCATACAATGTTAAACCCCTTTTTATTACTGTTGCACGAATAGCTGAAATAGTGTTTCCCTTCCAATCCCTAAATGTACGAGTAGAATTTCATCTAATTAGGTAATATGACAAAATCAAAATCGGGTTTCAATACAATATCTGTGAGGCGTTTAGCTCTCGACATTGCAACGTGTAGCTGAAGAGCTGCGTTGCACTATCGAGCAAAATTTGAGTAGGTCCTCACAGAAAAATAAATATTATTTCACTAAGGGACAAATAAATGTAACAGTTTCGTCATATCTGAAAGACTGTTATTAACGGAATCACAACATTGGACATTTTATAAAAATAAATTTCGTACCTAATATTCCACAAGCGTTTTAGAGTGTTTGAAAATGTCAATAGGCCTGCCTGCGACTTAAAATTCAGGGAATAGAAATATAAAATGCCGGGTATCCGGGTGACTGAGCTTCGGTCGGTATGATAATGATGATTAAGGTTCTAAAAACTTCTCTTTCTATACCTATATGGTTTTGACGTGTACCCGTCAATGTTTAATTTTTTTTTAGCCCCGATAGACATATTACCCCCGTTTCTTCGCTTGAGATTTATACTTATAAAACTTATGGTTTTCGTATGTATCAATTTTCTGGCTTGTTTTGTCCGGACAACCTTCAGCTCCTTTTTCATTTGGCTTTTGTTTTTGTTTCTCTTGCAGAGTGCTGCACTCCCATACTCCTCTTTCTATGCTTCGGCTTTACCTTCCAAATATGGTTTTCGTACGTCTGGATTCCACATCTGTACTTATCTTTCGCCCACCGAACCCCATTTCTTTGTCTTTATTGTGTCTGTTTTGCGGAATTATTTGTTTCTTCTTACACTACTTTTTTAATTCATTTTTATGGCTTCGTACCCAAAGGGTAAAAACGGGTAAAAACCCTATTAATATTGCTCCGCTGTCCGTTTGTCTGTCTGTCTGTCTGTCTGTGCGTCCGTCTCTCACCAGGCTGTATCTCATCAACCGTGATAGTTAGACAGCTGAAATTTTCACAGATGATCTATTTCTGTTGCCGCTATAACAGGAAATACTAAAAAATAGAATAAAATAAAATTTAAGGGGCTCCCATACCACAAACGTGATGCGTTTTTGCTTGTTTTTGCTCGATAGACGATTGAAATATTCATAGAATATGTATATATATATATATATCCTTTAAAAATAAATAATAAGATAAAAATATATTAAAGTGGGGCTCCCATGCATGACATGCATCAGACATGATTTGTTTGCCGTTTATAGGTAACTGTACGGAAACCTTCGTGCGCGAGTCCGACTTGCACTTGGCCGGTTTTTTAACCAGCTTTTCTTGTGAAAGGATTGAAACTGTAAAATGTTGTAAACGGGATGTTCACGTGATGTTATGTTAATCAACGGGATGTGATTAACTGCTTTAATTTTTGGTTGCAGGCTTAAACCCAAACAAACATATACATACTTAAAATTAAAGATAAATAATAACTTATTAAAATATCGCTACGCATTTTTGGACCTCTAACACCATCTGTTGGAGAAATTTGGAACTAACAAGAATTTATTACGAAAATTTTCATGGACTGGTAGTTTTCTGTTCTAAAGGAACGAAATGTTGTGAATTAAAAATAAAAAAGTCACTTGGAATTTAACTTGGAACAGACAGCGAAAGAAATATTTGCAATCACTGAAATATCAAATTTTCTTGCGCGGCTCGAAGTCTAATCTTTTCGATCGGGTAACTACCGTACTGCGACTAAGCCAACCATTCAATAAGTACAGAGGAGAAAGTACCGTTCTAGTTTATAATTATTAATGTTTTGTGTAATTGACCGAGCGAGCGAAGCGAGCGAGGTCTTCAATTCAAGTTGGGGCGAAAAGACATTTTTTGTATGTATGTATGTATATATGTATGTATGTTTGTTCCACGATAACTTTTGAACCAATGCTCCAATTAAGATGAAACTTAGAATGTATATAGGTCTTATAAATACAATTTTCAAGTTCGTTGGGCATCAAAATCGGTTCAGCAGTTTACGAGATATTTAAATAAATGTTCAAGAATTTCGAGATATGAAAATTGAAAATGACGTTTAGGCTGAATATGTTACAAGATGGCGCTGCAATAAATTTAAATTTTGAAGGTTACCACAGCCGCCGCTAGGTGGCAGTATTTCGTTGAAGCTTGCTTTGTCCATGCTTTGTGTATTAAATTTAAATTTACTAACAAAAAATGAACAATTATAAACTAGAACGGTACTTTCTCCTCTATACTTATCGAATGGTTGGCTCAGTACGGTAGTTACCCGATCGAAAACATTAGACTTCGAGCTGCGCAAAAAAAAAATATTTTTCAGTGATTGCAAATATTTCTTTCGCTGTCTGTTCCAAGTTAAATTCCAAGTGACTTTCTTATTTTTAATTTACAACATTTCGTTCCTTTAGAACAGAAAAATACCAGTCCATGAAATCTTTCATAATAAATTCTTGTTAGTTCCAAATTTCTCCAACAGATGGAGACAGAGGTCCAAAAATGCGTAAGGATATTTTAATAAGTTTTTATTTATCTTTAATTTTAAGTATGTATATGTTTGTTCGGGTGTAAGCCTGCGACCAAAAATTAAAGCAGTTATTTAACTGCAATTTCGCATTGTACTTAACTTTATGGTGGTGGAAGATAATTATAAAGAATCACTGATCTGATTTGAAGATGACGAGCTATTAAATGATGAACATCCCGTTTACAACATTTTACAGTTTCAATCCTTTCACAATAAAAGCTGGTAAAAAAACCGGCCAAGTGCAAGTCGGAATCGCGCACGAAGGTTTCCACATCTATAAAAACGGCAAAAAAATCATCTATTTTTAAAGGATATATACATAACGAAATATTCTATGAATATTTCAATCGTCTACTTGTCGTTATCAATATCGAGCAAAATCAAGCAAAAAAATTACGTTTGTTGTATGGCCCCCTAAAATATTTATTTTGTTCTATTTTTTTGTATTTCCTGTTATAGCGACAACAGAAATACATCATCTGTGAAAATTTCAGCCTGTCTCACTATCACGGTTCATGAGATACAGCCTGGTGAGAGACGGACGGACAGACAGACAGACAGACGGACTGTGGAGCGATATTAATAGGGTCCCGTTTTTACCCTTTATGTACGAAACAATAAAAATGAATGAAAAAAGTAGTGTAAGGAGTAACAAATAATTCCGCAGAACAGACACAATAAAGACAAAGAAATGGGGTTCAGTGGGCGAAAGATAAGTACAGATGTAGAATCCAAACGTACGAACACCATATTTGGAAGGTAAAGCCGAAGCATAGAAAGAGGAGTATGGGAGTGCAGCACTCTGCGAGAGAAACAAAAACAAAAGCCAAATAAAAACTGAGCTGGGGGGTTGTCCAGACAAAACAAGCCAGAAAATTGATACATATGAAAACCAAAAGTTTTATAAGTATAAAGCTCAAGCGAAGAAACGGGGGTAATATGTCTCGGGGCTAAAATAATTAAACATTGACGGGTACACATCAAAACCATATAGGTTTAGAAAACAAAACACATATGTCTCGTTTTTAGAACCTTAATCATCATTATCATGCCGACCGAAGCTCAGTCACCTGGATACTAACCTATTAAATGACCTGGTATTTTATATTTCTATTCCCTGAATATAATCTTTAACCAGAATTTTAAATTTAGTATTTAAAAAAAACACAACATTTACAACAAAGATAGAAAAAACATAATCGCTAAAACTAAACCTACCAGAAAAACCCTAAATTAGTGACAAAGTGATCATAAAAATATATCATGACTAAAACTACGTAGAAAGAAAAAAAAGAAAACAAGAGAATAAAAAAAAAATTATAAAGCTAATCGAATAGCCCTTCCCTGAATTGTAAGTCGCAGGCCTATTGATATTTTCAAACACTCAAAAACGCCTGTGGAATATTTGGTACGAAAATTATTTTTATAAAATGTCCATGTTGTGATTCCGTTAATAACCATAGTCTTTCAGATATGATGAAACATTTAATAATAATAAATATATACGGACAAATCACACAGATTGAGCTAGCCCCGAGGTAAGTTCGAGACTTGTGTTATGGAATACTAACTCAACGATACTATATTTTATAACAAATACATATATAGTTTATTAAAAACGAATAAGAAAATTAGGTTTCCCATACAAAGTCGCCGATCAGCTGGACAAATTTCTATGAAAAGTTAAATTTATTTTTTTGTTTTTTGCCTTTTTTTCTTGCAGTTCTGTGTTCCATTAGGGATTCTGATTCCCAGATTTCAATATAGGTAGCTAGGGGTTTCAAAATCACGTTGTATTTATTTATTTATTTTATTATTGTTGTTTGTTAATGGTTAAATTATTCACTTCTTCATCCACTCCTCATCCCACTTTATGTGGGGTCGGGACAGCATGGAAGTCTGTTATACTCTCCACGTTGTGAAAAGTTCAGCTTATTTATACGACTGGCCGCTTGCCTAACGTCGACCCTCCTTGTCCCTTTAGTCGCCTCTTACGACGTCCATGAGGACAGAATGAACTGGTTCTGTATTCTATATCCGGAAATCATACGGCATAAAATACAATCATCATGTATTTCTGTAAATCATTTACTTAAATTTTTAATTAGTATTTTGTATCGGAACAAGTATTTTATAAAGTTGTTTCTTCTTCAGATAGTTACAGAGTCAACTATAGAAATATTCAAACTTGTGAACTTTTTTTCCTAGCCTATCGGTGTTGTGTCCCATTGCTGGGCAAAGGCCTTCCCCTGAGTTATCCACTCATCATTCCCCGCTATATCTGCCAATCCATGTTTAAATTTATAGAGGTTGTCCCGCCATCTTCTTCTTGGACCTGTGAAGAAGCAATGCAGCCCTACAAATTCACAAATCTTGTCTATCTGGTTGAATTTCTGTGGTACTTTTTTTTTCCTTTTTTGCTACCTAACATGCTGGTTTGAATCTAGAATAAAAAAGCTGCTTCTCATGCCGCCGCGCAGATCGTAAACGCAGATTGAGAGACCCATCACTATTTTGACTATAATTTCCATCTATAGACTCGCCAACATGCTAAACGTGGCTATTAAGTCTTTTAGACTAATACCTTCTTATTATAAAACGAGGACTATTGGTTTAAACCATTATCCGACCAAAATAAGTCGACACTTATCACTTTGGCATTCGTTCAACTGTTATTGTCAATTTATTTTAGATGGATAATGGTTTAAACCAGGCTCTAAAGTTAGTGCTTGTTTTATATTATGACTGATAGTATATGTATGTATTTTTGCATTTGTTTTTGCAATTCTGTATTCTATAAGGGATTCTTATTCGGCAGTATATAGGTATAAGTTAAACATTGTATTTCACATTGGAGCCCTAGATCATTATATCTAAAATAACAATTAACATAATTATAACGTTTCCATGTGTATGAGCTTATCAAATCATATAAAATAATCGCAACACCCATTAATATTACAAAAAACTTTTAACTTCTGACTTATCAACGTCACAAAAAGCATTTATTTTACATGCGTATCCAAAATGGGATCGGCACAGCCTAGGGCCATCAGACCTAAAAGCCACAGAGTGTAATAGTGGGCGTGAAACCTTTCGCGTTTCGATGGAAAACGTGAGCAAACCAAACTGTGACGGATTGCTAGCCGCAACCCTTATTGTTTTATATTATATTAATTAATTATTCCTCAGATTTTCACGGATTCCTTCAACCGGTTTCAAGGAACTGCGCGGGAAAAGAAAAAAACAAATTTTGCCAAATACTAAAAGTCGCAAAAACCGACATATTCAGATTTCTTCAAGAACCTGAAGGTCTGCGGTGACAATTTCAAAGCTACGATAAAAGGTGTGAAGTGGTACTGTTCAATAACAATCTAAATACACCTACTTACCCCGACTCCATAAGGAATAGAAGAAGAATCATGATGATGATGATGATGAGAAGAAGAATGATCACACAGTATATAAATTTGAACAGTTCTATCCGTAAACAGGTGACTATAGACTTGTGAACATGGTGGAGTTCCTATCAAAAGAAGTTGGTGTTGCGTTCACTGTGATACAGTCCATCGGTCTGCTATTGTTACTGTTGATTTGGTGTTTGTGTCCAAAATGGCGAAGCATACAACACTATATTGGCCTGTGTCAAATCTTATTGGGCACGATACACTCTGTGCACGGAACCTTGGACATTTATGGAGTGTTTCATTCCGTTTACTTTTTAAGAAGTGAATTTTTCATTTACGAATACCTGACATTACATGTTTGTTGTTCTTTATGTGCGTTGTCGATCGCTCATGTGAAACTTGTTTTCGTGCACGTTGGAATAAGGCAAGAAAAGCGGAAAGCTACAATGTTTGTATTTGGGGTTTATAGTTTTATAAAATCTATTCATTGGATTGCCTATGATTTGTCAGGGTTTCGTGATTCCCTTGATTTTATTCCATTAACTGTAAATTTCGTTAAGGGTTGTAGTATTGGAATACTCTTGACTTTGAATTTGTTAATGTTTATCAACATAATTATTTCTGTTATGTCTTCTCCAATGAGGAATCCTAGTGTTAGACAAGTGATGTCCTTGATCGGCGTTGCGATCGTGTGTGATTTAACCTTGATAGTGAACTGGGGTTTGGTAACAGTTTATTTTTATAAGTTTTTCGCTAATTTAAACGGGCGGATGTTTAAACTATTGCATTATACTATGATCTACACTAAGTTTCGCATGATACCATTGACATTGTTCTTCTTGTGTAAGATAGCGACTAGAGATGTAGTTAAGACATTTTATAGAAAACAGTTGAATATTTGGAGAGCTAGGCGCTCGGACTTAAATTGATTTTAATTAGGTATAATAACTAACATATAAGATGTGTCAACATTAACATAAGTTATTTTAATGAAAAGTTACTATATTACGTACATTCATACTAATAAAGCAGTTATGTAGTTTTTGTGTTATTCTTGTAATCACTACATTAATATAATAATAATATTTTTAAAGTAAAAACTTTTTAGCGGCGTTGTGCTATTTTTGGGATGGGTAAAAATTTTTAACTCGCGTCAGGACACGTGGCCTGATCAAAAATTCGTAAGATGGACACGTGACATTCCAAAATATTCAAAAATGCACAATGTTCACGTTTTCACTCCTGCCGGCTCTACCGGAGGGCAACCCGTTGTTTTTTTGTACTAAATAGCAAACCTAGTTTATGGATAATTTATTATATTTTTTGTTTATTTTATAATTGCAGGATTTTATTAATAAATTGCGAATAAGCTAATCGATTTGTTGTACTTTTAAAATGAAATACCTAATAGAGAGCCTGAGACGAGCTGAAATAAGTCGTCTACAAATTAATACATAGTATAAAACAAAGTCGCTTCGCACTGTCTGTCTGTCCCTATGTATGCTTAGATCTTTAAAACTACCCAGTCGCTATTTAATCATATTTTGAACGACAATATTTTCCAAAATCAGGTAAGTATGGCTTTTTTGTAAGTCTATGAAGATCAATCAGTCACTGATTGATCTTGTTCAGACCTACTGTATTTTCTCGACATTCTCGTAAATCTCTTATCATCAATGCCCCTTATGTTCCGAAGTCCTCTACACCAAAACCGCATAAATTAAAGTCCAACAGGACTAAGAAAAGGGTCCTCTCGGACCCCCAATTAAAATTCAAGGAGGAACAACACGAGCCTCTTAATCAGTTGAACAAGGGTTGAGTTGTAATTCAAGTGAGATTGGATTGCACTTGATCTCTATACCTTCGGATTGGATTAATTACATTGGATAATATGACGATTTTCGGCTGAACTCAGTTACTCAAAGCATTTAAGACCTTTAGAAGCAGAAGAGGATCAGGGGCCTAAGAAACCGACCTACGTGCGTAATGCGTAAGTTTCCGAGTGGGGTTTGAACCTGGATTTTTTATGTTTGTTTGACGGCAAACGAGCAGGCGAGCCACCCGATGGAAAGTGGTCACCGTCACCCATGGACATCTGCAACACCAGAGGAGGTGCTGATGCGTTGTGTAAACACACCTTTTGAAGGACCCCAAGTCATAGCACGCAGGGAAAACATGATGAGGGAGCCTATTCCACAATCCTGCTGCTGGGCTGAATTTCTACATAGTTTGTAGACTAATCATTTTTTTTTACTACGATCTGATACCGGTGTAGGAACCGTGAGGCAACCTGGGTAAATAATAACTAGTGCGTTAAATTGAAAGAGCAAAGGCAAACCACTCCATTACCTATTACCCTGTCAAAAATATAACACACAATTTTTATTCTTGAATTGTATATATAGCTGCAAATGTGAATTTTCTACTTTAGCGGGCATTTAAGGCGATACCACTGTAAATAAGGTCGTTCTGAACCTTATTTATCTCGCAAAATACTTAAATTAGGAGTTTCAAATCTAAGTAATATGATTTTTGACTATTTCATCTCCAAAAATTGAAGATGAAAACACGTTTTGATAAAATTTTCTCGATAGAAATATTTTTGAAAAATGGTCTTCGTTCGCAGAGTTTTTGTTATTGTAGCTCAAATGCGACGAATGAAATAATGATTTTTAGACTAAAAGATAGGTTATTAGTAATTCATCAAAATGTAAATATGAAAATACAATTAACCGGTCTGATTTTATATAAAATAGAAATAACGAATTTGGCGCTTACGTGTTTTTCTTTGAGCGACTCGAGACTATCTCCTATCTCATCATTCACGGGCTAAACCGCCAAGCGCTATCCCTTGCGCGCACTTGATCAGTCCTTTGCCGAGCGAAGGTACCAAACATTTGAGTCCTCGTCTTAAGGCGAGGGTAGAGGACCCTCAACCTGTATAGACAACATCACCAAAGGGGGGGCCCAGGAGGGACGGACCTCGGCTTTGTGCGTTGCCTGTGTGAGCAAGGCTCGGAGAAACTGCAAACCCTCATAGTGCCTGATAGGTCGCGATTTCATGCAAGCGTAGCCTGAAGTATCAATCTGTTATTGGGTGTATGCTAGGTGCTACGCTTGTATGAAATAAGAGCCTAACATCAAAATTTTTTGAAAATTTTAATAGGGTAAAAAGAGAGTTTTATGACAAGCGACTGCTAAAAATATACCTAAGTATCTAATAGCAAACAGTGGACAATAACTGTGTTGTAAGGTGTTTACCTAATTGTTTCCCTGTGATGATGATGATTATGATCGTCTCGTCTATATGTCTATTACAGGTCTATTGCTGGCTGACTGACTAGGCCTCTCTTATATTGCCCAAAATTATTGGTTCTCATGTGATCTTACTACAGTCTTTAGGCAATATGATAGACAGGCGAACGATGCAGTGTTTCTTTTTGTCATCATCATCATTCCGGCTATAATAGTCCACTACTGGATAAAGGATTCTTCGTTCCATGTGATCATAGTACTAAACTCACGACGCTTGGCAAGCGGTTGAAGAGCGCAGTTTCTTTAGCTTCTTGTGCTTTCGACGCAGCTGACCATTTGTTGAGGTTGAGGAATTTGTTAGAAGGGAAGAAAGGTATAGGGATACAACTCACTCGGATAATTGGAAGATAGCAAGTAGCAGCTTGGTCCCGGCTGCCATCTGGTAGTCGTTAAAGTAACCACGTCAGAGGCCGAGAGGCGGTTCCGAAGAACTCTGACACCAGGATGTGCATGGTAGATAGAACATGACACCTACTCGAAATGATGATGATGGTACCATACCTGCAACCACTGGATATGCAGTTGAGGATGACACCCTTGCCCTGAACCTCCCTGTTTATTTTTAGTATTCCATCGCAATTTGAGATACTTTTTATTCTAACGGTTTTATTTTCTGTGTGTAGTGTGTCCTGCATCTGTCACGATTCACATCAATAACTTTATCCACTAATAGATATATACTTAACAACTGAATTTACAAAATTCGATTCGTTAGTTACGTACACCTACACAAAGCCAAGAGTACACAAATTCTGTTTAAATTATGATCTTATAAAATTGGATGATCCTTACCTAAGTGTAGGTTGTACAATGTACATATGGCGACCATAGGTCTATGTACGACCAAGCTGTAGGTAGTACGTAACCCAAAGGTCGCCAGTTCAAACCGTGCCCACGTAGAATTTTTTCACCATATCTTATTTCTTCGTTTAATAACACTATGATAGTATAGCATCACGATGCTATACTATCATATAGATAGTATAGCACTATAGATTAAAGGGGTTCACGAACCCCTTTAATCTATAGGATGTTCATTGTTTTTTAAGGTAAAGATAAAGATAAAGATAGCTTTATTTACGAATATGTGTGTCGTTAGGTGGTACATTTAATTAACATAAATATCTAATACTAGCTTTCGCCCGCAGCTCCGCCCGCGTCAATGTCGATCCCTCGGGAATAGTCCTTTTTCCCGGGATAAAAAGTAGCCTATGTCCTTCTCCGTACTCCAGAGAACTTGTATGCAAAATTTTATGATGATCGGTTCAGTAGTGACGGCGTGAAAGCGTAACAAACAAACAAACAAACAAACAAACAAACAAACTCACTTTCGCATTTATAATATTAGTAAGGATAAGGATAAGGATAAGGATAAGGATAAGGATAAGGATAAGGATAAGGATAAGGATAAGGATAAGGATAAGGATAAGGATAAGGATAAGGATAAGGATAAGGATAAGGATAAGGATAAGGATAAGGATAAGGATAAGGATAAGGATAAGGATAAGGATAAGGATAAGGATAAGGATAAGGATAAGGATAAGGATAAGGATAAGGATAAGGATAAGGATAAGGATAAGGATAAGGATAAGGATAAGGATAAGGATAAGGATAAGGATAAGGATAAGGATAAGGATAAGGATAAGGATAAGGATAAGGATAAGGATAAGGATAAGGATAAGGATAAATCAACATATTCTACCGAGTATAATCTCAGCGTGTAAATTTTTTTTAATCAAAGAAAATCATCCTATCTATTTAAATAATTATTTCAAAATATACTTAAAAAAAGGTTCCGTACCCAAAGGGTAATAACGGGTTTAAATCTATAGGATTGTGTTTTTTTTCTTTGCAGATTTTCTTATTTGTTTCCATAATCTTTCTTATCATTAGAAATTACTGATATCGTTTCCTTGCGCCATGATGTGTGTAATATGCCGGGACTTGGGAATACTTACAAAATAAACAAATGTCGTAGTCAGATCTCGGCAAATATATGTGTCTGTTTGTTTCAGCTAATTACATCCGTGTTTGAGAAACCGAAGCAAATAGTTATCAACCTTAGTTAACCCCCAAGACAGCCATTCTCAAAGTGTGATCTAAGCGTTTAAAGCCTCTTTTAGTAACACCGGGAAAATACTAGGTAGATAATTTATTTTTTAATATATAATGCTTGCAAAATATGTTCTTCTGGTATTCCATTGCTCTTTTAATGCTGTTTAACTTGAACTACTTCTTGGACTAATCAATATTATACTCGTAAGTAATATGAAGTGATGTATGAATATTGTAGTTTTTCTAGGATGCACATTATTACGAGCGGAGCTTAATATTTTTTTACAAGGTTATATTTAATTTGTAATTTCACTATGTAAACTGAACTATGTTTGTACGGGTGAAATCTTGCAACTCAATTTTGAAGCAGATATCTTTCACCGAAATTGTGAAAAAAGACGTATTTTCAAATTACTAGTACTATGCGCTGAATAAATTAAATACATCAAAAGTATTTGTATAATTTAGATCGGTCCTTGAAAAAGATCGCCCCCTTGTTTGAATTTGAATCATTTACTTGAAATTGAAAAATGATAATATATTTTATGATATCTAAAAACATTTTTCTTCGTAAAACTTCGTAACTTTTACGTTCAAAACAATAATTCTCACATGACAATATTTATATGTACATCTTGGTACCCCTTTCTTTTTTTTATCCTTATCCTTATCCTTACTAATATTATAAATGCGAAAGTGAGTTTGTTTGTTTGTTACGCTTTCACGCCGTAACTACTGGACCGATCATCATGAAATTTTGCATACAGGTTCTCTGGAGTACGGAGAAGGACATAGGTTACCTTTTATCCCGGGAAAAAGTACTGTTCCCGAGAGATCGACATTGACGCGAGCGAAGCCGCGGGCGAAAGCTAGTATAAGTATAAATATGATAAATTAAGACATTTCATCTTTTTTTCCTAATCGCCTAATGGTTCTGCGCAGCCTAATGGCTTGCGCACGCGCAGTAGCGACGTCTTTCGTTCGCGCGGCACCCGGACAATGCACGGTTAGCTGTGTCCTGTGTTATTCCAAATCCAACACCCAAGATGGCGGACTAGCTATTTTTAGTGCACTCCAACAATATATAAATTGTCTAAAATATAAGGTTTCAAAAAGGTATTTTAATATAATCTCAAACCAAAAGGCATTCTTACTTTAACTTGATATGCCTTTGTGGTCGAAAACAAATTAAAAGCAAGCCTGTTGTTCGACATACTTGTCTGGTAACGTAGCCCAACTTGTGGCATTATTTGAATTTAATTATTTTTTATTTCGGTTTTGTTATTAGTATTTGCTCATGTCTAGACTGTGGCAATGTGGTAAAGTCGTGAACTGACTATGAAAACGAATGTTTTCTTTGAGAACTAAGTTTTTTTTTATAATTATACTTTTGTGGGACAATATAGGTTAAAAAATAAATTAAAAAAAAATACTTTTGTGAGCCTTCATAGTTTCATGGCGACCACGTATCTACAAGCGCAGTGTCCAGGTGGTCGGGCGACCTGATCATGGTCGCAAGGAAATGCTGGATGCAGGGCTGCAGGCCGGTTGTAACTGGTCATTTTTGAAATCCTTAGGGGGCCCTAAGTCCAGCAGTGGACTTCTTGCGGCTGACGTCTAACGTGACGTCGAATCGCATTATCATGCGATTTACGTAAGTATGCAAAACATCAGCGCGATGATGCTGAGACCACTGGGCCACCATCACTACTAGGTAGGGGTAGCTACTTATATTGGACAACATTATTAATTATAAAACGTTGACATGGTGGAGGCAGGTCACGGGAGTCACCTGTGATAGTTGTATACCCCGGATATTATGTACTATTATGATGTACTTCAGAATGTTGGGCCACAAAACGGATGGAAGAAAGAAAACTGCGCGTAACAGAGATGCGAATGTTGAGATGGATGTTTGGAGTGACAAGAATGGATAAAATATGGAATCCTTACTAATATTATAAATGCGAAAGTGAGTTTGTTTGTTTGTTTGTTTGTTACGCTTTCACGCCGTAACTACTGAACCGCTCATCATGAAACTTTGCATACAAGTTCTCTGGAGTGCGGAGAAGGACATTACCTTTTATCCCGGGAAAAAGTACTATTCCCGAGGGATCGACATTGGCGCGGGCGGAGCCGCGGGCGAAAGCTAGTGAGTATATAAGGCGAAGTGTGAAAATTGCGCCAGTAATAGAAAAGCTCCATAGCCGTAGCCTGAGTAGACCAGAAAGTCATATCACAAAGAAGGCCTTCGATTTAAAATTGAATGGAACTCGAAACAGAGGACGACCTAAGAAAAGATGGATGGATTGTGTCAAGGAAAATATGACCAAGAAAGGAGTGACAAAGGTTCCCAACGGTAGGCGACCCCACATGAAAAAGTGGTATAAGGTTAAGGACGAAGAAGAGGATTAGTCCATTGAAATGTTACATTTTTTGATATATTTTTAGATAATTTTATTTGCAACAAAAAATGTTAAATAATTTGTTTTGTGAGACTATAGTTGGAAGATAAACTGTAAAAATCATTTGAACCCCTTTTTCCAAGATGGCGGCTGTGGGTGGAATAAGCCCACAAACTTGGATTTAACTTTACACTAACCCCTCATCAATCTAAAAAAATAATTTTTCAATGGTTTAGATAGCACTTTTGAAACATGAGCTATAATATATCAGATAATACTTCAGATTAAAAACCACTTTCAAAATTAGATTAAAAATCACTTTCGAAATTCAAATGAAACCAATCGCAAAGTTCCTATACCCTTCCAAATGTAAAATTATTAAATGACGAAGGATATAGGAGCTAATAAGCACACATAAAATCCGGCTTAGTGCGAGTTAACTCGCATGGAGAGAGTTCCGTACGAGGAATATAATTTCTTTAATAGGATCCTCCACAATTAAACCATACAATTCTTATATTTAAAATGTGAATTGACGTGAAAAAGTGCCTGAAAAGGCCTATTTTCTGAATAAATCTTTGAATAGGTTTATCCAAAGTGAAAATCTATATTTGTTTAATTTTATTTTCAGAATCATCAGATTCGGAGATAAGGTAGGCAATGGTAAATTCTTGTCTCCTCATCATCATTTCAGTCGTAAGATTCCACTGCTGGACAAAGACCTCTTCCGAGGATTATTTGTTGCATGGCAGGATATTGCCTCTCACCATGCTTGGCAGACGGGTTGGGAGCGCAGATTATTTGGCTTGTTGTGTCTGCGACGTTGCTGCTCATCGGAAGCATTTTTTAGCGGGGAAGGCTAACAATCCGTTAGATTTAGGAAGGGAATAAAGGTACTGGGATGCTATTTACTCGGATGAATGAGGGATAAGCAAGTAGCAGCTCGGAAGGCCGGGTGCGCGTAAGAGATATTAACTTATACCTATAACCATCGCACATGCAATTGAGGATGACACATGGTCTATACTATGACACCCCTGGTCTCAATTTCTGTCTATCGTCGGACAGTTTAAAATCTGATTATTTTAGAATTTTTGAAAAATATATTTCAGATCTTAGCAATTAGCCCTTTCATTTGACATGGAATACGGTATAGTTTGCAAAACTTCTTTTTCATTTCCTGTTTTGTGATCCTGAAGACTCAAATAAATGTATATACGTTCGTATCTGAGTTACGTAACTCTGTGTGTACCAAATTTCATGGTTCATGATGAACAGCAAATCAGCTGTGACAGACGGACAGACAGACACAGGAGATATCCTATAAGGGTTCTCTTTTGTCATTCGGTCGTACGGAACGCTAAAAATATTCCGAGAAATTGACAAATTTCTCCTTTTACTGTAAATTACGCTTGAAAATATTATTTCATCAAATGTCATTGGTGTATATCAAGATGTGACTTTTTCCAAGATTTCAAAGGGACCTAGAATTTATTAAAAGAAAAATATGTAAAGATAGGTACTTTATATTTCTTACATCTTTTACGTAAATTAAGCTGTCGTTTGCTTTATATCAAGCATCGAGATAAGACGCCTTCAAAGATTTTTGAATAAAGGTTTTGTGTCTTAGATTACGGTTCTGAAAATATTGTATTTCTGCGTAAGTACTATATATATATATATATATATATAATATAATTCAATTTAATTCTTTTTTCACTAACAATTTACAAATTAAGTTTGAAATAAATACATACACCGAATTCAATCGAATCATTTACACATTCAAATTTAAATTAAAAACAACAAAAAAAATTGACATTATTATCATTCAATAAAATACGCCATTAACATTAATTACGGAATTCTTGATAAATTCTTTTGATGTCATATAAAAAAACAAATAGTTATTTTTGTTAATAATTTTTGTCGATTAATAATTTCTATATTTTATTTTTAAACTAGCTGTTGCCCGCGATTCCACCCGCGTAGTGTATATCCCTCGGGAGCAGTATAATTTCCCGGAATGAAAGGTACCCTATGTCCTTCCCCAGGCTTCAAACTATCTCCAATCCAAATTTCATCCGAATTGGTTCAATAGTTGAAGCGTGAAAAGAAGACAGACAGACATAGTCACTTTCGCATTTATAATGTTACTAGCTATCGCCCGGCTCCGCCCGCGTCAATTCCCTTTTTCCTGGTTTAATTAATGTCGATCCCTCGGGAATAGTACTCTTTTCCGGTATAAAAGGTACCTAGGCATCTGACGTCTGAAGATAAAAATAGCCGGGACTAACGGCTTAACGTGCCCTCCGAAGCACGGAGGAGCATTAGATATTTTTATGCCACATGCGGTCACCTATCACAATAGGGACTGCGCCCAGGGTTGCTTAACTTATCAAAATTTGCATGTTGTAAAGAATGGCTAAGTAGCACATCTTTCTATACCCTTAATGCAAATCTTCTCTTATCAGGGACAGAAGGTCCAGTGTCTTATCCAGGATTCGATATCGGTATGGTACTGTATTACCTTATTTAAATAAGTATTATTCGCGTTGGAAATACCTACGTTTGGCATATCTCAAATACCTTACACGATTTGCAGTTAAAATCATAGTTAGGAGGCAGTAACTGCGAGTGGTTTAATCTATCTGCTTATTTACTTGCAATGGACCAGCAAACTTTAATTGGAATATTCTCCAGCACACGAGTTTTCTAGTTTATTTTTTTACTATGTAACGCAAGTCATGGATTTTACAGTTGGACGTTTAGGAGAAATCGCCATCGTACTATTATTTTCTTTTTACTACGTTGATGCGGTAAGGTAATCTTGACAGTTTAATTTGGATTTCGTACTTTGGCATATTAACTCGTACATTCCCATTGTTATGTTTAACTACCTCCGTGGTCCAGTGGTTAACGCGATTGCCTGTAGACCCGGGGGTCGTGGGTCCGATTCCCACGGGAAGCATACTTTGTTTAGTTGTTTCCAGTTTAATTAGGACATTGCAGGCTTGAATCACCTGATTGTCTGATAATAAAGATGATTCCGTGCTTCGGAAGGCATGTTAAGCCGTTGGTCCCGGCTGCTATCTGGTAGTAAAGGAACCACGTCAGAGGCCGAGAGGCGGGTCCGAAGAACTCTGAAACCAGGGTGTGCATGGTCGAATGACCGAATTGAATGAATTGTTATGTAATATCATAGTGACAATAGACGATACAGCTAGAAACCCATCACTATTTTGATTCCGTTTTCCACATTTAAGCCCACCAACACGCTAAACATGGCCTTTCGTATGTATGACTTAAGGCTCTGTCTACCCCGTAAGAGTTAAAGACGTGATAATATACAATAGTGGTTAACTTTGACGTTTCCACAACGTTTCATACAAACTACTTGTTGAGTTGCAATTTTACACAGAGGGTGTTATATGTAATAGATATGATATGTACCAGAAAAAATACCGGCCAAGGGTGAGCCGGACTCGCGCACGAAGGGTTCCGTACATTCTAACTAATAAATGCGAAAGTGAGTTTGTTTGTTACGCTTTCAAGTTGTATCTACTGAACCGATGATCATGAAATTTTGCATACACGTTATCTGGGGTACAGAGAAGACATAAAAGAAGGACATAGGGTACATTTTATCCCGGGAAAAGTGCTGTTCCCGAGGGATCGACATTGACGCGGGCGGAGCCGCAGGTGAATGCTAGTTATATTAAGGTGATACCACTGTAAATAGGGTCGTTCTGAACCTTATTTATCTCGCAAAATACTTAAATTAGGAGTTTCAAATCTAAGTAATATGATTTTTGACTATTTCATCTCCAAAAATTGAAGATGAAAACACGTTTTGATAAAATTATCTCGATAGAAATATTTTTTGAAAAATGGTCTTCGTTCGCAGTGTTTTTGTTATCGTAGCTCAAATGCGACGAATGAAATAATGATTTTAAGGCTAAAAGATAGGTTATTAGTAATTCATCAAAATGTAAATATGAAAATACAATTAACCGGTCTGATTTTATAGAAAATAGAAATAACGAATTTGGCCCTTCGCTTTTTTCTTTGAGCGACTCGAGACTATCTCCTATCTCATCATTCACGGGCTAAACCGCCAAGCGCTATCCCTTGCGCGCACTTGATCAGTCCTTTGCCGAGCGAAGCTACCAAACATTTGAGGCCTCGCCTTAATAAGTAAGTTCAAAACTCACTTTCGCATTTATAATATTAGTTAGGATTAGAATAATGGTACGGAATCCGGTTTTTAAGTGTTTTACACGCCTTAAAAATATACATATGTCATGCCACGCATTCTTCATTTCATTCACTGCTGTATCACAACTATCAGGCGTTCCTTGAACACAAAATTGGAAATACTCGTAGCACATTATCTTCTCTTCTATCTCATTTTGCATAAATTTAATGCATGCAAAATTATCTACAGTCTTTATTATATGAATACACTGTATCACTTGTTTTTGCTATTGATTTGGTTCTCCAATTATAACACAGACTAGCTTTCGCCCGCGGCTCCGCCCGCGTCAATGTCGATCCCTCGGGAATAGTACTTTTTCCCGGGATAAAAGGTAGCCTATGTCCTTCTCCGTACTCCAAAGAACTTGTATGCAAAATTTCATGCTGATCGGTTCAGTAGATACGGCGTGAAAGCATAACAAACAAACAAACAAACAAATAAACAAACAAACAAACTCACTTTCGCATTTCTAAATAGTTATACTATACCGAGGTTCCACATTTAGCGACCAAATCTAGGTATCAAAGGTAGCATTTTCTTTTATTTTGAATATTGTGTTAATATATATTTTTTGCAGACGTTTAACAAGGATGTTGTGTGCTACATGGATAAGGTAAATTTTGATTTTTTTCGTCTTAAGTCGGTCTTAACCTTGGTCTCCCTGGACCTATCTTTCCTTTAACCTTACGCTCTAGTATGTTTTTAAAGAAGGTATAATGTTTGACCACTGATTCTACTACCCCTCCTATTTTCAATTTCAATATCAGTATTATTTTCTTTCCTACAATATTAAGCATTTCTTCATTGGTTTTTCGCTCTGTCCAACTGATTTTCTCCATTCTTCTCCAGCACATTCAAATGCAGCTAGCCTTTCACTATCTTTTTGAGTGATTCTACGTTTGCATCTGTATAAAGCCATGTTTCAGATACTCGTAGAGGTTTTGATGAGACGTTTTCTAATTTTCCTGGACATTTTTGATATAAATTGGTAGTTGTTATATTATTGAAACCTTTTTTTGGTACTTGTATTCTAGTTTTAATTTCTGTTAAAAATTTGGAATCAGCTGTCATTGTATTTCCTAAATATTTAAGCTCATCAACCTGCGTTAAGGTATCTTAACTCTGATTTCTATGTAATCGTAGTTTTCGTTCCAAATTTATTAATCTTAAGACCGAATTCTTCATATATTGTGTTTATAAGTTGAAGTAGTCAATTTATGTCTCGCTTTGTATTACCATGAGCTGCAATATCGTCTGCTATACGGATGAAATATATATTTTATCCATTGACTTTTATTCTTCCAATATCTGACTCCTGTATTCGCCTAATTGTTTTTCCTTTATACATATTAAATATGTTAATGGGCATCCTTGTCTTACATCTGGATCTATTTGCATGCTGTTTTCCATTCCCAAGATTTCATTACGGTTTCTTACTACTAGCATAATTCTACTGTCAAAATTTGTAGTCAGTTCGAGTTTTGTTTACCAACTTAAGGAGAAGGCTGGTGTCGTGTCGTATCAAAAACTCAATAAAAAGGTAAAGGAAAGAGAAGTTTGGCGTATACTCCATTGACTAGAGCTACAAAGCTTTTAAATAAGAATCTTGTCTTAAACCATGAATTACAGACAATAACGGCCAGGTTTCATCCATTGCGATGCAGCACTTGTACGTCCGTTTTTTTCAGGGCGAAGAACCCGTTTGCCATGTAGTAACGCCGGCAGCTCGTCGTACTGACAGCGTGGTTAATAAAGACCTTCCTACCTACGACCCTTACATTCCGCGGAAGTACGATGTCTTTTACAACTGCTCGGAGCTAACGTGCGAACAGGTGTTCCTGAACTCTTTGACGCAGATCACGGACCCTGAAATTGCTTTAAAAGGTTAGCAATAATAGCAGTTTCTGTACATAAGGCTAAATAACTCGACTAACCAAACAACTAAGAGACCCACACAAACACTACAATCTGCACAAACGCAAAGTAAAACCATTGTTCAGAAAAAAGTTTGTACAAATAACATATCTAGAGTAAAACCATTGTTCAGAAAAAAGTTTGTACAAATAACATATCTAGAGTAAAACCATTGTTCAGAAAAAAGTTTGTACAAATAACATATCTAGAGTAAAACCATTGTTCAGAAAAAAGTTTGTACAAATAACATATCTAGCTGGCCAAATTCGTCAATACGCTGGTTTCCACAACTTTCCACTTAGGCTTCATACACAGAAAATAAAACTTAGCTGTAGCCTATTCAACCTACTGGTGAATTCGCCACTGCTTTCAATACATACATACATAATTATTATCAATTCTTTATCCCTTATGGGGTAGACATAGCCTATAGTCATAAAACCGATAGGCCACGTTTAGCGTGTGGGTGGGCGTAAAGGTGGGAAACGGAATCAAAATAGTGATAGGCTTAACCGCATCGCCTATTGTCATGATTATATAGATTTTCGCTCATTCCCTTGACCGTCTTCTATGGACTGCGCGGAAAGAGAAGCAGCTGGCACATTCTACGTTTTTTCTTTTCTCTTAGATCAGCATGGAAGACTGTTTTCAATATAAAATGCTAATTTGCTATTCTGAAGTACAAGGTGTTACAAATGTTTGGAGATGACGTGCGAACGGATCCCAAAATATTTTTGAAAGGTATGATGTATTACTATACATCATACCTTTCAAAAATATTTCAGAATAATAGCAATTTCAGTACATCATCATCATTTCAGCTGCAAAAAGTTCACCGCTGGTCATAGGCATTAAGGTTGTCCAAAAGGACCTGATGGAAGCGGCCTTCATCCAGCGTTTCCCCGCGATCTTAATCTGGTCATTCGACCACCTTGTCGGTGGGTGTCCGTCACTGCGCTTGCCGTTACGTGGTCCCAATTCGAGTACCTTTCTGCCTCATCGGCCATCGTCTCCGCGCGCTATGTGCCCTGCCCACTGCCTGTTTAATGAGCTAATCCTTTTATCTATGTCACAGCTCTTAGTATGAAACACCGAGCATAGCTCTCTTTCCCAGCTTGAGATGCTTCCAATAGGCAGCAGCGTCAGAAACACAAGAAACCAAAGAAGCTGCGCTCGCCAACCGGCTTACTAAGCTCAGTGAATATGGTAGTATCCTCCCATGGAACGAATACTCCTTGGGAAAGAATTTTGTCCCGCAGTGGACTACTTGTGGCTGAAATGATGAGTGTTCGTAGTTACAAAAATATTATAATTTTTGTAAGTATGGACTTCATCATTTCAACTGCAGTAATGTAAATAAGTACCAATAGTTTCTTAGACTTCCTAGGTTTTGAAAAGGAAATCTTTATTTCATAAGCTTTCTGACTAACTTTATTTTTGTACATACTAATGTTGCAGGTTGCTTTAAGTCCGAAGGCAAATACGAATGCGAGAAGATCCGCTATCATCACATGAAGAACATTGACAAGCTCCTCTTCCTCAACTCCCACATCAGTGACAAAAGCTTCTACGCAGTTGACTGCTTAGTGTACGATGATGGAGGTCGCGTCTGCCATAAAAGAGACAAAGTTGATTCTCACACCAAATTGGTTGATACAGGTAGACCTATCATCATGATCATTATCAAGTATCTTTACAGATTAATGCGCAAATCAAGGCAAATATAAATTGAATAAAAATGTGTAAGGAAAGCCGTGTGTCGTCGGTTCACCAGCAGGGCAGTAGATTGTCATACCCTGGACCCCACAGCTCGGGCTTCCACTTCGACGTCTGTGCTGCTTGCAGTCAATCATTGCTTGTAGGTCCTTGCGTACACACCCCACAGATGATGCTAGTAGGTGCGCTGACAGTATTTTTGATTTTGAACCGGTAGTTTCAAGCAATAGTGACTCATATGAGTCATAAGCGAAAGGTTTCTGCTTTGTCCAATCTGTCTCAAGGTTTCATAGACCAATGCCTGCTTTCACTGAACCTCGCAGGCACCCTGTCCTCTAGAGAAGATTGTTCACTAGTTTTCTAAATGGCTCCTTTCACACAATGATACCGACAGGAGCCTAACTACAAGTTAGCCTATGATAGAGGCTATACTAAACTTGTAGTTAGGCTTAGAGAACACTATTTTATTTTTCTCGTACCATACCATTTTGATTCGTTTCATAACCTATTCTGCTCAGGTTATTGTGCCCGGGAATATTAAAGTCATCATTACATCCATATAAAGTCCACTATTGGACAAAGGCCTCTCCCAAAGATACTTCGTTCTTTGGAAGGATATTGAAATACTCACAATGTTTGGTAGGCGGGTAGCCGAGCGTAGCTTTTTTGGCTTCTTGTGCTTCTGATGCTGCTGCTCATCGGAAGCTTTATGAAGCTGGGGAAGAATTGAAATTTGTTGGATTTGGAAAGGAAATGAAAGGTATTGGGATACTTCTCACTCGGATGAATGGGGGAAAAGCAAGTAGCAGCTCGGAAGGCCAGACGCACGTACCCGATGCCATACCTGCAACCACGGAACAGATAGTTGAGCATGACAACCCTGACCATAACCAGAATATCTAGAATGACCAGAATATCTAGAATGACCAGAATATTAAACTAATGCCTTTTTTCTGTTTTATTTTATATTCTTGTATTTGTATGACTGCCACAACAAAAAGACTGAATGATCTATCTACAGGAGCTATCATCAGACCAAATGATACGAATAACGTGTTGTCTCAAGACGAGTTCGTGTGTGAAGAAAGTATCGAATCGTATGTGAACTGCGACATATTACCTTTTGTGAGTTTTAACGAGAAGTTGGTGTTGAGGGAGTCGTTGATCACCAGTGACAAGGTATGTGTTTGATAAAATTATTAATATTCTTTCTTCTACTATTCAAAATTATATAATAAGGTAATTAAATATGTATTTTAATATAAGTAATTCAGTTGTTGTGTAGTTTTGAATGTACTCGTACTGCAATGTCCCTGCGATCCCCAATAAAGGCTCCAAAAAAGACCAAGTCTGGATGGTTGCAATTTTGAAACATCCAGAAATTCAGTTTGACGTCCGCTTTAGGAGTTTTCGTTAAATAGTTCAAGCCAAGATTTTATTTGCACGTTATTTTTGGCATTCAAGATTAACCTGTGTATTTTTTTATTTATCTAATAGCTTTTCTGGCTTTTGCCCGCGGCTTCGCCTGCGTTAATGTTGATCCCGCGGGAACAGTAGAATTTCAAATGAAAAGTACCCTATGTCCTTCCTCGGGCCTTTAACTACGTACATACCACATTTCATCCGAAGGTTTAATGGTTGAAGCGAAAAAAGTGGCAGAGAGACGGACGGAGTTACTTTCTTATTTATATTAGTATGGATTGTGGCAAGGTCAGGGCAAAATTATCTAGGCTCTTAGGGGCACTGTATGTTTTTACAGCATATTTCTGTTATAATTTTGGTAACACAAGCTCACAACTTACTATAGGGATATTTTCTCAATCTGTGTGATTATCTCTATGTACATATATTTTATTAAGGTGATGCTGAAAACTGGCAATTACGTGGTTCCGCTGCAAAAGAACTGCATCGGGAGTTGGTGCGGATATAGCGGTGTTATTGTCAAGTCGGCGAGGAGGCAGGCCAGATATGAACCGCCGGGGGGAAAGGTAAATGTTTCTTATTGGCCTTGGTCCAAAACTTTTACAGGTAAGTACAGTCAGGACTTTGTGTGGATAAAGCGTGGGTATTGCCAAAATGGCGAGGAGGCAGTCCAGATAAGAACCGCCGGGGGAAATGTTTGATGTATTGAACTAACTAACTTACTTTTCTTTTAATCCCTTGCCACAACACTTTATTATTATTATAATATCATGCGACGTGCGAGACTTGACAGGACTCACACGCAAAAAAAAAAACATAAATCTTGTATTTATATCACAATAATAATAATTCTTTGTTTCAGACAACAATAGTCCATTTTTGTTAGTTACAATATTTACTTAATCTAAGTTATTTGTGTGTAATTGGCTACCATTTAGTTTACAGTTAACAATTGATTGGTTGATTTATGTGTCTGCCTCGATTATAAAACAATGGAGCCTCCCCGTGTGACGCATTGACCCCCATATGCATCTGGCGCACCCTGGGCAACAATCTGCGAGGACAGTCTAATCGGTAATGCAGATTGGCTGATCCTTTCACATCGTTATGTTACGACTCGAAAAGAAAAAGATGAAACGATTGCGCTTTACTAATACCTACTTAGCTTACATAATACCTACCATTCTCTGTACTCTTGTTACTTTTGTGAGAGAAATAAATAAAGTTTATTATTATTATAAATCCTCTCCAACCCGTCTGGCCAAAGTGGAGTAGGCCAAGTCCTCTGGCTGCTCTGGCCAAGTATGGCTCTAGTAGTCCAGAGAGGGTCGTGCTCCTGTAGTGGAGACTAAAAAGGACCTGATGATGATGATTTTTATTAATACCACTTGCCAGATGTTCCGGTGTTACTACGCTAAGAGGCAGCAGGTGTGCAAGCAGCTGTCCGAAAGGGAAACGCGCCTGAGGAACATTTACGGTGGTGGGGGCTACCCCGCGGGGTCGATGGGCACGGGGTCGGGTTATCCAGACCCCCTGGAGTTTAAAGCTGGCTAAATCCCAGTCAAATAAAATTAAAAACATTTCGATACAGAAGCTTTTTATTTTGCATCCATTTAGTAGCTTTTATGAATAGCCACCTTCCTCTAGTTTTTCGATAATACATATGAAAGTCTGAAATCAAGATCTTCCTCCGCCACCCGTTTTATCTGCCGCCCGGGGCATGGGCCCCTACTAGCCCCCGTATCTCTCTTATCTGGTGCTTCTCCAACTAGTGAAGGTTGGCGATCAGTTTGGTACAGTCATCTCTGTTCTTGGCTCGACGGAACAGCTCAGCCGCTTTTGCAATCCCGGTCCACTATCTTATGTTCCGCAACCATGACTTCCTTCTTCCTTCCACCTTTATTTTTCCAGCAACTTTGCCCATTATGAGCTGTAAGAGGTCATACCGACACTGACCAGAGGGCCCATTGTACCATATACGAGACAATCAGTCAGTCTCGTTTTACAAATCATACAATGCAATGTACATACAATACAGCGCTGGCCGGCTTGGGTGCCACTCTGCTTATTAATATTATTCATCAGGCTCTTGCCAGCATTGACATGCCAGCGGTTTTAGAATCTAAATCATTCAAAAGTAGAATAAATGGGTATCTCTTGGATCTCGTCTTCATCGTCACTTACCATCAGGTGAGTTGGGAGACAAAAGCCTAATCCAACATATAGTAAAAAAAAAACTACGGTCTGGCGTGGGATGATTGCAAGACACCGGATGGGATGAACCTTGTGCCCTGGAGATTGGGGCGAGCGCTTATGTGGAAAGCAAGCTGCGTTGTCACACTGGTGCCGTCTCACTTTCCGGGCCCAGCACCTAAGGCCGGTTCAGCAGTGACAGCGGCGCAAGTACAGTAGTCTTGGAAACAACTATATATTATCTAAGTCGTTTGGGGTCGAAACTTTTGGACCGTGGGACCGTGCGTGGGACCATTAGCGCATAAGCTGTTCGGCATCATTGCCCATAAATTGATCGAGGTGACCCGTGAATAGAAGGCTAGTCTATACATGGGGCAAAAGATCAGCAATGCCATCCAACGTGGCAATGCTGCCAGCCTTCTGGGCACGCTACAGCGAGGCAACGATCTACCCGGCCTATTTTATTTGTAAATATATAATAACTGTTATTTATTTCAAGTTGTAACATTAGTTAAGTTACTTTAAAATAAAATTGTATATAATAAATCCTTATCCTTACTAATATTATAAATGCGAAAGTGAGTTTGTTTGTTTGTTTGTTTGTTACGCTTTCACGCCGTAACTACCGAACCGATCATCATGAAATTTTGCATACAAGTTCTCTGGTGTACGGAGAAGGACATAGGATACCTTTTATCACGGGAAAAAGTACTGTTCCCGAGGGATCGACATTGACGCGGGCGGAGCCGCGGGCGAAAGCTAGTATATAATAAATAAATAAGATACAATGATAAAGTAACAGTTCACAGCAGTACTGGCCACGTGCTGGCCACCATCAGTGAAAGGGGTCATCATTCTGCAATCCACCATAGAACTAGGAATAAACCTGTATCTTGAGTGGTGAGAAGCATTATGACTGCACCACCAGCAGCCCGGGCAAAAAAACGGAAGCTTGAATTATAAACTACTCATTGAACCATAGCATCATCATCATTTCGTGTAGATGACACGGTCAATCGACCATTACACCCTGGTGTCAAAGTTCTTCGAAACCGCCTCTCGGCCTCTGACGTAGTTCCTACCGACTACCAGATGGCAGCCGGGACCAACGGCTTAACGTGCCTTCCGAAGCACGGAATCATCTTTATTATCAGACAATCACGTGATTCAAGCCTGCAATGTCCTAACCAAACTGGAAACAAATACAAATGCTTCCCGTGGGAATCGAACCCACGACCGCCTGGTCTACAGGCAAACGCCTTAACCACTGGACCACGGAGGTACCATAGCAATGCTGCTATATGATGATGATGATAATGGATGCTGCTAGTTTACTCCGCACGCAACAGTTGGGAAATGCCTAGCCGGTTACTTGTTTATTGTTTTTATAGATTCATAGACGGGAACTCTACGCTTCAAAAATCGGTCAAGTGCGAGTCGACCTATTTTTTTTTATGTAGGTATTGTTTCAGAAATCTTCAGAAAATTACAATTGTACCTCCCATAATTTAACCATAAATTCTGCTTTTAACACAATTCTTAAATTTTAAATTCATATTAATAAAATTGTTCCTTTTCGTACAATAAAGTTATATTTTAAATTGTAAAAAACTTATGTTTGTATTTTTTATAATTTTTGGATTAGAGAGGAAAGATTTGAGTGATAAATGATACAAAATAATATTTGGGAAAATATTCCCATTTTAAATCAAATATTATTCAAATCATAAGTAACAAGAACTCACTTAAGCAGAAGAAAAGTTAAATTGTACTGAGTCGTCATCCAACGGTATTTCAGCGCCATTTCAATAAGTTCGAGTATTTTCATCGTACTTCCGCCGGAAATTGACAGTTCAAGTGAAATCGAGGCCTGAGTGACAGGCATTTACCAAAATGATGTCCTAATAAAAAATTGCAAAGTTCCCTCCAAATCACGTCTAATTTACTCGGTATATAGCATTATTCACCAAATACATTAAAATTAACCTTGAAACTTTTGATTATTATTGCATTACAGATAAGGCAGCCATCATATGTTTTTCTTTTTCGAATAACCCTTGAATATTCCTAAAAAACGAAAATATCCAAAGTAAGTAGCCAACGCGTTTAGACCATCCGCGTTTGTATCGCCACGCCGCCTGGCATATGTCGGGCTCTTAACTACTCAACATTCAAAAAGTTACTTCTTATTCCTTATCAATTAACGGGGGATTTTTATATCCTGCCTCATTCCGGGCTCTTATCGAAATATCCTATGTAGATACTTTAGTAAACTACTTCAACAATATTATTAAACTAGCTGTTGCCCGCGACTCCGTCCGCGGCAATTTCTGTTATTATGATTAATTAGTACTTATTATAGATGCATAATCTTTCCCCGTTTTCAAAACATTTTTTATTGATTATTCGCTCCTATTGGTCGCAGCGTGATGTTTTATAGCCTAAAGCCTTCCTCAATAAATGGACTATCCAAAACAAAAAGAATTTTCCAATTTAAACCAGTAGTTCTTGAGATTAGCGCGTTCAAACAAACTCTTTAGCTTTATAATATTATAGTATAGATTAAGAAATAAGATATGATAATAAAAAGGGATCCACTTGTTTCGGTTTATCTTTTTTGCCTTCATTTAATTTGGCATAACGAGTAAAGCATATTTTTTGTCATAATAATATTTTGACAAATGACAAATGTCAACTTAGTCTATCTGCTGAGATCTGCGACCATGAAAACAGTAAAGTTTTCGAAATGTTAGGTAAAAATAATGTAATATACGCGATAATATCGTATTAAAATGATTTTATTTAAATGTGTAACAATCGCGAAAACATCAGAAACCATTATGTTAAACGTGGTTTTTAAGTCTTAAAAGACCTAGTCTCTGACCCCGCAAGGGAAAAAGACGTGATATTATGTATGTATACCTATATCACTAAAGAATATGTTACAATTTTTGTTTTGTTGAATCAAAAAACCGACTTCAATCAAACCACTGAACCGATTTTGATGAAATTCGAATGGTATCAACTTTAAAGCATACCCTGACAAATATTTTTTTCAAATCAGTTCATAAATGACGAACATCTGAGGTAACAAACATAAAAATAATACAACCGAATTGATAACCTTCTCGTTTTTTCTGAAGTCGGTTATAATGAAAACTGTTGTTAATGATTAGCTGACTAACTAGAGATAATAGGAAAATAAAAAGCGGAGCGTCGTGACAATGCAACTTGTATTTGGAGAACGTAATGGCAGACAGGAACCGGAAGGTTCAACGTCACATACATAGACAAAAATTAAAAAGTTATAAAGGGTGCGTTCACATTCCAACATCCTCCCTTGAGCGCAACCCCATACTTCTCAGGAACTGGTGATGTTTCGGCCTGGGCAGAGCTTTGGTGAGACAGTCTGCAACCATCAAATCCGTGTTGATGTACTTGACTGATATGTCCCCAGAAGCAACCTTGTCTCGTGTGAAGTGATGACGTACATCAATATGTTTGCTCCTGGCATGATAGGCAGAGTTATCTGTAAGTTTAATAGCACTTTGATTATCACAAAATAAAATCAAAGAAGTAACCCTAGTAAAGGGCCATAGCTCGTAACATAATTGTCGGAGCCACATAGCTTCCTGAGTGGCAGCTGATAAAGCCATATATTCAGCTTCAGTTGTAGATAAGGCAATTGTAGGCTGTCGTTTTGAATTCCAGGATATTGCAGCATGCTGGCATAAAAATATATATCCGGTGCATGATCTTCTATCTTCAGTGCTTGATGCCCAGTCAGCATCACAATACCCTGTGACATCTTCATTGACTTTGCTTCTAAAACATAACTGTAGATTCTTTGTGCCATGCAGATAGCGCAATATTCTCTTCACAGCACTCCAGCTCTCAGCAGTTGGCTTATTATTGTAGCGACTCAATGTATTAACTGCATAACTAATATCAGGGCGTGTCCCTTGCGATATATACAGTAAGCAGCCAATTGCCTCTTGATAAGGCACTTCACCCTTTACAATCTTAGAATTACTTGAAAATTTGCAATTTGGTTCCATAGGAGTTGCCACGGGATTGCAATTTTCCATTTTAAATTTCTTCAAGACACTCTCTATGTATTTTGTTTGATCTATAGAGATTCCTTGATCATCATATGAGATTCTCAGGCCAATATAATAATTGGCTTGTCCCAATTCTTTCATTTTAAAATTATTAATAATATCAGTCTTGATTCTAGACGCTAATTCCTTATTATTATAGAAAAATAACAGATCATCGACATATACTGTTATAAATAGGATGCATTTCTCATCAGTATGAGCAAAGTACACACATGGGTCTAACTGTGACTTCTTGAATCCAACTTTGTATAGATATGTATCCAATTTTTTATTCCAAGTTCTGCTGGCTTGTTTTAAACCATATATTGATTTGTTCAGCTTGCACACATGTTCAGACCCATCCTCATATAGTGATGGTTGCTTCATATATAGTTCTACATCTATATCACCCTGCAAGAAGGCTGTCACAGCATCAAGTTGTTCAATATGCAGGTGATATCGAGCGGCTAGTGCAAGTAAATAACGAATGGAACTCAGGCGTACCACTGGTGCATAAACCTCTGTGTAGTCTATGCCAAATATTTGTTCATATCCTTTGATGACAAGTCTAGCTTTATGTTTTGTTATATTTCCATTTGCATCACATTTTGTTTTAAACACCCATTTGCAAGGAATTGCTTTTTTCCCAGAAGGGAGTTGACACAGTGTCCAAGTATTATTTTCTATCAATGAATTATACTCACAGTCCATAGCTTTTCTCCACTGCTCTTTGTATTCACTATTTAAGGCTTGCTTTACAGTTAGTGGATCTTGTGAAGATGCAGATGACAACCTCTGTTCCATCATCGTATTGTCTTGTATGTCTTGACACAGATAAGTATATTTTGCTCTGTTTTTCCGCGGTCTCAAGTTGTAAGTAACAAGAGGGGTGTCGCTAACAGTGCAATCAGGAATATAATCTTCATCTTCTTCCTCTGGAACTGCAAAACTAAAGTCATCATCATCCACAACTCCCAACTCTTCAATATTTTCTTCATCGGCAGCAGCAATGGAACTGTTATCTTTGACTGTGCTGACACTTTTATACGAACTTGTTTCACTTGTGGTTTCATCATCAGAAACATTGTCTTCTTTCTTTTGACAGCTTTTCATTGGCATTAGAACAAACTTCTTTTCAACTGATTCTTCTAAAAATACCACATCTCTGCTCCTGATGACTTTCCCCTCCTTCTTGTCATATAATCTGTACCCTTTTGACTCATGGCAATATCCAACAAATATCATTTCCTTTGCTTTACAATCCCATTTCAATCTTTTCTCTTTGGGTATGTGCATCATAGCTCGGCAACCAAAAACTTTCATGTTTTTTACATTGGGTTTCATACCTGTCCACATTTCTTCGGGAGTCTTGTAATTTATCGATTTTGTAGGAGACCTGTTGATAATGTATGCAGCTGTGGAGACAGCTTCAGCCCAGAATTTCTTCGGCAGCTTTGAATCTATAATCATACATTTTGCTCTTTCAACTAAGGTACGATTCATCCGTTCACTCATCCCATTCTGTTCCGGGGTGTACGGAATTGTGAACTGCTGTTTGATACCAGATTCTTTGCAGAATTTATCAAAAGCCTCATTTACATATTCTCTACCATTATCAGAGCGTAAGACTTTGATTTTCTTATTTAATTGATTTTCTACTAATTTCTTAAACTCTTTAAATTTATCCAGAACTTGAGACTTGGAATGCATAAAATAAACAAATACTTTTCTTGAAAAATCATCAATGAATGTTACATAATACTGGGCACCACCAAGTGACTTTTCTTCCATCTTGCCACATACATCTGAGTGTATTACCTCTAGAAGATCCGAAGCCCTTGTGCCAACATTCTTGAATGGTTGCCTGGTTTGTTTACCCTGCAGGCAAGTACTACATATTACATTCCTGTCTTGGTTAATTTCCATATCAGTTCCATCAGCAGACTCCTTAAGTTTATAAAGATCTTGATAATTCAGGTGACCCATCCTTTGGTGCCATAAGTGAGCTGAAGTGAGTAAAGCAAAAGTTTCATTATGTATCACATATAAATTATTCTGACTATATCCAGTCATCACTAGTTTGGATTGATGGTAAATCTTACAACAATCTTTGTTAAATTTTACTTCACAGTTGTTTCGAGTTATTTGAGTGATTGACAATAAATTCACAGCTAAGTCGGGAACATAAAGTACATTATTAACCTGTATTGTTCCAATTAATGTTTTGTTATCCTCGCTGTAACTTTTTATATTTACTTTACCACATCCTTTTACTGGTAATGTTTTGTTATCGGCTACTTTAATAGTAGAAACAGATGCCGGCCCAAAGTCATATATCCAGTCCCGTCGATTTGTCATATGCATTGCAGCTCCAGAGTCCAAATACCAGCAGCCATTTTCAGTTTTCGGCGACGCAGAAAATGCGGCCACATAGCTGGAAGCATCAGAATTATTATTACATTTTTCATTCTTATTTTGTTGACTTGAGCTATTTTTCTTAGAATAACAATTTTTAGAGACGTGACCATATTTGTTGCAGTTATAACAACGGGGACCTTTGCCATTAAACTGAGGCTTTTTATGATTATGCCTTGGGGAATTTTTGTGACAATTAGAATAAAAACCTGCCGAGTCACTTGTGTTTTTGACATCTTGCAATATCTTTGTCTTAACAAGGTCGGTACTTATAGTGACACCTGAGCTTTCCATCGCCATTATCATCGGCTTATAAGATTCCGGCAGCCCGGCAAGAAGGAGGGTACCTAGCCACTCATCTTGTACTGTGAATCCTATATTTCGGAGCTTATGTGCACAAGTAATAATTTTACTCACGTATGCCTCCACGTTTCCGCAGCTCTCTAAGTCGGTGGTTATTAACTCCCGTAGCAATCCTACCTTCCGAGTTAGACCAGAGTCATCGAACGCTTTTTGCAGATTACTCCATACAGATTTTGCGGTTTTGCATTCTTGTATATGAACAAAATTAATCGGGTCGACCAACAAAATTATCTTGGATCGAGCTTTGACGTCTTCCTGCTTTGTAAATGTTTCGCTTTCTTCTTTTTCAATACATTTCCACAGATCCTCGTGTTCCAGATACGTCCGCATGGCGAAACTCCACGTTGCATAATTGTCGCGGCCTTGTAATTTTTCAATTTGGGCTAGTTGCGACGTGGATCCCATTGTAACGTATTATTGAGATCTCCCTGAAAAGGCTGAAAAAGATTCTTCGCGTAATCACGGTGACGGAGCAAAATTTGAAACCGGTGACGCCGGTAACCTAACTTTTACTTTTTCGCGAAACTACAACTTTCCCTAAAATACTAACTATCGGGCAGCTAAAGGCCCATAACCTAATGAAAACTGTTGTTAATGATTAGCTGACTAACTAGAGATAATAGGAAAATAAAAAGCGGAGCGTCGTGACAATGCAACTTGTATTTGGAGAACGTAATGGCAGACAGGAACCGGAAGGTTCAACGTCACATACATAGACAAAAATTAAAAAGTTATAAAGGGTGCGTTCACATTCCAACAGGTTAAAATGTTTGCTTAGTGTTTTTCTTCTTCTTTTCGAGTAGTAATGTCTATTTACTAGTTATAGTATTTTTGACCAATATGTGGGCACGGCCACTGCCCTGTCGTTTGCCTCCTCTAGATCCTTTTGTGTGCAGAAGTGGGGCATTTAGGACACGTCAAAAGGTGGCTCATAGATTGAACATCGCCTCAATCGCATGTGTTGTTGCCGGAGAAACCCCACCTAACCCGGTTAAGTGTTTTGAAAACACATTATACTTTCATAGGATAAGCAACGTGACTTTTAGGTGTTAAAGACCTAGGTCTACCCCGGATGGGAAAAAAGACGTGATAGTCGGTATGTATGTATTTGTTCCCGGCTGTGATGCAGCGGCACCGGCGGTTCCGCTATTATGACGACATTTAGGGGCTTGGAGTCGCCGATGACCTTGTGCGTGTGGGCGGAGCTAAGTGTTCTAAGCCCCGCATCCCCGCACCATAATGATCGTACGTACGTCGCCGCCGCGCCGTCACGTCGGGCGTTCAAAGAATATGAAGCGACATAGACAGACGTGAAAATAAAGAAATAGGTATTTCATTTAGGAAATGCTCTCAATAACATATTGTTTGACAAAAACTGTAAAAATTATAAAGCAAACATCACATGGGAACTATTTTTGCTGTTATTTTTTTACTGACTTCTAAAAAGGTTATCTAGTAAGTAAAAATGAATGGCGGTAAACAATTCATTATGTATGTTTGTAGAATTTTTCGAACTGGATTGGTTCCAAACAAATACAAGGTTAATTTTTGAATCACCAATGGAAACCATTGATCAAATTGAGACCATATATTTTTATTGTTAAGGAAGTTGCATCAAAATCGGTTTAGATAGTTTAAATGAATTATATGAAGTTGGTTGAAATTCGGTTTATAAAGCCAAATCGTAGCCAAAACTATCCACTGCTGTTGCTAAAAATCGGTATGAAAAAAAAACTATGATCTTATACAATCTATATAAATAAAAAAACCGGCCTAGTGCGAGTCGGACTCGCGCAGTAAGGCTTCCGTACATTGATATACACGATGTAACTAAAAATGTATGCTTTTCGCAATTTTTCCTTTGTTTGTGTTATAATATAAGACGTTGCTTCGTACTAAATTTCAAGATTCTGAGTTCAAGGGAAGTACCCTGAGGTGTTGATTCCCTTGCGAGTGCCGAAAAATTATTAAAATATTTTTATGATTATATGATGTTACTAAAAAATTATGCTTTTCGCAATTTTTCCTTTATCTGTGCTATAAGATGTTGCTTCGTACAAGACTTCAAGATTCTGCGATCCTGGGAAGTACCCTGTAGATTATGATTCCCTTCAAATGTCGAAAAAACACGTAAATTTGCGCCATAACCAGCTGTATCTTTTGATTGCGTTGGCTAAGAAGTTTGATTTTTTCACAACTCCAAGGAACAGATAGTATCACGTCTTTTTCCCTTGCGGGATAGACAGAGCCTAGGCCTATAAGACCTTATGCCAACATTTAGCAAATTGGAGGGCGTGTAGATAGAAAACGGAATCAAATAGTGATGGGTTGCTAGCCGCATCGCCTGACAAAAGGGACAGCAGACCTGAGTATTTGCTTGATACCTCTACGCGTTCTTGAGAAAAAGGGTCTTGACAGATAGATAGACAGACAGACAGATGGACAACCGAGTGATCCTATAAGGGTTCCGTTTTTTTTTTATTTTAAGGTATGGAACCCTAAAAACCGGCCAAGTGCGAGTCGGGCTCGCGCACGAAGGGAAACGGAATAGGTAGTGCAATTTTGCAGGATTTCGTGACTTCTTATTATGGATATGTCTATAAATCCCACTTGGTAGAGATTTAATATGAGATATTTTAATTTTGTATACATATTTTTTCTTTAATATACCGCTAATACATAACGGTTTATAAAGCTAACAAGTAATGAAATAAAAACTTAGTTTGTTAGAAGAAAAATATTGGGTCATCACATGGCATATCCATATGGTCATTCGCACTAAATTGTACTACCTATTCCGATCATTGATATAAGTCTAAAATTAATAAAAATATTTTTAACATAATGTAACTAAAAAATTATGCTTTTCGCAATGTTTCCTTTATCTGTGCTACTAGCTGTTGCCCGCGACTTCGCCCGCGGCAATTTCTTTTATTATTAGATAATTAATTTTTCCCCGATTTCAAATCATTTTTTATTGATGCTTCGCTCCTATTGGTTGCAGCGTTGTGTTTTATAGCTTAAAGCCTTCCTCAATAAATTGACTATCCAACACAAAAATAATTTTCCAATTTGAACTAGTAGTTCCTGAGATTAGCGCGTTCAAACAAACAAACAAACAATCAAACAAACAAACAAACTCTTCAGCTTTATAATATTAGTATAGATAAGACGTTGCTCGGTACCAAATTTCAAGATTCTGAGTTCATGGCAAGTACCCTGTAGGTATTGATTCCCTTGCGAATGTCAAAAATTTGCGGCACAAACTTGTTTTCTTTCGTTCGGGCATATCTTTACATTTCTATCCGTAAATGGGTCGCACAAAATATCTTTAATATACAGTAAGGTGTAATAAACCACACGATAACCAAAAAAAACGGTTATTTGCGAGTCGGACTCGCGCACGAAGGGTTCCGTACCATTATTCTATAATAAGTTAAAAATATTTTTATTATATGATGTAACTAAAAATTTAAACTTTTCGCAAATATTTCCTTTATCTGTGCTATACGGTGTTGTTTCGCACCAAATTTCAAGATTCTGAGTTCACGGAAAGTACCTTGTAGATTTTGATTCCCTTGCGAATGTCGAAAAACACGAAAATTGGCGGGATGAACGGCTGAATCTTTTGTTTTAGTTAGCTTAGAAGTTTGATTTTTTCACAGCTCCAAAGGACAGTAGACCTAAGTATTTGATATGAATTTTATCTTGATACCTCTACGCGTTCCTGAGACAAAGGGTCTTGACAGACCGAAAGACAGACAGACAGACAGACGGACAACCGAGTGATCCTATAAGGGTTCCTTTTCACCTTTTGAGGTACGGAACCCTAAAAAGACTAAAATCAATAGTCACATCGTCCATGCGCACAAATTAATTAGATCCAACAAAAATAGTTCATAATCACGAAAGAATCTATTGCGCACTAATGTCCTCTGCACTGTATCCAATCTTTGACGGCGCAAGCCACACACAGATAAGACTTATTATAAGTACGTGCTCTACCGCATATACACTCGCATAATCGATCGACAACAAGTGCAAAGCAACGAGCGACACAACCCTCCCGTCCGAGTACTGCCTTGCGACTGCCGTGCGCGCCCGCACAGACACCCTCCGAACCTATTACTTGCGGAATCCCGGAAAAGACAGTTTTTATATAATAACATTTTGCTTGATTTACATATGATACGTTGATGTTATAGTACATGTTGAGACAATTGTTTTAGTGTAAAAATATTTTAAAAGCTCTCAGCAGTTTAGCAGGAGATAGCATTGCTACCTTAAAAATATAACGTTTTCTTTTTTTGTTTACAACAAAAGTAATACACATATAAATAAGATATACGTTGAAAATATTGTAAGTGAGTTGATACAAAATATATATTTTTTTCAAATTTTTCGAACTTGTGGTTTAGGAATAGTTGCATTTTAAAGTTAACCTTTTTTGCACTTTTATCGGTACCAACGGCCTTGGCAAAGTTTGAACAGACTGAAAACTGCTTTTGAGTCAACCCTTCTTAAAAAGCTACAGAATCGCAAACGAAAAGGTACCTGTGAATATAAGGTATAAGTAACAGTCCGCGTCCGGAATCGAACCAACAGCCCCTACACGTGAAGCAGATGAGCGTGTTAACCACTGTACCATGGACGTCGTCAAAGGGGTCATTCAAATATCAAGTAAGCAGCGAATGGGGGATGGGGGGTCTGGGCTAGCCTTATTTTTGCTGACAAAGGGTCTGGAAGGGTCTACACGGTGATAACATCTGCAACATTTGGAAAAATTATAGCAATGTTTACGTACGATTGGGGGAGGGGGAAAGAGCTATTCTTACTTTTGCTGACAATGGGGAGGAGAGCGTTGAAAATAACTGATATAGTGCTTACGTATAATACTAGATCGGATAAGAAATTAGGTAGTGCGGGAGCGATGTGGATTGAAAAGAAAAAAAAGAACATTTATTTCACCAAAATGATGATGTGGTGACCAAGATTGAGAAAGGAATGTTGAGATGGTTTGGCCACATTGAAAGGATGAATGAAAGAAGAACAACGAAGAAAATATATAAAGCCAGTGTGAATGGGAATAATGTTCACGGTCGACCTCGTCGAACGTACTGCGATCATATTGCAGACGTTCTTAAAAAACGGAGCTGTTAGAAGTACCCGAAACCGTAGAGCATGTATGAGGAGAGTAATGAGTGTAGACGAAGCTATTGATATATGTCAGGATCGTAGCAAGTGGATATCCATAGTCGCTGCCTACCCCCATGGGAAACAGGCGTGATAATATGTATGTATGTAATACTTGAACGGGCCCAAAGCGCTATGAATCAATGATATACGAGTATGTGACTCGATTCTGTTTGTAATTAAACGCAAAATAGGGAAGCCTCTCGTGGCGCAATATTACTGATAGGTTTGTTTGTACTAACGGGCGTTACAATCGATCGGCTTCAAATTAAATACGTAGAATACTGAAAAGCGGGCAAGGACGAGTCAGACTTGCCAATGAAGGGTTCTGTAGCAGCACGTATCTAACAATATCCTAACTAATATTATAAATGCGAAAGTGAGTTTGTTTGTTTGTTTGTTACGCTTTCACGCCGTAACTACTGAACCGATCATCATGAAATTTTACATACAAGTTCTCTGGAGTATGGAGAAGGCCATAGGCTACCTTTTATCCCGGGAAAAAGTACTATTCCCGAGAGATCGACACTGACGCGGGCGGAGTCGCGGGCGAAAGCTAGTAAAGTATAAATAAGTTCCTGTTATGTTGAGTTGATTGAATAGGCGATTTAAGACATATAAAAAAACTACTTACTTGATCTCGTTCAAACCAAGTGTTGGTGAAAGTTTGCATGGTAATAGATAGAGAGTAGTGTACCTATATCATATATATTTTTTTAGTTTTATCATTCTTTTATTTAAGAAGTTTGCGCGAGAACCACTTTAAAAGTATCTCAAGTGCAACTTTTCTGTTCAGAAAAAAAAATATATTAAAAACCTCCATATCATTTTTGAAGACCTATCCATAGATACCCCACAAGTGTGGGTTTGATGAAAAATAAAAGTGAGTTTCAGTTTTAAGTATGGAGAACCCCCAAAATTTATTGTTTTCTTCTATTTTTGTGTAAAAATCTTAATGCGGTTCACAGAATACATCTACTTACCAAGTTTCAATATAATTCTTATAGTTTCGGAAAAAAGGCTTTTACATACGGACGGACAGACAGACATGACGAATCTTTTTTCCATTTGGCTACGGATCCCTAAAATAGTCCATGATGGTCCAACGTATAATCTGGGAAAAATAAAAACCCTAGAAAGTACCAGCTACGCATGTAAAGCAATCCCGGGTGTGGTTCCTACTGGGACTACAAGTGGCACAAAAATATCTCGAGCTCCGTGCTTCGAAAGGCACGTTATACCGTTGCTCCCGGCTGTCATCTCAAAGTATACTATACAATAAGTTCTGTTTATCGCCAAAAATTATCGCGCTTAAAATACTCGCGTGCTCCATCCTGTGTGCCCAGACTTACGTTCTAATTTGCGTGTGTTAATAAAGAGCTTCCAAGAAGAATTAGAAGAATAAAGAGCTGCCAAGTGCGAGTCGGACTCACAAAGGGTTCCGTGCTATTATCTATAAAAACGGCAAAAAAATCATACCCCCCTTCAATATTTGATTTATTTTGATTTAATTATTTATTTATAAAGTAAATATATAACTAATCTAGCTTTTGCCCGCGGCTTCGCTCGCGTTAAGATGTATAGTTTTATACAAACGTTCATCCCCTATTTTATGCCCTTGGGGGTAGAATCAAAATCCTTTCTTGGCGGATGCCTACGTCATAACATCTACCTGCATGCCAAATTTCAGCCCGATTCGTCCAGTGGTTTGGTCTGTGCGTTGATAGATCACTATGTCAGTCAGTCAGTCACCTTTGAGATATATATTTAGAGATATTCTGTAAATATTTCAAGCGTCTACTTGTTGTTATTATCAATATCGAGCAAAAACGAGCAAATAAATCACGTTTGTTGTATGGAAGCCCCCTTAAATATTTATTTTATTTCGTTTTTTGTTTGCCCTTTTTTTTGTTACAGTGGCAAAAGTTATCATCTGTAAAAAAAATCAACTGTAACTATTTCGGTTCATGAGATACAGCCTGACGACAGACGGAGAGACATCCAGACAGACAGCGGAGCCATATTAATGGGGTTTGTACCCTTTGGGTACGGAACCCTAAAAGGTTCCGTAAAGGGTTACCTACAGGGTTACGTAATGGGAACCCTTTACACCATCAACCAAACATCGCTTAACCGACGCTTCTCTAAATTACTTTTTGGCAGAGACGCATTATTTTTAACTCTATGTATTGGTACAAAGCAATGTTTGTCAACAACAACCATTCGCCATACAAACGCTCGATCAAGCCGCTCGTTTGTACATTTCTACCAGCATACATTGAAACCAAGCGATGAGTGGTACATATACTACAGAAGCCTCCGCGTTCTTTGAGGTGAAAACTCAAATTACGGGAAATACTGATTGTTTAGTAAATAATTAAGTAACTTGTCAAATAAGGAGTTTTGTTTGTTTTCGTTCGTAAATGAGGAATATATATGATTGTGGAATTTTGTTGAAAGCTTAATGATTGTTTATCAGCAACCCTGGGTGTTGTTTCCATAAGGGTTGTTAGACATTGATATGTCGACTTCAGGCTGCGATACATCGAATAAGGTGATCCTTATTCTATGTATCGCAGCCAGACTTCGTTCGTGTTCTAATCTTCCAACGCTTACGCCGCGCCCCAGTCTCGGGTTGTCAATTATTAGATGGAAGTCTACTACCTAAATTTCAGACTTCAAGTTTGACAACAATATTGAAAGAAAGAAAAAATATTTATTTGATATATCACAAACACGGTGAAACAATGTTACCAATTCTCAGCAATTAACATATTTGTGCCTATATCAAAATGGCCTCCTCTTAGCATAATATTGTAGCCTTCTGACCACAACGCTGGTCTTTCGAGGACACCAACTAAACAAAATAAAATTTTAAATTGAATTAGATTTATTCTAATATTATTTTTAAAATTATGAATAAAATTTTATTTTGTTCTCGAATCGATACGACATTGGAATCTTCAAAAAAAGGGTCTACGTTTTCTTAAAATGTCGGCAACGCTCTTGTCACACCCCGGGTGTTGCAGATATGCCTTTGGGGTAGGAACTATGGGTTTGTAGGATCCAGCAGCCTATAGGCTCTTTGACTTTGTGTTATAATGGTTGTATATTAATAATCTGGCTAAAAGGATAAACATTGCTATCTATTTAAATTGATTTTGAAAATAGCATTACAACAGTGGGTAGTATTGAAGAAGAACGCATGCTTGAAATGCGTATACCCTACGGGGTAATATGTGATGAGAGAATTCGACGCGGTGATTCGAAGTCACGGTGGTGTAATGGTATCACACTTAGGGCGTTAACCTAAGGGACGTGGGTTCAAATCATTCCTGTGGCCGAGTTCTTTTTCATCACATATTTTCAATTTTAATTGCTATCTATTATTTTTTTTATACCTACGTGACGTGATAATGCTCACGCTTTGGTCAGGTGTGTCATCCTCAGCTGCCTGTCCGGTGGTTGCAGGTATGGCATCGGGTACGTGTTCCCGAGTTGCTACTTGCTTTTCGTTTCACCCGAGTGAGTAATATCCCAATACCTTCAAAGCAAATCCCAACAAATTTTATTCTTCCTTCCCTAGCTTCAAAATTATTTCGATGAGCAGTAGCGTCGGAAGCACGTGAAGCCAAAGTATTTATTATTGTATGTATTTGGACTCAGTCGAAAGTATGGCCTCTTAGCCTATCCACCTCAACTCTTCGCCCACTTTCATGTAGGTAGCGGAACCTTTTAAGTCGAACAACCTAGTGGAAGGTACCCAATCTCGGCGGGAAGCAAGGTCGATCAACAAATGGGTGTAAAGGGGATCTTCTCCTCCTTCAGTCGTCTGTTCACTGCTGAGCGTCGTGATGCCCCCGACCTAACTTATTTACGATCTCTTTATATATTTGGCGATCTTTGACCTGTTGTCGAGCATAAGAGATCTTGATGTTAACATAGTCTTTCACTTGGTCTGTCCATCGTATCGGACTACGGCCTAAGGGGATCTAGCTGAGGCAGTCTCTTGTGCCGCACTTGATGAGGACTCTCTAGATTACATGCTACCGGAGGCAAGACAGCATTTGGTTAGGGGCATCACAGAAACTGCCAAACCCTGCGAAGCCTGGTACCTCAGGTTAAGAAATGGGGAGGTCGATGTGTGGTCGGCGGCCGATTGTAAAAAAGAAACATCAAATCTTGTATGCATGTCGACAAATAAGATTTTTGTATGTATTCAATGAATTAAATACACATTTTAATAAAACAATCAACATTTTTACAAGCTTTTATTTACCTTACAGCATTCATTACGCGCCTATAAACTATCCTGAATTCAGTCACAGACGAGAAAAACGCCGCGCCGCAATACGCTTTTATCCCCCATCTTGATTTGCATAAGCTTTTAACACCTTTTCAACATATTACAAGAGATACGAGTATAACATGAAATAATATTTAATTGAACAAAAATGGCGTTGCAATAATAAAAACCAGGCAGTCATAGGGAGTGCCAATAGAAGTGAAAACAACATAAACTTGTAGATTCATGCATCATGAGGTGAACCGGGTCCTTAGTCGTCACACACATCGCGATTCGAATAAATGACTGCCATCAATGATGACTGTCGGGACCAACGGCTTAACGTGCCGTCTGAAGAATGGAGGAGCTTGAGATATTCTTATGCCGTTTGCGTTGACCCATCACAGTGGGGACTGCACCCAGGGTTGCTTAACAAGCGTAAGCGTTAATAATGGTCCACTGGGCCATCGAGCTTCTCAAGTTCCATTACAAAGAGTTCTGATCGCTTCGCACCGCAGTGCAAATCGACCCCTACAAAGAGAGGTCTTGGGCGACTCGCACCGCGTTGCGAAACGACTAACCTCGCGAATCCACAAGTTTATCCCCTACGAAAAATTGGTTAACGCGCCTAATGAAGTTTCCAGTTCCAACGATATCCCTGCAAAAAATAAGACAGAAATTAAATCTCACATCACGCAAAAAACACCACACAAAGTAGGTATTTATGCTTATGTATTGTACCGGTCTACTAGACGGAGTGAAAGTATGTACCCGTATGTGGTTGATATACCACCAGCTTGCACAAAGCGCTGTTCCTCGTCGTTCACCTTGCGCACAGCTAAGGAATGGAATCTCTTGCAATCGGAGGTTTTCCCTGACACATAATTTGGGTCTCTTTAAGGCTTAGGTTTTTAATGAGCCAGCGAGTTCCACCTTAGACCACATCTTCACTGAACATCAAATGAGATTGTGGTCAATCGCTGGATCATCCAGAATTAAAAAAAAAACTATTGTATTTATCTATTTCATCATAACAATCTTTTTAGGGTTCCGTCATCTATTTAGTAAGCGGTTCCTTCTTGGGTTCCGTACCTCAAAAGGTAAAAAGGAACCCATAAACGATCACTCGGTTCGTCCGGTCCGTCTGTATGTCTGTCGGTCTGTCAAGACCCTTTTTCAGCTAAAATTCATAGCAAATACTCAGGTCTACTGTCCCTTGGAGCTGTAAAAATTTCAATTTCTAAGCTAATGCAATCAAAAGTTACAGCCGTTTATGCCGCAAATTTTCGTGTTTTTCGACATTCGCAAGGGAATCAAAACCTACAGGTTGCTTCCCGTGAACTCTGAACCTGGAAATTTGGTATGAAGCGATGTCTTATAGCACAAATAAAGGAAAAATTGCGAAAAGTATAAATTTTTTTTTACATCATGTGTTAATAATATTTATAATTTTTTGCCACAATTTTCGACATTCGTAAGAGAATCAAAACGAGCGGCCTCTGTCCTATGGAACAATTAATTAAGATAGAATTTTGCAGAGGCCTCTGTTCCATAGGACAGAGGCCTCTGCGAAATTCTATCTTATAATATAACTTAATATAACTTCCAATCCAGCAGTATTTTTGTGCTTAGAAAACGAAACTACTTGAAAAGTACATACCAAATTACTGGGCAATTTAATATAACCCTGTCTTCTCGCCGATTTAACAATAACTCCACGGTAACCACAGTAACTGCCCATGTTCTCCAAACAATTCTCCTTCAACTTTGCTACGTAGTCACCAGTTTTTAACAATATATTCCCTTTGGTAATCAACATATCTTTCTTGGTCAACTTCTCGTCAAAAGAGACGAACGGTATTGTATAACAGTTGATATATCCGTCCAAGCTTTCTTCACATAAAAACTCGTCTTGCGACAAAATGTTACTCTTGTTACTCACTAAACTTCCTGTATCTACTAGATCTGTGTGAGAATTGGTATTTTCCTTCTTATGGCAGATGCGGCTGCCGTCTTCGTAAATCAAGCAATCGACTGTGTAATATTTGTTTTCTTTGATGTGAGCGTTCAAGAATAGGAGCTTGTCCACGTTCTTCAAATGATAGAATCTTAATCTTTCGCATTTATATTTGTCGACAGACATGAAGCAACCTGGAAAATACAGTTGAAAAGTAAAATACCGATTTATTTACAATCAACAGAAAATCATCGTAATGAAACCGAGTACACATTCGTTTTGTTCACTTGTGCGTGAAACAGAGAAGGCAAGAGGCCTTGCCCGTTTTAGTTTAAGGCACCCCTTACCAAACCTTCATACAAACGGCGAAAGGGACTCTCGGCGTTATTTGATAATATTGGTACAATTTTAAGCATTCAATTTAATCTCGTCACTTGGACACTTATGTAACTTAAAATTATTTAAACGAAAACTAACTAAAATAAAATAGCCTAACCTACATAATTAAAAATAACCATTATAAATAAAAAATGTCCCGCAGTTCGTTGTCACGCGGAAGGGTACCTAGAAGGCTGACAGCATTGCCACGTTGGATGGCAATGCTTATTCTTTGTCCTAGAAAATTGCCAGCCCTCTGGTCACCCGACACCTCAACCAGCTTTCGGCTTAATGACTTAAATAGATTATGAGCCGACGGGCCCCATGGACCAAGTATCTTCACCCCAAACGGCTCAAAAATGAAACCGTTGCCGATGCAGGCATATTTGCGCCGTTTGAGGGACTCGGCATTGGCTGCAACCATGCCTGCCTTAGACCCAGTGCTAGGGAGGTGGGAAGGCGCGAATGTGTCGACACACGTGGCATCCCAAACAAGTGGCCTTCCCATCCTCCACGGCACAAGGGTCATTCCGTCCGGCCTCTTGCCATCCTCACGCACCAGGCCATTTGGTTCTAAAACAGCTGGCACGTGAATAGTGACAAGAGCCCTTTGAATTATGTTATGAATGGTGGCATGGCGCGCCATGCGACCTGCACTTTTGAGACACGAAAGTCCATGACGCCCAAACTGGTCTACGGTATCGCCGCAAAGACAACGATGCGGGACATTCGCTTTAGCTCCTAAACGCAGACATGTCGCCAGACGGAATGTATTATCGTCCAGAAAGGTACCCAAAGTGAAAGAAGGTAAGGCCTGTAACCAAAGTCCTGACTCCCACTCCGCAACGGCAAGGAGACGCGCTCGTTCTGCAGAGTTGCCACAAGAAGATTCAAGTAGGTTACTCTGTACAAGTCTGCAGAGCGGCTCGTCCCAACGCCTCTGAGAAGAAGGGTTATCTGGAAATTCCGAATTTAAACAAAGCTCTGACCAAGCGTCTCTGGCTTCTGTCATATAAGCAGTTTCATAAGAGGGGTTTTGTAAAATTTTCTTAAAAAGGTCTTGTATGCTATGGACAGAAGACAAAAATGCTGGCAAAGCAACACTAGAAATTTTTCGTATTCCAAGTCCTCCTAGTCTTATAGGTAAGGAGGCTTGTTCCCAAATAAAGTGATCAAACTCAATGTTTAAAAGAGACGCCAAAGTGTTTTTAATGACGTTATCTAATTTTGTAAGAAGATCCGGGTATTTCCACAGATGACTGCACCGTAAATTATATGTGAAATTTGGAACAAAAAGACAATGTTTTAGAATAGAAAAAGCGAAATGGCTATGGATATTGGAAAGTCGGTCGGAAGCTAACTGAAAACTTTGTACTTTTTCCTCAACAAAACTGGGAAAAGAATCATCAAAAATCGGGGAGCCTAGGAGACGAAGCGAAGACTTGTCAATAATTTTGATGTTGGGGGCCAAGGCGTTAAATTGGGTAACAGTTTTAATTTTGGTTAGAAGAGGCATTTCATGGTCCATAAATAGTTCACATTTGGAATAATTTTAACTAAGACCAATAGAAGTCAAGCCACGTTTAAAGTCTTCTAGGTCCTTCAAAACGGTGTCAGGATGGACGTCTCCCAAACTCCCATCGTCAAGGTACCATGTGTTAAAACTGGAATTAATTTTTTCAATGACTGGGTGGATTGCAAGACTGAAAATAACCGGACCCAAGGGGTCACCCTGCTGGCACCCTACTGCCGAATAAAGGAGATTGTTTTGGTACATCAATTTAGAATTTTGACTATAACACTGCCAGAGGAAGTTGTAAACCGAAGGAATTTTGATCTTTGCTTGTGCCAGCATAGCGCCCCCCCATCAACCGAATTGAACGCGTTTTTTATATCCACCTTCAGCAACACCCCACCCTTTTGAATATTTAAATAGGTGCGCAAAGAATGGACAGCGGCCTCACAGCCACCCTTGGAACCGAAGCCTAACTGAATCGGTTGAAAGTAGTCTCCAAGGGTGGCAGCGATAGCTCTACAGCATAGTTTGGCTGTAAGTCGGCGGTATGTTGAGCCTACAGCGATAGGCCGGATGCCGCCGTCCTTCTTTTTCAGGGCACATAGGTTAGCACCGTATAAAATGCTGGTAACGCTATCATTGACCCTTCCCAATAACATAAGGTTGACAAGAGCTGTGAGATCCCTCAAGAGCGAACCGCCGGCGTCAACGCTGTCACCGCTCAAAAGATCTTTTAAATGTTGAGGTGACAAACCATCTAAACCGCCGGCTGAGCCACTTCTGAAGGACATCACAGCCGCGTAAACCTGCTCCTCTGTGGCTTGCAGGGCCTCATCGATGTTATTGGGAGGGTCAGGCAGGTTGGGGTCGTCTGCTGACGATGGATGCTTCTCCTGTAAAGCAGAGAGTGTCCGGAGTGTTTGGGGCAATTGCATCGTCCGAGAAAAGAATTCTTGCTGCACCTTTGAGGTCACCTTCGCTTATTTTTGATTCCACATACTGTGACAAACTTTTTTGCTTTAATTTGGAAATCGAAATATGCCGAAATGTTAAGGAATTTGGGTTAATACAGTTTTGTTTTATATTTGATGTAAGATTTTGAATACCAGATGGGTTTTCGTTTGATACATGTAGAATCCTAAAAGCGAAGGTGAGTAAATGTTCCCAAGCCTCTTTTGAGTTCTCGCGGACTGTCCTTCTTATATCACTAGCGAGCGCTAGTGATACAGTGCGACGAGCACCTTTGGGTATACGTTTTATTACGGGAGTTGAATGTTTTAAAGCTGACAGGTGTTCGTGGAGATTATGATAGGAGTGAGAAACAAGACTATGTGCTAATGAAGTATGATTAAAAAGTATGCCGGTGGGGCAAAGGGATCCACTACTAGCATGGGTCTTGTGTACTCTAGCCACATGAGTGTTTAAACCTCTTTGCCCCTTGAAAAACCTTGGCTGGGAACACTGAGAGCACAAAATTAAGTTCTCGGACGATATAGACTCACCTGGGCGAACATTTCCAGACGAAACACCACCGATAAGCGACATTAAAACTTATAAAAAACACTAGGCAATTAAAATATAAAATTAATAAAATGACACAAAAACACAACAAAAATAAAAACTTCGATTGCTTGTTGATTGACAGGTGTCCTGCGCAGGCCAAAGGGCGCAGTCCGGGGCGAGGTAGCTTCAGATTTTGAATTCTCTTTGGCCACAAAGGTCACCATAATAGTGTTGGGACACCGCCGCCGCCGGATGCGAAATTAGGGTTTCATTTTCATATCTTGCTATTTTGTTTGTATTTAAAATCATAAGTTGGCATTGAAAGATGACTGTCAAAATGTAAATATATCTCAATATCAAGAATTCGTCCGATATTGTTTGTATTTTTTGGTTTCGTACTATTTATTTGTCTTCTTTTTTATCATCGGGTTATTAAATGATGAGTTTAGGGAAAATTAATAATAAAATTGATATTATTTTAATTTGCAGCAAATTTGACAGCACGTCAACACTTATCAAATACTATACTATACTTATTAAATTAAATTATTACTTATTGATTAAATTTTTAGCATTAAATCAATTTATCTCATAATAATATATGTATGTTCTTTACAGCTTGTTTAAAAAGTCAATGGTTTAAAAATATAAGCCTCTAAAGATCGGTATTTTAGCACCATTTTTAACCCAACTATGGAGCTAGATAAATACCATTATGAACATGAAGATTTCAATAATATTCAATTGTGTACGTCATTTGGTTACTCATAAGTGCTAATAACATATTTTTATGAAATAGTTTTCTCAAAATTCCTTATATTGTAAAAGCGTAGCGTCCCTCTTATTGTAAATTTTTACAACAAATGGCTAATTGAGTAGAAAATTTTACATTATGGTTGCACTTTGTACGAGTATATCCGACAGGCGAAATGAGGTATTGCGCGGACAAGACATGTTGCCCGCTATTTGGCCCTACGAATGGTGAGCCGCGGTAGACTTTTTAAAAGGCTGTGACGCAGGTAATTAACATGTTTATGTTTACTAAGTATACTTAATTTATGTAACCCCAAACTACCCTAAATACTAAATGTAATAAAATAATTCTTTAGTAGTTTGCTCCGTCTAGAAGAATTATCGTGGTCTTCTTCATCTTTTCGTGTAGGTGTCACGATTAATAGACCATGCACACCCTGGTGTCAGAGTTCTTCGGAACCGCCTCTCGGCCTCTGACGTGGTTCCTTTAACGACTACTAGCTGGCAGCCTAGACCGACGGCTTAACGTGCCTTCCGAAGCACGGAATCATCTTTATTATCAGACAATTTTGACTCGAAAAGAAGAAGAAGAATCAGACAATCGGGAAATTAAAGCCTGCAATGTCCTAACCAAACTGGAAACAACTTAACAAAGTATGCCTCCCGTGGGAATTGAACCCACGACCCCCGTGTCTACAGGCAAACGCCTTAGCCACTGGACCACGGAGGCAGTCGTGGTGGATAATCGTGGTGACCAACAATGACAGAGATTGATGGAAGGCAGCTTCTATGTTTCTTTCGTCCACTGGTTCAAAATAGATTTCATCATCATCAGGTCTTTTTAGTCCCCACTACAGGAGCACGACCCTCTCTGTACTACTAGAGCCATACTTGGCCAGAGGACTTGGCCTACACTCTCCACGCTGGCCAGACGTGTTGGAGAGGTCTCATTGATGTTTATTAGCTTTGTTTAGCTTGTATTTCCTAAGTCGCCTCTTACGACATCCACGGGAAGACTTGGAGTGGTCCTATTCTCCTCTGCCGGGTACCACACGGCAAAATAGATTTGTGAGATACCAACTTCGAAAGCGACGTCAAGCCGTTGACTGCCATTTAATGATAAAAGCCAGGACGAATTTTATCATTAAATGGCAGTCATTTTAAGCTATGTTAACTGAAAGAAGCTTGAAATTTTACTCCAGTGTCTGGTGGCCCAGTAAACTTGAAAAACAGCACGCTTTTTTCACTTTCGTCTTGTCTACTTACCTTTTAAAACTATATCCGGATCCGTGATCTGCGCAAGACTATTCAAAAAAATTTGGTTGCATTTTAGATCGGTGCAGTTGTAGAAGATGTCGTACTTCCGCGGGATGTACGGGTCGTACGACGGCAATTTGTTGTTTACTAGACTGTCCCGGCGAGACACTGGCGGCATCACTTGGCAAACTGGTTTCGCACCCTGAAATTTTAATGTGATTACACTTATCCCCCATTAATAAATTACGTACATTTTCTTAAACAACCTCTTATATAAACAACCAAGCCTCGTATGGTCAGATGTGTCAGGGATGTCATCAACTGCTTGGCCGGAGGTTGGAGGTATGGCTTCAGGTACGCGCGCCCGTCTTTCCGAGCTGCCACGCGAGCAGCTTGCTTTTCCCCCGTGACACGTCTAGGTGTTACAATATTGCGAAATATATTTAAGGGATATACATAGGGGGAAGGAAGGGCTCTCTCACTTAACGAAGAAAGCAGAGAAGCGGTAAAGCTTCTACTCAAACGTCGATTTTCAGAAAGAAGTGGTACTTCCCCGGACAAGCCGGCTCATTCATGCTACTAGCAAAAATGAATTTTGCCGGTAGCGTGGCTTTACCACAACTAAAATGTATGACAATATCCTCCCATGGAATGAAGAATCCTTGGCAGAGGCTTTTGTCTAGAAGTTGATTTCTTACTGCTGAAATGATGATGATGTGCAGCAAACATCCTCAAATACTTCTCGTTTTCCATACTGTTTTGCGATATTGCTAATGGTGGTCTTGGTATTGCGACCTTTGATTCTGTCTACCCTTCATCAAATATAATGGTAGATACACGATTTGTGCTCGAAAAGTGGCACCGGCAAAACAGCGCACTAATCGAGTTTCGGAGCTGTTTTGTCCACAGTTGCAATAAACCGCGCTAGCACTCACACGTCGATGACGAAGGTACAGCGAAAAGATGCAAAAACTACGCATCAAAGTGAAAAAAAAAGATGGAGTTATACTTTCAGTATGAACCGTTTTTGTCGTTGTTTGTAAGTATGCATGATCTTTTGAATCAGGGACATTATTAAGGCTTAATTTTGTATCCACCATTATATTTGATCGAAGTGCCGTATTAGGGTTAGTGGAACCCTGTAGGCTCTTCGATAAAGCATCAACCAAACTAGATAGGCAATGGTAAAATGTTCATACCTTGTCAATAACGCACACCACATCTTTGTTGTACCTCTGTAAGATAACAATGAAAAGTATTACAATTCCCACACCGGTAATAGAGCATATGGTTTCCGGCAGTAAGGTTTTCGGCAGAGTAGAATAGGACCACTCCTAGTCTTCCCATGGAGGTCGTAAGAGGTTACTTAGGAAATACAAGCTAAACAAAGCTGATAAACATCAATGAGACCTCTCCAACCCGTCTGGCCAGCGAGGAGAGTGTAGGCCAAATCCTCTCTCTGCTTTGGCCAAGTATGGCTCCGGTAGTACAGAGAGGGTGATGATCCAGTGGAGACTGAAAAAATCTGATGATGATGATAATAGAGCATATAATCTGTATTGATTCAAGTGGACTTGGGAGACGTTTATTTAAAAAATAGGTATAGCAAGCACTTTTCACGCCAATTTAATAAAGGTTAATACATTTATGCGAACTCGACAATCGATAACCCATCATTTTGATTCCGTTTTCCTCATGAATCAATGCCTATGTGCTTGCAGACCAGCCAACACACATATTTTGGTTCTCATGTCTCAAGCTCTCTATATTCCATGAAGTATGAAGAAGTGATTATATGTGTCGGCCCCAAGCTCTGAATACCCAATAAAGAATATGACGTGTATACAGCCAGTTAACACCTTAGACGCCACTTGGGTCACCGGGACCCGCAAACAATTCAAAAACTATTATTTCTGCGATTTCGGCAGTCAAAGTGTTAATAACCCACCGTCATTCTCTTGAAGGCGAATCAGTCCGTCTAAATAACTACTTCTCCTATAGGACCAAAGCTGGGTCCCACGCAATTTTTAAAAATGTTGGAATTATGAAAATAATTGGTCCCATAGGAAAAGTTGTTCATTTTGAAGGGCTAAGTCGCCCCTTAAACGGAATTCATATAACAGGCTAATTTTATAAACTTTACCCACCGCTTCAACGCTGCAACCGAAGTAAGAATGAAGGATTAAAACTGAACAGAAAATTGTCAATGCCATGACTACTACATCGCGCTGATAATAACTATAGCCTAGAGTACGCCTAGCCATACCTACTAGATTTAGGAATCCGCCTGCTAGTCTTTTCGACAAAAGTATTCATATAAAGGATGTTAGGGTACACACCGTAGGTCCTAGAACCATTAAATCAGCCCGTAGTTTGTGCTCAAAGAAATCCTTATGTAACAAATTTCTAACCTGCTATCATAATGTAAATCCATAATGAAAAGGCAGTGGAAAACCACTCCATTATTGCCTGCCAAAACATAGTCATCGTGTGCGTTTCCCAAACTAATATCATAAATACAAAAGTGAGTTTGTTTGTTTATTACATCTTCACGCCCTATCTAATGAACTTTTCATCATGAATTTTTGCATACCATTTGTCTGGGGTACGGAAAAGGACATTGTATATTTTATCCGGGGGAAAAGTACTGTTCCCGAGGGATCAACATTGACGCAAGCGGAGCTGCGGGTGAAAGCTAGTCTTTCCATTTCCATTTCCATTCAAAAAAGACACTGACAAGAGTCTAGCTCTTGAATATCGGACGGACGGTCATAATAGTAGACCCCAGGCTCCTAAATGTCTCAGGCTACAGAAACACACTTGAAAAAGGAGAGACCTGATAAAGTCTCATCTTCTACATTTATCTGCGGAACCCTAAACATAAGCCCACAAGGAACTAAGCTACAAAGCAGGTACTACGTAAAGTTATCTGCTTTTAATTATTCTGCTCAATTGCACATAGATTGAATTTTAGATTTGATGTTTTTTTCTACTAAACCACTCTGAGGCCTACGTCGTAACACTAACGTCGAGACATTCAAGCCACCCATATCCAAGAAGGGTTGATGAAGCGGACCATGGGCTCTCAAGATTCAGGAGTACGTTCGCTTACGCCCACACGCCATATAGATTTGATTTCTTTTTATCACAGGAGAGTGACTTACATAGGCTACATTTTGTCATTCCCGGAATACTCCTAAGAATCGATTCGACAAACTTTAAAAAAAAAGAAACTACGGCGGTGCCAAAAAAATAAAGCCTGTGTATGTACTCACGGTTCGGGATAATGTAAGGATTCCAACGATACCCCATACATCCAAATCTATTCAGGCATTTAGCAGTTTTGATGTAATAAAGTAACTCACATACATACTTGTATTTCCTAAGTCGCCTCTTACCATCTCCACGGGAAGACTAGGAGTGGTCCTATTCTACTCTGCTGGAAACCACACGGCTAAGAAATACAAGCTAAGCAAACCTCATAAACATCAATGAGACCTCTTCAACCCGTCTGGCCAGCGAGGAGAGTGTAGGCCAAATCCTCTGTCTGCTCTAGCCAAGTATGGCTCCGGTAGCACAGAGGGTCATGCTCCTCCAGTGGAGACTAAAAAGACCTGATGATGATGACATACATACTAACACACATACATGAACTGTGATAAAACTTTATTCTCGTTTTTATGGACAGTCGTGTAGAAAACTGTCTAACGCTGGCGATGCCAGTTGGTAGAGGACTTTCTGCTGCTGTGGCGGTCTCGTTCGAATCTGTACTTGTAATTTATGTTATTAAAGAAATGAAACAACATTTATCAAATCGATATTTATTTAAACAAAAAATTACATTCGTATTCTATCTCAAGACGTTCATTTAGGATTATGTCTATTAAGAACTATGGCTTTAATAACACTATTCTAAGCTTAACGTTACCGTGTGTAAATTTACCCTTGATATATGGTCAGGGGAGTCATCCTCAACAGCTTGGCCGGTAGCTGGCGGCTTGGCATCGGTTTCGGGCGCCCGGCCTTCCGAGCTGCTATTTGCTTTTTCCTCCCCATTCATCCTAGTGAGTAGTATCCCTATACCTTTCGCTCCGTTCCTAAATCTAACAAATTCCTATCCTGCTTCAGTTTAAAATGCTTGCGATGGGCAACAGCTTAAGAAGCTCACGAAACCAAAAAAATCTGCTCTCGTCAACCCGCCTACCAGAGCGACATCCTCCTATAGAACGAGGAATTCTTAGGGGACGCCCTTGTCCAACAGTGGACTTTTTATAGTTGTAATGATGAATGATTGTCTTGAAGGGAATACTCAGCTTACCAATATGAACAACTTGTCAAATGTAGGAAATTTGCAAAAACTCACGTCACTGAATGACACTACACTATGGGAAAATTAACACCGGTATACTCTATACTCCCTATATTTTAACATTGAGGTACAGTAAATATTTTAAAATTAAAACATAGGAAGGAAGTTTCATTGAAGGAGAAAATATACAGTGTTTTCTAATGCCCTCGCGATTATTACACATTTTAAAATTAAATCATTTAATACAATTTTCACGCGTTTATTATATTACTAGATTTCGCCCGCGGCTCCGCCCGCGTCAATGTCGATCCCTCGGGAACAGTACTTTTTCCCGGGATAAAAGGTAGCCTATGTCCTTGTCCGTACTCCAGAGAACATGTAAGCAAAATTTCATGATGATCGGTTCAATAGTTAGGGCGTGAAAGCGTAACAAACAAACAAACAAACTCACTTTCGCATTTATAATATTAGTAAGGATTATTAAACATAATGCTTCGAAAACTTTAGTTTAAAAAGACACAGATTTATTTACATATCATACATTGGTACATTTTATTCACAGTATAGATATTATTTACACTATATTTCTTTTTATGATTTACAAACCAAAGACGTTTTAATATATTTTGTCCTTTTTGTTACACCCTGTATGTATAACTATTATCATCCTATTATAGATTTATAAAAAAAATTACGTAGTTTTTTCAGCGAGGATTCTAAATATAACTTTTATAAATTTTAAGTTAAAATATTTGAAAATACATGTATACAATTTTAAAAGAAAAAGAAACTGGCTTTGTCTATGTCGCATTAGTACGCACCCACCAAGGACTCCGTATCACCGTAAAATATTTAACTATAAAATCTTTACTTATTAGTTATCTGGATTCACGTTTTCATCATCATCATCATCAGGTCTTTTTAGTCTCCACTGCAGGAGCATGACCTTTTCTGTACTACCGGAGCCATACTTGGCCAGAGCAGACAGAGGATTTGCCTTACACTCTCCTCGCTGGCCAGACGGGTTGGAGAGGTCTCATTGATGTTTATGAGCTTTGTTTGTATTTTTTATTTCCTAAGTCGCCTCTTACGACCTCCATGGGAAGACTTGGAGTGGTCCTATTCTACTCTGCTGGAAACCACGGCTATTCAAGTTTTAGTAATAATTAATTAATTGTTGTGGTAGAGCCACGCTGCCGGCAAAATTCATTTTGGCTTGTATGCAAGCGACAACTCGGAACAAGCGATAGAACGGCACTATCGGCCTAAGCGTTGGGTTTGTGACGCATCTATCTCTCGTCCACCATTATCTCTCACGTAAAATTATTGCCCATAAACCGATTTACAGACAACTAACTTCTTGCAGAATTGCTAACTATTTTGCGAAAAGAAGTACAATGTTCTAGAAGATGTATAAGATAAAAGAATTAGATGATTTGGTCTAATAATATTGCTATTGTTATTATTCGCAGAGGTTGTGTTATCGAATGCAAAGCGCAAAGGAATACAGATCATGATTCCAATCCGTACCAATCTCAGAAATTAATCCATCATTGATGAGCAGGTCTCACGCTGCCAAGGTATCCTCCAAATCGCTATCAAATATCCACCAAATATTGTATTGCCATGCATACTTGATGCCTCAATGATTAGATGTGGAAGTGGAACCAATAACGTCTGAAATTAATTATCTAATAACTAACTAGAAGATCGTGCTCAATATTGGATACCTACTGACTGGAGTTGAGCTGCAACTTACACAAAGGGTGTTTCGTATTACATTTAACAGATATTCATACTACAACTAATAATGAAACGCATTTCCGATTACATCGATAACTTATTACGTAGTAACTATTGACTAATACATACATAGTATCACGTCTTTTTCCCTTACGGGGTAGACATAGCCTAGGCCTATAAGACCTGAAGGCCACGTTTAGCATGTTGGTGGACATAAGGTGGTAATCTGTGCTCTAACTGCATTTTCATCTTTTAAATTAATCTCTTCGCACCTCAGTTCATCCGCGCCTAAGCTCTTCGTGCCTCAGTTCATTCGCGCCTTAGCTTTTCGCGCCTGAGTTCGCTCGCACCTCAGCACTTCGCACCTTCGTCTTTCGCACCTAAATTACACACTCATTTTCACGCTTTAAAAAAGTCTGGAACTATTGTACTTCTGCGTCCTGTCCGCTCATAGTGGCAGTTAGTGGAACTAACTACCACAGCCTGGCAATCATAGAAGTATGAAGTCTCCGCAATTTTTTTTTTAAATCTATGCTGGCAATTAATCAACGTCAATGAAATGTGGCAACGTGTGACGAAGGCAGGGGTCATAGGTTTTGTGACGTCACACCTAAGAATCCAGTCCCCGAGTCCTTTCTTAGCTGAAGCATCAATCCCCGAACAACTAAAGGTCTATATTAGGTACTATTCTACGATAAATACAGAATACCAATGTATTGATACGTTTATATTACAAGTTTTAAAGAAGTATATTTCTCATTTGTATTCGTTTGTTGTTCATCTGTCTATCAAGACCCCTTTTTCTCAGGAACGCGTAGATCAAGCTGAAAGCTGCAATTCATATCAAATACTGTCCCTTAGAGCTGGGAAAAATTAAATTTCTAAGCCATTGCAATTAAAAGATACAGCCGTTTATGCCGCAGATTTTTGACGGAAGGGAATCAAAACCTATAGGATACTTTCCGTGAATTCAGAATCTTAAAATTTGTTACGAAGCAACGTCTTATAGCACAGTTAAAAGTCGAGAAGCATAGTTGCTTACAGTCAGCCACCGAGACACCTGACCCCGCCCTCTACCTATATCTTGAAATTTGTCTTAAACGAAAAGGAGAGTACATGAGTACATATTAAATGCTTTTAACCTTTATTATTTTAGATGTGTGATGTTCTCGAGTTCATGTCTTCATGTTTGTGAGTTTCTTCAGGTTTCTTCATTGAAATACACGGTGAAATTTTGATCGTTCTTAACTCTTAAAGGGGTGATTCAGCCCATCGATATGAACAACATTTCCTATGGGACCAATGCTGGGAACTGAAAAATCCGACCCAACGAACCTGTAGTTTGCTTAGAAAGTCATCCATATTCGTATTATCTACATCTAAGTACACTAATCTACACATACATAATAAATAGGAAAGATTTGATTGTTTGTATTGAATAGGCTCCGAAACTCCGAAGTAGTTGATTATTGTACGGTGATACGGAACCCTAGTGTCTGTGAATTCGACGTGCAGTTGACTTGTTTTATCCAATTAGAAGATTACTAATTTGGCTGTGTTAAGCTGTTAAGTACAGAAGCACTCAACGTAATCCGGCGCTGAGCAAAACTAAGGATCTCCACTTGTTAGCATAATAGGAGTTGTTGAGTTAAACTGGCCACTGAATTATTTTTAAAACGTTTCGTTTTTCGCATAAATAGGTTTAAAGATTACTTTGCAACAGCTGGGAGAATCACAGAGCTAGAAAGGCGTAAAAATCTTTAATTTTAGATGGCTGATCCATGCGTCAACTCGTGAACGGGTGCTGCCGGGGGGGGGGGGGATAGGTCTGCTCGGCCTCTTTGAGACTTCTATCTATCTTTGAGACTTTTATCATATCTGTTGTTGTTGCACGCTCGATCGCTAACATAACGTGTTGAAAATATGTAAATTGAAATTGTATATAACATGACATCAGAAAAAAAAAGAAAAGATAAAAATATTCAATATCATACAAAGCCCTTCAGGCAAGTAGGCGACCAATACTGTTGAAAAGAGTTTCTTTCGGCGTCGTCTTCTCTGCAGTGGTCGGTTCCGAAACGCTAGTAGCTTGTAGCTTCTGAACAATAATTAATAATTTTAATTTTAATTTTGACCAAAAGGCTGGCAATTACCTGGCTCAAAGGATAAGCATTGCCATCCAACGTGGCAATGCTGCCAGCCTTTTGGGCACGTTGCCACAGAATAACGGTTTGCAGGGGCTATATAATTTGTAAATATTTATATATATTTTTTTAAGTAGTTGTAATTATTATCCTGATTAAAGTGGATGTAAATATATAATATAATGAGTATTATTTAAAATGTGAATTGACGTGAAAAAGTGCCTGAAAAGGCCTATTTTCTGAATAAATCTTTGAATCTTTGAACATTTATACTCGTAAATCAAATATATTTTATGATTTATAAATGTTATCTGACACAAGTTTTGATCACTTACACACACGAAAAAAAACCTTTTAAATCTTATTGCTTCATTTAGTTACACCTGTACAAATGGTGGTAAAACTATGTTTTTTCAAACAGAGTTAAAGAGCCCGAGAGTGATAGATATATTTTTATATTTTCCAAGCGTTTCGTAACAAAGATCACTCGAGGATAAGTACGAAACATTTATCAAAGTTGGCATTATATTAAATTTTTGCAACAAGATTTTTTTGAATATTATTTACGCATTAGGCATCATTCTAGTAATGAGAATAAATGCATTGCTATTGCACAATTTAATAAAATGAAAATTATATTTTGCAATATTTTAGAATTTTCTAATAATCAATCCGAAAGAGAAATGTCGCCGTTTCGGACTAAAAGTATGTAAGTAAAATGGTTTTATTTAATCATATCTCGCGTAGTATTGAATATTTTCATTCATTCATTTTATTGCAAGCCATTAGCCCACTGCTGGGAAAATATTGAATAATATTGTTTTAATAATGAATCCAAAGGAGCATATTCACGGACAACGGACAAGTAACAATGAGTTATCCAGCGCGCAGTCAGCTCCTGGCGGATATGTTTTAATAATAAATAAATAAATATATAGGGACATATCACACAAATTGAGCTAGCCCTACAGTAAGTCGTGAACTTGTGTTGTAGGATACTAACTCAACGATATTATGTATTTTATAATAGATACTTATATAGATAAATATCCAAGACCGAGGTAAATCTGAGAAAGAACGTTTTCCATCATGACCTGACCGGGGATCGCACCCGGGTACCCTCGTGCCGCAGGCTGGCGTGTACACCACTGTGCCACGGAGCTCGCCTCAACGAAGTAGGTATTTTTTTGGAACAAATCTAGCAACTGGATATTAAAGCAGTTGTCATCAACATCTGATCTGTTGATCAATAATTGCTTACTGCTGTTCATAAAATTTTACATCACACAACTACTACAGTAAAAGTTTATACAAGACTTATTGTTACCTACTTTAACTTATCTTTATAGATTGACGGTGTTACCGTCAAAATTAATACAATTTTAATTACAATGTATTTAATACATACAGTTATTTGCATGCAGTGTTGTGGAAAAACTACCTAAGTTTTACCCACTTAATATTAACGACAACACCTTAACTTATAAGCTATTCCTTAAATTCTTCATAGTTTACAGAATATAAAATGCTACGTCTACCTATAAGTAAATAGATCGATAAATTTACACACACTCAATATTTTAAGTTTTGACAAGCGTAAAATAATTTACATTTAGTACTTAGTTTAAAACAAAACTGTAATAATAGTTGTAAGTTTGGAAATAAATAAATACATTCACATGGGGGTACATACTATTTGTATATTTTGTGTGACAGCAAAAATCGAGCGGTTTTTTTTATGCAAAAATTATTCTGATGGTGTCAGCCGTCCAAAATCCCAGACGTAGTAACTATTTAGTAATCTGTGCCTCCAGCCATAAGACGCAATTTTTTTTATGTTCTCTTTTTCTCGTTCTTCTATATTCTGAGGTAACCATTTATGTATAACCTCTTTCTTCATATCTTATTAGGACGTATGCTGTATCTACTTGCGTAAATGAATAGAGATGTTTATATTGATGCTGTCATCATCTTCGTGGTCCTTGTACTCGCGCTCGAACTCTTTCTCGCTGAACAGAACCTGGCTCGACTCGTTGTTGTTGCACGGTGAGGAGTTGTTGCTGTTCCGCTCGCTTCGCATCAGGCTGCTGCATTTGATCCCTGCACAAACGAGATACTTTTAACAAAACGCGCAATGCAGCGATACAATTGAAAAACGAGCTAATTAACGCACAGAACGCGCGGTGTTTAAAACAGAGGGTTTTATAATTTAAAACTTAGCGCGAAATCTGATGCTGGTACTGAACTCGATCGCCACAGAAAAGGAACCTGAATCTGTCACTGAATCCAAATTATCAAGTAGAACGGGTGAGATATCCATCTAAAGCTGCTGGAGTGATTTAAACTAGTGTCCTTTATTTTTATTAACATGGAAAAAAATCAGCCTCATGTTTTCGCCTATACCTACACGAGTATCTGTTTGATATTATGAACCAAATGATTCAGCGGAAAATAAGGTATGAGTTTCAAGATTACAGTACCCTTAGCATGTCGCTGACGACGCCGTTTAATATCGCGCGTTAATCGCATGGCGCTATGCATCAGAAGAATATAGTAATAACGTGTATTTTATCGTCGCGCAGTTAGCCTTATTTTTCATGGAATACTAGCATGAAAAAAATATGAAGTACAATTAGTATGAAAAAGTAAAAAAAAGTTTGAGTTCCCGTAGGAAAAGTTGTTCATATCGACGGGCTGAATTACCCCTTTTAGGGTCCAGAACGATCGAAATGTCACCGTGTATAAGTTAGTTGAATCAATGGCGCAATAAAAAAAAAAAAAAGTCTTCGCACAATACACCAACTCAACACCGACTCCACTCCAGCTCAACTCACATTAAGGTAGTAAAATATAAAAAAAAAGCCTTATGTTGTATTATTGTCAACTTTTTTGGGGAGCAATGAAGGACGCGTCGTCAACGTGTCGTGAGCTTCTTTTAATTTAATGTTGAAAGTCTTCTCTAAATATCACAGAAATGCAAAATTATTCAATGTCATTTCAATAAGATTACTTTAATACGATATTATCGCGTATATTACATTATTTTTACACCTAATTAGTCTGCAGTCTGTAAACATACGTTAGACCCAACCACTACATGTGTTTTGATAATCCTCAAGTCGTTGCAAAAGAAAACAGATACATTACAAGAATGCTTCGTGAGGCTATTGAAATTAAAAAACATCCTAATTTCAATAGAGAGGATGGGTGGCAGTTACCACCAGCTTGGGATCCTGTCATCAATTTAATAAAATCTCAAGCTCATCACAAGACTGCAGGACCTTCAGACACCGTGAGCCAATACTGCGTTCATCCGGAACGTTTTCAATAAATATTGTAGGCGGTAGTTTTGTATAGTTCTTATAACACAAAAGACAAATGTCAACTTAGTCTACCTGCGACCATAAAAGCTGTAAAGTTTTCGAAACGTTAGGTGTAAAAATAATGTAATATACGCGATAATACCGTATTAAAGTGATTTTATTTGAATGTGTAACATCGTGAAAACATCAGAATTCAATGTCATATTGTGACTTGAGTTGGAGTGGCGTTGACGTTGAGTCAGTGTGACGTTCGAAGACCTGAACACTCACCTTCCTTGTAATAGTCTTGCTTCCACTTGTCGCAGAGCGCAGTAGTCTCGGTGCCGTAGTAGCTGCTCCTTCGGAAGGCCTTGTGATCCACCCGGTTGCGGCGATCATGGCTCTGCGACCGGACCCGCACTAGGTGGGTCCCTTCAGAAGTGTGGTTGACGGTGGTCTCCCGTATGCTGGAGTGCTCCCGGTAGTACTTGCTCTGCTTGCGGTGGACGCGCCCGCAGCAGAGCGTCTCGCGAAACGCTATGCGGTACCTGGTGACGAATAAAGATATAAGTTTTCGTTTGAAATTGAGCCTATTGTTATTGTTTGGTTTATTTTATCCATCACGAGCAACCGCCCGAAGAGCGGGCGCTGCAGCAGCGGCGGCGTAGGCCATTAAGATGCGCATATATGCAAGCGAGCCTTACATACTTGTGCCTTTCGCCGTGGAGACCTTAGGGCCTTGGGGTGCGGAGGCCCGTTAGATCTTCAAGGAGATCCCCACACGCTTAATCGACATTTCCGTTGACCAAAGGGCCAATCAATCTATCAAATATCTTTATTGTGGAACACAGGTTACAAAGATCTTACTGTTATTATATGGAATCACTGTGACCTGTTCCAAAGGACATACAATAATAAATGTACAAGGAAATAAACATAATAGAATAAAAATTAATTACAAGCATTCATAGTTAAAATTGAATGTAATAATTTGCTAAACTTTGTTGCCAAAGATTGAGTTTGGCCATCCAGCGAGGAAATGTCGCCAGTTTTTTGGGCACCCTTCCCGCCGACCAAAGCGATTTATCTTCCATTTTTTATATAATTTAATTTTGGTTTTACTTAATTTTTAAGTATAGGTAATTTTATAGTTTTAATTTATACTTATTATAATATCATTGTTTTATTTATTTATGTATTAGTCACAAACAGTCGATCATTTTTTTTTTAAATATAGCACGGCAAATGAGCTAGCGAGTCACCTGATGGTAAGTGAGCGTTACAACTCCTTTCAGCCGGCCTTACTCGCTAATGGTGATGGTTATTTTAAAATCCATTACGTTTTAATTGTTATTTTTAGCTGTTTATGTCCCACTGCTGGGCAAAAGCCTTCCCTTCATTTCTCCAGAAAAACTGGAAGGAGAAAGAGAATAGGGATGCCCCTATTCTTAGCTTTCTCCTACCAGTTTTTCTCATTAAAATTTAATTCATTCGACCACCTTGTTCTTTCTGGGACTTCCTCTCTTTCTTTTTCCATCTGTCGGAGTCCATAAGGTATATGGGACCGTCTGTCCTGGTGCATACGGCACACATGACCCGCCCAGTCCCACTTTAATGCTTGACTTTTTGGCAACATCTACCATGTTTGTAATGGAGCGTAGCGTAGTATTTCTGACTCAATCTGTTCGTTTAATAAACAACATACTACGCTCCATTGCTCGCTGGCAAACCTGCAATTTGAGTCTCTGTTTTTTTGTTTAATGCCTTTACGTTTTAAATATCATACCTAAAGAGAAATAGTCAATCATACGAACGCCGCAATGTGTTTTGAAATAACTACCAAAACGTTGTACACTATGTAAACAAGTAGGCCGGCTGGTCTCCTTGTAATTTTCTTGAAGCATTTTGTGTATCACTAAGGGTAATGTAGCATGGGTACAATTTCTCGTAAAACTGTGTTCACTTTTGCCAGAATTGAAGGCATAAATTCTTAGCTAGATTTACTGCCTAGCTACAGTCTGCCTTGAACTTTATTGCGGAGTTAAACCTTCGAGCTCGGGAACTTGGCTTTAATGCGAAACCCAGGGGAATATAGGACAGATCAAGTTTATTCGTACATGATATTTTTGCTATATAGACATTATTAAAATATATAACAACGGTCACTGTGCGGATCGCGACATCGGACGCGCGTCTCGATCTACATTCGCCCTGAGGAAGACCTCCGGATGAGGTCGAAACATGTCGGCCAGTAGCTGTTTTCGTACGTGAGTTACATATTTTAAAAACTGTTTTTTTAGTGCTGATATTATACGTAAATGCGAAAGTGAGTTTGTTTGTTTGTTTATTTGTGTTTGTTTGTTTGTTTGCTAGTTACGCAAAGCGCATCCACGTAAATCGCACCGCAAGCATCGACCCCGATGCGCCGCCTGACGACAGTCGCTTACACGTGCCGCCGAGTCAGCGCAACGTGCCGGCCGTTTCCCGGTGTCACCGAAGCCCCGCGCATCGTCACTTTTGGTATAGACATCGACCATTAGGCATCATTTACATAGTTCATATAAATCTTTGTAATTTTATTTTAATAAAGTAGTTATCAAATTTTGTTTTTTTTTGCAATCTTCGGCTGCAGATCTTTTAACTGGCGCAGTCTTACGGATTTATCTCGGGTTAGAGCGCGCGCGTAAGAAGATTTCCGTGTACTGTGTAATCAATATTCTACCTATCTATAAGTAATGTACTCACCAAACCTATTTAATCATGTGCTATTCTAAAATATAGGGAGTATTATTCGAGCAGCCTGTGGTATCATTTCTCTCCCGAATACCTTCGTCCTTTATATGGCGACTCTGCCTACGGGCGTTGTCACGCGCATCGCGTTACCGCGTTCCAAGTCATATATGGAGAGTGTTTCAGAACAATTGAACTTTCTGAGTGCGTTTTAAAGATGATTGAATTAATAAATTTAATTGCGCTCGCTACTGTGAAACGTCGTGTTCGGTTTTCTTTACAAAAGTTCGGTCTTAACTTAAAAAATGGGTGGTTCTCAAACTAAAGAGGAGACCTTGGTGGTTCAAAATGCATCTGGCGGTTCTAACAATTCGCAACTGGAGGCGGTAAAATTCCACTTCTCTGCCATCACCATATTGCTGGCTATAGTCGTGCTGATGCTGGGAATCGGCGTTCTCTATTTTATTGCACGGATGTACCGACGTTGCCATGTACGGTGGATAAACCAGGAGCTTTACAGAAGTGCGATTTTTCGGAGATCGAGTACAAGGCAGTTGGGCAATTCTTCTGAGAAGGGACTACACGGCCGACCCAAGGTTGAAATGGTATGAAAACTAAGATAGTTTGAAAACAAAGATAGCTGGTTCCAGAATTCCTATAGCGGCATAAATAAAAAAGTGCATTATTATTATATAAAGTGAAAGTGATGAGTGAAAATCGGTATTAGTTATTAAAGCGTAAATAAAATAATGTTCGGCTTAATACGTTTATGAGATAAATATTCGGCAAACTACAAGCGCGTTAAATGGACTTTGAACTTTCTTATTCTTAAGTGTATTTTTTTTATTCATTCCACATCTAACTAGTAAATAATAATATGCTATGTTTATAAGTGTTAATGATAGTATAGTGTTAATGATGGTAAGTTATGGCAAATACCTTAGAACCTTTATATGAGGAGCTTAAAGCTATTAAAACATACTTAATTAAAATTGGCCCTGAGCGTAGACAAGGGAAAATTATTGAGGAAAAGTTGTGCGAAGCAAATAAAGTTTTTGAAAAATATACCAATGTCATTCAATTGATATCAGATGATATAAAGAAAGGCAAAGTGGGCCAAAGTGAAAATATTAATTGATAAATTTTGTAGTGATTTTGTGTCCTTGTATAATCGAATTAAGAAGTTGTGCTCAATGTCTACTTCTAGTGGTAATCAGGATAAAAATATGGAGTCTTTTAATTTGAAAGTAGCTCTTAGTTTATTGCCTATGATAACAACTGATAATGAATGTTCGTATAAACAATTAATTGACAATATAGAATATTATAGCTCGATACTACCTAGTGATGAATGTAAAAAGAACTTAATTCAGTTTATATTGAAGAGTAGGTTGTCTCAGCATGCCAAGTTACAATTAAAATCTGATTATGCGAAGGTTGATGATTTAATCACAGATATGCGTAGTGTGTTACTGCCTCAAAAGTCACCTATTGCGATTCAAAATAAAATACAGCAATTAAAACAAAATGACTTATCTATTCAGGATAACGGTAAACAACTTTCGGAACTTTTTGTGGATCTCACGGTTTCTCAAGCCAAAGGCGATTCAAGGACATATGACATTATTAAACCTTTAAATGAGAAGTTAGTAATTAAACGATTTGCCGATGGCTTGCGAAACCGGCGTCTTTCAACTATCATTTCAGCTAGGAACTACGAGTCGATGAAGGACGCGATACAAGGTGCGAAGGATGAGGAGACATCCACGGCTGGTACGTCTTCAGGTTCCGGTGAGATTCTAGGTATGTATTCTCCCAGAGGCAGGCAACAGAATTATCGCGGGTCCCGAAATAATTATTATAATAGAACATATTTTAATAGAGGTCGTAAAACTGATTTCAGTATTGGTCGGGGTCACCACAGCCATCGTGGGGGAGCGCAGATGCAGCAGCAGAGCCGCGGAGCAACACACCGTGGTCGAGGATCATCGCGTGGTAGAGGTAACCAGTATTATAGAAGTGGGATAAAATATTGTATAATTAAGATAAAGTATGAATGCACTACAAATTGTTGAGATTATGGAACGCAGCGGATGAAAGAAAGGGAAGGATGTGTGCGAGAGAGAAAGAGGAGATATGGCGATACTCTGTGCCCACGACGAACGTTGATATAGTTGAATATTTCTAATAATTAAATAAACCATTTTAAAAGTGAATTCCAATTGTTTATTTTGCCACACAATCCCACAAATTTGGGGGCTCGTCCGGGATTGGCAAAATAACTACACGGGTTCAAGTAAGAAGACGACGAACGAGAGACCGGCGCGTGACGTGTCGATCAACGTATTTTTCAAATCTACGGCGGCTGAAATACGACGAAATCGGCAAACGGTGAGAAGATACGAAGATGGCAAAAGACGAATCATGTGCGCCTAGCTCAAGCTCCATGTTGTACCTAACTTCGGATTTAATACCCAAGTTCACCGGTCAGGATAAAACTTACCCAGTGTCGCGATGGATACAAGACGTAGAAGAAAACGGCGAAATATGTGGCTGGACACCATTACAACAGCTGCTGATGGCACGGAGATCCCTATCAGGAACCGCACAGCTTTGGATGCGAGCAGAACGTCCTCATAAGACATGGGAAGAACTGAAGGCGGCCCTAACTAAAGAGTTCCCAGACACTGTCGACATTAAGACAATTCATGAATTGATGGCTCAGCGAAAGAAAAAACGTGACGAGAGTTGCATCGACTACATGATGGTTATGAAGGAATTAGGAAAAAGAGGAAAGATGCCCGATTATGTCGCCATTAAATACATTGTAGACGGCATAGTTGACCATGAAACCAACAAGATGATGCTATACGGCGTAACTACGTATCCTGATCTCAAAGAAAAGTTAAAGGTCTACGAAATTATCAAGGAGAAGATGAAATTGGAGCATCCTAGAAGTACCTACAGAAACGACAAACGCGGCATCGTACGTCCTGAAAGAACATCAAAAAGGTGCTATAATTGCGGCGACGGCGATTATGTGTCGGAGGACTGTCCGCAGAAGGCGCAAGGTCCAAAATGTTTCAACTGCAATGAGTATGGTCATATTTCACCGAAGTGCCCGCATAGAAAAAACATGGCGGTAAGCGGCCGTAATTTTGGTGAGAATTCATCAAGATGGCGCACTTCCGGCGATAGGCAAAGCGGCGGCGACGCATCGGCAAGTGCGAGCGGGAGCGGCGAGCGTGTGAGCAAGCAAGCGATGTTCGGCCAATCTTCGTTCAACGACGCGGATCATACGTCACAGTCACAGAATGACAGCGACAAGATGTCAGATGTCAGTAAAGATAGCAAACGTCAAATTGAATATGACACTTACGATGTAAACAAACAACCGCAACGGGAAAAACCTTTGAAGATGGTGAAATTATGTGGAAAAACGACGAGTGCTCTCATTGATTCCGGCAGCGATGTAAACCTGGTATCTTCCGAGTTCTGTGCTGATGTCATTCAAGTGATGGACAATAACATAACGCTGTCTGGACTTGGTTTTGCAAAAGTGAAGTCATTAGGTTCTATAACAACAAATGTGGTGATAGACGGTACGAAATACGACGACGTGTTGTTCTACGTAGTACCTAAAGACTGTATGCCTTTTGACGTAATTATAGGTCACGAATTTCTCAAAAGTGTGATAACAGTGATGAATGGTAGTGCTGTGTGGATGAAACCAGTGGAATGGGTGAGCCAAATAAATTGTTTCTGTTGCAGGGTAGAGGTTGGTCATTTAAGTAATACTGCCTTTAAGGAAGAGGTGCTCCAAATGGTTGAGGGTTATCAACCATGTCAAATAAGAGAAGCTCCTATCGAGTTGAAAATAGTAGTGAAAGATGATGTCCCAGTTGTGCAACGTCCTCGTCGCATATCACTCAAGGAACAGGCAGTAGTTGAACGACAAGTTGCGGAGTGGCTTGATCAAGGGATTGTACGTGTAAGTTATTCAGAATATGCTAGTCCGCTAGTATTAGTACGAAAAAAAGATGGTACTACAAGGGTGTGTGTAGATTACAGAAAACTAAATAGTAAGATTGTTAAAGATGAGTTTCCATTGCCAATTATTGAGGATTATATTGATAAGTTGGCGGAGGCAAAAGTATTTAGTGTCTTGGACCTAAAAAATGGGTTTTTTCATTTGAATGTCAGTAGGGAGTCCATAAAGTACACTTCTTTTGTATCCCATCACGGACAGTTAAAATTTTTAAAGGATCCATTTGGTTTGTCAGTTTCTCCTAACTATTTCATGAGATTTGTGTCCATAATCTTCAGAGAATTAATATCTAAAGGGATTGTTCTAATATTTGTTGACGATATTCTCATTCCAGCAAAGAATGAACGAGAAGCTGTAGACAGATTAAGAGAAGTCTTACGTGTGGCCTCCGAATACGGCTTACAAATAAATTGGAAGAAGGCACATCTGATATCACGAAGTATAACCTATTTAGGTCATACTATAGAGAATGGGCAAGTAAGGCCTGCAAGTGAAAAGATTGACGCTGTTACAAAGTTTCCATAACCCAAAACAGTCAAGCAATTACAAAGCTTTATTGGTTTGGCATCATATTTTAGGAAGTATATCCAGAATTTTGCATCTTTAGCAAGACCGCTTACAGAATTACTTAAGAAAGATGTCAGTTTTGAATTCAATGATGAGCAACGGTGTGCATTCAATTGTTTGAAGGAACGGTTGACTACTAAACCAGTTTTACGAATATTTAACCCAAGGTTGGAGACAGAAATGCATACAGATGCATCATGTTTAGCTTATGCTGCTATACTCATGCAGAGATCCGAAGATGACGGCGGTCTACATCCAGTATATTTTATGAGTCGTAAAACCAACGATGCAGAAAAGAAGTACACCAGTTATGAATTGGAAAGTCTGGCTATTATAGAAGGAGTAAAGAAATTTAGACACTATTTGTATGGTATTAAATTCAAAATTGTGACTGATTGCCAAGCATTCCAAATGACACTTAAGAAGAAAGATTTGTGTACACGGGTTGCAAGGTGGGCATTATTATTGCAGGAGTTTGATTTTGTTGTTGAACATAGGCCCGGCTCAAAGATGAAGCATACTGATGCATTAAGCCGAAACCCATATGTTGCTGTAGTAACTTTACATGATGAGATCAGACGAGCACAACAGTTGGATGATGGTCTCAAAGCTATTATAGAGATATTACAGGAGAGAAATTATGGTGATTATTATATTAATAATGGATTGTTGTACAAAGGAATGGAAAAACATTTAGTGATCCCAAAGTCTATGGAAAATGAAATCATAAAAAGGGCCCATGCAAATGGACATTTTTCAAAAAGAAAGATGATTGAATTAATAAGTAAAGATTATTTCATCAAGAACCTTGATAAGAAAATTGAAGATTTTATTACAGGTTGCATTCCCTGTTTATTAGCTACACGCAAAGAGGGAAAACAAGAAGGATTCCTAACTCCGATTGAAAAGGAGGAATCACCACTGCACACGCTGCATTTGGATCACATTGGCCCAATGACGGAGACGAAAAAACAATATAACCATATTCTCACGATTGTAGACGCATTTACAAAGTTCACTTGGATATTTCCCACTAAAAGTACCACTACTAAAGAAACTATTGAAAAGTTAAAGATTCACCAACAACACTTTGGAAATCCAACCAGATTCATTACTGATAGAGGCACGGCATTTACAAGCAATGAGTTCCAGGAGTATTGTAGTGTAGAGAACATTCAACACATCAAAATTACGACGGGAGTACCTAGAGGTAATGGGCAAGTGGAACGGGTTCATCGTATTATCGTTTCAGTACTTACAAAAATGTGTATAGAGAACCCTGCTCTGTGGTACAGGCATGTAAGTAGATTACAACGTTCTCTGAACAGTACTTTTCAGCGAAGTATCAACACTACACCTTTTCAGCTATTGACTGGGACTAAGATGAGAATGAAGGAAGACATTGAGATATATGATTTGCTTTTACAAGAAGCGAGAGAAAGCTATTCTGAAGAAAGAGAAAAGCTTAGAGAAAAAGCCAAAGAACAAATTCTACAAGTTCAAGAAGAAAATATAAGAAATTTCAATAAGAAGAGAAAAGAATGTGTAAAGTACAATGAAGGAGACTTGGTGGCGATAAAACGCGCGCAATTTGGTACGGGAATGAAACTGAAAGGCAAATATCTAGGGCCATATGAAGTGGTAAAAGTAAAGAGGAACAACAGATATGATGTTAAGAAGTTTGATCCTACTATTGAAGGCCCTGGTGTAACCTCTAGTTCAGCGGATTACATGAAGGCGTGGCCAGATGTGAACTCCAAAACTTGAGGTAAGGGTGGAGTCCTTATTTTGTGTTAGTTTAGTTTTTTTTTGTTTTTATTTGGTGTATGAAAGGTTTGGTTATGATAATAATAAGTTTATGATGTATTAATAAGTTTATATTGTAATAATAAGTCTTATAAATTCTCAGCTGTGTATGTATATTTTAGATGTACTGTACTACACATGCTGCAATTTTCAGTGTGTAAACATGTTTAAAGAAGTATGTTGTTACTTTATTATTGTTTCTTTCATAGTATGTTGTTACCTTATATTGTTTCTTCTGTGCTCAAACATAGAAATTAAGCCATGTTGTTATAAGTTTGTATTAGTAATTAAGTTGAAAGCGAGAGATGAATATTTGTGTGGATGTCTGAGGACAGACATGGATCAGGATGGCCGACTGTGGGATAAAATATTGTATAATTAAGATAAAGTATGAATGCACTACAAATTGTTGAGATTATGGAACGCAGCGGATGAAAGAAAGGGAAGGATGTGTGCGAGAGAGAAAGAGGAGATATGGCGATACTCTGTGCCCACGACGAACGTTGATATAGTTGAATATTTCTAATAATTAAATAAACCATTTTAAAAGTGAATTCCAATTGTTTATTTTGCCACACAATCCCACATAGATATCGTGGTAACCAAGGGATATGCCAAAATAACCGTTCGGTTCAAGTTTTAACGAATTTGGAAAATGATGAAACAATTAATCGGTTTTTTCGTGAATAATAAAATTATTTTAGCTACCGATACTAATTATTATATTAAGTTAACCTCAAATTCCAAACCATATTCGTTCTTAGTGGACACCGGTGCTACTATTTCAGCATTAAAATATAAGTATGCCTTAGAACAAAAAATTTCAGTCCAAAAGGAGGACATAGTCATAAATGGAATTGGTGGCAAAGTCCATGCTATTGGATATGTTTATTTAACGTTGACATCGGCTGAGCATCACTTTAAATGTAACAAGTTTTATGTGTTTGATACCTTGCCATGTAGGGCAAATGGCATCATTGGACAAGACTTTATTCGTAATCATAGTTCCATCTTGGACTTTAGTAATAATACTTTTACATTATTATCTGATAATAATTTTAAATTAGTTTTACCTTTACTAAGATTTAATAACTCATTGGAAATATCACCGAGATGTGAGTCCATACATTATTTTCAGACAGATTTTGCAGACGAGTGTGTCGTACATTCTGAGGAAATAAGTGAAGGAATATTTTTAGCTAGCTGTATAGCTAAGCCAGTAAACGTTTTAATACCGATCAAAGTTTTAAATACAACAGATAAGGCTTGTACATTAACTAACATTCAGCCCTATATAGAAAAATTAAGTAACTATAATATTTGTAATTTTGATAAGTCAGAAATTGATGCGACTCGAGTAAAACAATTATTTTCAGTTTTAAACCTAAAACATCTCACTAATGAAGAACAAATATCTATAGAGAATTTATGTGCAAAGTACTCGGATATTTTTTATTTGCCGGGAGACAGATTATCTACCACTAGTATTTATAAACATTCAATTGGTTTGAAACCGAACGTTTCCCCTGTTTTCACTAAACCATATCGTTTGCCACATTCGCAAAAGGGTGAAATTAAGCAACATATTGATAAAATGTTGAGTGAAGGGATCATAGAACCTTGTCGTAGTGAATGGTCTAGTCCTGTTTTACTGGTTCCGAAAAAGATTGATGAGACAACTGGTCAGAAAAAATGGCGACTAGTCATTGATTATCGTAAATTAAATAACTGTATTGAGGACGATAAATTTCCCCTACCTAATATTTCTGAGGTACTTGATTCCCTTTCTGGTTCAAATTATTTTTACATTACTTTTACATTATTATCTGATAATAATTTTAAATTAGTTTTACCTTTACTAAGATTTAATAACTCATTGGAAATATCACCGAGATGTGAGTCCATACATTATTTTCAGACAGATTTTGCAGACGAGTGTGTCGTACATTCTGAGGAAATAAGTGAAGGAATATTTTTAGCTAGCTGTATAGCTAAGCCAGTAAACGTTTTAATACCGATCAAAGTTTTAAATACAACAGATAAGGCTTGTACATTAACTAACATTCAGCCCTATATAGAAAAATTAAGTAACTATAATATTTGTAATTTTGATAAGTCAGAAATTGATGCGACTCGAGTAAAACAATTATTTTCAGTTTTAAACCTAAAACATCTCACTAATGAAGAACAAATATCTATAGAGAATTTATGTGCAAAGTACTCGGATATTTTTTATTTGCCGGGAGACAGATTATCTACCACTAGTATTTATAAACATTCAATTGGTTTGAAACCGAACGTTTCCCCTGTTTTCACTAAACCATATCGTTTGCCACATTCGCAAAAGGGTGAAATTAAGCAACATATTGATAAAATGTTGAGTGAAGGGATCATAGAACCTTGTCGTAGTGAATGGTCTAGTCCTGTTTTACTGGTTCCGAAAAAGATTGATGAGACAACTGGTCAGAAAAAATGGCGACTAGTCATTGATTATCGTAAATTAAATAACTGTATTGAGGACGATAAATTTCCCCTACCTAATATTTCTGAGGTACTTGATTCCCTTTCTGGTTCAAATTATTTTTCGCATTTAGATTTGTATCAAGGGTATTACAATATTGGCCTTGAACAAAATAGCAGAAAGTTCACAGCATTTTGTTCAGGACAATATCAGATGACCCGTATGCCGATGGGCTTAAAGACGAGTCCAGGATCGTTTTCTAGAATGATGACAATGGCCATGGCGGGTTTAACACACGAGAAATGTCTGATCTATTTAGACGACCTGGTCGTTTTCGGAAGGAATTTGAGTACTCATAATAAAAACCTACAGGATGTATTTGAACGATTACGTAAAGTTAATTTAAAACTTAACCCTCAGAAATGTAATTTCTTAAAAAAAGAGTTGCTTTATTTAGGTCATGTAGTATCAAGTAATGGGGTATTACCTGACCCGGATAAAATAAAATTATCCGTGTCCGACAAATGTCGATGAAACTAGGAGATTTGTAGCATTTGTTAACTTTTATAGAAAATTTATTCCAAATTTCGCTGAGCTAGCCTATCCACTTAATAAGTTATGTCGTAAAAATTCTTGTTTTATTTGGGATGAAAATTGTCAAATTTCATTTGAAAAACTAAAGGAAAAAATATTATCCCCACCAGTTTTACAATATCCAGATTTTTCTGAACAAAATGAGTTCATAGTTCAGACGGATGCTTCTAATTACGCAATCGGCGCAATTTTATCGAATAAAAATGGTAGGCCAATATCTTTCGCTAGTAGGACATTAAATAAATCTGAAATAAATTACCCTACGATTGATAAAGAATTGCTAGCTATAGTATGGGCTATAAAACACTATAGGCCTTATTTATATGGAAAACATTTTAAGATTTTGACAGACCATAGACCTTTAATCTCATTATTTAACATGAAAGACCCGTCTAGCAGGTTATTTAAATTTAGGTTATTATTAGAAGAATATGATTTTACTATAGAACATGTTAAGGGTTCGGAAAATGCGGCTGCAGACGCATTGTCTCGAATTTCCATAACATCAAGCGATTTAAAACACATGCATGAGTTGTGTGTCTCGGTTATGACTAGGGCCCAGAAAAGAAACTTGACTGACAATATTTCTAATAACGATATTAGTAGTACGTCTACAGTTTGGCCTGATCAACCAAACGTACCTCGTATTACTTTAACTGAATCAGTAGAATTGCGTTTTATTGACGCACGCAACTTAGAGGAATTAAGAAGAAATGGTGTAATACATAAAGAAAGTAAGATATTTATATACGTTCCTGATGAAAGGACTATATATGTTAAATATGTATCTTCTCCATCGCAAATCTCGCGAGCCGAATTTGTGAGAGAGTTACAAGACTTTTGCAAAAGCATAAATATTACTGAAATATATTTCATTAAAAGTAATAAAAATAATATTTTTATAGAAAAACTATTAAATGAGATAAATAAAATAAAGAAATGGACCGGTCCTCGATTAAATATAGTAAAAGATGTCCATCGAGTTGAAAATAAAGAAGATAAAAGAGTTATTTTAAATGACTTTCATCTCTTACCCACGAGTGGCCACGCGGGTGTGAGACGAATGTTCAATAACAATTGAATGTTCAAAAAAATATTATTATTGGACAGGTTTAGAACATGATATTAAACAGTTTGTAAAACGATGCGATAAATGTCAAAAACAAAAATATCCTACGCATTATATTAAACAACCAATGGAAATAACTACAACAGCGCATAGTGCGTTTGAAAAAATTTTTATTGACTTAGTAGGACCTTTAGATAGAGATAATTATAATTATAGCTATATTCTTACCTTGCAATGTGAACTGACTAAATACATTGAGGTATATCCCTTACTTACTAAGAAAACGGAGGAAGTTGCAAGAACATTAGTTAATAATTTTATATTAAGGTATGGAGTACCCAAGGTGATAGCAACGGATCGGGGGACAGAGTTTCTCTCGACAACATTTAAGGAGGTATGTAAACTTTTAAATATTAAACAATTAAGCTCTACTTCTTTTCATCATCAAAGCATAGGTGCTTTGGAAAATACACATAAACATTTAAATTCGTATCTCCGCATTCAAACAGACAATCATCCTGAGGCATGGAGTACTTGGATCCCATTTTGGTCCTTTTGCTATAATACCTCGGTTCATTCATCTACGAAATATACTCCTTACGAGTTAGTTTACGGTAAGAAATGCTGTTTACCTAGTAATCTTACAAGTATGAACGTTGACCCACTCTATAATTATGATTATTATCCGTTTGAGTTAAAATTTAGACTACAAAAATCATTAAAAGATGCGAGAGACAACTTACTAAAAAGTAAAATTGATCAAAAAGAACGTTATGATAAAAATGTAAACCCTACTACTTATCACCCAGATGACTTAGTTTTAGTTAAAAATAATATGTGTAATAAATTTGATAATGTTTATTCTGGTCCATACAGAGTTGTAGTTGATGAATCACCTAATGTCAAAATATTAAAAAATGGAAAGATTGATACTGTTCACAAAAATAGAACTAAACTTTACTACAACTAGTAATTTGTTTTTTTTTTTTGTTTTCTTTAAGATACATTTAAACTAATTTTTGTATACGTGCTATATTACATTAAGACGTTTATATTATTTTAACGTATTCTAATTGTTAGTTATTATAATGACTCTACAATAAAACAAAATTGTAATTTTATTTTATTTTTACACCGCCTTGGGAGGTGTACTGTGTAATCAATATTCTACCTATCTATAAGTAATGTACTCACCAAACCTATTTAATCATGTGCTATTCTAAAATATAGGGAGTATTATTCGAGCAGCCTGTGGTATCATTTCTCTCCCGAATACCTTCGTCCTTTATATCCGAAAAAACTCAGTTCGAGTCCCGCGTGGCTAACTGATTTTCAAGCCTTCACCGAGAGCTCCGAACCTACAGAAGCTGCAGTCCGGAGGTGTATCCGATCATTGATACCGCAGAGAAGCCGAAAATGCTCATGTAAGTACCTTTAGAATCGTTCTAGAGTTGCTTTCCCTTATTTTTCTTAAAAAAAGAGTTGCTTTATTTAGGTCATGTAGTATCAAGTAATGGGGTATTACCTGACCCGGATAAAATAAAATTATCCGTGTCCGACAAATGTCGATGAAACTAGGAGATTTGTAGCATTTGTTAACTTTTATAGAAAATTTATTCCAAATTTCGCTGAGCTAGCCTATCCACTTAATAAGTTATGTCGTAAAAATTCTTGTTTTATTTGGGATGAAAATTGTCAAATTTCATTTGAAAAACTAAAGGAAAAAATATTATCCCCACCAGTTTTACAATATCCAGATTTTTCTGAACAAAATGAGTTCATAGTTCAGACGGATGCTTCTAATTACGCAATCGGCGCAATTTTATCGAATAAAAATGGTAGGCCAATATCTTTCGCTAGTAGGACATTAAATAAATCTGAAATAAATTACCCTACGATTGATAAAGAATTGCTAGCTATAGTATGGGCTATAAAACACTATAGGCCTTATTTATATGGAAAACATTTTAAGATTTTGACAGACCATAGACCTTTAATCTCATTATTTAACATGAAAGACCCGTCTAGCAGGTTATTTAAATTTAGGTTATTATTAGAAGAATATGATTTTACTATAGAACATGTTAAGGGTTCGGAAAATGCGGCTGCAGACGCATTGTCTCGAATTTCCATAACATCAAGCGATTTAAAACACATGCATGAGTTGTGTGTCTCGGTTATGACTAGGGCCCAGAAAAGAAACTTGACTGACAATATTTCTAATAACGATATTAGTAGTACGTCTACAGTTTGGCCTGATCAACCAAACGTACCTCGTATTACTTTAACTGAATCAGTAGAATTGCGTTTTATTGACGCACGCAACTTAGAGGAATTAAGAAGAAATGGTGTAATACATAAAGAAAGTAAGATATTTATATACGTTCCTGATGAAAGGACTATATATGTTAAATATGTATCTTCTCCATCGCAAATCTCGCGAGCCGAATTTGTGAGAGAGTTACAAGACTTTTGCAAAAGCATAAATATTACTGAAATATATTTCATTAAAAGTAATAAAAATAATATTTTTATAGAAAAACTATTAAATGAGATAAATAAAATAAAGAAATGGACCGGTCCTCGATTAAATATAGTAAAAGATGTCCATCGAGTTGAAAATAAAGAAGATAAAAGAGTTATTTTAAATGACTTTCATCTCTTACCCACGAGTGGCCACGCGGGTGTGAGACGAATGTTCAATAACAATTGAATGTTCAAAAAAATATTATTATTGGACAGGTTTAGAACATGATATTAAACAGTTTGTAAAACGATGCGATAAATGTCAAAAACAAAAATATCCTACGCATTATATTAAACAACCAATGGAAATAACTACAACAGCGCATAGTGCGTTTGAAAAAATTTTTATTGACTTAGTAGGACCTTTAGATAGAGATAATTATAATTATAGCTATATTCTTACCTTGCAATGTGAACTGACTAAATACATTGAGGTATATCCCTTACTTACTAAGAAAACGGAGGAAGTTGCAAGAACATTAGTTAATAATTTTATATTAAGGTATGGAGTACCCAAGGTGATAGCAACGGATCGGGGGACAGAGTTTCTCTCGACAACATTTAAGGAGGTATGTAAACTTTTAAATATTAAACAATTAAGCTCTACTTCTTTTCATCATCAAAGCATAGGTGCTTTGGAAAATACACATAAACATTTAAATTCGTATCTCCGCATTCAAACAGACAATCATCCTGAGGCATGGAGTACTTGGATCCCATTTTGGTCCTTTTGCTATAATACCTCGGTTCATTCATCTACGAAATATACTCCTTACGAGTTAGTTTACGGTAAGAAATGCTGTTTACCTAGTAATCTTACAAGTATGAACGTTGACCCACTCTATAATTATGATTATTATCCGTTTGAGTTAAAATTTAGACTACAAAAATCATTAAAAGATGCGAGAGACAACTTACTAAAAAGTAAAATTGATCAAAAAGAACGTTATGATAAAAATGTAAACCCTACTACTTATCACCCAGATGACTTAGTTTTAGTTAAAAATAATATGTGTAATAAATTTGATAATGTTTATTCTGGTCCATACAGAGTTGTAGTTGATGAATCACCTAATGTCAAAATATTAAAAAATGGAAAGATTGATACTGTTCACAAAAATAGAACTAAACTTTACTACAACTAGTAATTTGTTTTTTTTTTTGTTTTCTTTAAGATACATTTAAACTAATTTTTGTATACGTGCTATATTACATTAAGACGTTTATATTATTTTAACGTATTCTAATTGTTAGTTATTATAATGACTCTACAATAAAACAAAATTGTAATTTTATTTTATTTTTACACCGCCTTGGGAGGTGTACTGTGTAATCAATATTCTACCTATCTATAAGTAATGTACTCACCAAACCTATTTAATCATGTGCTATTCTAAAATATAGGGAGTATTATTCGAGCAGCCTGTGGTATCATTTCTCTCCCGAATACCTTCGTCCTTTATATCCGAAAAAACTCAGTTCGAGTCCCGCGTGGCTAACTGATTTTCAAGCCTTCACCGAGAGCTCCGAACCTACAGAAGCTGCAGTCCGGAGGTGTATCCGATCATTGATACCGCAGAGAAGCCGAAAATGCTCATGTAAGTACCTTTAGAATCGTTCTAGAGTTGCTTTCCCTTATTTTTCCTGTGTAACTATAATTTTCCAAGATTTTCCATCCGAGGCAATCGAGGACCCATAGAAATAGCGATAGTAGAAGTAGAGAAATAGACCTTAATAGAAATTTAGATCAAAGTAGCGATAGTGTTAGTTCATTTGTAGAAATGGCGGAACTCGACACCATTTGGAAGGCCCTTCGACTGGTGCCTGAGTTTGACGGAAACCCCAACGTCCTTACCAGATTCATAAGCTTATGTGACCAGTTGGTAGAGCAATTTGGAACAGGGGCCAACGCTCTTGCCACTTCGGCGTTACTTAATGGTATATTGAATAAGATTACGGGTCCTGCCGCCCGCCTTATAAACTCTAACGGTGTACCGGAAAACTGGCAAGGTATCCGGAATGCTTTAATCAATAATTTCGCTGATCAGAGAGACGAAACCTCTCTCTATAATGACCTCGCCCTCTTGACTCAAGGCTCATGCACCCCGCAAGAATACTACGAGAAATGCCAAAACTTGTTTAGCACCATCATGACGTATATTAGCCTACACGAAAACATTCAAACTACTGTTCAAAGTAAACGGGAACTTTATAAGAAACTTACTTTACAGTCATACTTACGTGGTTTGAAAGATCCCCTGGGATCACGTATAAGATGCATGAGGCCTGAATCCATAGAGAAGGCGCTTGAGTTTGTACACGAGGAGATGAATACTTTGTATCTCCAGCAGCGCAATGAAGGTATACCCGAACGCAAAGTTAACCCTCAAATGCCTAGCAATAAAACTAACTTTGGTCAGCCCTCACAACCACAGCCAGGCTCATATAATAAGCCTTTTACTTTTAACATGCCCGGGCCATCTCGTGCTCAACCTCAGCCTATGCAAGTAGCAGCACGTCCTCCTATGATGTGGAAACCTAACTTTGGTAGTAACTTTGGTAACCAAAGCCCTCAGTACCGCGGACCCTCGCGAACCCAACAGATATTTAGTGCACCCCCTCCTAATTATAACCCACGCAGCAATGTATTTGCTTTACCCCAAAGGCCACATAACGCGAACACTACACCTCGCCCCATGAGTAGTATCAGCCATTTCGCACCTAAACCGTTGCCTCCCTCTGGACATGACTGGAGAAAATTTGGTAACCCTCCACCTACCAATTATTTTAAGACCCGCGAAATGAATGTTAATGAATGTTACGACTACCAATATCAGTACGATACCTATAATGACTCATACGACAACCAACCGTATGAAGTAGAATATTATGACCACGTTGCCAACCCATATGATAATAATGAGGAAGGTTACCCCTCCTATTATGAACATCAATCCCAGGATACAAACCCCATAGAATATCTGCCTAGTAATGACCAGCAGGATTTTCACAAGGGCAACTCTGCAGACAAACAAAAATAGAAGTTAATCTGCAGACTCAACGACAGCTTCCCTATATAAAAATATCTGAACCACCCCTAAAACTATTAATTGATACAGGAGCCAACCAATCGTTTATTAGCCCTGAGAGCATTGAGAAATACTACCCCACAGTGCCTCTAACCTACGATCCTCTAGAAATTACTAATGTACATGCGACAACACGTAGTGATTATTCGGTGACATTACCTTGCTTCCCTGAAGTCGGTGATAATGACGCAATAACACTATTTCTTTATAGATTTCATGACTACTTTGATGGTTTGATAGGGTTAGATTTACTAAACAAGTGGGAGTCTAACATTGATTTAAAAACTAAGACTCTTAACACTAAAACCTCAGTAACTCCTATACATATGTATGACTCGCGAAATTGTAACTGGTACGAAGATATTATACCGGCTAATACATCTAAATTAGTTAAAGTCCCCATTAATACCAGTGATGGTGATGTTTTAATTCCTGAACAAACAATTTCTAATTGTCTAGTGCATGAATGCGTTACTAACGTACAAAATAATCGCGGTATAATAGAGATAAGTAACCCAACTAGTAACAATCAAATTTTCTCAATGTATAAACCAATTAATGCTGAAGTTTTTAACGTAGATTGCATGCATACCGGACAGCCAAATTCCTCGCGCGCAGATAAAGTCCTTTCCCAGTTACGCACCGATCATCTTAAGGACGAGGAACGCATAAATTTACAAAATCTGTGTTCTCAGTATGCGGATGTATTTTATATTGAAGATGAACCTCTAACCTTTACTAATAGGATAAAACATCATATTCGTACCACTGATGAAGTGCCCGTTTATACTAAAACGTACAGGTACCCTTTTGTTCATAGACAAGAGGTACAACAGAAGATTAGTAAAATGTTAGAACAGGGCATCATTCGTCCATCTGAGTCTGCATGGAGTTCCCCGATTTGGGTAGTCCCCAAAAAGGCAGATGCTTCCGGCAAAACTAAGTGGCGTATAGTAGTGGATTTTAGAAAGCTGAACGAAAAAACAATTGATGACAAATATCCCATCCCAAACATCACGGATGTTCTAGATAAACTCGGTAATTGTCACTACTTTACGACCTTGGACTTAGCGAGCGGATTTCATCAGGTCGAAATGAGCCCTGAGGATATCCCCAAGACAGCGTTTAACGTGGAACATGGCCATTTCGAATTTTTGAGAATGCCCATGGGGTTGAAAAACTCACCCTCCACGTTTCAACGAGTCATGGATAATGTGCTCAGAGATCTTCAAAACACCATATGCCTGGTTTATCTCGATGACATCATTGTCTTCAGTACCTCGCTACAAGAACATATGGTGAACCTGGAGAAAGTATTCGCACGACTAAGACAATCCAACTTTAAGATCCAGATGGACAAGTCTGAGTTCTTAAAGCTGGAAACATCTTGGTCATATTATTGGCAAGGATGGCATAAAACCTAATCCCGACAAAATAGTGGCTATTCAAAACTTTCCAATACCCAAGATAGCAACGAAAATTAAGCGTTTCCTTGGTTTACTTGGATATTATAGAAAATTTATTCCCGATTTTGCCCGATTACAAAGCCTATGACGCAATGTCTCAAAAAGGGTTCAAAAATCAACCTCAACAACCCTGAGTACATAAATTGCTTTGAGCATTGCAAGACCATACTTACCAATGATCCGATTCTTCAATACCCGGATTTTAATAGGGAATTCGTCCTCACAACGGACGCATCAAATATAGCTATAGGTGCTGTACTGTCGCAAGGCCCAATAGGCTCCGATAAACCCATAGCGCACGCTTCTCGTACGCTAAACGACAGTGAAACCAACTATAGCACCATTGAGAAGGAGCTATTAGCGATCGTGTGGGCTACTAAGTATTTCCGCCCTTATTTGTTCGGCAGGAAATTTAAAATAGTCACCGATCACAAGCCCCTCCAATGGGTTATGAGCTTGAAGGAGCCCAACGCTAGATTGACAAGATGGCGGCTAAAGTTAAGTGAATATAATTTTACCGTAATCTATAAACAAGGCAAGACTAATCTTAATGCGGACGCTTTATCTCGGGTTGAAATAAATAACGAGGAAACTAGTTCGATAGCTGTACAGCCATCTGAAAAACCGCCATCATTATCCCGATCTACTACACTTACAGCTCACACTAGTGCAGAACATCCTATTTTAGAAATTCCTATTACTGATGACCCTCTCAACAAATTCAGTAGACAAATCTGTCTAACTGTAGTAGGTGATATAAAAAAACGCCCCGTTGTTAGTAAGCCCTTTGAATCACACATTAAAACAACAATCCAACTATCAGAATCCAACCTTGAGACAGATACAATTAATGCCATAAAGGAATACGTCAACCCTAAAGTGCGGACAGGCATAATAATTATTTCCACCCCTAGCTATGTACAAAATAATTCCTGTAATACAAGACAACTTTAAAAGCTCGGCTATGGAACTAATGTTAACTAAGGTAGAAGTCGAGAATGTCAAGGACTACCTGAGACAACAAGATATCATTCGGAACTACCACGAGGGTAAAACAAATCACCGTGGTACTAACGAATGCTATCTAGCATTAGCACGTAGGTACTTCTGGCCTAAGATGCGGGACCATATAGCAAAATATATAAATGAATGTAATGTCTGTGGGATGGCGAAATATGATCGCAATCCTATAAAACAAAGATTCGCTATAGTACCACCCCCATCCAAACCTTTTGAGACCGTACATATCGATTTATTCACCACTGAAAATGAAAAATACCTAACCCTTGTTGATGCATTCTCCAAATATGCCCAAGCGTACCATCTTCGAGACGGAACAGCTTTAAGCGTGGTACAAGCCCTTCTTAAGTTCTTTACACATCATGGTGTACCCACAACTATAGTATCTGACCAAGGCCCCGAATTTACGAATCAGATGTTTTTAGAATTCACCAGATTGCATAAAATACAGCATCATAAAACTTTAGCTCACAACCCTAACAGCAACGCAATTGTCGAGCGATTTCATTCCACTATTCTTGAACATTTACGAATACTTAAGTTAGAACATCGCAGTGAACCCGCTTTAAATCTCATGCCATACGCCGTGTTAGCATATAATAGCTCTGTTGACGACACGCTGCTTCTGAAAATATAAAATATAAAAATTAGGATAAATGTAAAACTAAAATACTTTATACTTACCACTGGATCTGTAACCTGTAAGAAAACATTAGATATTAATAAAATAATATGCAAGGAGGAAGGTACTCATAAGCATCTATGTACTTACCTATGCTTTACTTCAAAAGACGGCCCCCCCGCACAGCCGGGTCAGTCGCACTAATGAGATGCAACAGGACGCTTGTGTGTTCATGTCCTCCGCGCACCGCGATTCGCCAAATTCTCGGTTGTTTTCATTGAAACCTTTTACCAGGATCCTATCACCAACATTGTTTGGTCACTTCGGCCGGATCCTTCGTTAAAATCATGTTTCACACGCCGAAAACGCCGCGTAAGAAAAAAGTGTTACGTGGTGCGTCTGCGCGTCCAGAATGTTCGACGCACGATGGTGAAGAAAGTGAAAAGCTAGTGTCAGTGAGTTTGAAAAGTGAAGCTGTTAAAAAGCCGCCAAGTGTCACTAGCTCACGAAAAACAGCGAGAACAGCCAGGTCAGCAAATACGTCGTCGACCGTGGCACGTCAGCGAAAGCTGGAGCTCGAGACAGCGCGTGCTAAAGCTAAGCTGGAGATGGAGGCGGCAGACGCGGAGGCAGCAGCGGCAAAAGCAGATGCAGCAGCTGCAGCTGCTCAGAAAACAGCCGAAATTATTAAGAAAAAAGCCAAGATACAGTCCGACCTGCTGGAAAAGGAATTGGCAGCAGACTTAAGCGAGTTAGATAAGTGTTCTCGGTCAGCATCAAGTTCCGCTATGTCATGCAAGGATAAAGTGTATGATTGGTTGGACGCCAGCGCGGGCTCAGCGCGGCCGCCGCCGCAACCGTCGCCGCCAGTGAATCACGGCGAGCAACCTCAGAGTGATATCGAAAAGTTGGCCCACGCACTCCAGAAAGCCATCACTACTTCGTCTAAAACAGAAAATCATCAGCTGTTGACTAGATTGGCTACGTCTAAAGACCTTCCGATATTTTCCGGAGACCCGTTGGAGTGGTTGCACTTTAAAGAAGCCTTTGTTGAGTCCACACGTTTATGTAAATACTCCAATAATGAAAATATGTGGCGGCTACGCAAATGTCTCCGCGGGGATGCCAAAGAAGCAGCTGCATCATTGCTGATGGGGAATACCACAACCGAACAAGTTATAGAAGTACTCGAGTTAAGGTTTGGAAGGCCTGAAACTATATTGAATAAATTAGTGCTGCAACTAAAAAAGATTCCTGTCTTGCCAGACGACTACCACCACCATATAGTGAGCTTTGCCTTGAAGATAAAAAATTATGTAACGGCGGTAAGGGCTGTCGAGCAAAGTGAGTTTCTTCAGAGCCCTGAGATGGCTGCGACGGTCATTGCAAAATTCCCCAATTCACTAATTAGTAAGTGGACCGACTATGTTTACAGTCATCGTGACAGCCCAGCAGCGAAATTAGAAAAGTTGGCGGATTTTCTATACTTGGAGGCCGTCAAGACTGCCGAATCAGGCGTGAGTCATATTTATAGTCAACGAAAACCTGATGATCGCAAGAATCCACCGCACGCCGTGCTATTGACCGATACAAACACAGAAAATGATAAGTGCTCTTTCTGCCATACAAAAGCTCATGAGATATGTAACTGCCCAAAATTCAAGCGAGCTTTGAGAAAAGATCGTTGGCGTTTTGCAAAAACACACCGACTATGTTTCAAGTGCCTGGGCTCTCGGCATAGCGATGCATCAGCGTGCAAAGGCAGCAATTGTGATGTGGATGGGTGCGAGCAGCCGCACCACCGCCTGCTGCACTGGGTCGCCCCCAAGAAGAAAGAGGAGCATCAACAGCAATCGGATTCTGAGTCGGCGCGTGATGATCAACGTGAGACGCATACGGTGCATACGGTCTCGACGCAGTGCCCCAAAGTGTTGCTTAAAATAGTGCCATTGACTGTACACGGACCCACGGGTAGTATACACGTCCACGCGTTAATAGACGAAGCGTCGTCTGTGTCTCTCATCTCGTCTGATATCGCTGATCAGGTAGGGCTCCACGGTCGGAAACACGAAATGCGCGCGCGTAGCGCCTGGGACGGCGCCGAGTTAGTGTGCGAGTCTGAAATAGTGAGCATTGATATTACTAACTATACCGGCGATCGCTTTACGTTTTCCGCGCGTAAAATAAAACAGTTAAATTTACCCGTACAAAAAATGTCGGCTATGGACCTTAAGTACGAACATATACAGAAGATTAAGGACTTTAAGGTTTGTGAGTGTGGTGTTCAAGCTAAAGTGCTTTTGGGTCAAAATAACCACGATTTGATTGCCCCTATTGTGTGTGTTAGAGGTAAGAAGCAGCGTGAGCCTTATCTAACGAAAACAGCTGTTGAGTGGTGCGTGCACGGACCACTGGTAAGTGATTTTACGCAGTCTAGTCGTTTCGTCTCACTCGTACATGACCATTCGGAGCAGGAGAGAGAAAACACTGACAATATTTATCATTTGTTTACAATTGAAAATAATAGCAAATCGGTATCACAACTCTTGTCTCCTCTCTCGTCCGAAAGCCATATGTTGAGTGATGCACAGTTGCATGACTTAGTTAGAAAATCATTTGCTTTGGATTCGATAGGTATAGGTACAAAGCCGCGTCAGAACGCAAGTGAGGCGCGAGCTATTGCTATTTTAGATAACACCGCTGTTTTAGTTGACAATCAATGGACAGTCGGCTTACCATGGCGTTATGACAATTTTAGTATGCCCGATTCTTACCCTAATGCCTTAAAACGATTAAAATCGATTGAGAATAAAATGTTAGCTAATAAAGACGGCTATGCATTCCGTTATAAAGATAGAATGCAGCATTTATTTTCTAATAATTACGCCCGTGAGTTGCGCGACGATGATGAGTGTTCTAATGGTCGTGTTTGGTACCTGCCACATTTTGGCGTAGACAACCCCAAAAAACGAAAACTAAGACTTGTGTTTGACGCGGCCGCCAAAAGTGAAGGATTTTGTTTGAACGATTTTTTATTACAAGGGCCGGATTTGTTGCAATCCTTGCTGGGGATTATGTTTCGTTTTAGGGAAAACGCGGTAGGCACGATCGCAGATATTCAAGATATGTTTTTGAAACTGAAAATAAAAAAAGAAGATTGTAACGCATTTCGATTTTTATGGGAAAATAAAAAATATATAATGACGTCCTTAGTGTTCGGCGCATGTTGCTCTCCGTTCATCGCGCAATATATAAATCAAACCAAAAACACTGAGCGATTTGAATCGACTATGCCGGAGGCTGTCAATGCGATCCGCAAAAATCAATATATGGACGATTATATTGACAGCCACACTGATACATCAACTGCAAAGAAAATAATTAAAGATATTTACTATATCCATCAACAAGGTGGTTTTTTAATGCGAAACTGGCTTAGTAATTGTCCAGAGGTACTGAGTGTCACGCCAAAAGAAACCTTAAATGATAAGGCGGTAAGGTTCAATGTTGAAAATCAACCGGAACGTACATTAGGTTTGTTATGGTATCCCGCTAGTGACCTTTTGAGTTTTGATCTATCACTTAGCCGAATACCAAGTGATGTGCTGAAGGCTAAAAGAAAGCCTACTAAGCGTGAGATCCTTCGCATCGTCATGTCCATTTTTGATATACATGGCTTTCTAGGCCCATTTACTATAAAGGCAAAAATCATAATGCAAGAAACTTGGAAGGCTAACATAGAATGGGATCAAGAAATAACAGAAGATTTATTTATTTCATTCAAGGATTGGTTAAAACAATTATTTACGGTAAGCAACATACGGATTCCACGGTGGTACTTTAATCCAAGCACAGAAGGTCGCGTTTCGCTCGACTCCGACGCGGCTCGTAGCACGACCGAGCGGACATCGAATGAGACAAGTGCATTGCAATTACATGTTTTCTGCGACGCATCGCCGTCTGGCTATGCCTCAGTAGGATATTTTCGTAAGCTAAACAGTAATGGATCCGTGCAAGTTGCTTTCATTGCTAGTAAAAATCGTGTTAGCGGTTTAAAATATACGAGTATAAGCCGACTCGAGTTGCAATCAGCATTGTTGGGGTGTAGGTTAGCGCAGACAATAAAATCAGAACATCGTGTTAAAATCAATGAATGTTTTTATTGGACAGATTCTACGACCGTACTGCACTGGATCAGAAACGAAAATAAAAATTACAAAGTTTTTATTGCGAACAGGTTAGGTGAAATATGCGATCTTAGTAGAATATCTGAGTGGCGTTATGTACAGACTAAAATAAATCCCGCTGATCTGGCCACTAAAAAGAGCGATCACATCTTGGACAACGACTCGATATGGTTTACGGGCCCCTTGTTTTTATATCAAGACCCGCAACACTGGCCGCGCGACCCTATAAATAAAGAAATTATTAGTGATGAAGTGTTAAAAAGAATACACACCGTATCAAGTGAAAATAATAAAATATTATACTTACCAGTTCCTGACCCTCGACGTTTTTCCTGTTGGTTACGTTTATTACGTACAGCTGCATCGGTTTTATTATTTATAAAGAAATGCAAAAAGACGAATGTCAGACAGCTGGACGCTGATTTACTGAAAGAAGCAGAAATATTGTTAATAAGACATTCTCAAGCACAATCATTTAGTGATGAAATAGAAGTGTTAAAGAATAACTTACCTCTTAAAAAAGACAGCCGTTTACGCTCATTGACCCCAATTTTGGACAGCGACGGAATTCTCCGTGTCGGCGGGCGTATTGACGCTGCTAAAGGAGTAAACGAAGCAGTTAAGAGGCCTGTAATCCTGGATGGCAAAGATCATATGTCGCGCCTGCTAGTGAAGGAGTACCACGTTCGCGCTCATCACGGCTACACTGAATTAGTGGTGAACGAACTTCGGCAAAAGTACTGGGTTTTGAACCTCAGGCCTACTGTTCGCACTGTAGCTTCTCAATGCTTGATTTGTCGGATGCGAAGGGTGACTCCTGTACCTGCACGTCTCGGTGACCTTCCTGAAGGTCGCTTGACACACCATCAGAGGCCGTTCACAATTTGTGGAGCCGTTCTGTTCGGCCCTGTAGAAGTTGCTGTGGGACGACAAAGGCATAAAAGATATGGAGTTCTTTTTACCTGTTTAACTGTACGCGCCGTACATATTGAGATCGTGACATCCCTAACTACAGACGCATTGATTATGGCCTTGAGAAGGATGGCTGCGCGTCGTGGATGGCCTCATACAATAATGTCAGATAATGGGACTAATATGAGAGGAGCTGACACAGAGCTGAAGAAGTCGTTCAAGGAGCTTGATCAAACAGCATTGGCAGCCGAAGCACTGCACAAGAACGCGACTTGGCGTTTCTTACCACCGGCTAGCCCTCATATGGCAGGAGCCTGGGAGCGGCTCATAAGAAGCGTGAAGACTGCACTGAAGGTCGTGCTGAAAGAAAGGGCTCCGAAGGAAGAAACCTTAATCACTCTTCTAGCCGAAGTCGAAAATATAATTAACAGTCGACCCCTGACCCATGTGTCAGTGGGCCCACGCAGTGAAGAGGCACTCACTCCTAATCATTTTTTGATTGGAAGTTCGTCAAACTTACCTGTTCCGGGTGTATTCGATGATGGTGATTTGTACCTCAGACGTCAATGGCGTGTTTCTCAACGTTTAACGGATCTGTTCTGGCAACGCTGGATGAAAGAAGTGCTGCCAGCTCTCCTTCCTCGAAAGAAGTGGTCTCAGGAAGGATTGCAACTGAACGTAGGGGACCTAGTAGTTGTGGCCGACCCATCATCGCCGCGTAATACCTGGCCTAAAGGTATAATCGTTAAGGTATACCCTGGTGCCGACGGACGGATTAGGGTAGTAGACGTTAGGACAAAGACGGGTGTGATGAAACGACCTGTGACTCGCGTGGCACCACTTATGCGTCCTGATGAGTGTCGCTCTGGCAACACTGGGGGGGAAAATGTTGACGACACGCTGCTTCTGAAAATATAAAATATAAAAATTAGGATAAATGTAAAACTAAAATACTTTATACTTACCACTGGATCTGTAACCTGTAAGAAAACATTAGATATTAATAAAATAATATGCAAGGAGGAAGGTACTCATAAGCATCTATGTACTTACCTATGCTTTACTTCAAAAGACCCCCCGCACAGCCGGGTCAGTCGCACTAATGAGATGCAACAGGACGCTTGTGTGTTCATGTCCTCCGCGCACCGCGATTCGCCAAATTCTCGGTTGTTTTCATTGAAACCTTTTACCAGGATCCTATCACCAACAAGCTCCATACACAGTTTCACGAAATGTAGACCCCTCGACGTTATCACAGGACACTTTGACCCCCGTGACCCAGTAACCATGGACATGAGTGAACATCTGCTTCAACAGTATGTCCTGGATCATAAGCAACGTATGCTTAAGGTATATGACATGCTGAACGAGACTTCACTTCATAATCGCACTGAACTTACGGAGGCCAGAAACAAGGACCGTGAACCCGAAACAGAATACACCCCTGACCAACAGATATTCGTTCGTAACCCTCTAGCTAGTAGGCAAAAATTAGCACCGCGTTTCACCCAAGATGTAGTACTGGCTGATTTACCCATTCATATTTACACGAAAAAGAAAAATGGTCCCATTGCAAAAACACGCCTTAAACGAACACCTAAAACACACTCATTGTTGCAGAATCCTCCTGATCATCATCCTACAACAGACAATGGCGCAAGAAGTGACGCTTAATAGCCTCGACCATGGACCTGGCATCCTGCCCTTCAAATTGGGACCCACTAGATTGATTACCCACTATCATTCCTTTCTTTATTCTATAGACTTCGATGATATTTCGCTAAGAGTCAATTCAGTCAAGTCTCAAATAAATGCATTTAAATCAGACCTTCAAAATAAAACTTTGTCCTTGTATGAACCCCATATATCTTATCTCTCAAATAAATTAGATTTGATATTAGAGCAAATTCTCAGCTTCCAACAAACTCGCAGCAAACGAGGTCTTATAGATGGGCTCGGCTCGGTCATAAAAAGCATTTCCGGTAATCTCGACTATACCGACGCACTAAGATATAATAATGCAATTAAACTACTCGAGAATAACGAGCATAAATTGGAAACAGAATTAAATGAACACATAAGTTTAGGTAAGGAATGGACAACCAAGTATTCAGTAGTGTTAGAGAATATAGTGGCGAACCAAAATAGGATAGCTAATTCCGTTGATCTAATATTTAAATCTGACGCCGATAGAGAAACTGATCTAATTAAGTACGCGCATTTAGCTCAGTACTTGCTAATTATATCCGATAATACTGACAATCTGTATGAAGAGCTACATAATCTTGAGAACATGGTAGCCTTCATTCATAGCAGAACTACTGCTCATTATATTATTAATATTAAATCATTGAATAACACTTTAGGTAGGTTAAGACAGCTTTATCCCGAGGAGCAAATTATTAATATTGATTAAAGAGAATACTTTGATATCATTAAGACAGGCTCTTATTATGTAGGAAATAAATTAGTTATAATTTTCATGGTACCGATTGCTGCCCCTCTCACTTACATCCTGTATAAACTATCCATAGCTCCCAATCAATATAGGCAAATATTCATTCCTATCCAACCCTTTGTGGCAATTCAGGAAACTGATTCTAGGTACATTGCGACAGAATGTCCGAAGATCAGCACCTGGTACCTCTGCGAAGAGAAGCCGCAACAGAAGATCCAAAATAACGAAGACTGTATCCAGCATCTTATTCTGGACCAATCAATTAGCTAGTTATCTCAAAAATCGAAAACAATGTACTGAAATTACAAAAATGGTAACAAAAAGGTCTGAAAATATTAAAGAAATACATCGATCTGAGTTTAAAATAAACAATGTAGGTGTCCCTCAAGGCGGAATTCTCGCTCCACTCTTGTTTCTATTGTATATTAATGACATTCCTAACAATTTATCAACGATACAATTTGCAGATGACACAACTTTGATAATTAAATGTGATGACACAGATAACATTGAACAAAAAGTAAACGACGCTTTAAAAGAAATTATTGAATGGTTGCACTCAAATGGTTTAAGAATTAATTTGAACAAAACAAAATATATGACATTTAAATCTTATAATTCAAATACTCTGAATCTTGACATTCATTTTGATAATAATAAAATAGAAAAAGTGACACATACAAATTTTTTGGGTTTTTGTATTGATGAGCATTTAAATTGGAAACAACTAAATCAAATTTGTAAAAAGTTGGATAGGTTTGTATATGCATTGAGAAGGATAAGGCAAACAGTTTCAGTAGAGGCAGCTTTACAGGCGTACCATGGCTATGTATCGTCGGTTTTAAACTATGGATTAATGTTATGGGGAAATTCCGTAGAAGCAGATAGAGTTTTCAAACTTCAAAAAAAGTGCGTACGCGCGGTGTCTAATGCGTGGTATTTAGAAAGTTGTAAACCCTTGTTTAAGAACCTCAAAATATTACCTTTACCGTGTATGTACATTAGGCATATATGTTGTTTTGTAAAAGAACATCCGCATTACTTTCCATTATTCACTCAAGTATCCAGAAGACAGTTACGATCAAATTATAAATGCAGATTATATCAACCACGTGGCTGTAAGTATATTTATAGAAAAATGTGTATCACATGTGCATACAAATATTTAATAAACTACCAAATAACATAAAATTGCTAGATAAAAAGAATTTCAAAAAAACATTGAAGAAATGGTTGTATGAAAGAAGATATTATAGCATTAATGAATATATGGACGTTAAACATTGAATTAATTTGACATTTATTTTATTTAAACTGCTAGATAGTAGGTATTAAAATTGACGAACATTAAATCATTGATGGAAATAATTATGTAATAAATATAATTAATTATCAAATAAAACAAAAAATAAATCTTAACATATCTAAATTTGTGATTGTATAGTATATGCTAGAGTATAATTGAAGTGTAGGTACATATTATAGTTATCAATATTTGCACACCTGCATGCAGGTTGGTTACATTTGACTTAAGATCTATGTAAATCATGCAAATAAATTATTCTATTCTATTCTATTCTATTCTCCTCTTGTCGTTTTACCCATGTTAATCTCACCAGGTCAGCTTTCGAGAAACTAGATGATCGCCACTACACCATCAGTCTGCCGACGCAAACCAAAGTACATATATCCTGCGGACAAGAGTACTATAAAAACCTCAATGAAAGCTACTTAGTATCCATCCCAACTGGTTGTACATTGAAGACGGCGGAGTTCACCATCTCAAACACACAGGATCATGTTAAAGGTCACGCTATACAAATTGCAGAACTACCAGTTAACGAGATCCTAACATCAAAGTTCCAGCCAACAGTAAAATTAAATTCTATCAACCTCGAGCATCTTCATGAGACAAATGCTAAGATATCACTGCAACATCCGGTTGACTTAGAAAAAACCAATTTCAACAGCCTTTACCATACTACGATTCCGGTATACATCATATTATCCGGTGCATTCGTACTAGGCTTGATTCTTACATTTTGGAAGTTTTCGCCTAAATGTTCGAAATCCAAAGACAACTCCACTCCGATTGAGCATCCCGATGGACACTACTCATCTATTCAAGATATTAATTAATCCCAGAGAAGTGAAGATTAAAGTCAACAGCATCCCGGCAACATCCTCAGTAAAACTTACGAATAGTTGCCGATCTATGAGGGGAGGAGTTACGCAAAGCGCATCCACGTAAATCGCACCGCAAGCATCGACCCCGATGCGCCGCCTGACGACAGTCGCTTACACGTGCCGCCGAGTCAGCGCAACGTGCCGGCCGTTTCCCGGAGTCACCGAAGTCCCGCGCATCGTCACTTTTGGTATAGACATCGACCATTAGGCATCATTTACATAGTTCATATAAATCTTTGTAATTTTATTTTAATAAAGTAGTTATCAAATTTTGTTTTTTTTTGCAATCTTCGGCTGCAGATCTTTTAACTTGTTTGTTTGTTTGTTTGTTTGTTTGTTTGTTTGTTACACTTTCACGCCGTAACTACTGAACCTATCATCATGAAATTTTGCATACAAGTTCTCTGGAGTGCGGAGTAGGACATAGGCTACCTTTTATCCCGGGAAAAAGTACTATTCCCGAGGGATCGACATTGACGCGGGCGGAGCCGCGGGCGAAAGCTAGTTATATTATAAATGCGAAAGTTAGTTTGTTTGTTTATTTGTTTGTTACGCCTTCATGCCCTATCTATAGAACCAATCGTCTCAAAATATTTGAATTCCCGTTGTCTGGGGTACGGAGAACGACATAGGGTACATTTTATCCCGGAAAGAAATACTGTCCCGAGGGATCGTCATTGACGCAGGCGGTGATGAATTGAGTGAGTTCATCTTAACAGCATCTCTTATCAGTAACAGTAAATCTCAAAGTATGCTCTACGCGTTCCGACTACTACTCATTGATTATGAGTATGACTTATTTATTAATTTTATAAATAACTTTCCATGCTGGACTGGGAGAGAAGAAACTGAAAAGAACAAAAACGTGGAATGTGCCAGCTGCTTCTCTTCCCGCGCAAACCGTAGAAGTTGGTCAAGGGAATGGGCGAAAATTTAAAGAATCATGACAATAGGAGATGCGGCTATCAACCCATCACTATTTTGATTCCGTATTCACCTTAACGCCCACCAACACGTTAAACGTAGCCTTTCGGTTCCAAGTAAGGGATAAAGACGTGATAATATGTATGCAGTTTAAATATTTATTTACTCTTCACAAGGTAAAACAAGTAAATGACATTTAAAAGTGTTTTGAGTTCAAAACCTGTTCCTTGTGAGTGTTGCGGCCACTGGCAACACCGGAAGTGGCGGAGCGATGCGGCGCGGTGCCGCTGATTTTACTACAACACAAAAGGACCTTTGAACCTAGCCATCGACACGGCGAGACACCATTTTGTCTATCATACGAGTATTTTGTAAATTCTAATACATCGGGTATCAAACACAGCGCCTTCTAATTTATACAGTCCAAACCCAGGCAGACCCACAGTAGCTGCTTCTACAGTGAGGGTCTGGTGTATGAACTAGACGTGAGCCTGTACTACAGTTGATAATCTAAAAGCTTCTAGCTGCGAAATCCTAAAAATACTTGCTAAGTTGCTACTTAAACCTGCCTTCGGAATTAATAAAATAAAAAGAAATTAGATTTTTTAGCTTTTACGATCTAGGCGAGAGGAGGAGCTGGTTTAGGCTTCTCCTCTTACCCAGATCGTATAAGTCGATTAAGGGAATGGGCGAAGATTTGGATGGTTAGTATCTACTTTTTAAGGAGTAAATGGTAGGATTTCTCCGGCAACAACGCATGCGATTGCGGCGATGTTCAATCAATGAGCCAACTTTTGACGTGCCCTAAATGCCCCACTCAATGCACACAAAAGGATCTAGAGGAGGCAAATGACAGGGCAGTGGCCGTGGCCGCATATTGGGCAAAATTGGTATAACTAGTAAAAATACATTACGAATCGAAAAGATGGAGTCTATGTATCAATTTTATCGGTCTTGAGGTCTACATCTCTGTCGGAAACAGAGTAGGTATACGTCATCCAGACTCCAGGGTACAGGTGGTTGGGCACCTATGACTTGATAAGTAAGTTCTTATTCAAAACTAGCTGTTGCCCGCGGCTCCGCCCGCGTTAATGTCGTTTTTCATCATTAATTGTCCTTGGGAACAGTAGAAATGATAAAAATTCCATACAAACCCCTCCCCCTCTGCTTTTTACCCATAAGGGGAAATTTAATACATTTCACCTGCATAGATCTTTAGCCCTTAAGGAGGGGATTTGCCCATTTTACCTACACAGATAGTTTTTTTATTGTAATGGAGAACTTATTATTGTCATTATTATTATTATTATTACGAGCCGTTAATGTCCCAATGCTGGGCAAAGGCCTCTTTCTCTTTTTTTTCATTTTTGTCTGTCTGTGGTTTGTGTTCTCCAGTTTTTATTATATTTATTTAGTTCATTTATTTAATATAATAATACTAAATAAATATTATTGTCATATTTCTTAATAAATAAAAAAATCCATACAACCTTTATCCCACCTATGTTACCCCTTCAAGGGGAAATTTCGTCCATTTTAACTACACATATCTTTTTAATTGTAATGTAAACATATATACTTATTTTTATACTTCTATGTCCAGAAATAAGAAAATTTCCATACAATCCCCCCCCCCCCCCTTATCCCTTAAGGGGGGAATTTTGTACATTTCACCTACACAGATCTTTTTAAATTGTAATCTAGAACGTATATACTTAGTTTCATACTTCTAAGTCTAGATATGAAAAAAAATCCATACTAACTTTACTCCCCTATTTTATCCCTTCAAGCAATTGGTCCTTCAAGCATTATCTATAATAAGTTTAAAATTATTAAAAATATTTTTATTTTATGATGTAACTAAAATTTATGCTTTTCGCAATTTTTCCTTTATCTGTGCTATCTACGCGGAAGAGCTTGTATTATTAAAATAATGCAATAATACGAAAAGAAGAGGAAATTTAATGGTGCACATAATAACTTTGTGCCCAATATCTCAGCGACTGATTATTTTCTTATTTTCCCATCGCATTAGTTTGGCTCAATCTTCTTTATTGGAGCTTGCTTTGCAAAAAACAAAATCAAGTCCGTCTTTATTATTCTTGTAAGATGATGAAGGAAATGAAAATCTAAATTTATTTTAATATTTCCTTTTAAAGATTCGATATCTTATGTGTTAACGTCAGCATACATAGTAAACATAATTTAAATTTTACTTATAATTGTTTTCTTTTTTGTTGCTGCTATTTTATTTTGTATAATTGTCAAAAATCAACTCTCAATTGTAAAACATGTGTGGCGTATCATTAATCCGCTCCGCCAGTAGACAATTAAATATGCCGCAAATTTTCGACATTCGCAAGGTAATCAAAACCTACAGGGTACTTCCCGTTGACATTGAATTTTGAAATTTGGTACGAAGGAAAAAATACGAAAGGCATACATTTTTAGTTATATCATACAATAAAATATATTTAATAATTCTAAAATTCGTGCGCGAGTCTGACTCGCACTTGGCCGTTTTTTTATGTATGTTTATTATTTATTTATTATTATTACAATCACACACAGACTTACAGTAATTACACCAAATCATCTGCATTTTACATAAACAATTAATTACAAAATATTATGAACAGCAGTTTTATAGTTTTCAGCCTTTGACGGCAAACGAGCAGACGAGCCACCTGTAAAGTGATCACGTTTGTCTTCGAGACAAACATTAAAAAAGACAGTTCGTAGTTGTACATAACCACGTACCTGTGGCTCATGACGTTGTACAGGATCGGGTTGACGGTGGCCGAGACGTAGTAGAAGGCCCCGGCCACGCTAAACAGGTGTTTGTTGATGGTCTGGTAGTGCTGCGACCCGGCGCCGTAGATGAAGAAGAGCCGCTGGAAGTGGAACGGCGCCCAGCAAACAAAGAACGCGACTACCACAGCCGCTGTGGACAAACAGTTTTTTTTTATTCGCTTACACTGATCTGGGAGAAAAGGAAAATTGTTCCATGTAGTAATTAGCGACGAAAAATTAAATAATCCTATTTAAAAATAAAAACCTACATCTAAATAAAAAAAAAACTACCTATAAATAAAAATTCAAAGTCGCTCAAAGATCTATAGAGGAGAGGGCTATGCTCGGTGTTTCTCTGCGAGATTGAATCAGAAACGAGGTGATTCGTAAGAGAACAAAGGCCACCGACATAGCTCAGCGGATTAGCTCTTTGAAGTGGTAGTGGGCGAGGCACATAGCACGTAGAACCGATGACCTATGGGGCAGGAGAGTTCTCAAATGGTGACCACGTACCGATCAGATGGCCGGATGACCTCACTATAAGGTCGCAGAAAGACACTGGATGCAGGCTCCTTCCAACCGGTGGTATTGGAGATCCTCGGGGGAGGCCTATGTTCACGGTAGTAGTATATATAACGAAGTTTAAAGAGAAACTATCAGAGCTAAGTAGAGTTTATAAATTAAAGAGTTATAATCGACCAACTTATAAATGTACTCGGTAAAGTAAAATTTCATACAAATTGAATTAAAAAATAGTTAAGATAGTTGTTAATTACGTAAATCAACTACTGAATATAAATTTTCAAACCGCGTACAGTCAAGTAAATATGAAATCATAGCAGTTTTAATAGTAATACCTAAAATAATAACAATGTGTTTTCGTTTGACAGCGCGCGGTGCTTGGTGGAACGATAGGAGGCCGCTTGTTACCTATTGCGCTCGGGAATCAAAGTAGGTAACCTACGAAATCTTGTTACCAGCGCTTGCCTCTACTCGTGGTGGTACTCAAATGTATAATATCTTTTCTAATTGACGTGTTACTTAGGTATTGATTCTTGTTTCCGCCTATAATACCCTATCCTAACTAAACATGGCCTTGGCCTGAAGCTCTGTTTATATATTTATGTAGTATTATTGGTATTGATTAATAAACTCAGATAATGAACATTTAGTTACGTATTTAGTATAATGTAAATTCCAAATCATATTTACATGCCATGTTGCTGGCGAAATATGTTAAGTAACACTAACACCTGATTGTACCATGTTCCAAGTGAACAAACACTAACAATTACTACCACTAGCAAAACAACTTTTCGAGAGCTGGCGAAGTATTCTACTAGTTTTTTGTAAGTGTTTTATTTTGCATTCACAATTATACTCTTAAGAGGAAACACTACGCTCGAGAGAATTGAAAAATAGGTATTTGTAAAATCTATTGCTGTTGCGCTGTGTGCTGGAACAACCCCCGCAGAGCGCGATAGAGACAACTGCAGCTTGGCCCTTAAATATCTATGAAAATTACACAAAATTAACGCTTCGTAGTCCACTGATTTCGTCTCCAAAACTAAACCGATTTCATTACTTTATCTTTATTTATCTGTGTTTCTATGTTTTCTTTTTCTAATATAATCGCGTCGGAATTTGTTTTCTTGATGTTTCAATACAACGGAAATTCTGAGCAATTTTTCAGGTTTTTGAAGGTTCATATCTCTTTAAATAATTCAATTATGAAAAAAATTAAAACATATGGACATGTTACTATATCCATAGCGACTTGCTCCGTGGCGCAGTGGTCAACACGCCAGCCTGCGACACGGAGTGACCGGGTTCGATCCCGGGCCAGGTCAAGATGGAAATGATCTTTTTCAGATTGGCCTGGGTCTTGGATGTGTATCTTATCTATATATGTATTTGTTATAAAATATAGTATCGTTGAGTTAGTATCCCATAACACAAGTCTCGAACTTACTTTGGGGCTAGCTCAATCTGTGTGATTTGTCCGTATATATTTATTTATTTATTATTTATTTATAGATATTTTTGGTAAAAAATCATTGCCCTACTGGTACTATCCGGCGAGGAATCAGTGGACTACGCTTGTATGGAAATACGGCCGTACGATTTCCTCTTAACCAAGCATTGATCTAATCGGAAAAGTTGTTCATTGTAACGGGCTGAGTCACCCCCTTCACAGGAACGTCGTTCGTAACACGCTGTATACATAATCCCTGAAGGTCAAACAAAATGGACTTGTAACTAAAACTACTTATAACTAAAGTTTCCTGGAAATCTTTCACTATAATGATCAATAAATCATTACAATTATTCCCCGCGGCCATAAAACTTATATAATATATCATATTTATATGACGGTTAGGTACGAAATCTCTTCTATTACTCCCAAGGGTACTCATGGGTAATCACTGAGGTTTTAAGTATGGTTTCTATTTTCTGAGTCGCGTCGGAACGGATATACAATGGAACAGGAACGGGAAATTGCAAACCATATATTATAGAAAATTTAATATTTGAATTACGGGGCAGCACTTGCCCATAGAAAAGAATAGATATTTTTTTTCCAGAATACACTAATTAAAAACGTCTTAAATATATAACACAACACAGTACATGTATTGAACAACTGTAAAGAGTGTTATTTAGACTTATATAAAAAATAAAATACAAAACAAAAATAACAAAAAAAAAATGTTTTGAAAATCCGTTCGACCTAGCCCAAACTAATTTATCGAACTAGTTTTTTTAGTTTGTTCTAAAATCGGGTTCGGTCAGTAATATAAGAAAATTTTGGTCCCTGGAATATTTGAGGAGTTATGGCACACAATATATCACCAAACCGCTTAATTTTTATGCGTCAAGCAATATTTCAGCTCATACGACCCCGGCAAAATTGGGTAAAATTTTGTTTGAAAAATTGAATAACGTGTAAACACATCAACACAGATAAACACCGAGATACTGAGGAGAAAACAAATACATTTTTTTACAAATCGCAATAGATGAAAGAATTTTGATTGTCAAAGAGTCACGCTTGTATAAGCGGATCATCATCATCATTCCAGCCGTAAGAAGTCCACTGCTGGGCAAGAGCCTCTTCCAAGGATTTTATTGATTCTATGGGATGATATTGCCACACTCACCACGCTTGGCAGGCGGGCTGGCGAGCGCAATTTCCATCCCATCGAAAGCATTTTAAGCTGGGGAGGAATTCCAAAACCGTAGAAATACCTGTGAAAACATGAATCACTGGAATCAATCCCAGTGCCGTGTCCATAGCCGTGTGGTATCCGACAGAGTAGAATAGGACCACTCCAAGTCTTCCCGTGGATGTCGTAGAAGGCGACTTAGGAAATACAAGCTAAACAAAGCTTATAAACATCTAAGACACCTCTCCAACCCATCTGGCCAGCGTGGAGAGTGTAGGCCAAGTCCTCTGGCTGCTCTGGCCAAGTATGGCTCCGGTAGTACAGAGAGGGTCGTGCTCCTGTAGTGGAGACTAAAAAGGACCTGATGATGATGATGATGAATCCCAGTGCCCTTTATGTCGCAGGCTGGCGTCTTAACCATAAAGCCATGTAGAGCATCGTAACTTAAAATATAAGACAGTGTTACCTAGCATCCTGATGATGGCTTTCCTGGACTGCGCCTGGCGAGCTTCTCCGTGGACGCTGCCGTTCACGCCGTTTAGGGTCCCCGGGCTTCCTGGTTTGTTGGTGTGGGTGGACCTGGAAAAATTACTCTACTTAATATTTGTTTGTGAAAACTATCCTGTCCAGAAGGCAATAAGGATTCCAGAAAAAAAGAGGGGTAAACGCAGGCCGTTAGCTACGTGGTGGTCCAACATAAATAGAGACGTGAATAACCTGACCCAGACAACCCAGGATAGAGCATCCTAGCGCCGCACTACGAGGAGGCCCGACCCCAGATGAACTGGGAAGAGGGCAGGAGAGAGAATATTTGTTTGTGGAGTCGGTTAAAGCACTCGTTGAGCTCGAGAGGACGACGGCGTGCTTTAATCGCCACCTCACCACTTTTTTTTTTAGAAGAATTTGTGTGCGTTTTACCTCTATCTTGTCTGACGGGTTTGGTGGTGCACACAAACTCAAATAATGCCTAATAACTCTTGCCTTGAAAATCCCTAAATCGAACGAGTCAGGAAATAGAGACGTGGGGAGGGAATTTCATTTCTTCGCGGTTCTCATAATGAAGGAGGAGGCGAATCTAGAGGTGCGTAGAGCAGAAAGAGAAAACCGGGTTAGGTAGGGTTTCTCCGGCAACAACACATGCGATTGCGGCGATGTTCAATCTATCAGCCACCTTTTGACGTGCCCTAAATGCCCCACTCACTGCACACAAAAGGATCTAGAGGAGGTAAATGACAGGGCAGTGGGCGTGGCCACATATTGGGCAAAATTATTATAACTCATAAAAAGACATTACGGCTCGAAAAGAAGAAGACTCATACTATAAACACGACGGTACCTACGCACTCATAACATAGTAAATAGGAAACCTTCGAAAACTCAAAAGCTCATTAAAATCAATTCTATAATATCGAAGATGTTCTTATCCTCATTATTATTCAAATTACTGTCTCACCTTCGGGGCTGCGTCACGCCGTGGAACAGATGCCTCTTGGTACAGAATCCAATCGGAATTTAGTATTGGCTACTATTCATCGCAGTTTATGCTGTAATATGATGTTACACAGTTTTTGCTTAAGGGCCCGTACTACCTCACACTGCTTTGCATGATTGACTGTTATATCAATAATAAATAAATAATCAAGTTGAAATAAAACTGCAGCAAAGTTCAGGACTAACTTTGGTAACTATATGACTCAAAAACACGATTGCGTTAAATTTTCTCGATAGAAAAAAATTGCAAAGTTGCCTCCAAATCACGTCTAATTTACTCGGTATATAGCATTATTCACCAAATACATTAAAATTAACCTTGAAATTTTTGATTATTATTGCATTACAGATAAGGCAGCCATCATATGTTTTTCTTTTTCGAATAACCCTTGAATATTCCTAAAAAACGAAAATATCCAAAGTAGCCAACGCGTTTAGACCATCCGAGTTTGTATCGCCACGCCGCCTGGCATATGGCGGGCTCGTAGCACAAAAAATCCCCTATCTGGCTGGACCAATTTTGATAAAACATAATTATCTAAGAAACATTGTTAGAAAACCTGCTTTCAAATAATAAAAACCGCATCTAAATCAGCTCTATTAAGAGTTACGGTGCCACCGATAGACAATATATAATGTTTATGTGATCAAATATAAGTGGCTTTGTGTCGTAATGAGATTAATTAATGAGATTTTGACACAAAGCGTTATTATTTAATTTTCATGTAAGTGGCTTTGTAACTTAATGAGAATAAAGTTCTTTAAAACGATAATTTATCATATCGTTTGTGGCATGTGAAATTTCTATTTTTTTTAATTTTAGCTAAGTGCGGATCGCTAATAGGCTAGTTTCCTGGGTCGTAATAATAACATAACAATTAGTCCGTCAGTTAGATAATCAAAAAATATTGGACTCGTATTTTTTCTTTTGTCAATAAACAATAAATAATAAAGATAAAGCGCGTTAAAGTTCAGGAGTGGGGGCTCGTGACGTCAAAGTTTGTTAAAAATTGTAGCAAACTATGACGTCACACGGAACTTCAAAGGGTTATATCTTTATCATTTTTTGTTTAATCGACAAAAGAAAAAATACGTGTCCAATATTTTTTGAATATCTATCTGACGGACTCATTATTTTTTTTTAGGAAACTAGCCTATTCTATTTTATTTAAGGTTTTTGTGGTGTAACAGACATTACAGACGCATCAACTTTTATATTCATATCAACCATGTTGCTTATGAAGTGTATGGAAGTAATCCTTTGCAGTAAACTAAGACATGACATGATACACCTGCTACGAGTATGTACTAATACATGCATGCATAGATATTAACACGTCTTTTTCCCTTACGGGGTAGATAGGGCTTTGGTTTAGGTATGAGGCCTAAAAGCTACGTTTAGCATGTTGTCGGGCATGAAGGTGAAAAACGGAATCAAAATAGTGATGGGTTGTTAGACGCATCGCCTACTAACTTTCCTTTGATCGGCTTTTACGATCTGCGCGAGAAGATAAGCAGATACATTCTACGTTTTTTCTTTTCTCACAGCCCAGCATGGGTGTATTAATAATAAAATTTTAAGCCACTTTTCATATGGTGTTCCTATGAAATACTGAAAAAATACTGACATATCACCGCCATAAATATAAAGAATAACTGGTTAACTCACGATTTTGCTGATGGTCCCACATTAATTGTTCACGTAAATTAATTACTATTTTTTTGTAAATTTCACTAGCAGATCACTAAGCTAAAGTTGAAGTCTCTTTGAGAATTAATTTAATATTAAATTACAATTAAAATTCTATCGGATTTTACACTCACGTATACCAAAGCTACATAGGCGTAGGAATAAAATACGCCTGCAGACATTAAAAAGCAAAGTTCAAATTATACATTAAATTTTTCAGAGAGCACGCAGCAGAGACGTGATGACGTCAAAATTTTGTTTATTTCACCCAATTCTCACGCGTTGCAACATAAGTACGTGATAAACTAACAGAAAGTATAGAGTAACCGAAAGAGATACTAATACAGATACCAGTACCTACGTGCCGCGACCGCTTCAAAGCTGTAAAACCAGGCAAATCCGGTAGTAACGATGCGCCATGGGTTAACTGGCTTCAACGAATTATGAATAGTTTTTTCAGAGCTATAAGAATAAAATTGTCTTGCAATGGATTTTGTGGGTATCTAAACAGAAAGGTTCTGCGTTCTGACGCCATCTAAAATACACCGTATCAATAACTTTATTGAGTTGATATTTCTTTAAATATCTTTGCAGAGTGTGACTTCTGTTACGTACTTATTCTGTGGTTGGGTGGTCCGCCTCGGGTAACAAACGACGTGAAAAATGTTTGAAACAAAAGGTCGCGTAAGACATTGATTTTACCAACTTGTTAAAATGCTGAATCATATATTTTTATTGATAAATGAATCAAATATAAATAAATCACATATTTAATATTTGGGGGAGGCCTATGTTCAGAAATGGACTTCTTGTACCTAAGATGATGATGATGATATTTTTATTGGAAAAGTTATAGTTTCAGCTGTGGAAATAGTTGAATGAGTCTCTTAGGAATGACGCAGATCATTCTTCTCTGGTCATTTGAAGTTCGATTAGGTCAAAAATGTATTTTTCTAAATAATGCCCACACGCAGTGGCATGCGTACGTGATATACCGATAGTACAGAGAAGATACATAGAAATACTAAGCTTTCTATTTCGGATAAGTAACATACTGCTCCACCGAAATCATTTATTCACATATTTCTATAAAATTTGTACTTTATTGAACAATTAAAATTGCGTCTTCGATGAACCGGCCACGTAGAGCGAATAGAAGACGAAAGAGTTCCCAAACGTCTCCTGAATGGCAAACCTAAGGGCCGAAGCTATCCCGACCAAGGATACCTGAAGTTCGATGACTGGATGGAGTACATCAAGCCCTAATCAGAGGATGGAAGGAAACAGCCAGAAACAGAAACGGCTGGAGAGATTTCTTTGACCAGGCCAAAGCCCACATGCGGCTGTAGTGCCTAAGATGATGATGATGCATTTCTGTCTCCAAAGCGTTAAGTAGTCAAATAAATAAATATAAATATATACGAACTTATCACACAGATTGAGCTAGCCCCAAAGTAAGTTCGAGACTTGTGTTATGGGATACTAACTCAACGATACTATATTTTATAACAAATACATATATAGATAAACATCCAAGACCCAGGCAAATCTGAAAAATATGAATTCAATAAAGACAATTAAAGTTCTGAAATTGGCTTGACCTTGAAACCGTGATAACTTCAAACGCTACGCCTTATGAGGTGTGCAATACCACGGAATAAGTACTAGTACTTACTGCAATACTTAAAAAAATGTAATTCTTAAACTTTGCATGTATACCTCAATCAATTAGTTTCCCTTTAATGGGAATGAGTGCACTTAGTAAAATGAACAACTTTTCCTATGGGAACAAAGCTGGGATCTCAAAAAAAAAACGAACTGGCCGGGCGGCGGAACTCTTTTGTATGGAAATGACGAACTTTTTTTGAGTTCCCAGCATTATTCATATTGATGGTCTGAGTCACCCCTTTAAGGGTCCAAAACGATAAAAAATTCACCATGTATAATGTTTTTGACTGCAGTTTGTAATATGTGTTTGCTTAATAAATAAATCAATTCATAGGATTGGAATACCTACCTCAAATCCGACGAAATTTTGTTTGAAATCGTAGATTTTATATAAATTAACACGGTAACAATGTCAGGCTCAGACAATGTTGCCGACCGTACATGGACCTAGATGTATGTATAAAAAATAGGTAAACTTAAATAACGAAGTTTATTTGTGAGTGTAACTGACGCGTCACGTCTGGACCCTCATCAAATCGCTCTCAAAGAGTCACATTGACGATTTTATAAGGATTTTATGGAACACAGAGTGCTGACAGCGAAAATCTGAAGATATCGATACATATAATATATATTTCGTAATATAGTAAATTATTGGATACTGAAGAAGAAGGAGTAAAATGACGAGTAAATCCAATGTTGTCCTTATTATAAGTTATCTTAACTCTGCTACCTGCCACTACATTAAGTTTATGTCTTGTGCAAAATAATCTATTACAAAGGCATAATAGTGTAAATTTCTATTTGACTGGCAAAAATGTTTGTAGATATTCAAATATTGTGTTTCAATTTACCAACTCTTAATGTAGTCGTGCATGTACTGCTTCCGACGGGCACCAGCGTCGGAAGCACAAGAAGCCAAAGAAACTGAGCTCACTAACCCGCCTACCAAGCGTGGTGTGTATGGTAATATCCTCCCATTAAACGAAGAATCCTTGGGAGAGGCCATTGTCCACCAGTGGACTTCTTACGGCTGAAATGATGATGATAATGATGATGACATCTCGGAATAAATTGGATTTAAATCGACGACCCGACGGTACAAACTTGTGATTCGATCAACTATATCAGACAGCAGTTACGTAGGTATTTTTTTGTAAATATAATATAAAGATTGTTAATTTGTAAACCGAGAACGTACGCAGGTAGGGACTTATGCGTCATGATGACATATATCTTTCTTACATATTATTACAATATGACGATCAGTAATTTATTCAGAAAAACACAAGCTAGATAAAAATAATATTTCTCGGTAACGTATCATTTATAACTGACATCATGAACAAGGACTTACATCTAGTTTTAGTCAAAATACTTAGGGCCGCGCTACACTGGATTGGCATGGAATGGCATCAGAAGCGCGCTCGCGGGCGTCTAGTCATCTTATACCCCTAGACATAACGCGTCGCTTCCGATGCCAATCCAGTGTAGCCGGCCCTTATTCTGCAATAACGAACGGTGTCTAGCTAGAGCTGCCTACAGGACTTAAAGAAGGTAACGCCATTAGCGTATCTTGCCTAAGACGAGCCCTGTGACAACTTTTGTCGACGGCTCCCTCGCGACAACAGACTGAGATTTTTGTTACAAATTCCAAGTAAAAACTAGCCTTGATTTAAATGTGATTTTGTCTTTTACTCGTTGACCGGTTCCGACATCCAACCCAGAGGTAGATTTATAACGTTCACCGTTTCAAAACTATTCTATTTCACGCGTTGTTACGTATAACTTGCCATCTATTTATTATTTGCTACTTTATGTTCTAACAAAAAACAAACGATTTTTATGAAATTTTGTATGTAAACGCTTAACTTAAGAAAAAAAACCACGTGGGCAGTATTTGAACCAGTGATTTTAGGCATATTCAACCTACTTCCTGCAAATTGAGCTACCGCGCTTCAATCCTGGGCGTCGAAAATCTCCACCATATCTCATTCCCCTTATATGCATAAGGCTTGCGTCGCCTAACACAATTACGAGTATAAGGATTGTGTTACTGTGGCCTGGCATGTACCACTACCGCACTAAACGGTTGGTTTCGTTTTTCGTGAGTGTAAGTGGCCAACACTGGTATAGAATTTTCCAAGCCGGCATCTGACAAAGCTTAACAGAGTAAGGAAGAGCTTGAAATATTTTACGCATCACACAATACACAACATGTAACGCTATGACACATAGGAACCCCTTTTATCGTGGCCCTGTGTAATTCAAAAGGCTGATATCGGTAGCTACGCCACTGGGTATGGCTAAGGGTTGCCACCTCAAAGATATATATCAAACACTGACAACTCACGTACCGACCCTATTCAGCAAATTGTGGTTACTTCAGTCGCACGCTTGCGTTACAGAGTAAATTAAATGCAGAGCTAAGCGAAAAATATCGAGTAGCAGGAAATAACAAAAACGTATTCTAACTTAAAAAGGTAAAAGTGAGATCGAGCGAAGTGGAAAAGGAACTATCGGAAAGGTCCAGGTACTCCTGTACTTATGTCTTTACATGAAAAGCGAAGCCGCCGAGGCATAGTTAAGGTTGAGTTAAAGAGAGAAAGAGAGAGAAAATAATTCATTGTGGTAGAGCCAGGCTACCGGAAAAAATCATTTTTGCTAGTAACACGAATGGGCCGGCTTTCAGGAAAGTGCCACACTCTCACAAAAAAATCGACGTTTGAGTAGAAGCTTTACCGCTTCTATGCTGCGTTCGGTGAGTGACAGAGCCGGAGGCCCATCCTTTTGCTCCCCCCCATCTCCTCCCCCTACTTCTTCAAAGGCCGGCAACGCTCCTGTCACACCGTGGTGTTGCCGTTGTTCAGGGGCAGTAGTGTGATCGCTTACCATCAGGTGGCTCGTTTGCCGTCCTATATCAAGAAGGTAATAAGAAAACTAAGAAGTTCCCGGGGACTAACGGCAACATGAGTTGAGATTGGTTCCTGGTATTAGAGTGAATTAGTCACTTTCAAATTTTTCAATATGACACAAGGCATACGCCATGGCTTCGTAAAATTTTTTGCAACGTGGGATTTAAAGAAACTAACAGAAACCACAACAGAGTTCAAATTTAACTCAGTAAAGAGAAAACGAAAAGTCCGACACCGAGAGTCCGTTAATTATTATTTTTTATATCTCTTAATTATTGTTATTATATCTTTACATAGTATATAATGAAGTCGCTCCCAGCTCCTGCTGTCTGTTCGCTTAGATCTTTTAAACTCCACAACGAATTTTAATTCAGTTTTCAGCAATAGATAGAGTGATTCAAGAGGAATTCAAGAGGAAGATATAAATCTTAAATTTTTTTGATATAAATTATACATATAAATGTATAATTTATTGCACCCGTGCGAAGCCGGGGCAGATCGCTAGTAAATTGAGCCTTAGTGTCACTAAATTAAATTTAACGCAGCCCCACACCATCCCGCACTTCTGCTGAATTAACAAAGGTACCTATAATATATTCATTTGTAAAATAAATCATTCCTTATATTTGAATTTGCGTAGGTACCAATTTTGTACATACAAATGTTTGTTACAAATCAGGGTTGTTGGAAATATTCGCATTCGCAATTCTGGCGCTTCCGCATCTTTTTGGGTATCAACATCCGCATGAACATCCGCAGTAATCAATGCGGATTGATGGGAATCTGAAAAAGTGGCAAGGGACAGGAAGACGGCAAAAGTTGAATGGGTGGCCTATGATATATCACTGCTGGACAAAGGCCACTTCCAAAGAGTTTTCGTTCTATGTCCTCACGTAGAGGTGACACAACGTGGTGAATATGGCAATATCCTGATATTGCCATACTTACCACGCTTGGCAGACGGGTTGATGAGCGTAGTTTCTTTGGCTTATATCAGTTTCGACGCTGCTCCCTATCGAAACCGTTTCTAAGCGAGGGAAAATATACTACCCTTATTTTGGATTGAGGGGAACGGTATAAGAGTATTTGGGATACTACTCGAATGAATTGGGGATAAGCAAGCAGCAGCTCAGGGAGCCGGGCGCGCGGACCCGTAGCCTTATCTGCAACCATCGGACAGGTAGCTAAGAATTTGGCGAGCTCCGTGGCACAGTAGTAAATACGCTGGCCTGCGATGCGAGGGTGCCCTGGTTCGATTCCTGGTCAGTTCATGATGGAAAGCGATCTTTTTCAGATTGACCTGGGCCTTGGATGTTTATCTATATAAGTATCTATTATAAAATATAGAATCGTTGAGTTAGTATCCTACGTCACAAGTTCACAACTTACTGTAGGCTAGCTCAATTTCTGTGATATGTCCCTATATATTATTATTTATTTATTATTAGTGGCACACCCTGGCCTAGAATAAGCGAGTATCACCGTGTTTCCATACTGGACAATGCTTCTTTTCCGCATGGATTTGTATCTTGTGTCTTGAACGTGTCATTCTTAACATTGCCCTCCTCTAATGACGTTGTAACGCAGGTTCTAATTGAAAACTGATATCTTAACGAGTTTTCTATTGGTTTTGTAGAACACGTGTACTAATGGTTGTTCAACGTTGCACATCATACGTGAGAAGTCAGGCTTTAGTTAATAGAAAGTGTAATCTATAATTCTAAGGAATAAATGAATTTCTTTAAGACTCGGCGAACTAACGAAATATTTTAGATAATCGGGTAAAATTTAACCTAGATGTTAATCCATACCAAAGTCCAGCAAAATCTGTCTAGCTGTTCTTAAGTTATAAATGGTGTTACTTTGGTTTTATATACTACTAGCTTTCGCCCGCGGTTCCGCCCGCGTCAATGTCGATCCCTCGGGAATAGTACTTTTTCCCGGGATAAAAGGTAGCCTATGTCCTTCTCCGTACTCCAGAGAACTTGTGTGCAAAATTTCATGATGATCGGTTCAGTAGCTACGGCGTGAAAGCATAACAAACAAACAAATAAACAAACAAACAAACTCACTTTCGCATTTATAATATTAGTTAGAAAGTTAGGATAGTTAGGGTTAGCCGTCCCGGCGAACTCGTTTCACTATTATTTTTTGTCGTAAATATTTATTACCTATATTATGATTTTTATATATGTATTATAGGTTATTCGGCCATTTGGGTGATAACAAAACCAACAAATTGAAGATTATAGGAATTGTCTCAAAGGTTAAAGTTATAAAGGTTCGATCAAATCCGACTTTGTGAGATTAGCTGACCCGGCGAACTTCGCACCATCTCTTTTTTTGGGTATTCGGGTAAAATATAGTAAATATAAGACTAAAATCACGACAGATATAGATTTTCATGCATACTTTGCTGGCTTGTATTTGGCCAGTACAGCGATGGCGATTGATCTCAAACAAGATTTTTTTGATTAAAACTAACGTGTGATATAGACATTATTAAGTAACAACGGGTTACTCACGTACGAAGTCAGCTACTGGCCGACATGTTTCGACCTCATCCGGAGGTCTTCATCAGGGCGAATGTAGATCGAGACGCGCGTCCGATGTCCCAATCCGCACTGATCAATCATCAGTGCGGATCGAGCCATCGGATTGAAGAAGAATTTAATAATCTCAAATAAGATTGTCAAAATAATGTTCGAATTTCCAAGCATGTTAAGAATAAATAAATATAGTTTTAAAAACTAAAAAATGTGCTTTTATCAAATTATCGTATTGTCATCGGTCCTTGATAGGTCTACAAAATTTTAACTAAATTCTGACCGTTTAAAGTTGGTCAAAATCGAGTTTAAAGAAGTCGTTTACAAACAAAAGTTACAAACAAGCAAACATACAGGTGCAGCTAATAAAAAGCGTGTAAATAAGAAGATATAAGGCGCTTTATGACAAAAATCCAAGACTCCGACAAATTCCGTCGTTGTAAGTAGTACACATAGTTGAAGATTTGGGATTTGGGATTATTATTTATTATGCATTACATTATATTATATTAATCAAACTATTTAGCTACATGGAGTTTCAATTACGATTCCTGGCTGATCAAATGAAACTGACCAACAACGGTATTATTTGTGAAGCAAACTAAACAGTATATTGCTGACGTGAATTTCAAATTAATGGACGGCGAAATCTGAAGGATTTATTGCTAAATGTGTAGATTTGAATTGGGCAGTTAACTAGTTAATAAATTTGTAGTTGCTTTGTTTGGTATAACAATTGAATTAATTGCACATCATCATCATTCGTCATGTGAAGTCCACTGCTGGACAAAGGTCTCTCTCAAGGATTCTTCATTCCACGGGAGGATATTGTCTTGCTACTCACCACGCTAGACAGGCGGATTGGCTGTCTAGCGAAGGATAGGAATTTGTTAAGTTTGGGAAGGATTTTTTGTTTTACTAAGTATTGAAGTAGGCATTTGTCTCCCATCTTACCTGATGTTAAGTGACGATGAAGACGAGGATGTTACATGTCTATTTATGAGATACCTATTTATTATTAAACGTGGTAGAGCCACTCTACCGGCAAAATAAATTGTAGCATGAATGGGCCGGCTCCTCCGGGGAAGACCACACTCTCACAGAAAATCGACGTCTGAGTAGAAGCTTTACCGCTTCTATGCTTCGTTCGGTGAGTGAGAGAGCCGGAGGCCCATCCTTCCCCCTCCCCTCCCCATTTCTTTCCCCCAATTCACCTGTCACACCCTGGTGTTACAGTTGTCCCTGGCCAGCTGTGATCACTTAACATCAGGTGACCCGCTTGCTCTTTTGCCGTCTTTTGGCTCTTTACTAATTAATCATAATAACAGAAATTGCCGCGGACGAAGTTGCGGGCAACAGCTAGTAATATTATAAAGCTGAAGAGTTTGTTTGTTTGAACGCGCTAACTGATATGACGGTAATTAGGTAGCCAAATCAAAATATGGTGGGACATATCGATTTGGCCAGGCGTATTGAGGTCGGCCCAATTATACGATCGGGCTACGACATATCCACTGACCAGATGAGTTAAATAAATTATACAATGGAATTAATCACGCAGCGTGAACTAAACTGTTGTTATTGTTCATCATCATCATCATCAACAGGTCCTTTTTAGTCTCCACTACAGGAGCACGACCCTCTCTGTACTACTAGGGCCATACTTGGCCAGAGCAGCCAGAGGACTTGGCCTACACTCTCCACGCTGGCCAGACGGGTTGGAGAGGTCTCTTAGATGTTTATAAGCTTTGTTTAGCTTGTATTTCCTAAGTCGCCTTCTACGACATCCACGGGAAGACTTGGAGTGGTCCTATTCTACTCTGCCGGATACCACACGGCTTCCGGATACCACACTTGTTATTGTTATTTACTTGCTTTTATTGTTGATGGAAACCCAAAGTTTATACGACCCAGCAGAGTTATTGCCAAATGTGTCGGTTTGGGAAGTTAACTCAGTAAACATCAGACTTCGAATGTAGTTAGTACGAATCTGATTTATTGGCTAGGCCGTAACTGAACTGTTTGTGTAGTGTGAACCAATATATATTTGTTGACGAAAATCAGAACTTCAGACGAAAATGAAATATTGCTAATTGTCGAAGAAATTGGGAAGTTAAATTGCTCATATTATTCAATTACTACTACTAACTCAAATAGCCTTAGCCTTTAATATTGTAGATTCCTCGAAAATGGTACTTTTTTCGGTTAAAAGATACAGCTTTTTTATACGGACAAATCACACAGATTGTGCGAGCCCCAAAGTAAGATCGAGACTTTTGTTATGGGATACTAACTCAACGATACATGAGACTTTTTGGGCTTGCAGCATCAAAATCCAGGGCAATTTGATGAAGATGAGATTTGAACTTGCTATTTTCTGAAATCAACATCGAAATCCTACTGGACACATTTAATATGCAATCGTTTTGCCTTTCCTTAATTTCTTAATTTGATCCATTGTGAAAATTCTTCGTTTAACTTTGATTTTCATTTTTTATGATTGAATAAGCCGGACAATGTATGTGACAAGGGTTTCATTAGTATTATGAAAAAGATTTCTTACCGCACATACCTAATATACGCCATGTACAAAATATTCCAATCACATCGCAAAAAGGTCTTGTAATGTCGCCCAAGTACGCCCAGCCTAATTGAATGTTCTCGTAAGACGTGTAAAGAGCCGGCCACACGCGCACGCCAATTATGAACAAATTATTTGACTCCACAACTTCGTGTCTCCTTCTCCCCAATTTTGTTTTCATAGCGAAATTAAAGGCTTAATCGAAAATATTCAAAAGATATTGAAAAGCTCCATCGTGTCTGAATATGACAACTTATTACATACCTAATATTATTTTTCAGAAGAATTCATTTTCATTATTTTGCTATTAACTAAAAAAGTTTGAATAAAACGGCCATCGAGATTCAGACAACATCAAACACAGTCAGGCTGTCAGGCTAGTATAGATTTTTGAAATGTAAAAAAGGTCACAACAACATTATATATTATTATAACAAAATAACATACAATAATTCTCCACTCGAATTTCCTTTTTTTTCCATTGAGATATTTTCCCGCTCTCGAAATTATTGCTTATGTGTAAAGGCAAACAATAGCTAAAGTATATTTTAATAATTGCACAGTTTTATTTATTTCGACTGAAAATAACGCAGACAAACTTGAAATAAAAGTTTGCGTCGATATTTTCAATTGTTCTTGAAATACTTCATTATAATTGCAAAAACAAAGAGAGCTTTACACCTAAAACATATGGCCTTAATGTCTTTTCGTATACTTCAGAGACTGTTTGTCTTCGAAACAATGCTTTATTAAAACTCATTAAAGATATTAGAGTTTTAAACTTCGTTGAACCTATCGTTTTCAGCATTATGTTATATATAACAAAGATTCTAAATTAATATTGTTGCCTACTTGAATAAAACTTTGGTGAGTTTGATAATAAGTACTTAACAAGATTAAATGCTCATTAATGAATACTTATCTTTAATTATCTTTGTAAATGTGATTACTAACTATTAGTTGTCATGTCATGTTAGGTCAGGGCTGTCATCCTTCTGCGCGGCATTCGCGACGCGGGTCGTGGCGACGGCGACGGCGCTGACGCAGCTCATGCCGAACCTCGGAGGACCTGAGGCATCCTGCAGGCGCTTCTACATGGGAGTTGGACGGTCCATGGCCCTATATGGTACCCTCTCACAATGAGAGGGAAACCCAGAGCGGGCAGGGACCACAGAAGTGGTCGCCGTGCCGGGCTGTGGAGCGAGAATAGCACACGGCCTGGCTTAGAACGGCTGTGAGTGACACCGCGAAGTTTTGAGTGGTAACACCACATAACCGTACCGGCTTCCCGTAGCTGGTGCAGTATCCGAAGGGATTTTCTTTGCGTAACAAAAAATGGCTGATGGTTACAGGCATGACAGCCGTCCCAATAAAGTCTATTTTCTCATTTTACCAAAGAAAATATAATCCTTACTAATATTATAAATGCGAAAGTAAGTTTGTTTGTTTGTTTATTTGTTTGTTTGTTTGTTACGCTTTCACGCCGTAACTACTGAACCAGTCATCATGAAATTTTGCATACAAGTTCTCTGGAGTACGGAGAAGGACATAGGCTACCTTTTATCTCGGGAAAAAGTACTATTCCCGAGGGATCGACATTGACGCGGGCGGAGCCGCGGGCGAAAGCTAGTTTACTTATAAATTGTCAACAACAAAAGTATTGGTCCAAGTTGACGCCTGCTATAAGTACATACAACAAGGAGGCTTAGTTAGTTTCACTAACTGCCACGACTGCCACTATAAGCACATTGACAGTCTTTTTTATCCGTCACTAGGTGGCCTTAGCTTAAACTTGGTAAAAGAGAAAATATTTTTTTCAAATATACATGGTGATATTTTGATAGTTTTGAAAGGGTTGACTCAAACCATCAATATAAACAACTTTTTCTATGGGACCAACGCTGGGAACACAAAAATAATGTCGTCATTTCCGTACAAAAAAGATCAGCCGCCCGGCCAGTTTGTATGGGAATATATTATTCATTTTAATGGGAATTCATTCATAGGAAATGTTATTCATTTTGATGGCCTGAGTCACCCTTTTAAGGGTCCAAAACGATAAAAATTTCACCGTGTATACCGAAGATATTTTTTGTACCTAGATTTAATACAGCTCAGAGGTTCGTTTCATCATCTTCATTACGCTGAATTATTACAACTTCGAAATGTTTTGTATTTATTTTTATATCAATGTATTATTAAAAGACTATAATTTCAACAATTTACAAGTTCTGATTATGTTGTTGTTGTTTTTCGTGTGTGTAAGTGGCCAACACTGGTGTCAGATTTTTCAAGCTGCCTAAAGCATCTGACATAGCTTAACGACTGCCATCAATGATGACGGCCGGGACCAACGGCGTAATTTGCCTTCCGAAGCACGGAGGAGCTCGAGATATTGTTATGCCACTTGCGGTCACCCATCCCACTGGGGACTGCGGGCAGGGTTGCTTAACCTGCGTAAGCGCTAATTATGCTCACGCCCACTAGGCCATCGGGCTCCTCTGTCTCCTCCAGTTCTGATTATGTAACAATTATATATTTTTTTACATGGTAGTATAACTCTTTTTTTTTTACTAGCTCCGTGGCGCAGCGGTCAACACGCCTACCTGCGACACGGAGTGACCGGGTTCGATCCCCGGCCAGGTCAAGATGGAAAATGATCTTTTTCAGATTGGCCTGGGTCTTGGATGTGTATCTATATATGTATTTGTTATAAAATATAGTATCGTTGAGTTAGTATCCCATAACACAAGTCTCGAACTTACTTTGGGGCTAGCTCAATCTGTGTGATTTGTCCGTATATATTTATTTATTTATTTATAATAATATTTCAAACAGTAACAAGAAATAAAAAAAAATATTATGTAACCTGTTTTTTTATCTAAATGAGGTATATGTGTCAACACATGTAAGGGACATTCAGACGCGCGGTTTGCATGAATTATTATGTTAATCACCGTTTAGGAAATTAGTCGCAAGTTTAAGACCTGCCTGTGCCATACTTAATTTTATTGGACAAAAAGCTCCCTTACATCTTAATGGTCGTGTAATTTATTATAAGTGGTCATTATAATGTACTGTATATTTAATTGTGCCGTGTGGTATCTGGCAGAGTAGAACAGGACCACTCCAATTCTTACGTACTGTGGATGTCGTGGACGACTTAGGAAATACAAGCTAAACAAAGCTTATAAACATCTAAGAGACCTCTCCAACCCGTCTGGCCAGCGTGGGGAGTGTGGGCCGGGTCCTCTGGCTGCTCTGGCCAAGTATGGCCCTAGTGGTGCAGAGAGGGTCGTGCTCCTGTAGTGGAGACTAAAAGGGACCTGATGATGTATATTTAATAAGCCATAATAATAGTAATTACTTACTAGAGGAACTTAATAAACATATTTTTTCTTAATGGGTACGAGCATAAGTCTGTTATATCTTATTCATTCATTTCGTGTAGGTCAATCGACCATGCACACCTTGGTGTCTGAGTTCTTCGGAACCGCCTCTCTACCTCTGACGTGGTTCCTTTAACGACTACCAGATGGCAGTCGGAACCAACGGCTTAACGTGCCTTCCGAAGCACGGAATCATCTTTATTATCAGACAATTAAGTGAATTAAACCTGCAATGTCCTAACCAGACTGGAAACAACTAAAAAAAAAAGTATGCTTCCCGTGGGAACCGAATCCACGACCCCCGGGTCTACAGGCAAACGCCTTAATCACTGAACCACGGAGGATTATATCTTATAAGGAGTTAGGTATATCTTATAACAAGAATAAAGAAGGTACTGACTTATTTTTTTTATCTCATACACCACTAAACTGATTTTGATGAAACTGGCACTGTTTCCTAAGTTGAAAAATAGTTTTTGTAATCCGCGCACATAAAACTACATGTTTTTGAGATATGGGCGACAAACATACACTTTTCAATTTTGTCACACATATATTCAGAAACTGTTAACCGTTTAATTGGGCCGATCGCGATAAGCCTGGCCAAATCGATCTGTGCCGCAATATTTTGATTTGGCTGCCTAATTACCGCCATTCTTTCAAAGCATAATGTTTGACGATTTGGCCGTCCATCTTGGCCAAATTGATTTTGCAGAGTGACCAACAATCAACATTATTCGTCCGCCAACTCACTATTATCACATTTATAACCAGTATTTTCAGTTTCTTGTAATGCCGCGCCGCCATTTTTCTGCATGTATACAAACTCTGTGTGACTAGCTCCGTGGCGCAGCGGTCAACACCTGCCTGCGACACGGAGTGACCGGGTTCGATCCCCGGCCAGGTCAAGATGGAAAATGATCTTTTTCAGATTGGCCTGGGTCTTGGATGTTTATCTATATATGTATTTGTTATAAAATATAGTATCGTTGAGTTAGTATCCCATAACACAAGTCTCGAACTTACTTTGGGGCTAGCTCAATCTGTGTGATTTGTCCGTATATATTTATTATTATTTATTTTATAAACACACAGCTGACTGCGCTAAAGCGCCGGAAAGTGGAACTACACCACGATGCATCCGGGGGGGACAGGTCTGCTCGGCCTCTTTGAGACTTCTATCTATCTTTGAGACTTATATCATATCTGTTGTTGTTGCACGCTCGATCGCTAACATAACGTGTTCCTCAAAAATATGTAAATTGAAATTGTATATAACGTAACGTGATAAAAATATTAAATATTATACAAAGCCCTTCAGGAAAGTAGGCGACCAATACTGTTGAAAAGAGTTTCTTTCGGCGTCTTCTTCTCTGCAGTGGTCGGTTCCGAAACGCTAGTAGTTTGTAGCTTTTGAACAATAATTAATAATTTGAATATAATATAATACGTATTATTTAAAATGTGAATTGACGTGAAAAAGTGCCTAAAAAGGCCTATTTTCTGAATAAATCTTTGAATCTTGAATCTTGAATCCAGGCATATCTCGATGCGGCCAAGTAACTAAATCGAAAAATCGACAAATAGGCTGCTCTCGTCGTTCTGACCAACTTTACATTGGGCACACCATGAAATAACTGGCCATATCAAAATATGGCGGCACATATTGTAATATAAATATAACCTGGCCAGCCTTATCGCGATTGACCCAATAAAGGCTCTCCTGGAGGCGACAACCTCCATAAACGGTGAATAGAACTCACGGCGATATTTGATAATATTGGTACAATTTAAAGCATTTAATCAATTTATCTCATCATAATCAATGTAGCTGTCTCCGTGGTCCAGTAGTTAAGGCGTTTGCCTGTAGACCCGGGGGTCGTGGGTTCGATTCCCACGGGAAGCATATTCTGTTTAGTTGCTTCCAGTTTGGTTAGGACATTGCAGGCTTGAATCACCTGATTGAAAGATGATTCCATGCTTCGGAAGGCACGTTACGCCGTTGGTCCCGGCTGCCATCTGGTAGTCGTTAAAGGAACCACGTCAGAGGCCGAGAGGCAGTTCCGAAGAACTCTGACACCAGGGTGTGCATGGTCGATTGACCGTAACACCTACACGAAATGATGATGACCTAATACAGCTTAATTAAAAAAATCAATGGTTTAAAAAATATAAGCCTCAAACATAGGTATTTTAGCACATTTTTTAACCAACTTTGGAGGTAAACAAATACCATTATAAACATGAAGATTCCAATATTATTCACTTGCGTACGTAGTTTGGTTACTCATAAGTTTGGAAAATGTTTTTCCGTAACTTTATGGAATAGTTTTCTTAAAATTCCTTAATATGTTAAAAGACGGAAGATGCTTTAAATAATGCTCCAGTTTTAGGTACATTCGTCGTCATCTCGCTTGCTTGCGTAGCAGCTCCGTTTGATGCAGGCGAAACAGCAATCACCCAATAATATTTCCATCGCCGAGTTCGTACGGCTATCCGGTCAACTCTTAAGCGATAGGCCTACGACATATATAACTTTTAGTTAATACAAATTTATTATATTAGGTACTAAAAAGAACGTATTTTGTCTCAGGAGGAGAACAAATTTAATTTATTCGCCGGATGCCGAATCCGAATAAAATTATTAGGGAGCGCCAAGTATACGTGAAATACGATTACGGCCTGTTTCGAGGTGTCGACTGAATTTTCCGTCTTAGGAAATTTGATTGTGTTTTACGGTCCTTGATTTGGGTTAGACATCTCTGCTTCTCTTATCAAGAGTGCCCTGGAGGCGCATGTTTTGATACAAACGCCGAAAATGAATTGCGGCAATATTTGATTATGTTGGTATAATTTTAGTATGAAATCGATTTATCCCACCATAATCTTTGTCAGTTCTTAAAGCTTGGTTAAAAATGGTCTGTTGAATGATACGACAAAGCTTTTACGGGCAGCCGCATGCAAAAGTAAAAAAAAATGTCTGTAAAGTCGTTTTATAGACGGTAATCTTACGTGATAACAGTGGAAGAGAGATAGATGCGTCACAAGCCGAACGCTGAGGCCGATCGTGCCTTTCTATCGCTTGTTCAGCGCTCTAGTTTGCACGCGGAACGTAACACTTTTTCGTGCGTGCAGCTGGCGTTCATCGATTTATAAGACACTAGCTTTCGCCCGCGGCTCCGCCCGCGTCAATGTCGATCCCTCGGGATAAGTACTTTTTCCCGGGATAAAAGGTAGCCTATGTCCTTCTCCACACTCCAGAGAACTTGTATGCAAAATTTCATGATGATCGGTTCAGTAGTTACGGCGTGAAAGCGTAACAAACAAACAAATAAACAAATAAACAAACAAACAAACTCACTTTCGCATTTATAATATAAGTTAGGAAGGATTATAATTTCAAAAAGAAAACATGTATACATACTATCACGTCTTATTCCCTGGCAAAAAAAAAACCACCTAAAGGCCACGTTTAGCATGTTGGTGGGCGTGTAGGTGGAAACGTAATCAACTTGATGAGTTGCTAGCCACATCGCCTATTCTCAGATATTCGCCCGTTTTCTCGATATTTTTTACGATCTACACAGTAAGAGAAGCTGCTGATACATTATTAGTTTGGTCTTTTCTCCCAGACAGAATGCAGGAATTATATAAGCGTGTAAATTTATCCGTTTATCGACATAGCCTTAAAGGGGCGACTCAGCCTTGAGGTTATCCTGGGCAACTGCGCAATATTTATTCGACCATGTATATTTCTCACTATTCAAAGTAGAAACGCGTGTCCGATAGCCAAAGAGATTAGGCTGTGTTTCCACCAAAACTGTGCGGGAAGGCGAGATGGCATTTTGTAATTATTTATATAGACTCCATAAGCATAGCTTTGGTGGAGAAGGCCTGGTGATAAATGTGTTTTATGACTTTGGTAGCCAGCAAATAATGTCGTTTTGAAAAGAGCTCAGTACGCATCCTCTTTACATTTTACAGCTTTTTCAAACTTTTTCTCATCGCTTAGCTCTGTCAGACAGTTTCATAGACCCATTTTTACTAATTAATAAGTATATAGAAACAAATCACACAGACCAGTAAGTTAAGAACATGTGTCGTGGGATACTAACTCTACGATATAATATATTTTATAACAGATACATTTATATTAAAAAAAAAAGACATATATAGATAAACATCCAAGACCCAGGTTAATCTGAATAAGATCGTTTTCCAAATTGCCTGACCAGGAATCGAGCCAAAGATCCTGCAATTCAAAGGCACTTGCGGTACCACTGAGCCATAGAGTCAAAACTAAGCTGGCACTATTCCGCTTCTCAGCACATTTTTGGTGGAGACGTAGCCTTATTACATTATACCAAAGAAGTAAAAAAAATGCGTCTCTCATTATACAGGATTATTATGCCGCGAATCATGTTTTATTCTTTGTACATTATTTGTACATTTATACAAGTTACAACGGCCTTTTATACAGATTATCATAAACTGAGCATGGACTATGTAGTCGTATTTTTGTAGTTTTATATAGCGTTTTACTTATTAGTGTTCTCTATATTGCCATACTCCCCACGCTTCATAGGTAGGTCGGCGAAAGCAGTTTCTTTGGCTTCATGTGCTTTCAACGCTGCTGTCATCAGACGCGTTTTTAAGCTGGAGGAGAACATAAATTTGTTGGATTTGGGATGGGAATGAAGGTCATCATCATCATCATCATCAGACCTTTTTTAGTCTCCATTGCAGGAGCATGGCCATCTCTGTACTACCGGAGCCATACTTGGCCAGAGCAGATAGAGGATTTGGCCTATACTCTCCACGCTGGCCAGACGGGTTGGCGAGGTCTCATTGATGTTTATGAGCTTTGTTTACTAATTGTATTTCCTAAGTCGCCTCTTACGACCATCCATGGGAAGCCTTGAGTGGTCTTATTCTACTCTACCAGAAACCACACGGCTATAATGGAAATAAGGTATTGGGATTTTTTTTTAATTTTCTTTTTATTAATTTTTTTGGAAGGACTATGTTAGCTCCAAGTTAGCTTTGGCTTACTTCACCGGGCGTTTAGCGGTATTGGGATTCTACTCACTTAGATAATTGGGGGAAAAAGCAAGTGCAGCTCAGGAGGAAGGGCCCGCGTATCCGATGCCACACCTGCAACCATCAGCCAAGCAGTTGAGGATGTCACCCCGGGCCCTCAAATGTGTAATTAAAACATTTTCTAGGTTTTCGCTAATACTTTACGTATTAATAATTGTTCTGTAAAAAACGTATTCATATGTCAGAGCTGCGTAGTTTGTTTGTATGTATGTTTGTTTGTCCCCTTGCAGGAGTAACCGTCTGTCGGGCTGATTCCCCGCACAGGGTAACATAGTTTTTATTAACAATAATATTCACGTCTGTATCGCCGAAGGCTGTGTTTAAGGTTTATCTACTAACGACTTCCGCCAAATGGAAGTTTAATATCATCCACGAGCTTATAAGCTAAATTGAACATGAATAGAGGTACATACCATGTGTAAAGGAGCATGATCATGATCAGTCCATGATATTAAACAACTATCCCCCAGGGAAACATCACATCTTCATATCATATGAAGTAAACAGGGCCAAACTTCGCGAAATCAAAGGTGATGTACAGCAATATGTGGGTGGTATGTGGGTGTTAAATATGGAAAACGACAATCCTTACTTATATTTTATTATAATCCTTATCCTTATCCTTATCCTTATCCTTATCCTTATCCTTATCCTTATCCTTATCCTTATCCTTATCCTTATCCTTATCCTTATCCTTATCCTTATCCTTATCCTTATCCTTATCCTTATCCTTATCCTTATCCTTATCCTTATCCTTATCCTTATCCTTATCCTTATCCTTATCCTTATCCTTATCCTTATCCTTATCCTTATCCTTATCCTTATCCTTATCCTTATCCTTATCCTTATCCTTATCCTTATCCTTATCCTTATCCTTATCCTTATCCTTATCCTTATCCTTATCCTTATCCTTATCCTTATCCTTATCCTTATCCTTATCCTTATCCTTATCCTTATCCTTATCCTTATCCTTACTAATATTATAAATGCGAAAGTGAGTTTGTTTGTTTGATTATTTGTTTGTTTTTTTGTTTGTTTGTTTGTTTGTTACGCTTTCACGCCATAACTACTGAACCGATCATCATGAAATTTTGCATACAAGTTCTCCGGAGTACGGAGAAGGACATAGGCTACCTTATATCCCGGGAAAAAGTACTATTCCCGAGGGATCGACATTGACGCGGGCGGAGCCGCGGGCGAAAGCTAGTCCTTACTAATATTATAAATGCGAAAGTGAGTTTTTGTTTGTTTGTTTGTTACGCTTTCACGCCGTAACTACTAAACCGATCATCATGAAATTTTGCATACAAGTTCTCTGGAGTACGGAGAAGGACATAGGCTGCCTTTTATTCCGAGAAAAAAGTACTATTCCCGAGGGATCGACATTGACGCGGGCGGAGCCGCGGGCGAAAGCTAGTAATATTATAAATGCGAAAGTGAGTTTGTTTGTTTATTTGTTTGTTTGTTACGCTTTCACGCCGTAACTACTGAACCGATTATCATGAAATTTTGGAGTACGGATTCTCTGGAGTACGGAGAAGGACATGGGCTACCTTTTATCCCGGGAAAAAGTACTATTCCCGAGGGATCGACATTGACGCGGGCGGAGCCGCGGGCGAAAGCTAGTATATTATAAATGCGAAAGTGAGTTTGTTTGTTACGCTTTCACGCCGTAACTACTGAACCGATTATCATGAAATTTTGCATACTAGTTCTCTGGAGTACGGAGAAGGACATAGGCATACCTTTTATCCCGGGAAAAGTACTATTCCCGAGGGATCGACATTAACGCGGGCGGAGCCGCGGGCGAAAGCTAGTTGGATATAGTTATAGATTACAAGTCAATAACCCCCAAAGCAATGATGCCTAATTCCCTTGATTTTTTTTGTTCTATGCATGATACTGACAGCTGGTATATTGAAGGTATGTAGTGTATATTCACAAGCCCGTGTGAAAGATGAAAAACGACGTCGGACTGAAGAAAACTTCATTGAACAGTTTACGCCAAAACTCCGAAACTAAGTCAGTCTGTCTCCAGCCAGACTATTGAGAAGAAAAATATACTATTTACTAAATTTGTGAGTTACTTTGTGTCGGCGGAAAGTTACATTTGTGACGAAATTGTTTGGAAACAGTATTGTCGTCTTGATTGTGTTTAAGAAGGTGCTGCACGAAATTGTGCAAATCGACTTATTTTTAAATCAGTTCAGTTCATTTATTCATAAAACAATTTACATTGTGTTTGAATGTCATAAATATACAATAGATAATATCAAAAAAAGGTAGTCTACCTACGACCATGAAAACTGTAAAGTTTTCGAAACGTTAGGTGTAAAAATAATGTACTTTAATACACGCAATAAAACCGTATCAAGTGATTTAATTTAGCCGTGTGGTATCTGGCAGAGTAGAATAGGACCACTCCAAGTCTTCCCATGGATGTCGTAAGAGGCGACTTAGGAAATACAAACTAATCAAAGCTTATAAACACCTAAGAGACCTCTCCAACCCGTCTGGCCAGCATGCAGAGTGTAGGCCAAGTCCTCTGGCTGCTCTGGCCAAGTCATGGATCTAAGAATAATCAGGATAGGACCTTGAGAATGTGGCAGTGAAGCAAATCCCAATGTATGCAGACGTGTCGTGACACGAAACTCACGCACACATCGGCACTCAAATGGATGCAGGTTTTCCCCGGTCGAAATGTCAAACTCACGAAATGTCAAACTTGTACTTACCGCGAAGTTGGTGTGCCTTTTGAAACTCGTTGAAAATAAGCATAAAAACATAAAATAATACCGAGCTGTGTGGTAAAAGAGTGTAAAAATTATAGTAAACTACACAAAAAGTCCGACGGTATCACGTATCATAGGTAAGTACAAACTTCTTGTTGTTTTCGAGACTATGTAAGTATTTCACTCAACCGCATATTTTATTGGTTTAATAATACTATTTACACACACAACACCACAGTTACTCGTATGTACGAATTGGTTGGTAACCTAAACACACGTTTCAACTACAATCTTAAATTAAACTAATATGATTTTGTAATTTTCTTTGCGCCGCAAAAGTCAATGACCCGGTGACAGCGCAGCGCTAAGTCGGACTGTCGGTGTTGCCAGAATATGATTTCAAGATTCCAGTTCTTTATTTTTAATATAAAATTTTACTTTGTTTATTTTTTTTAAGGTTCCCTATTCGTGATGCTTATGTAAAAAAATAATGGATCGATATTATTAGAAGAAGTAGAAAGGATGCATCATGGGTACCATCAAATTATTCATTTGTTTGTTCCGAACATTTAAAAAATAGCAATTTTTATATGACAAAAGGAGCATATCGCCGGTTGATTAAGTTCGCGTGCCCAGAAAAGGTATGTTTCTTATTAATACTTTTACTCGACTTAAAAAAAAGGAGCAGTTCCAGTTGTATTTCATTTTGCATATTTTTACGTCATAACTTTATGAACTTACATTACATTTATGAACTAAATTTGGAAAGTCGATGTATGTGTTGATGATAAATGTATGAAGTGAGATGATTTTGGAATCCAAGATGGCTGACATTACTTTTCATTTAAAGTCAACTTTAGTGGCGTTTTTGGAATTTTTTGGGATATCAACAAAAATGAAGTCATTTTCAGTTTTCAAGATGGCCATCACCATTATTTATGGAAATTCGACTTGGGTGACGTTTTCGGAGTATTTTGGGGTAAAACTGACGTCAATTTTGTGTTGGGATTCAAGATGACTGTCACAATTTTTTGAAAATATGACTTATGTGTCGCTTTTGAGTTATTTTTGGGTGCATCACAAACAACACCTATGGGATGCAAAACAGGGGTGATATTTTCGAGGTATTTTGGCGTGTAGATCACAAAAGTGGCGTCAATTTCGGGATCATACTATAAAACAAAGTCGCTTCCCGCTGTGTCCGTCTGTCCCTATGTATGCTTAGATTTTTAAAACTACGCAAAGCACTTTGATGCGGTTTTTTTATAGATAGAGATATTCAATGTTTATATTTTATACTTATATGTAAATGTGAAAGTATTTTATTCTCATTTGTCGACGTCAGAGTAAAAGATTTTAACTTTGAACAATTTCTGAATTTGATATTGTTGATTTATTGATGACACACCAATAATCTATAGAACTACTGAATCTATAAATCTGCAAAATTATAAAAAAAGTAATTTTAAAATTTACCACCAATATAAGGCCTCGAGGGTTTGTTTTTCTGTAAGTAAAATTATATGTATTGTTATTAATTAACTTAAAACACAGTAAAATAAAAATGTTATCTATAATTTCGTTCTTTTATTCCTTATATCGCGTTCCCCAAAACGTCTAAGGTCGCTCAAAAATGAGATTGATTCACAGTTGCCCTTCTGGATCATTATGTCTAAATTCATAATACTTCTCTGATAAAGATGTTACCTTTTGTAAAAAAAATATAAATAATATTAGTGCTACTAGGCATCAGTACCACTCACAATTTATTTACTCTAATTATTGGGTAATTTTTGATGACAATGGTCACCCTATACTGCACACATGTAACCAAAGTTTGCTTCACTTTGACGTTCCTCACGCCCGGTCCATATTATTCTTAGGTCCATGGGCCAAGTATGGCCCTAGTAGTACAGAGAGGGTCGTGCTCCTGTAGTGGAGACTAAAAAGGACCTGATGATGATGATGATGATGAAGTGGTTTAATTTAAATGTGTAACAATCGCGGTTAGAAACCATCACTAATACAAATACATCAAAATTATTTGTATGGTTTAGATTGATCCTTGCACAAGATCACCGCCTTGTTGGAATTTAAAACAGGTAGGTACATATGAAATTTAAGACCGGCCAAGTGCGTTGTCTATAAAAACGGTAAAAAAAATAATGTCTGTTGTATGGGAGCCACCCTTTTATATTAATTTTATTTTTAATTAATTTTATTATATTCTGCGAATATTTCAAGCGTCTACCTATTGCCGTTATCAAAATCGAGCAAAAACAATTTAAAAAATCAAGTTTGTTGTATGGGAGCCCTCTTAAATATTTATTTTATTCTATTTTTTTGTATTTGTTGTTGCAGCGGCAACAGAAATACATCATCTGTGAAAATTTCAGCTGTCTAACTATCATGGTTCATGAGATACAGGTGACAGACGGACTGACAGACAGAGAGACAGACAGACAGACAGACAGACAGACGGACAGCGGAGCGAAATTAATAGGGTCCCGTTTTTATCCTTTGGGTACGGAACCCTAAAAACGATACATATACGAGTATGTTATGATATCTAAAAACATTTTCCTTCGAAAAGTTTGTAATTTGTACGTGTAAAACAAATTCTCATAAATATTTATATTTACATCTTGCCGGTTTCTTCGTGATGCGAGTATCTTCTTCTTCTTATTCGTATCACTCTTGGCAGAGTGGTCGTGGTCAACATGTTGTTTTATTCGGGGGGGCAGGTGTAGCTCGCCGTACGATGTCCCGCCATCTCTCCCTGCTTGCAGTCAATCTGGTGCACTTGTGTATAGGCTCGCCAACCAGCGACTTTATCTGGTCAGTCCACCGCATCGGAGACCTTCCGCGTGGTCTAGTGCCTTCTACCTTGCCTTGGACAACAAGACGTTCAATCGAGTCATGATTTCGTCTCGAGATGTGGCCAAAAAGCTTAAGTATGCGAGTCTGTACTATACTTGATAACCGCTGCTTGATACCGAGTTCATTTAATATGGAAGCATTAGTACGAAATTTCGTCCATGACACTCGAAGCATTCTTCGCCAACACCACATTTCCAGCGCGTCTATCTTTTTCTTTTCGATATCTCGCAATGTCCAAGTTTCTGCGGCATATAGAAATATGGGGAGAATGAGTGTTCGTACCAGCCGGATCTTAGTGGCTTTTGTAATATTATGGCTCTTCCATATTTTCTTCATCTTGTCCATAGCAGTTCTCGTAATTGCCATACGTCGCTTCACTTCATCTATGCAGCCTCCACCGTTGGAGATTAAGGCTCCAAGGTATATATAGGACGATACCACTTCGCAGTTTCCAATTGCAGATATTTCTGGCGAGTTGTTGTTTGCGCGGTCTATGATCATTATCTTGGTTTTACTGCGGTTGATTCTTAATCCGAATTCATGGCTTACACGTTCCATTTTGTGTAACAGTTGCTCCATAAGGTTAGCACTAGAAGCAAATAGCGTGGTGTCATCTGCATAACGCAGGTTGGAAATCCTGTAACCACCGATCGTGACGCCATCATTCCAATTCTCCAAAGCGATGCGCATGATTAGCTCTGTGTAGATGTTAAAAAGCAGTGGGGACACTATACATCCCTGACGAACACCTGTACTAGGATGAAAATCTTTTAACATGATCTCGTCTGCCCTTACTGATGCTGTGCCCTCTTCATAGAGTTGTCGTATAAGGTGTACTAGGTGTTTAGGCGTCCCCATCCGTATGAGTGTGTCCCACAGCACTGGCCACCTCACAGAGTCGAATGCCTTGGAGAAGTCGACGAAGCATATATAGATCGGTTTGTTATACTCTCGTGATTTTTCAATTATCTGACGCACGATGAAGATCTGCTCTCTTGTGCCCTTCCCTTTCACAAACCCGGCCTGCTCCGGTGCAATTTCCTTGGACAAATATGCCTTCAGTCTTACATTGAGAATATGCAACATGATTTTACTTGCGTGTGATATAAGAGCAATTAGACGATAATTGTTGCAAATTTTCGTAGAACCTTTTTTGTGCAAGGGTGTGAAGACTGTGTGTGTCCAATCATTAGGCCATGTATTTGTCTGCCATATCCTATTGCAGATAGTGTGAAATATAGAGACACCATATTCACCGAGGGCTTTTATTGTTTCTATCGGGATTAAATCTCTGCCTGCAGCCTTTCCATTCTTAAGTTGTTTGATGGCTGCGTTAACCTCAGATCTTAATATATTGGGTTCTGTTTCGCATCCAGGTTCAGTGGAGGTAAAATTCGTCGACTGAGGGTCTAGGTATAAAGACTGACAATAAGTCCTCCAGACTTCCGAGATTTCATTTATGTCAGTAACCACTTGTCCTCTACTGTTCTGGACGGCCCAAGTTTTGGTAGGCAGGGATTTTGTAATAAAGCGGATTTTGTGGTAGAGGTCTCTGGATTCATATTTGCTAGCATGGGCCTCAATTTCATCGCATATGTTACAGAAATAAGCGTTATATTCTCGCCTGCTTTCTGTTTGAATACGAGCTGATAAGTAGTTGACCTCTCTAACATTTGCGCCCTTTGCTTTCAATTTACGTCTCTCCTCTATCAAATCAAGAGTGGCGTCAGACATCCAATGCTGCCGTTTCCGAGATTTTGGTGGTGGGTTTGATTCGGAGATTGCCGTTACGATGAGTTCCTTAGCTCGACTCCACAGTTCTTCAGGAGATTCACTTTCATGCTTTGTATGAGCCCACTTATCCCATTTACTCTCTATTGATTTAAGAAACTTAGGACTGTCTTTTACTTCCAACTTCTTTTGCTTTTGAGGTGTTCTGGCCGCTGTCAATTTCAATCCCAATTTGAATATCAAGAGCTCATGGTCTGATCCACAACATGCACCAGGCAAAGTGTGAGCATTTTTCACTGATGTTTTCCACCTCGACTTGATCAGGATGTAATCTATCTGATTTCGGTGCATTCCATCTGGGGATGTCCATGTGTAAAGTCTTCTGGGGTGGTGCTGAAAGATGCTGTTGACTATTATCATGTCATTTTCAGTTGCAAACTGTATAAGACGTTCACCTCTTTCGTTTCGAGTTCCCAATCCAAATTTTCCTGCACATTTACTAAGCAGATGAGGGTTTCCTCCTATTTTGGCGTTAAAGTCACCCAAGATGACAAGTACCTCTCTGTTGGGAATTTTCGTGATGGTATTTTCTAGTTCTAAGTAAAAATTTTCAATGTCTTGATCACTTGATGAACTAGTAGGAGCATATACTTGAATGAGGTTTAGGTTTGTTGGTGAGGCTTTAAACTTGATACTGATCATTCGATCGCTAATCGGTTCGTAACCTAACACAAAGTTCCGTAGATATAAAGGAACAAGAATTCCAACTCCGCTACAACTCTTATGGTCACTCCCAGAGAAGTATACTACGTGGGTTTCGGTGACAAAGTGTCCGTGTTTCTGCCAGTGAGTTTCGCTGAGACCACATATGATTACACCACATCTATTTATTTCTTTCTCGACTATACCGAGTTTACCAGGGTCGGTTTGTAGACCTCTCACGTTCCAAGTCCCTATCTTCTGGACGTGCCTCAATTTGATGCCAGTAGCTAAATTTCCACGGGGAGCCTGGTCCTCCACCCCTCCATGGCCGGTAGCCAATTTCCCACCGCGCACCCCGGATCGTGCGCGGCGCCGGTTGCTAAGCGGATTGCATGGCGATACTCGTATTCCATCTTGCTGTGCTTCCATGTTGACTATCTTGGGAATTAGTTGCAGTGGTTTCCCCTTGCCTTCTGCACCAGACATTTTAGGGGTTATTTATTCCCCAAGGCCGCTGTAGCCTCTTCCACCCGGTTGCCCGGTTGGGTGTGTGGTTATACCGCCATTGCTCGGTCGCCAGAGCCTCGTCCGTTGTCTAGCAGGGGGCACCGCGACACCCTAGGAGCTGTCGCCACTAGCTATTCATACGAACCACTAGTGCGAGCAGGTGAGGATGACAATTGGGGCCGGAAAGATGTTAGATCCGTTCTCCCCCTTACCCCCCTGCGAGTATCTATAACGCCGAAATTCCGTAACTAAAGTCCCCAGAGTATGGAAAAGATACAAATACATTTAATTTGTGAGTTAGTTTGTGTCGGCGGAAAGTTAGACGTGAATTTGTGGGAAACTACGAGTATATTCGTCTTGATTGTATTACGATAAGGAAACTTTTTATTGCTCTCGACGGAAAGCAGTCGAGCACTTGGCTAAATCTGCCAGAAACTGCGCTCGTCTATCCACCTCAGAGACATGTGCTATACATACATAGTATCAGTAGACAGAGCATAAGGAAATAAGACCAAAAGGCCACGTTTAGCGTGTTGGTGGGCGTAAAGGTGGAAAACGGAATCAAAATAGTGATGGGTTGCTAGCCGCATCGCCTATTGTCACGATTCTTTAGATTTTGGCTCATTGCCTTGCTCGGCTTATACGGTCTGCGCGGGAAGAGAAGCAGCTGGCACATTCTACGTTTTTCTTTTCTCGCTGACCAGCATGGAAGAGTGTGTTTATCAGTCTGTGTGTGTATGTGTATTTGTTCAAAAAAATTCAAAATTCAAAACGTTTATTCAATATAGGTTTCTTTGAACACTTATTAATTGTCATATTTCACTTCTCAACAATTGTTGACGTCAAAAATGTACTTATAACTAAGTTTAACGCCGCTTCCAAAGCGGAGTGCAGAAGAAGCGGCAACAAACTGCACAGCGCATTTTCTCCAAGGACGACAACTCACAATTTATGAAAATCTTAGAAATTAAGTATGTGGCGCTCTGGATACCAACGGATCATTTTTAACCGACTTCAGAGTAGTATGTTACTCGTGGTACTACTAGTGGTAGTATGTTTTTTTTTTTAAATGATGTTACCGCATACCTAACTTTGTCATTAATTATGAACCGATTAACCCCTTTTTTTTGTTTGAAAGTGTATGTTTTTAAATTGGTATCAAAATCAGTTCAGTAGTTCAATTGAAGTCGGTTACAGTTACCTACTCTTAATTTTGCAAGTGTTTTTAAAGACAATCGAAAAAGAGACTAAGTCGCCTACTTATGGCGAGCCCTGTGGCGCAGTGGTTAATACGCCAGCCTGCGACACGGGGTGCCCGGGTTCGATCCCCGGTCAGGTCAAGAAGGAAAATGATCTTTTTCAGATTGGCCTGGGTCTTGGTTGTTTGTCTATATATGTATTTGTTATAAAATATAGTATCGTTGAGTTAGTATCCTATAACACAACTCTCGAACATACTTTTAGGGCTAGCTCAATCAGTGTAATTTGTCCGTATATATTTATTTATACTTATGAACATATATATTATAATTCAATCAACTATCACGGTTCAAAAGATACAGACCTGAAACAGAATGATGGACTGACGGACAGCGAAGGCTTTTGGCACCTATTGGGTATTAAGCCCTAAAGAAGAAAGTTGACAAACTATGTTAAAAGAACTACAGTCCCCAGAGCAGTGAGAAGGAAATTGAATTTAGTCACTCGTAAGTTGAAGTTTGTGTCGGCAGTCGGCAGATAGGTAGTTAGGCGCGGGTCGGCGAGACGTACTTGATTGAAAATAAAAGTATATTCATCTTGATTATATTAAAAACTAGCGGCCCGACCCGGCTTCGCACGGGTAGATATAGGTATTTAATCCCAATAGCCTATGTTCATCAATGATAATGTAGGATTCAACTGATAAAGAATTTTACAAATCAGTCAAGTAGTTTCGGACCCTATTCAATGCAAACAAACAAACAATCAAATCTTTCCTCTAATATTATATATTAGTGTAGAAGTAGATATATACTTTTTGGAAGAGGCTGAATGTTTGTGGTGTTTTCTGTGTTATTCATATTATAGACAGACTCGGGTCGAAACGATTTACAAAGCAACATCATCATCATGATTTCGTGTAGGTGTCAATCGACCATGCAATATTGCACACTCCATGGTCCCTATGGTCGTGGTCAAAATCCTTCGCTGTCCATATGACACTAGTGTCAAAGTTCTTTGGAACCGCCTCTCACCGTCTGACGAGGTTCCTTTAACGACTACCAGATAGGAGCCGGAACCATCGGCTTAACGTGCCGAAGCACGGAATCATCTTTATTATAAGACAATTAGGTGATTCTAACCTGCAATGTCCTAACCAAACTGGAAACAACTAAACAAAGTATGCTTCCCGTGGGCATCGAACCCATGACCCCGGGTCAACAGGCAAACGCCTTAACCACGGGATCACGGAGGCTGTTAATAAAAGCTAAACAAAGCTCATAAACATCAATGAGACCTCTCCAACCCGTCTGGCTAGCGAGGAGAGTGTAGACCAAATCGAGTAGGTGTCACGGTCAATAGACCATCTATTGACTGTAACACCTACTCGAAATGATGATGACCTTTTATTTCCTAAGACACCTCTTACGACCTCCATGGGAAGACTAGGAGTGGTGCTATGCTACTGTGCCGGAAACCACACGGCAATATTACTTAAATATTGTCTTGACCTCTGACTTAGTAAATCAATCTGAGTCATGTGTGGTCATTTTAGGCAGTACTCACTTAGTCGTGAGACCAAAAGTCACGTCTAATAATAATGACGGGCTTATTAAGATCCGTGGAGATTTGAAGACAAAGTTGAAACATTAGGCACACGTTACTCGCAATAAAGAAAAACTTACGTACTTATGCCTTTGCGTAAGCCTCCGAGAAGAAAGATGAGTAAATATAATTAAGAAAGCACTCCTACTTAGATAAATGGCTGGAGTATAATTCTAAGCTCTGACTTTGCCCTTGGTGGCTGGGATATCGAGCTAAGGCTAGTCCTTTTGACTGATTTGATTTTCTTTTCTGAATAAACGTTTTGATTTGAGTGTCGTCATTATTTAACACGACTGCCAAAAAGAAGTGTATTATTTTTCGAGTTCATGTACATATGTAAAAAAATCTGGGTAAGAGGCTCGCTGAAACTACAGGGGACCGAAGAGCTGGCAGTTTTCTCGCACAGCGCATTAGCGTTGCGGTTCAGCGAGGAAATGCTGCCAGCATCCTCGGGACAGTGCCGGATTCTCCAAATTTTTTAGATATTTTAAGTTAGTTTAGTTAGTTTTAATTTTATAATAAGTTTTTAGATTAAGTTTTGGTATTTATTTATAAATATATTGGATGTAAATATATAATTATTACAGCTTATATATACTTCATAAAGTACGCAAGCCACAAAGAGTTTATATTTCATCATAACTTCGAAATCCCTCTGTTAATGTGGACTTGTTTAAAAAGCTTACAGTTCCCGAGTGACATAGGCTATACATTTTCGAAAGTCGCTTAACTTTTCTTAGAAAAAAAAAAACGTTTTTAGTAAACGGTAAATTGCCATTTTACAACTATGTATATTTCTTATAATTTGACTAGCTGCACAATACACGACCTATACTCGAGCTATAAGCGACGGAGTGTGGTATAAGAGTCGCCACATAATGAAGGGACAAAATTTGATTTTAATTTAAATTATTTGAGCCAATCGACACGAAAAGAAGAATCAGTGATTTGAAATATTTCTCCACATATTCCTTGGGCACGATTTATAAAGATGGTCCTCCATCCAAATAGCTGCCTCCAGGTTACAAGCTTCCTTGGGCCATATAGAAGAGCCTTAATCGACTCCAGACTGAGGTTGGCCTGCAGGTACAGGCTGGCCCAACGGAGCTATTCCGACCATTAAGATAAAGTAAATAAACTAAAATGATGAGTTGACGTCAATTGGAGAAAATGTCCTTTGCAGAATTTTTCCGCTACTTCTGCACAAGCTTTGGAAGTGGTATTAAATTTTGCCATAGGCAAATTACTGACGTCAACAATTAACAGTTGTAAAATCAAATATGACAAGAGATAAGTGTTCAAATAACCTGTATTAAATAAACGTTTTGATTATTGATTCTTGCAGAAGTATGGTGTCACGACGACCAGGCTAATATTGCACTTGCATTCGTACCCCAGCCCACCAGCTGTTAGACTAAAAATCTATGCTCTGCATCCGAGCAGACTTGCCACATACTAGAGAGGCAAAATTACACTTTGAGCCATCGACACGACGAGAAGATAAATATTATATTTTGAAAACGGGTCAGCAAATTGTGGGATGGGCTTGAAGGAAAATCCAAACATGACTTGATAAAATATATTGGAAAAACAACTTTAAATCTTAATAAATAAAACGTCTTAAATTCTGTACTGATGGCGTGCGACTCACCAATCTCTCTGGAAGACGTCATAATATTCTTTATTTAAATGAAAACATCCATCTTCTTTCATTTAGTTTCATTCAAATCTCTTTACACATCTTACATCTCGGCCTTCCGTATTCTTCGGCGTCGCGCATTTATACTAATATTATAAAGCTGAAGAGTTTGTTTGTTTGTTTGAACGCGCTAATCTCAAAAACTACTGGTTCGAATTGGAAAATTCTTTTTGTGTTGGATTGGATAGTCCATTTATTGAGGAAGGCTTTAGGCTATAAAACATCACGCTGCGACCAATAGGAGCGAAGCATCAATAAAAAATGTTTTGAAAACGGGGGAAAATTATTCATCTATACTAAGAAAAAACCTAATTAATCATAATAACAGAAATTGCCGCGGACGAAGTCACGGGAAACAGCTAGTTCAGAATAAAATGTATTTATCTCACGTTAGTTTCCGTGAACATAAAGAGGTTGATTCAAAAAGGCACGTCTTGTCTAAAGGACAATCGAACCCTTCTTTAGTAGGTTTACTCACGATAACACTTCATAGACTATGATGCCTTTAAGAGGCGCGTGTTCTCTGTAAATATAATCAAGTTTTCTTCAGTAGCACAGCGAGAGCTCAAAGTAACGAGAAGATAGAGGAGCACCATTAGTAGACCCACAAGATAGGGCACGTTAAAATCTTTATTTTATATAGTACTACATAACGCTACACCCAATGCAGTACAAGTCACCTAATACTGGACCCATAAAATATCTAATGAGGTGGACATCGACAGGCTAAGAAAAAGTCCTGAGCAAAATAAATTATATTTTTATAGGTGTGTAAAAATATAATTTATTTCAATTTTCCATTGTACATATAAATCAATTTTAACTTGTGCTGTGTGGTTTTCGGCCTCGGCCTCGTTGTAGTATAGGACAACTCTCTGTTCTTATGTCTAACATAAATTTTAAAGGACCCTATGAGTACGATGCCGCTGTAGTATAGATATTGCCTGCCTTGTATTTAAATTAAAACGGTTGTAAATTAATTATATATAGAAGTCTTTACTTTCTCTAACAAAAGCTGAGCCTATTACTCGTTTACTATATCACATGGCGACCCTGCAAGTCGGTGCGCTATCCACGTATAGTCAAAATAAAGTTGTGCTGTTAGTGGTAATAAAAATAAAACATTCACATAATTTGCTATAAAGTTGTACATATAAAACGATAAGAATAATTTCAACAATTTGACGTTATCCTCTTGTTGTCAAGTCCTATTCATCAACCATTTCAGTTCAAGTGCCAAGGTCACTGCCACTTCAAAGAGTAAAAGAACACTGCCGCTATCCATAGCTGTTGAAGGGGTCCTTAAGCTTATTTATCGACAGGATCACTTCCAAGAAGTCGGTTGTATAACCTCTTTAATTTGTAATTCGTATTTGCTCAATAGGAGAGCTCTCCATGGGTCCGATCCGAAGATTTAATGCTTCGTTAGCATTTGTTTTACAGACGTTTCCTAAGTTAATTATCCCATTCATTTTTATTATTAGAAATCTTTTTTTTGAATGGCTTTATAAAAATAGGTTCTCATTGAATTTGCCATATCCTAATCGTAATTTATAAATGCCAAAGCACAGAATAAGTACTAGTACTTACGGTGTAATTTAGCAACGCAGCATTTTTTCGTTTAGATACCTACATAATCCATTGCAAGCCAATTTTATTTTTATAGCTCTCATCATTATCATTTCGAGTAGGTACCACGGTCAATCGACCATGCACACCCTGGTGTCAGAGTTCTTCCGAACCGCCTCTCGGCCTCTGACGTGGTTCCTTTAACGACTACCAGATGGCAGCCGGGACCACTGGCTTAACGTGCCTTCCGAAGCACGGAATCATCTTTATTATCAGATAATCAGTTGATTCAAGCCTGCAATGTCCTAACCAAACAACTAAACAAAGTATGCTTCCGGTGGAAATCGAACCCACGACCCCCGGGTCAACAGGCAAACGCCTTAACCACTGGACCTCGGAGGCAGTTAAATATCTGTATGTTTCTTTCTGTGTCTTTATAGCTCTGAACAAACGGTTCATAATTAAATGTAGTCTATGAACACATGTAACCAAACGCACGTCGCTCTTACTGGATTTGGCCAGTTTCACCGCTTCGAAGTGGTCGCCGCGCGATGGTGTGTTTTCAATACCGACACGAGGAGAGAGACAGGCCGGGCCAAAGATACATTTAGTTTGCTACGCTTTCACTTTTAATCCATTGAACCAATCATCAAGACATTTTGCACATTGTTTTAAGGAAATAGGTTAGTGAAGTGTGCAGGAATGAAGATAATCAGGATGCGTGTTTACGAAGAGGCGTGGCGTTGCGTGACGCGTAGTGTGTCGTATTTCGCGGTGCCTGGAGCGTTAACTGTGTAGTATGCTGTGGCTCAAACTCAATTTCAAACATATAGAGATACATGCTTTCGTTGTCGGAGACGCGGTGCGTCGGGCGGAACGTGTGGTATGGCGTTTTTCTTCTTCCTTTCCATGTTAGACTATGTGTAAGGTTGGGCCCTGTTCGTATCTACTCTCTGCTCTTTCCGCCATTCATTTGAATACAGATGTCTGATGGAATCCAGAATTTTGAAAAGCCCTTGGATTTAGCCAATGTCTTTAAAAGAGATACATACCCCATAACGTACCTAATACGCAGCCCCATCCGCACGTACAGGCACAGGATGATGATCCCGGGGAGGATAAAAAACAGGAGGCTGCTCAGCTCGCACAAGTACCAGGATGGCAGCTCCAGCATCGCACAGAAGGCAGACTCCACTGATGCGTTGCCGGACCCTGAAACAGAGACACTGATTAGGCCAAGATAAATGGTCATCGCACGTATCTTTATTTAAATTTAGCTTTCAGGTTTCTGACTCTTCTGTATTGTCCAAGTATCAAACAGCACACAGTTGTTAAGTGGTTTCATAAACTACGCTCTTTGGAACTCATATACAACTATTAGTTCATAAACAATCCGTTGACTTCTTAAAGTATTTTCCGGAGTACGGAGGAGCTCGAGATATTTTGATGTCATTTACAGTCAAACCCAGTCAGGACGGCGGCGGCGCCCAGGGTGCTAATAATGCTAACGCCAAATTAGGTTCCATCCAAGGTCCTTATTAATCCTTGACAAATATCCATATTATAGAGAATCTTCATGGCCCAGGGGGCGTCACTAATGTATATAAACAGAACAAGGAAAAGTCTCTACAGGAATGGGTGGCATAAAAAATTCTCGAGCTTCTCCGTGCTTCGGAAAGCATGTTAAGACATTGGTCCCGGCTATAATTATCGTATCGCTGTCGTTAAGCTACGTTAGATGCCTTTCAAAGATCCAGATTTAAAAAAAAACCCAAATTTCCTTAGTGCCAGCACCAGGGTTGGCCAAAACAAATAAATACATATTTGACGCTTCTTTTTTGACAGCCTCCGTGGTCCAGTGGTTAAGGCGTTTGCCTGTTGACCCGGGGGTCGTGGGTTCGATTCCCACCGGAAGCATACTTTGTTTAGATGTTTCCAGTTTGGTTTGTTGCTTGAATCACCTGATTGTCTGATAATAAAGATGATTCCGTGCTTCGGAAGGCACGTTAAGCCGGTGGTCCCGGCTGCCATCTGGTAGTCGTTAAAGGAACCACGTCAGAGGCCGAGAGGCGGTTCCGAAGAACTCTTACACCAGGGTGAGCATGGTCGATTGACCGTGACACCTACTCGAAATGATGATGACGCTTCTTTGCCATGAATGTAGGCTGAGACCATAGATCTCCACTTGCCACAATCCTTACAAACCTCTTTCGCTCCATCCACTTATCCTTTAAGATTTGTTAATTTAATTACCCAGTTTAATTACAGTCAGGGGTGTCATCCTCAACTGCCTGTCCGGTGGTTGCAGGTATGGCATCGGGTACACACGCCCAGTCTCCCGAGCTGCTTCTTGCTTTTTCACCATTCATCCAAGTGAGTACTATCCCAAAACCTTCATTCCCTTCTCAAATCTAACAAATTCCTATCCTTCCCCAGCTTAATAATGCTTCCGATGGACAGCACTAACTGTCATGGTGGTGGAGTGGTGGACAACTGTAAACTGCGTTCGCAAACACGCCTGCCAAGCGTGGTGATCATCAAGCGTGGCAATATCCTCCCTCTAAACGAAGAATCTGTTAGTGGGAGGATATTGGGCTGAGGCTGAGGCTTTGGGGCTAGCTCAATCTGTGTGATTTGTCCGTATACATTTGAATCCTTAGGAGAGGCCGTTGTCCAGCAGTGGAAATTTATGGGAATGATGATTTAATTACCCACTTTAAAAAAATCTTGCCATTTCAAAACATATAACTAATTATTACTTACCTACTAATGAATACACAAACAAGAATATTGTTATATCTTACGTAGGTATCGCAGCGTTACCTTGTATTATCTACCTTTTGTTTCCTAATTTTAGAGGAAATGCGGTTTTAAAGTCAGCGAGGCGAGGGTGGCCTTTGTTCCAATTTGGGAAATCCCTGGTTGTTACGGAACAAAATACCGAATTAGGCAAGACCAGTATAAGCCTAAAGAGGGTTGAAATACTCATGAAAGTAAAATAATTGCAGTCATTCTATTTCTTTAGCTTATTTTTTGTATCCGGTAATGGCCTGGCCTGGTTCTGTTGAAACTAGACCCTGGGCGACGAAGTACCATATACCGACTGAGGATGCAACCGGGAAAGCGCTGAGATAATGATGATTGTGATGATGAAAATGAAGCGTATATATTTTGCGATAACCTAAATGTTTTAAGGATAGGGTTCTGTGTTTTAAACCCTAAATAAGAGTAATATTTGGAACATGTTTTGTATAATCAGTCTTATACTATTGCTATCTCAGAATTGGTAAAAGTATGCTTCCCACGGAAAGCTTACTTTGTTTAGTTCTTTCCAGTTTGGTTAGAACATTGCAGACTTGAGTCACTGAGATTGAGAGTTGATATTATAGATGATTTCGTGCTTCGGAAGCCGTTGGTCCCGGCTGCCCTCTGGTAGTCGTTAAAGAAACCACGTCAGAGGCCGAGAGGCGGTTCCGAGGAACTCTGACACCAGGGTGTCCATGGTCAATTGACCTAGCGTGTTGTAATGACTGAAACATCATGGTTATTAAGTGTCATAACATAGTGTTTATAAGACATTTTGGAGCAAAAACTTAAAAGATTAACTGGAGACAACGGTGCTCGAACTTTTGACCGGAAATCGATCTAATCTAAAAATACTCTGATATCTATGGATGTGCTATATAACAGATCCAGTCCAGAGTCTCAAATATTGGAATAATCCGTTATGCGGCAAAGTTAGTCATACTATTTGGCAGCTCCTTCACATGGACATGGAATTTATATACAATTTCGTAAAGGCTACCAGTTCGTAATACCCGTGGTAATAGATGCCTATTCATAAAACTTTTGTGCTTTACGTGAAGACGAACTGAAGAAGGTCAACAAATAGAGGCGTTTGTATAGACTCTGCATTTATTGGGAAAGTTGTTGCTTTAGTTTCGTTGATTGACTTGATGTTACTTTTAAACAACTAAGTCTATTTTGGTACGCAATATAGATTTGCGTAACTTTATTTGCGCAACTTATCTTGTTGAGAAATCAAATTATAATAACTTACGCTGGTATGGAGCCAAAAATCGACCTACTTAGTTTGTTAGCAAATGAAATGAAAATTATATTTTATTATTATCAAACATCTATTAATTATTCCACAAGTAACTAAAACCTGTTTGTACAAGAGGAATTAATTAGTATAAAATAATAAATCAAAGGAAATTGAGCCTGTGAAAATTACAGCTACAATGTTGCCAAATATCAGACGAAACTCAAAATTAATCTCATTAAGAGCCCGCCATATGCCAGGCGGCGTGGCGATACAAACGCGGATGGTCTAAACGCGTTGGCTACTTTGGATATTTTCGTTTTTTAGGAATATTCAAGGGTTATTTCGAAAAAGAAAAACATATGATGGCTGCCTTATCTGTAATGCAATAATAATCAAAACTTTCAAGGTTAATTTTAATGTATTTGGTGAATAATGCTATATACCGAGTAAATTAGACGTGATTTGGAGGCAACTTTGCAATTTTTTTCTATCGAGAAAATTTTACGCAATCGTGTTTTGGAGTCAGATAGTTACCAGAGTTAGTCCTGAACTTTGCTGCATTTTTATTTTTCAACTTGAGTATTTAATTATTATTGTTATAACAGTCAATCATGCAAAGCAGTGTGAGGTAGTACGGGCCCTTAAGCGCGAATTAAGTTAACCTATAAATGGACCATGTTTTGCAAAAACGTTCCAGCCAACAAATTCATAATTTTTGAGGTGAATATGCCATCGTACACAGAATAAGCGACTTTATAATCTGTGTGAACTATCCATATAAAATAAATACTTATACATGATCAAATCACAGATTGAGCTAGCCCCAATGTAAGTTCGAGACTTGTTTATGGGATACTAACTCAATAATATTATATTTTATATCAAATACATGTAGGTACCTATATATAAACATTCAAGACTCAGGCCAATCTAAAAAGGTAATTTTCCATCTTGACCTGACCAGAGATCGAACTCTAGTACTGTGGTGCGGCAGTCTGGTATAATAACCACTAGGCCTCAGAGGTCGTCCTTTTTTACTACTTCTCTCTTCTTCTACTCAGGTTCTCTTCATTTCTTCATTCGATCTCGTAGAGAAAGCGAGCATGGCCCTCACCATAGCTCTTTGACCGACCTCGAGCAGAACACTCAATATCATAAATGTCAACATATATATACACAAAAGACTTCTTCTTATACAAGAACACTTTATAGCACCAAAAATAAAAATAAAATATCCTCCATGCCTCTTCCATACCGGTCTGTGAGAAATCATTTATCATATCAAATATTCATCCGCTAGAGGGCGCTAACTAGTAAACATTAAGCTCTGTTAAGCTCGTACTATATTAAATTTTAAAATTGTTTTGCACTTGTTTTTGTGACAATAAAATAGTTTATCTATTTCATGGACTTCTTATGTGCGTTATGGACAATACATAAAAGTGGTTACTAGTGTAACAAACTGCTGCATAAGTTGAAAGTGTAATTCTCTAGTGACTTCGTGACTGTGACTTTTTCTGGTGAATTTGCACTTCTGTACGACGTTCTTGGCGGGGTGTATTGGCAGTGATTTATTTTCATTATTTATTGAACTACGTATACATAAAACCTGTTCATAATCAAATTGAATTCTTGATATCATCTGTTTCTGCAAGTCATTATAGACTTCCTACATAAATCTACGTACACTGGAACTAGATGGCACCACTTGTGTCTTGCTTAATATAGCACTCAGCATCTGGAGCTTGAACCCCACAGCTTTTTAATAGTTCCCTGCGCTTTCACAAGATGGCTCTGTCGGTATCTAGCCACTAGATGTCGCTAGGGTCCCTGTCCACAATAGAAATATAAACAATAAACATTCATTACATTACACTTCTCTGCTTCGTGTTATTTCACTCATATACTCAGCATGAATTGTAAAGGTTGCTGCCGATTAATTAATCCTGACGACAATTGTCTGGCCTGCCACCTGTGTAAGGGAAAGTTCCACAGTGATTGTCTTAACATCAAACAGGAACACTTTCTCACTCTCAGCAAGCAGTACCGTGACAACTGGAGCTGCCCTACGTGCACCAATGTGACCAGAAGGAAGGGATGTAACTTAAATACTCCAATGAAGGAACACCAAATCCCGCCATCCGATAGCACACTCGATACCATGGACATGTCCTGTGAAATATTTGAATACGATAAACCCTGCTCTAGTGACAAATTTAACGTACTTATGGAGACACTAAACCAGTGGCGTATTGATATTAACGCCAATATGTCGGCGATAAGTGATGATATAAATACTAGTCTTGGTGAAATTAAATCAGAAATTAAATCCCTCCGGCAGGACCATATATCCCTTAAAACAACAGTCAGCCGCTTGGATACAGAATTAAAATCATTAAAATGCTCGCTCGAATACCAAAGCGAACAACAAGTTAGTGTCACTAAGCGTGTCGAGGAGCTGTCCAGAACTGCTGGCAATCAGGCTAACTCAGCTGTGTCCCATCTCGAGTCAAAAATCGACGCTCTGGAGCAGCAAGCCAGACACTGCAATATAGAAATATGTAATATACCAGAACGTCGCAATGAGGACTTAACAGGCATTGTCGAAGCGGTCGGAGCTGCCATCAAGTCCCAGGTCACCCGACGAAATATCGTCTCCGTCCATCGCGTTCCACACGCTCAACAAGGAAGTAGCAAACCGAAAAACATCATTGTTAAATTTATGACACGACTACAAAGAGACAATTTTTTGAGCACTTTCCGAAAGGTTAAATTATTAAAGACGGACAAAGTAGGTATTCCCGGAACTCCCACGACAATATTTATCAACGAGCACCTGACTTTGCGAAGGAAGCAGTTGTTTCGTAAATGCCGCGAGGCCGCCAGGGAATTTGACTTCAAGTACGTGTGGATTAGAAACGCAACAGTACTTTTGCGAGAGCGAGACGACAGTCCAGCTATCGCGGTCCGAGGCGAAGAAGATCTCGCGCGGATTTTATCCACACAACATTTTAAAAAAGCGCAATAATCCAGTTAACGTTTTATTTTTCTTACCTTTGTTTTTAGCCTATTTATTTTTATTTTGTCTTATTCATCATTGCATGTATAATTACAAAAAAATGAACTCGTTTATATACAACACTATACTTTTGTTCTGTAATACTTCAACTGTTTATAATTTTAATATATTAAACGATAACTTTTCCTATTATTCAACTGTAAACATATTTAACCCTTATTTTACTGTAAATAAAGTCGCATACCTGTTCGGCATGTATATGGTAATTAAGCTACTACTATTTAAATCATTTCTATTGTAACATATAAAATTATTTTATAATTCTTTAGTCATTGTAGATTACTTGTTGCCTTAGCATCGTTATAATAACAAACAAATTGACCTTCCGCTGCAATATACTCGCGCGCAGGTGACGACTGTTCCGACCCTAGCCGAGTTTTAACGATGTATTCCGAACCTCCGTCCTAATCGCCGTTCGGGGCCTCCTAGCGCGACACTTCGCGGCGAGCCCGGCTGCGGGTCGCCCGCGTCTAGAATTCTTATTATTTCATTCGGAACGCTTTGAGTCCCGTGTGGACGCGTTTCCTTTTACTTAATATACATAGTTCTCGTGTAGTGTTTATCCCGTTGATGGGTAAGTGTTGCACAATTATCTTTAGTTAAGTAGCTTTATTGATAAACGGGTGTTATTGTGTAGTAACCGTTATTTTGCCACGCTGGTGGTCGTTTTCTTTGTCCGGTTTGGGAACATTCTCGAACATTCCTTTGTTCTACACAGTAGCACGTTGATTGTAATTTATTTTGCGAATAGTTATGCCTCCTAAGGTGTTCATTGGCCACTACTAGATAAGTAAATCATAATGTATGCAGTTCTAAAATCATGGTTCGTTGCTGGCTGATTTTGCCTGCCAACATATACGGCTTTACTTATGAATCTTTGCTTTAAACAAGCCAGTGTATTAAATTTAGTAGATATTTATTTACGCTGACGTACTAAATTTCGAATAAATAAATTAGTAAATTGCTTACACCCTTTGTCAGTAACGTTAATTATTTAAACGTGGTTTCTTACCCTCCCGTACGTAATGTTGAGTACGTTTTATAAGAAAAGATGTACAATTAGACGCAAAACATACGAATGCGCATAATCATTGTATCTTAATTCCATTGTAATGAAGCTAGAATCACTTACCGTTGCTTCCTGTTATATAACATGTCGATAAAGTCAATAAATTATCGCCTTCTACTGCTGCCTTTCCGAACTGTCTGTGCTTACGTGGAATTATAATTTTATATAGCCTTACTATTCTTATCTTTCGCTTGGTATGTGATTCTCGCGTCACCGCTTGGCTTCTCATGTACCTGGACTGCCCATCATACACGAATCACCGCTTCCTTGTAGATACCCAGCCCTTGGTGCACGCGTGTGATATTCTACAGTCCAGGGCAGAATAAGGGCACCTTTCTAAATATATCAATTGGACGCCTTCCAGGAACACCGTACGGGTTCAACCCGTAGCGATTGACGACGGACTTGATTGCGTCTATTATCTGTTGGCGCTTGATCCTCTACGGGCCGCAGAGGAGGCCTGAGTCATCCACATCCCTGTTGGAAATAAGCTGAGCTGCCGTCAACGGCCTGAGCTACCACGCGGTCGCATCCAAGGGGCGTGAGGTTTTTTTTCCTGAAGAACCGACCCAACTCTCAGCTTAATACCCAGAATCTAGGCTTCGGACCCACGTTTAACTTCTTGTACTTTTATACATCCATATTAAAATAATTGCTTTAAACTTAACTTAACCTAAACTTAACTTAATCTAAATCTTAATTGTAGTACATATTAATAAATTGTATCTTTGATAAATAATTTGTATTCTTTATTGTCCGAATAGGTTACCCTATAGGTTAATTTATACGTGACACTATATACCTGTATATTACTGCACTGTAATCTTTCTATAGAATATAAACATAATCATGTGGCACGGCATACTAATTATTTATTTATTTTAATAATTTTTAATATATACGTAAATATTATAATAAAGTTTGATTATGGATAGTTCGCCTCTCAACAATAACTTATCTATTTATTATCAAAATTGTGGAGGATTTAGAACTAAGCTATATACTCTTTATATGAACATTTTAACCAACTCTTATGATGTCATAATACTTACTGAAACTTGGTTGACGCCCGATATAGACAACAACGAATTTATAGACCAACGATATACCGTATTTAGATTAGACCGAGATCGTGAGGCCACGGGTAAGTGTGATGGGGGGGGGAGTGCTGGTGGCTGTCCTCCAGACCCTTAGACCAACATTAGCATATTCGTCTGCCTATGATTCCAGGCAACCTAGTAGGATTGAGCACATTATAATAAAAATACCCAGCCTCAATATTACAAAGACTCACTTTATTAGTGCAGCGTATATACCGCCTCAAACGTCATCTGACATATACGAGATCCACTTTGAGACACTCGAGAGCATTCTTATTAACCCAGAAGTTGATAGCTATTTTATAATCGGAGACTACAATATGCCCGAAATGAAATGGACCTCAAGTCCCATGCCTACCTCTGGTGTTACTCCTACTGTTTTCAACCCATTGGGATCTACTGCCAGGTGCTCATTATTGGTTAATCTTATGTCAGTGCTCGAAGCTTCTCAATACAATGGTTTCCTTAATGGTTTGGGCAGAGTATTAGATTTATTCTTATCTAATGTGCCGTCGTTCTTAAACATTGCGAACCCTCTTTTACCACTCCCACCATCCCCCCCCCTTGTTGGCTATTGTAGTGTAAATTGTGCGGAACAATCCTTAAAGAGAAGACCCTCGACCAAATACAATTTTCATAAGGCGAACTACGACCTAATTAACGCAGGTATTAAAAATACTGATTTGCATAGTTTATTAGACTATCTGCCTGCAGAAACGGACTTGAAGTTTTTTTGAACACTTTAGATAATTTAATAAAAGAACACTCCCCGCTATCTAGTACAAGATGTTCATCTTATCCGGTTTGGTTTTCCCACAGGTTAGTTAGATTATGTAAATTAAAAGAAAAAGCCTGGGTGAGGTGGAAAAAATATAAAAATCAAATAGACTATGAATTATTCTCTCAGTACAGAAAAGAATTCAAAATTAAGTGCGACGAATGCTTTAAAAAATATATCAATTCTGTTGAAGATAATATAAAGAAAAACATAAAACATTTCTGGACGTATACAGCAAATCGTAAATCCAAATTTAACATACCTTCCACAATGCATTATCAACATGTAAACTCCGACGACCCAGAAACCATATGTAATATGTTCTCGGATTACTTTCAATCTGTTTTTGAGTTTCCCTCACCCAAACTGAAACAATGGCAGCCGCCAATTCATTCTAGTGATGATGATATCCATATAACTAACATCCAGCTCAGTGAATCTGACGTTTTAAAAGAATTACAGTCATTGGATACTTCTAAGGGGCCAGGGCCTGATGGTCTTCTTCCACTGTTATTTAAAAAAACTGCCAAATATATATGCGTGCCGCTCTGTATAATTTACAATAAATGCTTGGACGAGGGTGTATTTCCTGAATTATGGAAACGTGCTAACATAACTCCCATACATAAAAGTGGCCCTAAACATGTTTGTGAAAATTACAGACCTATCTCCATTCTGTGCATACTGGCAAAGTTGTTTGAACGCCTTGTTCATAATATTGTTTACCCGATCCTACATAGGTCCATAATCCGGGAGCAACATGGCTTTGTCAAACAACGGTCTACTACTTCTAATTTGATTGTCTTCACTAATTTTCTATTCGAACATATGGATCGCGGTATTCAGGTTGACGTGGGTTATACGGACTTCAAAAAAGCCTTTAACAAGGTCGATCATGAACTACTTTTGAACAGGATAGCTTTCAATGAAATCCGTGGTAATCTATTGCGTTGGTTCCAGTCATATATTTCTAATAGATCTCAAACAGTCGTCATCAATGGGTATCAATCCAAGAGTGTTTTGATCACCTCAGGAGTCCCTCAAGGATCCTTACTCGGTCCGTTGTTGTTTATAATTTTCATAAACGATATAATAAACTGTTTCCATCACTCAAACTTTTTGCTGTACGCTGACGACCTCAACATTTTCAAGGCAATTAATAGTATAGATGATTGCATCAAACTGCAAGATGATCTTGAAAGGCTCTCTACCTATTGTCTAGACAGTAAATTACAGTTGAGTATCAGTAAATGTCACACAATATCTTTTACCAAAAACTTAAATGTCGTAAAATTCCCCTATATATTAAACAACACATTTCTTACCAAAGTGTCATCCGTGAGGGACCTGGGTGTACTTTTGGATACTAAGTTATGCTTGGATGGACACATAGATAATATCATTAATAACGCTCTTAAAATGTATGGCTTTGTTCTACGTTCGTCCTTGGAATTTAAACAAGCCTCCACATATCTATACATGTATAAATCACTTATTCGCGCTCAACTATATAAATAAATATATTTTAGAGGCCAAAAAATTAGTGGATGAAGCTGACTTTAATAAACAGCAGTATGAAACTCTCTTACAAAAGCAGCAGTGCTATAGTGCTCCTGAAACAGCAATTACCATGTCACCTGTAATAGCCATTGCTCCTGAGTCTAGAGAATGTAATACTGAAAAATGTAACCTAGAAACAAGGATAGGTACGATAGATAGATAGTTTTAATAAGAAAAGTTATTGTAACAAATTATTAATTTACTCTGATAAATTAGGTCAAGGTCTTAGTAGCATAATTTTGAATCACCTCAACCATAACTGTTCTGTATATAACACATGTACACCCGGCGCTTCTTATTTAGACCTGCTAAATAACATTACTTGTGACAGTCTTGATGAAAACTGTACAATATTAATATTATGTGGTGATAGTTCGTCTATATCGAAAAAGAATATTAAACAAAGTACGGACAAATTAATTAATATTAATAAAAAAACACAATGTAAATTTATGATATGTGCCTTTCCGTATTCGGAATCGCTAGATAAAAGTAGAAATGAGCACATACATAATTTAAATGTACATATGTACAACATGACATATCGTCATGGCGATTTTATTTTTTATTTAGATATAAATAAGTTTTTTTAGTAGATTTAAGTTGACTCACGATACTATGTATCTTCCTTTTAATTTTAAAAGACAAATAGCTACGTTAGTAGCTTTTAATATACAAACTTTTGTTGTACGTAGTACAACTTTAAATAATTTTAAATTTGACACAGGCATTGCAGCTGATGATATTCGTAAAATACATAATACTCAGTCTGATTTAAACTAAGTAATAAGACAACAGTCAAGGCGAAAGAATTTAATATTTTTCATCAGAATGTCCAAGGCCTGACTAGCAAATTGTTAGAATTAGAGTTATTTATTAACAGTAAAGATTTACATGTAGTTTGTGTGACTGAACATTTTATGCAGTCTCACCAGCAACAATTCAATGTAGAAAATTATTTATTGACAAGCTCGTATACCAGAGAGACTAAAGAAAAAGGCGGTAGCTTAATTCTAACTCGAAGTGACGTAAAATGTAAAGAACGTAAGGATATTGTTAGTCTTTCGGTAGATTGTAATGTTGAGCTGTCATGTATCGAACTAAGGAATTATATTATAGTATGTGTATACAGACCCCCAAGATCAGATTATAATACTTTAGAATCAGTTATTGAAGATGTCTTAAAAAAAATTAAGTTGTTGTCGCAAAAATATTATAGTGTGCGGTGATTTTAATGTTGATTTGTTAGTTACAACAACTGAAAGTGTTCGATTTTTAAATGTCTTTAAATCATTTGATTTGGTTAATTTGTTTTTGGAGCCAACTAGAGTTACTGAAGATTCTGCAACGTGTATAGATAATGTTTTCTGCAATTGCACTGCTGTTGACAAATATATAACTAAAAATCTAACCTCGGATCACTTTGGTCAGTACGTAAAGCTTATAAATGATGTAGAAGTAGACTTACCAAAATTAACCTTTAGATCTATAACCAAAGCTAAAATAAATGTATTTAAGAAAAGAATATCTGAAAAAATTCCCCTAATTGAAGAAACTAGAGATGATCCGGATGCTCTATATAATAAAATGTTTGGTGTTATTAAATCGGAATTCAACAATACATTCAAAATTAAAAAATGTACTAAACGTATCCGTAAAAAATTTAGTGAATGGGCTACAACTGGTATTTACGTTAGTAGAAACAGGTTATACGAATTACTAGCTATGAAAGCTTACAAAAAAAAATCCTGAATTTATCAATTATGTTAGAACTTATTCTAAGGTTTTTATAAAGGCATGCGCAAAATCTTTATATACTAGAAAAGCTATTCTAGATTCTCATGATAAGATAAAGACCACTTGGAAAATTATTAACACGGAAACTGGAAAATCTAAAAATCGTGACAACAAAATAGAATTAAAAATTGATAATAAGATCCTCAGTAATAATGAAGACGTCGCAAAATATTTCAAAGATTACTTTACTAATATTCCCGTAAACACTACTGTCTCCTTACGTTCATCATCAGAGGAATCTAAGAAACTTGTATCAAGCTGTATACCGGTATGTAACAACTATTTAATATTTCAACATGTAACACCTCAAATAATCATTGAAACATTTAAGAGTTTGAACAATAAGAAAACCGGAGATTTGTGGGATATCTCTGTATTTGTCATTAGTAACATTATTGAAGTAATCGCGCCGTATTTAGCTTCTATATTCAATAAGTGTGTAAACTATGGGACATTCCCTGACTTGTTGAAGTTAAGTAAAGTAATTCCGTTGTACAAATCTGGCGATAAAAATGATCCCACTAATTACCGTCCCATTTCTATTCTGCCAGCGCTTAGTAAAATATTTGAAAAGATTATTTTTAATCAGTTATTAGCTTATTTCAACAATCATAGTCTTTTCCATCGTGAACAGTATGGTTTCACAAAGGGTCGGTCAACTACAGACGCGGGTGTAGCTCTGTTGAAATACATATATGATGCTTGGGAGGAAAAACAAAATGCTATTGGTATTTTTTGTGATCTTTCCAAAGCCTTTGATTGCGTAGACCACAATACCCTTCTCTCGAAGCTGGAGCACTATGGAATAAAAGAGAAATCTCGCGATTTAATTGAATCTTATTTAAGTGGGCGAACTCAAAAAGTTAGTTTAGATAGGGTTCAATCCTCCGGATCATCGGTTAAGATGGGCGTACCCCAGGGCTCTATACTAGGGCCTCTGTTATTCCTCATTTACATCAATGACCTACCTTACTGTGTGAATACATGTAAGGCTGTACTATTTGCCGATGATACCTCTCTTGTCTTCAAAATTGATAGACAAACTGATTCTTTTGACGTGGTTAATAGTACTTTAGCTCAGGTGTTGGTTTGGTTTACAGCGAACAATCTGTTATTAAATGCTAAGAAAACGAAATGTATTAAATTTTGCTTACCAAATGTTAAAAAAATTCCTACACGTATAATAATGGATAATGAACCACTAGATTTAACAGATAAAACAACATTTCTTGGAATAACTCTTGATGCCGGGCTTCAATGGGGTGCCCATGTTACTACGTTAGCGGGTAAACTTAGTTCTGCAGCTTATGCTGTTAGGAGAATTAGACAACTGACCGATGTTGATACTGCGCGTTGAGTATATTTCAGTTGCTTTCATAGTGTTATGTCTTACGGAATTTTACTATGGGGTAACGCTGCAGAATTAAACACCATATTTGTACTGCAGAAACGCGCTATCAGATCTATATATAACCTTGGTGCTAGAGAATCTCTTAGAGAATTGTTTAAAGATATAAATATTTTAACATTACCTTCTCAGTATATATTTGTGAATATTATGTTTGTGCGCCATAATCTTGATTTATATAAGAAAAATATTGATATTCATGATCGAAATACGAGAAATAAAAATAAATTAGCTACACCAGTTTTGCGATTGCAGAAAACTATGCATTCATCTCTGGGAGTACGCTTCTATAATAAAATTCCTGCAGAAATATTAGGTCTGCCTATACTTAAGTTTAAAGCGACTCTAAAATACCAATTAGTAAAAAAAGCATATTATTGCATTGCTGATTATATAATTGATAAAAATGCTTGGCAATTAATATAAATTTATTTGATGATATAATATATGTAAACAATGTAATCGGAACCCTTCAGGCACATAGGGACCAAGTCTGGACTGAGTTTCTTTCGGCGTATTCTTCTCACCAGTGGTCGTTGCGAAACGCTAGTAGTATTTCGATTTTGCATAAATTAAACAAATATAAGAAATAAAAATATGACGTTCAAAAAGAGATACATGTATCCAATTTTGAATAAAAATCTTTGACTTTTGACTTTTGACTAGAGTATGCCGTGCCCATATGGAATCCATATTATAGTAAATATGCGGATGCTATTGAAAGATTGCAGAAAAAATTCTTAAAGGTCATGCATTACAGGTGTTTCAAGCGTTACTTGCCTTATCCTATATTGCTCGACAAATACAATATGCTCACACTTAGTGATAGGCGTAATTACCTTGAAGCATCTACTCTGCATAAAATAGTCAACAACCATCTTGACTGCAATGAAATTGTTGATAGATTGCGCTTTACTGTACCACGTAATGCTGTTATGAGAGAGGCACGTTCTCGTCCCTTATTTGCACTCAGTACATGTCGCACAAACAGTGGACAGAGAGCCCCTCTTCATCGTATGATGGAATTGTATAACACCCATTTTGTTGATATTGACATTTTTGCATGCAGTGAGTTCAAATTCAAAAATCTTGTACTCCAAAAACTAACTCACTCTTAAGTATTTTCCTTTTTTTTTTAGTTTATTTATTAATATATAGTACATAGTATTGTTCAAGTACAATTAAGTTATTAAGCTTTATTTTTGTCACAAAAAACCATTGTCTTTTGTTAGATAAGATCATATATGTAAATCTTGAATTTACATGCGTCATAACTATGATAGCTAGCAGCCCTTAAAACTATTTGTTACTCTGTGAATAACGTTGTGGGCTACGTTATTGATAATTCTGTAGAATGTATACTTGTACCATTACTTATAACGTAGCTGTTTGTTGTTCCAAATAAATAAAATAAATAAAAGAAAAAACGTAGAATATACCAGCTGCTTCTCTTCCCGCGCAGATCGTAAAAACCGATCGAGGGAATAGGTAAATCTGAGGAATCATGTTAATAGACGATGCGGCTAGCAACCCATCACTATTTTGATTCCGTTTTCCACCTAATGCCTACCTAAATGCTAAACGTGGCCTTCAGGTCTTACAGACCTAGGCTCTGTCTACCCTGCAAGGGAAAAAGATGTATGTATATAATAAAAAAATACAAAATTAACTACAAAGGAATAGTATAAAATGGTATAGGTACAACTGGCGGCGGTCTTATCACTTAGAGCGATCTTTTGGCAACCGTTAATGATAATGAAGCCAGCCAAGTGCGATTCGTATTCGCAAATGAAGGTTTCTTACAAGAAATGTATTCAACTACATACATACATAGTATCACGTCTTTTCCCTTGCGGGGTAGACAGTGCCTAGGTCTATAAGACCCGAAGGCCACGTTTAGCATATTGGTGGGCATAGGCGGAATCAAAATAGTAATGGATTGCGGGCCGCATCGCCTATTAACATGATTCCACGGAATTTTGCCCGTTCGATCGCGCTAATAAGCAGCTGGTACATTCTACGTTTTTTCTTTTCTCCCAGACCAGCATGGAAGAATGTTAATTGCCCTAGAAAATCGAAGAGATAACATGATAGTACACTCGTTCCGACACGGCCAGTTTATAAAAAACTATTGTAGAAGGTAGAAGAGGGATAGGAACGAAAAAGTGGGAAGGGTTTCGTACCAAGAAGTAAAAAGATTATAATATATTCTTTTTACATCTTATATTATGGATACATGGATCCATATTATGGAAGAAGCTCCACCGGCAAGAGCGGAGCACTTATACTTTGATGAAGGCAATAAATTGCGATTTTTGTAGTAAATAATGTTTATTGAGGGAACAACTTAAGGGTCGGATGACGGCGATCGACGGTTTGCCTATACTAAACGCGTGCAAAGTATGAAGATCCTTTTTGAAACGCGGTTGACCGTCGCCTGCGCTTCGATTTGTTTAGGCAAACCGTCGATCGCCGTCAATCAGTGTGGCCCAAACCTAATTCCACGCTCCTACAAATAATAAATGTTGTATTAAAATGAATTTATTTAGCAGAGTTAAAGCCAAGTGCGACTTAGACTCGCGCAGAAGGGTTCCGTACCGTAATCTATAAAAACGGCAAAAAAATAATGTCTGTTATATTAGAGCCCCCTTAAATATTTGTTTTAAAATTTCATTATTTATTTTTAAAGTGAATATATAATTAAATATTCTGTGAATATTTCATATCGAGCGAAAACGAGCTAAAAAATCATGTTTGTTGTATGGGAGCCCCGTTAAATATTTATTTGTTGTTATAGCGGCAACAAAAATACATAATGGGTACGGAAGCCTAAAACGCATTTAAAATCACATTTCCTGAATAGAGGTTTATTATCCACTTAAATTAACAAATTTTAAGTGTTGTGTGCTATGATTATTTCCGTCCACACCTCAATCAAACTTTTCATCCTACATTGACGGACATATGGTAAGCATGGCTCTACTCTCTACGGGATTACTCGCCAATCAATATGCAGATTTTCATGGCCACTTTCAACTGTTAGTTGTAATAGTATTTGTATTTTCTTTGGTTATTTCTAGACTTCTTATTAAAGATATAGGTTTTCTAGACTTTTTCTTTAAAGGTATAGGTTCAAATTCCATCTTGTTGCGCGGCGCGTGGAGCATTTTCCGTTTACATGGCAAGCAGCGCTGATCGCGGCATCGCACGCTCAATCTCAAACATATGACGCTCCAAAGGAGACGCGGCACTTTGGGCGGTGTGTGTGGCGAGACGTTTTACGCCGTGGAGTATGTTTCAAATTCTGCTCGCATATTAAGCAGCAAAAAAGCAGTTCTATTTCTATTGATATAAGGTCGATTTAAAATTGATCATGAAAGTTTTTAAAATCATTTGTGTTAATACTTTATACCCAGCACTTGTCGTAGCATGCACTGCCGCGTACAACGCCGCGTTGCCCGCGGTGTGCAGCACATAACCAAACGTTGTATCTCAAGCAAAGGCTCAAAAAACGACTCTCTATAATAATATGCGGCAATATATACGGTAATAACTTTAATGATTGAAGTACACTTAGTTATTATTCACATGTCAACTGGTCTAACTCGTACTCACAAGTTTATAATTCAGGTCCACTTTTCTATACTTTAGATAATGCGACCGACGCTTGCAAATGCTGAGTAACGAATGAGCTTGTGCTCCCTTCTTTGCTAGGTCACCACCCACACTCTCCTATGAGAGATGGTAGGGGCCACGATACCGGTGTTGCCAGAAAATAAAATATCAAAATTTATTCGCTTTTAAAGAAAAATCATTACAGGTGTTGCCAGAAAATAAAAATATATTAACTATTTAAAAATCATGACAATAAAAGGCCACCAACAACGCAACCATTATTAATATGTGGTTGCGTTGTTGGTTGCACATGTATTATATTTATATCTGTTAAAAGCTATGTTAAGATGTATGTGTAATCGTTTGTAAACCCAAATAAATAAAATAAAAGGCCTCATACTTTACCATTTCGAGATTTCGACAGCACGTACCGCTCGACGCGCCAACTTAAAAGGTCTTATATTATTTTCCTTTCATGTCATACTCAAACTTTCCGTCCCGCATGTTTATTATGGTAAATATGTCTCGGAGGAAAAAGTCGCAAATAAAAATAACTCTACCACGTAACCATTCAATATGCAGATTTTCACGGCCAAGCCCAGCTCAGCAGCTGAGCGTAATTACTGAAAATAAACTAGAATACATGGAAGCCTTTTCCTCATGGAGATTAAGTTGATTCTAGACTTCTTTTTTAAAGATATAAGTAACTAGCCCGCGTCAATGTCGATCCTTTGAGACAGTACTTTTTAAAATGTACCCTATGTCCTTCCCCGTACCCCAGATAACGTGTATGCAAAATTTCATGATGATCGGTTCAGTAGTTACGACGTGAAAGCGTAACAAATAAACAAATAAACTCACTTTCGCATTTATAATATTAGTTAGGATTACGTTACGGAATTACTACATATTATATACCTACTACATGAGATTGTAGGCCAAATCCTCTGTCTGCTCTGGCTAAGTATGGCTCCGGTAGTACAGAGAGGGTCATACTCCTGCTTTCAAAGATTCGGCACGCGCTGTACAGACGCAGGACATTGATTTCATTTTGTTACGCAGCAGCAAATAACACAGATTAAAAATATTTTTCGTCTTTGGGGAGTTAAAGGCGGTTCTTAGCATTTTTTTTAATTTTTCATGTTATGTACTAATGAAAAATATTTTCCAAATTAAATAATTTTATTATTTTAATTTACTTCCCAAACTCTATTATGGTTGTGGGTGTACTGCAATCCATGACTTTACCTCATGTCACAGTAACTCTACCTGAGGAAAAATCTTTTTTTTTTTATTATTATATTTGACGGCAAACGAGCAGACGGGCCACCTGATGGAAAGTGGTCACCGTCATCCATGGACATCTGCAACACCAGAGGAGGTAATCTGCAAATCAATTCAGAAAACCCTCATTGACCTCACGCCAAAATATTATATTAGCTCCGTGGCGCAGCGGTCAACACGCCAGCCTGCGACACAGAGTGCCCGGGTTCGATCCCCGGCCAGGTCAAGATGGAAAATGATCTTTTTCAGATTGGCCTGGGTCTTGGATGTTTATCTATATATGTATTTGTTATAAAATATAGTATCGTTGAGTTAGTATCCCATGACACAAGTCTCGAACTTACTTTGGGGCTAGCTCAATCTGTGTGATTTGTCGGTATACATTTATTTATTTATATTTATTATTGATAGCTCAATGCTCAATTTGGTTGGATACACAGTTGTAATACGTGTTCCGACGAAATTGAGTATTTGAGTGTTCGCGTTATATTAGGTCTCAGTTGTGACCTTCCAAAATTGTTTAGATTAGAGAGTGATACACAGCATGCTGAACAGCTGAACATCCATGAGGATCAAATTAGGCGCTGCCTCCATATAAACAGTGAAAAACAAACGATAGCGCGTTTCAACTCGGGTCAGCACCATCTAGCGGTAGCGGCGGAACTAAATTGTTGTAGAGAAGATACCAAATGTAATTTTATTTTAAATCTTTAAAAGCTCTTTATTTAGAAACTCCACTAGGACAAAATGATTTAAATATATGTCATTGACCTCAGATTATGTCGCTGAATATTAGTAAGGCTCCGCAGTCCATCTGTCTTTCCGTTTTTTCGTTCGTCTAACTCAGGGCTGTATCTTTTGAAACGTAATAGAAAGAAAGAAATAATAATGAAAATGATTTATTCGGTAAAAATTAACAAAAATATTACAATTAAAATCCTTAAAATATTACAATTAAAATCCTTACCCTTACTAATATTATAAACGCGGAAGTGAGTTTGTTTGTTTGTGAAGCTTTCACGCCGTAACTATTGAACCGATCATCATGAAATTTTGCATACAAGTTTTCTGAAGTACGGAGAAAGACATAGGCTACCTTTATCCCGGGTAAAAATTACTATTGGCGAGGGATCGACATTGACGCGGGCGGAGCCGCGGGCAAAATCTAGTAAAATATAAATATAAAGTAAATTAACAAAATTATAAATTTAAACACATTTGCAACCGAAAAGGTGTTCACTCAGCATCTTATGTCATACCCATAGTTTAAAAAAAAATGCGTCTCGTCTCGTCATATCCATAGCATACAGCGTGTAAATTGACCCTCGACATTCCCTTTACGGGGTGACTCAGCCCATCAATATGAACAACTTTTCCTGATAGTATGACGTGATAGTATGTATTAATTCATAGATTTAACCTTTAACTGGTGACATGGTTTTTTTGTAACGTAACTGGTGACGAGCGGCCTGAGAGGCCGCTGCCGTATTTGGTCAATAACATGAAAACTGTGTTTGTTTGCATACCACAGTTGTTTAAAAATGTTAAATGGAATATTAAGTAATACAATTAAACAATGTACTATTCTATAAAAATATTTTTTAATTAGGAACTTTCCATCAAAATGTCGGTAGTCACTAAAATTAAAAAACTAGACTTAAGATAAGCAATTAGTAATAAAACAAATAAAATTAACAACTTTTAACAAAAATACTGATTTTCCTTAAAGTTTACATACAAAACAACTAAAAAAAAATTAAACCTCTAATCAGAAGTCTATAATCACAAACTTGACAATGGGTAAACTTTGGTTATTTTTATTGGCAGTTGAGGCATAACTGATTCGCATACTGCAGTATGCGAATCAGTTATGCCTCAACTCAGCTGTTTTCCACACGAATGCCATTAGTAATTTGATTTTCGTTTTAGTTTAGGAGGACAACTGATACACGTTTTCCGTGTTTTTGTCCTATTTTCGGGGTTTTGTGGTTCAGGTGGCAAATCAAGACCCAAAACACGCGAATCCGCAAATTATCAAATCTATTCATTTGATAATTTTCGGATGCCAAAAGAATATTTATACCAGTATTTGGCACTACATTCTATGCACCCGACTCCCTACGCTTCTTTTTTGGAGGTCCGGAATTATTCATTGCAAATAATAGCTGAAAAAAACAAAAATTACAATACAGAATATTACTTCAAAAAGTTACGTAAGTGGTGACATACGGTCTGAGAGGCCGCTACCAAACTTTACGTACATATAACTTACCAATTTGGGCCCATCCGACGCAGCTATCCCCTTCCACAGCGTGGACACATCTAAAATCAAAGGTACTGAGGTGCACAAACGATGTACGTGCGGGGAAGGGGGTGAAATGACAATTCACCGACGACGCTCGGCCTGTGAGACCGCTTGTCACCAGTTAAAGGTTAAAAAAAAAATGGCGTCTGGTAATTAATATTACTTACATAATATATAATATAATAAGTAATACTATATAAAGATAAGAGAACTTATCTACACTTCTTAATTAATATTAAAAAGAGATAAGATTTGATTGTTTATTTGTTTACATTGAATAAGCTCCGAAACTATTCGACGATTTGGAAAAATCTTTCAGCATTAGAATTTGCATTATCCCTGATGGAAATAGGCTATTGAATTAAATACCTATACATACCCATGCGAAGCCGGGGGGCCGCTAGTATGCTATAATGTTTTTTTGTTTGTTTTTCGTATAAGTGGCCAACACTGGTGTCCGATTTTTCAAGCTGCCTAAGGGCATCTAATATAGCTTAACGACTGCCATCAACGATGACAGCCAGGGCCATGCGTAACGTGCCTTCTGAAGCCCGGAAGAGCTCGAGAATTGTTTGTACCCATCACAGTAGGGACTGTGACCAGGGTTTCTTAGCATGCGTAAGCGCTTATATTACGTACACGAACTGGGCCATTGAGGTCCTCAATATAACAGAAAAATCATTAAATAGCATTAATAGCTTTAAATTCAATCGTATAAAAGCAGTTAAACGGTGATCGTCAAACCGAAAACTCCTAGAAACAGATTCAACGAATTTTAGTTCGCTAAATTCCTAAATTATCTATAAATCCAATCATTGAGAGCAATTAGGGGTGAATGAATGAAATTGCTTTCTCTAGGTTAACCTAAAATATTTTGGAACTAAGCTTTAAATCTCTTAGGCATAAGACTAAAGGGCTTTTGCCAACGCTTACGGAATCCCAACCGAATTGAGTGGAACGAAATGAAATTATTTCCGGTATCATTTATATGGAACGAAGGCTGCATGTAAATGTGCCGGTTAAAGTGGGTTTTATTGCATAACTTTTGACGCACGAGCATCGACTTCAATAATATATAATAGACATTCACGGAGCTGGTTAATGGATGGATGGTATTTTTTATCCATTTATCATCATCAGGTCTTTTTAGTCTCCACTGCAGGAGCATGACCCTCTCTGTACTACCGGAGCCATACTTGGGCCAGAGCAGACATAGGTTTTGGCCTACACTCTCCTCGCTGGCCAGACGGGTTGGAGAGCTCGGGATATCCAGTTATATTGACATCATCATCATCATCATCATTTCGAGTAGGTGTCACGGTCAATCGACCATGCACACCCTGGTGTCGGAGTTCTTCAGAACCGCCTCTCGGCCTAATGCCGGAAAAAATAGTCAACCTTACGTTTGCATTTTTTCGCAGGGTTGAGTACTATTCAGAATAATCTTATTATTATTTAATAATAATGTCAAATTGACCACCAGTAATCGCTTTTACACAGGCTCTCTCATACACACATACACACACACCCCCTCACCAACACACACACACACACCAACACTCACCCTCACGCACACACCCTCGACTCTCACCCTCACACTCACACACACACACACACACACATACACACACACACACACATATATAAGTAAATAAATATATGATCTTCTGCTCTAACTTTCATGTATTTACGTTAACTAGGCCTAAGTTATTATGATGTGTTCTGGAAGAGCGGATCCACCTGTCACAGGCTTTATCTAAGCTTACTAGGTGGGTGAAATATGTATTTTTATAAATTAAGGCTTGGAAATAAAGATTTTTTAATTTTTTTTAATTTTTCATATTCTATAGGTTTCATACTTTTGATTGGTATGTTATTTGTCTATTAACCGAACCGGTGAATTGTTGAAAAAAAGATTAATTTTGTTAATTTTTAGGCAACAAACTTGCAATATATTTACTTATATAATTTACTGGGATGTAAAATACTTTTCATTCATTAACCAGTTCGGTGATTAGTTGTATAGTGGGATCTTAGACTATTAGGATAGACGACTGAAATAGTAGATTGTGACGCGGGGTCTAAAAAAAATGGAGCTTTCATCTTTGACTCCATAGGAAAAGTTGTTCATGGATCGAACAGGAATTTCTTTACATATTGTTTATGTATCTATTATTAAACATTGTATCGTTGAGTTAGTATTCTACGACTCAAGTTCACAACTTACTTTGGGGCTAGCTCAATATGTGTGATCTGTCGCTATGTATAATTATATTTTATTTAAATATAATTTGTAATAAAAACTATCGATTTTGATTATGGATGCAAAGACTGTATGCTTAGCCCTATGACTGACGAATGGACAGACAGCGGAGTCTCAGTAATATAATAAGGGGGCAAACGGGACCCGTTTGCCCCCTTTAGCTACGGAACCTACGGCACCCTAAAATGGACAATTACATAAAGTTGGGTTGGATGACGAAAGAAAAACCGGCTAAGTGTGAGTCGGAACCATACCACAATTACAATGTTAAACTAAAAAAGTGCTCCACAATCACGATTCATATGCATAAAAAAAAAATATAGGGGGGGGCACTTAATATTTTTCTTGTTTTTATTATTTTTTGTCATAGCGGCAATAGATGCACATTCTGTGGAAACTTCAAGCCTCTACTACATATTAAAATAATAGATACAAATATGAAGCCCTGCATAAGACGGTCGGATGGACGGATAGCGGAAGTTTAATAATAGGTCCCATCCCTTGGGGTACGGAACCCTAAGCGTAAACTGATATTGCCTTGTACTGCCGTCGCTCGTCTCGTAAAAGCTCTTTAAACTGCGACGGCACTCTCAGCTTTTACAGATTTTCACATGCGACCTGGCAGCTTCCACGCATGGCCCGCGCGTTTATTCGTGAATACTTTTATTTCGTTTGTCACGTACAGAGTCAAACATCAGTAGGATGTTGTGTAAACACGAGATAGTATGTTTTAACCTACATGTCTTAACATGTAGGTTAAAACATACAATATACATAAATAAATAAATATAAACGGACAAATCACACCGTGTGGTATCCGGCAGAGTAGAATAGGACCACTCCAAGTCTTCCCGTGGATGTCGTAGAAGGCGACTTAGGAAATACAAGCTAAACAAAGCTTATAAACATCTGTGAGACCTCTCGAACCCGTCTGGCCAGCGTGGAGAGTGTAGGCCAAGTCCTCTGGCTGCTCTGACCAAGTATGGCTCTAGTAGTACAGAGAGGGTCGTGCTCTTGTAGTGGAGACTAAAAAAGACCTGATGATGATGTTGATGATGGACAAATCACACAGATTGAGCTAGCCCCAAGGTAAGTTCGAGACTTGTGTTATGGGATAATAACTTAACGATACTATATTTTATAACAAATACATATATAGATAAAAATCCAAGACCCAGGCCAATCTGAAAAAGATCATTTTCCATCTTGACCTGGCCGGGGATCGAACCCGGGCACTCCGTGTCGCAGGCTGGCGTGTTAACCACTGCGCCACTGAGTTGTCAAATGAGTTGTTGTCAAGATGACATAACATGTATACATACATGTTATGTCATCTTTTTCCGTTGTGGGGTAGACAGGGCCCAGGAGCTTTATTTTTGAACTGGTAGAATCAAGCCAGAGGTTGTGTTCCTATTTTACGTCTTTTCAACTGACTCCAAAAAAGAAGGAGGTTATCAAGTCGGTAGGTTTTTTTTTAATGTTTCTTACCTTTTACCTAAGATCTTCATTTATGAACCGATTTTAAAAATTCTTTTTTAATTGAAATGGTATGCTATCAAGTTGGTCCCATTTAAATTTCATCACAGTCGGTTCAGTAGTTTTATTGTAATCGGTTTTTAATATGAAAGATTATTGAACCGTGCGAATAGTCCGAATGCTTCTAAGTTAGTTACTACTCCTTGGTGGTTGTTGATGATCGTAAATGGTGAAAGGGACGATGGGTTTTGATGAGATTCAATGGTGACCCTATAGAAATGGTACATGATAGTACCCGATGGTACTCAAATTATACTTAAATGGTATTCGGAGGTACGCGTCTTTTAGTCCAAATTATCCTGATGGTTTCGTGCGACCATTCAGAAAAACCATTCAAAGCATTCTAATAATGGTTCAAAATAGAGCCAATTAAGATCCACCATGCGGATGTGGAACAACGAGTGGCGAATCGATACTACCAATTAAAAAATTGAGTTCCAGTTCATTTTCCTCAGAGACATAAATTCCCTCGGGCTCCGACGCATCAAAGGTGAGACGCAGCCGGGAGAATCCTCAGTTGAAGAGGGTAGATAAGTCAACTAGTGAACTGCTTCTGTGGTCCAGTGGTTAGGGCGTTTGCCTGTAGACCCGGGGGTCGTGGGTTCGATTCCCACAGGAGGCATATTTTGTTTAGTTGCTTCCAGTTTGGTTAGGACATTGCAGGCTTGAATCACCTGATTGTCTGATAATAAAGATGATTGTGTGCTTCGGACTGCCATCTGGTAGTCGTTAAAGGAACCACGTCAGAGGTCGAGAGGCGGTTCCGAACAACTCTAACACCAGGATGTGCATGGTCGATTGACCGTGTCACCTACACAAAATGATGATGATGATGAGTGAACTCTACTATCAACTTTACCCGTGTGTCGGGGCTAATGCGATTTATACGCGCGCGTTCATTCGAAAATAGTGTCAAACACACACGCCGCGCCAAACTAGATTTATTTGCTTTAGGAAACTCGTAACTCTACCTAACTTTTCGACTTTTACGTAACCTTGAGGAGCTCGAGATCCCAGTAAGTGTATGAATTAGCGCTAACGCATGTTAAGCAACCATTTAATATAATAATAGCGAGCTCCGTGGCGCAGTGGTTAACACGCCAACCTCTGTCACGTGGGTGCCCGGATTCGATCCCCAGCCAGGTCAAGATGGAAAATTATCTTTTTCAGATTGACCTGGGTCTTGGATGTTTATCTATATATGTATTTGTTATAAAAGATAGTATCGTTGAGTTAGTATCCCATAACACAAGTCTCGAACTTACTTTGGGGCTAGCTCAATCTGTGTGATTTGTCCGTTTAAATCACTTATTACTTATTGACCGAGCGAGCGAAGCGACCGAAGCGTCGCAGTTTCCACTGGCCCAAAATTCTTTTGTCCGTCTGTCTGTCTGTCTGTCTGTCTGTCTGTTCTCGCCTACAGGTCGCATTTCTCAACCGATTCTCATGAAATTTTGTGAGCAGGTTCGGTAATTATATAAAATTTTTTAGTCGTGCCAGATTTTCGAAATTTAAAAAAAATGGCGGATATATGGGGTTCTGAAACTTAAAAAAACTCATAGCACAGCTATTTGGAAAAAAAATAAAAAATGTCATTAGACTTTTTTGGGTGATACCACTGTAAATAAGGTCGTTCTGAACCTTATTTATCTCGCAAAATACTTAAATTAGGAGTTTCAAATCTAAGTAATATGATTTTTGACTATTTCATCTCCAAAAATTGAAGATGAAAACACGTTTTGATAAAATTTTCTCGATAGAAATATTTTTTGAAAAATGGTCTTCGTTCGCAGAGTTTTTGTTATTGTAGCTCAAATGCGACGAATGAAATAATGATTTTTAGACTAAAGGATAGGTTATTAGTAATTCATCAAAATGTAAATATGAAAATACAATTAACCGGTCTGATTTTATATAAAATAGAAATAACGAATTTGGCGCTTATGTTTTTTTCTTTGAGCGACTCGAAACTATCTCCTATCTCATCATTCACGGGCTAAACCGCCAAGCGCTATCCCTTGCGCGCACTTGATCAGTCCTTTGCCGAGCGAAGGTACCAAACATTTGAGGCCTCGCCTTATGACGCAACTTTTTTGTCTGAACAACTTTTTTATACGATAAACTTGAACGTGTTTATAGTCGACAATTTGCCCAAAAGTTGTCTGATATCGATTTTCTGTATATTTATGAAAGAAGTTGAATTACGTGAAGTGGGAGAGGGAGTGAAATTGAACAACTTTTCCTAAGGAACAAAAATCAAAATATGAAAAATATTTTTTGGCTTAAAGCATGATACTGCGTATTACTTTTATAATTGAAAACACTGAATAAACTTAGAATCCTGAAATAAAAATTAAAAATAAATAAAAAAGATTCACATGCTATCCTGTGACTTGAACTCAGGGCTTATAGATGATTTTTATTTCAAAGCCACCTTCGCATGTTTATCTGCCTTATTAGTTGAAAATTAGCGTCCTATTAAAATTTTTACCAATTGGTAACATAACAACTATGAAACCGGGTACTTAAACTTTGCCTCCCATTCACCCATGCCAAGTTCGCTATTCCGATATTTCCGATCTTGAAGAGGATCACTCCAACTTAGTTAATGTGTACAAAAGCATACTAAACATGGTGCTCAAGGGCCGTGTTTCCATACAAGAGTAGTCCCCTGATTCCTCGCCGGATAGTACCAATAGAGTAATGATTTTTTACTAATAAAATCCTTACCTATGTTAAATTTTTTTTCATAATTGAATTATTTAAAGAGTTAAGAACCTTCAAAAACATGAAAAATTGGTACGTATTTCCGTTGTGTTCAAACATCAAGAAAACAAATTTGGGAAATTATAAAAGAAAACGAAACGCAGAAACACAGCCATAGCTTATTTTAAAATAGTAATGTAAGAAGAAATTAAATAGGTTAAGTTTTGGAGAAGAAATCAGAGGACTACAATTTTTTGTACTTACGCGTTAATTTTGTGTACTTTTTATAAGTATTTTCCGGCCGATCTCTATCGCACTCTGCGGGGTTTGTTTGGGCACGCGGCGCGACAGCAATAGATATTATAAATATCTATTTTTCAATTCACTCGAGCTTAGTGTTTCCTCTTAAAAAAAAGGGTCTGGTCGGGTCTTCTGGTAAGGGAATGTAGGTTTAAATTTCCGTTTCCTCTGGTACCTAATTAGTAGGGGATTGGGAAATAGTAACTGAAGGAAATCATCCTTTAGTCAATTAGTATATCAGTAACAGATCTATTTTTGAGCACTGAAGGGCAAATGTGGATGTTGATTGTAAGGGCTCGCGAGGACTACTGTTCTCGCAGAACCACTAGTTTTTATTCAATACAGTGATATAAATTGAAATTGTACATCACGATCATCAGAAAAAAGAAGATAAAAATTTAAAAATATTACTATGCCCTTCAGGCAAGTAGGCGACCAATACTGTTGAAAATGTGTTAGATTTGAATATAATTTAATAAGTATTATTTAATATGTGAATTGACGTGAAAAAGTGCTTGAAAAGGCCTATTTTCTGAATAAATCTTTGAACTCCGTGCGGGTTCTCGACTGGGATGGACCACAGATGGTTTAAAATATCTCGAGCTCTATATATCGATATCTCGAGCTGTTATCAGAAGATGGTAATCGTTAAGCTGTGTCAAATGCCTGTAGGTAACTTGGAAAATCTGACACCAGTGTTGGCCACTTATACAAGCGGTACAACAAAATACGGTACAAAAGTGAATATCCATATACTTTCATTCCCTTCCCAAATCCCAAAATATTCCTTACCTTCCCCAGCTAAAAATGCTACCGATTGGCAGCAGTGTCGGAAGCACAAGAAGCCAAAGAAACTGCGCTCGCCTACCCGCCTGCCAAGCGTCAGTATGGCAAAATCCTCCTATGGATTGAAAAATACTTGGGACCTTGTCCAGCAGTAGACTTTTACTGCTGTTATAATGATGATGATCAAATTATGACATGGGCGATGAAATTATTTTAAACAATGCAAAATCATTCGCAATTCGTGATGTCTTGCCTATGTGTGGTGACGACAGCCAGGACTACAGCTTAACGTGCCTTCCGAAGTAAGGCTCGTGATATTTTCTATGATACTTACGGCCAACCATCCAGTGACGACCACGCCCGGTGTCGATAACCATTTTAGTTTCTCATCATCATCATCATCTTCAGGTCCTTTTAAGTCTCCACTACAGGAGCACGACCCTCTCTGTACTACTAGGGCCATACTTGGCCAGAGCAGCCAGAGGACTTGGCCTACACTCTCCACGCTGGCCAGACGGGTTGGAGAGGTCTCTTAGATGTTTATAAGCTTTGTTTAGCTTGTATTTCCTAAGTCGCCTTCTACGACATCCATGGGAAGACTTGGAGTGGTTCTATTCTACTCTGCCGGATACCACATTCTACCACATTTTAATTCTATTTATCCCGAAGGTTGAGTGGTAGAGAATGCTAAGTATCAGGTCCACCTTATGTACCATTTTTATATGTTAATAAAGTTTAAATAAATAAATAAAAATTGAATGCAAGCGTGTCAGCGTTAGTAATTCGTACTACACAGGGGCGTAGCTACCGCCGTATCAGCCGTATCAATGATACGGGGCCCCCAGGCTACAGGGCCCCCGGACGTGTATTGTTTACTAACATATGTTACTGGGCAAAGATCTTTCCCATTCCTTTATTAACATCCATATTCTTTCATGCTGGTCTGGGTGAAAAGAAAAATAGAATGTGCCAGCTGCTTCTCTTCCCGCGCAAACCATAGAAGCCGGTGAAAGGATTGTGTAAATATCTAAAGAATCATTACAGTAGGGGATGCGGCTAGCAACCCATCACTATTTTGATTCAGTTTTCCACCATTACGCCCACCAACACGTTAAACGTGGCCTTTTAGTCTTATGACTTTAGGCTCTGTCTACCCCATAAGACGTGATAATATGTATATATGTATAAATATTTTGCACTTACATCGATCATTTTTTTTCAAAAATTGTCAATTTTTTTTATTATTTATTGAAGTAGGCATTAAAAATTAAAAATCCGAAGCTTCCTAGGCCTTCCTCGCTTCCTGTAACCATCCTTTAGTGTAGAGTGTGATTTGTGATTAAGACCAAACACTTATACATAAGACCAAACGCACGTCGTTCCTACCGGATTTGTTCACATTTCACCTTGGAAGGTGGCGCGTAGGTATGTTTTCGATCACGGGGAAAGAGACGGGCCTGCCATAGTAGACAAGCGAAATAAGATTTTTTTTTACAATATTATAAGATTAGATAAGATAAGATTTACTTTATTTGGAGAAACCAATTACAGAAGAACATACAAATAAACAATAATCTGTAAATATATAGATAAATTGGAGTAAAAACAATAATTTCTCCAAACATGGACCCACAACAGCATTTTAGGACCATAGACGGTGCTATCTCGGACACTCGTAAAGAGTGCATACGCCCTATACTTAAACATTAATCCTTATAAAAGAAGTAAAAATAACTCATCATCATCATTATCATTTCGAGTAGGCGTCACGGTCAATCGACCATGCACACCCTGGTGTCAGAGTTCTTCGGAACCGCCTCCGACGTGGTTCCTTTAACGACTACCAGATGGCAGCCGGGACCACCGGCTTAACGTGCCTTCCGAAGCACGTAAAAATAACTAACAAATATGAGTTATAGATAATATACTAGTAGGTACACACCTAAAGTGAGTGAACATGGAACAATAAATAAATAAAATATAATAAAATAGTTATAAAATGAGAAACAACACTAGTTGAAAGGAAAATTTGAAGAAACTTTTAAACTTACGGGCCCCACTAGTGCAAGGTACGCCACTGCTATACGCCATCGAATTTCCTTGGCTATAAGTTCGCCCTAATTCGTAAAGTCATGAAAGTATTTCTTGCTTTGCACTTTAGTAGCTGCGTCACGTTGCTTTAGAAATAAACTATTTTCTTACGTTCGTTGATTGAAAAACGCGATATGAGGAAATTACGTGGTGACTTTCACTTTTGGGCGATTTCGGTATATTTATAAAATTTTACCGACTGCTCGAAAAGGAGAGTGTTGTTTTTATTAGATTTAACCTCTCAACCAAGCGCCTCGATCAGGCAACATAACATAGATAATTAGTTGTGACTGCGTTTCTCGCGATTGATGAGTTAATATATGTGGCAGTGCTATATATCAGCTTCTCTTGAAGATATTCTCTTTGAATGTTGAATATTCTCTTCCCGCGCAGATCGTTAAATCCGATTGAATGGGCAAAATCTGTGGAATCATGTGAGATAGGTTATGTGAATAGCAACCCATCATTATTTTGATTCCATTTCTCACCTACACGCCGTCCAACATGCTAAACAGGCTTTTAGATCATACAGACCTGGGCTCTGTCTACCCCGCAAGCGGAAAAGGCTTATTAGTAAGATATAACACACCACCCACCCACACCACCCCACCCACACCACAATAAAATACATATTTGTTGCAAATTTGTATTAAAGGGAAATTTCTAACCGAATATAGAACTAATTGTATTAAATTTCGTACGAACACCGTCACTCAGAAAGCACGCGAGCATAAAGTGTTTAATACCAATAATAGGGTGTTATTGGTTGTATGTATATATTACCGGTAACATTATATTAGCGCTGAATATCATCGTCATCATCATTTCAAGTACGTGTGACGGTCAATCGACCATGCACTCCCTGGTGCCAGAGTTGTTCGAAACCGCGTCTCAGCCTCTGACGTGGTTCCTTTAACGACTATCAGATGGCAGCTGGGACCAACGGCTTAACGCGCCTTCCGAAGCACGGAATCATCTTAATTATCAGACAATCATATGATTAAAATCTGCAATGTCCTAACCAAACTGAAAGCAACTAAACAAAGTATGCTTCTCGTTGGAATCGAACCCACGGCCGCGCCACGGAGCTAGACGAAAGATGGCAGTCCGAAGCACACAATCATCTTTATTATCAGACAATCAGGTGATTTAAGCCTGCAATGTCCTATTCACACTGGCAACAACTAAACAAAGTATGCTTCCCGTGGGAATCGAACCTACGATTCCCGGGTCTACAGGCAAACGCCTTAACCACTGAACCACGGAGGCAGTTAATATCATCATACGGATATATTACGTAACTATCTTTCGCTCGCGGGTCCGCTCGCGTCAATGTCTATCCCTTGAGAACAGTATTTTTTCGCAATGATATGTGGTGGCCCACAACGAGTATGCAATATTTAATGATGATCGCTTCAGTAGTTGCAGTGTGAAAGCGTAACAAACAAACCTTTCCGCTTTTATAATAGGATTAGGATTTGATATGTAAAAAATGTGTTACCGGGTAACATTCAAATAACATCGAAATAGGCCTTTTTTTCATCCTTACTAATACTAATATTATAAATGCGAAAGTGAGTTTGTTTGTTACCCTTTCACGCCGTAACTACTGAACCGATCATCATGAAATTTTGCATACAAGTTCTCTGGAGTACGGAGAAGGACATAGGCTACCTTTTATCCCGGGAAAAAGTACTATTCCCGAGGGATCGACATTGACGCGGGCGGAGCCGCGGGCGAAAGCTAGTTACTTATATTACCCCTAAATATAAGAAACTAGCTTTCGCCTATTTTCATAACCAAAAAATATATACACTACGCGAATGCAGTGATGAATGCAATAGTGTGTAGTGGCGTACATAACACTATTTATTTATAGTAGGTTGTAACTAAATTGACTCATTGAATGGAACTGTTCAATTAATATTGTGTCGTGTGCCGTGTGGTATCTGGCAGAGTAGAATAGGACTCCAAGTCTTCCCGTGGATGTCGTAGAAGGCGGCTTAGGAAATACAAGCTAAACAAAGCTTATAAACATCTGTGAGACCTCTCCAACCTGTCTGGCCAGCGTGGAGAGTGTAGGAAAAGTCCTCTGACTTCTCTGGCCAAGTATGTCTCTAGTAGTACAGAGAGGGTCGTGCTCCTGTAGTGGAGACTAAAAAAGACCTGACGATGATGATGATGAAATAATATTTACATATTACTTGGTAACACATAACCTATCAGTTAGGTAATATTCGAGAACACATTTTATATCGGACCCTAATATAACAACTTTAAAGTGTCTCGAGATAGTGTATTAAGTTCTGGTTTGTCTTCAAGTTAGCAGGTGCAAGGTTGTGGTTTCGCTAAAGTGCAGTGTGGCTTAGATCAAGTTACACAAGGTAAATGTTGGTGTGTCGTAAAAGCCATCTCTTTATACGGGGTGAATTTAAATTCCCTGGCAATATATATGACGGAGAGGGTGGTCCGAGCTCAGCTATCTTTATCGTTCAGGAGAGGGCGTTATACCGGGAAGTGTTGGTAATTGAAACAAACGTTGATTTTAAACAATGAAAGTATTTACTTCACGAACACTATGAATAATTTCTATAAAACACAAATCAACAAACAATGCGTCGCGAGTTTCTACACGTGTTCACTTGGCGGCGGACGCAATCGAACTGAACGACACTCGTCCGCCCATTACGTCGTAGACTCTGTCAACGCCGGGTGGGGCGCTGGCGTCTCGCATTAATAGGAAAATATGACGACAGATGGCGCTGTCGTCCGTCCGTTTCCGACATATATATTTTCTTACTAAGTATTGAAGGCATTTGTCTCCCATCTTACCTGTCACTAATTTATTGTCATTTTAATGTCTATGCTATGGCCAGGGATGTCATTCCTAACTGCCTGTCCGGTGGTTGCAGGTTTGGCATCGGGTACGCGCCTTCCCGAGCTGCTACTTGCTTCTTCCCCATTCATCGGAGTGAGTAGTATCCTAATACCTTTCATTCCTTTCCCAAACACATCAAATTCCTATTCTTCCTTCCCTTGAAAATATAGGGTCCCATTTAAATTTCCATTATTTTGAATCGGTTTATATATGTCGGAGTTCTGAGGTAACAAACATAAAAAAAATACAACTGAATGAATACCTCATCCTTTTCTTTGAAGTTGGTTAAAACACACCAGTGAAAAGTCACCCGTGTGTAATGGATTGCATAAAACTGTCTCTTCATAAAGCGATCAATTTTGAAATGAAAAATTGTGTTCTTATCTGTTCTTAGGATGATAAATGAGTGATTGACAGATACTTAAAGGGGCGTTCTACACCGTCCTTATGAATAACTTTTCCTGTTATAATGAGGAAACATTGGCTTTCTGAAAGCGAAATTTAGTGGCGAAAAAATAGCGTTATTGGCCCGCCATAGGTCAGCCGGCCTATTTGCTAACTCAGTGTACAACGTTTTGATAGTCACTTCAAAATACATTACTTTTTATACATCTTAAATAAAATAGTCAATCATACGAAGCCGCAATGTATTTTGAAATGCCAATGCCTATCAAAACGTTGTACACTGAGTTAGCAAATAGGCCGGCAGGTGCCGTGGCGGTACAAACGCGGATGGTCTAAAAGCGTTGGCTACTTTGGATATTTTTGTTTTTAAAGAATATTCAAGGGTTATTCTAAAAAAAGAAATACATTATGGCTGCCTTATCTGTAATGTAAATATAATCAAAAGTTTCAAGGTTAATTTTAATGTATTTGGTGAATATTGCTGTATACCGAGTAAATTAGACGTGTTTTTTTTTTTTATTTGAAATGACTATGTAGCTAGCTCCAAGTGAGCTTTCGCTACTTCACCGGGCGTTTGAGGCGAGGGCAGAGTGCCCTCAACCTTTACAACTCACCAAAGGGCCCCCAGGAGGGACGGACCTCGGCTTTGGGCGTTGCCTGTGTGCGCAAGGCTTGGAGAGACAGCAAACTCTCATATTGCCTGATGGGCCGCGTATGCGTGCATGCAAGCCTGAAGGGCCAATCTGAGAAACAATGGCAAAAGCCTTTAGAGAGCAGCAACTCTCATCTTTTGCCTCATGGGCCGAAAGCTACGTTGCCAGAAGGGCCTATCCTGGGTGCAAGTCACCCGGGACCGCCGGGCGGTCACCAGTAATCGGAGCTAATCCTACTCTACGCACTCTATTCCGGTGGCGAGTGCGACGGGGTCGGATAGTGGGATTCCTCTGGCTATTCGGAGCCGAAGAGGGGTCGGGGCGAGCAATTAGACGTGATTTGGAGGCAACTTTTTACCGGCCTGTTGCGTCATGAGCCCCCACTCCTGAACTTTGATGCGCTTTATCTTTATCATCTTTAGTTTGATTGAAAAAAGAAAGAATACGTATCTAATAACATTCGATAATCTATAAGACGTACTAATTATTTTAAATGGTATTTTTTTAAGAAACAAGTCTATTGTTGACGTCAAAAATTTACTTAAGGCTAAATTTAATACCACTTCCTAAGCGGAGTGCAGAAGAAGCGGCAACAAACTGCACAGCGCATTTTCTCCAAAAGACGTCAACTCACAATTTTTGAAAACCTTACAATCTAGGTATGTGGACTGAGTATCCATACATTGGTTTATTTTAATGTCATGTTTTAATTGAATTGAAAAATAATGTCATATTATTAATTTTATTTAGTTAATAGCAACACTTGATTATGAGTCCCTTATTAATCATTAATATTATTTAGATACAACCAGCCCGCATTCACGGCTATACATCAAGATTTGGCCAAAGGTAAGAGAATGGAAGAGATAGGCATATTTATTTAAGGTCTATGATCGGAGTACCTGTAGGTCCAGCAATGATTGAAAAACTGTCTCTACAGCGTTTAAATTTTACCTCTGATATTTCACCAAAGGGACGACTCATACCGTCAAAAATTTTTGACATTTTCCTGGAAATTGCCGGGCCGACCGAACACTTTTAATATAGGTAATTGTTTACTAAACCACGTACAGATATACAGCGTGTTTATTTAACCCCACTCATTCCACCTAACTGAACAACTGTTCCTATGGGACTAATGCTGGTAACTCAATATTTTTCGGACATTATCACACAAGTTGCCGATCCGGTCAAACAATTTTGTTTGAAAAAGTAATATTTTGATTTCACAGCATTGGCTGAGACATTCCTTCAAGAGAATGTCCAGGGTAAATGCGATTTGCTTTGCTTGAACCTAGATTTGAAATGAAGTTATCTTTTATTCAATTTGCAAATCATGTATCTCTTTTTGAATGTCATATTATATTATGTTTTATTTGCAAAATCGATAAACTACTAGCGTTTTGACCACTTCGACTAGAGAGAGCTGAGAGCAATATGCCGAAAGAAACTCAGTCCTATAGTTAGTGGAAGCTCGACCAGCTTAGCAGTCAGAATCAAAGGCATCTAGTTAAATATAGTAGCTAGAATAATGATTTTGGTACCAAATGTATGGCATATACGAGAAAATTCTCCATTCGGTAGGTAATACGATCGGTAGTTTTTTTTTGGAGTTCTTTGCATAACGTTGCAAACATCTGACCATATCTATGATCAGCGCGGTGCGAAGTTGGCAAATGCGTGATTCCGGTCATCAATCACCGCGCTACCTTGAATGCGGAAATGGTAGTGAATACGTTGTACGCTTTATTGTACTCTGGAAATCAAATAGGTGTTAATCAAGTTAATCAATTATGATGTTTTAGATTTTTTTTGGAACAGCTGTTATCTTCTTGTGCTTTAGGACTTGTATTTACTGTATTTTTTTGATAACTAGTTTATCGACCCCCTTGAGGTCTCAGATTTATCCACACAGTATGTACTTTTAGTTGTTATTTTTAGGGTTTCGTACCCAAAGGGTAAAAACAGGAACCTATTATTATCGCTCCGCTGTCCGTCTGTCTGTCTGTCCGTTTGTTACCAGACTATATCTCATGAACCGTGATAGTTAGACAGTTGAAATTTTCACAGATGATGTATTTCTGTTGCCGCTGTAACAACAAATACTAAAAAATACAATAAAATAAATATTTATAAATATAAATATTATTAAGGGGGCTCCCATACAACAAACATGATGTTTTTGCTCGATATTGATAAGGTAGAAGCTTTAAATATTCGCAGAATATTTAGTATTAGGTATATTCACATTTTAAATAAATAATTAAATAAAAATAAAATTAATAATAAAGGGGGGTCCCACACAACACATTTATCAATATTAAGCCTTTGGGATTTACATGTAGGAGGCTGCTTAAAATGATAAGTTTTATGTAACTGGTATATAATTTGTCATAGGTATTTGTCTGATAGATGGTCTTATTCTAGGTCTATTCTTCACTAACTTACCTGGTGGGTAATCGTGGTAACTGACAGTGGTGTACATAGCAAATGGTGAGGCAGCCAACAAAGAAAGTGCCCACAAGGCTGCGATGATCCTGAGAGCACGCCGCAGACCAGCCATTGCGTACAGGTGGAGGGGGTGGCAGATGGCCAAATACCGCTCCAGAGAGAACGCTACGATCGTCAGCACGGAGACGTACGAGGCTCTGCAACAAAAAAGCGTAACTTCTTATTTACTTGTACACCAAAAAATATATCTACAACAACAGTAAAATGTGACGCCCCAAAGAATAAGAAAAGAGATTTTTATAGAGAGGAATGAATGATTATTTAATTTCCTTATGGGTGCGAAACGTGGACGGTGACCAAAGTCATCACGCAGCAGATCCAAGTTTGCGTCAACTGCTGCCTTCGTCAGATATTGGGTTTCTTTTGACCTGAAAAGATATCCAATGAACGTCTGTGGTAGCTTTGCGGCGAGACACCGATCGGTCACCAGATAGCGCGTCGTAAATGGACATGGTTTGGCCACACGCTCAGGAGGGAGCCTTCTCAGGTAATCAGGTAAATTATAGATAGAGTTGGTTATTCTATGTGATTGAGGTAGATGGCGCCACTCGCACTGACTCGATATAACCAATATAATTTTACTGTGTACATACGTATACAGTAAAATTATATTTAACAACATAGTAACAACAACCCTTATTAAAAATAATAATATGACGTTCAGAAAGTGATACATGATATCCAAATTTGAATAAAATTCTATTTCATTTCTATTCATTTCATTTCATTTCATTTCATTTCATTTCATTTCATTTCATTTCATTTCATTTCATATCATATCATTTCATTTCATTTCATTTCATTTCATTTCATTTCATTTCATTTCATTTCATTTCATTTCATTTCATTTCATTTCATTTCATTTCATTTCATTTCATTTCATTTCATTTCACCCTTAAAATTAAATACACGCACTTGGAATTAGGTAACGATTCCAACGATCCCTCACATATTGAAATCTGTTCAGGCATTCAGAAGTTATGGCGAAATAAAGAAACTCAGGAATGGGTATCAGCATCAACTACTTAGCTAGTGGTTGAAAGTATGTTATAGGGTACGCGCATCTGGCCTCCCGAGCTTACTTTTCCCCCACATATCCGAGTGAGCAGTGTCCCAATATCGTCATTCCCTTCCCAAATCCAACTTCCTGTCCTTCCCCATGCTTAAAAATGCTCCCGATGTGCAGTAGCGTCCGAAGCACAAGAAGCCAAAGAAATGAGAGTATGGGCCTCCGCTCTCTCAGTCACAGAACGAAGCATAGAAGCAGTAAAGCTTCTAGTCAAACGTCGATTTTCTGTGAGAATGTGGTAATTCCCCGGACGAACCGGCCCATTCATGCTACTACACGACCACGACTATAACTTTGGCCTCTCGTATCCATACTACCATAAATATTATACAGGCACATCTTAAAGACAATAAATATCACAGTTAATGTCAAAAATATAAAACCAACAAAATACTTATTAATTACAAAGAATACTTTAATCAAATTAGTCCGTAAAGTCTCGCAATGTTTAGAAACCGCGCGCTCGCCACGCGGGTCCCGCTAGAATGCCCGCGGCCAACACGTGAACAGGTACGCCCGATTTGGTGAGCGCGAGTGTCCACACTTCTTGTTTTTATTAAATAATTTGGTCAACTTCAAAGCCCCTATTTTTATATGATTGGAGTGAGCATCTAGTACTGATTGTAAGGGGGCTATATGTAACGTGATTTACCAGTTAGCCTGTATATAAGAAACTCTGTCTGTTACCTCTGCATGTTTTAACCATTGAACCGATTTATAAAGAAAATGTATAAATGTAGTTTTAGGCCCGGGGAAGGAGATCTCAAAGATACTGTTCCCGAGGATCTACAATTACGACAGCGGGCAGCGAGCCGCGGGTAAATTATTCAGCGACAAAAATATATCACTCCCAAATTCCACTACAAATTGATTCAATTTACAACAATCACGAAAAACATTTTCTGCCCCACTTAGAGAATACAACACTGAGCCTGTATGAATTATTAGTCCGCATCGCATTTCGGAAAACGTTTCCATTTTGTATTACTGAACAAAAAGTTTTGTTATTTTTGTGTCTTGTTATATTTTATTTAGTTGCATTTAGTTTATTACCAAAAAAATTTTCTGGTTGCATCCCTAGACATATTCTGGAGGAAGATTCAACGCCAACACTCCTTGGGTAACCCCTGTCTGTCTCTTAGACTGTTTCCTTCTCATCAGAATCCCTGATTCCGGCACTATTCATAGATAGATACTATTCATTACTTATCCTTACTAATATTATAAATGCGAAAGTGAGTTTGTTTATTTGTTTGTTACGCTTTCACGCCGTAACTACTGAACCTGATCATCATGAAATTTTGCATACAAATTCTCTGGAGTGGCGTCTTCTCCGCACTCCAGAGAATTTGTATGACAGGCTACTTATTATTTCGAGAAAAAGTCGACGCGGGCGGAGCTGCGGGCGAAAGCTAGTGTAAAATAATTAAAGATTGAAAGCCAGCCATTACACGGCCAACTAGTTTGGGTCTGAGAGGTCTGGCGAGTGTTAGGGGTAGCGACACGGTGGTTTCGCTTCCCTCAAAACACATGCTTTGTGCTGAAACGAATGTGAATAATAAACGTGATAAACCGTATTAAGTGATTTAATTTTAAAGTTAATGGTAGAGATTAAAATTTTCACAGAATCTATTGCCGCTATAACATCTGTATGAGCCACAATTTGCAACTCGTACGGTGAAGTTAAGTTACTGTTATGTTGGTTTGAGTGCACTTTTAGGTAAATAGTTATATATCAAAGATACGCGTTGACGGCTATGTGTTTATTTAGTTATAATATAATAATAAATAAAAAAGTTATAATATAATTAAATATAATAATATACACTGATGTTACAAGTACATAATGCGACGGCCGTGGTCAAAAGTATGTTACATGCGTTGCATTAAAATATGTACGGTCAACAACATCAAATAAAACATTAAATAAAATTGAAAATTAAGGGATCTTACACAAATAACTTAAATATTGCATGATCGCACGGAATGCTTCGTATACGATTCCGTCACGCACTTGGCATTATTTTTCTCTATTGGTATTATTTGTGATAGCCTCGTACTATGAGAGCTACTAGTACTAACACAGAATACAAATAGAACTTCAATATATGAAAAGAATAAAAGCCCAGTGCAGCTTTCGGCCCACTTAGCGAAGAACACGCGGGAGCTTTTAAGGCTCCGAATAGCTCTCAATTAACAACTTTTCCGGAAAAAGCTGCATGGAATATTTTCGCAGCGAATTTCGAAAAACTGTTTCATTTTGTATGAATGAAGACCTGTTTGTTTTGGGAACTATTGGAACTAAAGTAAGAGGTAGTGGCTCGATAGTCTAAGAGCGAAAGGTCCCGGGTTCAAACTCCGCCAGGCCCGACCTAAGTATATCATCATCATCATCATCAGGTCTTTTTAGTCTCCAATGCAGGAGCATGACCCTCTCTGTACTACCAGAGCCATACTTGGCCAGAGCAGACAGAGGATTAGGTCTACACTCTCCACGCTGGCCAAACGGATTAGAGAGGTCTCATTAATGTTTATGAGATTTGTTTAGCTTGTATTCCTAAGTCGCCCCTTACGACCTTTATGGGAAGACTAGAAGTCCTGCTCTACTCTGCCGGAAACCACACGGCCCGACCTTATAGCTTTGAGTTTATTGACCAATCTAATCGTACGTTGTGAAGTCAAAGTTTGCTGTAGAATTGGACGGGAGATTACTAAACATGCTTCTTCTAATTTTACCGATGTCAATAGGATTGGCAGAGTAGATTATAATAAACCGGCCAAATGCGATTCGGACTCGTGCATAAAAGGTTCCGTACAACGGGCAAAAAAATAATGTCTTGTATGGTATTAATTATTTTTAAAGTGAATATATTATTAAATATTCTGTAAATATTGTAGCGTCTTTCTATTGTCGTTATCAATATCGAGCAAAAACAATCAAACAAAAAAATTACGTTTGTTGTATCGGAGCCTCTTTAAATATTTATTTTATTCTAGTTTTTAATATTTATTGTTACAGCGGCAACAGAAATACATCATCTGTGAAAATTTCAACTGTCTACCACGGTTCATGAGATACAGCCTAGTGACAGACGGACAGACAGACAGACAGCGGAGCGATATTAATAGGGTCCCGTTTTTACCCTTTGGGTACGGAACCCTAAAAAGAACTAGCTCCTTAGGGAAGCAACTACATCACTTGCCTTCCCTCAAAAAGTGTAGCAAACTAAGACATAACACGGAACTTTAACGGGCTATACTTTATCATTTTCTGATTAATTGACAAAAAAAATACTTGTCCAATATCTTTTAATTATTACAAAGCCTAGCATAGCATACATACATAGTATCACGTTTTTTTCCCTTGCGGGGTAGACAGGGCCTGGGTATATAAGACCTAATGGCCAAATTTGGCATGTTTGAGGGCATGTAGGTAGAAAACGGAATCAAAATAGTGAGGGGTTGCTAGCCGCATCGCCTATTGACATGATTCCGCAGATTTTCGCCTATTCCCTCGATCGGCTTTTCCGACCTGCGCGTGAAGAGAAGCAGCTGGCACATTCTACGTTTTCCCTTTTCTCCCAGACCATCATGGAGACAGCCGAGATTCAAAGCCTAGCTCTTGATAAATGTAAGAGAGAGAGGGAATTAAGTTCCATAGCGCAGATTACGCCTACGACTTAGCTGCTGGGATCCATCACGTAACAGAGAGGAGATCATAAGTTAAGCCAAGTTATGGGCGCCCGTTGTTGACTTAAACTGTGTAACTTCAATTTGACAAAGTTCCCGGTGCTATTAAGTCTACGACTTTGATTACTCAATCAAAGGGTCTCGATTAATCAATCAATTTGAGGTAACTTGGGTTCAATTAAAACCATTTCACCTTCAATAAATTACTATTTAGTATTTTTATTTTATGATATAGGACGGCAAACGAGCAAGCGGGTCACCTGATGGCAAGTGATCACCGCTGCCCATGGACAACTGCAACACCAGGGTGTGACAGGTGCGTTGTCGGCCTTTCAAGGAGTTGGGGGAAGGAAATGGATAGGAAGGGGGAAGGATGGGCCTCCGGCTCTCTCACTCACCGAATGAAGCATAGAAGCGGTAAAGCTTCTACTCAGACGTCGATTTTTTGTGAGAGTGTGCTACTTCCCCGGACGAGTCGGCCCATTCATGCTACTAGCAATTCATTTTGCCGGTAGCGTGGCTCTACCACGATTGATTGACAGTATTAATTGGGATAATATAGGTCATGTTTTTTTTCGTGAACTAATGATAAAGAGCCTTATGGTCGTGAGCATTAATAACCCTTAAGTAAGTTAAGTAACCCTGGGCGCAGTCCTCCTATGATAGGTGACCGCAAGTGGTATAAACAATTCTCGAACTCTCCGTGCTTCGGAAGGCACGTTAAGCCGTTGGTCCCGGCTGTCATCATTGATGGCAGTCGTGTAGCTATGTCAGATGCAGCTTGAAAAATCTGATACTAGTGTTGGCCACTTACACACACAAAAAACAAACAACAGTGCTTATGATAATTAAACCTTATTAAAATATTCACAAAGTATGTATATAGTCCCTGCAAAATTCAAAATTCAAAAACGTTTATTTAATGTAGGTCATTTGGACACTTATTAATTGTCATATATTTTAAACTGAGAATTGTTGCCGTCAGTACTTTACTTATGGCTAAGTTTAATGCCGCTTCCAAAGCAGAGTGCAGAAGAAGCGGCAACAAACTGCACAGCGCATTTTCTCCAATCGACGTCAACTTACAATTTTAGGTTATCTTAAACCTAGGTGTGTGGACTGAGTATACATAGTCCTTATTAAAATCATTGTAAATTGAATTTAAAAATGATGTATAAGTAAATAAAAATAAAACCAAATCATCAAATTGTGGAAGAACCGGCAGAATTCATAATTTGTCCGGTTTTATCACCCGATAAATTATAAAACCGTCCCTGATTGGTCGGTCTGGGCGGTAGCTTAATCTGAATCTATAGTAAGGAAACATGGTCACAATCGTTTTACTTATTATATTAGTATAAGTTCTGAAACTATCAACTAGCAAGGAATCCTATCTTCACCACATCTCAGACAAGACGCCCCATCGCTTTGTTCCGAAGTGATTAGGACCAACATGGTGGCCGGGACGTGACGTCACGTGACGCAGCACTATCACTAATTGAGGGAGGGATAACAATATGTCCAGTAATTACTCGAGATGACGATAGTACTTTGAGGCGGTTTGCGTTATATGTGGCGTAGTGGTTTCCTGACTGTCTGACATACTTCGTTTGGGTTCGTTTTCTGTGCACATCATGCGATCCGTTATATGTTCTGGCCACAAAAGTTTGCAAGAACCATTATCAACTACCGGCAGCATGGCTGCTTTAAGGACATTCGAAGGATTACCAGCTCCCTAAATTTTTTTTTTTTAATTTTCAATTCATTTATTTCAAGTGATTACAACTCATATATAATGGTTTGTAAAATCTTAAAAACGAATGGTTAGTAACAACATGTAGATCACAACATTTATTCATGTAAGGACAGTCCATCCTAGCGGCTATCACCTTTAGGATGGTGTTGGTGCTGTCCTGCATCTTTCGCACCAGGGACGCGGCGCTTGCGCATCGTCGCGAAGAAGCAGTCGACATGTGCCGCTGCGAACATTCCCGAGGCACTACAACGACGAGACAGCCCCCATCAGTATCCGGAAAGCGTTATTATATTGAACTCGTAGGGGGGCCCTACGAGCAGGGCTTGTTACCCACGGAATTTAAAAAACAAGAGGAACGGGCATAGCATATATTTTTCTTGAAAACCACTGTCGCCAAACTCACACAATAACATTTTACGCACACTGAAATTTAACGAATTAGAAAGCTTATAATTTCTTGGAACCACAAAGAAATAACAATCAGTTTGCATTACAAAAAGAAAAACCTTATTTCTTGCGCCATAAAGTAGAATTAAGCAATAACACTTTGTGGTTTTTATGACAGCGTGCATATGCTACGTCGGCTTCTTTCAATGTGCTTTTAACGATCTCAGACTACTTAGTTCAGCTATTCGCCAAAAGATGTCGTACTTAAAAGTTGTACACAATTTTACACCCTATTTACTAAGATTTAAGGTTTCAATTTGAACTCCATTATTTATTCTTCTAGAATGTTTTATCAATTATGTCATTGCTACTCAAATAGGGATTGGGTTCATATCTTTTTGCTAATGACGCTAAGAAATCGATCGATTCTAAAATTGGTGTTAATTCATTGTAATTCAATAATTATTGTTGAAAAGTAGCATTCGCCATCTTGGTTTCTAAAAATGACCTCACTGTTGTGATCTATACTGACCGACTTCAGTCGAACTCTGTGGGGCAGTAGTTAACACGCCAGCCTGCGACACGAGTGGTCCCGGGTTCGAACCCCGGTCAGGTCAAGATGGAAAATGATATTTTTCAGATTTGACGTGGGACTTGGATGTTTATCTATATTATCTATCCTTACTAATATTATAAACTGATATTATAAATGCGAAAGTGAGTTTATTTGTTACGTAAAAAGTACTATTCCAGATATTGACGCGGGCGAAGCCGCGGGCGAAAGATAGTTTATTATAAAATATAGGATCGTTGAGTTAGTATCCCATTACACAAGTCTTGAACTTACTTTGGCTCAATCTGTTTGATTTGTTCATTATTTCTTATATTTTATTATTTTACCACTTAAACTACCATACATAATTAAACAATATTTAAAATAATATAAAAAATAAAATATAAAAATAATTAACAGCCCCCGTGGTCTAGTGATTAAGGCTTTGCCTGTTGACCCGGGGGTCGTGGGTTCGATTCCCACCGGAAGCATACTTTGTTTAGTTGTTTCCAGTTTGGTTAGGACATTGCATGCTTGAATCACCTGATTGTCTGATAATAAAGATGATTCCGTGCTTCGGAAGGCACGTTAAGCCGGTGGTTCCGGCTGCCATCTGGTAGTCGTTAAAGGAACCACGTCAGAGGCCGAGAGGCGGTTCCGAAGAACTCTGACACTAGGGTGTGCATGGTCGATTGACCGTGACACCTACTCGAAATGATGATGAATATTTAAAATCTGTTCATCCTAGGCCAAATTAGTTTATTCTATAGAATTCAAGACAAACTAGTTTCAATAGCGGTTTCTCGGGAACATAATTATATTATAAATTTTTTATCTGTATTTTATATTATAAATGAACGAATATTTATAGGTAGATTATATTTATAGGTAGGTTTTTATTTAAGATTTTATTAATTTTTAGTTTTATTTATTAAAATAATATATAACAGGAAACATCAACTGACTTTCGCCTGAAAGTCAGTAGATGTTTTCTTTGACCAGGACTGGCCTTGCACAAAAATCAGCATTACCATCTATCGTGGCAATGCTGCCAGCCTTCTGAGCATTGTAGGGCAACGAACTGCCGGGCCTTTTTGCTTCTAATTTTGTGTAGGTTTAGTCTTAAATTTTAAGTATTATCCTTACTAATATTATAAATGCGAAAGTGAGTTTGATTGTTTGCTTATTTGTTTGTTAGTTACGCTTTCACACCGTAACTACTGAACCGATCATCATGAAACTTTGCATACAAGTTCTCTGGAGTGCGGAGAAGGACATAGGCTACCTTTTATCCCGGGAAAAACGTACTATACCCGAGGGATCGACATTGACGCAGGTGGAGCCGCGGGCGAAAGCTAGTACGTTAATAACGTCAACTATATTAAAGTTAAATTATCCAGTACACAGTGACAATAAAAAGCGTGTGCATATATAATTCAAAAATTAATACTTTTACAAATCGATATTCGATGATATCACAACCCTATTAAATAGAATGGCTTACTTCGCCTTGTGTCGTAATTTCTGATTCTACCACTCGCCACTAGATGGCGTACATGATCGAGGCATCATACAATTTTAGACTTTATCTCAATAGGCATACGTGTAATTTTTTATTTACTGTAATATTTATTTTCAATTAAATAGACAGAGGTTAATGCTAAAACAAATTTATGAAATACAGAGTAAATAGCGACTTATTGATGATAAGAAACACCTGATCGTAGTAAGTTCTTAGTACTACTATTGTTTTTGCACTCAAGGATAGAGCATCGAGTCATTTATAAGAGTTTTTTTAAGAAACACGCAAAGTAATACACCGGCAGCCACACGTCGCGTCGCACCAACAACAACAGAGTAATTGAGCCTGGTTAAGACTCGCTGTGCTTAACTGCGGCACGCGGGCCACGCCTACACGTCCCTTCCATGAGGTTTATTATTCCGTGTTGTTACCGGTACCAAATTCACATTATAAGTACCGGTAAGTACCGGTACCTCTATTCTGTCAAATTTTAACGGTATTAAAATTGCGTTAATTTTACCGGTACCTACGCAATGTTGCCGTCTACCGCATGGGACTCGCTCGACTGTAAAAGTGCCGCCCTATTGTGGGCCCCCGCCTCACGCCGCACATGCACAACACGGCAACGACACACATTAACGAAATGATAATTCCCAATACGAGTACCGGTACTAAGTACCGGTACTGTTTACCGGTATTGGTACAGGTACTTCTTTCAATTACCGGTACCGTCGTTTTATTGAGGTACCGGTACCAATCCAATTACCGGTACCGTTGTATTATAGAGGTCAGGTACTTGATTTTTACCGTTACCAAATGTACCGGTACCAAACCAATTACCGGTACTGTCGTTTCATAGAGGTACCGGTAATGGATTTTTACTGGTATTCCAACCCCTGCCTACGAGTACGTTTTTTGCGTATAATTTTCCCACAGGCTGTACGTGTAGAAAAATGTGCAATAAGACCGAAAGAGAGTGATTTTAACTTCACAAAAAAAAATCAATTATAAAATAATGACAAGCCATTCATTCATTTCGTGTAGGTGACACGGTCAATTGACAATGCACACCCTGGTGTCAGAGTTCTTTGGGACCGCCTCTCGGCCTCTGACGTGGTTCCTTTAATGACTACCAGATGGCGACCGGGACCAAGGGATTACCGTGCGTTCCCAAGCACGGAATCATCTTTATTATCAGTCAATCAGGTGATTCCAGCCTGCAATGTCCTAACCGAACTGGAAACAACTAAACAAAGTATGCTTCCCGTAGGAATCGAACCCACGACCCTGATCTACAGGAAAACGCCTTAACCACTGGACCACAGAGGTAGTTAAAAGATAAAAAAAGATAACATTGAACAATAGGTTTATTGGGGTCATATTGACGAGTCTGTGACGCGTGACGTCACACTCTACGTTGTAGATTCGTACCTGTTGTGAGTTGTGAGTCGTCACACACTACAGTTTAACATCAAGCTACTTCGTATACAACTACCTGTGTATATTTAATTGTACTGTAATGGTATATGTGTGTTTAAGTTAATCCAAATAAAGATTTATTCTATTCTATTCTATTCTATAACTACCTAACCTAACTATAATAGATAGATGGCGTGGCTATGGGTAGACCTCTCACTCCAGTCGCTGCCAACTTCAGGATGGAACACGTGGAAGAGATAGCGTTACGCTCAGTTTCAACTAAGATTCTGTGAAAGGTATTTTGATAATCCCCTTTTGGGCTCCCCAACAGGGGCAGGAATGGATCTTTATACATACCGTTAATAAGGAAGAACGAGCACGAAGCACGAATGCAACACATAATTTTAGTTGCTATTTCATCATTATAGCTTTTTAAACACTAAAACGAGTTAATTTGAAAAATAAAATTGCTTATATGCAACGTGATTTTAAACCCAAGATTGTGATTTTGAATTGCAAGAAAAAAAGTTAAAAAACGAAAAAGAAAATCAAGTTTCCCATACAAAGTCGCCGATCAGCTGGACAAATTTCTATGAAAGGTTAAATTTATTTTTTCGTTTTTTACCTTTTTTCTTACAATTCTGTATTCCATTAGGGATTCTGATACCCAGCTTTCAATATAGCTAGAGGGTTCAAAATCACGCTGTATTAAGTATCAGAAATACGTAAACAGTAAAATTAACGAATTGTTCGAATTTGAGTACTAAATAACTTGATAAATAAATAGATAGAACATACCAAACAGTTTTTTATATAACCAGAAATATTTGAAATTATTTTTAATTACGTGTTCCATTGAGGTGATTCTTTACAGAACACGTGTAACTTTATTGCTAACATTCAATCTATTTATTTAATGATATATATATTATATTAACAACAACAGCAATTCTTATAACTAAAAATACAATTTAACAATGATATGATAAATATCCGGCAAAAAAGTTGTCAACAGTAAAGTAATACTTAATACGCCTTTGCAGCAAACATATTTACATTTCACATATACTTATAATTTTATATTTATATTATTATATTATATATTATTGACTAGCTCCGTGGCGCAGCGGTCAACACGATAGCCTGCGACACGGGAGTGCCCAGGTTCGCTCCCCGGCCAGGTCAAGATGGAAAATGATCTTTTTAAGATTGGCCTGGGTCTTGGATGTGTATCTATATATGTATTTTTCCCGGTGGTAGAGCCTACTTACTCTTAGCTACAGCATCATCTTTAGCTCATAAATCGGGCTGGCTTGAACCGGCTAGCAACCACCCTCTCACAGAATACCGGCGTCAAATAGGAGCATGTAAATGCTGCTGTGTTTCGCCTGGTGAGTGAGAGTTCCGGTAGCCCAATACCCCTACAGATCTTCTCCAATATGATAGCGGCAATTAAAGAGAAAATTACCCCAGGAGGGTACCTGCGTTCATGCGCAGGAGAATCCCTCCCTGGGCAACAATGCTCAGGCTGCCCTACGTATTCTGGGGAGGGCAAAATTCCGCTTTTGAAGGTTGAGAATCCAAATTACAACCAACATAGCAAGCGCTCTCCGGCCGAGCCCCCTAAGCTTTTAGTCGATTTCTGTAACATTAGGGGGATACATTCCAATCTTGATGCAGTCCATTACCACCTCGAGACTGCCAAGCCGGCCTTGCTATTTCTGACCGAGACGCAGATCAGTAATCCATCAGACCTGTCATACCTGTATTACCCAGGCTATGTCCTGGAGGCCAAATTCCACCCCCACGCGGGCGTGTGCATGTATGTCAGGGATGAGATCTGTTGTCGGCGTCTCCATGACTTGGAAGTTCCGCATTTTTCTGTTTTGTGGGTTCATGTAGATACTGGCCTTGATCATATTGTTTACCAGGGGTTGGAATACCGGTAAAAATCCATTACCGGTACCTCAATGAAACGACAGTACCGGTAATTGGTTTGGTACCGGTACATTTGGTAACGGTAAAAATGAAGTACCGGTACCTCTATAATACAACGGTACCGGTAATTGGATTGGTACCGGTACCTCAATAAAACGACGGTACCGGTAATTGAAAGAAGTACCTGTACCAAATACCGGTAAACAGTACCGGTACTTAGTACCGGTACTCGTATTGGGAATTATCATTTCGTTAATGTGTGTCGTTGCCGTGTTGTGCATGTGCGGCGTGAGGCGGGGGCCCACAATAGGGCGGCACTTTTACAGTCGAGCGAGTCCCATGCGGTAGACGGCAACAATGCGTAGGTACCGGTAAAATTAACGCAATTTTAATACCGTTAAAATTTGACAGAATAGAGGTACCGGTACTTACCGGTACTTATAATGTGAATTTGGTACCGGTAACAAGTAGCGGTAAAATTACCGTTAACTGTTAACAATATTATTACCGTTAAATACTAGATTACCGGTACCTCATATTACCGTTAAAATTTTAACAGAATAGTAATACCGGTACTTACCGGTACTTATAATGGGAATTTGGTACCGGTAACAAGCCCTGTTGTTTACGCCAGTGTCTACCGTTCGCATAGCGGAGACTCTGAGACAACTCGGCTCATGGAATATCTCAGCGATGCTGCAGATAAGGTCCAGCAACGTTTTCCATCTGCGCAGTTGGTGTTTCTGGGGGATTTTAACGCCCACCACGGAGAGTGGCTGTACCCGTACCGGGACACCGACCATGCTGGGAGAGAAACCTATAAGTTTGCATTGACTTACGGTCTCTCCCAACTTGTCAACGAGTCGACGCGCATTCCTGACGTTGCTGGCCACACTGCGTATTGCCTGGACCTTCTGCTGACAACCGATCCTGACAGGCATTCGGTGTCCGTATCACCACCGCTCGGGACATCGGATCACTGTGTGGTGAAATCTGTATCGCACTACTCGCTTCCTGACACCAGCCCCAAAGGCACCAGGCGAGTATGGCGATACAAGTCGGCAGATTGGGATGAGATGCGACATTTTTTCGCATCTTATCCTTGGCGGCAGGTTTGCTTCTCTTCTAGGGATCCATCATGCTGCGCTGATGCTGTCTCGAGTGTGATATGTAAGGCAATGGAGTATTTTATTCCTTTTGCTGACGTATCCCTTGAAAACAAAGCTCGCCCATGGTTCAATGCTCAGTGCCTCTTAGCTGAAAGGCGTAAGCGGGAAGCATATTTGTCCTGGGCTGATGCCCGCAGAATCAAAGCTGATGATCTTCAAGACAGAAAGAGAGTGTATAACGCTGCTGCCAAGTCCTGCAAAAAGGTGTTCAGAAGAGCTCGTTTCGACCACGTTGGCCGTATTGGAGACAAGATAGCTTCCTGTCCCTCAGGAAGTAAAGCCTTCTGGTCTCTAGCCAAGTCAGTGGAGATGAACTTCTGTCGCCCATCGCTGCCACCATTGCAGAAACCTGACGGTTCTCTGGCCCATGGTGCAAAAGAGAAAGCAGACTTGTTTGCCAATCTATTTGCAGATAATTCGCGTCTAGATAGTAGCAATAAAAGCCCACCCCAGTTACCTTCGTTCGGCCCCAAGATGCGGGCCGCTCAAATCCACCAAAAAGAGGTACTTAAATGCATGCTAAACCTAGACGTGAATAAGGCTAGTGGACCCGATGGTATTCCAGCAGTGGTTCTGAAGCGCTGCGCACCCGAGTTGTCCCCTGTACTGACACGCCTCTATAGACTTTCTCTAGAGACTGGCAAAGTCCCAAGATCTTGGAAGCTTGCCAATGTACAACCAGTACCTAAAAAGGCAAGTCGCTCCGACCCGGCCAATTATCGACCTGTTGCGATCACCTCCATATTGTGCAAGATTATGGAGCGTGTATTGAACAATCGTCTCCTGGCATACCTGGAAACCAACGAGCTCCTTAGTGACAACCAATATGGTTTTCGCAAAGGTCGCTCAACCGGTGACCTACTGGTATATGCCACTCACTTATGGAGCGAAGCCTTGGAGGGTCACGGTGAGGCAATTGCTGTTTCACTAGATATATCCAAGGCTTTTGACCGCGTCTGGCACGAAGCTATCCTCAGTAAGCTTCCAGCGTATGGTTTACCAGAGGACCTTTGCCACTGGATATCCGATTTCCTGAGGGAACGGTCGATTCGAGTGGTTATGGATGGCTGCTCTTCCGACCTAATGGCTATTAATGCCGGGGTACCTCAGGGATCTGTTCTCTCTGCAACCTTGTTCCTGCTGCACATTAATGACCTTCTTAAATCTGGCATTATTGGCTATGCTGATGACAGCACCGTTGTAGAGAGTTATACATCTAGTGCCAGTGCAAGTCCACAAAAAGTCCAGTCTCTTAGAGAATTTATGATTGAACGGGTTAACTCGAAATTACAGAGGGTGTCCGATTGGGGAGACGCCAATCTTGTTAAGTTTAACCCGTCCAAAACACAGGCGTGTCTCTTTTCTGCAAAAAAGAGTGCTTTCCCACTTGCACCCACTTTCCAGGGTGTTTCCTTGCCGTTAGTTGACCACCTTGGGCTTTTAGGCATGACAGTCACGTCCAAACTAAGCTTCGGCCAACAGATTGAGTCGATGGCACTAACTGCTTCCAAGAAGTTGGGCATCATCTCAAAGGTTCGGCGGTACTTCAGCTCTGAACGGCTGCTCAATCTCTATACAGCCCAGGTTCGCTCTTGCATGGAGTACTGCAGTCACCTTTGGGATGGCTCAGCGAAATACCAACTTGAAGCATTGGACTCTGTTGACCGAAGAGCCCGCAGGCTCATAAACAACGACGTGGTCTCAAATAGGAAATTGCAATCCCTGGAGCATCGCCGTAAAGTCGCTTGCCTATCGGTATTTTATAGGATCCATTTTGGAGAGTGTGCGAAAGCGCTCTTTGAGCTAGTTGAACCCTCACCATTCCTCCATCGGACTACGAGGCGCAGACTGAAATTTCACCCTTTTATCGTTGGAATACCAAAGAGTCGAACTAAACGCTTTGACAGTTCCTTTTTGGTTCGAGTAGCTAAGGTGTGGAATGAACTACCTGCGTCTATATTCCCAAACAAGTACAGTCCCGGGACATTCAAAAGTAGAATAAATGGGTATCTCTTGGATAGGCATGTAACATCCTCGTCTTCATCGTCACTTACCATCAGGTGAGATGGGAGACAAATGCCTAATTCAAATTTTGTAAAAAAAAAAAAAAAATTTGTTATAAAATATAGTATCGTTGAGTTTGTATCCCATAACACAAGTCTCGAAATTACTTTGGGGCTAGCTCAATCTGTATGATTTGTCCGTATATATTTATATTTATATGCAAACAAATAAATAAATCGGTAAACCAACCCAGTTCTCTGAGGTGGTAGAAAAATGCATAAGGACTCTATTTACCACGTTACTGAGAACTTACGTGATAATATGACAAAATGATGTATCTAATTTGATGTCAGCCGGACCATAGAAATGACTTTGCTAAGGATATGTTGCTGTGGCCTTGATATAAATGTACTTGATTTCTTAAAATACTAATTGATTTAACTCCCAGCCAAGGTTTTCCCGAGTGACTACAACATGGGGTTCTTTAAAAAGGGCGTGAAACGATTTCTTCAGGGTCGGCAACGCGCGAGTGGCTCCCTTGGTGTTGCAGGCATCCATAGGCTACGGTAACCGCTTTCCATCAGGTGGGCCGTATGCCTATTTGCCAACAAAGTGGTATAAAAAAAAACCGGTTTTACTATTAATTTAGTAATCTCCATATTCTACTTCACTCCCCACTCGATTTCCGGGAGGAAATATCTTAGGGTTATTATTGTTTTTAGGGTTTTGTACCTAAAGCGTAACAACGGGACCCTATTCATATGGCTCCGCTGTCCGTCTGTCTGTATGTCCGTCTGTCACCAGGCTCATGAACCGTGATAGTTAGAAAGTTGTGATTTTCACAGATTATGTATTTCTGTTGTCACTATAACAACAAATACTTAGAACAGAATAAAATAAGTATTTAAGGGGGCTCCCATACAATTAACGTAATTTTTTTGTTAGTTTTTGCTTAATATTAATAACGGGAACAGGTAGACGCTTGAAATATTCACATAACATTTTGGTATATTCACTTTAAAATAATAAAAATAAAATTAAAATTGTAAGGATGCAAAAGTCATGATTATTTAGACGTTTTTACAGATAGTACAAAGGGCGTGGGCGAGTCCGATTCGCACTTGGCCGGTTTTTTTTTGTTTAAAAAGCCAACAAGTCCCTTGTTATCGAGGTCTCATAAAACATATTTCTTATCCTCATCTATGGGCTCAAATTTGAAAATAAAAATTTACTATGTATAAAAATCCACACGGATGAACTTCAGGGCAACAGCTAGTTATAAATATATCGTACATTCCTATGTTTACTGCTTAAAATATTTCCAATGAATACTATAAATACGGTACTCCGTGATTGGTTAAACTACAGGTGTATTTGATAGCACAGGTACAATGTGGAAACTACCATTAAGTTTTGTCTTCGCGCTTGGAGTTGTTTTGAATGGTAAATATAAATAATCCCTTTTTTAACCGACTTCAAAAAAAAGGAGGAGGTAATCAATTCGGTTGCAATTTTTTTTTTTTTTTTTTTTAATATTTATAACCTCCGAACTCCCGTCATGAACCGATTTTAAAAGTTATTTGTTTGTTTGAAAGGGTTTATTTTATCTTCGATGGGGCCTTTCAGAATCGGAAGCACGTCTAACCTTTGAGTTATTTTGTACTTTGAAAGAGTTTGCTTTCAGATAGGTCCCATTTAAATTTCATCACAACCGATTTAGTAGTTTGATTGAAGTTGGTTTTCTTTTTATATGAAAGACTATTTAAATTATAAAATAAATATAAATATATACGGACAAATCACACAGATTGAGCTAGCTCCAAAGTAAGTTCGAGACTTGTGTTATGGGATACTAACTCAACGATACTACATTTTATAACAAATACATATATAGATAACCATCCAAGACCCAGGCCAATCTGAAAAAGATAATTTTCCATCTTTCCAACCTGACCTGACCGGGGATCGAACCCGGGCACCCTCGTCAACCACTGCACAATGGAGCTTAATACACGGAGGTGTGTGTAATTATTTCTCATTGTTCCTTTGAAAGTAGAGTAAGATGCCTTAGTCGAGCATTGGGACATTGAAAGCTCCTCATAATAATCGTCATGTCAGCCGCTAAAAGTCCACTGCTGGAGTCACTGCTGCCTCTCCCAAGGATTTTTCGTTCCAGGATTATATTTACGGATATATTTACTCTTAAATTAAATTCTCATATCAGAGGATTCATTCTCAGGATAAAAATATGTCAACAGGTGTAGCTGCGAGAAGTTTTGCTGATTTTCAGTCACAAGACGATGTTGGAATAATAGGAGGAGACGAAGTGGATATAAAACAGTACCCGTACCAGGTCTCCTTGGTTTTAAATGGAGGGCACTATTGTGGAGGGTCCATCATCAGCGAGGAATACGTGCTCACAGCAGCCCACTGTGTGAAGTACGCCAGGTACATAGTTTTTCATTATCTTTTCATTTAGAATAGAATAGAATAAATCTTTATTTGGACAAACTTATACACACATATACCATTAAAGCACAATTGATATACAATAAAATATACATTTCGAATATCCTCCCAAGGAAGATTTGGAGAGAGTCGCACATCCTTCTCTGGAGGAGGAACATCCTCCTTTGGAGGATGTTCGACTCTCTCTCATCCAAGATTTCTCATCCTGGTCGCATATTCAGCTAGCTGACATATACTGTCTCTCACCTGATTGTCTGATAATGAAGATGTTTTCGTGCTTCGGAAGGCACGTTAGGCCATTGGTCTCGGCTGCCATCAGGTAGTCGTTAAAGGAACCACGTCAGAAGCCGAGAGGCGGTTCCGAAGAACTCTGACACCAGGGTGTGCATGGTCGATTGACCGTGGCACCTACTCGAAATGATGACTGTCTCTCATCCAAGATTTCTCATCCTGGCCGCTTTCAGCTAGCTGACATATACCACTAAAGCATTTGCGCTTTTGATTGCTGATTTAAAATACCATCCTGATATTTGACTGTACTGTTTGGTGTATTTGCGTATAATTTTGTATTTGTGTGTTGGTGCAATGGAAATATGTGGTAGGTACATGGATGCTGTTCTAATGAGTCTTAACGAGATTATAGGGAATCTTAAAAGAAACAAGATGAATTCATCGTAAATAAGTTCATTTTCTTGCGCAGTATTTCATAATTCTACTTCACTTCTTTCTTTTCGAGTCATAATGGCTAAATAGGTAGTATGACAATAATATAGACCAGAAATTGGCGATCTTGATATCACGATCACTTACCTCAATAAGGTCCCCCAAAGTGTAGGAAGTGAGACAGCAGGACCAATTAGTTCTATGAGCCATTGCCTGGATAGCACTGCATATTTAGCGACAATTTACGTAGACAATCGGCTCATGGCATATTTCAACACCAGCCCAAAATTTATTTAGCGACTTCCAGTCAGCGCAGGGAAGTTTTAGTTGGTATGTGCTCCAAATGTTGATGTAGAGACTATAGATCCTTGGGTCTGACAAATATTGCGCAGCCATGTCTACTGTGAATAATCTTCACAACAAGAAGCCAGGCACGGATTGCTATTGTTGAAGCCCGCGAGTTTTGTGAACGCAAAGAACTTGACAATGGGTTTATAGTCATAAGTAATAGTCGTTTAGCATAAATAACAGCCTCCGTGGTCCAGTGGTTAAGGCGTTTGCCTGTTGACCCGGGGGTCGTATGCTCGATTCCCACCGGAAGCATACTTTGTTTAGTTATTTCCAGTTTGGTTAGGACATTGCAGGCTTGAATCACCTGATTGTCTGATAATAAAGATGATTCCGTGCTTCGGAAGGCACGTTAAGCCGGTGGCCCCGGCTGCCATCCGGTAGTCGTTAAAGGAACCACGTCAGAGGCCGAGAGGCGGTTCCGAAGAACTCTGACACCAGGGTGTGCATGGTCGATTGACCGTGACACCTACTCGAAATGATGATGATGAGTATAAATAACATATAGAAAATACAAAGGCACAAAGTCTATTTTATTTATAATCTAGCTTTCGCCCGCGGCTCCGCCCGAGTCAATGTCGATCCCTCGGGATTGGTACTTTTTCCCGGGATAAAAGGTAGCCTATGTCCTTCTCCGTACTTCAGAGAACTTGTATGTAAAATTTCATGATGATCGGTTCAGTAGATACGGCGTGAAAGCGTAACAAACAAACAAACAAACAAATAAACAAACAAACAAACTCACTTTCGCATTTATAATATTAGTTAGGATTAGGATAATTGAGTATATCGAAGTTAAAGAATCTAATGCAATATCCACATCTACTAGATTTAGTTTATATCTTATGTAAAAGAAAATAATTTATATATTGATTTGTTAGCGTCATCTAGTTAGATAATTGATTAAACGAGGAATAATGCAGGTAGATGTAAGTCAGCAAGAACTTCTAAACAATCATTAGAGAAACTTTTGGTATTGATAATAATGGTGGTGATAGGGGTGATTTTAGAAACCTCTGGTTGTTTGACATTTTGTGGTGAGAGGATCAGCCCATCTGTATTACTGATTAGACTATTCTCGCCGAATCATACCAGGGTTTGCCAAAAGGATTGAGGGTTACTTCGTCACATTCGGACGCTTTTTTCATAAACCCATCTTTGCTTTACTTTCCATATGTGTAAGTGGCAAACACTGGTGTTAGATTTTTCAAAGTGCCTAAAGGAATCTGGATAAGCTTAACGACTGCCATCACGGGACAAGGAAAATTAAGCCGTTGGTCTCGGCTTGTGACTACAAGTGCATGTACCCACCCCAGTGTGGTCCACGCCCGGGGGCATCCCATCATGCTAAGATAATTACTCTGCTTATAGAAAATAAATGCCTGAAATAAATAACATACTTTTTATATTTTCAGACCCCAACAGTTTCAAATAAGAGCTGGCAGTACTAATCATCAAGGTGGAGTACTGTATGATGTTGAATCAATGGTTTACCATCCGAAATATACCACTGTAAATCATGACTATGACATAGCACTAATGAAAATTTCTGGAAAAATGGAAATCAACGGTGACACAACAGATATTGTGAACCTACCTGTTGCAGGCAGCGAACTGAATGCTGGGGACCTTGTTACGGTCATGGATCTAAGAATAATCAGGATAGGACCTTGAGAATGTGGCAGAGAAGCAAATCACAATGTATGCAGACGTGTCGTGACACGAAATTCACGCACACATCGGCACTCAAATGGATGCAGGTTTTCCCCGGTCGAAATGTCAAACTTGTACTTACCAAGAAGTTGGTGTGCCTTTTGAAACTCGTTGAAAATAAGCATAAAAACATAAAATAATGCCGAGCTGTGTGGTAAAAGAGTGTAAAAATTGTAGTAAACTACACAAAAAGTCCGACGGTATCACGTATCATAGGTAAGTACAAACTTCTTGTTGTTTTCGAGACTATGTAAGTATTTCACTCAATCGCATATTTTCTTGGTTTAATTATACTATTTACACACATAACACCACAGTTACTCGTATGTACGAATTGGTTGGTAACCTAAACACACGTTTCAACTACAATTTTAAAGTAAACTAATATGATTTTGTAATTTTCTTTGCGCCGCAAAAGTCAATGACCCGGTGTCAGCGCAGCGCTAAGTCGGACTGTCGGTGTTGCCAGAATATGATTTCAAGATTCCTGTTCTTTATTTTTAATATAAAATTTTATTTTGTTTATTTTTTTAAGGTTCTCCATTCGTGATGCCTATAAGTAAAAAAATAGAAAGGATGCATCATGGGTACCATCAATTTGTTTGTTCCGAACATTTTAAAAATAGCAATTTTTATATGACAAAAGGAGCATATCGCCGGTTGATTAAGTTCGCGTGCCCAGAAAAGGTATGTTTCTTATTAATACTTTTACTCGACTTCAAAAAAAAGGAGCAGTTCCAGTTTTATTTCATTTTGCATATTTTTACGTCATAACTCCATCATTTATGAACTAAATTTGGAAAATCGATGTATGTGTTGATGATAAATGTATGAAGTGAGATGATTTTGGAATCCAAGATGGCTGACATTACTTTTCATTTAAAGTCAACTTTATTGGCGTTTTGGAATTTTTTGGGATATCAACAAAAATGAAGTCATTTTCAGTTTTCAAAATGGCCATCACCATTATTTATGGAAATTCGACTTGGGTGACGTTATCGGAGTATTTCGGGGTAAAACTGACGTCAATTTTGTGTTGGGATTCAAGATGACTGTCACTATTTTTTTTGAAAATATGACTTATGTGTCGCTTTTGCGTTATTTTTGGGTGCATCACAAACAACGCCTATGGGATGCAAAACAGGGGTGATATTTTCGAGGTATTTTGGCGTGTAGATCACACAAGTGGCGTCAATTTCGAGATCATAGTATAAAACAAAGTCGCTTCCCGCTGTGTCCGTCTGTCCCTATGTATGCTTAGATTTTTAAAACTACGCAAAGGACTTTGATGCAGTTTTTTTTATGGATAGAGATATTCAATGTTTATATTTTATACTTATATGTAAATGTGAAAGTATTTTATTATCATTTGCCGACGTCAGAATAAAAGATTTTAACTTTGAACAATTTCTGAATTTAATATTGTTGACTTATTGATGACACTAATAATCTATAGACGGATAAATCTATAAATCTGCAAAATTATAAAAAAAAGTAATTTTTAATTTTACCACCAATATAAGGCCTCGAGGGTTTGTTTTTCTGTGAGTAAAATTATATGTATTGTTATTTATTAACTTAAAACACAGTAAAATAAAAATGTTATCTATAATTTCGTTCTTTTATTCCTTTTATCAAGTTCCCCAAAACGTCTAAGGTCGCTCAAAGATGAGATTGATTCACAGTTGCCCTTCTGGATCATTATGTCTAAATTCATAATACTTCTCTGAAATAGATGTTACGTTTTGTAAAAAAAATATAAATAATATTAGTGCTACTAGGCATCAGTACCACTCACAATTTATTTACTCTAATTATTGGGTAATTTTTGATGACAATGGTCACCCTATACTGCACACATGTAACCAAAGCTTGCTTCACTTTGACGTTCCTCACGCCCGGTCCATATTATTCTTAGGTCCATGGTTACGGTGTCTGGATGGGGAGACACGACAGTAAGGCATTTTACATTTTTTAATTTTAATTTTAAAATACCCTTTTTACACGACTGCCTTAAAAAGAGAGTAATGCTTTTAAATGTTTATGTATGTTTGTAAAAAAAATAGGTGAATTGGGACAAAACTGAAATAATGAGTAATCTACGTATCTTATTTTAACTGTAAAAGATTACAAGTCCCTCTATTTTCAGGTTATTTTGTACTCAAACAGGAACTTTTTAATACTTGTTTTATATCAATTTATAGGGAAGCGGTAATTATCCGAATGTTCTGAAAGCTACTACTCTACCTATAGTTGACAAAAAGCATTGTTCTAAAGTATGGAGTAACTTATTAGTCGAAATAACAGATCGCATGGTGTGCGCAGGATTCAAGGAGCCTGGACAAAGCGCTTGTTTTGTAAGTAGTTTAAATCAAAAAGTTTATTTAGATGATGATAATGTCATATACATTATTAGAATATGTAACAACGGTTTACTCACGAACGATGTCAGCTACTGATAGAATGAGGTCGAAACATGTCGGCCAGTACGCAGTAATCTGTGAATCATATGTTAAAATAGGCGTAACCCAAGGTTCTATTGTAGGACTTTTGTTATTCTTTAAGTACATCAAAGATATACCTAACCGTTATGGTATATCATAGAATGCTGTACTATTCGATGGTGAGACAACACTTAAATTTCTAACGTTTAGTGTATTGTAATGCAAATAGGAAGGATGAACAAAAGAGAGTGAACGTAACCGAAAGTCGTTGGCTGCTGCCTCGCCATTCAAATATGAAAATCTACTATGTCTTTCAACATCGTCATCATTTTAGCTGTAGAAGTCCATTGCTGGACAAGTCCTCTCCCAAAGATTTTTCGTTCCATGGGAGGATATTGCCATACTCACCACGATTAGCAGGGAGATTGGCGAGCGCAGTTGTTGGCTCCTTATGCTGCCGATGCTGTTGCCCATTGCAAGCATTTTTAAGTTGGGTAAGGATAGGAATTTGTTGAATTGGGAAAGGGAATGAAGATATATGGACAGTACTCAATTGGATAAAATGGAGAAAAGCAAGTACCAGCTTGGGCAGCTTCTACATCTACTATGCATATATCAGCATCTACTATGTAGCCGTGTGGTATCCAGCAGAGTAGAATAGGACCACTCCAAGTCTTCACGTGGATGTCGTAGAAGGCGACTTAGGGAATACAAGCTAAACAAAGATTATAGCTATACATCTAAGAGACCTCTCCAACCCGTCTGGCCAGCGTGGAGAGTGTAGGCCAAGTCCCTTGGCTGCTTTAGCTAAGTATGGCTCTAGTAGTCTAGAAGGACCTGATGATGATGATGACTATGTATGTTGTCCAATTTTTTTCGATCGACTCGACTTCGATAATGTATTTTGTACTTAAAAATATGTTTGTGTACTCCATAACAAGCAAAAGATTATATTGTACGTGTTTAATCTTTTATTATATATCACAGGGAGACTCTGGTGGGCCATTGGTTGACAAGAATATGGTACAATATGGTATAGTATCGTTTGGAATTAGAGGCTGTCAAGGAAAAGACATGCCCAATGTATACGCTAATGTGGCCAACCTACGAGACTGGATCCAACAGAACACTGGAGTGTAAGCGGCCTGAACCAGGAGAACAGCTGACATAAAGTCCCCTCATGAAAAAGCTCATTGACTATACACTTTATGCACATGGAGTCTGTACAATTATTTTTCTTCTTCATGTATCATAGTTATTTTTCTTTGCAATTTCAAATTTAAATCATTTTTGGGTTCAATATTCATATTTCATGAAGGATTAAAATAAAAACTTGTACTGAAATCAGTCTTTCACTTATATCTCAAGAAATAAGTAAAACATGTGTCAGATTTTAACCGATATCAAAAAAAAGGGAGGAAGTTATAAATTCGGTTGTGTTTTTTTTAATGTAGGTATGTTACGTCAGTTATTCGATCGAGATTGGGCTAAAATGTGTGGAATCATGTCAATAGGCGATGCGGCTAGCAACCCATGATTATTTGATTCCGTTTTCCATCGACACGCCCTTCAACATGCTAAATGTGGCCATAAGACCTTACAGACCTAAGCTCTATCTACCCCGTAAGGGAAAAAGACTTGATAGGTACTATATATGTATTTAGGCAGCTTGAAAAATGACACTAGTGTTGGCCACATACACACACGAAAACAAACAACATCTATTTCTCATTTGTAAACAAAAAAAACTACTATTTATGTATGTATATCCCGTCATTTGAGTTTTCACCTCAAATAATGCGAAGATATCTTTACCCCTCATTGCTGCTAGCGGCATCACCTGCTCACGTGATTCCTCAGATTTTATCCCAGTTCCTCGATTGGCGTTTACGAATGGGGTGGGCCGGTTTTTAACGGCGGTTACGATTTGCATTGAGCTTTTTTTGTCTTGTCTTGTTTCACGCACGAAAGAGTGTCGCATTCCGTGTGCAAGCGAGAGCGCAGTACAAGCGATAGAGAGGCAGGATCTAAGCGTTCGGCTTGTGACGCATCTATCTCTCTTCCACCGTTATTACGTAAAATTATCGTCCGTAAACCGACTTTACAGGCAACCACCTTTTATAAATTCATTGAGTTTCCAATAACAGCAAAGACAATAAGCAACTTAACAAATACAATGGGAATTAAATTATTTTAATCAAAGAATCCGAGCTCATCTCAACGGCCCTTGCCTATTTGGGTCGCAATAATCTGTCTTTTGGAACTTAAGAACTAATACAATTAATGGCAAATCGACGGCAGACTTCTAATTACCGCGTTGCTTTACTAATTAAAGTGTCGCTCAAATAATTAAGCTTTAGTCCTAGTTTTTTAATAACACTGTTAAGACTTTGGATGGGTTCAAATAATCTATTTTTCATCATCCTCTATTCAAAAAGCAAAGAACGGCTTCCCGGGAACGGGGTCTAAAATACGTTTTTATTCCCTCTTGGGAACTCCCTTGAGTAAAGAGATTTTGAACTGCGAACACAAATATTGTTCCGAAAATATTCATGCCCAAAAAGGTTGAATCATATTTTTAAACAGTTTCACTGGCCAGTTACATTATACGAAAAAAAAAACACTCAGGAATTGGTAGTATTTTATGATGCCATGTTTGTTTTATTCGCACGCATGAAAGTGCTTCAGGCATATTTTTATGGAGAACATTTTTAAAATATACCCAATACCGGCTTGTTTTATCGTGATTTTACCTAATGTGAATTTACCAACCTACAAAATGTTTTAAATTAGTACAGATTGACAAGAAATAAGTATCGCGCTCTACATACTTAAGACAAACCCTAAAAAAATATATCTTTATAGTTAACTACAATAATCCTATTAATTTACATCATTTATATTTTGTTCATGTTAAAATAATTTGATATAATATATAATTATATTCCCAGACAAGTACAGCCCCGGGGCATTCAAAAGTATAATAAATGGGTATATCTTGGATAGGTATGTAACATCCTCGTCTACATCGTCAACTTTACATCAGGTGAGATGGGAGACAAATGCCTAATTCAATACTTAAAAAAAAAAATTAGAGGTAACTTTAGTGAGATTTTTTTTTTTATAGAGGCAGATGAAAAGCAAAATGTATCATCTCTTATCATCTACATAAACTTCGGGTAACATATTTAGAATCCTTCGCTTCGCTCGGGTTTCTATGCTAGACTCCTTAGTTCCACTCTGGATTCAGAATAGTACCCTCACCAAAAAGTATTATGTTAGCCCCTTGTATCACAATCTACTATTTCTACATGTTATATTTATATTAAATAAATATAGGGACATATCACACAAATTGAGCTAGCCCCACAGTAAGCTATGAACTTGTGTCGTAGGATACTAACTCATATCATCCATCCCATATCACACATCCAAGACCCAGGCCAGTCTGAAAAAGATCGTTTTCCGGGGTTTGAACCCGGGAACCCTCATGTCGCAGACTGGCGTATTAACCACTGCGCCTCGTAGCTCGGCATTTATAGAACAAACTTTTGTTCTATTCCACGAATATATAGGATCCTTTTAATTAAAACAATTACATAATAAAACATTTTGAATTCTACACGAAAAACGTAATAAATATGCACGTTGGAATGAAGAAGTTGAACTTAGTTTACAACAGGGTGTTTACAACAATCTTATGGCTAATAGAAGATAAATAATTCATCGCTTTCAATCGTCGCGGTTACTTTGCGAAAAACTTATAAAACTTTTGTCTTTTTCAAAGTCAAAGGCAAAGATTTTTATTCAAAATTGGATATGTATCTCTTTTTGAACGTCATATTTGTATTTGTTATATTTGTTTAATTTATGCGAAATCGAAATACTACTAGCGTTTCTTTGACTATGAAATTAATAAATAGGAACAAATTACAGATTACATACGTTAAATGTACAGTTGGAGGATGGGTTTACTCCCCTACAATATAAAATCTGTTTTTAGAGGTGTTAGTTTTATTTGTCCCCGACTGTACGTCTTTAGAAACAAACAAAAATCCATGGACGGAATCATATGAACGTCAGCTCAAAGCTATATTAATTTGAAAATGTGAAGTCTTATCAAAAGTTATTTCATCATCATCATCATCAGGTCTTTTTAATCACCACCGCAGGAGCATGACCCTCTCTGTACTACCGAAAGTTATTTACTAAATGTATTTTATAATATTGCCTCGTCTCTGTAGCATATAGGCGATGTTTGCATACATACATATACATAGTATCTCATCTTCCTCCCCTGCGGGGTAGACGGAGCCCAGGTCTATAAGTCTTCATAGCCATATTTATCATGTTGGAGGGCGTGTAGATAGAAAACGGAATCAAATAGTGATGGGTTGCTAGCTGCATCGCCTATTGACATGATTCCGCAGATTTTAGCCCAATCCCTCGATCGGCTTTTACGATCTGCACGGGAAGAGAAGCGGCTGGCCCATTCTACGTTTTTTCTTTCCTCCCAGACCAGCATGGAATAATGGCGATGTTTGCAGTGTATCAAATTAATGGTTTCGCTACACTCATACGCAAAAGAACCAATTCGCTAATTCTCAGAGTATGGAACAGTCCCAACAACATCCAAATGACGCTAGCGGATCGGTACACTTCTCCGCTGTAAGCCTGTCTTTTGAGGAGAGTGATTATGAAAAGGCGGACACTTTTCTAATATACTTACATTGTGTACTGACTGACATAGGATAAGTTTTACTAACAAGACTATAAATAAATAATAAATATATATTTTTTTTACCTAACCTATATTGTTCCACTGCTGGGCAAAGGTCTCTCCCATCTTCTTCCACTTATCTCTGTCAGATGTCTCCCGACCAGTTTCTCATAAAAGCATCTAGGTCGTCTTTCCAACGCTTTCGCGGCCTACCGCGTCGACGATGACTATCTACAGGACAGGCGACCACTCTGTTGCTATCTTAGCCGTGTTCAGTGCCGTGTTGTTCGTGTGTTTAGTTCATCTATCGTGATGCATTCTGCTGACATGCCCCGCCCAGTTCCATTTTAGTACTGCGGCTTTAGTGCCCACATCAGTGATTCCCGTTTTTGAGCGGAGTGTAGCATTTGGGTTTCTATCTATCCTTTTTACTCCTAGCACACTTCACTCCATTGCTCTTGCAAATCTTGAGCTTGGACTTCAACTCTTCAGTCAGTGACCATGTCTGAGCACCGTAGGTCAGGACGGGAAAAATACACATGTCGATAAGTCTGCGCTTCAGTGACAAGGGAAGGTCACCCTTCATGTAATCTTTCAAGGACCAGTAGTTCTCCAGGAGTTCTCGATGCGGCGGTTAATTTCCGTATTTTGCCTGTTACTGAAGGAGACTAACTGGCCCAGATACGTGGGGCGCACTATAAGTTTCCGGAATGAATATGAAAAAATACTATTAAAGGTACAAAATTAATTTATTGTTTTTCAAAATAATCTCCCTTGGCGTCTATGCACTTTTTCATTCGATGAAACCAGTTTTGAAAACTTTTGTGCCACTCCTCTGTGGTGACCTCTGAAACGTGTTTTTCATACTCCTCGACAGCCTCTTCTGGTGATGAAAATCGTTGACCGCGTAATTGGTTCTTTATTTTTGGGAACAGAAAAAAGTCACAAGGTGCCACGTCGGGACTGTATGCAGGATGACTCATGAGTTCTACATTTTTCGCCTTCAAAAAGTCGTTTGTCCGTGTGAGAACTAGCATTGTCGTGGTGCAGGATGATACGGCGTTTACGGTTATTTTTACGGAGTTCGTCAATAACTTCCGGCAAACAAATGGTCGTGTACCAGTCACTATTCACTGTACGACGATTCTCTAAAGCAACAGTAGCCACGTGTCCAGTTTTATAAAAAAAAAAAGGAATCATCCGCTTAGATGCACTTTTCACGCGCGCCACTTTAGTTGGTTTCGGCTCATCTTGAAAGACCCATACGCTCGATTGCTGCTTTGTTTTGGGATCGTAGCAATAAATCCATGTTTCGTCACCTGTTACTATGTCCCACACCAAATTTGACGCACCTTCGTTGAATCTGGTAAGCATGGCACTGCACCAAGTGACGCGGTCCGTTTTTTGAGCCTCGGTCAAGTTGTGTGGGATCCACCGCGAGCACAGCTTTCTCACACCCAAATGTTTGTGTAGGATTAATTGTATTTGACTCATGCCTATTTCTAAGGATGCGCGAATTTCATGGTAGGTCACATGCTTGTCTGTTTCAATCATACGGCGCACAGCATCGATGTTTTTGTTGGTCACAGCGGTGGACGGCCGACCATCGCGAGATTCGTCACTGAGATTGATACGACCACGCTTGAATTCTGCAAACCAGCTATAAACAGTTGTCTTGCATGGTGCTTCATTGCCAAAAGCTGTTTCAAGCCGAGCGATGCTCTGTTGAGCTGTCAAATTACACTTAAAATCGTTGAAAATCATACTGCGAAAATTTTCCCGAGTTAAATCCATGTTGATGCAGACACACAATTTTTTAAATGGCGCCACAAGGTAAAAACAAAAGACAGTCAAATGAAACAAACTGCATTCTACAGCCAAAGAGTTCTATTTTCAAATGTTGCAATAAATTTTTAAATATTGTTTATGTAAGTGGCCAGTTCCGGAAACTTACAGTGCGCCCTATGTATATGTATATACTCATCGACATACTGTATATCTTGCCCATCTAACGCGAACCTACGTTTTGCACTATTTGTCATAATTTGGGTTTTTGACCGATTCATTGTAAGTCCAACTTCAAGACTTACCATGCTCAGGTCTTGGAGCATCGCTTGTAACTCAGATGATGTGGACGTAAAGAGAACAACATCATCGGCGAAACGAAGATTTGTAAGTCTTTTTTCGCCGAGATTAATGCCTCTAGACTGCCACTTATCCGAAAGGGTCTTAAAGATTTCTTGCAAGGTGCAAGTGAACAGTTTGGGAGAGAGCGGGTCACTTTGTTTGACACCTTTTTCAATATTGAAGGGTAGTCGATGTGATTCTAATTTTATATCCGCTGTGCTATTGTTGTCTATTAATTTTATGAGTTCAATGTAGGTCTTATCGATTTGCTAAAAATCGTCAAATATTGATTGATGTTTAATACTGTCAAAAGCTTTGGTGTAGTCCACACAGCTAAGATATAGTGGTTTGTTAAATTCGTTGAACTTTTCCATGACTTGATTAATAGTCTGTAGATGATCAATGGAAGATGAGAAGCATGGCGGAATCCAGCCTGTTCGGGCGTTTGATGTGAATCTAGTTCGATGTCTATTCGTTGAAGTATGATAAATATATACGGAAAAATCTCACAGATTGAGCTAGCCCCAAAGGAAGTTCGAGATTTGTGTCACAGAATTACTTGTGTTATGGGATACTAACTCAACGATACTATATTTTATAACAATTACATATAAGGTTTTTGCTATTGTTATCTGCATATTCCCTCTCCTTCCGATTTTGTGAATGAAATACCCGAGGCTAGCGTATTTATTGTTTGAAAAGTAAGAAAGTGTCCTGTTGTGTAAAACATAATTCTTATCCTTAGCTATAGGTTTAAATTTAAAAATAAAATTAACAAAATTGTGAAAACTGCGTACCGACATCTACGCAGTTAAAGTCGCGGGCAATAAAGTAGTCATAATTCGGAAGTCGCACATTCCTTTGTTTATAGGTGAAAATGTTTCCAATGCACACTATAAATACGGTAGTACATGATTAGTAAAACCACATGTGTCTCTAGATAGGACAGATACAATGCGGAAACTAACAATAAGTGTTGTCTTCGTGTTTGGAGTTGTCTTCAACGGTAAATACAAATATTATCAACTATTTGTTTTACATACAGAGTATCACGTCTTTACTCTTCGTAGACAGTGCCTAGGTCTAAGATCTTATGGCCACATTTAGCTTGTTAGAGGGCGTGTAGATGGAAAACGGAATCAAATAGTGATGGGTTGCTAGCCGCATCGCCTATTGACATGATTCCGCAGATTTTAGCCCAATCCCTTGATAGGCTTTTACGATCTGCTTGGAAAGAGAAGCAGCTGGAACACTCTTAATTATATTTATTCTGTACTTTTGCTTCCGTGCTGGTCTGGGAGAAAAGAAAAAATGTAGAATGTGCTAGCTACTAAAGCATTTCTTTGACCCAAGAGAGCCAGCCCGTAAAATATTTGCACTTAATTGAAATGGACCTTATTTTTTATTATATTAGAGGCTCAATCTCAACAGGTGTAGCTGCAAGGATTTTGTCACAAAACGATCTTAGGATAATAGGAGGGGATGAAGTGGACATAACGGAGTTCCCGTACCAGGTCTCCGTGGTTTTATCGGGGGATCACCATTGTGGAGGGTCCATCATCAGCGAGGAATATGTGCTGACGGCAGCTCATTGTGTATTTTACTTCAGGTACTTTGTATTTTATTATCTCCAATTATTTGAGTATGGCAATATGCTCCAATGGAACGAAGAATCCTTAGAAGACGCCCTTGTTTAGCAGTGGACTTTTTGCGGCTGTAATGATGATGATGATGGTTCCTATGTATTATACTAATAAAACTAGGAATAATGTATGGACTCTGCTTTATCATTAAATAAACCTTCGATGATGTTAAGGGAGGATTTTTTAAACCTTTGGTTGGTGCTGATTTTTCCTTTGTTGTTTTATGACAGACATTATGTGGTGAAAGGATCAGCCCATCTGCAGTACTTATTATACTATCCATGCAGACTGATGCCCAGGGTGTGCCAAACGTACCTAGAGTAGTTGAGGGTGACTATGTCACATGAAAAGGTTCGTGTGAAATAGAGACCCTCAATACGTTTGGACCACTCAACAGACTTATAGTAAAAAAAATATCAAAAGTCCGGGCTCAAGGTTTGCCAAAGAGCAATGGAGCGTAGTATACCTGGCGTACGCCGCATAAATCATATTATAAACACCACTCTGCTCACCAAAACTCAAATAAAGGATGTAGGTGTGAAATCAGCACAGGGACTAGGCGGGACACGTCTATCGCATGCAAGAGAAAATGTGGGCCGAGGTGGCCACCATGTGGAAACCGGATGGCCGCCGAAAACGTGGCAGACCTAAAAAGAGATGGCGCGATGACTTGGTTGTATATTTAAGTGGCTGGCAAATCATTGTCTCATATAGGGATGACTAGAAAGCGAGCCTTTGTCCAGCTTTGGTCACGCAGATAAAAAAAATGGCAAAAGAAATTAATGTTTTTAAATACCAATTTATTTTTCAGAGCAGAAGATTTTCAAGTAAGAGCAGGCTCTTTTTATGTACAAGGTGGCAAACTGTATGATGTTGAGTTTTTGCTTTGCCATCCAAAATTTAATAATGTGACTATAGACTATGACATAGCATTAATAAAAATTTCTGGGAAATTCGAAATCGACGGTGAAACTTTAGATGTTGTGAAGCTAGCTGATGCAGGCAGCGAACTGAATGCTGGAGATCTTGTGACGGCGTCTGGATGGGGGGCCACAACTGTAAGAGTCATTGCTATTTTTATTTTACTAAGGCGAAGACATATTGTTTATTATTGTTATATAAACTCTTAGGTTTCTACTAACAACAATGCTTGGTGTTTGTTTGGTGTAAAATATTAAAATAAAAAAAAAAAACCTTAATTATGCAAACTGCTTCCCTTGATGCCAAAGGTTGATCGAGAAAAAAGGTGACAATAAAATCAGGTCAATAGGCATTTGTTTAGAAAGGTGGTTTGAAAGGTGGACCAGATCTGGGGTGGCCAACAAGACCTCATTTCCGATCCCAATCAGCCTGTCCCCGGTTTTTATCTTCCGCGAAAATATTGCGTTCAAATAAACAGGACTTGGCAAGGAAAATGTGCTGAATTTATGTGCAGGTGGAATTTTGCTACTAAGCCTAGGTGCTCCTACGGCGAAATCCAGAGTATGGTTCATATTACTGACCACTGTCCCCTTTTATCTATCGAAGGTGGCATCCGTAGGATACATAAGACTATTGGAGAGGTTGTCAAATTAATCGATAAGCTGTCATTCGCATTGTAGTTGTGATACTTTTGCTACTGTCAAATTATCCATTCGCAAATAATAATAGGTCAATAGGCGCTGGAAATAGCAACACACCACATATTTGACTTATCAACACGTCATCGTCATCATCATTTCGAGTACGTGTCATGGTCAATCGACCATGCACCTATTCGAAATGATGATGATAATGATCAACGCGTTAAAATGGCCTTTAGATCTCATGGCCGCTTTGTTAGATAAAGACATGGATAGTATATATGTTAGGCTTTTAGGTGTTAAAAGGCGCCTAATGGTTTCTTAACTTCTAATCTATTTCTGCCTTGGATAATATTATATGTAGGTATAATCCTAGTTGTTTCTACAACTTCGCCCGCATGGGTTTTTATCATTCAGTTTATACGGTTCCCCAAAATGACGTTAGTTAGCTCTCGAACCCCGTGTTCTGAATCGTCCTAGAAATACGCTTAGATGACGGAGATAAAACTATTTACCGCAGCGTTCGTCCAATATTAGGCACGACATCAACAACGAGGCTTAGACGGTTTTATTGTAAAGATTTTAAGACATGCATGTGTAGAAGGTTATTTTGAATTCCTTCTGAGGCCAAAAATTTTTCATCACAAATTTGCATTTTAATATACTTGTTTTTTTATTATTTCATTTCATTTTATAGTCGGGACGTGATATTTCGAGTGTTCTGAAAGCTACTACTCTACCTATAGTTGATAAAAGGCAGTGTTATAAATCGTGGCAAAAGGAAAAAATCACTATAACCGATCGCATGGTGTGCGCAGGATTCAAGGAGCCTGGACAAAGCACTTGTAACGTGAGTAGACTAATTTTAAAAAAGCAGGAATTAACATTTAAGATCATCTTTTAAAATAGGCGTAGCCCAAGGTTCTATCCTAGAACTTCTGTTATTCTTCAAATATATCAATGATATTCCATTAAGTCTCAATACCGGCTTAGCCCTTTGCTTCTCGGCGGGTTAATACGCGTGCCCAGTAGATTGCTACGCCCAGCAAGTGGATATAGCTTATTGAAACATGCCGGATAGTAATAGTGTCTGAAGCCAACTTCAATAAATATGTTATCTACTCTTGCTGGTATAGGTAGGTCCTTCTAACATCCGCAGGGAGGCAACATGTGCCGCTGAGCAAAGAAAACAGAAGCACAAACCATTTTGTTAAAAACCTTAAGACTCGTAGTGTAACATTAAAAAAGTCATACTAAAATTGTAGGAGGGAATCACACTCACAATGTGCCTAATTTTGTACCACTAGGCTAAGAATTACCTTTGGTCATGATTTGGTCTACTTAAAAATAGCTCAATAGAAGTGCGAACCCAAGTAGGTCGCTGTAAATACAATGTGCCCAGGTGGGGAATAGTCGATAGTTCACAGAACCATTGTGTATGGGGCTTTTTCTCTCAGACTATGGTATGTCATGTCCTAGGTGCCCAACAACCTGTACCTTGGATAACTTATATTCCACCTCCAACATAGGTATAGGAGTGGTTCAATACTGGGCCGATAAAGCTTGACATAAAGTCCAGTAATAAGATAAGAACGTCTCAATACAAAGAATACTGTACTATTTGACGGGCGCACTGGAGGACCGTTCAGTTTCAGATAAGAAAGTATCCAAAGTTGTAGAATTGAACCACTTTTTGGTATACAAAGATGTAGTTTACTTAGCAAGCTAGGTACATTATAATTCTCTATATATTTAGTATTTATCCAAAATTCTCATTTCATTATTTTTTTGCCAATTAAGGAAATAGTTGAAAATCATGTCATTACACAATAGACATATAACCCGTCTTTATCTTTGTTTCTGATGCTCTACTCGATTTCTAAATGATGCATGCTCAACATTTGGCTAATGTGCATTTCATATTGAATGCAGCGAGTCGACGAGCATTTAAAATGCAATATGGGAAATTTTTCTTTCTATAAAAGTTAAATTCCATACTTAAATTGATCCAAATTGCTCAGAACAATATTGCCGATCGTGCTTATAAAGAATTTTAACGCTAATTGCGGTAAAATTATTTTTTTCTTCTCAACAATTTTTTTTAACAAATTTTGAACTTATCAAACTTCCAAAACTTCTATGCGCTAACTGGCTGTAAGAAATTGAATATTTATTTATGTTCACTAATTTAATGCCCATCCATATATTATAGTCCCTAAACACTATCATATACATCAGAAGATCGCATTCGGACGACCGACGGCCTAAATGTGTAATCATTTTAATGTCATAGAGAGACTCCGGTGGGCCATTGGTTGACAAGAACTTGATACAATATGGTGTAGTATCGTTTGGAGCAAAGGGCTGTCGTGGAATCGACTTGCCCGACGTGTTCGCTAATGTGGCCAACCTACGAGCCTGGATCCAACAGAACACTGGAGTGTAAGCGGCCTGAACCTGCGAGAACAGCTGACTGATGTGAAAAACAAAACAATTATTATATATATAATCTGCTATTGTATGTTTATTTTTTTCTTCAATTTATGATAGATATCTTATGTATTATATGTTTACTCTTTCAAATTTAAATGTTTATTTCGGTCCAATAATCGTATTTCAAACAAGATTATATTCCGATTAAAACCTTTTACTGAAATCAGTCTTTACTTATATCTTAGAAATCTGTAGAAATAGGAAAAACATGTCTCTGTTTTTAATTAAGCGAAGGCCTTGAATTCAAGTTGGTTTAAAAACACATCTTTAATATTTTTGAATGTAGCTATGTTAAGCCCACAGTAATTTTTGATCCAGTTCTTGGATTTTCATGAAATTTAGAACATAATTTTAATACAATATACAAGTTATTGATGCTTTTTGGGATCTCTCTATAGCATTTGATTGCGTAGATCACATTATTTTTATATCCAAGCTGAAGCACTATGGAATCAACGGTGTCGACTTAATCAATTCTTATGAGTAGCCGAATTCAAAAAGTCAGTTAAGATGCTTCAATCTTCTGGATCATCTGTTGAGATCGGTATATTTCAGGGCTCTATCGTGGGACCTCTTTTGTTTCTTATACATATACATAATTAATTTACTATATTATGTTAATACATATAAGGCTGAGGAAGTGGGCGCAAATCTAGGTAATCATGTCATTAGGCTGTGCGGCTAGCAACCCATCACTATTTTGATTCCGTATGCCATGTCTTTAAGCCCATCAACATGCTAAACGTGGCTTTTCGGTCTTATGGCCTTAGGCTCTGTCTACCCCGTAAGGGATAAAGACGTGATACTATGTATGTATAAGGCTGTACTATTCACTGATGAATCATCTCTTATCTTCAGAGTAGTTAGGAATAGTGACACTTCTGCCGAGGTTAATAATAAGTACATCAGCTCAAGTGTTTGATTGGTTTTCTTCAATCACTTGAGCTGATGGATGGAGCGGACGGACTCTTATGTCGTATGGAATATTACTATTGGGTAATGCTGCAGATGAACACTATATGTGTTCTACAACAAGTGGATTATTTCAAGAAATAAAAACTCCCGAAAAAATTTTTGTTAACGTCACATAGCCTATGACACTACGGGAAAGAATACGAATATAATGATACCTCACACTTCAAAATCGGACAAGCCGTTTAGGCTACAGGAGACAATGCAACAGACATACTTACATACATACGTGCGAAAAACATTACCCTCCTTCTGGGTAGGTCAGTCGGGTAAAAACGCGCTATCAGATCTAGGGAACCCTTTTTTTCGCAAAATTTGTTTTGTCCTAATATGCTTTGGCATACCGATTTTGGCATAAAATATTTTGTCATAAAAGTTCTTGGGCTTATTGGTTTTTAGCATATGGGTTTAATTTTTGATTAATTATCTTTTAGGCTAATTTGTTTTGTCATAATGTTTATTAGCATAATCTCCATAGGCATAGTAACTATAACTCTAATCTAATAGTATTTGGGCATAACATTTTTAGGAATAATAGAAACAAAATTTAAGTTATTCTTTTAAATTATTAAAGATCATGTTTTTAGCCTTAATTTTTAAAAATAGTTAGTTATTAAGAAATCACTAGTTAGTGTGAGTAAGAAATCACTTCCAGAAAAGTAGATTAGGTAAGAACTGCGACTCGACAGAAACGAGCTTCTACCAGAAAAGTAGGTTAGGTTGGGTTAGAACTGCATTCCCGTCAGAAACGACTTGCTACCAGAAAAGTATGTTACGTTTGGTTTGAACTCCGACCCCACCAGAAAACGAACCGTAATCAGAAACAAGTAAAATTATGTAATAATGGAGAAAAGGTGGAAAGGAGTTTATTACGCGGCGTATAATTTGTATGTATATAAATAGTATGCTTAAGTATCATTATGTTTAAATGCAATTATGATGATGATAATGATGAATACAATTATGCTTTAGTAATGTTATGTCTAAATATTATTATGCTTCGGTACATTATTCTTAAAATAATTATGCGTACACTGTTATGCGTAAGAACGTTATGCTTAAAAATCATTATGCCAAAAAACAGTATTCCATGTTACATTATGGCTTAAATTTTTATGCTGGTCGCCATTTGAGAACCCTACTGTCCCATCGACCGTCGGTTCTACGCTAAATGTGCCACGCCCACGGCCATTTCAAAGAGCTAATCCGCTGATTACTGTACCGGTAAGCACAGCGTCGGACTTTCACCGACCAGATGGTCGGGTGACCTGACTAAGCAAGAATACATGGTCGATTGACCGTGACACCTACTCCAAATGAATTGGATGCAGGCCGCTTCCAATCAGTAGTATTGGAAATCCTTGGGCCTATGTCCGGCTGTGGACTACTTGCAGCTGATATGAGGATTACTGAAGAAGCTGCTCTGTACTCGTATGTAGTTTGCTTCGATTTTTAAGAGCAAAATTTGGATCATCACGGAATTTAAGTTTGTCAATACGTAACTTCGTGTAGTTGGAGTGTTAACTACTTGCACCACAACTATTATATCAAAATGTTTCACCCACTTATTGTTAGTCGGTATCGATTAGCCATGTGGTTTTCGGCAGAGTAGAATAGGACCAATACAAGTCTTCCCATGGAGGTCGTCAAAGGCGACTTAGGAAATACAAGCTAAATAAAGCTCATAAAGATCAATGAGAATTCTCCAACCCGTCTGTCTGTCTGCCTGCTCTGGCCAAGTATGGCTCCGGTAGTACAGAGAGAGTCATGCTCCTGCAGTAGAGACTAAAAAGACCTGATGATGATGATGATCGTTTAGTCGGAATCGCCGACTTACAATACGTGGGCGAAACCTTTGTTTTAATAGTAATTACGTCTCGCGTAACGTTTAGAAAAAAAACATATTCTTTTAAACAAATAAATAATTTTCAAAAGTGGTTCATAAATGATGGGAGTTCTGAGGTAACAAACATTAAACTTTTTTTAAGTCGGTTAAAAAATTTCGCCGGTAGCGTGGCTCTACTACGACTAAAATGTGGCGGTGGATCTTTTCTATTTCTCTCCCTTCTTATCCTCTTAATTTTTGTTTTTTTGAAGTCGCTTCTATTTAACTGACTTCAAAATAAAGTAAGAGGGTAAGAAGAAAGAGAGAAATGGAAAAGTTAAACTACAGGTGTCTTTGATAGCACAACAGGTACAATGTGGAAACATTATGTTTTGTCTTCGCGCTTGGAGTTTCTTAAACGGTAAATGTAAATAATCCCTTTTTTAACCGACTTAAATGGAGGTTATCATCTAGGCTGTATTATTTTTTTATGTATAAAGTATTTTTTTTATATGAAAGATTATACTCCTAAATTAAATAGTTCATCGCGAACATTTATTCAAATAATAACTTACGCTCGCAGCTCCCGTCGTGATAATGTCGACCCGGAAACACTATTAGGTACTATATGTTCTTCTCCGTACCCCAGTCAACCTGTACCAATGACCGTTTCAATTGGTAAGTCGTGAAATCTTAACAAATTAACAAACAAACTCACTTTCGCTTTGGCAATATGAGTTGGGATCGCATAACCTACGGAACCGATGTCGATGAGCAACGAGCTTGAAAACTATATTAATATTATTTATATAAAGAACTGGACTGAAAATTATTCCGGGTCGAATACATATACATACATACATATTATATAGTATCATGTCTTTTTCCCTTGCGTTTGACCTTATGGCCATATTTAGCATGTTTGAGGGCGTGTAGATTGAAAACGGAATCAAATATGATGGTTGCTAGCTGCATCGCCTATTGACATGATTTCTCAGATTTTAGCCCAATCCCTCGATCGGCTTTTACGATATGCGTGGCAAGAGAAGCAGCTGGCAGATTCTGCATTGTTTCTTTTCTCCCATACCAGCATGGAAGGTTACATACATATATAAATACAAAAAACGTGTTTTCAACTTGACTTGAAAATTGCACAAAACTTGCGTCGCTCGCTCAAAAACTGACTGTCAGACTTAATTATTAGAAGTATTAGCTATTTCTATATAGATAAATATATATATTTGACTAGCTCCGTGGCGCAGCGGTCAACACGCCAGCTTGCGACACGGAGTGACCGGGTTCGATCCCCGGCCAGGTCAAGATGGAAAGTGATCTTTTTCAGATTGGCCTGGGTCTTGGATGTGTATCTATATATGTATTTGTTATATAATATAGTATCGTTGAGTTAGTATCCCATAACACAAGTCTCGAACTTACTTTGGGGCTAGCTCAATCTGTGTGATTTGTCCGTATATATTTATATTTATTTATTTTTTATATATAAATATATACGGAGAAATCACACAGATTGAGCTAGAACCAAGGTAAGTTTCTGTACTTGTGTTATGGGATACTAACTCAACGAAACTATATTTTATCAAATACATATATAGATAAACATTCAAGACCCAGGCCAATCTGAAAAAGATCATTTTCCATCTTGACATGGCCAGGGATCGAACCCGGGCACTCCGTGTCGCAGGCTGGCGTGTTAACCACTGCACCACGGAGCTGTTAAAAATAAATCAATAAATAAATAAATATAGATAAAAGTGAAAGACTGATTTCAGTAAATGCTTTTTAATAAAGTTTTAATCTTGATTAAATTTTGAACCAAAAAGTAACAATTCAATTTGAAAAATTAAACATACAACACAAAAAATAAGTATGATAACGTGGTGAAAAAAAAGACATACAATGGCAGATTTTAAAGGAATTAGTCGATGAGATTTTTCACGAGAGGACTTATATCATTTAGTTTCGTTTTTCACACCAGTCATCTGTTCTCCTCGCGGACGGGTTATACTCCAGTGGTCTGTTGGATCCAGGTTCGTAGGTTAGCGACATTAGCGTACACATTGGGAAAATCGTACCCTTGACAGTTTGGAGCTCCAAATGATACTATACCATATTGCACCCGATTCTGGCCAACCATTGGCCCACCGGAGTCTCCCTATAACATATGATACATGATTACACAGAGAAAATAACGCCGCTATGACTTTTTTTAAAAGAATTATTGTTTATTAGCGTCATATTATATCATGTTACAATATTAAATATAGTAGTATATCACGTCTTTCTCCTTTGCGGTAGACAGAGCCTAGGTCTGTAATACCTTAAGGCCACATTTAGCATTTTGGTGGGCGTGTAGATGGAAAACGGAATCAAAATAGTAATGGGTTGCTAGCCGTATCGTCTATTGTCATGATTTCGCAGATTTTCGCCCAATCCCTCGATCGGCTTTTATGATCTGCGCGTAGAGAAGCAGCTGGCACATTTTACGTTTTTTATTTTCTCCCGGACCAGCATGGAAGTATATTACATTTTGGTATATTAATTAACTATAATATATTTTAAAGGTGGGCTTTAAATAGGACATTGGAGTAAACTATATTTGATTTGTGCTAAAATAGTATCTATATATCACAGCTAATTTCTGTATATTCAAAAGATATTTCTTGCATTTCAATTTGACCGAGCGGCCATTCCGGGTGATGAAATATTATTCCAACACTTCTTGGCAGCATTACGAAAACCTTTATTAAATAAAATATGTATATGAAAAGTACATAAAATTAATCCTTTACTCTATCATTATTCTTTGATATCATCATCATCATCATCAGGCCTTTTTAGTCTCCACTGCAAGAGCATGACCCTCTCTTTACTACCGGAGCCATACTTAGCCAGATCAGACAGAGGATTTGGCCTACACTCTCCTCGCTGGCCAGACGGGTTGGCGAGGTCTTATTGATGTTTATGAGCTTTGGTTAGCTTGTATTTTCTAAGTCGCCTCTTACGACCTCCATGGAAAGACTTGGAGTGGTCCTATTCTACTCTGCCGGAAACCACACGGCTAATGCATGCTCCTTGATATACTAATTGAATTTTAAAATATGGTATGACAAGGTTAGGTCAAGTATTTAGTTTTAGTATGTCGTAGATTGAAAGTTGACGACATTTGGATAAACTCCTCTTTGGAAACAGCAAAAAACTTAGCTGTAAGTTAATTACTGATGTCAACAGTAATAATTCATTCTAAATAAACTGTGTAATGGAAATTAAAGTTCACCAAATGATACGAGTATTTATGATATCTTACGTCTAGCTTACGACAAATAAAATATTTTGATTTTGAACTGACTTCGACTTGACAGCTGAGCTTGACTGATTCGAACTAGCCATAAAATTGATGCACATACTCCAATATATCATTTCAGATACGAAACGTAAACTATTCGTATGTAAGTGATGTGTCTGCGTCGAACAGTACAGCATTCATTGTATTGACACGTTATGGACTATCGTATTGATGTATATGAAAAATAGCAGAGGTCTTAGAATAAAGCAGAGAAGAACAGAATAGATTTGTCATTCATTTATTTTCATTATTGTTTTAAATTAGCATGGTATCCACGGAAGACCAGCGTCGTGGCCAACACCACGGCATTTATGCTGAGTGGACCATTTTGGTACAAAATTGATTTGTCATGTGTATATTGTTTATATTGTTTGTATTGTTTTACCTATATGTGCCTAATAAACATTTTTTCTTTCTTTCTTTCTAGAGCCTTGGGATACTCCTATTTTATATACATACATACTATTACGCCGTTTTCCCTTGCGGGGTAGACAGAGCCTAGGTCTATAAGACTTAAAAGCCATGCTAAACATGGGTTTAGCATGTCCGTGGGCGTGTAGGTGGGATTAGGAACTAAAATAGTGATGGGTTGCTAGCCGCATCACCTACTAACTCGATTCCTTAGATTTTTCCCCATCTCCAGTCTTTTTCGATCTGCCGGGGGGAGAGAAGCAGCTGGCACGTTCTACGTTTCTTTTCTTCCAGACCAGCATGAAAGATTTTGACATTCAGAATGTTACTTAATGAAATTGGATACTTACATAACAAGCGCTTTTGCCAGGCTCCTTGAATCCTGCGCACACCATGCGATCCGTTATAGTTCTATTCAATTGAATCTGATACACTTCAGAACAATGCTTTTTATCAAATATAGGTAGAGTTACAGCCCTCAGTACATGAGTCCCTTGACCATGTCCCTATAAGATAAAAAACTAGTATAAAGTTTATCTTTCAGTACAAAATATTTCATATAAAAAAACCGACTTCAATCTAACTAGTAAACCGATTTTGATGAAATGTATATGTGACTAACTTTAAAGCATACCCTTTCAAATAAAAAAAAAATCAAATCGGTTCAAAAGTGACGGAGTTTTGAGGTAACAAACATCAAAAATACGACAAACATTTTCATAGAAAATGTATGTCGGATCCATGCGACGTTCGCGGTCAAAGGGTTGAATACAATCGAATTGATAACCTCCTCCTTTTTCTTGAAGTCGGTAAAAAAAACCTCATTCCCGATTTTTCACAGTGAAGGTTTTAACTTTATAGATTTTCAAGGCAAGAGTGAATGGGCATTTTTTGGGGGTAGCGCGTACCACCCTAGACCTCATTGTTGCTTCCCATCAGGCAAGATCAAACGTCGATAGACAAGGTCAAACGTACTTAAATCAACAATAAAAAAGTTAACATATAAGATTGCGATATTTGTCCCCGAAGTCTATGGTATAACGGCTAACGAACCTAATCAATATTATAAATATGAGAATGACAGTTAATATACTTGTAATCGCTACACTAAGTTTGTACTGTAACATGGATATAGTATATTAAGTATGATAGTATAGACAATAAAGATGATTTCGTGCTTCGGAAGGCACGTTAAGCCGTTAGTCCCGGCTGCCATCTGGTAGTCGTTAAAGAACCACGTCAGAGCCGAGAGGCGGTTCCGAAGAACTCTGACACCAGGGTGTGCATGGTCGATTGACCGTGACACCTACACGAAATGATGATGACGATTGTGATAGAATAATAATAGCAACAAGACTTACAGTCGTGTCTCCCCATCCAGACACCGTAACCAAGTCCCCAGTTTTGAGTTCGCTGCCTGCGTCAGGTAGCTTCACAATATCTACAGTGTCACCGTTGATTTCGATTTTTCCAGAAATTTTCATTACTGCTATGTCGTAGTCAACAGTATTATAATTAAAATCCGGATGGTAAACTGCAGATTCAACATCATAGATTACACCTCCTTCTATATAACTACTGCCTACTCTTATTTTAAATTTTTCTGCACTGAAAATTAAAGTTTATATATTAAACGGGAAAGCATAATAGGAGCCTCCTACTAGTAATTCTCTATATGTGATAGTGTAGTCAGAAATGCAGATCGGATCAGTAGTAGCACAAGTAACTAACGGTCCGTCCCTCCTGGGAGCCCTTTGGTGATGTTGTCTATATAGGTTGAGAGCACTCTGCCCTTCAAACGCCCGGTGAAGAAGCGAAAGCTCACTTAGAGCTAGCTACATCGTCCTTCCAAAAAAAAACAAATGTGGTGAGCATAGCAATATTCTTTCATGGAACTAATAATCTTTGTCTAGCGGTAACTTCTTTTGGTTGGAATGATATGATGACGATAAAACTCAATGTTAGTTTTGTATTTTATAAGGTGATTGGATAAAAAATATAAACTTATGCTGAAAAACCCATTGCTTAAAACTCACGTGGACCTAGCAGTAATCCACAACCTGCCAAGTATATATGGGCTCACAGTAGACCTGGAATCGTAACATCTATAGTCTCTGCATTACACAGAAAAAGTCGAACTTCCCTGCGCAGTCTGGAAGTAGCTAAATAGACTTTGAGCTGGTGTTGAAAGATGGCAAGACCCGATGATCTACAAAGTTATTGCTAGGGTTGCAATGGTGTCCAGACGATGGCTTATCTGATGAATTACCTTAGTTGTCCTACTTTCTGCGCTGTGGAGGACTTAATTGTGGCACACTATATATAACAACAAATATTACAAAATAAATAAATAAAAAAGTAATTTATTGCCAAAACAAAAAAGATTTTTTTCTAGATAATGAGGACATATTCAGGTCGATTTTTAATCTATGGGAAAGGAATGCCTCAGCTTTTGTTAGCTCTGAAAAACAACGGTATGCTCAGAACTTATTAGTTCTGAGCATACCGTTGTTTTTCAGGCATCCCTCTCCTTGAGATCGAGTGCGGGAGTTCTTGTATTAAGAGGGCTGAATATTTACACTTACTTATTCAAAAAGTTAACATACTTACCTGTTTAGATAGCTTTATTTTATTCCACAAAAAGCTATTTTTTTACCTATTTAGATAGTTGCTAGAGTTGAATAGCCATAGACTCAAAAAGAAATAAGAGGAAGTAGAAGTGTGAAACACTGCCAGATACAATGAGCTCATTTATGAAAGATTTATCTGTTTTTTTTTTTTTAAGTTCTTATGGACTCGTTAAAGCTTTATTAGTTATTATTACAATTTATTATTTATAGTTAATAGAGTACAATTTCAATGTACCAACATTTCATTGACACCAGATATGCGCAAAATACCATATTTGAACCCAATCGAATATATCGTGGTCGGACGACCTGACCAAGGTCGCAGGGAAGCGCTGGACGCTTCCAACCGGTCATTTTGGAAATCTTTGGGAGAGTACTTCTTGCGGCTGATATAATGATGATAATGTCGACCATCAACCTATGGTTAAGAGAATTTACAACGTACCTTATGTATCGCACACAGTGGGCTGCTGTCAGTATGTATTCCTCACTGATGATGGACCCTCCACAATAGTCCCCCCCCAAGTAAAGCAAGGCGGCCTGGTACGGGTACTGTTTAATATCCACCTCATCTCCTCCTACTATTCCGACATTGTCTTTGGACTGAGAATCAGTCAAACTTCGTGCAGCTACATCTGTTGAGATATTTGTTATCTTGAAGGAGAATAATTGTTCTCTATGATATTTAAAATTATACTGGCAGCCCGCCTCGGCTTAACACAGGTAGAGCAATTTATGCTTTGTCTCTTAAAGAATTGACAACTTGCGATCAACTGGAAGTGCTACTTTTTATTTAAGCAACCGAAAGTACCTTATATGTAAATATTCCAGAATTTAAAATTTTTTTTAATATATTTTTGAAAAAAGAATCCAAGTGTAGGATGAATTAAGCAATAGTCCCATGCTTAGTCACATGACATTGTCAATCTGTTTTTTTATTAAAACCATATTTAATTCAAGTTATATAGTGCTACTGCACTATATAACTTGAATTAAATATGGCACAAAAAACGATCCTCCAACCTGACAACTCATAAGACTTTGCTGTCAATATCATCATTATTTGACAGATTGACAATGATTTTGACAATTTCATGTGATCAAGCATAGTAATATTATATATAAATGTAGGATGTATTCTACATCCTACATTCGTGGTTCTTTGTTAAAAATTTACAAATAAAGGTAGTGGGAAAAAAAATTAAAAATCTGAGCTACCGCACGATTCAATCTCGGCGCCGAAATTTTCCACCATACCCCATTCCTTTTTTTTATAACTTTTAAATGGTGGAGATCGAATGGTGCGGCAGCTTAGATGCCAGAGCGTAGGTCGTACATAAGACCTAGGTCGCTGGTTTAAGTCCCACCCGCATGAAATTTTTTCACCATATTTTATTTTTTAATTTATTAAGAATATATCAAAATAGCATTGTGAATGCAAAATGGAACACTTATAAAAATATGAGCTATAGTGGTGTAATGCTGATAGTTCATAACGTGGATGTGGTTCATATATAAAACAGGTTATTATTAAGAGTTTTAAATATCTCAATGGTCAGGGGTGACATCCTCAACTGCCTGTCCGGTGGTTGCAGGTATCATCGGGTACGCGAGCCAAGTCTCCGGAGCTGCTACTTGCTAACACCCCATTCATCCCAACATCCTTATTCCGTTCCCAAATCCAACAAATTCATATACCTCTTTAGCAGCTCCTCTGGTGTTGCAGATGTCCATGGGCGACGGTGACCACTTTCCATCAGGTGGCTCGTCTGCTCGTTTGCCGTCGGATATCGTCGTCGTATAGTCGTCGGAGAAAGTGGTGGAATACGTCCGGTTGAAGACCAACATCACGCCGAGGGTCGTCATGTTGGAGTCGCGCCATGACGTGAACTTCACGTCGTTTGTGGTGCGGGTCCCGACGGAGAAGCTGTCGAGTTTCATGGACGAGAAATTCTGGCCGAAGGGTGTGGTGTATCGCCGTTTTCGCGGGACGATACCCGACACCCCGATGACGCGCAACACGTCGCTGGCTCAACGTGGAACGTAGTTTATATATTATATTTATATGTATGTTACTCTGTAAGGTATATGTATATTCTATGGGCTTGTAATATTTCATAAGTATTCTGTTGCCTGATGCAAATAAATAAATAAAAAAAATAATAAAAAAAAGCTTAATAATGCTTTCGATGGGCAGCAGCGTCGGAAGCACAAGAAGCTAAAGAAACTGCGCTCGCCATACCAAGATAAGTATGGCAATATCCTCCCATGGATCAAAGAATCCTTGGGAGAGCCATTTATTCAGTACTGGACTTTGTAACTACTGAAATGATGATAATGATGATAAATCTCCTAATGCTTTAAAATTAAACGAAATTATTTATTTCAGACTGTCTGTACTAGTACATACAACAATACAAGTCCATAGTGTGTAAGTAAGAAACTTATTATCTATGTTAGTAAAACTTAAAGCGAGGATTATTTTTTTGGACATGTGTGCATGAGCAATGCTTGACAATCGGACTATCCACTCTTTCTGACACCACCTTCAGGAGTGTGTTGGAACTGCCCGTGCCCATAATAAAGCAGTTCTTTTCCGAAGCACTGCCTGAAATCTGTGAGTGCTATGATTTGCAAATATGCCAAGCTTTACAAAAGGCCCTTTCACTTCTTTCAAAAGGAGCAAATAATAGGAATCAAAATAATAGTTAATAATATTTGTATTTACCGTTGAAGACAACTCCAAGCACCAAGACAACACATAATGTTAGTTTCCGCATTGTACTTGACCCATCTACTAACACGTGTGATTTTATTTATCATGGAGTTCCGTATTTATAGTATACATTGGAAAAATTTAAGCTATAAACAAAGGAATGTAAGATATATTTATAACTACCTGTTGCCTGCGACTTAATTCGCGTGGATTTAGATACGCAATTTATTTTACCGTTTTGTTGATTATCATTTTGATTTTCAAATTTGAACCCATAGATACGCGTGATTGAATTAAAAATTTGTTTCATGAGAACTCAACTACAGAAGACTTGTTAACTTTTCAAAGAAATCTTATTCTACCTTTTTATGTATATTTGACAGCAAACGAGCCACCAAGATCTGCAACACTAGCTTACCTGTAAACACGCCTTTTGAAAGACCCTTAGAGCACACAGGGAAAACCTCGAGATGGGAGCCCATTCCACAATCCGAGGATAAAACCACGTGATGCTCTGAAATTTTTACAGACCCAAGTGTCAAAGATGTGGGGTGGACTTTACTCCTGTGGCGGGCGGTGTGGTGGTAGAAAGGTGACTTGGCACCAATTAAAAAAGTTCTTCTACATCTTTGTTTTCCTCTCATATCGGAGGTAGGACAGTATCAGAGGTTGTACTGCGGTCGAAACAGCGCAGGTTTCTCAGCCATGAAGGGCGCTTCTTTCCTACCCTATGTTTTCCTTGAACTTTGCCTTGGATAATAAGTAGCAAAATACTTTAATCAAAGAATTTTAATAAAAACTGTATTAATCATAGTGTATGTTTTTCAGGATATCGGGAGGGGAGTGAAGTAAAATATGGAGATTATAGTAGTCTCTAGTTTCTATATCAATTCAGTATTTTAGGAGATAATAACCTCTATGGCTCGGCATTCGGCAGACATCAGAAAAGATACAAAATTTTGACAAATTACTTAATTTTTCAGTGAGGTTATAGAAAGAGGCCTATTGCCTCTTCCTACCACTGATTTGTCAGTTTGTTTGTATAAGTCATTAAATAAATATAATAAATTTTAAATAGTTTTAGTTACTAGCTTTTGATAAGACTTCAAAGTGTTTAAATTGTTTTGACTTTAATCGACGTTCCTAAGATTTCCGTCCATAGATACATACATATAATCACGTCTTTTCCCTTGCGGGGTACACAGAGCCCAGATCTATAAGACTTTATGGCCACATTTAGCATGTTGGAAGGGCGTATAGGTGAAAAATGGAATCAAAATAGTGTAGGGTTGCTTGCCGCATCTGCTATCTGGCCCAGGTATAGGTATAGTCGACATATTGTGTCTTTTGCCCGTCCAGTCTAATTTGAACTTTGGACCCATTGGTCATCACTTTGGTCTTCGACCCATTCATCTTAAGTCCAACCTCGAGGCTTGTTGTGCATAGAAACTGAAGCACCTCTTGCAGTTCTATAGGATAAGAAGACAAAAGGACAATGTCATCGGCGAAACGTAGGTTTGTAAGCTTTTTTTCGCCCATGACAATGCCTTTGTTCTGCCATTTGTCAGCCAAACTCTTAAAGATCTCCTCTAAGGCACTTGTAAATAATTTAGGGGAGTGGATCCCCCTATTTTACATCTCGTTGTATGGCAAACGGGACCGGAACGTTAGATCAATAAATATTGCAGGCGGTAGTTTTGCATAAATCTTATAACTTAAAAGACAAATGTCAACTCAGTCTACAAGCGAACATGAAAACTGTAAAATTTTCGAAACGTTAAGTATAAAACCTTATAAGTGATGCAATTTAAATAAAACAGTTTGATTAAACTAAAACGAATTAATAAATTTATGGATTGTGTGATTTGTCCATATATTTCTTGCATAAACAAAAAAATATAAGCTTATGTTGATGTTTTGCAGAAAAAAAAAGAACTCCGTTTGATGACGTTAAACGTTTCTTTTCACCACTAAATTAAAAGGGTCCTGTTATAAAGTGCCTAAAAACTGAGTTTAACCTTTTACTGCTGAGGTCCTTTTTTGTCGTGTAAACGCCATTGTTGGGCCTCTGAGAACCACGTAGGCAAAAACCGCACGTTGGCGGTCACGAAACTTTCTTCGTGCAGGGTTTAAAATATATTTTTCTCATTTATGTCACTTACATTTTTATTAAATTGAATTTCCTTTTTATCTTTGGAAAAATCTAGAATACCATGAAAAAATCATTATTTGAGCCCATTTACAGCTAAAAAATACTTTGTTTAGTCAATATCCTACTAATTTATTGAATATTTGTTACTGGGCAGTATAAATATGGAGGATGATACTAGCTACCATATTTTGGTATCAGAAAATAAATGGAATATCAACGATATATATCATAGAATAGAATACTCTTTATTGCATCAAATAACAGACAAATTAGTTATGTATAGAGAACAAAAGTAACAAAGTTGGTACAAAGGCGGCTTCGCTTTAGCGAAAGGGTACCTTAGGGTAGATGGACAGAGTACATATGATTGGCGTTAGCACTCTATTATACTAGCTGTCGCCCGTGGCTCCGCTCACGCCCGCCATATGCCAGGCGGCGTGGCGATACAAACGCGGATGGTCTAAACGCGTTGGCTACTTTGGATATTTTCGTTTTTTAGGAATATTCAAGGGTTATTCGAAAAAGAAAAACATATGATGGCTGCCTTATCTATAATGCAATAATAATCAAAAGTTTCAAGGTTAATTTTAATGTATTTGGTGATTAATGCTATATACCGAGTAAATTAGACGTGATATGGAGGCAACTTTGCAATTTTTTTCTATCGAGAAAATTTAACGCAATCGTGTTTTTGAGTCATATAGTTACCAGAGTTAGTCCTGAACTTTGCTGCATTTTTATTTCAACTTGAGTATTTAATTATTATTGATATAACAGTCAATCAAGCAAAGCAGTGTGAGGTAGTACGGGCCCTTAATGTAGATACAGCAGGAACAGTATTTTTTCCGTCTATTTGTTAATCCAGATAATAACCTATCGGTGTGCAAAATTTGGTCAAGATCCGTTCAGCCGTTTTCACTTGAAAGAGTAACAAACATCCATACATACTCCCAAACTTTCGCCTTTATAATATTAGTAAGGAAGTAAGGATAAGAATTGAATAAACGTATACAGGAATATATGTATATCATATTGAATAGACTTATACAAAATCAAAACGTTTATTCAGAAAATAGGCCTTTGCAGGCAATTTTTCACGTCAAATCACATTTTAAAAGATCTAATTTAGTCATATAATATTATTGATTAATGTGCAAAAGCTACAGACTACTAGAGTTTCGAAACCGACCACTGCAGAGAAGAAATGCCAAAAGAAACTCTTTTCAACGGTATTGGTTGCCTACTCGCCTGAAGGGTTTTTAAATTTTATCATCTATCTTTATCATTTAATTTTTTCATTGCAATGTTTTTTTTTTTTAATACACAGTACAGGATGTTAGGTAATCAATCAAGGGTGATTCTCTCAAACTATCAAATCAGGTGTGGGTACTAAAAAATGTAATTCGATCCCGGCCGGTCGAACGCATTTGTATGAAAATGTCGAAAGATTTTTTGAGTTCCCAGCATTGGTCTCATAGGAAAAGTTGTTCATTTTGACGGACTGATATGATTGTTTGAACGACAACGGTGTTGACCCTATCATTCTACATAAGTGGATTTTTGACAGTTTACATCCGCCATACATATTTTTTTTCTAACGTCTACCTTACACTTCGAAATCGGTAAAGCCGTTTAGACTACATGAGACGACAATGGAATAGACATACTTACATACATACATGTTAATACATACGTACACACGCGAAAAATATTACCCTCCTTCTGGGTAGGTCAGTCGGGTAAAAATATCTCAGTAGTTCCGGCTAATGCCATCTAGTGACGAGTGGAAAAGACTACCACTGCACTGCAGCGCAGACATCACCCATTGTGACAACTGTTGCAGTAATTGGAACTAGCTAAGTCAAGTTGCCTTAAGAATCATGTTATTAGACGATGCTGCTAGCAACCTATCACTATTTTGATTCCATTTTTCATTACACGCCCACCAACACGAGGGCGACACGAGGGCCCCGGGTTCGATCCCCGGTCAGGTCAAGATTGAAAATGATCTTTTTCAGATTGGCCTGGGTCTTGGATGTTTATGTATGTATGTATTTGTTATAAAATATAGTATCGTTGAGTTAGTATCCCATAACACAAGTTTCGAACTTACCTTGGGGCTAGCTCAATCTGTGTGATTTGTCCGTATATATTTATTTATTATTTATTTAAAAAAAAAAAAAAAAAAAAAAAAAAAACATGCTAAATGTGGCCAACATCTTATATACCTAGGCTCTGTCTACCCCGCAAGGGGAAAAGACGTGATACTATGTATGTATTAAGTTAAGCCAATATTTTTGTGTGAGTTTGGCAGTCTCGCTAATATATCACCTTTGACTTTATTGACAGGAAATACACAGTCATATTAGACTTAGCTTTAAACTTCTATACTTTAAATTACTCAAACGTACACGCGCTATATATTTAACGACGGTAGGACTGGTCCACAAGCAAAAGTTGTTCAGGATACTATGGAGGGGGCTATGCTTGGAATCTCTCCGAGTATCCCACGGAGAGATTCCAAGCATAGCCCTAATCCGTAAGGAAGTAATCCATCAGAGTCAAGTAAACAAATAAATAAATATATACGGACAAATCACATAGATTGAGCTAGCCCCAAAGTAAGTTCGAGACTTGTATTATGGGTTATACTAATTCAACGATACTATATTTTATAACAAATACATACATACATAAACATCCAAGACCCAGGCCAATCTGAAAAAGATCATTTTCAATCTTGACCTGACCGGGGATCGAACCCGGGGCCCTCGTGTCGCAGGCTGGCGTGTTAACCACTGCGCCACGGAGCTCGCCATAATAAACGACATAATTACTCCAATAAGCAAGCTGAAGTGGCAGTGGGCTGCCCACATTTGTCAAGAGTCTGAGCAAAAGAGTTCTGCAGTGGAGACTGCGTATAGATAAGCGAAGTGTGGGACACGCCTCGGTTAGATGGAGCGACGATCAGCGTAGGGCGGCTGGCAGCAACGGCATGAAAATAGTTGGTGATCGAGTCAAGCGGCGCATCTTGGGAGAGGCCTACGTCCAGCAGTGGACTACCGTAGGCAGGCTGATAATGATGATGATTCACGCAACAGCTAAAGTTTTGTCGCCAGATTTAATTTACGATGATATTGCTTAAAGTGTTTTCGTCGAATCCAATTAGCGGATTTGGCGTTCTGGTTCCAGTTCCAATCAACGTTTAATGATGCCGGATCCGCCGGATCAATGGTCCCAATTTTCCGAATGGCTATCCTTATCACGACTTAATCATTGAATGGATTTAAATGAAATTTGACTTGAGCCTCATTCAAATCTGTTACCTTTTAACTTAATATAAAGAAACTCGAAATTAGATGCCTTGGATTTATTTTTATAACTAGCTTTCGCCCGCGGCTCCGCCCGCATCAATGTCGATCCCTCGGGAATAGTACTTTTTCCCAGGATAATATAAGCCTATGTCCTTCTCCGTATTCCAGAGAACTTGTATGCAAAATTTCATGATGATCGGTTCAGTAGTTACGGCGTGAAAGCGTAACAAACAAACAAACAAATAAACAAACAAACAAACTCACTTTCGCATTTATAATATTAGTAAGGATGATACAGAGGTACGATTCGGTTGTTTGTTGGCTTGTTTTTAATAGATTAACATAAAAATTACTGGACTTTATAAAATCGTTTTAAACGTCATTATACCTACATAACATACGGTCAGGGGTTCTATCCTCAACTGCTTGGCCGGTGGTTGGAAGTATGGCATCGGGTAGTAGCAGTAGTAACCCAATACCTTCACACCCTTTCCAAATCCAACAAATTCCTATCATTCCCCAGGTTAAAATGCTTTCGATGGGCAGCAGCGTCGGAAGCACAAGAAGCCAAAGAAACTGCGCTCGCCTACCCGCCTGCCAAGCGTGGAGAGTATGGCTGTGTAAGCATTAACTTTAAAACCCTAATAAAATTACCTATCTATATTTCCGTTTCCCCTTCCATACATATGGTACTTACCCACCTAGCATTTGTCTATTTGTCTAACAATCTCGAATCAAACAGGAAATTCCATACCTGTGCCATACCATAGTAAATACCTATTGCTTACGAGTACATACTTCTTATCTCGTTAACTCCCTTGTAATAATCCCTTAATCGTTCGATTTGTATGCCATAAGGTACTATCTTGTTACTCAGGCTTTCGAACTATTTTGGATAGCCTAGATACCTACCTAAGGTTAATTAATAGCAGCGAGGTGTGTATTTATGATTATAAGTAATAGTCCGTAGTTTTAAAACCTACGTGTTTTGTGAATATCTGTTCCATTACTCAGTTTTCATTTAAACTTTTGCTACCTACCTACATTACTCGTACTTTCACAATTAGTGCTTAGCGAAAACATGGCAGAAGGAGAATTAATGTCAACCATTAAAAAACGTGAATATGAGTTTAAAAATATGCAAATACTTTATGACTTAGCAAAAATTACGAAAGAAAATAAAACTAAATTAGCATCCTTTCGAGCTAGGTATAAAAGAATTGATAAAATTCGTGATAATTTCATGGAATGCAACGATCGTGTAAACCAGTTGCAACTTAAACTAAATCCTCAATTTGTTATCGATAATAATGCTTTGTTGTCATTCGACGAGTTATACTATTTTGTCATTGAGTTTGCTGACTCTCTCGACGTAAGTTCGCGCTCGGAACTATGTCAAAGTCATGAGCATTCCGGCTCACAAGTGAAATTACCTAAATTGCAAATAGCTAAGTTTGATGGTAATGTAGAGAACTGGCAGATGTTTAAAGACAGTTATACGTCGCTTGTGCATAATAATGTTTCGTTGTCGGACACAGAGAAATTTTACTATTTGTTGTCATGTCTGTCTGGGTATGCCCTGACACTATCTAAGGGTGTTCCTATAACATCAGCTAATTATTCTGTTGTTTATGCAGCGTTGCTAGACAGGTATGATAATAAACGTATTTTAGCCACCGCTTATTTAGAAAAAATAATAAAATTAAATCCGATCCAACGGCCATCATTATCAAACTTATTACAATTAACCAACACACTTTATGAATGTGTTAGTGCCTTGCGCGGGTTAAATATTGATGACTTAAGTGAATTTCTTTTATTTTACATAGCATCTCGGCCTCTGGATACAGAAACTAGGAAAAGGTTTGAATTACAAAATACCGAAGAAATTCCTAAATTTAATAATTTGATTGTTTATTTACAGAATTATATAAAGGTATTAGAGGTTAGTCAACCTAGTAATTTACAGTCATTCAATTCTACAAATAAACAAAACCAAAATAATACAAAGAAAGATAATTTTTCTCGGCAATCAAATTCTTCCTTAATTACTTCTTCGAACTCAAATAATAATAAACCTAATCAGGCTGTTTGTGTGTATTGTCATAAAAATCATTCAATATATCGCTGTGGTAAAGTACATTCTATGAATATAGGACAGCGACAACAATTAGTTAAAGAGTTACAATTATGTCAAAACTGCTTAAGGCCCGGTCACACTAGTGCAGACTGCAAGTCTAAGTCCATGTGTTTCATTTGTAACTCAAAACATAACACATTATTACATGAAGAACATAAAAGTTTATTAGCTAATACCATTGACCTAAAGACTTCTGAGAATTCCAATATGAGCACTTCCCTAACTTGTACAACTCAGCCAAACATGTCAAAGTCACCACCTATGAGTACCAAAATTATTGGTTCAGCAGTGGTTCGGTTGAGAAGAGTGGATGGTTCATTGCAGTATGCTCGTATAATCATAGATAGTGGCTCGATGGACTCTTTCATTACAAGTAGCTGTGTGCGACAGTTAGGTTTACATATAAAAAAGTGTAATTTAAATGTAACCGGTCTCGGTCAAAATTATGTTTGTAATATCAAAGGTTATACTTTTGGCTCTATTGTGCCTAAATCAAATGACTCGCCCCAATTCGATATACCATTAGTGGTTTTGCCTAAAATCACTTCAATGGTTCCTTCAACTTCGTTACCGTCGGTTGTCAAGGAAAAGTTTAAACATCTGAATCTCGCCGACCAAGATTTTGATAAATCGGGTCCGATCGATCTGTTGTTAGGAGTAGACTGTTTTGACCAGATATATACTGGTTCACGTTATTGCCCAGGTCCTGGTTTTCCATGTGCACTGTCTAGTGTATTCGGCTGGGTGATAAGTGGTCAGTTTCTTCAAAACGTGGTGGCTCAAACTCCAGCCACACCCGTTACGTCACTCATCGCGTCTTCTAGTGCGCTCGATGACAGCGTTCAACGTTTTAGGGAATCCGAAGAACCGCCGAAATGTAAAATTTCCGGTCCTAAGGATGAAATATGTGAAGTGGCTCAAACTCCAGTCACACCCGTTACGTCACTCATCGCGTCTTCTTGTGCGCTCGATGAGATCGTTCAACGGTTTTGGGAATCCGAAGAACCGCCGAAATGTAAAATTTCCGGTCCTAAGGATGAAATATGTGAAGTGGCTCAAACTCCAGCCACACCCGTTACGTCACTCATCGCGTCTTCTTGTGCGCTCGATGAGATCGTTCAACGGTTTTGGGAATCCGAAGAACCGTCGAATTGTAAAATTTCCGGTCCTGAGGATGAAATATGTAAACAAAAATATAAAAATGGCACATATCGTACCTCCGAAGGTCGTTATGTTGTACCAATTATGCTTAAAGATGATACTCCAGCCTTAGGAGAATCATATCATCAGGTTCTTAACCGTTTTCTCAACTTGGAAAAGCGTCTTGCCAGCCAGACTGAGTTGAAAACGGAATATAAGGAATTTATGCAGCAGTACGAAGATCTGGGACATATGCAGCCTGCTGAATCTTTGTCTACTGACCGTTATATTATTCCTCACCATTGTGTAATACGACCCGATAGTACAACGACACGTTTACGAGTAGTCTTCGATGCCAGTAGTCGGACCTCGAATAATCTGTCACTCAATAATATTGTTCATGGGGGTCCTAAGTTGCAAATGGATATTGTCGATTTAGTGACAATATTTAGACTTCACAAAATAGTTTTTACTGCCGACATCCGTCGTATGTATCGGCAAATATTGATAAGACCCGAGAAATGGACTACTAACGCTCCTCGTCTTCTTAAGGATGTTCCTCCTGAATTTTGTCAAAGTTCCAAATCCTTCGATGAATCGGGAAATGAGTTTGTCAAAATATTAGGGATACGATGGAATCCCATTAATGATTTTTTTTCATATGCCTTATCAGACTCGTTCGAAGTCAAATTTACTAAAAGATCCATACTCTCTTTATTAGCTCGCATTTTCGATCCACTCGGTTGGATATGCCCAGTAGTCTTTGCAGCAAAAACGCTGTTGCAAAAAATATGGCGGTTAAATTTATCGTGGGATGAGACTAATTTAAAACATGTAAACAAACAATGGCATTTAATAGCGGCCAATTTGTCTGATTTACAAAAAATTTCTCTTCCGCGGCTAGTTATACCTTCCAATCCGATGGAAGTACACTTGGTAGGTTTCTGTGATGGTTCTCTGAAAGGCTATGGTTGTTGTGTGTATATTTGTGTGGTTACTAATGAGCCCAGAATTTCTACTGCGACTAGTTTACTGATTGGAAAATCTAGAGTAGCTCCTTTAAAACCTAACACGGTAAATAGACTCGAGCTAAGCGCAGCGGTGCTTGTGGCAAAAGTTCAATCGCATATGTATAATTTGCTAAAAGACCATATAACTATTAATTCTATTCGAGCTTATTCAGACAGCAGCACTACCTTGTCATGGCTTAATACCGCCCCTCATTTGTTGAAAATGTATATAGCCAATCGTGTCATTCAAACAACTGATTTGATTAGTCCCGATCATGGATATTATGTTTCGTCTAAGGATAACCCGGCCGACTGTTGTAGTCGCGGAGTGTCCTGTCCAGAGCTGATAAACCATCCTCTGTGGTGGAAAGGTCCTTCTTGGCTACAGGATTTGCCTAGTCAATGGCCTAACAAACGGGTTCTACTTCCAAATGAAGACTTACCCGAGCTCAAACCGCTAGAAACTAAAAGTCTTCACGTGATTGAGGTGAGAAACCCACTTCTGGACTTAATTGCCAGACATTCCTCTTTTACAAAAATTCTAAGAATTGTAGCATGGTGTATTAGATTTATTTCAAATTCGAGGGTTGCAAGGCAAAATCGAATTCTTTCATTTCTCAGTAGTCCTGAACTCGAGAAGTCAACCAAAGTGTTAGTTAAATTGAGTCCGTATCATTATATGTCTTCCGAAGTCAGTCGAGTGCGAGATAATGAACCATGTGTAAAGTCCATTCAAAAACTTTCACCTTTCCTGGACGATGATGGGATCGTGCGGGTGGGGGAACGCATCGATGAGGCTAATCTGTCACCATCTGCGTTGCACCCTTTTTTGTTACATAAACAATGTCCAATATCTAAAATTATAGTAAAACATTTTCATAAAAAATCTTTGCATTGTGGACCTCGAACCTTACAATCTCTTATTCAACGCCAGTTTTGGATAATTGGATTGAGACTTCTGATACGTACCGTGCTGTCGAAGTGTGTTAGATGTTTTATTTCGTGTCCGCGCTCTCGTTGGGTCATGCTTAAGAAAATTACCCAGAGATTTTGGCGCGTATGGCAGCGTGATTATCTTCATACATTACAACGGAAGAACAAAAGGTTCGTACATGAACCAAATATTAAAATAGATAACTTAGTCATAGTTAACGAACCTAATCTTCTGCCGATGTTTTGGAAGTTGGCACGTATTGTGCAAGTGCATGCTGGTTCGGATCAAGTAATCAGAGTAGTTACTTTCCGAACTGCTAACGGAAAGACCTTTCGTAGGCCGGTAGTAAAGGTTTGTCCCTTACCAGTTAATTAAGATATTTTTCATAAATTACTAAAACATAAATACACACTATCCAATCCTTAGGCTAGTTAAAACTTATTTATTACTTTATCTTTCGAAAATAATATTTCTTGATATTCTTGCAATAGTGCGTAGCTATTGCTTTTGTTTTTTCATCTTTCAATTTGCATTCTCTGTGAAACCCTTGTGGATTTCAGGTGGGGGAAAATGTGTAAGCATTAACTTTAAAACCCTAATAAAATTACCTATCTATATTTCCGTTTCCCCTTCCATACATATTTCCTAATTCGCCGAGACGGCCTGTGATTGGCCGAAATGACAGTCGTAAAAATATGGCGATCGAGTCTTGTGAAGCGCGTCGCTTGCGCTGATATAATTACCAAAAATAACGACATCTAAGGGCTTTCGCTGGCCGAAAACAACCCGTGCGTGTGTGTTGGTGTACCACTAGTGTCAGCAGTAAAAAAAGGGATACAGTTCAAGCCCGGGAAATTGCCAGCCAGCCGCCACGAGCCTGCCGCAGGCGATTTCTTCCCAGAGCCCTGTCCATCTGGATCCAAGGTCAGTGCTTACTGTTTCTCTTGCTGTGATTCTGGGGTTGATCGGAGAATGCAGTGACCCTTCTAGAAAGTCGCAACAATGGCTATATCCTATCATAGGGCAAAGTATCTTTGAGAGAGGCCTTCGTCCACTAGTGGACTTTTTATGGCTGTAATGATGATGATGATGAAGTATCTATCCTAACCAATATTATAAATGCGAACGTGAGTTTGTTTGTTACGCTTTCACGCCGTAACTACTGAACCGATCATCATGAAATTTTGCATACAAGCTCTTTGGAGTACGGAGAAGGACATAGGCTACCTTTTATCCCGGGATTTTTTTTTTCTCTTCAGAATAAAAGTATAAGGTAAGTAAAACTTATATAATGTTATCTTATTATCCTCAACTTAAGTTGTAACAAAGTAGACTACATTGTGAAGAGACTAGTTCCTGTAGGTCCTTATGGACCTGTCATATATCCCACGATACAAGTTCACAACTTACAGTCTACCTAGCTGTATCTGTGCTATTTGTCCTTATATATTTCAACGAGTTTGAGTAAAGTTAAACCCATTTCCACCAGTGCTAAGCTATATGACAAGCAATCATTCGAATGTTGGTCATTTGTTGCTTGTATCGAATGACCAACATCTAGGTTTCACTGCCTAAAAGTGCCTCGTGTCGCGAGCGAAACACGTGTCGAGAGCGCGACGGCCGATATTGCTGCAGCCTCAAGGGATGCAGCAGTATCCAGAGTTGCATGCATCAACTATTGGTGGCGGGTATGAAGGGACTAACAGTAGGTGGGCGCTGGCCAGCAATAGTTTGCATGAACTAACAGGTGGTGGAAGCACGCAAAGTGAATTATCTTAAAGTAAATATATTTCCATTTCAATATTATTTAGATATAAGTAAGTAGAGCGACTGGTCAGAAATCTTAGTATCTAAATGTACAGTCGGGGCAGATAAAACTGACCCCTCTAACAACAGATGTTAAACTGTAGGGGGGTCAAATTTATCCGCCCCCGACTGTACAAGAAGAATAGACGCTCAACAGAGCGAGCTTCGTGGCGCATTGGTTAACACGCCAGCCTGCGACGAGGGTGCCCGTGTTCGATCCCCGGTCAGGTCATGATGGAAAACTATCTTTTTCAAATTGACTTGGGTTTTGGATGTTTATCTATTTAAGTATTTATTATAACGTGATATAACTATAAATAGTGTGGTTGAGTTAGTATCTAACGACACAAGTTTACAACTTACTGTGGGGCTAGCTCAATTTGTGTGATATATATTTATTTATTATCAACCAAGTCTGCAGTCTGTGATCATGTGAATATGCTCTGGTTCAATACCTAGATATTAATAAAAAGGTATCGATACTCCTCGTGTAAAAGTATCGATATAAATCCCTGCTCTGGACATGGTCAACAATGTTTCAAAAATATTAGACTTAATTAATTGACTTACATGTTAAACCTGCTTTTAAGGGTAAAATACTCATTATAGAATCACGGTTTTACTCGGGTTTTATTCGTTCAGCAAAACCGCCGTGTCGCCGCTCCGATGATGGTCTTCGTAACTAACCAACCGACCAGACTAGTCAGCAAATCCAACGAATAAACCGTGAGTAAACTGCGATTCTATACTGAACTAGCTGTTGCTCGCGAGTTCGTCCGCGGCAATTTCTGTTATGATGATTAATTAGTATAGATGAATAATTTTCCCCGATTTCAAAATTGGTTGCAGCGTGATGTTTTATAGCCTAAAACCCTTCTCAATAAATGGACTATCCAACACAAAAATAATTTTCCAGTTTGAACCAGTAGTTGCTGAGATAAGCGCGTTCAAACAAACAAAGAAACTCTTTAGCTTTATAATATTAGTATAGATTTATCTCGCGTTAATTTTTAATATTATTAAGAAAAAGACTGAATTTTGTATAGGCATTTTAATAAAGCGTTTTTTTATTTTGTTAGATTTATCTTTATTGAACAAAAAAAAAAATGATAATTTACAAGAGTAAACATAATGCCTTGAGTAAATTTGATTAAATGACAAAAAAAAAAACTAAATTATACAATGGCAGAGATATACAGTCATGAGCTTTATCATGAGAGGACATTTGTATATATTAATTTTCACTTGGGTGATCTGTTCTTGCTTGAAGATGCTTACGCACTAGTATGCGTCCGGATCCAGGCTCGCAGGTAGGCCACGTTAGTGTACACATTGGGCAAGTTTCCTTGACAGTCCTTCGCTCCAAACGATACTATACCATATTGTACCGAATTCTTGTCAACCACTGGCCCACCGGCGTCTCCCTATGACATATAATAAAATTACATACAAAACAAGTTTTTGTAAAAATTAAATTTTTGTGACAAGCTTTCATCATAAACGAATCCGCATTACAAAGTGCTTTTCAAGATAAATACACGCTGAAATTTTTATCGTTTTGGACCCTTATAGGGGAGACTCAGACCATCAAAATGAACAACTTTTACAATGGGAACAAAGCTGGAAACTCAAAAAAAAATCGACATTCCCATATACACTGGCCGGGCGGCGGCTTTCTTTAGTATAGAAATGACGAATATTTTTTTGAGTTCCTAGCATTGGTCCCATAGTAAAGTTGTTCGTATTTATGGTCCGCGTCACCCCTTTAAGGGTCCAAAACGATCAAAATTTTACCGTGTATAATGAGCCCAGACACGATTGGGAATTCATATAGCCATCTTCACTCCATCATTAGACCAGCGAAAAATTCTAGTTTTGTCATTCGATGTACATATGCATGAAAAATTTCAGCTCAATCGGTAACCGAGACGTGGATTAAACTTAACTCGCAAGATATGATCACAGATAAACATTGGGACAGGCGAAAGTAAATAAAAACGATACCTTGTAATAACGAAATACGGAGTAGAGTCTTACGGGATGAATAATTACCTAAACAAAAGCGAATTGGACCGTATACTAAGGTATCTTTGAGTTTGTATGAAACGACGTGATACGTTTCATACAAACTATTGACTAGCTCCGTGGCGCAGCGGTCAACACGCCAGCCTGCGACACGGAGTGACCGGGTTCGATCCCCGGTCAGGTCAAGATGGAAAATGATCTTTTTCAGATTGGCCTGGGTCTTGGATGTGTATCTATATATGTATTTGTTATAAAATATAGTAACACAAGTCTCGAACTTACTTTGGGGCTAGCTCAATCTGTGTGATTTGTCCGTATATATTTATTTATTTAAACTAGAGTTTCGCTGCAACTATACACAGAGGGTGTTACGTGCTATATTTAACGAATATTCATACTACATGGCATTTTCGATTTACCATATGTATATTAAAATTACATTTTTATGTTTTAAATAAATGCGTAATATCTATTTTTACGTTTTAACACATTATAAATAGTCTCGACAAGTAGGAGTTGCACTACTGCCATCTACCAATGACTTTTGGAACTAAACTTGACAGAGAATGCCAAAGCGCGTGCTGCTAGATGAATACAAATTCTTATAGAACTGTAACATTTATGTTATACCTTTAAATATTAAACGTTAATTTACCGAATTTGACTACAAAAAGACTAGAGCTTTACTTCTGAAACTTCCATAGTTTCTATGCTTCAGTTTGAGTAAAAGGTTATTGTGGTCTTTGCAATCAAATGTTTTAAAAAGATCACTACATACACCAAATACCATTGTGTTATCTTTACCAAGAATCATAAACGTGCTATAAAAGCCGCAGAAAGAGATAAGCTAAATAAAATATAATACTCACATAGCAAGCGCTATGCCCTGGCTCTTTGAATCCTGCGCACACCATGCGATCCGTTAAAGTGACATTTTCCTTCTGCCACAATTCAGTACAATGCTTTTTATCGACTATAGGTAGAGTAGTAGCTCTTAGCACGTCTGAATAATTACCTTGTCCCTGTAAAATATTATCATTGTCATTTCGAGTAGGTGACACGGTCAATCGACCATGCACACCCTGGTGTCAGAGTTCTTCGGAACCGCCTCTCGGCCTATGACGTGTTTCCTTTAACGACTTCCAAATGGCAGCCGGGACCAACGACTTAACGTGCCTTCCGAAGCACGGAATCCTCTTTATTAGACAATCAGGAGATTCAAGCCTGCAATGTCCTAACCGAACTGGAAACAACTAAAAAAAGCAAGTTCCCCGTGGGAATCGAACCCACGACCCCCGGGTCTACAGGCAGTAGTACATTGAAGTAGAAAACAACGGCTGTACCACTCACATGATGAAGTATCTCAACTAATATTCCCGTAAATAACTATCTGTCCCAGCGAACTTCGTTCTATTATATTATATTTTGTCATAAATATTTCTTCATCATCAGGTCCTTTTTAGTCTCCACTACAAGAGCACGACCCTCTCTGTACTACTAGGGCCATACTTGACCAGAGCAGCCAGAGGACTTGGCCTACACTCTCCACGCTGGCCAGACGGGTTGAAGAGGTCTCTCAGATGTTTATAAGCTTTGTTTAGCTTGTATTTCCTAAGTCGCCTTCTACGACATCCACGGGAAGACTTGGAGTGGTCCTATTCTACTCTGCCGGGTACCACACGGCTAAAATATTTAATATTTCTTATATTTTATTTATTTATTTACTGTTTTTACATTATTTTTACAGGTCTTAACCTAATACAATAATGTAAATATTACCTTATTATTAATTATAATTTATAACTTAGCCCATCCTAGTGAAACTCTGAGAACACGAAAATAGATCAATTCTTTCAGCTACTTGATTGAGAACGTGCAGTGCTCGCGCCAGCGGCGCCTTGTTGAGCAGGTTGGTACGCCCCACGGTGAGCGAGTGGTGAGCGGTGGTGGTGTTTAATAGTTATTTTGCTATTCGGGGTGATAACAAAACCAACCAATCAAAGATTATAAAAATCGGTTCACCCGTTCTTAAGTTACAAGCGAATAAACCCGTCTTTGTTTTATTATGATGTGAGAAATATAAGAAAAATATTAGTTAAGTATTTTGCCTTTTTCAATCTAACAAAAAAAATAATAAAGTTCAGGAGTAGCGGCTATGACGCAACAGATCGGTAAAAAGTATACCGGTTAGTGACGTCACCCGGAACTTTAACGGGCTATATCTTCATCAATTTTTGTTTGACTGACAAAAGAAAAAATACATGTACAATATTTCTCAATAATCTACCACATGGACTATTTTTTTAAATGATATATGAAATTTGCTTATTAAGGATTTTTCTTTTTCTACCACTATTTTTTCACAAAACAAACTAAAATAAAACTGGCAAAAAGACTTACTGTCGTGTCCCCCCATCCAGACACCGTAACAAGTTCCCCAGCATTAAGTTCAATGTCATATTCAGCGAGCTTCACAGTATCAACTGTTTTACCGTTGATATCGATTTTCCCCGCAACTTTCATCATTCCTATATCGTAGTCATCATTTGTTAAGTTAAATCTGGGGTGGTAAAAAATAACGTCTACTTCATACAGGTCACCACCTTGCTGATCCGTACTTCCTGCTCGTATTAGTAAATCATTTATGCTGAAATTGAAATAGATTTATTAAAAAAAATCATTCTTTTGCAAGTTTTTCATCATGATCATTTCAGTCGTAAGAAATCCAAATTATTTATTACTCAATTTTGAACCAGGCATTTGTCTCCCATCTCACCTGATGGTAAGTGACGACGAAGACGAGGATGTTACATGCCTATCCAAGAGATACCCATTTGTTCTAATTTTGAATGTCCCGGGACTGTACTTGTCCGAGAATATAAACGTTCATTCCACACCTTAGCTACACGAACCAAAAAGAAACTGTCAAAGCATTTAGTTCGACTCTTTGGTATTCCAACGATAAAAGGGTGAAATTACAATTAAACGCTGCTGGACTGGCCTCTCCGAGAATAATTCGTTCCATTGGAGGATATTTCTATACTCACCACGCTGGTTGGGAGGCGAGTTTGCGAGTTTCTTAAGCCTCTCGTAACGCTACTGCCTATGAGAAGCATTTTCAAGCTGGATTTAAGGTATTGATACAAATCACTCGGATCATCATCATTTCGAGTAGGTGTCACGGTCAATCGACCATGCACACCCTGGTGTCAGAGTTCTTCGGAACCGCCTCTCGGCCTCTGACGTGGTTCCTTTAACGACTACCAGATGGCAGCCGAGACCACCGGCTTAACGTGCCTTCCGAAGCACGGAATCATCTTTATTATCAGACAATCAGGTGATTCAAGCCTGCAATGTCCTAACCAAACTGGAAACAACTAAACAAAGTATGCTTCCGGTGGGAATCGAACCCATGACCCCCGGGTCAACAGGCAAACGCCTTAACCACTGGATCACTCGGATGAATGGGGGTAAAGCAAGTAGCAGCTCGGGAGGCCGGGCGCGAGTACCCGATGCCAAACCTGCAACCACCGGACAAGGAGTAGAGGATGACACCCCTAATCTAGCAAGCTAGGATGTGTCATCATCATCATCATCATCATCATCAGGTCCTTTTTAGTCTCCACTACAGGAGCACGACCCTCTCTGTACTACTAGGGCCATACTTGGCCAGAGCAGCCAGAGGACTTGGCCTTCACTCTCCACGCTGGCCAGACGGGTTGGAGAGGTGTCTTAGATGTTTATAAGCTTTGTTTAGCTTGCATTTCCTAAGTCGCCTTCTACGACATCCACGGGAAGACTTGATGGTCCTATTCTACTCTGCCGGATACCACACGGCTTGGATGTGTATCTATGTATATGTATATATATGTATTTGTTAAAATATAGTATCGTTGAGTTAGTATCCCATAACACAAGTCTCGATTTTACTTTGGGGCTAGCTCAATTTGTGTGATTTGTCCGTATATATTTATTAATATTTATTTAGCTTTTAATACAATCTTACTGTTGCACAGAACAACAAAGACATTAGAAATGGCAAGGGGGCGTGTCACGCGCGACGACACTGCGCACGATCTGCTCACTTGAATCACCTAAGTAGTTTGTCCTGCGATCATCAAAGGATTAAAAGTGAGATTTACTTGAAAAGAAGTCGAAAAATGCCGACCTGAGCTTTCTAACATGTAAAGTGAAAAGTCCTAACAAAACTTTGACTAAAGGAGGATTTATACTCAATTGTGTTGCGTTAGTAGCATGCTTGAAATGAGGCGACGCTGGTTTTTACCTAGTACACGAAATGATGATGATGATAAGAGTATATCAAAATAGCACTGTGATTGCAATATAAAACGTTTATAAAAATAGTACGTACTCGTAAAACGCGATCCGCGCACAATGGGCAGCTGTCATCACGTAATCCTCACTGATGATGGATCCTCCACAAAAATGCTTGCCCTTTAAAAGCAAGGAAACCTGGTACGGGTACTGTTTAATATCCACCTCGTCCCCTCCTACTATTCCAACATCATCTTGTGACTGAGAATCAGCAAAACTTCGTGCAGCTACATCTGTGGAGATGGTTTTATTCTGACAATTACTGTTTTTTAATGAGTATCCTAATCCTTATTTGTTTGTTTGTAACGCTCTCACGTTGTAACTACTGAGTCGACCATCATGATACACGTTATCTGGGGTACGGAGAAGTACATAGGATACATTTAATCCCGGGATAAAGTACTGTTTCTAAGGCATCGACATTGACGTGGGCGGAGCCGCGGGTGAAGGCTAGTGAAAAATTAAATAGTTTATAACATGTATTTCACTGACTTATTGCAAGAAACGTAAATGGAGATGGGCTGGCTGGCCACATTGCTCGTAACACCGACAAAAGGTGGACAAAAACAGTAACAACTTGGAATGGACCTCTAGGCAAAAAAGGGGAAACCACTGGAGATGGATAGTCGGAATTGATAAGATAGCTGGGAAAAAATGGACGAAAAAGGCAAAAGATAGAAAATAATGGAGAACTCACTATGAGATCCTTAATAAATTGAAAATAATAAAATGCATGCGTAAATTGTAAATTATAAAATATGACAAAATATTAAATGGACAGCTTAACTTCTACTACATAATACATAATTAATTCTAATGTAATGTAATGACTATGTATAAATTGAATTTATAAGATGACATAAAATGAAAATTTAAAGAAATTTTAAACAGGAATAAATGAGTCTTTTTATTTGAAACATTTGTATTTACCGTTAACAACAGCTCCAAACACGCAGAGAACACATAATGTTATTTTCCACATTTTTCCTGTCCTATCTAAAGACACGTGTGGTTTTACATAATAATAAGTATCATATTTATAGTCTGCGTCAAAAATATTTTAAGCTATAAACAAAGGAATGCTCTATATTTTAATAATAAAAAGATTTAATTGTTAAGTATAAAATAAAATTAGTAAATATTTTTTTGATAAAACCATACTTACAATTTTGAAATAGTTCTCGCATAGATAAATAGACAGAATTATTTATTTGTCAATGTATCTGTTTGTTTGTTATAAGTCAAAATATTTTTATTCCATCACAATTTTTTGTTCTCAGCATTGGCCCCATAGGAAAAGTTGTTTTAACGGGCTGAGTCACCCCTTCACGGGATCATCGTTGATTATATTACACGCTATAGAGATAAACCGATATATTTCAGAGTCGAAGCTCTAAAAGTTTTTTTTTTTTATATAAAGCAAAACGTTGATGTCGTTGAATGTTTTATACTCGCTTTAAGAATCCCTTTTTAAACCTGTTATAAGGTGTTATTTAAAATGTGAGTTGTGTAAAAATACCTTCGAATGCCTATTTTCTATTAAAATGACGGCGTCTTCTGTTTTTTTTTTTGAATTTTTTTTTTAGAGCTATATTGTTTAAGCGTTGTAGCCTTTGTCAATATACAATGTGTCCCGTCATCAGTGTCGGAGCCTTTAGTGGTATGAGCAATACTTAGCCGAAACAGACAGAGAATTTGGCCTACACTCTCTCTCCTCTGAGAGGTCTCATTGATGTTTATGAGTTTTGCTTAGCTTGTATCCTAAGTCACCTCTTACGATCTCCATGGGAAACTAGGAGTGGTCCTATTCTACTCTGCCGGAAACCACACGGCTAATTATATAGCTTATTTACTGCTATCAGTGATGACAGTCGAGACCAACGCATGATGTGCCTACGAAACCACAAAGAATATTTTTAAGCCAATAGTTTTCAGCCATCTCAGTGGGCCCACGTTTAGAGTTACATATCAAGCGTAAGCGCTAATAGAACTTCCCACTGGGCCATCGAGCTCCTAGTTTTAAAAAGTCAAAACTACTTTTTTCACTCCTCATCCCATTTTATGTGGGGTCGGGACCTCATGGAAGTCTTTTATACTTTCCATGCAGTGCAAAGTTTTGGCTTATTTTTACGATTGGCCGCCTGCCTAACGTCAACCCTTCTTGGGAATGCTTTCTTTACACGCCTCTTACGGCCGGAAGATACTAACAGATATATAAAACGGGGTGATAAAAAGTCAATACTACGTCAGATGTAAAATAATTTGGTAAAGATTAGACGCTACCCGATGAAAGGAATAGAGTTTTACTTTACGCAACCCACGCCTTCGCAATTCCAGCGTGCCAACACGCCCCGCGCCGCGACGTTTTACGTGACTGCACAAAGTTGGTATGTCATTTCCTTTTAAGGTTTAATGGAGGTCATTTGGTTCTGAAATCCTTTGAAAAATCTTGAAATCTGGGTGAAAATAATACATTGTAGAATTATCACCTTAGACCATCGATATGAAAAATAAAATATCTTTAAGAGCGATGCCGTGTTGTGAACTGTAAAATAATGTAGTCATTGTTATTCAAACAAAAGTTATTGGCTAGCTCTGTGGCGCAGCGGTCAACATGCCAGCCTGCGACACGAGAGTGCCCGGGTTCGATCCCCGGCCAGGTCAAGATGGAAAATGATCTTTTTCAGATTGGCCTGGGTCTTGGATGTGTATCTATATATGTATTTGTTATAAAATATAGTATCGTTGAGTTAGTATCCCATAACACAAGTCTCGAACTTACTTTGGGGCTAGCTCAATCTGTGTGATTTGTCCGTATATATTTATATTTATAACGCGACTGGAGCATTCATATGGGAGTATTGTTTTTTTTTAAGGTCCCGTTTTCTTATAGTAAAAGTTGGTTATATTGACGGTCTGAGTGCCTTTTCTGATATGTCGATCGCTAGTTGTAATCATCATCATTTCGCGTAGGTGACACTTTCAATCGACCATGCACACCCTGGTGTCAGAGTTCTTCGGGACCGCCTCTCGGCATCTGACGTGGTTCCAGTTGTAATAAGATTTTTGTATAACAAAGGTGTCGTGACACGCGGTGTTTAGGGTTCCGTTGTTGCACGTCATTTTATAAGTGTCTAACTTGTAAATCCTACTTAGCTGTGATAGTGTTTCTTTTAACTTCGTTATATAAACGAATGGTCTGAATTTTTTGACATATTCATAAACAAACTTTAGTTAGCCGGGGGACATTAAACTCCAACAAAATTTTACTTTAACATTTATCACGAACGGATCCCTGAATCAAAAAATAGGGTTCAGATACCAAATTTTTTGAAAAGCCTATCTAAAGACACCCCGTAGTCAGGGATTTCTGAGAAAAAATCTCCTCTTCAACTCAATCCAATTTTGATTTGTTTTAATACTTTATCGGCGTGTTTAGTAAAATAAATTTACATTCACAGCTCTGGTAATAATAGTCTCTGAGCTTAACTGACAGACGGACAGACACATAGACAGCGGGCATGATAAAACAATAAGACTCCTAGTTTACTAACACTCATGTAAACCTTAAAATCGGATTTTATTTAGTCGAAAAGTAGTGTAATGTTTTACCCGCAGAAGAAGTTGCGGGCAATATCTAGCTTGACAACAAAACTAGTTAGACCATCAAAGTGTTATCAAAAATATCGCTATGCTTTTCCTGAGTTATATGTATTATGCACATAAATCAACAATGCACTTGTTTGTTATTAGGTAATAAATATTTCTGATAAAAATGAAACGTTTTTGATATAAAAGCAATCAGCTTTCTAAAAAAATTAACTAAAGCAGTTAAGTTTCCGATCATCATGTCGCAACTAACATTGTGGGTATTTGTGCTAGGCATTGCTGTTTATGGTAAGTCCTATTTTGATTTCTAATGCTTCCACGATTGTAACACATTTAAATAAAATCACATAATACGGTATGACTAGCTCCGTGGCGCAGCGGTCAACACGCCTGCCTGCGACACGGAGTGACCGGGTTCGATCCCCGGCCAGGTCAAGATGGAAAATGATCTTTTTCAGATTGGCCTGGGTCTTGGATGTGTATCTATATATGTATTTGTTATAAAATATAGTATCGCTGAGTTAGTATCCCATAACACAAGTCTCGAACTTACTTTGGGGCTAGCTCAATCTGTGTGATTTGTCCGTATATATTTATTTATTTATTTATCCAGTAAGAGGGAGACGAAATAGAGGTAGACCGCGAACGCGATGGAGTGATGATATGTGAAAGTTCAATACAGAATGGTCAGAGATGACTCAAGGGAATACTGGAAGGAAATGTAGGAGACCTTTGCACAGCAGTGGGACAATATAGGTTAAATAAAAAAAATACGGTATTATCGCGAATATTACATTACTAGCTTTCGCCCGCGTCAATGTCGATCCCTCGGGAATAGTACTTTTTCCTGGGATAAAAGGTTTATTTGTATGCAAAATTTCATGATGATCGGTTCAGAAGTTACGGCGTGAAAGCGTAACAAACAAACAAACAAACTCACTTTCGCATTTATAATATTAGTCATTATTTTCAAACATTTCGGAAACTTTACAGTTTTCATGGTCGCAGGTAGACTAAGTTGACATTTCGCAAATAGTCGGAAAACAGCGTCGCGGTGAGTCGTGGCCTTCCCGATTTGTTACTTGCTTTTTCCCCATTCATCTAAACGAGTATCCCAATACCTTCATTTTCTCCTTCCTAAATCAAACCAATTCCTATCCTTCCTCAACTTTACCGCTTCTATGCTTCGTTCGGTGAGTGAGAGACCCGGAGGCCTATCCTTCCCCCTCACCTCCCCATTTCCTTCCTCCAATACCTTGAAAGGCCGAGAACGCACCTGTCACACCCTGGTGTTGCAGTTGTCCATGGGCAGCGGTGATCACTTACCATCAGGTGACCCGCTTGCTCGTTTGCCGTCCTATCACATAAAAAAAATATAGGTACTACTTACGCCTTAATATATCTATTGTCTTTTCTACAGGCGCAGCTGGAAGAAGTTTGAGTGATTCAATGTCAGAAGAAGATGTTGGAATCATAGGAGGGGATGAAGTGGACATTATGCAGTTCCCGTATCAGGTCGCATTGGTTTATCAGTGGCGCCAAATTTGTGGAGGGTCCATCATCAGCGAGGAATTCGTGCTGACAGCGTCCCACTGTGTTGAAGGCAAAAAGTGCGTGAGGTTTCTTTTTTATTATTTCATTTCTGTTGCATGGACCTGACAGATATTAAGGCTGAAAATACGCCAGACAGTGACAGAGGAGCATCGGGTTCAATCCAGAGCAGGCAAATACCTGTACTTCCTTTACATTATAAAAACACGGTTTCACTCACGTTTATTCAGTTGGAATTGCCAACTAGTTTTAGTTTGTTACGAAGACCATCGTCAGGGTGAGTGTTAGGGTTGGCGACACGGCGGTTTCGCTTACCTCAAACCACTGAGGGCTGCCTCGCGCGACGCCGCCCGCGCCGCTGCCCGCGCTGCACGGGTCGAAACGATGGCTGGAGGGGATGTCGAAATTTCGGTCGGTGTTTCCTGTGGTGTTTTATCATCGCTTTCTAACTCCGGTATAACGAGCGCACTTGTATGCACTGGTTTTGTCGATACAGTATTGCTATAAAAGTTTTCTAAACCTCTAGATTGAAATTCGGACGTCTCGTAATCTCACTAGCTTCGCGTATTTTACGCGGGCCATAAGCTTTCTCTCTTACTAGAACTTTAGCTTTCTCAAATTGAATGAAATGTTTGATGTCCGAATCCAATACATGCTCGGTGATTGTGGAAACATCTTTGTCCAGTTTTTTCATACTTCTTATATACTCAGTCAGTGTAATTGTAAGGTTTCGTCCCATTTCTCTTACGTATCTCTTGCCACACTCACAGAAAACCTCGTGTGATAAGTAACCTTAAGTATTTGTATGCGGTTTTAGAAATACTCAAAGTAAGTTGGCATTAAGCAACTGTAAAAACTTAAACAAAATCATTTTACAGCTTAATGCTGTCTGCGGATATCACCGGAGGTACCTGTTCGATACCCGGCCAGGTCAAGATGGAAATGATATTTTTCAAATGGACCTGGGTCTTGGACGTTTATTTATATATTTATGTATTTATTACTAGCTGTCAACCGAGGCTCCGCTCACGTCGATGCCGCGGGAACTGTAGGTACTTTTTTCCGGGATGAAAGTAAGCATTTCGTGTAGGTGTCACGGTCAATTGACCCTGCACACCCTGGTGTCAGAGTTGTTCGGAACCGCCTCTCGGCTTCTGAGGTAGTTTCTTTAACGACTACCAGATGGCAGGCGGGACTAACGGCTTAACGGCCTTCCGAAGTACGGAATCATCTTTATTATCAGACAATCAAGTGATTCAAGCCTGCAATGTCCTAAATAAACTGGAAACAACTAAATAAAGTATGCTTCCCGTTGGAATCGAACCCACGACCCCCGGGTCTATAGGCAAACGGCTTTACCACTGGACCACGGAGTCATCTAGGTAATAACCTATTTGAGTGCAAAACTTAATCAAAATCCATTTTTATTGAGTAAAAAATATCCATACATCCACACATACTCAAAAACTTTCGCCTCTGTTATATAAGGAAGGATAAAAAATTTGCAACGTCGAGTTATTCACAAAAGTTTCGAACTTACTTTGGGGCTTCAACTGCGTAGTTTGTCCATATATGTTCATTTATAACGTTTATTTTTAAATTACAGTATGGAAGACTTTAAAATACGAACAGGAAGTTCTTACCGGAACAAAGGTGGGGTACTATATGACGTAGCGACTATAACGCAACATCCACAATACAATAAAGGACACAAGTTCGATTACGATATAGCTGTGATAAGAATTGCGGGGAAAATCAACTTTGACGAAAATACTGAAATGGTTCAGTTGGCCAACCCAGGCAGCGTGTTGAAGAACGGAGAAAATATGACCGTGTCTGGATGGGGCTATACATCTGTAAGTGTCACCACATCATCATTATTAGAGGTCAGGTGTCATCTACAACTGTCTGTTGGTTGCAATTATGGCATCGGGAACGCGCCCGGCTTCACTAGCTCCGTGGCGCAGCGGTCATCACGCCAGCCTGCGACACGGAGTGACCGGGTTCGATCCCCGGCTAGGTCAAGATGGAAAATGATCTTTTTCAGATTGGCCTGGGTCTTGAATGTTTATCTATATATGTATTTGTTATAAAATATAGTATCGTTGAGTTAGTATCCAATAACACAAGTCTCGAACTTACTTTGGGGCTAGCTCAATCTGTGTGATTTGTCCGTATATATTTTATTTTATTCCCAAGCTGCTTCTTGCTTTTCCCCCATTCATCCGAGTGATATCCCTTCATTACATCATTTTAAAGTTCTTTTTTTTAATGATATAATACGGCAAACGAACAAGCGGGTCACCTGATGGTAAGTGATCTCCGCTGCCCATGGACACCAGGGTGTGACAGGTGCGTTGTCGGCCTTTCAAGGTGTTGGGGGAAGGAAATGGGGAGGGGAGGGGGAAGGATGGGAGTCCGGCTCTCTCACTCACTGATCGAAGCTTAGAAGCGGTAAAGTTGGGGAAGGATAGGAATTCGTTTGATTTAGGAAGGAGAAAATAAAGGTATTGCGATACTGCTTGTACAGATGAATGGGGCAAAAGCAAAAGCAGCTCGGGAAGGCTGGGCTAGCCGCGTCGCTGTTTCCCGACTCGTTTAATTTTGAGATTTTTAAGGCAAGAGTAAATAGACATTATTTGAGTTTGCCACCCTTGACCTCTTCTTTGCTTCCCATCAGGCAAGATAGAGCGAAATTCTTAATAAAAATATAGCACTGAATATTAGTCCTCCCTTCGTTTCCGTCTCAGTCTTGGCTATTCCTACCCAAATTTATGAAATCTCTTTTTATTATTTCACAGTGGCAAGGAAATCCTTCGAATGTTCTTAAAGCTGCTACTCTACCTTTCGTTGATGAAGAGCATTGCAAGAAAATATGGATTAATCATATAACAGATCGTATGATCTGCGCAGGAGAAAAAGATTATGGACAAAGCCCTTGCAGAGTGAGTATATTATAACATTGATATTTTAGAGTTAGAATTAATTACTTATTTTTTACTAGCCTTCCATGTCGTCAATGTAGATCCCTCGGGAACTTTTCCGAGTACTTTTCCTGGGATAAAATGTACCCTATGTCCTTCTCCGTAACCCAGATAATGTGTATGCAAAATTTAATGATCGGTTCAGTAGTTACAACAGTAATAATAATAATAATAATAAAACTGTATTTATTTTCCTCCAATAAAAATACAATTGAATACAAAAATATACAAGAGACATATTTAAATAATATATACATTACACAGGTACTTATATTCTAGTGGAGGACTGGTGCCCATGCTAGGTTTCCGAGGAACCTGTTATTACGGGTCACCAGGACTCGCTATCTTTATTAAATTGGGTACTTATAATTACGGTATCAAAATTTCAAAAAATTACATTTAAACAAGTAAGTACTTAAATAAGTTATAGAGTATTAGACACAAAATGTTTCTAAGTAAAAGTGTTAACAGTAATATTATGTTAATATAACAATAATGAATAAATTAATTATTTAAGTTAGATCTATAGAAGTATATGCATAAGTCAAACAGTAGTACAAACAAACAAACAAACTCACTTTCGCATTTATAATATTAGTTAGGATTAGGATGTAGCATTACAGTACGTGGTATGTTATTTAAATCCTATCTGTGGCGAGTTATTTTTCATTACATATTTTTAAATTAAATAACTTACTTCCATACTGGTCTGGGAGAAAAGATGAAACGTAGAATTTGACAGCTGCTTCTCTTACCGCGCAGACTGTAGAAGCCGGTCAAGGGAATGGCCGGAAATCTAAAGAATCATGACAGTAAGCGATGCGGCTAGCAACCCATCACTATTTTGATTCCGTTTTCTACCTTTACGCCCAACAACACTTACTTTAGGCTCAGTTTACCCCGTAAGGGATAAAGACATGATAAAATTAAATTTACATATACATATTGTATATGTAAATTTAAAAATATACCGAGCATTTTAATGCTTTATGCAAATAATTTATTAAGTAAAAACTTTCTTAAATTTAATCAACTTTCTATCATCGGACATGAATGAAGTAGAATATCATCACTACTTTTCGTGTGTACGCGTCGTATGGTTTTACGACTTCTAATTTATGAGAAGGAATGTCTGCTACTTGGAGACCATAAAATTTACTTCGTTATTGACACCTACACCCAAAATACCTCCAAAGAGACACTAATGTTGAATTTCTATAAAAGTGGGATAGTTGCTATCGTGGATCCCAAACTAGTAATAAAATTACTGTGTAAAAAGTAAAGATTTCCTTTTTTTTACTTAATGTTGAAGTAGGCAGTTGTCTCCCATCTCACCTGATGGTAAGTGACGACTTTCTTTTTTGCATTAAATGCGCACCAAATGGGCGGCTATTGTAGAAAACAATTATTAATTAAATGAATAATTGTGTTTTTTACTCGACCGCCCAAAGAAGGAGTAAAATGTTTTCTAGTTCATTTAAGGTTCCGTACCCAAAGCGTAAAAACGGGACCTAATTAATATTTAAGAGGGGCTCCCATACAACAGACATAATTTTGTTGCCGTTTTTATAGATAACGGTACGGAACCCTTTGTGTGCGAGTTCGACTAGCACTTGGCCGGTTTTTTACATTACCTCCCAATGCCATATGGACATTTTTCGATAGGATATCGTTGGACACTATCGCCTTACCGAGTGACACAGACCAAGTATATTTTTTTTCACTTTTGGTTTTGTGTAGTAAGTTGCATATACTTGCATGAACTGTGAAATACTAAAATTAACATGCTTTTTTTTAAAGGGGGATTCCGGTGGCCCGCTGGTTGACAAAAATTATGTGCAATATGGCATAGTATCGTTTGGAGAGATGTACTGCAGTAAGAGGCCAATAGTGTTCGCTAATGTCGCGAACCTGCGACCATGGATCAAGGAAAACACTGGCGTGTAACCAGTACCGCAAATGGACGAGCTTCTCATTAAATAAATTATATCGCATACATTTTGTTTATTTATTTTTATTAAAATCAACTCGATATATGCTTAACATCAGTAACTGACAGAATCAATTACTAATGTTAAGACCAGAGGACAGGGGTGTCATCCTCGACTTTCTGTCCGGTGGTTAAGTTAAGATATGGCATCGGGTACGCGCGTCCGGCCTCCCGATCTGCTACTTGCTTTCCCTCCATCAATCCAAGTGAATATCTCAATACCTTTATTCCCATCCCAAATCCAACTAATTCCTATCCTTCCAGATTAAAAATGGTTGCAATGGGCAGAGCGTCAAAAGCACTTGAACCTAAAGAAGCTGTGCTCTCCAATCCGCAAACCAAGCGCGACTGAGTATGGCAATATCTTCATGGAACGAATAATCCTTGGGAGAGACCTGTGTCCAATAGTGAAAATCTTATGGCTGAAACTATGATGAATGATGACGATGATTTGTAACCAACTATGAGCGCATGAAGTCTTTCCGATTCGAAAAACTTCGTGCTTGCGTCTCGACTAATTCATTTCATAACATTTGCCCTGAGGAAGGGAGCTGAACATGTCTTAAATTTTTATTAATAATTTACTGATAAGTACTCATAGTACCAATTTGTTTAATTGTGAAGCCTTAGCCTTCATACAAACATAAACTCCCGCATGCGATCTCAGAAGGTATCTTAAAAGTAGTAAAGCAAATATAATTGGCAATAAATGACTTTTTTATAGTACAGAGAGGGTCATGCTCCTGCAGTGGAGACTAAAAAGACCTGATGATGAATGCGGTAGAATCTGATATGGCTTTTATAGCCCAGAAAAACTGCGATCTATAAGTAAATTGCCTCAAAGGACCAGCTGCATGCCACATTTCATTAGATTACATTTATTACCAATGCCATCCATGTACATTTTTGAAATGTGTTCTTTTGTGAAAGAGCATCCTGGGTTATTTAATCCTTCAGCCCCCAAGAGGCCAGATCTGGCCGCATAACAATTGACGGGTTAATAAAAATTGCAAATTAATAATAACATATACATGGTGAAATCAGCCCGTCAATATGAACAACTTTTACTATGGGACCAATGCAGGGAACTCAAAAAAAATTCGACATTCCCATACAAACTGGCCGGGCGGCGGGACTCTTTTGTATGGAAATGACGAAATTTTTTTTAGTTCCCAGCTTTCCCCTCTAGAAAAAGTTGTTCATATTGATGGCCTGAGTTTTTCACCATGTATATAGGGGCAGATTTTCGAATACTAATATTGCCGATAAGAGATACTACTCTTTACGATCAACTGCTATGTAATGGCTGTTCGTTTTTAGGATTCCATACCCAAATGGTAAAAACGGGACCCTATTAATATCGCTCCGCTGTCATTATAACAAAAAATACTAAAAACTATAATAAAATGAATACTTAATGGGGGCTCCCATACAACAAACGTGATTTTTTTTGCTTGTTTTTGTTCGATATTGATAACGGCAACAGGTAGACGCTTGAAATATTCACAGAATATTAAGTTCTATATTCACTTTAAAATAAATAATTATATAACAATAAAATGAATATTAAAGGGGGGCTCCCCCATACAACAGACATGATTTTTTTGACGTTTTTATAGATAGCGGTACGGAACCCTTGGTGCGCGAGTCCGACTCGCACTTAGCCGGTATTTTTAATTAACTGCCGAGCTATAAACAGGATTTCCTTTTAAGTTATTCAAGAAAAGACTGCGAAAATTATATATGAAGTATGCTATTACTCTTTAAGAGAATATTTGACGGATACAATTTAAGGGTCCGTACTACCTCACACTGCTTTACATGATTGTCTGTAATATCAATAATAATGAAATACTCAAGTTGAAATAAAAATGCAGCAAAGTTCAGGACTAACTCTGGTAACTATCTGACTCAAAAACACGATTGCGTTAAATTTTCTCGATAGAAAAAAATTGCAAAGTTGTCTCCAAATCACGTCTTATTTACTCGGTATACAGCATTATTCACCAAATACATTAAAATTAACCTTGAAACTTTTGATTATAATTGCATTACAGATAAGGCAGCCATCATGTGTTTTTCTTTTTTGAATAACCCTTGAATATTCTTAAAAAACGACAATATCCAAGGTAGCCAGCGCGTTTAGACCATCCGCGTTTGTACCGCCACGCCGCCGCCTGGCCTATGGCTCTTAAGGACTTTTATTTGTGATATTTTACTTTTGATATTATATTTTAATTGAATGGAATGCAATTTATTATGAATGTTAGTACTAGATATAAGAATGAAATGTGTTAATTATAGATTGTTAGAGAATAGTTAAACTCAGTAGTATAAAAATAATTATATTAATATTTGCATGCCATGCCTTGTTAGGTTAACAGTGAGATTCTTATCATAAAAACAAACGTGTGAATAAATTGTTACTATTACTGCAAATAAATAATTTGAATTTGAATTCATGTTCTAATACGTAATATGGAACCACAAGTAAATTCTGCTTGACTTCGTGAATTTCAAGTACTTGTAGTGTTTCCTACTAGAGATGTTATACTAGGGTCCGATATCGATATCGGTGTTCTACAATATAACGCCTTACTGATATTACATCTTAAATATTATAATGATATTGGGGTTTATGATGATAATTCGTGTAATGTGAGTTTTTTTTAGGGTTCCGTACCCGAAGAGTAAAAACGGGACCCTAATAATATCGCTCCGCTGTCCGTCTGTCTGTCTGTCTGTCCGTCTGTCACCAGGCTGTATCTCATGAACCGTTATAGTTAGACAGTTGAATTTTTTACAGATGATGTATTTCTGTTGCCGCTATAACAACAAATACTAAAAAATAGAATAAAATAAACAGTTAAGGGGACTCCCATACCACAAACGATTTTTTTTGCTTGTTTTTGTGCGATATTGATAACGGCAACAGGTAGACGCTTAAAATATTCACAGAATATTTAATAAAAAATAAAATTGAACGGGGGCTCCCATACAACAGACATGATTTTATTCACGTTTTTATAGATAACAGTACGGAACCCTTTGTGCGCGAGTCCGACTCGCACTTGGGCGGTTTTTTTATTGTTTTTTTACCTCACCCGCCTTCACTTTTGATTCTCTTTAGAATAAAAAGTGAAGGCTATATTCTCATAGGCAGCGAGCGAGCGCCGGGGCCATACCTTGCCATCAGAGACAGCTCCTATTTGCTCCGACATAGAAATAAACTCTATAAGTTATGATAAATTTATTGAAATATAGTGGGGATAAAATAACCACTTAAGTTACCGATGGAACAGGGAACGGCCGAGTTCAATGTTATTTGGATGTTACCCGGTAACATGTTACTCGGATATCTAATAACCTAATATTCGTAGTATGTTCTTCAGCGCTAATATTATGTTACCGATAACGATTCTGATATATTTGTATGTGTAATAACACCTCTATTTTCTACACGGAATGCCGAATTCCTTGAAATATTGGCATTCCTTTATTAATGTACACGCGTTCCTTCGATAAGGGTTTAAATATTTCATATTGAATATAAAAGCAGTATTCTCAAAGAGTAAATTAACTCGTGTAAGAGTGTTTGAACAGAAATGATGTGGAAACTAAAACTATGTATCGCTTTGATGTTCAGCGTTGCTGTAACCGGTAATTATTTTTATTGATTACTAGTTTTCGCCCGCGGCTCCGCCCGTGTTTGTGTCGATCCCTCGGAAACAGTACTTTTTCCTGGGATAAAATGTACTCTATGTCTTTCTCCGTACCCCAGATAAAATATAAAAAATATGCAAAATGTAATATGATTATCATTTCGAGTAGGTATCACGGTTAAGTTGACCATGCACACCCTGGTGTCAGAGTGCTTCGGAACCGCCTCTCGGCCTCTGACGTGGTTCCTTTAATGACTGCCAGATGGCAGCGGGGCCCATTGCTCAAAGTGCCTTCCGCAGCACGGAATCATCTTTATTATCAGACAATCAGGTGATTCAAGCCTGCAATGTCCTAACCAAACTGGAAACAACTAAACAAAGTATTCAGTAGCAAGTACTCAGTAACAAAATATTTCCTCAGATGTAGCTGGAAAATGTTTTAATGAAGTTGGAATAGTTGGAGGGGATGAGGTGGACATAGAGCAGTACCCATACCAAGTCTCCGTGATACTCTACGGGAAGCATTATTGTGGGGGATCCATCATCAGTGAGGAATACGTGCTGACAGCTGCTCACTGCATTATATCCGTGTATGTTATATTTTACAGGCTTTTATTTAACTTTCTCATACTTTTTTTATTCAAATGGAATCTTGCGACTCAATTTTGAAGCAGATATCTTTCAGCAAAAATTTAGTATACTCCTTTGATTTTGATGACAATGCATGGTTAGCTGTGTGACGTTATTCTAAATCTAACATGGCGAAATATCCAAGATCCACTCCAACAATATGTATATCAAATTAAAAGTTTTTATTCTTCTATGTTGGTCTGGGAGATAAGAAAAACATAGAATGTACCAGCTGCTTCTCTTTCCGCGCAGATCGTAAAAGCCGATAGAGGGAACGGGCAAAATTCCGAGGAATCATGCTAATAGGCTAGCAACCCATCACTAATTTTGATTCCGTTTTCCACCTAATACCCACCAACATGCTAAATGTGGCCTTCGGGTCTTATAGACGTATAGGCTCTGTCTCCCTCGCAAAGGAAAAAGCCGTGATACTATTTATGTATGTAAATTAAAAGGCTCGCTAAAAATAAGTGGAAAAATAAAGTGATGTACATCAAATCTTGAAAGAAAGAAGTTCTTACTTTTAATTTATTATTACACTAGCTGTTGCCCGCGGCTCCGCCCGCGTTAATGTCGTTCCCTTGGGAACAATAGAAATGATACAAATTCCATACAAACCCCTGCCCCTTTGCTTTTCCCCTTATGGGGGAATTTAATACATTTCACCTGCATAGATCTTTAGCCCTTAAGGAGGGGATTTTGCCCATTTCACCTACACAGATATTTTTTTATTGTAATGGAGAACTTCTTATTGTCATATTTCTAAGTAAATAAAAAAAATCCATACAAACTTTACCCCACCTATTCTACCCCTTCAAGGGGAAATTTCGACCATTTTAACTACACAGATCTTTTTAAATTGTAATGTAAACATATATACTTATTTTTATACTTCAATGTCCAGAAATGAGAAAATTTCCATACAACCCCCCCCCCCCCCTTTATCCCTTAAGGGGGAAATTTTGTACATTTCATCTACACAGATCTTTTTTAATTGTAACCTAGAACGTATATAGGTACTTATTTTCATACCTCTAAGTCTAGAAATGGAAAAATTCCATGCAAACTTTACCCCCTATTTACCCCTTCAAGGGAGAATGTTGTCTGGTTCACCTAAACAGATCTTTTTTAATTTTAATTGAGAACTTGCGTACCTACTTTCAAACTTCTAAGTCCAGAAATGAGAAAATTCCATAAAACTTCAACCCCTTTGATTTTCTAAAAATCCTTTCTTAGTGCTCATTTACATCATAAAAAGAATCCCTGTGCCAAATTTAAAGTTTTTGCGCACAGTAGTTTCGGCTGTGCGTTGATATATGTCAGGTTTGCCGATTTCTCGCGTAAGTGTCGATTTCTCAGGAACAGTAGAATTTGCCGAAATACATTAGTTTATGACTTTCAGTGAAACACCTTAATATTGAATTTTAATTGAATAACTTCAAAAACGGAAAGTTTCATACTAACTTTGCATCCCCGTTATATCCCGTTATATTAAGGGATGATTTTTGAGAAAAATATTTTACTCGTGTTTCATACCTTTCAGTAAAGAACCTTCATGCTGAATTTCATTCGAATAACTTCAAAAACAACAAAGTTTAATACTAACTTTGCAACCCGTTTTTCCCCCTAAGGAGATGAATTTCCAAAAATCCTTTCTTAGTGTTCCCCTACGTTATAAAAGGAACCCTTGTGCAAAATTTCAAGTTCCTAACCCTTATAGTTTAGGCCCTGCGTTGATATGTCAGTCAGTCAGTCAGCTTCTCCTTTTTTTTTAGTATGGATTACTATAGATAGTATGGATAGGTATAATGCTGTCGTATAATGATGATGAATTGACTTTGGATTTAAATTTTCTTATGTCACTTATTATTTTATTTTATTTTTGCTATATGCTTGCAGGCAAACTCATGCCTTGAGTTCATTCATGCCTTGAGTTTTTTTTAATGAACCGATTTTGATGAAACAAACTTTAAATGTTAAACTGAGTTAAAACAAAGCAATTGTTGAAAGTTTAAAGTAAATCGGTTCAGTATTTTTGGAGATAATCGTGATCATACATACAGACAGACAGACAGACAGACAGACAGACAGACAGACAAGAAATAAAAAAAAAATTATTTTGCTTTCTATTGTTCCTTTTAAGTGTCCCTCTATCCATTTCAGTCAAAAATTCGAAATGTACAGACAAAATAATTTTACTGTTTTATTATATGTATAGAAGATGCGCGCGACCTTGTCGATGAACAAATTCCCGGGTTGTTGCTTTTTCACCTGGATGGAACAGGGGCACAACGCGAGCGAGAGAGATAAGACCTCTACCTTTCCTTTCTTTTTATTATCAATACCAACTTTTATTTATTTATTTTATGGCTATCTAATATGCCGTATACTTGCGCATATAATTGTAAAAACTATACGTACATTTCAAATTAAATATGTTGACATGGCCAACCAAATCATTATTTATTCGTTTTTCAACGGAAGACAAGTGTTGTTGTTACATCACATTCAGCAACGCGCGCTGAGTGGAACTCACTTTCAGTAATTTAAAATATTACTGCTTAAAATTGGTGTAAATATATCATCATCATCATTTCGTGTAGGTGACACGGTCAATCGACCATGCACACTCTGGTATCAGAGGTCTTCAGAACTGCCTCTCGGCCCTGACTGACTTCTATTAACGAGTAACAGATGGCAGCCGAGACTAACGGCTTAATGTGCCTTCCAAAGCTCGGAATCATTTTTATTATCAGACAATCAGGTGATTCAAGTCTGCAATGTCCTAACCAAACTGGAAACAACTAAACAAAGTATGCTTCCCGTAGGAATTGAACACTACCCCCGGGTCTACATGCAAACGCCTTAACCACTGGACCACGGAGGCTGTGTAAATATGTTAAGTGTGTTTATTATTGTAATTTTGTTTGCAAATCAATGAATAAAGATTTTTCAGTTCTAAACAAGATTCTGTCTTGGCGAGCTCCGTGGTGCAGTGGTTAACACGCCAGCCTGCGGCACGATGGCCCCGGGTTTGATCCCCGGTCAGGTAAAGATGGAAAATGATCTTTTTTAGATTGGCCTGGGTCTTGGATGTTTATCTATATATGTATTTGTTATACAATATAGTATCGTTGAGTTAGTATCCCATAACACAAGTCTCGAACTAACTTTGGGGCTAGCTGTGTGATTTGTCCGTATATATTTATTTATTAATTATCTTATTACAAATTCATGTCTTAAATTTCAAATTACAGAGCTGCAAATTATAAAGTAAGAGCAGGCAGTTCTTTTTGGCACCATGGTGGCGTGCTTTATAACGTTGAATCTATTGCCACACATTCTAAATTTAATGGTGACTATGATGACTACGATATTGCGGTCATTAAAATCTCGGGGCAATTCAAAATCGACGGCAAAACCACTAACATTGTAAAGTTGCCTGACGCAGACAGGAAATTAAATTCTGGAGACAGGGTAACGGTGACTGGATGGGGGAACACGGGGGTAAGTTTTTTGGCATCCACGTATTTATTTTACCTAATGCACAATATCGCTAGTTACTACATCGACTAGCTGTATCGAACTTTACACCACAACTTTTTTTTGACTAGCTCCGTGGCGCAGCGGTCAACACGCCAGCCTGCGACATGGAGTGACCGGGTTCGATCCCCGGCCAGGTCAAGATGGAAAATGATCTTTTTCAGATTGGCCTAGGTCTTCGATGTGTATCTATATATGTATTGGTTATAAAATATAGTATCGTTGAGTTAGTATCCCATAACACAAGTCTCGAACTTACTTTGAGGCTAGCTCAATCTGTGTGATTTGTCCGTATATATTTATTTATATTTATAACTATGGTATAAAGCATCGACGGTGCATCATATCGACGGGAACAGCTTCAAGTAGCTTCGACCACGCACCAACTCTGTATTTTTTTCGTTCGATGATTTGGGTACACCGGTCGATGATGTCGAAACTGGCGATGGTTTTTCTATGGGCTCTAGTGTATTTAAAGTGGTATGACTGTCATCCTCAACTGTCTGTCATCTGAGTGAGTAGAATCCCAGTACATTTATACCCTTCTCAAATCCAACAACTCTCCTATCCTTCCACAAGGTTAAAAAAATCGAAAGTCGAAAGCAAAAGAAGCCAAAGCAACTGCACTTGCCAAACCTGATGAGTATTGCAATATCCTCCCACGGAACAAAGAATCCTTGGGAGAGGCCATTGCCAGCAGTGGACTTCTTACGGCTGGAATGATGATGATACACCAGACATAACTGGTGTATTTATTAACCTTATCGACCTATGTAGGTATTAGATTATTTAAAAATGTTCCACAGTTGTACCAAGTGCCTTGGAATTGCAAGATTGGAATCAGATACACGACAGAGATACAAGGACGACCCGGGTTCGATCCCCGGGTTGTGTAAAATTACATTTCTTTTTTCTATTGGGTCTTAAACAATATGCATAACAATGTTTTAAAAATCAGTTTAGTGTCTAAAATGTGTTAGCGTACTAGGTGCATATTTATTTTAATCTTCTTAAAAATTATATTGTGTGATTTGTCCTCATGTATTTATATTTTATTTATGCGTTCTGGATTGATCTGCAATATATTTTATATGATCTTATTTTTTTTTCTTTTCTCATTTTTATTGTATGTTCAAACTTATTTCGGGGAAGACGCTGCGCTCCAGGACACAGGGAATCCTAGTGTGGAGTTTAGCGCTACATTGAATTTATATCTTTAGTTTTGTAACACATATTCTTATAATTAGTACTCGTGCTTACTTTGAACCCAAAGCACAGGCTATCTAGTCTGGATTGGAGCCTTTGTATTTGTATTTATTTGTATTAGTGTTTAATCATAATTAAATTGTATTAAGTAACAAAAAAATAAAAAAAAGCAAAGTTGGATTCTTTCCAACACTTATAATTTTAGAACGGTGAACCGATTTTTCTATTTTTTTATTGATTGGTTTTATAGAAAAATACGAGGAACCATTAATATATCAAAAATATGTCATAAAAGTTCATGGGGGCAGCTAGTTTCATTAAAAAAATTGTTCGTGTGGTCCAAGTTCTCAAAATGTTACTAATGAATGAATTTATTTTCAAGAAACTAATGTTTTTACTTTACAGGAATCACCTAATTCGCATGTTCTGAAAGCTGCAACTCTGCACGTGATGGATAAAGAGTATTGTAGAGAAGCGTGGAAAAGATACGGAATAAATGTAACACCGGGTGTAGTGTGCGCAGGCTCTCGAGATGAAAGTGCTTGTTTTGTAAGTGCACCAATCCTATGTAATCGCTAACATATATCCCTACTTTTTTTTAATAACCTGTACTGTCCTACTGCTGGGCAAAGATCTCTCCCATCCTTCTTCCTTCCTTCCATTTATCTCGATCCTGATCCATATCTGACAAGTCATGCTGGCGTCGAGATCATCACGCCATCTTTTCCTTGGCGTGCCCCTTCGACGACGACCATCCTCAGGTATCCAAGAAGTCACTTTATTGGCCCATTTGTCTGGCAACATTCTACTGACATGACCCACCCAGTCCCACTTCATCTCGGCAGCTTTGTGTCCCACATCGGCGATACCTGTCATTGAGCGAATTGTAACATGCGAAGGGTAGTAAGGGGACCCGCCCAACATCTTGCCATCAGGGACCTAAGCCAACGTCACCTGCCTGAGGTACAACATGCTGATTAACAAACGAGGCTCTGGCGACAGACCCGCCAACACGCACTGGACCAGCGCGGTGGGTTACGGTCCAGACTCCACCACACATCCACACATTTAAATGTTTATCCCTACTAATCTACTAATATTATAAACGCGAAATTGTATGGATGTTTGTACGCGCGTTTGTATAGATGTTTGTTACTCAACCACGCCAAAACGGCTGAACGGATATTGAGGAAATTTAGCCTTCCTATCCTATCCCGTAATAAAGTACTGTTCCTACGGTATTGACATAAACGTGAGCGGAGCCGCGGGCGATAGCTAGTTAATCAAGAATATGGGTGTGCAATATTTTTTTAAACTTTGTAATTGTATACCATTTTAGTTAACAGATTCGGAATGCACGTTAAAGCTGTTGATCCCGGCTGTCAACTTTGATGGCAGTCGTTAAGCTATGTCAGATGCATTTAGGCAGCTTACACACACGAAAAACATCAACAAGTTAACAGACACTTTATTTATTTTATTAAAAATACCATGTAGTTTTAACACAATTTTGAAAGGAGGTTTTCCACAGCCTTAATTCATAATTTCATAATTCATTCGTCGCTTACATGTTGCATAAAGTTGACAATAATAGATAGTGCAGTATATACATGTACCCAGTCAGGGCGTTGCGACAGATTAATTACTAAAAGATATAAAATTAAATATTTAAATTGGCACGAAATAATTTTTGCGAAATTCAATGAGATTAAAATATTAAAATACAAGTCCAAATTATTTTAATAAATTTATACAAGTCGAAATTAGTTTTGTAGTCAATATTTATACATTAAAAATAAAATTATAACGTTAGTTGGTCAAAAGTATATAAAATTAATTTGGTATAATTGGTAACCTTACTAAAAATTAAAACTTAGTTTAAGTATGAAAAACTTATTTCATTTTGTGTTTTTCTTAAATTAAAGGGTGACTCCGGGGGACCATTGGTTGACAAGAATATGGTCCAATATGGCTTAGTATCGTTCGGAGATCCCACATGCAAGGACCCTGACATTCCCAACGTGTACACCAATGTGGCGGGCCTGCGAGGATGGATCCAGGAACATACTGGGGTGTAGCAGCTGACGGCAAAATCTTATTAGGAAAAAAATACTTGTGTATATATTTTCTACTTTATCATTGTTTTGTACGTACTTCTGACCAATTAATAAACATTCTCTCAATCATTTGGCTGGTTGACTGGTAGAGATCCCTTATGTTTACTTTTCAATTGCTCACTTTAAACAGTACACTCATTGTCATCGTCAGCCTCTAGAAATCCACTGTTTGCCTCTCCAAAGATTTCCATATAATTGATTTCTAATACCCCCATGTCCTTCTCCCAACTCCTTGAAAGGCCGGCAATGCTCCTGTGTCACACCCTGGTATTGCAGTTGTCTATGGGCAGCGGTCATCCCTTATCATCAGGTGACTCGCTTGGCCGTTTGTCGTCCTCACTACATAGTATAAAACAAAGTCGCTTCCCGCTGTCTGTCCCTATGTATGCTTAGATCTTTGAAACTAGGCAACAGATTTTGAAGCAATTTTTCTAATAGATATATTCGAGAGGAAGATTTATGTGTAAAGCCGGGGCGGCTAGCTAGTATATCATTAAAAATTGACCATGGGTCGGTCTCATAGAGAAACACTAAGCAGTATTTCTCTACGAGACAGACATTGCCGTTGTCCGTCCATGGGCAGTGGTGATAAAAGATTACCATCGGGTCGCTCGTTTGCCCTTCTATATCATGAAACACCTTATGACTCGGCCTCGTGGAGAAACACAGAAAAGCACAGAATTAATATAAGTAAGGTTAGTTCTATGCCTTTGGGTGAAATTCTTAAGCTTTTCTATGACATAATGAATTGATTTAGGCGTTATTAGGAGAGTGTGAGAGGAGTGAGAGAGTGTACTTGTCTGGGAATATAAAGGCAGGCAATTCATTCCACACCTTAGCTATTCGAACCAAAAAGGAAATGCGTTTAGTTCGACATTTTAACATCCTTAACGTAGTTTAAATGTGAGGTCCCTGACCCCACAATCCCATGGAATGAAAAATCCTAAGAAGAGGCCTTTGTCTAGTAGTGGATATCTTATAGATGTAATTTACTAGTTTACGAACTAAAATGTCAAGTAAATGAGCCACCAAAAGCCTGTATTATTCGTAACTTCCATTTGGGTTTAAGCCTTCCCTTTGCTTTAAATCACCCTCTAATAATAGTAGCTTGATGAGGTTCTGCATAGAATTAAACATTCGTAAGATTCAAATCTTCGGAATTACCTCCACCAGTCGTTTGAAGTCTATCACAATAATCCCCCCGGTCGTGTGAAGTCTTTATTACAATAATCCTCAGTTACCCCCAGTTTAATAGAGCTTTCTAAAGATTGGTTGTAGTTGGTTTGAAGGTTCAAGTCAAGCTGGGCGGTACTCCCAATCTGATTTCAATTTAGATTTGCAATGAGATTACTATTCGTCTTCGGTACTTGAGTGAACTGATGGCCAAGTTATACGGAAGTTTATCTTTATTGCAATCAATACGTACTCTCTACTACCTACTGGCTTATAAAGGGTCCCAATTGCATCCTAAGATCTTTCGGAATTCGAGTTTGCGACAGTGTAGAGATAAGATTTTACATCATATTCCTTTTTGACACAACTCGTAATGCAGATGCCTCTGTAACTCAGAGATTCAATTTTTAACGTGGGCACTAAGATTAAAATTAGAATAGATAGTGAACCAAAAACCCTGGAAGTACCCCGAAGTACCCAACTAACGGTAACTTACGTAACGGCTAGCAATAAATTCGAAGGGATTTATTTTTTTATTTATAGACAAGTTATTTTATTAAAACCTACGAATAAATAAAAATCTGCAAGTCATTGGCCTGCTGTAATGTGTCTAGAAGACTGGCAAATTTACCACTTTGAACAGTAATGATTTGGGCAAGATAGTTAAACGAGCTGATAGACCCCACTGACCCAGTGGCTCCATCCCAAACGGCTTAGAAATATTTCCGTCTGGGTGACGGCACCCATATTGCATCTTGGACTCTGTGGTAGCTGCACCTATGCCAGCCTTGCTATTTTTGCTATGGAGATAAGAATACTCGTACGCAAAAGTTTCGAAGCATGTAGCGTCCCACACCACACCGTTCTATTCTCCAAGTCACCGGCATCATTCCATCCAATAAAAAAATTAGGTTTGGCTTACTTTTACTCTATCTTAAGAGGCGTTTGTCTGCTGTTCCGGAGCTACCTAAGGAAGGTGTGTACACCAGGCAGACCAACTGTCAAAACGTTTATATTACACCATCAGTTATAACCCTTATCATAAACTATATTCGGCATATATGCTTAATGAGAATGGCTATTCTTTACAGTAGTCTTGACCAGAATGTAGCCACATCCACGGCACTATCGTTCGCGCCAATCAGATCCTCCACGGTACAAGAAGTGGGTGGTTACTAAGAATTTTATAGTCCCTAGAGATTACCTCAGAGAGACCTGAAATCAATTAATAACCAGTGGGTACGTACATATATTTTATCACGTCTTTGTCCTTGAGTGGTAGACAACTGCCTCTGTGGTTCAGTGGTTAAGGCGTTCGCCTGTAGACCCGGTGGTCGTGGGTTCGATTCCCACGGGTAGCATACTTTGTTTAGTTGTTTCCAGTTTGGTTAGGACATTGCAGACTTGAATCACATGATTGTCCGATAATAAAGATGATTCCGTGCTTCGGAAGGCACGTTAAGCCGTTGGTCCCGGCTGCCATCTGGTAGTCGTTAAAGGAACCACGTCAGGGGCCGAGAGGCGGTTCCGAAGAACTCTGACACCAGGGTGTGTATGGTCGATTGACCGTGTCACCCACACGAAATGATGATGAGCGGTAGACAGAGCCTGAGGCTATAAGACTTAAATGGCACGTGGTGGCAAACAGAATCAAAATAGTGATGGATTGCTAGCATTGCCTATTGACATGGTTCCAATTTTACCTATTCCCTCGACAGGTTTTACAGTATACGGTACGAGAATCAGCTACATTCGACAATTTCTTTTTTCAGAGCAACATGTAACATAGTACTTACGTCGGTTGTTTATTTCGTTCGTATGGCCCATAAAATAACAGCTGCAACTGACGTTGCTATTGCAAAGTTCTTTATTCTTACTTGTTCCCAACAGTTTACTAGTTTGGGAAACAAGTGCTCCTTTATTATGTAAGCCCTAGTTATAAGCTACCTACTTATTTACTGTACATCACATAAACGTAAAGCAGGTGCTCCCTTTCTGTCAGGGAGATCCAAGACACAGTTATACTTTGTTTGGTGTCGATCTGTCAGGGGGATTGCTGCCGAAATTTATTATTAAGTAGTCCTTTTGTACTTCGAATAATGTAGGTACCTTGGAGAATTAAATGTTTTTCGATTTATTTTTTTGCTGAAGGCTGAATAAAATGTGCAATTACGTACAGTCGGCTGCAGAGAAACCTGACCCCCTTTTAGTATAGTGTCACTACTGCCGTCTGTACATACGTCAGTGCAAAGATCTATAAAATTGGCTTCATTAAAAAGGGACACGTAGAACCACGGTTTCGTAATATGTACGAATATAAATGTCATGAACAAATAGTACATTACTGTAGAGGCCGGGAAGTAAGGGATTGCCGGACGAGTAAAGTTTTCTTCATGATGGTAAGCGATCACCGCTGCCCATGGACAACTGCAACACCAGGATGTGACGAAAACATTGCCGGACTTTCAAGGAGTTGGTTGAAGGACTAGATGGGCCTCTAGCTCTCACACTCACCGAACGAAGCACAAAAGCAGTAAAGCTTGGTAAAACTCAAACGTCGGTTTTCTGTGAGATACATACTTTTGTCGTCTTAATACCTCATGGGGTGGAGCATGGGGATGTGAAAGATTAAGGCTACGTACATGTTGCTTTTTTCGAGTTTCGTAGTCAAGGGGTACCAAGCAATCCTTTGAGTTATAAGATTTTGCTCCCAAAGAACCTTAAAAAGGTCAATATGTAGGCGTAGTATAATGTAGGTCAATATGTAGGTCCTCTTTCATGCTGATCTGGGAGAAAAGAAAAAACGTAGAATGTGCCAGCTGCTTCTCTTCCCGCGCAGATCGTAAAAGCCGATCGAGAGATTGCGCTAAAATCTGCGCAATCATGTCAGTAGGCGATGCGGCAAACGACCCATCACTAATTGATTCCGTTTTTCATCTACACGCCCTCCAACATGCTAAATGTGCCATCAGTTCTTATAGACCTAGGCTCTGTCTACCCTGCAAGGGAGAAAGACGTGATACTATGTATGTATATGTAGGCGGGTGGAATGAATAAAAAATAAACTGCATACACTTCATTAGAAGTTATGCCATGTGATCGGGCGCGGCTGGCTTAAGCAATTATCCAGTGCAATATAAAACCGGGGGGTTATGGGTTAGGCTCTTGTCGGTGTTAGAGTATAGAAAAAAATACACAGAATGACTATAATTTATGACAGGAAATAATGGAATGGTGATACATCGTGACACATCATTGACTAGCGTGACACATCATTTGACTAGCTCCGTGGTGCAGCGGTCAACACGCCAGCCTGCGACACGGAGTGACCGGGTTCGATCCCCTGCCAGGTCAAGATGGAAAATGATCTTTTTCAGATTGGCCTGGGTCTTGGACGTGTATCTATATATGTATTTGTAATAAAATATAGTATCGTTGAGTTAGTATCCCATAACACAAGTCTCGAACTTACTTTGGGGCTAGCTCAATATGTGTGATTTGTCCGTATATATTTATATTTTATATTACATCGCCATCTTAAATTTCACTTACAAGTGAGTTCGTCTCACAGTTCCGGGAGCTTTTTTGATATATTCGCGGAAAACCTAACCCCCTTTTTTGTTTCATTTAATTGTTTAAAACTACCAATTTTTGCGAGCGCCCCTTGAATTTAAAAAAAAAAATAGCTACATGCCTTTCCGAATTGAATGACACCTCAATTTTCGTAGAATACGAAAAAGTTTTGACCTAAAAAGCAATTGTTGACTAGACTATAAACTGTTGGCAGGTAAAAACATAGTAAATATTGGGGCTTACAATGTCATACGGTCCGGTGCGGCTGGCGTAAACTTATACCACTTATTCAGTGTGATATAATCATATAAATAAAGTCAGCTCGTGAACGGGTGCTGCCGGGGGGGGGGGGGGACAGGTCTGTTCGGCCTCTTTGAGACTTCTATATATATATACTTGAGACTTTTATCATATCTGTTGTTGTTGCACGCTCGATCGCTAACATAACGTGTTCCACAAAAATATGTAAATTGAAATTGTATATAACATGATATCAGAAAAAAAAGAAAAGATAAAAATATAAAATATAATACAAAGCCCTTCAGGCAAGTAGGCGACCAATACTGTTGAAAAGAGTTTCTTTCGGCGTCTTCTTCTCTGCAGTGGTCGGTTCCGAAACGCTAGTAGTTTGTAGCTTTTGAACAATAATTAATAATTTGAATATAATATAATAAGTAATAATTAAAATGTGAATTGAAGTGAAAAAGCCTGAAAAGGCCTATTTTCTGAATAAATCTTTGAATCTTTAATACCAGGAGCCAGTGTTCTCCTGAGAATTTAGAGCTAGGCTGTTGTCTGTGTCAATGTATGGTAAAAAATTTACTACAATATCATGATGGAACTTGAGGGATCTTAGTATCTTGTAGGTTCCTGGTTCCGTGGGCAATTTTTCACACCTAGGCCTCTTGTTTGGGCCCATAACGTGATAGGGTCAAGGAAACTCCATTGAACACACTTATGTAAGTTTATTATTCTTCGTACAAGAGCAACAAGTAAAGTGAGTGCGCGCTTAACCTAAGTACTCTTATTTATAACTAAGGTCAAATCTTAAGTCAGCAATACAATGCTACAGTGCGTAAAGGCATGTCGCGGTAAAATGTAAAATTACACACATATTACTACAGTACACAATTGAAGAAAAAAAATGGAGTGGTTTGATTTTGCTTTCTCTATTTTACTTACAACCCACTAGTTTTAGCCACTGTGTTGTAGATTTTCTCACTTTGTTTTCTATTTCTCACATTTTTTAAAGCCAATATGCCACCATTGGATTTAATACACTTTCTCCTGGTGTTTTCGCGCTTAATCCTATCATTTTCAGTTTCTAGTTGAGGAAGCTGTTTTTTAAAATCAGTTAAAAGTACAAATAGGTATACATGGTACCGTTAGGATTCCTTATCTTTGAAAATGCGCTCTTCATAACTCTTGTGGCGATAATCTTACCATGGCACGTATATGGTACGCTTTTGGGACATGAAAGCTCTATTTATATTATAGTCGTAGCTTTGTCCAATATGCCACCATTGGATTTAATACATTTTCTCCTGGTGTTTTCGCGCTTAATCCTTTCATTTTTAGATTCTAGTTGAAAAAGCTGTTTTTTTTAAATCAGTTAAAAGTACTAATAGCTATAGATTTAGTACCGTTAGAATTCCTAATCTTCGAAAATGTGCTCTACATGACTCTTGTGGCGATAATCTAACCATGGCACGTATGGCACGCTTTTGGCATACAAAAGCTTTATTTATATGATAGTCGTAGCTTTGTTCCCAGTAATTCATTCATCATTCATTTCGCGTAGGTGACATGCTCAATCGACCATGCACTGGTGTCAGAGTTCTTCGGGACCGCCTCTCGGCCTCTGACGTGGTTCCTTTAACGACTACCAGATGGCAGCCGGGACCACCGGCTTAACGTGCCTGCCGAAGCACGGGATCATCTTTATTATCAGACAATCAGGTGATTCACGCCTGCAATGTCCTAACCAAACTGGAAACAACTAAACAAAGTATGCTTCCCATGGGAATCGAACCCACGATCCCCGGGTCTACAGGTCAACGCCTTAACCACTGGACCACGGAGGCTGTTGTGTAAGTTGTTTCCTTATCTTAGAAAATAATATTATTTTCTAAGATTTAATATCCACGGGAAATAAATCTAATAGACGAGGCGGTTAAGTCAATATTGGAATGCACACTCAATGTAAATTTTAACGAAAGTCAGTGGATTGAAGCTTCTTTACCGATACGTCATGGGGGCCTTGGCATTCGCCGTCTGTCGGAATTAGCTCTACCAGCCTTTTTGTCTTCCTCACACGGGGCGGTCGATTTAGTCGCTAAAGTACTTTCATTAGATGGCGACGGATTGATTTTGACTCGTGTGAGTGAATCTGTGAAAGAATGGATATCGAGGTGCTCAAACGCGACAGTGCCGGATAAGCCACATTTACAGAAAGCTTGGGACGAGGAGAGAACACGAGTCCTTCGGATTGACTTAGAGAATAAGGCTGCAGATGTTGATCTAGCACGTTTAAAAGCCAATGCTGAACCGGAGTCTGGAGCGTGGTTGCATGCAGTACCCTCTCCAAGCATGGGGACGCTGCTGGATAACGACTCCCTTAGGATTGCCGTAGCTCTGAGACTGGGATGTTCAGTGTGTGAGCCTCATCGGTGTGTTTGTGGCAAAATGGTGAAAGAAAATGCGCATCACGCTATGGATTGTTTCCGAAGTGCGGGTCGTCTGTCGCGTCATAATTCTATTAACGACATTATACGTAGAGCGCTTATTTCGGCAAATACTCCGTGCCAATTAGAGCCTCCGGGTCTTTCGCGGACCGATGGGAAGCGTCCCGATGGACTCACATTAATACCATGGCAGAGAGGACGCAGTTTGTTGTGGGATGGAACCTGTGTGAGTACTTACGCGGCGTCCTATCTCAATAGTACAATGCGTGCGTCCGGAGCTGCTGCTCGGGCGGCGGCAGCACAAAAAATCACTAAATATGCTATTCTAGCATCTAATTATGATTTTATCCCAGTTGCCGTTGAAACAGCTGGTACTTGGTGTTCAGAGGCCAAGGAATTTGTAAAAGAAATAGGACGCCGCTTGAGAGACCGAGGGTTTGACCATCGCTCCGGATGGTACCTGGTCCAAAGGATATCCATTGCTATTCAACGAGGAAACGCGGCTAGTGTGATGGGTACCTTTGAGCCGGGTATGGTCCGGGGTGGTATTTTTGATTGACTATAGAATATTTATTTTATTTCTTGTAATGTATTTTTAAGATATTGTCAATTTTTGTGAAATGTTGTGCATTAAATTATGGTGAGATCTTAGAAAATGTGCCCTACATAACTCTAGTGGCATTAATCTAACCATGGCACGTTTGGCACACTTTTGGGACACGAAAGCTTATATGATAGTCGTAGCTTTGTCCCCAGTAATAATCTGCATACACATTATTGGCAGTTACAATATCATGCGGTCGGGCGCAGCTGGTGCGGTCACGTACACAACATATTTACCCGGTGGAATTAAAGTGAAGAGCTTTATGATTCTGTGGGCGTAAGCTTATTATCGCTTTCGCATATTAAGTAACCCCGGGCGTGGCCCCCATTATAACAAATCCCAACTTCCCAACTAATATTATAAACGCGAAAGTGAGTTTGTTTGTTACGCTTTCACGCATTAACTTTCAGATAAATAGCATTTTATAAATTATCCATTTGACCTATCAATCCTAATTTAATAATGTAACTAGCGACCCGGACCCCGGTTTTGCACGAGTGCAATGTACATATAAACCCTCCTCTCGAATCACTCTATCTATTAAAAAAAACCGCATCGAAATCCGTTCCGTAGTTTTAAAGATCTAAGCATACATAGGGATGGACAGACGCGGGAAGCGACTTTGTTTTATACTATGTAATGATAATGATGTAACAGATGGTGTAACAGATGGACTGCTATTTTTCTTTTTTTTCACATTGACTGACCTAAATTTATAATAGTAATATAGTCTTAATGATATCTTTACTCGTATGATGTAGTTTTATATATGTTATAATTTCGCATGGATTTGGTAATAATAGTATAATGGTATATATATAATTTTGCATGCTGAAAACAGCTTATACACTTTAAATTTGAAAAAACTACTGAACCGATCATCGTAAAAATTTGCATATGCGTTGTCTGAGGTACGGAGGACAATTGTTATCTTTCATCCAGGAAAAAATACTCTCCTGAGCTAGTAATACCAAAGACAATATAATACTAACGTAGTAATGTTCTTAATACACAGTATCACGTCTTTTTCCTTTACGGGGTAGACAAAGCCTAGATGTATAAGACCTTATGGACACATTTAGCATGTTGGAGGGCGTGCAGTTCAGGTCAAGATGGAAAATGGATCTTTTTCAGATTGGCATGGGTCCTGGATGTTTATCTATATATGTATTTGTTATAAAATATAGTATCGTTGAGTTAGTATCCCATAACACAAGTCTCGAACTTACTTTGGGGCTAGCTCAATCTGTGTCATCATCAGTTCATGTAGGTGACTCGGTCATGCGTACCCTGGTGTCAGAGTTCTTCAGAACCGCCTCTCGGCCTCTGACGTGGTTCCTTTAACGACTACCAGATGGCAGCCGTCAAGTAAGTCATGTGATTCAAGCCTGCAATGTCCTAACCAAACTGGAAACAACTAAACAAAGTATGCTTCTTGTGGAAATCGAACCCACGACCCCCGGGTCTACAGGCAAACGCCTTAACCACTGGACACGGAGGCAGCAGTTTGTAAGTAACAATCGGAAAAAGATCGTTATTCCGTAACACTTGTCGCGACTTACTTTGGGTCTAGCTCAATCTGTGTGATTTGTCCATATATTTATTTAATATTCATGTTATAACAATAACAAATAAGCGAACAATAACACGTAAGTGTGTTTCCCTAATAAAATCTCAACAGGTAAAATTTCATTGAAACTCCAACGTTCTGTCGGTAAATTAGTTTAGCCCGAAATTTCTGCTGGTTGTTGCTTCTCAAAATACTGCTTTGTTGACAAGATTTGACGGTAAACACCGTTGTCCGTCAAACAATCGAATTGTCAAATGTTTCCTATATAAAACTCATTGCTCAATCATTTAAAAAGTCTATAATTAGTAAGTAACAAGCTCAGAACAAGTAACAAGGTAGCTTAAAAAATATGATAGTTAATTATTTGGCAGCACCTGACATCTTATTTGATGACCTGACATCATCTTGAGAATCTTACACCAAAATGACAGCAGTGTACTGTCAAACTAAACCCGTGACAGAAATCGGTCTAAACTGCTCAGTATAATGGTAACGATCATGCTTATAAAGAATTTTAACACAATCACTCCTACATTTTTTTAAACAAATTTTCTACTTTTCGAACTTCCATAACAAAATTCAAAAAATTCAAAATTCAAAACGTTTATTCAATATAGGTTTCTTTGAACACTTATTAATTGTCATATTTCACTTCTCAACAATTGTTGACGTCAAAAATTTACTAACTCTATAAGCTTTCCAACCGGATGTAAGAAATTGTATATATATGTGCACCAATGACATACCTGTCCATTTATTATAGTACCTAACACTATCCTATACATCAGAAAATCGCGCTGTGACGACGGACTGATCAATTGAACGCGCAGCGCGCTGTATGCCTTTTGAGCGTGTTTGATCCACAGGGTGTCCATATAAAAAGACTGGCAAAATGCCTTAAATAGAGTAATCTTGTCATAATTCCAACTACGAGCAAGCCTGGGCCAGCATATTACCTCGAACAGCCGGGATCTGTAAAGCCGTAATTTTTTACCTTCTTAAATTTGGGAAAATATAAGAAGGTAAAATATTACGGCTTTACAGAATGAAAAAATAAAACTCAGCTTACTTTCTAACAAAAAAAACTTATCAAAACAATAAGTCTGTCTGGTAGATTATTGAAAAATATTGGATACGTATTTTTTCTTTTGTCTATAAAAAAACTTTATAAAGATATAGCCCGTTAAAGTTCCGTGTGACGTCACTGACCGGTACACATTTTTCTGGCCTGTTGCGTCATGTCTGCGTCTGATAAAAATAAAGCGCATCAAGGCTTTATGTTTATCATATTTTTGTTTGTTTGAAAAAAGAATAAATGCGTATATAATATTTTTCGATAACCTATAAGACGGAATAATTATTTTTAATTGTATTTTTTAGGAAACAAGCCTCTAGCAGATGTTATTCTAAATATACCAAGTTACCGTGACTTTGTAATACAATCACCGCGAGTTTTAATTGAAATTCCAACAGTACCCGCGAGTAAAGTTGCTTGTTAATTAGCGCCCGGTCCTTATTCCATGAATTGTCGTTACCCGTGTTATTTGCCAAATCTTTGAAGGCATACATATACATACATAGAATAGAATATTCTTTATTGCACCAAATTATAGAAAAAAAACAAAAACATATCTACAAAACAGAAAAAAAAAATGGTACAAAGGCGGACTCATCGCTTTAGCGATCTCTTCCAGTCAACCTTAGGGTAGATGGACAAAGTACATTTAGTTGGCGTTGGCGCAGATCAGAGGAATGAGAAAACAGGAAGAAAATAACTTAAATAACCATATATACGAATTTAATTTATATACTATTGCGTCTTTTTCCCTTGCGGGGTAGACAGAGCCACGTCTATAAGATCTAAAAGCCACATTTAGCATGTGGTGGGGAAAGGAACCAAAATATTGATGGGTTGCTAGACTCATCGCCTACTACGTAATATATAAGTCTTCGAGCTCGAGTAAGTCATGCTCACTAAAATGTTCAAACTAGTGGCGGCGTCGTGTGTCGGGTCGTTGAATTCCCTCTAATATGGTTGAGTTCAACGATGGCTGACCCATGCGTCAACTCGTGAACGGGTGCTGCTAGGAGGGACAGGTCTGCTCGGCCTCTTTGAAACTACTGTGTATAATGTAAAATATTATCATTGCACACTCGATCGCTAACATAATATGTTCTAAAAAATAATAATGTACCTATATAATAAAAAATGTAATCATAAAATGAAAAAAAAATGATAAATGAAGAAATTAGATGATGAATGATAAAGATAGATGATAAAATAAAAAAGCCCTTCAGGCGAGTAGGCGACCAATACTGTTGAAAAGAGTTTCTTTTGGCGTTTCTTCTCTGCAGTGGTCGGTTCCGAAACGCTAGTAGTCTGTAGCTTTTGCACATTAAGTAATAATATAAATATGACTAAATTAGATCCTTTAAAATGTGATTTGACGTGAAAAAGTGCCTGCATAGGCCTATTTTCTGAATAAACGTTTTGATTTTGATTTTGGCTAACCTGATTCCTCAGATTTTCGCCCATCCCTCGACCGGCTTTTACGATCTGCGCGGGAGAGAAGCAGCTGGTACATTCTACGTTTGTGATGGTAAGCGATAAATGCCCATGGACACTAGGGTGCGACAGGAGCGTTGCCGGCCTTATAGCCGGCCTACTAGCTGTTGCCCACGCGGCAATTTCTGATAATATGATAAAGATGAATCATTTTCCCCCGTTTTTAAAACATTTTTTATTGATGTTTCGCTCCTATTGGTCGTAGCTTGATGTTTTATAGTCTAAAGCCTTCCTCAATAAATGGACTATCCAACACAAAAAGAATTTTCCAATTTGAACCAGTAGTTCCTGAGATTAGTGCGTTCAAACAAACAAACTCTTCAGATTTATAATATACGTATAGAAGTATAGATATGTTGTATTCATAATTCTTAAATTTATAAATGTACGGTTCGGCGTGTCGATGCAGCGCGCAGTTGTACATACATCTCGATTTGCCGGTGTCTCCGGAAGACCAGCGTCGGGGGTATTGCAAGATGCCTAGACTCATGCTGAGTAGACGTCGCTTTAGCGTTATGTTGAAGAATAATGAATCTACCAAAATGTTTATTTAACATAATTTAAGACGCTAATAATTAATTTTTATTTCTTCTTTCTTTCAAGAGCTGGATGTTGAACCTAGAGCCCTTGGGAAGCAGATTTAATACACCACAAAGACCTTACCGTTTGAAATAAGTCATTAGCACAATTGCCACTTTAAAAAAAGAAACCGGCCAAGTGCGAGTCGGACCGCACTCGAAGGTTTCCGTACCATTATCTAGCGTCTTTACGTAACTAACAACTGTCTTAATTAATTTTTAATTCAATTTGTATGAAATTTTACTTTACCGAGTACATTTATAAGTTGGTTGATTATAACTCTTTAATTTCTAAACTCTACATAGCTCTGATAGTTATCCTTTAAATTTGATTATATAGCGTGATTTTGAACCTCCTAGCTATATTGAAATCTGGGAATCAGAATCCCTAATGGAATACAGAATTGTAAGAACAAAAGGTAAAAACGAAAAAATAAATTTAACCTTTCATAGAAATTCGTCCAGCTGATCGGCGACTTTGTATGGGAAACCTAATTTTCTTTTTCATTTTTCACCTTTTTTTCTTGCAATTCTGTGTTACATTAGGGATTCTGATTCCCAAATTTCAATATAGCTAGGGGGTTCAAAATCACGTTGTATATACTGGACACTGGACTCTAACAAAAATTTGGACTATAAAACCAAATATTTCCGAAACGGATAAATAAATCGAAAAACGATGTTTACAAGCTCACAATATTTTTAAAAGACCCATTTAACAACACCCCATACGTTGGTGTAGCTACGAAAAAAGAATTTTCTTACTTGTATAGGAGATAACCAAATTTTTTTTTCAAGATTATAATTTACTGTTTTTTTGGCATGATTATTATACATATCCATACCAAATTACAGCTTTGTGTTTGGGACGCCACATGTGTGGATACTTTAGCACCGTCGCATTTAAACATTTCGTCCACTCACGGTGGGGCGGCTGCCGGTGTTGCTGAGGCAGTTAAGAGGCGGAAATATGTGGGTCTGGGAGACAATTTTATTTTCCTTCCCTTCGCAGTAGAGACGATGAGCCCTTGGGGCCCAGAAGCTAAATGTTTTTATAAGGACATAACAACTCGTCTCATTGAGTCAACTGGAGACCCTAGAGCTGGCAGCTATTTCGCTCAGCGAATTGTATTGCTATACAGCGCGGAAATGTTGCCAGTATTTTAGGCACGTTGCCACGATGCGACGAGTTGGAAGATATCTTCTATTTAAGTTAAAATATCAAAAATTGTATGGCATTTAATGTAATATTTTTAATTTTGTGATAAATAAATGAAATTGAAACACAATTACAGCTTTATAGTCTCTGAGTGAAACCGCGGACGGACAGACGGACAGACATGGCGAAACTGGGTTCCTTTTTCGGAACCCTAAAAAGGACTTCACCTAAACGCAAGCGAAGCCGCGGTCAAATGCTAGTTATATTACATTGACATCGGTTGAATTCCTTGTGGATGAATGCATTGCATTATAATTAGTGCAAACTAGCCCCGGTCAATGTGAATTCTGACCGATTGACTCGCTGGCAAACTAATTAGCTGAAATTCTCATTAAATTATGTCGCTGTTTGCAAGCGATCATCATGAGATGAGATGCGTGGTGGCCCAGACGGCGTGAGCATTATTACCGTTTGCGCATGTTAAGCAACCCCGGGCGAGGGCCCCACTGAGATGGGTGTCCGCCTGTTTCATCATCATCAGGTCTTTTTAGTCTCCACTGCAGGAGCATGACCCTCTCTGTACTACCGGAGCCATAGTTGGCCAGAGCAGACAGAGGATTTGGCTTACACTCTCCTCGCTGGCCAAACGGGTTGGAGAGATCTTATTGATGTTTATGACCTTCGTTAAGCTTGTATTTCCTAAGTCGCCTCTTACGACCTCCATGGGAAAACTTGGAGTGGTCCTATTCTACTCTGCCGGAAACCTTGTTGTGGGAGAAAAGAAAAAACGTAGAATGCGCCAGCTTCTTCTCTTCTCGCGCAGACCGTAAAAGCCGATCGAGGGATTGGACAAGAATCTGCGGAGTCATGTTAATAGGCGATGCGGTTAGCAACCCATCTCTATTTGATTCTGTTTTCCATCTATACGCCCTCCGACATGCTAAATGTGGTCACAAGGTCTTATAGACCTCTGTCTACCGCGCAAGGGAAAAAGACATGATACTATGAGTAAAATACATGTTTTTTCGCTCCAACTGAAGACCTGGCTCACTAGCTTTGTCTTGACATAATATCCTTTAATTAGTGAAATGAGCTAAAATTACCAAGTTGAAAATACGAGTTAAGAAAATCCACATCACTGCCTAACTTTTGAATTCTAAAAGTTGGCACACGTGTCGGTTTCCGGAACGTAGCGCATTTCCACTCATTTCCCAACTTTAAAACCCTTTTCTGATGACGTAGCAATTGTGCTAATTGCTTATTTCAAACCATAATGGTCTTTGTGGTGTAGGGATTAACTCTGCTACACAAACGGCTCTGGGTTCAATTTCCAGCATAGGTCAATATTTATGCTTTATTTTCTGTAAAATAAATACGGTAGGCATCAGGCAGGCGTCGGCTGTAAAAACTTTGAATGTATGTATTTTTCTGAAATCGAATTATTGCCTCTTGTGTAGCAAGCCTAATAAAAACAAAAGCTTTTCCAGCTAAATTGGAAACAAAGCATAAGCTGCGTTTTGATTTAGCACGAAATATGAATTGTGACACTGTCAGTCCAACAATAAAACAAAATATCAAAAGTCAGATGGGGGTGTTAGATGAGCGAACGCAACCCGTCATTTTATTACTAAATCATGCTTTATTTATACTATATTACACATTATGAGAAGCTACGATAAGTGGCCACATTTGTTCTAAAAATTCTAAACTATTCTCTTAATTTAATAAATAAATAAATATATACGGACAAATCACAGATTGAGCTAGCCCCAAAGTTAAGTTCGGGACTTGTGTTATGGGATACTAACTCAACGATAAATTTTATAACAAATACATATATAGATACACATCCAAGACCCAGGCCAATCTGAAAAATATCATTTTCCATCTTGACCTGGCCGAGGATCGAACCCGGTCACTCCGTGTCGCAGGCAGGCGTGTTGACGGCTGCGCCACGGAGCTAGTCAATTAGTAAATTTATCAAATGCAAAATAATAAACAAAACAGTAAATACCTACCATAAATCTAAAAGTAATAATATTACTCAAACTTATACGGGATATCATTTTAATATTTAAGAAAACGGTTTAAACTCACTTATCGGTCACCCCGTCAATATGAACAACTTTTCCTATGGGAACTCAAACTAAATTTCAACATTTCCATACAAACAGGCCGGGCGGCAGTACACTTTGACTAGCTCCGTGGCGCAGCGGTCAACACGCCAGCCTGCGACACGGAGTGACCGGGTTCGATCCCCGGCCAGGTCAAGATGGAAAATGATCTTTTTCAGATTGGCCTGTGTCTTGGATGTGTATCTATATATATGTATTTGTTATAAAATATAGTATCGTTGAGTTAGTATCCCATAACACAAGTCTCGAACTTACTTTGGGGCTAGCTCAATCTGTGTGATTTGTTCGTATATATTTACTTTTGTATGGAAATGCCGATTTTTTTTTAGTTTCTAGCGTTCGTTGGTTCCATAGGAAAAATGGTTCATATTGATGGTCACCCCTTTAAGGGAACGTCGAGGGTACATTTACACGCTGTATATGGCGGCTCCGCTCGCGTCAATTCCGATCCCTCGGGAACAGTAATTTTTCTCGGGATAAAATACCTCATCTCCTTTTCCGTACACCAGACGACGGGTATGTAAAATTTCAGGATGATCGGTTCAGTAGTTACGGCGTGAAAGCGTAACTAACAAACAAACAAATTCACTGTCGCATTTATATATTAAAATAGAAATAGTAATAATAATAGCAAAAATAGGAAATAGTATATGTAAGTATTAGTATAGTATGGATAGGCTGTGTGAGCATACACACACAAACTTTCGTACTATAGAAAGTTAGAAAGGAATAAACTTAGAAACCCCTACACTATATACTACGTAAAATATGTATACACAAAAAAAATATCAGTGAGTAAAGAAACAACTACTACCACTTTTGTTTTGTACTACTACTTTTTTCTAAAATCATATTCCATATAATATTTTTATTACAAAACATATATTTTAGCTATAATTTTTTGCAGTGCCTAGTAGGAATCAGTAGGTAGGTATTTAAATAATATAAAAGTGGAAGTTTCACAATAGATTTCCTGCAAATACTACAACAAAAGCTATATTTAGTTTCCAAAAAAAGAATGAGATCGATCAAAACTTACATTAATCACAAGGAAAAAAATGCGTAGGTATAAACTCAGTAATGCGCAAATGCTAGGAAAACTATTGACACCTCTGTCATTTATTTAAAAGCTTTATTTATTAAACCTTAAAAGCTGCGAGACAGACTTAAACTAAAAGCATTCTCTCCCAGTCAGCCCTTGGGAATTGATAAAAAGATAAAATAAACAGGTGCCAAACAAAAGAAAGATTTACAGGATGAGATTAAGCAAAGTTTATAGAATAGAATAGACTAACGTGTTCCCGGTTACATCCTCACCTGTGATGCTTCAGACCCCGAGGTCCGGGGAACGGGCCCAAGGATCAGTCCGGGGCCCGGATAGACTGTGTGCTAAACTGATGTCTTTCATATAAGCAATCAGTATTTTTGATTACGAAAAAGGTTAAAAAAAGAAATATTGCAGATTTTTGCCCGGCCGATCTGAAAAAGATGATGTCCAATAGGCTACAGAGCTCGTTTTTTTTTATGTATATTTGACGGCAAACGAGCAGACGAAAAGTGGTCACCGTCGCCCATGGACATCTGCAACACCAGAGATACTGATGCGTTGCCGACTCTTAAGATACCTGTAAACACGCCTTTTAAAGGATCCCAAGTCATAGCACATAGGGAAAACCTCGGGAAGGAGTTTGTTCCTTATAATAGAAAGAAGTTGGCAATTCTAATGTAGGTCCTCTGGGTGAAGTTTTTCATTATGATCAAGTGGCTTAGATATTATTACACCCATTTTATATTCAGGTTATAAACAGGCGAATGTATAGTATATAATAATTTCGCAAATATTATCACTTCAGTCTTCAGCAAGCCTTCATTCTTCCATGCTGGTCTGGGACAAAAGAAAAAACATAAAATGTAACAGATGATGCTCTTCCCACGCAGATTGCTAAAGCCGATCGAGGGAATGGGCGGAAATCTAAAGAACCATATCAATAAACGATGCGGCTAGCAACTCACGTGGTTTTTAGTTCTATAGGTTATATCTACCCCGCTAGGGAAAAAGACGTAAAAGTATGAACTTAATCAAGAAAATCGACCTTAAAGCCGTCATCAAAATAATACTGCAAGGATTAAAGCTTCATTAATTAAGGGTTTATTACGGTTGTAATACGCGTACACCGTAATCTGAGATTACAAATTACATCGCTGCTAAAACCGCTTACCATTAACGATTTTATGAATCGATACTGAATTTAATTGCATTTGAACTTTCATCGGTTAATTGGATTTAGTATATTATAATTTATAAATTAGCTTCTATCCTCTGTCAATTAAAATCTGATTATATTATTACACATTCGCTGATAAAACATTCTTCTTTTACTCTGCCGTGTGGTTTCCGGCAGAGTAGAATACGACCACTACTAGTCTTCCGATGGAGGTCGTAAGAGGCGAACATCAATGAGACCTCTCCAACCCTTCTGGCCAGCGAGGAGAGTGTAGGCCAAATCCTCTGCCTGCTCTGGCCACGTATTGTATATCCGGTAGTACAGAGAGGGTCATGTTCCTGCAGTGGAGACTAAAAAGACCTGATGATAATGATGATGATGATGATAAAACATGACTTTGTCCCTGTAAATGTAGCTTTCTCAAGGCGAGAGGCTTTTTGACTAATCAAGCGCGAAGCGTTTCGTCTTTAGCTTGACCATAAATTCTTTCGTATGTCCATCCGACCACGCCGCTGACTGTAGAGAAGAACAACTGTTCTTCTCTATTATTATGTTCTGTTATTATAAAACGAGGACTAACGTTAATACTTGGTTTACATCGGGGTTCAAGTCAAGTACTAAGGAAAATCGTATTATGAAACTAGGTTTATCGTTTAAGCCATAGATGCTCCTAGGCCTAAAGATAGGTAAACCAACAATTCCTTAGTTTAACTTTAGTACAAACCACGAGTACAAACTTATTGTTACTAACAAATAGGTCACGATACTAAATCCGCCCTTGGCTAAGGATAAAACCAGGAAATCTGTTAAGAGAAGTAAATGTCAAAATAAAAAAAAATAAAGTACACTATCGGCAACTACATCAGCGAAGTTAACTGTAAAATCATTATGAAAATAGTAATTACTCGGATTAATTACGACCCTATTACGGCTTTAATACGAGCTCTATAATGACATTGTTAACAAAACCGCTAACGCTTGGGAAATTGATACCGAATTAAATTCGGTTTGAACTTCATTACTCTCTTTTTGTATCATCTCAATTTGGCTGGTTGACTGGTAGACTTGACAGGATAAGTCCGCCATAGTATGTTTACTTTTTCGTTTAAATTACTCGTACTTATGTTACATTGTTCTGTTTTGTTTTTTTACAAAAATTTAACTAAAAGCAGTTTTTACTAAAAGATAAAAAAAATATTATTAATAGAGATTTGTCAGCCTAGTAACATCCAAAATCATATCTTCTACAAACTTAAAAAGTCTTAAGCCTTTTAATCTCTGTTGTATTACTACCGTATTTTTGTAATAGTAAATTATTTGTTTGAAACGTATAGGTAAATCACTACAACAGCAGTTTAGTAATAGTAATAAAAAATATTTATTGTACCATTTAGAAAAACCAGCTTAGTGTGAGTAGGACTCGCGCACGAAGGGTTCCTTACCATTATCTATAAAAACGAAAAAAAAAAACTATTGTATGTGAGTCTCCCATAAATATTAGTTTTATTTTAATTTTTATAATTTATTTTTAAAGTGAATATATGTATAATTGAATATTCTGTGAATATTTCAAGCGTCTACCTGTTACCGTTATCAATATCGAGCAAAAAACGAACAAAAATATCAAGTTTGTTTTATGGGAGCCCCATATATTTATTATATTCTTTTTCTTAGTATTTGTTGTTATAACGGCAACAGAAATAGGTAAGGTGAAAATTTCAACTCTCTAGCTATCACGGTTCATGAGATACAGCCTGGAGACAGACGGACGCCTGTCTATCTGCCTAGACAGACAGGCGAACAGCGGAGCCATATTAAAGGGGTCCCGGTTTTACCCTTTGGGTGCGGAATACTAAAAAATATAAAGGGTCTTGACTTATAAAATTAATTGGAGTATTTTTACCGCTTGCTACTTTGTTCCTAATGACTATGATTTTCAGATACACATTTTTTTAAATTTAAACTTGAAAGTAGACTATATTATAAGTGGTATAAATCATATCTATTTACTATATTAATACAAACAAATGTAGTCTATTTACTTGCGTTGTATATTTTATATAGGTATATTTTTATTTCTACAGCGGTGCAACCTGCTCGCGTCAACGTCGCGATTTATATATGTATTGTCATATACTAATATAAATCATATCTATATACTATATTAATACAAATAAATACACAATTATACACCAAATGATAATGATCGGGAGCACTAATTTACTTACATACTGAATGATTGATGCGATAGACGAATAGAAAAGAAATTTCTAGAGATAATAGGTAATTTAGTTAAAAGCGAAAGAAAATGGGATTTGGTTTGACACTTAAAAATAATTATACTAAATAGACGTCGACCCCTACAGTTTCAGTATCCAGTTCATTAATAACAGGTCTATTACAGTTTTAATCCGAGCTACGAATTACATCGTTGGTAAAACCCGCTAACGATTTGTGAAAGCGTTACTAAATTAAAATTCGGTTTTAGCTCTTATCGGTTGATTAGCTTTAGCTGGTTAAATTATTAATGAATACTATTACGTCCTATCTCTTCCTAGGTTGACAACGTTCAAGGCTAAAGATACCAGAGGCCGCATTTAGCGCGTTGGTGGGTACCTATAGTTAAAGTAAAAGTAAAAAGTAATTTATTTCCTCCACACAATACAATCAAATTAAATGCCACAATATTTGGGCTGGTTGCCAATACAGATTGTAGGAGGCTGGAGCCTGTTGAAGGTAGAAACCTGTGTTACAGTACTCCAGTGCTTTCACTCTAGTAGCTACGTCCCTAAAAACATACACATCGCATAGGGGTTCCCCGTGATTGCGATGTGTAACATACAGATGTATAAAACACAGCGCTAAAACTAAATAATAAAATATAACTTAACAATTTACAAAAACAAATATATAAAATAACAATAAAGTTAGATTTATATGGGTGCCAAGTATATAGTTGGAAAGGGGTATCAAGAAAGTCATAGGTTGCTAGCCGCATCGCCTTTTTATTTTTATAATATAGGCAAACGAGAAAGCGTGTCACCTGATGGTAAGCGATCACCGCTGCCCATGGACAACTGCAACACCAGGGCGTGACAGGAGCGTTGCCGGCCTTTCAAGGAGTTGGGGGGAGATGGGCCTCAAACGTAGATTTTCTGGGAGCCGCCTGTTTAGGTTTCTTTAGATTCCCTCTGCTGATTTCTACTGTCTACGGGCGAAGAGCTGGTATATACTACGAACATATATACGTATATATATACGTTTTTTTCTTTTCACCCAAACTAACCTGGAAATTTTAGTAAATGATTTAGATGATCTGGCCAGCAAGGAGAGTGTAGGCCCAATCCTCAGTCTGCTCTGGCCAAGTATGGCTCCGGTAGTACAGAAAAGGCCATGCTCCTGCAGTGGATATTAAAAAGACCTGATGCTGATGATGATGATTTAAAATATTGATATTTGACAAACAATTTTTTGTCAGCTATATAGCTGACAAAAAATTGTTTGTCTAAAATCATATCATAAACATGCCTAATTTGGCTCTATGATATCGTTAGCTGATGCTGCCTTGTGGTTTCTGGCCTAGAATTAATGACTACTCCAGTCACTTTAGTTCCATGGATCTCGTAAGAGGTGACTTCAGGGACGAGCACAAACATCCCGTGCAGCAAAAGCATTCCCAAGGAGGACTGACCACAGGTGTCCGGTTATAAAAATTGCGAAAAAACGAGACTATATTTTATAACAGTGACTTATACCGCGTGATCTTGTCCCTTGTGACCTCTCAACTGTACCTACTGAAATCAAAATCCCTAATAGAATTCAGAGATGCAAAGAAAAAAAAAATTAGATCGACCGATTGAAACAATCCATAGAAATTCGCCCAGCTAATCGGCGACTTAAATAAATAAATTTTAAATATATACGGACAAATAACACAGATTGAGCTAGCCCCAAAGTAAGTTCGAGACTTGTGGTATGGGATACTAACTCAACGATACTATATTTTATAACAAATACATGTATAGATAAAACTCGGGAACTCTCAAAAACATTCCCAAAGAGGGTTGACGTTAGGCAGGCGGCCAGTCGTAAAAATAAGCCAAAACTTTTACAGCATGAAAAGTATAAAAGACTTAATGCTGTCTCAACCCCATATAAAGTGGGATGAAGCGAAGAAGAAGATATCGTTAGCTGATGATTTTGTAAAGCTCAGTAATTTATTAAAAATCTAACACTTAATCAATGCAATAGAAGATTATAAAATAATTATGCTGAATGGGCTAACGGTTCATTAATAACAGCTTTATTACAGCAGTAATCCTACAAATTACATCGTTGGTGAAATTGCTAACAATTTGTGAAGGCGAGAACGAATAATATCTCGTCGGTTGATTATTTGTATGCAAATAACATGCTTTGCTTTAATTATATTTATTAATTTGATTTTACAAAAAAAAAAAAACTGGTATAAAAGGCGGACTTAATGCTAATAGCATTCTCTACTATCGTGGGTTCGATTCCCACCGGAGGCATACTTTGTTTACATGTTTCCAGTTTGGTTAGGAATTGCAGGCTTGAATCACCTGATTGTCTAATAATAAAGATTATTCCGTGCTTCGGAAGGCACATTAGCCGGTGGTCCCGGCTGCCATCTGGTAGTCGTTAAAGGAACCACGTCAGAGGCCGAGAGGCGGTTCCGAAGAACTCTGACACCAGGGTGTGCATGGTCGATTGACCGTGACACCTACTCGAAATGATGGCTGAAATTTTTTGTATAGAACTGCCCATTTTTTTTTGAGTTGCTGGCATTGGTACCAAAGTTGTTAATATCGACGGGCTGAATCACCCCTTTGAAAGTTCAGAACGATCAAATTTCACCGTGTATATTATATCGCCAAGCTGGATAGCGCGAATAATAGAAAATAGGAAGAAAATAGAAGCACTTTAAACACGAGTAGAGTGGAGAGGGATCTGTTACGTGGTATGTCAGGATAGGCTTTTTAAAAAACAAACTTTTATTTTACGAAAAATAACATACACGTGTTATCGCGCCGAAGTCTTAGTCTACTCTGCTCTTCATTTATTTAATTCAACATACAAATTCAAACGAGCTGATTCTGAGAATTATGCAAGTATGAGAACGCTTGCAGAGCAATTACTTTGTATGTGTTTCTAAGAGGATGCCATGATAACAGATCCTTCATGCAATATAATGGGGGCGTATATTTGTCTTGTTTCAGTCCAGAGTCCCAATTCCCACAGCTGGACGATGACATATTGTGTATATTTACACGTGGTGAAGACAAGATTGTGAACCTAAGGGTATGACTATGTTTATATGGTAGCGATAAAAGTAATCCTTATCCTTACTAATATTATTAATACGAAAGTTTGTGGGTATGTGTGGATGTATGGATGTTTGTAACTATTTCACGCCAAAACGGCTGATTGGTTTTTGATGACTTTGCACAGACAGTCGGAAAAATACAAAAATTATAGATGCTCTCCTGCTGGAGAGAGTGCTCTCTCTACACTTGGAGTGGAAGTGGGCGTGCCATGTGGCATGAGCATTTAATGACAGACGGATGAAGAGAGTCACAATATGGACAGATCCTAAAGAACCAAAGAAGAAGGGGGCGCCCAAACGAACGGTGGCTCGATGATATGCAAAAAAACTGCCGGCAAGAACTGAAAATGGAAAGCAGAAGATAGAAAAGGATGGAGGATATTGGAAGAGGCCTTATCTTAATGAGATATCAAGAGAAAAAGTATTTTTTTTTTTGAATACTAGGGAAAATAAAGGCTAATAATTTTTTTAATAACCTATATAACCTTTTTCTCATGATAAAATGTAGTCTATGTCATTCTCCGTACTCCTGAGAACTTTTATGCAAAATTTAATGATGATCAGTTCAGTAGTTACGGCGTAAAAGCGTAACAAACAAACTCACTTTCGCATTTATAATATTAGTAATGAATAAGAAATCATTAATCAAACGCGGAAACTCTCAGATGGCAGAGAGCAGCGTTACCAAATACCTAACAGAGCAGTTACGTAACCTGACAAATTAATGTATCTTATTTAATGTAGACAAACCAGAGAGGTATACGGTCGTAAGGCCGACCCAACTAAGATTTATTTCCGTTGGCTTGATATGTAGTCAGTCCTTCGGGATCTCCAAAAATACAGAAGGGATTTGAATGAGGCATTTGTTGTTTAAATCTACATATTCCTCTTCAGTAAAAGGGACTTTTGAAAAGAAATCTAAACCTGTTTTTTGGTTCAAAACTTAAAAAAGATAAAACAGACTGCGTGACATACGGAAACCCACGCGGACAAAGTTGTGAGCTTATAGGGAACAGCAAGGATAATAATAAAACTATCCTAGTGGTTTTGAATAATAACTGTTACGAATGCTATCATCTATAAATAAATATTGTTATAAGTTTTGTATAGTTCTTGTAAGTTGTAACACAAAAGACAAAATGTCAACTCAGTCTACCTGCGACCATGAAAACTGTAAAGTTTTCGAAACGTTAGGTGTAAAAATAATGTACCTAATAAAGCGATAAAACCGTATAACTACGAATAACTACTTATTAAAATTTATGTGAATTTTAATTATTTAAAACGTAAAAAGAAGTGAAAAATTTCTTGAGAAGGCCTGAGTCTTGTGTCTGTTATGCAATCCGACATATGATGTTTAAAACGCTATCGCTTCTGCAATGTGTACACAGGCTAAATATTTAACTAGGTCCTGGCAGCCAACCGGCACAAAGTGACTGTATGTAGTAATATGTTCCACTCAAAACCTGAGCTCAAAACCTACTGTCTATGATACAATCTTATTACGTCTCAGTTTTCTCTTATGTCTAAAAGCATGCTCTCATGGACATTGTGATTGTAATTCACAGACACTTACTAAGGGTGCCGTAATATCGTACGATAATCAACTATAAGGGACACGGGGTTCCGGATAATAATAATAATAAATAAATATATAGGGACATATCCCACAAATTAAAATAGCCCTACATTAAGTTGTGATCTTGTGTCGTAGAATGCTAACTTAACGGTACTTTATTTTATAATAGCTTTCGCCCGCGGCTCCGCCCGCATTAATGTCGATCCCTCGGGAATAGTACTTTTTCTCGGGATAAAAGGTAGCCTATGTCCTTCTCCGTACTTTAGAGAACTTGTATGCAAAATTTCATGATGATCGGTTCAATCGGTTCAGTAGTTATGGCGTGAAAGCGTAACAAACAAACAAACAAACAAACAAACAAACTCACTTTCGCATTTATAATATTAGTAAGGATAAGGATATTTATTTAAATAAACATCCAAGACCCAGGTTAATCTGAAAAACATCGTTTTCCATCTTGACCTGGCCGGATCCGGATGTATATGTACGCATGAATAAAATGTATTGGGGTTAAGGGCAAATCACGCACACAATGTAACATCTTCTATATGCGACCTTTATTGTGAGGCTTACCAAACTCTTTTTTTGCATAGACAATAATTATTGTCTATGCAAAAATAGTTATATTGTTCGTAATTGTCGTAATTGTTATGGGCCCAGTTACCTGTAGAACAGGTTCCGATGGGAGCCTATTCAGGGACTGGTCTCTTCACAAGTCTTCCTAGTTACACCAAGCACACAAAACTCTGTACTAGCCAGTTGGTATATAATGTTAAGTAACTATATTGTGAAGAGGAATAAACATTTATTATTATATATTATTATTATTATTAATTGTCTGTGACTATTCTTTTTTGTGTAACAAATGCCTGAAAATACATTAGTTTTGGCTGCATGCTCGATTCCTTTGCCTTCAATATATGAAGAGTTTTGGCTGCATGCTAGATTCCTTTGCCTTCCCTCAATGAAGAAAAAAAATATTTCACACATAATTTGAAAGTACTTGGCGGTGTTCTTGGCGGGAATTTCTACGGACTGCAATGTTTTTGTTTTGGATTATTTTGCAAATTGTTTCTAGTGGAGTTTATAATGTGAAGTTGGTGTAATTTGATGTTATAAATGCCCATGTTTATGAAAAATGTCTGGAATAACTTAAATAAAGTATCATGGTGCGGCTGTAGTATATGGTCAAGCCAGTGGATTCGTAGGAATTGTCTCCGTCGAAATCAGCGAAATGAATTACATTACACCATCATTTTGTTGATACACAAGCAAGAATGACTTGAAAAATAACTAGACACTGGTTAAAATAAGCTTCTGAATGAAGTTTCAGGGCTCAAAAGAAGAAAAAAAAGTGTTTGGCGGGAATTTCGGCTGGTTGCACATTTTTGGTTTTGATTGTCTAGCAAATTGCTTCTTGTGGAATTTGTCTTGTGGAATTGGTGTGATTTGATGTTATGAATGCGCATATATCTAACATTGCTGTCAACTAAAAAACGTTGATTTGAAGAAAAAAAGACAAATCAAAGTGTGTTACAATATTCTGTTTGTTTGAATCGAAAGAATTCACTTTCCTTTTCGGTACCATTTCTAAAGCGCGGAGTTGCGTCATTTTTAAACTCCGTGTTAAATCAAAAGGCCTTTTAAATTTTATACTTTGCCTTTACACCATTACAAATTAACCTAATACTTAAATTACCTTATCTTATAATATACAGCGTGATTTTGAACATCTGAGCAGCTATATTGAAGTCTCGTATTCAGAATACAAAATTGCGAATAATAAGGGAAAACTTTTTTTTAGTTCTGTGCATTTGTTGTATGAATTCTGATTACGAGATTTCAATAAACGTCAGTAGTTCAAAATCACGCTGTTTTGTTCGGAAGATCTCACAAAAACTGAATTTGCGATTCTCCTCATAAATCACTTACGCAGTGTCACCATTCCCCAGGTTAGTGCCCGTAAAAGTGTTTGCCTCCAAACCAGACGTCCTCAGAGTTCACGACACACGTAAGTACTTGTGTTTTATGTATTGTCTCACGCTACAATCTCTCTACTTCAGTTATATAGGTACCAAATATTTGAGAAAGAAAACATTTATTATCAAATGATATTTGATTGAATTTACCTGATGAAGTATTGTACTTAACATTAGGACCTTGTTTGGTCTGTTGGTTTGGAAACTTCAATGCACGTATTGTCAAACATTGTATATAATTAGTATAAGATATTTTTATTTCCTTTTTTCTATTATTCTTTGTTTTTTTTTTTGTTATACTCACCAAGCTTGGCAAACGGATTGGTGAGCGCAGTTTATTTGGCTTATATCGGTTCCGACGCTGCTGCCCATCGAAACCACTTTTAAGCGTGGGAGGGGAAGGAATTTATTAGGCTGAGGGAACGGGAAAAGGTATTTGGGATGCTACTTGCTCGGAAGGATTGGGGATAAGAAAGTAGCAGCTTGGTTAGGCCTGGCGTGCGTACCCGATGCCATACGTGCAATCGCCGACTGGCAATTAATTAATAGTATTTTGAAGTGTCTATCAAAATGTTGTACCCAGTTAGGTTAACAAGTAGGTCAGTAGTGCTGCAGGATCGGGCTATCAAACGCTCCGCTACAGTTGACAGGAGATTGTTAGGGCTGTCACGCACTCGCAATTTACGCAGCAATGTAAATCGAACGCGACCAATTGCTGGAATTTGATTGCGCTGTATCAATATTCGATAAGCTAACATCTGCCAAAAATTTGTTTTAATTTAGGGTCACACACTCGCCATAAAATCAGAAATGAATGTATCCGCGGCTGAAATCGGTTAGGAGCGGAATGTAATATCCTTACAGTAGGTGATTTTTCTTTTAGCTTTGTTTTATTTGCTCCGATTGTTGCAGTTTCTTTTTTTCAGAATTGGCAACTTGAATATGAAAAAAATATTTCGTTGTTTGGTGTTTTAAGTACAGCTTTAAGTAGCATTAAGTGATAATGACATTAAGAGCTAGGCTCTAAGGCTGATTTTAGAGTCACGCGTTTCACCAGCGCCAGCCACACGCGCGCGTATTTAATTACACTAGTATTGCGTTTCATAGTCTCGCAGTTCAAATGCGCCGTTCGTGAGTCGCGCGCCGTCGGCCAGCGCAGCGCTGCCAAAGCGCGCGCTTGAGTATTTTGTAAAGTAGGACGTGCGCGGCGGAGAGCACAGAAGGGTCTGGGCGTGAGCCCGCTTGGAGCCTCCGTCGGTGCAGATCTTGGTGGTAGTAGCAAATATTCCAAAGAGGCCCTGGAGGACTGAATATCCCCCATAAACGTGAAATTTAGTTGCATTTCATAGTCTCGCAGTTCAAACGCGCCGTTCGTGAGACGCGCGCCGCCGGCCAGCGCTGCTGAAGCGCGCGCTAAATAGTCAATTTGGATTGTTTTTCGACATCGCTATTGCACTCTTTTCCAAAGAAAATAAACTAAGTAATCCTTATAAATTAAAAAAGTAAATTGAAAAACCGGCCAAGTGCGAGTCGGACTAGCGCATGAAGGGTTCCGTACCATTATCTAAAAAAACGGCAAGCATTAAAAATATATCTGTTACATGGAAGCCCCCCTTTAATATTAGATTTAATTTCATTTAATTATTTATTTTCAAAGTAAATATGTAACTAAATATTCTGTAAATATTTTAAGCGTCTACCTGTTGCCGTTATCGATATTAAGCAAAAATAAGCAAAAAATCACGTTTGTTGGAAGCCCCTTTAATATTTATATTCTGGTTTTTAGTATTTGTTATATAACATTTATAAGCGTCATGTGTACTGTGTAGTGATGTGCCGATGAAAAAATCTCGAAATTCCCGTCTCTTTTTGACGTGATAACGTCATATAAATCGATGGACACACGAAAAAGTGTCACGTCCCCGTCCCCGATCAGACCAAGAAACGTGGTTATTAAAAAAACATAGTATTATTTATGACACATCATTTAATTCTTCAAAGAGACGAAAAATTTTTTTTTTAAATCTATGTTCAAATGGTTATTTTACAAATTTTAAGTTAATAAATTAAAAGTTAGACTCGGCAGCAACCAATTCAGCTGCAAATAAATACCCCCGATAATTAATTGCATACGAACTAATCAACACCGAGACATACCGCATACACTTTTCTTAAAAAACATTAGTAAAAGTTATCCATAATACTTTAACTACACAATATACTGTTTTAACCGATATTGTTAACAAAATAATTACGACTAAATTATACAATACTCAGAGATGTCTGCTGCGCTCGACCGTCAGAGAAAATAAATAAACATATACGGACAAATCACACAGATTGAGCTAGCCCCAAAGTAAGTTCGAGACTTGTGTTATGGGATACTAACTCAACGATACTATATTTTATAACAAATACATATATAGATACACATCCAAGACCCAGGCCACTCTTAATAAAGATCATTTTCCATCTTGACCTGGCCGGGGATCGAACCCAGTCACTCCGTGTCGCAGGCAGGCGTGTTGACCGCTGCGCCACGGAGCTAGTCATAAAAAAAAATAGCAGAAAAAGTGCGTTCTCGACAGTTCTCGACTGACCCTTGGAGACGCAACGGCGTGCTGCGTCTCTTAGCGGGTGCGGATACTAAAAGGACCCAAAAATTCCCTTGGAATTCAAGCAAATCTCTTAAACGTTCGTATCTGTTCCGGTTATCCCGACCCCAAAGTGACTTACCAGTTCGCAGACCAGCCTCTCAGGAAACCAGGAACCAGCATCAGCTTACGACAGCTACAATCGGCACACTCTTAAATTATCACCGTTTACACGTATATAAAGTTCATAGGTTATTTATCACGAGCGGTGGGTGTTTCACCCTGGCCAATTTAGTCAGCCGTGCGGAGTTTAAGCGGGCAAGCAAACTTCACAGCGTATGAAGTCACAAGCAGCAGAAGGACATAGCGTGTCACCTCTGGAGATCACCTCGCGCCACGGCGTTACGGAGGATACTGCCCCTCTTGCGGCGTGGGTCGCGCGGTAGGCTTGTCAACTTTCGAATCGGGGTTCCAGGACAGCTACGACATCTAGTGAGATTTTGCTTGAACTATTTGGCGCAACCAACCCTTCTAATGAACACTCGGTCGCGTCGGCGACCGAGACTTGCAACGATTCTTCGACCGGAAGTGAAGATGGCTATATGGCTTTTTTTTTGTAAATGACTATGTAGCTAGCTCCAAGTGAGCTTTCGCTACTTCACCGGGCGTTTGAGGCGAGGGCAGAGTGCCCTCAACCTTTTAAACAACATCACCAAAGGGCCCCCAGGAGGGACGGACCTCGGCTTTGGGCGTTGCCTGTGTGCGCAAGGCTTGGAGAGACAGCAAACTCTCATATTGCCTGATGGGCCGCGTATACGTGCATGCAAGCCTGAAGGGCCAATCTGAGAATCAATGGCAAAAGCCTTTGGAGAGCAGCAATTCTCATCTTTTGCCTTCGACCGGAAGTGAAGTTGGTGACAACATGGTGTGTTTCGATGGTGGTGTATGGTGAAAATACGGCAGTATGGAACCCTTAGTGTATAATATCAGTGAATATGCGTCACTCACGGCTATTTTTATTTAAAGTGTATCCTTAATGATATAATGGGCTTGGAGATTTGAGAAGAGTGATGTCTCTCAAGATTCGTATTCTTTATTCATAGTCTATTTTTGGACCTGTAATGTTGTTCCGCAGTTGTAATATTTTCCTTTTAAAGTTTTTTCCGGGCTTAATATTTAATGCGAGCTTACCTGCGCATTGTTAGCGAATAATTATGTCAAGAGAATTTCTGAGAGGGCCGCTTATTTATAGCACACTGCGATATAACACATACCTACAGTTAATAAATAACACTTTTCTGTGTCTTGTAAGCTATCCCACAGATTCAACTATTCAGATATATACATTTTTTCAATGACGATACAGAAACCTAAGGCTTCGGCCATAAGACGTAGACCTAGTCAGAGTACCTATACACAATAGTACATTTTTCGAAAAAAAAAGTTCTATTATGTCGATTAATATATATAATAAAATTCCCATTGACATAACACAATTGCCAAAAAAGCCATTTACCATAAAATTACGGAAGTGGCTAATAGACAAATATTTTTATGCCCTAAGTGAATTTTTTTGTTAATTTTATCACCTTTAATCAATATTTTGTGACAATTATGCAATTAATATTATTTTTTAAATTATTGATTTTTTGACTTTATATATGTACCTAGTGTGATGACAATAATAATTAATTTGACATTTTTGTACAAGTTGGTTTTAGATTTTATTATTATTTAATATTTATTCAAGGATTGTGTTATTCAGAAATATTGTAATTTTTATTTGAAGATGTTGTACCCGTGGTTGTAATTAGAAACTATTATTAAAATTTTGCATGCCTTAATTAGGTTAATGGTGAGAGACTTACATTAACTTTAGGATAAAATACAATTCAAATTAAAAAATTAATAGATTCAGGTGTTACTTTGCGGAAGTCAAAGCTACATTTACTTTGAGATAATTCACTTTGCGTGCTTCCGCCACCAGTTAGTTCATGCAAACTATTGCTGGCCAGCGCCCACCCACTACTGTTAGTCCTTTCATGCCAATAGGCGCTCTGTGGCCTTCTCCCTCGGTGCATGAGTAGGACTCGCGCTTGGCTGTTTTTTTAAATGTTCGTTAAAGTGCATAGTTACTTACTTATTTTTTTTGTTTCAATTAATAACAAAATATATGAATCTTAATAAGTGTTCAAAGAAACATGTGCACCGTAAAAGTCCCGTATTTAATATACGGGATTTTACATAATTATGTGATTGTACCTGCTCATCATCATCATCATTTCGAGTAGGTGTCACGGTCAATCGACCATGCACACCCTGGTGTCAGAGTTGTTCGGAACCGCCTCTCGGCCTCTGACGTGGTTCCTTTAACGACTACCAGATGGCAGCCGGGACCAAAGTCTTAACGTGCCTTCCGAAGCACGGAAACATTTTCATTATCAGATAATCAGGTGATTCAAGCCTGCAATGTTAGGACACCAAACTGGAAACAATTATGCGAATCCACGACCCCCGGGTCTATAGGCAAACGCCTTAACCACTGGACCACGGAGGCAGTTAACCTGCTCATGATAAAGAGTGTCATCTTTAACTGCTTGGCCGGTGGTTGCAGGTATGGAATCAGATACGGGCCTACCCAGCGGCTATACTGGCTTTTCGACATCCCAATACCTTCATTCCCTTCCCAAATGCCACAAATTTATATTCTTCCCCAAATTCAAAATGCCTTCAGAGGGCAGCTGCTTCAGTACAAGAAACCAAAGAAATTGCGCTCGCCAACCCGCCTGATAAGCGTGGTGAGTACACGGTGAGTATGACAATTTGCTCCCATGGAACGAACAATCCTTGGGAGAGGCCTTGGTTCAGCAGCGGACTTCTTATGGCTATGCGTTGATAGCTGTATTAATAATGATGATGATTTAATAAGGGATTTGAGTTGTAGTTTTATAGAGGTACAGTTACATACGTGTATTTTGATCACAGGGTGTTGTTACTTATCTGCATTTTATCTAGACACAGCCTAAAGGATTAGCTTAAAGAATTCCATATATGCAGTCTCCTCACAAAACGCTAAGTATACATAATATAAAATGATTTGTCCTGAATGAACGTACAGCCTAAACCGCTGATGGTAGAGTCCTGAAACTTGGAAGGTGTGTTCTTAATATGACATAGGCAACTGATTTTCCGCAATTCTACCCCTAAGAGGATGAAAAAGATCAAGCAGAAGACTACTAAACCAACCAAGACAACCAATGAATTGTCTTCAGACTTCACACGTAACATCTCGTCAATTAATTTAAATATTTGACGAACAATCTACCTCTTCAATGCCAGAGGCAATTTACTTTCCGAATTCTCCACAAAGCGAGCTCCGATTGAACAAAAGAGCAATCGCGCGGCGATGAACCGGAATCCCCATATTTATATTTCCACAAGACGGCTCATCCTTTGCATGTCATTTTCAGGCGCGTATTCTTCTTACCTACTCGTGAAAATCTCAAGGGTTAGTAAATGATGGAAAATAATGTTTTATTTTTATGTTATAGGACGGTAAACGAGCAAGCGGGTCATCTGATGGTAAGCGATCACCGCTGCCCATGGACAACTGCAACACCAATATGTAACAGGAGCGTTGCCGGCCTTTCAATGAGTTGGGGGAAGGACATGGGGGAGGAAATGGGGGAAGGATGGGTCTCCGGCTCTCTCACCGAACGAAGCATAGAAGCGGTAAAGCTTCTACTCAAATGTCTATTTTCTGTGAGAGTGTGGTACTTCTCCGGACGAGCCGGCCCATTCATGTACTAACTAAAATGCATTTTGCCGGCAGCGTGGCTCTACCACACTAAATAATAATGTATAAATATAAAATACTAGCTGTTGCCCGCGACTTCGTCCGCAGTATTCAAACAATTTTTGTTATTATGATTAATTAGGTTTTTTCTTAGTATAGATGAATAATTTTCCACCGTTTAAAAACATTTTTATCGATGTTTCGCTACTATTGGTCGTAGCGTGATGTTTTATACCCTAAAGCCTTCCTCAATAAATGGACTATTTAACACAAAAAATAATTTTCCAATTTGAACCGGTGATTCCTGAGATTAGCGCGTTCAAACAAACAAACAAACTCGTCAGCTTATCGTTCAGCTCGTCAGGATATAGCTAGACTCATCGATATGCCTGTCTTAGGCATGACATGAATGTTTTAAAAAGGAACCTTTATAAATATAATTAACGAAAGCCTTTATTCATTCCATATCCCAATAACTTGATTATATACTTAAATAATATTGTTAGTCTATTGCTAAGTAGTTTTGTTTTATTTTCCTTATTGTTTTATATTTTGTAGCGTTTTATCATTCTTTTTTTTTTATGTAACCTTTATAGATCACACAATCGATTGTCCGTCTGTCCGGCTGACTGTCTGTCTGTCAAGTCCATTTTTTTAAGAACGCGTAGAGAAAATTGAAATTAATATCACATATACTAAAATTTACGGCCCGATTTTGCACACAGTTTAAAGGAAAAACAGTACTCATAACTATTTAGGTTTTCATAAATTAGGTAAATTTGATTTAATATTATTTGTCACGTTTTGTCAATACTGCCGCGTCAATTCAATTTATTTATTGCATTTCATAATGTGCATCAGTTCTAACTACTAAAAGTGACTGCCTTACATCGAGCCAGACGCCGCGATTAAATTGCCGTATTCAATCAAGTCACTCGATCAAAATTATATCTAAATCAAACACTCAAAGAAACGCCTCCTTACTTACGCCATATATTTGAGAGTTTGACAGCACACTGACCGTTGTGAATGGCCAGCATATGCTGAATTAGACCCCTTTTGAGAGAACCAAATTGAAAGTATATTTTTTTTATTCATTCTTTTATTTTTTACATTGCTTAATTGAATAGCTTTATGTCTGTGTTTTTTTTTTTTGTATTTTTCTCTTTTGTGTTTATTATTATATTGGTGTGTTGTTAAATAAAATACTTACTTACTTAATTTTTAAACGTTGTACGCACCGCGCAACGCGCCGCTTCTCCGTAAATGAGCCTTAGATCGTGACATAACTGTATATTTGAAATTTTATGCGACAAACTTTTGAAAACTTTGTAATCAATTAGCGAGAAAGCAAGGTGTTAATAAGTTATGTTTCATCACCATTACGAATTCTGTTGTTACTTATTCAACAGACTTCTCCGTTTGTTCTTGACAAACTTTAGTACTTCTTTAAAGTTATCAATTAATTTCGTTTCGAAGTCGTTTTTATTGACATTTTACTTCTTAAAAACTAAGACTTGCTTTTACCCGTGGGTCTGCTCGTTTGTATGTAGATCCTTCGAGAATAATACGTTGTCCCTGGATAAAACCTATATCCTTGCCTGGACCTCATCCTATCTCCATACCAAACCACATCTCAATCAGTTTTTTATGTGTTATTTTATAATAATTAAGTTACTATCAGCTGAAAACTTTTGTAAGACAGGGTTATTTTTGTCTCATTCTCTCATAGGAAAATTTGTTCTTAAGGCGCTGTGCATCAGAAGAATACCGTAAAACGTGTATTTTTTCGTCGCGCAGTTAGCCTTATTTTTCAAAGAATACTAGCATAAAAAAATATAAGGTACAGTTCAAAGATCAAAATAAATGGTTACATCAAAATATGTTAAAAAAAATATTTAAAACCTAACTAAATAAAATATCAATAAAGGTATATCCAGAAAAATTTTCGTCGCGAATTACTTGATATTTTCATCGACAACAACTAATTTTTATACGTTTATAAAAAGTATAACTAAATGAGCAAGATAGATACCTACAAATAATACAATATTTGGTTAAAATTATTAAATTAAAAGTGAAAATTAACACGAAAATGGCAGACACGGATTTCAACTGAGACTGACGACAGGTATGACACAAATATATAGATATAGAATACAAGCTTTCGCCCGCGGCTCCGCCCGCGTCAATGTCGATCCCTCGGGAATAGTACTTTTTCCCGGGATAAAAGGTAGCCTATGTCTTTCTCCGCACTCCAGAGAACTTGTATGAAAAATTTCATGATGATCGGTTCAGTAGTTACGGCGTGAAAGCGTAACAAACAAACAAATAAACAAACAAACTCACTTTCGCATTTATAATATTAGTAAGGATAAGGATAAGGATTGCACGATGTCCGCTACAAACGGTTAAGGGATACAGCGCCTTACGGGCTAATTTACGCTTTCAAGTAAATGTCAAGCATATATTTACACTCTGTAGAAATAATTGAAGTCCATAATTGAAACGCGGTAGCTCAGACGGATGCAGGTTCAACTCGTTCGTTCGTTCAACAGTTATTTTTCACTATAGTGTCTATTTTAAGGTCTCTCCATAACTCAACGAAAAAATACATATTTACCTGACCTTAAGAATAGACACGATATATAGTGAAAAATAAACTGTTGAAGGAAATTTTCGGTTTATCCGAAAGTTTCCTTCAACAGTTTATTTTTCAAATGTTGTTTTGAAGACGCTCCATTGAAAAGGTTATGGATTTGTGACAGCATACTATATCACTTTGTATATGCAGCGTGAGAACTTTGTTAGGTAAGTACATTTTTAATATTTAGTGCATTATCGTATCGTAAAATACAATTTTAACACTTTTATGCTTTTTAAAACAGACTTGGCCATGCTCATCATCATCATTTCGAGTAGGTGTCACGGTCAATCGACCATGCGCACCCTGGTGTCAGAGTTCTTCGGAACCGCCTCTCGGCCTCTGACGTGGTTCCTTTAACGACTACCAGTTGGCAGCCGCGACCACCGGCTTAACGTGCCTTCCAAAGCACGGAATCATCTTTATTATCAGACAATCAGGTGATTCACGCCTGCAATGTCCTAACCAAACTGGAAACAACTAAACAAAGTATGCTTCCGGTGGGAATCGAACCCACGACCCCCGGGTCAACAGGCAAACGCCTTAACCACTGGACCACGGAAGCTGTAAGTGTGGCCATGCTACTTTAAAGTATCATAAAAAGTGAGGTAAAATTAAAGTAGTTTAACGAATCGATATCATATTAAACAGTATTATTAGATATACAAGGAAAGTGTAAAATAAATCCTGTCCGATCCTTGAAGGGGTGATTCAGCCTATCGATATGAAGAACTCTTCCTTGGGATCAAAGCTGAGAACTTAAAAAAAAAAATCATTTTCAATCCAAAATGTTCGACCAATTTGTATGGGAACGTCAAAAAATATTAGAGTTCCCAGCTTTGGTCACATAAGAAAAATTGTTCATACCGTCAAGCTGAATCATTCTTTTACGGAACGAACAGGGCTTTCTTTACATATTGTATAAAAGTAACATTTGAAACATGTTTTGTATAACCTCGACATCAGTCCAATACCGTATTGCCTATAACAATCTGTATTCATATCCTGTATAAATAAAATATTCAACGTTTTTCACACGAGTTAATTGCTTAAGTAAACTTAGACCGTTAAACACGGTAAATGTATCACATTGAATCTTTTTTTATGACCAATATTTCTTATTTTTATTTTATATTATTAAAGGTTATTATCATAATCACTAAAGTCTGCAAATTAGCATAAACACTAGAAAAACTAGATCGGAGAACGAACAAGACAAATATAAGATGTCTTCATCTCAAACTTACAAGGTAGCAAAATGACAAGTTATCTAAACGACTATAACATTGTACAACCACTACAATAGTATAATCATCATACAAACTCACGACGACAACAAAAAAAAAACATTTAGAACTGCACAAAAGTGGGCTGCGCAAAATCACTCAAAACTCACTCAACAAACATTTGAAATAAATATATTAACTGAAATTTCGTAAAATATGTTTTTGCATTTACTTTGAGACACCAGTACTGGTGGCGGAAGCACGCAAAGTAAATTGTCTCAAAGTAAATGTAACTTTGACTTCCGCAAAGTAACACCTGAATCTATTAACTATTTTTTTGCAGACCACTAAATATAAAAATGTATAATAAGTACTTACGCTTCGGAGATGAGCGCCCTGAGTTTGCAGAACACGATGCCTAGGCTGTACGGGTACTGGTGCCAGTACACCGACAGGTCGTTAGGAAGACCTGCGAACAATAAACTCTTATTAAATAAAAATAAATCCAGCGAGAATCAAACTCGAACGAGGAGTACTGTAAAATGCTTAATATAATATACTTATACATACATAGTATCACGTCTTTTTCCCTTGAGGGGTAGACAGAACCTAGGTCTGTAAGGGCGTGTAGATGGAAAACGGAATCAAATAGTGATGGATAGCTAGCCTCATCGCCTATTAAATAAATAAAATAAATAAAAAAATATTTATTCAGACAAAAACGTCCATTTTGTTAGTAGCACAGAAACTTACAATCTATGTTAGTATATCCATTAATTTAAATATTTTCTCGACCCACTGGGCGACCCCGAGACAACCGCGTGAGCATTGACTCCGCAGATTTTAGTCCAATCCCTCGATCAGCTTATACGATATGCGCGGGAAGAGAAGCAGCTAGCACATTCTACGTTTTTTCTTTTCTCCTAGACCAGAATGAAAGCATAAACTATACTAATATGATAAGAGGAAAGATTTGATTGTTTGTTTGTTTGCATCGAATAGGCTTTGAAACTACTGGACCGATTTGCAAAATTCTTTCTCCATTAGAATGATTTTTTTTAAATAAATCTATTTATTTGTATTGAATATTTTTTGAAGATTGATATATACCGTTCAAAGTTTATAGTTTGAACGTTTGGCTTTGTTAGATGTGAAAGTAACTCTGTCTGTCCGTCTGTTACCTCTTCACGCTTCGACCGTTAAAGCGATTTTAATGAAATTTTGTATGAAGGTACCTTCAGGCCCGGTAAGGGACATAGCCAACACCTCGAAAAAAATACTATTCCCGAAAGATCGAGCAGATTAACGGGCAAAAGCTAGTGTTACATAAATGTGACAGTAAAACACAATTGTCGGAAATAGAAAACAGAGTTTCTACTCTGTATTTTCTATTTCCGACACGACAGCTTTCAGCTACAAGACGGATGCATCAGTTCCCGAACTTTCGATTGACTTTATAACGACGCCGACTGTTCCTTATATTAAAAAAGTTAAAATAAGCAAAATCGCTCAGAAACTTTTTACTACAAATATAGGCTTTTGAGGCCTACGTCCAGTAAGTCCACTGGATATAGGTCTCAAAATCTCAGCGGCAAGAAGTCTCTTGCGGCTTACTTTTTTTTATGATAGGACGGCAAACGAGCAAGCTAGTCACCTTATATTAAGTGATCACCGGTGCCAATGGACAACTGCAACATCAGGGAGTGACAGGAGCGTTGCTGGACTTACAAGTAGTTGGGAAAGGAGATGGGGGGATACTATTGCCGGTAGCGTGGCCCTAACATGGTTAACGACCGGCTGCCTGACCCCCTCTTAGGGAAGCACCAGAACACCAGACAAATAGCTGTGAAAATGAAGTACAAGTATTTGCCCTTGTAGAAGTTTTGCACCCGGAACCCCATTTGTAGCAGTTGGTTCTCTTAGCTACTGACCCCGTAGGCTGTTTGTCGTTCATCTCATCATCCGAGGCTTCCTGGAACGTATACGTAGGAATTTATAAAAGTAGGAATAAGTTATATGATCTGCTGGCTATGAAAGAATATAATAGAAATCCCGTTTTTTAAATTACGTTAGAAATTACTCTAAAATATTCAAAAAAGTGTGTGCCTGCGCAAAGTCTATATATTTATGTAAAAAAATTGCCAGCTCCGGGGACAAAATAAAAACGACTTGGAACATTATTAATCAGAAAACGGGAAAAACTAAAAAACGCAATAACGAGTCATTAAAATTACAAGTCAAAGATCAGAAGTTTGAGACAAATACTGAAGTTGCTCAATGTTTTGAAGATTTCTTTTCTGATATTCCTGTTAAAACAACTGCCTCGCTTCAGTCATCATCTCAAAGATCTGAAAAAATATTACGTGATCATGTACCGGAATGTAACAATACTTTAATTTTTGAAAATGTGACTCCCCAAAAAATTATCGACACTTTTAATGAATTAAACGTTAAAAAAACTGGGGATCTATGGGATATTTCTGTTTCCTTAATAAAAAATGTTATAGACGATATAGCTCTAAATCTAGCGTTAATATTTAATGAATGTGTAGATACCGGAACATTTCCCGATCTGATGAAATGTAGTAAGATTATACCTCTGCATAAGGCGGGAAGTAAAGACGATCCTAATAATTATCGCCCAATTTCAATCCTACCAGTCTTAAGTAAAATTTTTGAAAAGTTAATATTCAAACAGTTGCTTTCTTTCTTTAATAAAAATAAACTTTTCCATAGTGAACAATATGGTTTCACTAAAGGTCGTTCCACCACAGATGCAGGAGTTGCTTTGCTCACGCATATCCTAGAGGCATGGGAGGAGTCGCAAAATGCAATAGGAGTTTTTTGTGATCTCACTAAAGCCTTCGACTGTGTAGACCATGAGACGCTATTAAATAAATTAAGTTATTATGGGGTGAAAAATGAATCTTTGAGGCTAATTAAATCATACTTGGTAAATAAAATACAAAAAGTTAGTTTTAATGGAGTTAAATCAAGTGGGACGTCTGTCAAAATGGGAGTTCCTCAGGGATCTATCTTGGGGCCCTTATTATTTCTCATTTATATTAATGATTTGCCATTCTACGCCTGTGCCTGTAAAGCGGTGTTATTTGCTGATGACACATCACTTGTTTTTCAAGTTGATAGACAGAAGACAAATTTTGACGATGTAAATGACACTCTCGCTCAGGTATTAGATTGGTTTACAGCTAATAATCTCCTGCTAAATGCTAAAAAAACTAAATGTGTCAAATTTTGTACCCCTAATGTTAGGCATGTGCCCACAAAAATAGTTGTTAATGATGAAGTGGTAGAATTTGTTGACTCGACAAAATTTCTAGGAATAACTCTCGACTCAAAGTTACAATGGGGTCCACATATTATAGCTCTTGCTGGTAGACTAAGCTCCGCGGCATACGCCGTTTGGCGAATAAGACAACTGACAGATGTCGAAACAGCACGTCTTGTTTACTTTAGCTATTTCCATAGTATAATGTCTTACGGGATATTGCTTTGGGGAAATGGTGCAAACGTCAACAACATTTTCGTTCTGCAAAAGCGTGCTATTCGATCAATTTATAAACTAGGGGCTAGGGATTCTCTTAGAGAATTATTTAAGGAAACTGGATATTTAACGGTTGCGTCACAATACATTCTTGCTAATATACTGCACGTACATCAAAATATTCACAAATATGTTAAGAATTGAAAAATATTAAATATCACACAAAGCTCTTCAGGCAAGTAGGCGACCAATACTGTTGAAAAGAGTTTCTTTCGGCGTCTTCTTCTCTGCAGTGCTCGGTTCCGAAACGAGTAGTTAGTAGCTTTTGAACAATAATTAATAATTTGAAAATAATATAATAAGTATTATTTAAAATGTGAATTGACGTGAAAAAGTGCCTGAAAAGGCCTATTTTCTGAATAAATCTTTGAATCTTTGAATCTTGTATATCCTCTTTTTGTACCTAATTACCCCCAAGTTTAAATTTATTTTCTTGATGGATTTTTACTATTTATGCGGCAGGATATGTTAGTTTAAGGTTTCACTAACCAAACGGTCCCTATTATTAAGCCTCCGATGACCGTCTGTCCATCCGTCTATCATAGAGTTGTATCTATTAAATCGAAATAGGTAAAGACTTGAAAAATTCGCAGCATGTGTATACCTTTTGCTGCTATATAAACAAATAATTAATAAAGTGGGTTCTCATTATAAAAAACGTGTTCTTTTGGCGTCTTCATCAAAGTTGCTGCTTACCTGATACGTCAAGGGCCTTATCACACTAGCGGGTTGCGAGCGAGTTGAAAACGGGGTAAATGCGCATGGAGTTCGCCGCGAATTGGCAACATGTGCGCGGCGAACACGCCGCGAAGACACCGCGGGAGCGCAGCGAGCTCGTGGCACTGATTTGTATTGGCACTGATTGTACAAAACGCGGATCGCACGACGTGAACTGGCTGCGCACCCGCGGCGTCTTCGCGCCGAGCTCGCTGCGCACCTGCGACGTCTTCGCAACGTTTTCGCTGCGTTCTCGCCCTGCTTTCAACTCGCTCGCAACTCGCTAGCTAGTGTGATAAGACTGTATATTATTCTTCTGAGGATAAGACTTAAGACCCCAAAGCACAGATAATTATAAACAATAGTGTTCGGTCTCGAATGAATTTGGTTAACTTCAATAAAGAGGTCGCTTCGGAAGAAATTTAAAGCGTTCAGAATCCCCATACAATAAACATCGTGGTTTAATTAGTTAAATATCGTACGGTGATACGGAACCCTTATTGTGTGTTAATGCGACTCACACTTTGCCAGTATTTATTCTTGGCTCTCTGTAATATGAAAGTGAGTTTCAGAAAGGATATGATGTCTTCGATGACGACAACATACACACATAATTTTGATTCAATTTAACACTTTCCGAGACATTTCGCCCGTAGCCGTAAACTTCTATTGTTATGTTTATTGTGTCTAGTTCAGTGACCGTGAATGAGTTTAAAAATATTTAGTTGGTGTCCTCGGAAGACCAGCGTTGTGGTCAGAAGGCCACAACATTATGCTGAGAGGAGGCCATTTTGATATAGGCACAAATTGGTTAATTGCTAAGAATTGGTGACATTGCTTTACTGTGTTTGTGATATAACAAATAAATATTTTTCCTTTTCTTTCTTTCTTTAATATAAGAGTTAAATCGATTTGGTACCTATGGAAATTAATATCATTCTTACGTTGTTTTTTTCCAAGAGTTACCAATAAGTTTACCGTTGTTTAAGATCTCGCATCTTCCTAAAGCCTTTTGTCAAGGTCTGTACATGTGCAGTCTGTGGGTCAATATTATACGAAGCGGGCTTTCAATGCTCTCCGAGGACAATACAACAATGCTTTTACGGTACTGTTGGGGGCTTCCCAGGTATTGTAGCACATCTACGATGTCCGCAGGCGCACGTTGCGACTTTTTCGCTGTATTTCGAGGGCGAGTCGCCTCACTGATGCGCAGAGTGCGGAGAAAATCCAAGAGTATCCTCCGTTATTCAGGAAAGACCCGACTATCCAATATGGAGGCACTGGGTGAGCTTGCACGTGGCAGTACCAGGTGGTCCGCTGGGCTTGGCGGATTCTTCCTGAATTAAATAAATTAATCGTATTTTTTTACTAACATACTCGTAGTATGTAAGGATTTTGTTACTAACAAAATACGGACGTAAGCCTGAAATAAAATTATTTTATTCATTTATTTTTTTACTTCCAGGAAACTCATTGTGTCAGTAATAAAATAACTTACTTTGATCCTTGAAAAAGTTCAATTACGGATTCGGAACATTAGGATTCGGAGGAGGATCGTATAACTTTTGCAGTAATATAATACCATTCATTTTCGTTTTATTAAACAAGCGGAAAAAACTTCAAATAAATTATTTGCTTTTCTAAAAAAAAAAAAACTTATTGGCTGACGTGTTAATTTGCTTATACATACATACAGTCACACGTAATCACTAAAAGCCATGTTTAGCATGTTGGGCGTTAGGTGGATAACGGAATCAAAATAGTGATGGGTTGCTAGCCTCATCGCCCACTTAGGTATACCTCAGATTTTCGTCCATTCTCTCGACTTTAACGATATGCGCGCCTTTGACTTGGTGACCTGAAGATGAAACAGCGAAATTTAATTCGTTGCACATACTATCAATTGTTAATGTGCAAACGGTAATGACTTCATCATCATCACGTCTTTTTAGTCTCCACTGCAGGAGCATGACCCTCTCTGTATTACCGGAGCCATACTTGGCCAGAGCAGACAGAGAAAGGATTTGGCCTACACTCTCCTCGCTGGCCGGACGGGTTAGAGAGGTCTCATTGATGTTTATGAGCTTTGTTTTGCTTGTATTTCCTAAGTCGCCTCTTACGACATCCATGGGAAGACTTGGAGTGATCCTATTCTACTCTGCCGGAAACCACACGGCTGAGAAAAACCTTAGAATTCTGAATAAGACAGCCGAACTTGAAGCTCGATTGGAAGAAAAGATAACGATAATGTGAAAAGAATTTTTACTCTTCGACGCTATCTCTTTAGTTCTAGAACCAATGCAAATTGCGACGCAGGTGGCCTATAAGCCCTGGACCATTAGTCGCCGCCACTTCGGAGATAAGTCTTTGATTAAACGGTTGTAACATTCTACTGAATAAATTCCCTACCTTGCGTGTCTCGTGGGAGATGGCAGCTCTCTGAAGTTTATAGTGGAGATGTTTTTGGATCTTATAGCTAAATATCGTCATGAAATTTCGTATACCATTTGTCTGGGGTACGGAGTAGGCCATAGGGCACATTTTATCCCGGGAAGAAGTACTGTTCCCGAGGGATCTTCATTGACGCGGGTGGGGCGCCAGGTGACAGCTGTATTAGATTTCGGACAGAGCTGCAGCTCTGCCCGCGTTATACTAATTATTAATACGTACTAATTATTCGATAATAAAACTGGTATTTATTCTGCTTTCATGGTTTAACTTATGAACCGATCGTCAAAAAATGTCGCATACACATTGTATGAGATGCGAAAAAAGACACCTTTCATCGAGTGACGTCGCTGGCGAAAGCTACTTCGATATAAATGGAGGAAACTAGCATAGGATGGAAATGGCGCAAAATAGAACCCCGTTTTCAACCATTTGGTTACGGAACCCTAAAAAAAAGGGTGATGCCCAGCAGTCGGAAGATTTTGATTAGACGTATCATATTTCTAGAAGTTCTGTTCGTCCATGATCAAAAAAAAGGTTTTTTCGAAAAATAAAAAATAACTGCGTTTCTAGAAAATGTATTGCCATACTCGGACATCCAATTCTGTTCTGGCATACGGAGGTATGGTGAAATAACAGAACTTTCATTCATCATATATGAAAAGATTTTTTAACAGTGGTGTAAACAAAACAACCTTTTTTTTTGAGTTTCTGATCAACATGAAATATTGACAGAAGAATGCACTTCTTTGCATTAATTTTACGCTACCAGTTTCGAAAATAACTGGTAGCTTTTAAAGGCACTAATCATCTTGAGCCACTAATCCCAAGGTATATAGGGTGTCTCATTAAACTGAGTCAATGGGGGAGATTTTATATCTTATACATACTCGTATAATCTACCTTTAAGTATCTACCTTTAAGATATAGAAAAAAGTGGTCAAAAGAAACACTACATCGATTTTTAAGAAAAAAAAAACTTTAACCTTGTCTTTCTCAATACGCGTAAGCACTAACACTATGAATGGGCCGTCGCATTCATCAAAAATAACTTGACATGACTCTTTAGTATGCTGTTTAATTGTTTTACAAGATATCTGAGCTACCACAGTGATAGATCAGCAGTCGCTCGGGACCATTTGTAAATGCCTTGCGGCGAGCTTTATCATTGCGAAGATTTACTTCAGCTCTCGAACTAAACGGGAGTATTTTGTTAGCGCTTAAGGTGCTTTATCAGGCATATTAACGAAGGGGAAGAGTCTGAAAATACCTATACTCTTTCTTTGTTCATGCCGTCACGTGGATAACGGCACTCTCGGTGGCGAACCAGAATCAGTATACCAGGACCTTCGATCAAATATAAGCTCGAAAAGTGGCACCGGCAAAACAGCGCACTAATCGAGTTTCGGAGCTGTTTTGTCCACAGTTTCAATAAACCGCGCTAGCACTCACAAGTCTCGCGATGACGAAGGTACAATAAAAAGATGCAAAAACTCATCAAAAGTGAAAAAAAAGATGGAGTTATACTTTCAGTATGTACCGTTTTTGTCGTTCTTTGTAAGTATGATGATTTAACTCGGGGCCATTATTAAGGCTTCATTTTGTATGAGGCTGTGGCCTCAACAACCAACAGATATACATATCTACTATTATATTTGATCGAAGGAACCTACTTTACGACTTGGATTCCTCGCTTTAAGGAGCTCGGGCTGGAGGTGAATCCCTCGAAATGCGAGTTTTTCGCTTGCGGTAACGAGTCAAAATTGAGTTTACAGTTACCACTCTTTTGCCTAATCTCAGTGAACAATCACCCAGCATATTATACCTTCTTGGACTCGCCTATATTTCTTGAGGCGGTCCCAGAGCCCTCTTGAGCAGCTCCTCCAAGCTGCAGGAGTTTGCAGGGTCGTTTGCAGGGTCTTCGCGCTCACGTGGCATTATTAATGTTGCGAGCGTGTTTCGCAATTCCTAAAATTGTTTATTTTTGGACGGCACCTACGTGGCTGTGTCCCGGGGAGATATTAGCTTTCGACGACACTTTAAGAAACTTAGTAAAATATGTTTTAAAATTGGTACAGCTTTTAAAGAAATATGTAGCACACTTAAGAAACATAAAAGATACTATTAATATGAAGTATTTTTATTTATGTTGAGTTTCTTTTTACCAATGAATTTAATATTTTTATGACTTTTCTGTTAAAATTGTTTAATACTAAAGGTTTATTTAATGTCGCTTTTAAACTTTAACGGGTATCAACATTAGTATGAAATATATTGGAACATTTACTGTGATTGCTGTAGTTCGCGAATTTTAGACATTTCGGTCTAGTTACATATACCATGATCACGAGGGAATTGAAGAATTTACGAGTAGGCAGCTGTCAAAGGCAGATAATATCTATCTACCCTCCACTATGGACACTTTTCAGACTCTCTGGATCTTGGATGTTTCACTGTATAGGTATATAAAGTACTTTGGTATGGACGTAGTTTGAGGCTCGGGAAAGGAACGTACGTTTAGTTCCATACCTTTCTTTCAATTTTACTGTTCCCGAGGGATCGACACTAACACAGCTCTAAAGGGCCTAGACCTGAGTATTTAAGGCGATTAGAGTCCCCAATGACCTTGGGCGTTTGAGCTCCTCGCTCCGCGCCACAACCGCGCACCCCGCACGAAAATATCGATCAAAGACTACACGGCCGTAGATAGGACAGATGAGCGCTTCATACATTACTGCCTATTTTTTTGAACTTTTATAAACGTATTTATATTTATTTATTTTTATACTTATCGTCTTAGCGGTAGACGTCTAGTTTACTACGCTGTAACTGAAGCTTTTAGACTACAGAAAACTATGAATAGATTCTTAGGGCTTAGTATTCGTTTGTATAATAAAATTCCTGACAATATTACAGCTTTGCCATTTCCGAAGAATAAAGACGTTACAAAAAATATATTATTGAAAAGAGCTTATTATGGCATTAATGATTATTTCGTTGATAAGAATGCTTGGAGTCGAGACCTCGAGTGATATGCAGGACTTCTCTAAACGCTTTTATTTTAATTTTACTTATAATTGTTTTCTTTTTTTGTTGCTGCTATTTTATTTTGTACAATTGTCTAAAATCAACTCTCAATTGTAAAACATGTATGTTTGCGGTCAACGAGTGTCGACAATTAGTTTTCGAGTTTTGTGCTTGAGATCGAGTAAGTCATGCTCACTAAAATGTTCAAACTGGTGGCGGCGTTGTGTGTCGGGTCGTCGAATTCCCTCTAATATGGTTGAGCTCAGCGATGGCTGATCCATGCGTCAACTCGTGAACAGGTGCTGCCAGGAGGGACAGGTCTGCTCGGCCTCTTTGAGACTTCTATCTATCTTTGAGACTTTTATCATATCTGTTGTTGTTGCACGCTCGATCGCTAACATAACGTGTTCCACAAAAATATGTTAATTAAAATTGTATATAACATGACATCAGAAAAAAAAAGAAAAGATAAAAATATTAAATATCATACAAAGCCCTTCAGGCAAGTAGGCGACCAATACTGTTGAAAAGAGTTTCTTTCGGTGTCTTCTTCTCTGCAGTGTTTCGGTTCCGAAACGCTAGTAGTTTGTAGCTTTTGAACAATAATTAATAATTTGAATATAATATTATAAGTATTATTTAAAATGTGAATTGACGTGAAAAAGTGCCTGAAAAGGCCTATTTTCTGAATAAATCTTTGCAACTTAAGCGTTTTCGCAAAGTGTCCATTTTTGGCAAAAATGCTTGGTTAAACTAGACGTCTACCGCTAAGCCGATAAATTATACTACAATAAATAATTTAAAATCTTATCAGGGAATGCTCAAACTAAACTTTTAAATTATATCTCTGTTAAGCTCTCATCGTCGCATATTTCTTCGATTATTTTTTTTGAGGCATTCTGATCCACCTAAGTACAATTTGAATCTCAATCGAACGTCGTAACACGTATATACATACATGCGCTAAATAAACACAGCGTAGTTAAATTACATATTACTTTTAAAAGTAAGGTTCATTATTTTACAATAATAGATAAATTTAGGTAGATAACGAAACGAGCTAGATATCGAACGAGCGCGAACTACACTACAATACAATTGTACCGTCTGACTGCACTACTCTATGAACATACTTTATATCGTCTCAACACACACAAACAAAGAGAAAATACGCTAGATCGCCCGTAAAAAAATAGCAGCGAGTGACACAGCCTCCCCGTTTGAATGCCAGCGGACGACTGCCGCCTGCGCCCGCGCAGGTCACCCTCAACAACAAAACGTCGGAATTCATCTTTTTAAATAGAAAACCATGTTCGATTGCCAAAAGCAACGTATTATTCAAAGAACAAAGAATTCTTAATTTATTAGTGCAAAAATATTTTAAAATATCATAGCCATTTGGAAGCAGTAGGAAATTAAAGTAAAAAATCGATGCCCCGTAATTATTTTTTTAATACACAATAAAAAGACGTAAAGAAAAAATGAACATGTTGAATAAAGTCCTTGAACTGTTGTCTCACATATATTTTTTTCAACTATTCCTGGCCAGCAATAAAAGAGGACTAGGCTTTACAAAATGCTCATTTGACGGAAATTGAGGGATCTAATCGCCTTAATATGAATTTCAGCTTCAAACCTCCACGCGTTCCTGAGAAAATGGGTCTTGACAGACAGCCATACAGGCAACAAAGTGATGCTATAAGGGTTCCGTTTTTTCCTTTTGAGGTACGGAACTCTAAAACACAGGAGAGCAAATGAAAATCTAAAAAAAAACATTTAAGTTTATGTATGAAAACTTTATAATAAATCGCGGAAATAACGAAATTAGTTTCTAAAAAAGTTTTTTTTTTTTTCAGATAAACAGGTGAAATCACGACATTTAAAAAAGTTAGCATACCCAATTTTTCTGTTTCGAATAATGTAGGTAGTGTATATTTACAGTAAAATGAAAACAATAAAACTCGATCAAATTGAACAGCATACTGCGCTGGAAATTGTATCGGTAATCAATTGGGACGACAGGAAGCAGCCATATGAAATTGAGCCCGTGACTGTCGGCGGGCGGTCGCTGTAAAACATTATTGTGAGGGGGCGATACTGCGCGTCAAATTGGTACGCGTGAGTGGACAATGAAAATGGGCGCGATGTTGTAAATATTTTAAAGTATTTACAAGTTTAGTGTACCGTACGTCAAAAGGTAAAATATTTTATCATCTCATCTATTTGCATAAGCAGGTTTCTGACCCAAGATATCCCTATGGACTTCAACTAGCCACAAGCCGCTTCAAAAGTCGCAATAGCTTTTTGACGGTCACCAAACCTCTCCGAAGCGATCCAGGAACCTCCCGACTACAGATGTATAAGCGGCACGATCCACCGAAAGACTTTATTCCTCCATCGGAGGAGCTACCACCGGGTCACCAAACTCCATGGCCCACGTGGAAGTGTCTCAACCGCCTTCGAACTGGGGTGGGTCGCTGTAGGCATAACTTAGCGCGGTGGAGTTGCATTGATCAAACCGAAGCTCGGTGTCAGTGTGGTCAAGTCGATCAGACTATGCTGCACCTTCTCTCGTGCCCAATGTGCCCAATCAGCTGCACAATATACGACCTATACTCAGCGCCGGAATGTGGTATAAGAGTCGCCACATACTGGAGGGACAAAATTTGATTTTCATTTATGTTATTTGAGCCAATCGACACGAAAAAAGAATAATATCTCATAATAGTTTCTGATGTTTTCGCGATTGTTATACATTTAAATAAAATCACTTTAATACGGTATTATCGCGTATATTACATTATTTTTACACCTAACGTTTCGAAAACTTTGCAGTTTTCATGGTCGCAGGTAGACTAAGTTGACATTTGTCTCTGTGTTCGTTAGGTGTAAAAATAATGTAATATACGCGATAATACCGTATTAAAGTGATTTTATTTAAATAATATCTCATCTATTCGAAAAAACCGGCCAAGTGCGAGTCAGACTCGCATCCCAAGGGTTCCGTACCATTATTTATAAATACGGCAAAAAAATTATGTCTGTTGTATGGGGGCCCCTTTAATATTTGGTTTTATTTTAATTATTAATTTTTAAAGTAAATATATATGTTGTTTTCTCTTTTCGTTGAAACAAATAGAGCCTGAGCAAAAGCTTAAAAGCAATAAATTAAATTGTTTTAAATGAACCATTTATCTGTAGTTACCATTCAGTAATATTCTTGTAGAATATTCCAGTGAGGAATGATGAGTGCATCATTACTCACTGGGATTATAATGAAGCTATACCCACATCAAGAATATTAAATACGCGAGATAGGTAGCTGTTTATTTTTACCACTTTATCATTTGAAGGTTATTATTAAAAGATTATTAATCTCCTTATTTCGTTTTAATCTTAAGTTTAGGATTTTACAATATTTATATAAAAAGTTAAATATAAAAATAAAACACAAAACATAAATTCATTATAATAACCTAAAACTAGCTCGCCGTCAGCAGCGGAGCAAGGCATATTATTAGTATTAATCTCCGGAATATTCGCAGTTTAAGAATTAAAGTAAAAAAAAAAAGTTTTTTTCATATTTAGATTAAAAATTTATAATACTAGTCTCTAAATCGTAGTCAGTCATACGAAAGCCGCAATGTATTTTGAAGTGACAATCAAAATGTTTACACCGTAGTTTTCAAAAGCTTTAGCGAGTAGGCCGGTAGGGCTAAAGACTTGAGGATAAAAAAGTTATTTATATTTCGCGTGTTTTTTTTTTGTAACTCACTGAACTACAGTAGGATATTATTCTTAGAAAAAAAGCAGCCAAGTGAAAAATTTATGAGATTCAGTCCTAAGTCTAAGTCTAAGTCTTATGGGGTACCCCCAATTTTTTTTTTTATTATTTTTGTTTGAAAACATTAATGCGGTTCACAGAATACATCTACTAACCAAGTTTCAACACATTTACTTTGAGACAATTTACTTTGCGTGCTTCCGCCACCAGTTAGTTCATGCAAACTATTGTTGGCCAGCGCCCACCCACTACTGTTAGTCCCTTCATACCCGCCACCAATAGTTGATGCATGCAACCCTGGTCGATACTGCTGCATCCGTTGAGGCTGCAGCAATGTCGGCCGTCGTGCTCGCGACACGTGTTTCGCCTCTACACGAGGCATCTTCAGGCAGTGAAACCTAGATGTTGATCGTTGGAATGACAAGCAACGAATGGCGGAAGGCGGAAGCACGCAAAGTAAATTGTCTCAAAGTAAATGTAGCTTTGACTTCCGCAAAGTAACACCTGAATCTATTAACAACCAAGTTTCAACAGTTTAATTCTTATAGTTTCGGAAAAAAGTGGCTGTGACCTACGGCTGGACAGACAGACATAATCCATAAGGGTTTTTTGCCATTTGGCTACGGAACCCTAAAAAAGAATGTCCACATTCTTGAGTACTTACTTTGTTTATTTCGCCGTGGGACAAAACGTGCTAATTTTATTTGATCAAGAGCTCTAACCATTAGAAGTTCCTTATCACGTTCATCCCAAGCCCGTTAGGGTGTAATTAGTTAAGTTAATCACAGATATTGCTTACGCAGACAGGTAAGCAGAGTTAATAACGTCATTTTTATTTCTTGTTGTTTATTTTACGTCAGGCTACAGAAGTTATTTTTTGGATTTTTAACTGCCAAAAATAATTTACCGAAATAGATTGCAGAGTGCCTCATCGAGATGGATCTATGGGGAAATTTTTTATCTATAAAAGATGACATGAAATATGATACCATTTTTTTTATAAAAAATGAAATGTGGATCCATTTTTTTAAGAAAATGAAAAATTTTGACAATCGTCCGTACTCGAACCAAGAATCGATCCGTGTCTATTTTGAAAAATAAGTATGTTTGCCAGCTCATCGGCTAATGTCCATTCCCTGGCTCGGTTTTAGCGATCTTCGTAGAATAGATTGCATCTGGCTTATCCACCCTTCTCCAAACCAGCTTCAAAAAATAACAGCACACAACGAATATAATTAATTTCTCATTTATCATTTGACGCCTGTATCCAGTCTAATCCAACCTTATTTACACTGCAAATGGCCCGTAAACGCCCCTCTGAGGGCTGGTAAGGGTCTGTTGCGATAATACTAGCGGGATATCGGCTGGGAAGTGGAACACATACTGTATAATGTCCCTTTTTGTAAGGGTTTTACTACTTCGTAGAGATTCACTTGAGCGTAAAATACATTATCCGAAAGGCATTTTAAAAACTAATGCTGTCACGACCAGCCGGCCAATTCACCTGGGTTCATTCGCGCCTCATCTCTTCGAACCTCAGTTCATTCGCACCTGGGTTCATTCACGCCTTAGCTCTTCGCACCTGGGTTCATTCGCGCCTCATCTCTTCCCACCTCAGTTCATTCGCACCTGGGTTCATTCACGCCTTAGCTCTTCGCACCTGGGTTCAATCGCGCCTCATCTCTTCGCACCTCAGTTCATTCGCAACTGTGTTCATTTACGCCTCAGCTCTTCGCACCTCAATTCATTCGCGCCTTAGATCTTCGCGCCTGAGTTCGCTCGCAACCCGAAAAAAGCCCCCGGGATGGACGGTTTTACCGCCGATATCTGCCTCCAAGCCATCGAAGATGACCCGGAACTATTCCTGGGACTCATGAACAAATGCCTAGAGTGCCACTGTTTTCCCAGCCAATGGAAAGAGGCTGTGGTCGTCATATTAAAGAAACCTGGGAAGGACAACTACAGATTACCCAAGTCTTACAGACCCATCGGACTGTTACCGATCCTTGGAAAAATCTTTGAGAAAATGCTGGTCGCACGGTTAAAACACTGTCTATTGCCTAAAATTAGTACTCGGCAATTCGGCTTTATGCCACAAAAGAGCACTGAGGACTCCCTCTATGCCCTAATGCAGCACATTAATGCCAAACTTGAACAAAAAAAAAAAAAAGATAAAAAGAGTTCGCTCGCACCTCAGTACTTCGCACCTTCGTCTTTCGGACCTAAATTACTCACTCTTGCTAACTTAGTGTACAACTTATATTATTAAAACTTACGCAAGATAACATATTCTAACTGTTTACTCACTTATTCACTCTCGCCCTGAAGATGGCCTTCTGTGTAGGCTGAAACATGTCGGTGATAACGAATTCTTCTTCTTTTCGAGTCATTATAGTTTATATTGGTATCATAAATGTTATATCAAGTTAGACCAAAATTTGGCTACTTCAACAGAACGATAATTTGCCTTAATCATGTCCTCTACAGTACAGGAAGTAGGACAGCTGGGGCAGTTCGTTCAGGGTCATCGTGTGAACAGCGCCGCAGCTGCACAGGCGAAAATACATTGCGGCTTACGTATGATTAACTATTTTGTTTTTTTTTTATGTTATAGGACGGCAAACGAGCAAGCGGTTCACCTAATGCCAGGTCAAGATGGAAAATGATCTTTTTCAGATTGGCCTGGGTCTTGGATGTGTATATAAATAAATAAATAAATATATACGGACAAATCACACAGATTGAGCTAGCCCCAAAGTAAGTTCGAGACTTGTGTTATGGGATACTAACTCAACGATACTATATTTTATAACAAATACATATATAGATACACATCCAAGACCCAGGCCAATCTGAAAAAGATCATTTTCCATCTTGACCTGGCCGGGGATCGAACCCGGTCACTCCGTGTCGCAGGCTGGCGTGTTGACCGCTGCGCCACAGAGCTAGTCAAGCTAGTTAATATATGTATTTGTATATGTCTATATATAAATGTTATATCAAGTTAGACCAAAATTTGGCTACTTCAACAGAACGATAATTTGCCTTAATCATGTCCTCTACAATCAGGATTATATTATCTCTATGTCTACAATACAGGAAGTAGGACAGCTGGGGCAGTTCATTCAGGGTCATCGTGTGGACAGCGCCGCAGCTGCACAGGCGAAAATACATTGCGGCTTACGTATGATTAACTATTTTGTTTTTTTTTTATGTTATAGGACGACAAACGAGCAAGCGGTTCACCTAATGGTAAGTGACCACCGCCGCCCATAGACAACTGCAACACCAGGGTGTGGCAGGTGCGTCGTCGGCCTTTTAAGGAGTTGGGGGAAGAAAATGGGGAAGGGAGGGGGAAGGATGGGCCTCCGGCACTCCCACTCACCAATCGAAGCATAGAAGCGGTAAAGCTTCTACTCAGACGTCGATTTTCAGTGAGAGTGTGGTACTTCCCCGTTTCCCCCATTCATGCTACCAACAATTACTACAAAACATTTTGCCGGTAACGCGGCTCTACCACGACTAACTATTTTTATTTAAGAAAATAAAACGTAATGTATTTTGAAGTGACTATCAAAACGATGTACACTAAGCAAATAGGCAGGCAGGACTTGAACCAGCCACTTTTAAAACAGGAGAAGCGAGATGATCGAGTGTAAGCATTATTAGCGTTACTTGTGTTAAGCAACCCTGGGCGCGGTCCGTAGGATGGATAAGTGTGGCACGCAAGTGGCATAAAATATTTGGAGTTCCTACGTGTCTCAGAAGGCACGTTAAGACGTTGGTCCCGGCTGCCAGTCATCAAGCAACGTCAGATGCTGGAGGCTGCGTGAAAAAACTGATATCAGTTTTTTTACTATGACTAACGCGAGATAATAACATTATTAATGCTCTGCCTTAACCTGATCAGTGTTCATTATGGCTAGCTCTGTGGCGCAGCGGTCAACACGCCAGCCTGCGACACGAGAGAGCCTGGGTTCGATCCCCGGTCAGGTCAAGATGGATAATGATAATAGAGGTCCGACGGTAAACGTCAACAAGTTAACACTTATATTTATCGCTCCGTAAAAAGTATTTAATAAACAGTGCTAAATTCGTAATAGTGAGATTTACTAGCATTGAAACTGTTCCTAGTGAGAGTGACTATTGGATTGTGTTATTATTTTTGGAGAATTGTGACCATAAAAAGCGTAATTAGAGTGTATTTGTATCATCAAAAAGCCCTAATAATTTTATTTAAGTGCGGGTCAGTGACCGTAAACATTAGCCAATCAGCTGTTGTCCTGTACACGATAACATCAACGTCATCGTCGTTAACTACCGATTGCTGATCTTCAATTTCACACCTTATCACCTTGTCTTAACGTCTACACTACAAAATGGCAAACAATGAAATAAATTGTGCAGGATGTCACAATACTGTTACTGATCGGCGATTTTTAAAATGTTGCAGCTGTAATTTGCACTACGACTTACTATGTGCAAATGTCTCTGAACAAAGATTTTATGGCACTATGACTCCCGAGCATAAACTGTCTTGGAGATGTATTCAATGTATTAGTAGGCAGCCTAAGCAAGACAACACAAATACTCCAGTACGAGGAGGTAATGAGTATGTCAATCTACATCGTGGCAAACATACATATATGAGTCCGGAGGGCCATTCCAAGAGTGACCACTCCATATCACTCGATGACACAGCGCATAATGATACATTAGGAATGACAGACTTACAGTTGTTGTCGATGGAGACTCGCCAGCTTCATGACCAGCTGAAGAGAGACTTGCAGCAACGTGAGCAGATGAGGATTGAGTTCCAGGCTATGTTGGCACAAATGCAGAGTTTATCCTTATCAACATCCGACATCCGTCTTATCCAGAATGGACAGTTGTGATAAGCGTGTTGAAGACATCAATAGCCGCTTGGTGGCCGTCGAAGCTCGCATTGAATCCAGTGTTCCTTTTCAATCGGAGAATGCACTCTCACTGACTATTTCACAGCTGAAGTTAGAAATCAATGATAGGGACCAGGATTTGCTTCTGAACGACCTGGAAATATCTTGTATTCCTGAGCTAAAGGGCGAAAACGTCGTTCATATTGTGACAACCCTGGGGCTGAAGATTGGCGTTCCACTTTCTGAGCAGGATGTCGTCAGTGCTGCGCGAGTGGGCCGAGCACCTGGGCCCGAGGATGTACCTTCTCCTCGCCCGCGTCTTATCGTGGTGCGACTGGCACGGCGAGCGACTCGTGATGACATGCTGCGTGCGGCGCGGGTGCGTCGAGGTGCAACGACAGAGGGCACGGGTTTGCCTGGTACACCGAGGCGGTTCTACATCAATGAGCGTCTGACCCGCGTCAACAGGCAGCTGTTCCAGCAGGCACGCAGTTTGAAGGAGCAGCACAATTGGCGTTATGTCTGGACACGCGACGGTAGAATTTACGCTAGGCAGCGGGCCGAAACCGACTCGCCCCGCCACCGTATACGCACTGAGGATGACCTAAGACGTGTTTTTAATTAAAAATAGATTTGCTCTTCAACAAGAAATCTTGAAAAATGTAATAAAGATTGAAACACGTTATTTTTATTTACATAATAAAACGCGATTACTGAGCCGAATGAAATATGACTTGTTTGTTAAGTGTTTATTATGTAACTCTCACTCATTTATCATGCCTACTGCTGGTTTTATTTGTTTTATGCATTTGTGCGTTGCAGTAACGACTAATACATGTCCCTTAATTATCACACACACGTTTACACATCTAGTATTAATTACAAATTCACTTAATATCCGTCTATGTCTTTATTACACGTTTTGCATAACCGCCCTGTGTCATCGAGATCGCGTCACTGGTCAGTGCAATGCAGGTGAGATCCTTATCAGCGTAAACCGGTTATGGGTCGACTCACCGTTGACTGCCGTGTCAGTAAACTATTTTTTATGCAAATATAAATGATTAATAAGACCCAATTTTTAAAATTTGGATTTTATAACGCGGGGTCGCTAGGTACGGGTCATGACGATTTTCTTGTGGCCATGGATCGTTTTAATGCTGATATAGTTGCTATCAACGAGACATGGTTGCAAGACGGTCAGGACTGGCGCGCTCCGAACGCCCCTGGGTACCGCTTACATCATACGCCGCGGCCGAGGTACATGTGTAACGGTCGGGGCGGTGGGGTAGGTATGTACATAAAAGAAGGAGTGCGAGCTCGTTTTCTAGCACACCCCGCAGCTCAGATTGAACAAATGTGGTTGCTCATGACAGTCAACGGCAAAAAAATTCTGGTCGGCTTATCGACCAAAATGGGTAAATGTGGATTATTTCCTTGATTGTATAACAGACACTATAACGTCTTTCTCTAATCACGATTACATCATATTGCTCGGCGATTTTAACATAAATGAATTAGATGCTGATAATGATAAATCTTTTAAGTTTAAGGATTTTTTGCGATGCATGGACTTAAATCAAATAATTACAGAACCCACTCACCTTTCTACTAGCAATGAAACTCTTATAGATGTTGTTTGTACAAATGCCCCCGTTCGTGAAGTATCGGTAACTAATATCACGGCCTCACTAGGCCACTCCATGATAAATTTAACTATACCAATTAAGAGACAAAAAGTATGTCCTAAAATTATTACATTTAGAAATTTTAAAAAAATTGACATGATTAAGTTTAATCAAGACCTGAACTCAATCAACTGGGAGTCGATTATTGGTATGGATACAGTGGACAGTATGGTTGAGACTTTCAATTCTCTTGTAATCTCTCTTTTTGACGTACATGCCCCCATGAAACCAATTAAGATTAAGTCCAATCATTCTTTGCCGTGGATTACGGATACTATTCGTCTTATGATGGACGAGCGCAATGAGGCCTACTTAAAGTACCGAAAGTCCAAGTCAGATAACGATAAGAAATACTACCTGGACTTGAAAAAAATGGTTATTAAGTGTATCTTAAACGAAAAAAAGGCCTATTATAATTTCCATATAAATTCCGTCTATAAAGATTCTAAGACACTATGGGGAAACTTAAAGAAAACCGTAATTGGTGACGACAAGAAGCATCAACCCCTCCCCAAACAATTGCAGGATGCAAACTCATTGAACAATTGTTTCCTTGACGTTCCTGGTCAGGGCTCGTCTTCTACAGCTAATTCTTTATTAGCCAATTCCTTATTTTTCAAGTCTCACAGGTACGGTGACGCTTCTTTCTCTTTAAAGCCTGTGGAAGAAAACGACGTAGCGAAATATATTCTTTCTATTACCACTAATGCTGTTGGTGTTGATGGTATTGGAAGGGATATGATATTGCTTACGCTTCCTCAGACCTTATCTGTCATAACTGCTATTATTAACAAATCCATCAATACTGGTCAAGTACCTAAATTATGGAAATCGGCCGTAGTCACTCCAGTACCTAAAATTAACAATCCGCAGGAGCCAAAAGATCTAAGGCCCATTAGTGTTTTGCCATTTTTGTCGAAAGTTCTAGAGAAAGTAACATATACTCAACTTTATGCTTTTGTTGACTCACATAATATACTGCCTAAGTATCAGTCTGGATTTCGCAAGGGCATGGGAACGGTCACTGCCTTAGTTGATGTCGTGGACAACATATTGTCTGAACAAGATTCTGGAAATGCTACTTGCCTCGTATTTCTAGACTTTTCTCGTGCTTTTGACTGTATTAACTTCGAACTACTTATTTCTAAATTATATTATTATGGCTTAGACTTGATATCATTGGCATGGCTTCGGAGTTATGTGACTGATCGCACACAATCTGTCAAAATACAAAAAGATGATGGATCCACCACTGTATCCGATATAAAATCCTTGAATTGTGGTGTTCCTCAGGGCTCTATACTCGGGCCTTTATTATTTATCTTATATAGTGCAGATATTATAAAATCCATTAAACATTGTAACTACCATCTATATGCAGATGATGTGCAGCTGTATATTTCCGGAAAGCCTAAAGAGTTTCGTTTGATGATGATGAAGTTAAATGAGGACCTTAACGGTATTGCGAGCTGGGCTGATGATAATGGTCTGCTGCTTAATCCTAATAAATCAAAATATTTGGTCCTTGGTTCAAGGCAGCAGGTGTCTAAAGTTCTGAGTCGTAATCTCATAGTAAGCATACGGGATCAATATATAGAACGTGTACATGAAGCTAAAAGCTTGGGATTAGTTTTTGATGACACGCTACGTTTTGAGAGTCATGTGGCGGGCTTGGTAAAGTCTTGTTTTTACCGCTTGAAGGTGTTATACAGTATTAGAAGTCTATTAAGTGAGCCAGTTCGTATAACATTATGTGAGTCCTTAATCTTATCTAGACTCAACTACGGTGACGTAATATATGGTCCAAGGCTGCAGTCCAGGACTCGCCGCATGATTCAAAGAATTCAAAATGCTTGTTGTCGTTTTTCTTTCAATATTCCACACAGAGCTCACATCACACCATACCTGCAAAAGACATGCACATTAAATATGTCCTCACGTAGACATTTGCACCTGGCCAGCTTGTTGTTCGATGTGATTAATTTTAGGAAGCCTGAGTACCTATCAGACAAAATAAAGACTTCACCTTTTCACAAAAGATACGGCACTAGATCAACTCGATGTACTCTAATGACTCATCGTCACCGCACGGCTGCTTTTGCCGGTAGTTTTCGATATCTAGCCACTAAGTGCTGGAACAATCTCCCACCACCCATTACACATTTAAAGTCGAAATTAAAATTTAAAAAACAACTTAAGAAGTATCTGTTAGAAAAACAAAATTTAGGAATTCCATCCGGCTACTTGGTGGCTGATTTTATCATATAGGTAGGTGATATGATATAGGTACTCACGGTTCTCATTTTCAGCCTTTCTTTTTTATTTTCTTCTTCTTATATCTATAAATTTCTCCGAACTGTAATGGCACAATCCACTCTTCTTCATTTATTTTAACTATTCTTTTATACTTTATATGTGTACAAATTTCAACGGACCCACCTTTTGGAGTGGCAGAATATCAGCGTTTTACTCATATTATGTATGAGTAATATACACGCTGAGCCACATTCTTTTTTGATTACTGCAACGCACACATGTTTAATTAATGTGTATGCCTAATGAGTATATTAACTGTGTTTTATATGCTTAAGCTTGTATATTTTCTTACTTATTGTTTTTTTGTAATATATGTGTGTTGCTGTGTCAAATAAACGTATGTCTATGTCTATGTCTATGTCTATGTCTATGTCTATGTCTAATGATCTTTTTCAGATTGGCCTGGGTCTTGGATGTGTATATGTATTTGTATATGTTTATATATGTATTTGTTATAAAATATAGTATCCTTGAGTTAGTATCCCATAACACAAGTCTCGAACTTACTTTGGGGCTAGCTCAATCTGGGTGATTTGTCCGTATTTGTCCGTATATATTTATTCCAAACTGGCCTGGCGGAAAATAAAAAACAGAAATACATTATTTGTGAAAATTTCAACTGTGTAACTATTATGGTTCATGAGATACAGCCTGGTGACAGACGGCAACACAGCCAGATCGCGGAGCCATATTAATAAGGTTCCGTTTCTACCCTTTTGGTACGGAGCCCCAAAAAATTTAATTATGTAAATTGCGCGCTCGGTTTCCCAGAATATAAAAATATCTACAGCATCCGCCTTTGCATATCCATCTGTGCATCTGCAAAAGAAATAGTCGAACATGTTGACAAAAGCAATGTTTTTCCTGTATATATACGGAGCTGTAACACAAGACATTTAAAGTACAGGAGTAAACTATAACTTATATTTATATTTTTAATTCTTTGAAATTCGACGCTGCTAATGCCAAGATGTTATCCTGAGTAATATATGAAATATAGTATCCTGAGTAATATATGAAGTAAATAATAATATGACGTTCAGAAAGAGATACATGATATCCAAATTTGAATAAAATTCTATTTCATTTCATTTCATATTTCATTTCATTTCATTTAATAGTAGGGGAGCCCAAGAGGGGGATTTTGGGATTTACTCGAGCGCGTCAGATTAAGATATGAGGGATGCCTCGGACACATTATTACTACCTCCACCACATATCCGAGTTTAATAAGGGTTATGATTTTTGATATATTTATTTTTGCTACAACGCGTATGCATATCATCAGATTATATGTTCCTAGTTATTCTTGAATTATATCGTTCCTAATAAAAAATAGCTGACCACGGCCGAGAATACATTTGTGACGTTTTCAACTTTTTTTGTGTGCACTTTTGTTACCCTCCCACCCCCTAACGTCATGGTCAAATCATCAGATTATAGCTAATACACAATTTTTTGCATGTGATAAAGCCAGCTTGTATTAATTAGACGCGCTCGAGTATTTTCATGTGACTATTATTTTTGTTTTGAATTTTTGAAACCCCCTATCTGCTCTCCCCACCGGTGAAATGAAAAATATCATATCACCCTTTTTTCTTTCTATCACCTAACCTTTAAAGTCTAATGGGTCCCCACGACTCTCGTGTAAATCCACATTTAGCATCATGGGCTCCCCTACTATAATTGTATATTTAGCTTATAGGGCTACTCCGGCCCTCCGATAGAAACTTGATATGTGCTACAGGGACCAGCCGGCCTATTTGATAACTTAGGTACTGTACAATGTTTTCATAGTCACTTCAATATACATTACGTTTTAATTAATTATCTTTAATATCTTATCTTATACGATTTATATTAAACGAGCAATTCTTGTTTATTTATCATTTACTTCTATGATTTCGGAAACGGCTTTAATGATTTCGCTGAAATTTGGTATATGGGGGTTTTCGGGAGCAAACAATCGATCTGGATTAGTCTTAGGTTTGGGAAAACGCGTTTTCAGTTTTTATGCGTTTTTCTTTCCACGCAGAATATATTCGCTAATTTCGTCCTACCGGCCACTGTCCGTCTAGTCCAGCGGTAGATCTTAAATAAAAATAGTCATTCATACGATAGCCGCAATGTAGGTATTTTGAAGTTGCTATAAAACGCGTTTTCTTTAACTTCTTTAGTTTGTGATAAACGAAAAATAAACATCAGTTGCAGATGACAGCTCGGTATTTTAATATATTTCACGCAGAACGCTAGCAAACAAATATCTTCAACTTTCGCAGGACTTTTTGATACTGGAATGTTTCCTGGACGAAATTGCAGTTTGTTTTTTACATTTCTCTTGCTAGAATTCAGTATGGTTTTTTCATCATCATCATCATTATTAAGTCTTTTTAGTCTCCACTGTAGGAGCATGACCCTCTCTGTACTACCGGAGTCATACTCGGCCAGAGCAGGCAGAGGATATGGCCTACACTCTCCTCGCTGGCCAAACGGGTTGAAGAGGTCTCAATGATGTTTATGAGCTTTGACTTGTATTTCCTAAGTTGCCTCTTACGACATCCATGGGAAGACTTGGAGTGGTCCTATTCTACTCTGCCGGAAACCACACGGCTGTGAGTATGTATTTGTGATGACTAAAAGTTTAAGAGCGATGGAAGTCAAGCTGGGGAAGAGCATGACTTCAAACTGAAAGGTTGGACGCCCGTGCGGCCTGACTGAATTTGGACTACAATATGATTTTTTGAGTGGTTACTTTTATCGACTTATAGTTATTTACGATAAAGGAAAACATATAATGATGTACATAAACGGGACTTAGCACGAAACTTTTTAATATTTGTTTCCGTTAACGTTTCAATGGAGTTACATCCATCGTGGTCGCAACGAGACTGGAGTACTGCGGTGTCGTCTTGTGGTTATGGACACCAACTGCAACCACTGGGTTGAATTACACCAGCCTAAAATACTATACACTGACCGGCACTATTACAAGAGGGTAAAACGGGAAGCAGTTAAAATCAAAAAGTTTAAAAATTTCAGCAGAGAAGACGGATATAAGTTATCACCAGCATGGTATTCAGTGATTCGTGCTAAGTCCCATTTATATATATATATATATATATATATATATGTATATAAAGGCACGTTTTTCGTTCGCGCGCACCCGCTTAAATATGCAGATAATGTATACAGCCCATGTATCTTTGCCAAACCTAAAAATCTGGTACAGCGTTGTCAGAACGCATGTCATACCATATCTAAATAAAACTCCACTTGTACTAATAAAAATTTCAGCACACAGGAAGCTTCGCCTTTCTTGTTTACTTTTCAGTGTAATTAAAACTGGACGCGATGAGAACGCGTTTTTTCTGTAGACCAGTGCTTGACCCTTCCAATTGTTTAACTTGTAACGCTCCGGCACAAGTGCGGCCTTCCAGCGTAGCTTTAAATATCAAGCTATATTTAGTTGGTACAACCTGCCACACTCTTGGAAATTTTGAAACTCGCGTCAAATCGCATTTCACAAAATTGTAAACTGAGTTAGAAAGACTGTATAGCTTAAATGGCAGATACGGGGTGTCGCTCTCAACTGCTTCGCGCGTGCGCGAGACAGCTACGTGGCGCAGTGGCTAACACGCCAGCCTGCGACACGGAGTGCCCGGGTTCGATCCCCGGCCAGGTCAAGATGGAAAATGATCTTTTTCAGATTGGCCTGGGTCTTGGATGTTTATCTATATATGTATTTGTTATAAAATATAGTATCGTTGAGTTAGTATCCCATTCCACAAGTCTCGAACTTACCTTGGGGCTAGCTAAATCAGTGTGATTTGTCCGTATTTATTTATTATTTATTTATTGCTTGGCCTATGGTACGCGAGTCTGCCCTCCAGAGCTGCTATTTACTCGTACTTTTCCCCATTCATCCGAGTTAGCCGTATGGTTTCCGGCAGAGTAGAATAGGACCACTCCAAGTCTTCTTGTGGATGTCGTAAGAGGCGACTTAGGAAATACAAGCTAAACAAAGCTCATAAACATCAATGAGACCTTTCCAACCCGTCTGGCCAGCGAGGAGAGTGTAGGCCAAATCCTCAGTCTGCACTGGCCAAGTATGGCTCCGGTAGTACAGAGAGGATCATGCTCCTGAAGTGGAGACTAAAAAGACCTGATGATGATGATGATTCATCCAAGTGAGTAGTATCCCAATACCATAATTTCAAAAAAATCCTATCCGTCTCCAGTCTCCAGCTTAAAAATGCTTACGATGGGCAGCAGCATCGGAAGCATAAGAAGACAAAGAAACTCGGCAACCCGTCTACCAAACATAGAAAGAAGAAGAATCCTTGGGAGAGGACTTTGTCAAGCAGTGGACTTCTAACGGCTGAATTGATGATGATACGAATATATGCCAAAAACACTTAAGAATCAAGAGTCCAGTCCCAAATCATCATCATCATCATCAGGTCCTTTTTAGTCTCCACTACAGAAGCACGACCCTCTCTGTATTACTAGGGCCATACTTGGCCAGAGCAGCCAGAGGACTTGGCCTACACTCTCCACGCTGGCCAGACGGGTTGGAGAGGTATCTTATATGTTTATAAGCTTTGTTTAGCTTGTATTTCCTAAGTTGCCTTCTACGACATCCACGGGAAGACTTGGAGTGGTCCTACTCTACTCTGCCGGATACCACACGGCTAAGGCCAGTCCCAAATAAGAAACATAAATCAACAGACATTGAAATGATATTCTCAAATCCACACGAGATTTGCGTATTTGAGAATATTATTCCAATGTCTCAATTTGTTTGTTTTTCGTTTGTGCAAGGCCAACACTGGTATCAGGTTTTTCAAGTTGCCTAAAGGCATCTGACATAGCTTTACGACTGCTGTCAGTGATGACAGCCGGGAACAACCAAAATGTCTCAATGTCACGTCAGAGGCGGTTCCTAAGAACAATGACACCAGGGTGTGCATGGTCGATTGACCGTGTCACCTACTCAAAATAATGATGTCTCAATGTCTAGGCATAATAATTAGTTTAACAATCCCCTACTGTGTGTAATGTCAACACATCATCATCATCTTCTTTGATCCATTATTAAATCCGTCCGTCATCTCGCAACCGGATGGGTCGAAATGACATCACAAACTGGATTGCCGACCATTTCCGTTGCCCTTTGTAGCTGATAGCATATTATTTTTTTAATATTTCAGCGACGATAGCCAAGGACGTCGAATGATGAAGATTTTTTGTCGCCTCTTTTAATAAACTCAGCTGTACAGCATATTTGTGATTATACGTAACGTGCGGTACAATAAGATCAAGCTTACGCTTAAGGGGCTTAGATTAGCGAAACTACGTCATTACAAGCTTTTATTTAGTTACACCTTTCCCGATGTTTGCCTGTAATCAAGTCTTGCGAGATAGATTCACTTCCCGGTTACCGATTGAGCTGAAACTTTGCATGCATGTGTGAATCGGATGACAATACAATATTATGGAATTGTTACGCTGGTCTGATGATGGAGTCGGAAGGTAGCCATATAAACTCTTAAACTAAAAAAGGTAGGTACACCGATCGTGTTTGGGCTCATTTGATTTGTCTTGGAAAACACTTCACAGTGTAGTTTCGTTTATAATAAAAACTTGTCCTGTAATTTTTATAAAAAAAGTTTTTTATTATTTTCCTTCTCAATCACATATAATTTGATAAATCTTAATCTGTACTTAGTAAATTACTTGTTGTATTTTGGTATTATTGTAGTAAGAACTAGTAGTAAGTACCGCCAAAAATGGCAACTTCTGGCGATAATCAACAATTCTTTTGCTTTATTACATGCAAAATAATGAAAAGATATACCAAAAATACTCCAAGCTAACTTTCGTCCCATTTTTTATTGTTTATGGTGACCTCTACCTATGAGACCTATGATGTTTTAACAGATAAATCAAAATTTAATAGATAAACTAAGACTCGGATTTTTCCGGATATTTTTTATATTCTGCAGTTTTTTTCGTATTCGAGTTTCTTATGATGAGTGAAAATAAATGATTCACTAAACCTTTACCTGACCATCAGATAATCTACGAGCTTCGATTCGCTATTTATTTGGTTTATATCACTTTTATAATAAAAAATAAAACACATCACATCTTTCACTGTTTCAATAATTATTAGCAGCAAATATCGACCCTTAAAAATTAATCAAAAAATCCAAAATTAATGTCTTACTCATATTTTATTTTACGAGTTGAAAGTTAAAAATACAAAAAAATATATATTTATGAATCTCCTTATAAGTAAGGGTGTGCATGTAATACACACACACTTTTTTATTATTACGTGACCCTTTTTTAAAACAGGGCTAATAATAATTCAATGTGCTATGCAATACACGTCCAAGTTAATTAGTTGCAGTATTTTTGTTTTCATATCATATATATGCAAAAAACGAGTATGATTGAGTAATAAATAATAATGTTCGGGTTGGAAAACAAGATAAAAATTTACCATCTAAAATATTTTAATATTCAACATTCATGTCATGCATAATAAAAATATGTATATTTGTTGCAAATAAAATATAAAAACGTTTCCACAGCGGTTTGAGAAATATGAAATATCCAACACATTTTATTTGCAAAGGTCGCTGATATCGAAGCTAGATAAGCTGGGGCAGCATTGGGTTCAACCGTCGCGTGATATCTCAACTAAAAGTACATATATATTTGTATATATTATATAAAAAAAGTATTAAAAAAAGAATAATTGATTGATTAATGATTGACAAATCACCGCACAGACAAAGCTACAAGGACATCGTTCGTACAAAAATCGTTTTGTAATATACGTTAATAATGTAAGGGATTTTTAGAAATTCATTCTCTAAAGAGGCTAAATAGATTTTTTATGACATAGGGCGGCAAACAAGCAAGCGGGTCACTTGATGGTAAGCGATCACCGCTGCCCATAAACAACTGCAACATCTGGGGTGTGACAAGAGCGTTGCCGGCCTTTTAAGAAAACATAAACTCTTAGGTGGAACAATTTCGTAATTCTATGTTTTGTATATGTTTTATAGTTTTCAAGGAAAAACATGATACTTTATACTATACTTACTTATCATTATAACTATATATTATTATACTTATATAAACAAACGACAAAGTATATATTTTCGCAAATCATATCTTAAAGGAATTAAAATATGGGTCGCAATTTTGTACGGAAATTTTATTAATATTCATCTGAGTGAGTCTCGATGCCTTCATTCCCTTAACAAATTCCCATCCTTCTCCAGCTTTAAAATGCTTCTAATGGGCAGTTGCGTCGGAAGCACAAGAAGCCAAAGAAACTGCGCTCGCCAACCCGCCTGCCAAGTGTCGTGAGTATGGCAATATCCTCCCATGGAACAAAATATCTGTCAGATGGCATTTGTCCAGTAGTGGACATTTTACGGCTGTAATGATGATGATGATGATGATATAATTACTCAAATATGAGTAAATATAAGTATATTTTTTAAGTGTTTTATAGTTTGCATTCACAATGCTATTTTTATAAGTCGTATATAGACGTAATGTCGCAGGTTGAAAACCCGCGCGCTTGAAATTTTTTCACTTTATTTGCACGAAATTGTGAAAATTAACGTGTTTTCAAATCACTAGTACTAAGCGCTGAATTGATTTAATACATCAAAAGTATTTGTATAATTTAGCTCGAACCTTGAACAAGATCGCTCCCTTGTTGAAATTTGAAACAGATACATTATGAAATTTAAAAATGATATATATACGTTATGATATCTAAACACATTTTTCTTCGAAAACTTTGTCATTTTTACGTCTAAAACAATAATTCTCACATGACAATATTTATATTTACATCTCAGATTCCGCCCCCTTTCTTATTTTTTTTATAAAAATATAAATATGAAAATATTAAGACTTTTCACCTTTTGTCCTAATAGTCTAATGGTTCTGCGCAGCCTTATGGCTTGCGCAGTAGCGACATTTTTCGTTCGCGCGGTACCCGCTTAATTTAATAGAAGTAAATATATATTGTTATACGTGCAAAAGTGCTCATCTTGAGACCTCACTTTACGTTTCGGCCCAAAAATCCGGATGTACAGACGGCGGATTTAATTGATGAACTTAACAATTAAACAAATCGGTAATACTGGTAAGTAATTAAGAAAGACATCATCTGACTGACATAAATATGCGATCATCATCATCGTATCAACCGCAGGAAGTCCACTGCTGGACTTAGGCCTCCCCTAAGGATTTCCAATACGACCGGTTGGAAGCGGCCTGCATCCAGCGTCTTCCTGCGACCTTAGTCAGTTCGTCCGACCATCTGGTCGGTGGGTGCCCGACGCTGCGCTTGCCGGTACGTGGTCGCCATTCGAGAAGCTTTGTGACCCATCGGCCATCGGTTCTGCGCGCTATGTGTCCCACCCATTGCCACTTCAAAGAGCTAATCCGCTGAGTTATGTCGATGACCTTTGTTCTTTTACGAATCTCCTCGTTTAGCCCTCTCCATAGCTCTTTGAGCGACCTTGAGCTTTCTTATGAGGCCCATAGTAAGGGACCACGTTTCGGACCCGTAAGTCAACACTGGTAACACACATTTATTATAGACTTTCGTCTTTAGGCACTGAGGTATTTCGGACGAGAAGACATGGCGGAGTTTTCCGAATGCTGCCCAGCCGAGTCGGATTCGTCGAAAGACCTCGTCCTCGAAACTGGAACTGCCAATCTGGATCTATTGACCCAAGTACTAATTATTGGTCCACAGCTTCAAGGACGGAGTAATATGCGATAGAGGTACCAGCTCAATCAAAAGTTAGAAAGTAACAGACTAAAAGAGCGCGGTTAGTTAAAAGCTTGTAAAAAATAACATAGCGACAACAAAAAAAAATCTCTAATAAAATAATTAAATTATCGGTAAAGAAACCTACTTTGGTTTTTCCACGAAACTCTCGATCCTCGATATCCCTAGAATAAATTTTAACTTTTCTTACATATAAAGTCAATTTCAAAGTCCTTCTTAAACGGGATCTTGGCTCAATTTACATATAAAATGTACCACGCAATGACACTGGAATCCAAACTTAGACGATCGGCGTCGACCCAACGCGTTTTTTTAGGGTTCCGTAGCCAAATGGCAAAAACGGAACCCTTATGCATTCGTCATGTCTATCTGCCTGTTCGTCCGTATGTCACAGCTACTTATTTCCGAAACTATCAGAACTATACTGTTAAAACTTGGTAAGTAGATGTAATCTGTGAACCGCATTAAGATTTTCACACAAAAATATAAAAAAACTAGCTGCCCCGGCGAACTTCGTTTCGCCATAAGTTAAAAACTATCCTATCTCTCAAGTTGGATCGAACTGCACATGGTGTGCGAATTTTATTATAATCGGTTAAGTGGTTTAGGAGTCCATTGAGGACAAACATTGTGACACGAGATTTATATATATTAAGAAAGATATACTCCAAAAGAATACATTTTGGAGTGTCCCATACTTAGAACTTAAACTCATTTTTTTTTTCATCAAACCCATACGTATGGGCTATATGGATACGTCTTCAAAAATTATATTTAGTTTTTATATATTTTTTTCTAAACTGAATAGTTTGAGCGAGAGACACTTCCAAAGTGGAATGTAACTTCTATAATAAGAGAATGATAAAACTAAAAAAATATATGAAGTACATTACTAGACGTAGACAACTACATCTGGCAACGTTATTGTTCGGAGTTATTAAGAGCAAAGTACCAGAATATTTACACACGAAACTTATATTTGACCCCAGACTAAATGCCAGATTATGCCGTCCCCCTCTACTTACACATCGCCACAGAACAGCTGCTTTCAGGGGCAGCTTCAAATACCAGGCGACAAAATGTTGGAATAACATACCACCTCCAATAAGGCTTACTCTGTCAATATCGAATTTTAAAAAACTATTACGCACTGACTTGTTAGAAAAGCAGAAAACCCAAAAACCAACAAGTCGCCGATAGCTATCGCTGCCTCTGTTAGTTACACGCATCTACTCATTATTTTTACTTTCCTGTCCTTCCTTCTGTTATTCTTTTTACGCCTTGTATTGTGTTCATCTGTGTAATCATATGATACGAGTTTAAATTATGTATAAATATTGATCATAAAGATAAAGTCTATTTAAACATTTTAAAACGCACTGAACATTTTGAGCTCTTTTTTTGTAATAATTATAGATGTGCACTCGCACTTGACAGGCCGTAGCTGAAAATCAGTGAGTTGCCCTCTGGGCAGCACTAGCACTGAGCTATGACCTTTTTGGATTGCTGCAGCACACAGATACAAAGGTGCGTCATTCCTGTATGTGGTGTTTTTCTTCTTCACGTTATGTAATTTTGTATTTCTCCTGTGTATGTGTGTGACTTCAGCTACAAATAAATCACTTATCTATCTATCTATTACTAGCAAACTCACCGAAAATTGATTTGATCGAGATCTAGTAAGTATTTTTTTTTTATACGTCATAAATCGTAAACCGAAACTTGCCTTTCACTCAATCAAAGTAACAACGAACTACAAAAACTTTTATATTATGTTACTTGCTGCTACGGAACCCTTCATGGGCGAGTCCTCGCACTTGGCCGCTTTTTGATGTAAAAGGTAGTGTTTGGAGACTATAATTATGGGTCCTAAAATTGAACCTATGAAATTGGCTATTTTTCCGCTTACTATTTTGTTCCTAATGACTATGATTTTCAGTTAAACACATTTTTTTAATTAAACTTGAAAATTGACTATATGATTAACATTCTGTATGCATTAAATTTTATATTTTTTAATTATTGAAAAATGCTCATGAAAGAATTCGCTTTAGATGTTGTCCATTTGAATCAAAAATATATATTTTTCTATTCTCTAACTAACCTTATGAAAATTTTATAATGCGTAAATCAAGCTTACTGCTGTTCGTAAATAATTTATCAAACCCGAAATGATACTACTAAAAACGTGAGTATAAAAAAATATATTTACTCGCCAATATAGGTAACCCAATATATGGATGGGCATTCATCGGTGAACATAAATCCAATTTCTTACATCTCTCAACCGGATGTAAGAAATTGGATATAATTAGATATAAAATCGCGTTGGGACGATGTTCTATACTTTTGCTAGTGTCGAATATTTATTTTTATCTTTTTGGACAAATCACACAGATTGAGCTAGCCCCAAAGTAAGTTCGAGATTTATGTTATGGGATACTAGCTCAACGATACTATATTTTATAACAAATACATATATATACACATCCAAAACCCAGGCCAATCTGAAAAAATCATTTTCCATCTTGACCTGGCCGGGGATCGAACCCGGGCACCCCGTGTCGCAGGCTGGCGTGTTGACCGCTGCGCCACGGAGCTAGCCAAATCTTTTTGCTAGGAGCTTTTATCTTATTGAATAGGGCTAGTTTATACTAACCCGTAAGGATAACTATACGTATAGACACAGTGAAAGTTCTGTGCTCCTGGCTGCTCATAAATAATTGAATTTCGAATGTTATATTTTTTAAATTACAAGAAACTGAATGTTTTGGAAAAAAAAGGCGGAAAGTCGCGTGTTAATTGTTGTTTAGCACTATTTGAAGTTTTTTTAATGTATATTTGACGGCAAAAGAGCAGACGAGCCACCTGATGGAAAGTGGTCACCGCCGCCCATGGACATCTGTAACATCAGAGTAGGTGCTGATGCGTCGCCGACTCTTAAGATACCTGTAAACACGCCTTTTGAAGGAACCGAAGTCATAGCACACAGGGCAAACTTCGGGAAGGAGTCCATTCCACAAGACGAATGACAATGTCAACGCGAAGTACGCGTCCGTTGTCAAAACGAAATCAACGCAAGATGGAAGCACCCTAACTCTTCCCGTCTGAGCTAATTCGTGCCACAGCTCTTCACACCTCAGTTCGTTCGCGCCTCAGCTATTTGCTTCTCAGTTCATTCGCTCTTTAGCTCGTCGCGCCTCAACACTTCTCATCTTCGTATTTCGCACTTAAATTACACACTCCGCCTATTGACATGATTTCTAAGATAGCACTTACCAGCGTGTAAATGTACTCTCGACATTTCCTTAAAGGGGTGACTCAGTCCATTATTATTGTCAAGTTTTCCTATGGAACCACTACTGAGAATTTTTCAACATTCCTATATAAATTTTCCAGCCGGCTCAATTATTAGGAATATTGCTCCTATAGGAACAGTTGTGCATATTGATGATTTGAGTCGCCCCTTGGGAATTGGGAAAAAGGGAATAATAAGGATCTAATTACATGCTGTATACAGCGTGTAACATACCCAACGACGTTTCGGTGAAGGCATTCCTGACATAGCCCGTCAAAATGAACAACTTTGTCTATGGGACCAATGCTGGGAGTTCAAATTTTTTTAGAAATATTCATGCTAATTGCCGGACCAGCCGAACACTTGTATGAAAACGGTGACATGTCAAAATCACCTGTTCCTACAATTTAATTAAAATTTCTGTTTATTTCGTATAAATACTGTATAAATTTAATAAAAATCTACTTATTATCGATAGTAACTAAGTAATAAATATAATCGAAGTGATATTTAGTGAATTTAATTGTGGAAAGTCGGCCGAACGACATTGGATTATACAACTGTCATCCAAACAAAGGATTCGAATTTGTATTCGAAAACTGCTGATCATCATCACATAAACCTGGGAGTATACTGTTTTTATCCCTTTATTACAAGCTAGGAATCAACAAACAACAAATACACACATAGAAAACAACAGTTTCATAAACTGTCTTTCTTGATTTGGTTACATTTTATTTTTTTCATCAATTTAAATATTTAGTGCTACACACGCAGTGAAACACTAACAGTCATAGCCACGGGATTTTATTATTAGGCAGAGCATAGTAATTATCCTAATACAGTGTGTACATTCATTCATTTTAGTTACTTTGTCTTGTACCAATTGGAAAGTGAAAACTACCTCCCTAGTAAAATTTGTGTACTGAAAATAAATAACTGTACAGTGATAAGGTAACATTTATATATTATTATTATTACTTAGGGAGAGACCTATGACCAGCAGTGGATGATGATATATGATATATTACACACAAGTACATATATGGTAACCATTAGTTTATAAATAGTTTATATTTTATTGATATCCGGTTGTTAATCTGGACTTGACATATCCAACAGTTGTCAAACAGCTTAATTTTTTTTGGTACGGATACTTATCTGTCTTCTTTTGTACATTGTTTTAATTATTTTCTTTTGTTAGTACTTATAATTACCAGTTACATTACCCCAATATCTGAAATACATCTAATATCCATATATTAACGTTGTGTAATAATTTTCCAGTTGCTGTTACCCCTGTTTCACAATGATGACTCGCAGAGCCACAGCAAAAGATCTAGAAATGAAGCTGAGGCAGGCGTTGAAAGAGCTCAAAGTGTCTCGCGAGGAAATCACACAACTATTGAGTGAACGGGAGGAAACAGAAGAGGAAATTGAAAAAATGAATGATAAAAACAAACAATTAAAAATTGAATGTAATATGCAGCATGTACAAATAACTGAATTACTGCATGATAACATAAGTTTAAAAGAGAAATTAGAACAGACTGTTCAGTGCAGTATGGTACACGAATAGGCCCTCAGTCGCATTAACGAGTTGGAACATAGCTTACACGAGGCAAATAGATCTGCACTTGAACTAGAACAACTTAAAGAGGATGAAATGTGTAATAATACACTTTATATAGTGAACTCCTAGAATGTGGCTCGGGTCTGCCCGTGGAAATACCTGCAAGTACCCCGCAGTCAACTTTCTTTATTTTAAATAGCCATAATAAAATAAAAAAAATATGTAAAAATTAATAAAATCATTAAACGTACTAAGAAATTGCTCATTAAGCAAAAAAGTAATAAAAGTCTTATCCAATTAAGGAAAGAGAAATTGTGTTTAGTTAATCAACTAAAACAAAGTGAGGAAAATCTTTATTTAGCAAGCCGTATATATGACACTGAGGTGTATGAATTGCAGACTCAAATTCACTCACTCCAAGAATCTTTAGATAGACTTACAACAAAATATAAGCTATCCATAAAAAACAATACAGAACAGTTTTTAGCAGCTGAGGCATTAATCGATTTGGCCAGCTGCAGGAGTGAACTATGTGATTCTGCATCTCAGACACCGTGTGACATTTACAGTACTGAAATCACCACTTCACCTTTAATTGACTGTAATCTTGACATAAAAGAGTGCACAAGTGGTAATTGTAGCTTGCAAACAAAGATAAGCACTATTGACAATTGTTTTAATAAGAAATTTTCATGTAAAAAATTGTTAATTTATTCGGATGAAGTGGGTCTAGGTCTGAGCAGTATTATGTATAATACTCTCAACTGTGGCTGTACAGTATATAACTCATGTTCACCAGGGGCTTCGTTCATTAATTTAATTAATAAAATAAATTGTGATTCTTTAGATGAAGATACCACAATTCAAATACTTTGTGGTGATAGTTTTTCTGTAAGAAAAAAAGACATTAAATTATGTATTGACAGGCTTCTTGAGCTGAATAATAAGACTAAGTGTAAGTACATGATATGTACTTTTCCATACTTGGAGACACCTGACTATACTAGAAATAAGCATATATTTGACCTCAATGTACATTTGTACAATTTGACGTACCGTCATTATGACGTAATTTTTTTATTAGATATTAATAAGTTTATTTTTAAACTTAAGTTGACAGGAGATACTTTGTACCTCCCATACCAGTCTAAACGACAAATTGCTACATTAGTAGCTTATAATTTACAAGACTCTGCCTCAGTACTTTGTACAAAGCAGAATATTGACATAATAAATAATGTTAATGTTGACATTACTAGTGTTAGTTGCTTATCAAATTTAAACTAAACTGTAAGACAACGGCCAGAGTCAAACGATTCAGCATTTTTCATCAAAATATGCAAGGCCTGGCCGGCAAACTATTAGAATTAGAACTTTTTTTAGATACCCAGTGTATTGATGTACTCTGCTTAACAGAGCACTGGTTTCAAGAAAAACATAATGTACAATTAAATTTCAACAATTATAGTATGACAAGCGTGTTCGCCCAGAAGGACACCATCCGTGGAGGCAGTGTCATTTTAATTAGAAATAGCTTAAAATGTAAAGAGCGAAGGAATGTAGTTGACCTTACGGTGGAACAGCAAGTAAAGTTGTCCTGTATTGAACTTGAGAGGTTTATAATAGTATGTGTTTACAGTCCTCCTTCTTCATGCTATAATTTACTAGAATCAATTATGGAGGATGTACTAAATAAAGTTAGCCAAGGTTCTAAAAAAATCATAATATGTGGTGACTTTAATGTAGATTTATTAAAAAGTAATAAGGAGAGCATTGGATTTGTTAATTTGTTTAAATCCTTTGATTGCGAATATCTGTTTCTTGAACCAACCAGGGTTACTGAAACGTCAGCCACTTGTCTGGATAATGTTTTCTGTAGTTGTGAAGCTCTTGAAAGAACCGTGATAAAAAAGATATCGTCTGATCATTTCGGATTATTAGCGGTTTTTTTCAGATTTCGATAGTAAAACGGACTTGGAAAAAATAACATATAGACCTTCCTCCGAATCTAAAATATATGAATTTAAAGCAAACGTCTCAAGTATAATGCCAATTATTTGTGATGAAAGTGACAATCCACATGTATTATATGATAAATTATTTAAGACTATAGACATAGAATTTAACAAAACGTTTAAAGTTAAGAAACGTACTATTTCTAACAAAAAAAAACTCTGTGAATGGGCTACTGTAGGAATTTATAAAAGTAGGAATAAGTTATATGATCTGCTGGCTATGAAAGAATATAATAGAAATCCCGTTATTTTGAATTACGTTAGAAATTACTCTAAAATATTCAAAAAAGTGTGTGCCTGCGCAAAGTCTATATATTTATGTAAAAAAATTGCCAGCTCCGGGGACAAAATAAAAACGACTTGGAACATTATTAATCAGGAAATGGGAAAAACTAAAAAACGCAATAACGAGTCATTAAAATTACAAGTCAAAGATCAGAAGTTTGAGACAAATACTGAAGTTGCTCAATGTTTTGAAGATTTCTTTTCTGATATTCCTGTTAAAACAACTGCCTCGCTTCAGTCATCATCTCAAAGATCTGAAAAAATATTACGTGATCATGTACCGGAATGTAACAATACTTTAATTTTTGAAAATGTGACTCCCCAAAAAATTATCGACACTTTTAATGAATTAAACGTTAAAAAAACTGGGGATCTATGGGATATTTCTGTTTCCTTAATAAAAAATGTTATAGACGATATAGCTCCAAATCTAGCGTTAATATTTATTGAATGTGTAGATACCGGAACATTTCCCGATCTGATGAAATGTAGTAAGATTATACCTCTGCATAAGGCGGGAAGTAAAGACGATCCTAATAATTATCGCCCAATTTCAATCCTACCAGTCTTAAGTAAAATTTTTGAAAAGTTAATATTCAAACAGTTACTTTCTTTCTTTAATAAAAATAAACTTTTCCATAGTGAACAATATGGTTTCACTAAAGGTCGTTCCACCACAGATGCAGGAGTTGCTTTGCTCACGCATATCCTAGAGGCATGGGAGGAGTCGCAAAATGCAATAGGAGTTTTTTGTGATCTCACTAAAGCCTTCGACTGTGTAGACCATGAAACGCTATTAAATAAATTAAGTTATTATGGGGTGAAAAATGAATCTTTGAGGCTAATTAAATCATACTTGGTAAATAGAATACAAAAAGTTAGTTTTAATGGAGTTAAATCAAGTGGGACGTCTGTCAAAATGGGAGTTCCTCAGGGATCTATCTTGGGGCCCTTATTATTTCTCATTTATATTAATGATTTGCCATTCTACGCCTGTGCCTGTAAAGCTGTGTTATTTGCTGATGACACATCACTTGTTTTTCTAGTTGATAGACAAAAGACAAATTTTGAAGATGTGAATGACACTCTCGCTCAGGTATTAGATTGGTTTACAGCTAATAATCTCGTGCTAAATGCTAAAAAAACTAAATGTGTCAAATTTTGTACCCCTAATGTTAGGCATGTGCCCACAAAAATAGTTGTTAATGATGAAGTGGTAGAATTTGTTGACTCGACAAAATTTCTAGGAATAACTCTCGACTCAAAGTTACAATGGGGTCCACATATTACAGCTCTTGCTGGTAGACTAAGCTCCGCGGCATACGCCGTTTGGCGAATAAGACAACTGACAGATGTCGAAACAGCACGTCTTGTTTACTTTAGCTATTTCCATAGTATAATGTCTTACGGGATATTGCTTTGGGGAAATGGTGCAAACGTCAACAACATTTTCGTTCTGCAAAAGCGTGCTATTCGATTATGATGTATATCAATTTATAAACTAGGGGCTAGGGATTCTCTCAGAGAATTATTTAAGGAAACTGGAATTTTAACGGTTGCGTCACAATACATTCTTGCTAATATACTGCACGTACATCAAAATATTCACAAATATGTTAAGAATTGTCATGTTCATACATACAATACTAGAAACAAAAATAAACTAGTTAATGAAGCTTTTAGACTACAGAAAACTATGAATACATTCTTAGGGCTTAGTATTCGTTTGTATAATAAAATTCCTGACAATATTACAGCTTTGCCATTTCCGAAGTTTAAAGACGTTACAAAAAATATATTATTGAAAAGAGCTTATTATGGCATTAATGATTATTTCGTTGATAAGAATGCTTGGAGTCGACACCTCGAGTGATATGCAGGACTTCTCTAAACGCTTTTATTTTAATTTTACTTATAATTGTTTTCTTTTTTTGTTGCTGCTATTTTATTTTGTATAATTGTCTTAAATCAACTCTCAATTGTAAAACATGTATATGTTTGCGGTCAACGAGTGTCGACAATTAGTTTTCGAGTTTTGTGCTTGAGATCGAGTAAGTCATGCTCACTAAAATGTTCAAACTGGTGGCGGCGTTGTGTGTCGGGTCGTCGAGTTCCCTCTAATATGGTTGAGCTCAGCGATGGCTGATCCATGCGTCAACTCGTGAACGGGTGCTGCCAGGGGGGACAGGTCTGCTCGGCCTCTTTGAGACTTTTACCATATCTGTTGTTGTTGCGCGCTCGATCGCTAACATAACGTGTTCCACAAAAATATGTAAATTAAAATAGTATATAACATGACATCAGAAAAAAAAAGAAAAGAAAAATATTAAATATCATACAAAGCCCTTCAGGCAAGTAGGCGACCAATACTGTTGAAAAGAGTTTCTTTCGGCGTCTTCTTCTCTGCAGTGGTCGGTTCCGAAACGCTAGTAGTTTGTAGCTTTGAACAATAATTAATAATTTGAATATAATATAATAAGTATTATTTAAAATGTGAATTGACGTGAAAAAGTGCCTGAAAAGGCCTATTTTCTGAATAAATCTTTGAATCTTTGAAATGTGAATTTTTATTTGAGTACCCCGCATTGGTCCCATAGGAAAAGTAGTTCATTTTGATGGGCTGAGTTACCCCTTCACGGAAACTTCGTCGGTCATGTTACACACTTTAAATACGCTCATTATAAAAACCTTGTCTCATTAAAAATATTTTTGTAAAAACCTGTAATTATATAAAATACTAGTTTGATTTGTTGCGAAAACACGTTTGTTTTGGAATCAATTCCTACGTATAAAAGACGCCTTGATAACATTCTCCCCATGGAGTTCTTAAAAGGGCATCAAAAGGTTTTACGGTCGATATCACGAGTGAAGTACCGTGTATTGGCGTTGATAAGGTTTGGCAAGGCTTTTATTGGTACGTTAGTTTTCGGAACCCTCTCTATATGATATTAAGGGCTAGGCTCTTGTTTGTTTTATTGTATCGAAAGAAACATAGTGATTATTTGTGACAGGAAAATACAAAGGGTTGCACTTAGTTTTGAGCCGTGCTCGAAATTTTTAGGAACGGTGAGAACGGGTCGCTATTTTTTCCCGAGAACATCTTCTTTCTCTCAAGTGTGTATTGAGAAATTCTCGAGAATTATTGAAAATTACCCGCAATTCCCGTGAGAAGGAATTCATGAGAACAGAGAAATTATCTACGGCACATCACTATTTGCACTCCGCGAGTGTCGGCAGAAGTGAAAACTCGCCTTTGCGGCGGTCTCAGGTCACGTGTCCGTCTTAGGAATTTTCGATTAGGTCACCTGTCTTGACGCGAGTTTAAAATTTTTTATCCATCCCATAATGTGCACAAAGCCGCTAAATAAGTTTTCTCTTCAATAATGGAGTGGTTTGACATTGCCTTTTGACATTTCTACCACCGACTGCTAGATAAAAAATGCCTCCTTTTGTCTGCGCCATTCCTCTTTTGCCCCAGCCAATGGATCAAGTTCGTTCCAGCAATGTGCCTGTTTCACACACTAGTGAAAAATCCATTTAACCGACAAATCACGGATCACTCCGCGCGCATCTTGTAATGCTCGTAGTGTGCGCATGAAATGCACAGTTCGCGCGCGCAACACTTCTAAACTATGAGAAATTGTTACATTATGTGTTACATGTATCATGTGCAGCAATGTGTACAGCAAAATCTTTCATTGCATGCTACATTGTGTGTTACATTTCATCAGTCTGTACGCACCATTAGTGTGCAGGCTACCTCACTATGTTTTTATTGACCGTAAGCGGGTAATGGTTGATGAAAATGAACAAGCACTCTACTAATGTCATATATTAAAAAATGAACATACTAATACATCTTATAGAACAAACTAGCTGTTGCCTGCGACTTCGTCCGCGTCAATTTCTGTTACTATGATTAATTAGGCTTTTTCTTAGCATAGATTAATAATTTTCTCCCGTTTTCAAAACATTTTTTATTGATGCTTCGCTCCTATTGGTCAGCGTGATGTTTTATAGCAGGAGCCTTCCTCAATAAATGGACTATCCAACACAAAAATGTTCTAATTTGAACTAGTAGTTCCTGAGATTAGCGCGTTCAAACAAACAAACAAACAAAGTCTTCAGCTGTATAATATTAGTATAGATTGTCTAACTTTGCAATGCATGATTGTTATACATTTATATATAAGTTGTATAATGTAAATAGCCGCAATAAACTATTCCACTTTAAAAAACATACATACTATAATGAAATGTTTCAATCGGCAGCTGCGCAACAAATTATTCCTCGGGAAGGCAACCGGGGATAAATTAAAAAGACGGCTATATTTAGAAGACATTTTGTTGATTAATTTCATAAAATCTTCCATTCCATTTGTGAATATTTTACCGTAGGCGTCAATTACAAAGAGGCCCGGATTGGTAAATGAAGTTTATTAAAAACCGGCCAAGTGGGAGTCGCCACTTGGCCGGTTTTTAATAATTCGCCCACGAAGAGTTTTGATAGAAAATGATCTACAAGATTTGACGAATGTCAAACAGAAAACAGCAAAAAATCATATTTTAGTCGTGGTAGAGCCACGCTACCGGCAAAATGAATTGCTAGTAGCATGAATGGGCCGGCTCGTCCGGGGATGTACCATACTCTCATAGAAAATCGACGTCTGAGTAGAAGCTTTACCGCTTCTATGCTTCGTTCGGCCAGTGAGAGCCGGAGGCCTATCCTTCCTCCTCCCCTCCCCATTTCCTTCCCCTAACTCCTTGAAGAGCCGACAACGCACCTATCACACCCAGGTGTTGCAGTTGTCCATGGGCATCGGTGATCACTTAACATCAGATGAACCGCTGCACGTTTGCCGTCCTATACCATAAAAAAAACAAAAAAAAAATGGGAGCCCCCTTAAATAATTATATTATTCTGCAGCCTTTAAAGCTCGTGAGCTCGAGCTTTCAAAGCTCGAGCGCTAACTTGAAGCTCATTTCTCACAATACTACATCTTCTTGGTCTTCCAACTCTCTCAGAATTACACAACATCATCATATCAGCCGCAAGAAGTCCACTGCTGGACATAGGCCTCACCCAAGGATTTCCAATACGACCGATTGGAAGCAGCCTGCATCCAGCGTCTTCCTGCGACCTTAGTCAGGTCATCCAACCATCTGGTCTGGTTGGTGAATGTCTGACGCTGCGCTTGCCGGTTCGTGATCATTATTCGAGAACCGTTCTGCCCCATCGGCCATCTGTTCTACGCACTATGTGCCCGGCCCACTGCCATTTCAGAGAGCTAATCCTCTGGCCTTTGTTCTCTTATGAATCTCCTCGTTTCGATCTCGCAGAGAAACACCGATCATAGCCCTCTCTATAGCTCTTTGAGCGACTTTGAGCTTTCTAATGAGGCCCGTAGTAAGGGACCAGGTTTCGGACCCGTAACTCATCACTGATAACACACATTGAACTAGAACATATTCAATTAATTATGATTGCCGAATAATTTCGAAATCCACGCAGATGAAGGTAGCTAGTACATTACACTTGTCTGTCTTGTCTGTCACACTAAGCGGGTGGCACACGTGATTAATAGCTTGTTATAAATGTTAAATAGGTACTTATTAATATGTAGTTTGGATACCGAATTAAACTTCACAATAAAATATCTTATATACAGTGTGTAAATGTACCCTCAACGTTCCCTTAGAGGGGTGACTCAGCCCATTAATATGAATAACTTTTTCTATGGGACCAATGCTTCCCAGCATTCATTTTTGGGACTTAGTATACGCTTCTATAATAGAATTCCTGCAGAAACAATGGCTCTGTCATTAGGTAAGTTTAAGACTGCTGTTAAAAATCAATTACTTAAAAATGCCTACTATTGTGACTATCTAACAGATAAAACTCCATGGAAGTAATACGTCCAAATTGTTAATCAATATACATCAATAATTAATGTAAAATAATTCAATTTGTTATAAATATATGAAAAGCGTAGCCCTTCAGGCACGTTGGGACCAACACTGGACTGAGTTTCTTTCGGCGTATTCTTCTCAGCAGTGGTCGTTCTGAAATGCTAGTAGCTTATCGATTTTGCAAATATTAAAATAAATAATATGACGTTCAGAAAGAGAAACATGATATCCAAATTTGAATAAAATTCCATTTCATTGGTCCCTGTGTCCCAGTGTGTTTCTTTCGATACAATAACACAAATAGGAGCCTAGCTCTTAATATCAGATAGAGAGGGTTCCGAAAACTAACATACCAATAAAAGCCTTGTCAAACCCTCTACGTTCCCTTAAAGGGGTGACTCAGCCCATTAATATGAACAACTTTTCCTATGGGATCAATGCTGGGAACTCAAAAAAATTCGGTATTTCCATACAAAAAAGTTCCGCCACCCGGCATTTTGCACTACTTTCTTGTATTTAAGGAGCCCAATGGCTGAGCATTATTAGGTCTCACGTATGTTAAGCAACCCTGGACGCGGTTCCCATTGGGATGGGTGTCCGCAAGTGGCATGAAAATGTGTAGGGTACCTCCGTGCTTCAGAAGGTGCATTAAGCCACCCTTTTCCGACACCGGTCTACTCGACGGGGTGAAAGTATGCACCCGTGTGTGGTTGATATACCACCAGCTATCACGAAGCGCTTCTCCTTTTCGTTCATCTTGCGTACGGCTAAGGAATGGCATCTCTTGCGACCGGAGGTATTCCCTGACACATATAATTTATCTCTTTAAGACTAGAATGTATAGGTTTTTAATGAGCTAGCGAGTTCCACCATAGACCACATCTTCACTCAACATCAGGTGCGTGGTCAATCGCTAGATCATCCTTATCCTTATCCTTACTAATCCTTACTTATCCTTACTAATATTATAAATGCGAAAGTGAGTTTGTTTGTTTGTTTGTTACGCTTTCACGTCGTAACTACTGAACCGATCATCATGAAAATTTTCTCTGGAGTACGGAGAAGGACATAGGCTACCTTTTATCCCGGGTAAAAGTACTAATCCCGAGGGATCGACATTGACGCGGGCGGAGCCGCGGGCGATTGCTAGTTCAGAATAAAAAAGCCATTGGTCCAGGCTTTCGTCATTGACGGCAGTCGTTAAGCTATATCAGTTATTAATCTGTCCCCAGTGTTGGCCACTAACACACACGAACAACAAACGATAGTTTTAAAGCAAACAATGTCACTAAAATCTTAAAGCAATTCCTTTGAATTACCTTGAGGCAGTATCACCCTGTCTGAGCGAGGATGGGCGTCGTGACCCAGCGGTGACGTCATGCTTCCCTCAAATTATTAGCTTTGCCGCTTAGACGTCGCGTTAATTCAGTACCGTTAAAATTAAAGGGATATAGTGTGAACTTAGACGGGGACATAGAGGTCGCTTAGCTTTAAGTTGTTATAAAGTTTAATGTTTATTGTTATAATTATTACGTAGTAGATAGACAGCAAAGCAGACTGTTAACTATATATACACTAGGTGTTGCCATGTCTTCGTCCAGATATTTTAAAGTTTCATCAAAATCCATGAAAGCATATCTTCTTGAAAAAGTACTGTTCCTGAGAGATCGAAATTAACTCGAGCATAACCGCGGGTGAAAGCTAGTAGATATATAATAATAGTATTAAAAGTTACGCAAGACATCATTACAATTATAACAAACGGTTACACTCACGTATCGGTAGTCGGTATCGCCGACAAGTTTCAGCCCATTCAGATGGCCATCTTCAGGGCGAGTGACAAAGACCGTCCGTGACGCGACATCCTTGTCAGTCGTCCTCAACATGGCCATCTGAATTGGGTGAAACTTGCCTACCTACCTCTGCTATGTTGACACCATGCCGTTCATTAGATATGTTGACGCCGCCCCATGACCTTGACGCGGCTAATCGCGTACTAGTACTTATAACAAATATTTCAAAGCCAATTCAGATGGCCATCTTCAGGGCGAGTGCATGGACCGTCCATTCGCGACGTCCTTGACACTCGCCCTAAAGATGGCCATCTGAATTGGCTGAAACTTGTTGGTGATATCGACTAACGATACGTGAGTGAAACCGTTTGTTATAGTACTCATCATCATCACTATCAGGTCTTTTTAGTCTCCACTGCAGGAGCATGACCCTCTCTGCACTACAGGAGCCATACTTGGACAGAGCAGACAAAGGAATTTGGCCTACACTCTCGTCGCTGGCCAGTACATTAGAAGTACATTATATTTCAGTTGAAACAAATAATTATAAAAGTTTGGAGTAATCTTAAGACCAAACATTATTATTATGGGTATCTCTTGGATAGGCATGTAACATCCTAGTCTTCATCGTCACTTACCATCAGGTGAGATGGGAAACAAATGCCTAATCCAAAATTTAGTAAAAAATATATATATTTTAGTACATCGTAGTAACCTGTAACCTGGGTCCTTAGTCGTTTCATACCGCTATCAATTCGAACCGCGGTGCGTATCACCCAAGAACTTTTTTGAAATGGGTCCTTTTCAACGCAGTGCGAGTTTAAACTCAAAAAAAATTTCGTTGTTTTTTTATGGAAATGCAGATATTTTTTTGTTGTTCATATTGATGAGCTGAGTCACCCCTTAAGGGAACGTCGAGGGTCAATTTACACACTGTAGAGTGGTATATAAAAGTGAAGTTGATAAGTATCTATGCTTTATTTCATTTCATTAAATATCATTTAACTTAGATTTCGCATAATTAATTCGAAATAATAAATTAAGCTACTTTATTGCAAGTCACAATTTTTAAAAGATGTTACATAGTTATAAAGTACAGGTGACGCCCTGCAAGGGCCAGCAAACATGAGGGGCAACTAGATGCCATTTAACTTACTTAAGATCATAATTGGTCAGAGTAAGAGAATCAAAATTTTTTTTTTCTTTTTTTTATACTCAGTTTTATCATCTAAGAACTCTGAAATATTATATAACATTTGTTTAAGAGAAATGATTTCAGCTGCTTTTTGAATAAATCTGGTGTTTTTATATTTTTTATACTATTTGGTGTGTGGGTATGTATTTTCATAGCCATTCATACCGCAAGTGATTCGAATCGCGGTTTGAATCGCCCAAGTACTAATTCTGAATGGGATCATGCGCGCCGCAATGGTTGGGGCAGTGGAATGGTCCAAAAAATCTTTTGAAATGGTCGACTCGGACCGCGGAGCAAATAAGCCCCATGCCCGCTCGAGGGTTGAACAACTCTGGAGTCACATAAACAAAATAACTATTCTATTGTATACTTCTATTGTTTATGTGACTGGTAGGTCTATTAAATATTATTTTGAAATTCGAGTTTAATTTTAAAGGTGTTTTTTAATATATTTACATATTTTTTTCCTCCAAATTCATCCATCCAAAAGGAGAATTATTTTGTTTCCCACTGCGGTCCGAATCCACCTATTACACAAGGCCTTAGGGTCTTAAGCGATTTGCACCGCGGAGTTATTCCAAACGGATCAAATAACAATTATTATTATTACTTTTTTCCGGTCGAATCTGCTATAAAATTGTATTAGACCGGTCTTCTTTCCTTTTTTCATGGGTAAATATAGTCAAGAAGATAAAATAATCGGTTTTTATTAGTTATAATTAATCACAGTATTAACAGATACCTAATCATAGATTTGCACTTGATAAAAACAATTAGATTCCATTGTTTACCAGGTAACAAATACTACTAAAGATTATCGGACCTCGATAACCTCAAGTTAGCCGTTATATTCCAGATGAAAAAATATTTTCCAACAGCGACTACAAATATTTCCTTACCAAAAAATATTTGGGTATCGAACTGGAATAAAATATTTAAACATTATTACAGATCCAGGCTGGGCGGGGGATCAGAGAGGAATAAAAAATAAATTAAATTAAACGGATACACTAGGGTATCAGGTTTTTGGGATACGACCGGAATAACTCGCACCGCTGTGCAAAAGGACCCATTTTAAAAATGCTCTTGGGAGATTCACGCCGCGGTTCGAATTGATAGCGGTGTGAAACGACTATGGACCCGGTTTAAATACGATGTACTAAAATAGAATGCATTGAATTAGAAAAACTATGGAAGCAGCATTGCGCTCAAAAACTCCACGCAAAGTAGATCAAAGCGGGCGGGGCTTAAAAAGTATATTTTTTCGCGAACTAGTATACCGCGCGCTCCGTGACGGAAAGACCCGTTGATGAAAGCATTTAACGACATATTTTCTGTAAACATCGGCGAAATCTTAACGAATTAAGAAAAAATGACTTCTTGTGTAGTACAGTGGTGCAGAAAACGCAAGGAAAAACGGAAAAGTGACACTGGAGTATCTTATCATAGCAAGCGAGGCGAGCTGCTAGCCTACCTACCTCCGCTATGTTGACACCATAGCGTTCATTAGATATGTTGACAACGCCCCGTGACCTTCACCCCGCTTAACTTGCCTTCCAAAGCACGGAATTATATTTATCAGACAATTAGGTGATTAAAGCCTGCAATGTCCTAACCAAACTGAAAACAGTTAAACGAAGTATGCTTTCCGTGGGAATCGAACCCACGACCCCCGGGTATACAGGCAAACGCCTTGATCACTGGACCACGGAGTCAGATCGACTATCAAAACCACAAATATGTTTTAAACAAATTATTCACCCGTTCAAAGCGGTGAATCGGTCAAACTTTACACATATTAGTAAGCCTATTGTTCTCAAACTAACGGCACCTGTCGGATAGTTTTGGAGCTTTGTAAATATTTCACTGACGACTAGCTCCGTGGCGCAGCGGTCAACACGCCAGCCTGCGACACGGAGTGACCCGGTTCGATCCCCGGCCAGGTCAAGATGGAAAATGATCTTTTTCAGATTGGCCTGGGTCTTGGATGTTTATCTATATATGTATTTGTTATAAAATATAGTATCGTTGAGTTAGTATCCCATAACACAAGTCTTGAACTTACTTTGGGGCTAGCTCAATCTGTGTGATTTGTCCGTATATATTTATATTTATTTATAATTTATACTGAATTCGGGTAAAGTTTAAAAGTTTTAAAGTATGCGAAAAAATTGTAACAAAGCCTTATTTTGTACATTTAGGAAATTGCAATATTACACAAATTTATTTAGGACTTTTTTAAAATAATATAATACATACTTTTAAACTTTCGCGCAGCATATTTAATAAATGAATTGACGGGAATTAGCGCGAACATACCGTTTTTCTCCGGACGTTTCGGCCAGGCCGTCGGATGTCGTCCAGTGACCGGTGCCACCTGGCCAAAAGGCCACGTTTAGCATGTTGTATAACATATATTTAATTATAAGTAAACCATACAATTTAAATATAAAACTAATAAGCTAACCTACCATAAAATTACATACTAAAATAAAACTAAACTTAAACATCTAAAAATTTTTGCCCATATGGCAGCGACGCTTATCCTTTGTGCGAAAAAGCAGCCAGCCCGCTTGTCACGTGCGGCGGAGATCAGACGAGGAGCAATCTCTTTGTAGAGAGCTATCACACCAGGACCCCATGGACCAAATGTCTCTACACCAAACGGCACAAATAGTCTGCATTCAAGCAGGCATTTTTGCGCCGCTTAGCGACCTCAGCGGCTTGTGCGGCAGACCCAGCTCTAGCAACTGATCCGCTGAGATGGGAAGGCGCCAGTGTGTCGACACAAGTAGCATCCCACACGAGAGCCCTACCGCGTTCCCAAGGAAATTGGGAACGCGGTAGGGCATATTGTTGGGTGAAAAACGGAATCAAAATAGTGATGGGTTTCTAGCCGCATCGCTATTAACAAGATTCCTCAGATTTTAACCATTTCCTCCATCGGCTTTTACGATCTGCGCGGGAAGAGAAGCAGCTGGTATATTCTACGTTTTTTCTTGTCTCCCAGACTAGCATGGAAGAAAACATGTCCATATACCATCCCAATCTATTGCTTTTGCGAAAATATCCGACAAGGCCCTATCTCTTGTAAAACACAAGAAAAGCTAAAGAATCCCTTTTAGCCCGACCAAAAATTTTCGCGATTAAATACCGCATATATTTACATAACGGACAGCAACCCAGAGCCTTACGAGAGCCTAAAACAATTTCAAGGCTAATATAGACAATGTTAGCTTTGAAATTCTTTTGTTTTTCTTCAGTCAACTTGAAATTATCCGCCTAAGATGGTTTCACTATCCAAACTGTTTCTTTTTTTTATGTTATTGAGCAGCAAACGAGCAAGCGAGTCACCTGATGGTAAGCGACCAACGCTGCCTATGGACAACTGAAACACCAGGGTGTAACAGGAGCGTTGCCGGCCTTTCAAGGAGTTGGGGAAAGGACATGGGGTGAGGAAATAGGGGAAGGCTCACTCACCGAACGAAGCATAGAAGCGGTAAAGCTCCTACTCAAACGTCGATTTTCTGTGAGAGTGTGGTACTTCCCCGGACGAGCCGGCCCATTCATGCTACTAGCAAAAATGAATTTTGCCGGTAGCGTGGCTCTACCCACAAGTATATTTCCTATACTGTTTCTTAGGTCCCATGCTAATAACCTACAAACATTAGTCGTAAGTTTCTTTGTTATTATTTACTAACAAATTTGGATCCCTGTTATCTGCAATAAACAATTTATTTTAAACTACAGCCAGATACAAAATTAATGATTTCTGGAACTTCACCGTGATTTGGAAGGCACGTTAAGCTGTTGATCCCAGCTGTTTTAACTGGTGGTAGTCGTAAAGCTATGACAGAGGCATTTGGTCTGCTTGAAAAATCTGACGCCAGTGTTGGTCACTTACCTACGCAGATGAAAAGCAAACAATAAAAACTATTAACACTTGCTTCCAAATGACAACGACGTAGAGTTCTTGGCGGGAATTTCGAAGAACTGCACGGTTTTTAGTTTGGATCACATTACAATCATATAATTTAAGACCTTTTTCTAAATAAACTGTACCACCGTATTACATTAAACAACCGATTCTTGAAGAAAGTGAGCTTTCATTCTATTCTAAATTTATTATTCTCTTAAAAATGTTTAATTCAACTCAATCGTTGAGTTAGTATCCCATAACACAAGTCTCGAACTTACTTTGGGGCTAGCTCAATCTGTGTGGTTTGTCCGTATATATTTATTTATTTATTTATATATTTATATCAATATTAAACGTAATTATATTAGTTTGGATTGTTTTGCAAATTGTTTCTAGCGGAGTTTATAATGTGAAATCGGTGTAATTTGGTGTTATAGATGTCCATGTTCATGAGCAATGTGTGGAATAACTAAAATAAACTGTTATGGAGCGGCTGTAGAGAGATTTACATAGCGGGCTGGTGTTTGCTCACCTTGCTCCGTCGTTTATGATCAAAGCGGTGGATTCGTGGAAATTGTCACCAAGGGCTCCGTAGAGTCAGCGAAATGAATTACACATCATTTAGTTGATACACAAGAACAAAAAATAACTAGACTAGACTAGAATGAAGTTTGATGACCAAATAAAAGAAAATAAAAAAAGACAACGACGTAGGTGAATCTAACGTTTAGTTTGGCAATTATTATTACGTACTAGCTTTCGCCCGCGGCTCCGCCCGCGTCAATGCCGATCCCTCGGTAATAGTACTTTTTTCTTGGGATAAAAGGTAGCCTATGTCCTTCTCCGCACTCCAGAGAACTTGTATGCAAAATTTCATGATGATCGATTCAGTAGTTACGGCGTGAAAGCGTAACAAACAAACAAACAAACTCATTTTCGCATTTATAATATTAGTAAGGATAAGGATTATTTCGTGCTTTAATTGTTTTTTTTCTCTCTTTTTGGAAGAAAAGAGGTAAAATTCGCACGGGTTATGGCCAAGTGCATAAAACCTACTGCAAGAATTTTCGCGTTATGCGGCATGTGTTTAGTATGACAGCGTTCTGTAATGTGTGTATAATATATTGGGGTATGTCTAAGATGTGTAGGTTTGTATGGAGTGTTTTAGGTATGACACCTGTTGTGGATATTAATATACAGCGTGATTTTGAACTCCCTAGCTATATTCAAATCTGGGAATCAGAATCCCTAATGGAACACAGAATTGCAAGAAAAAAAGGTAAAAAACTACAAAATAAACTTAACCTTTCATAGAAATTCGTTCAGCTGATCGGCGACTTTGTATGGGAAACCTAATTCTCTTTTTCGTTTTTTACCTTTTTTTCTTGCAATTCTGTGATCCATTAGGGATTCTGATTCCCAGGTTTCAATATAGCTAGGGGGTTCAAAATCACGTTATATTAATATATATTATTATCGCTAAAACGACCGCTACACATCATCGCTACACACCACTTTATAACATCGTTAAACACTTTCACATCGCTTGGCTCTGATAAAAGCACACACTCCGTTTCACAGCCTAGCAACGACCGCCACTTCACTATACAACATATCTTTGATGTAATCCTGGGAATACTATTTCATAAATTATATAATTTGGTAGTATTTACATAAATACTTTTTTTATTTTTATAGGAAGACCAACAGCTACTAAATTTCACAATAAATAAAAAATATACTCTTCCACGCTGGTCTAGGAGAAAATAATAAACGTAGAATGTCCTAGCTGCTTCTCTTCCCGCGCAGATCGTAAAAGCCGATCGAGGGATTGGGATAAAATCTACGGAATCATGTCAATAGTCGATTCGGCTAGCAACCCATCACTATTTTGACTCCGTTTTCCATCTACACGCCCTCCAACATGCTAAATGTGGCCATAAGGTCTTATTAGACCTAGGCTCTGTATACGCCACAAGGAAAAAAGACGCGATACTATGTATAATAAATAAAAAACAATATAGCTAATTAAAAGCCCTCACTGATGAGATACAGTATAGGATAACAAATTGAACAGTAAAACTCGCTACTAAAAAACAGTAACTCATTCTCATTTCAGCCGTAAATAGTACACTACTGGACAAAAGCGTCTCCCAAATATACTTCGTTCCATGGTTGGAGATTGCCGTACTCACCACGCTTCGCAGGCGGGTTGGCGAGCGCAGTTTCATTGGCTTCTTGTGCTTCCAACGCTGCTGCCCATCGAAAGCATTTTAAAGCTAGGGGAGGATAGGAATATGTTGGATTTGGAAAGAGAATGAAGTTATCGGGATACCACTGATTCGGATGAATAGGGGAAAAGCAAGTAGCAGTACGGGACGCTGGGCGCGAGTACCCGATGCCATACATTTACAGCCCTTCAACTGCCCGGGGACATGCTCAAACAACAGATTGACATTGATATTTTTAATGATTCAAGTAATAAATTTATCAACAATGTTATTTCCTATCTTAATTCTATTGATTATATTATTTGATTTATTCCATTACTAATTATTGACATTCTTTTTTAACTAACACTTGACTTTCTTTTTATTTGAATTAACTTTGACATGAATTTATTAATTATTTGACCTGTGACTTAATTTCTTGAAGAATCAAAGAATCGAACCCACGACCCCCGGGTCTACAGGCAATTGCCTTAACCACTGGACCACGGAGGCAGTTAAAAGTAGTAGTTTAGAGTAGTTTACGTTAAATGGGTACTGATAATCAATTTAAAGCAGCCATAGAACTCACTCAATCAATGTAATTGCTCGGGGGAAGCCAACAGTAGTCTAGTCATGTCATGATATATTTTCTCCGCATTTTTAAGGCCGAGTGAAATGTTATTAGTAGGAAATACAAGCTAAACAAAGCTCATAAACATCAATGAGACCACTCCAACCCGTCTGGCCAGCGAGGAGAGTGTAGGCCAAATCCTCTGTCTGCTCTGGCCAAGCATGGCTCCGGTAGTACAGAGAGGGTCATACTTCTGCAGTGGAGACTAAAAAGACCTGATGATGAAATGTTATTAACTGACGCGTAGCTGCCAGAAACCTATGATTTTTGTATGGAAAGTCGCTCGTCTGGTGGTTCTCGGCAAATATAGTCCCCTGGCTGTTTGGGTAGTTTTACTATTATAGATAACAAGACTGCTTTGAGTGTGTAATTGAGGTGCGAAAGACGGAAGTTAGGTATGTACAATATAAAATGAAGTCGCTTCCGCTGTCTGTTCACTTAGATCTTTTAAACTACTCAATAGATTTTAATGCGGGTTTAAGCAATAAACAGAGTGATTCAAGGGAAGGTTTATATATAATTTACTGCCCCATATTAGTATGTACATTGCACCCTTGCGAATCGGGCGCGGATGATAGTTTAAATATTTTTGATCAACTCTCAGATGAAAAAACCGACCTCAACCAAACCACTGACCAAATTTCAATGAAATTTAAATCAAACCAATTCCGAAGTATATCTTTTCCAATAAAAAAAGACTGAAATCGGTTTAAAAATTATGATCTTATGGTATAACAAACATACAAAAAATACACACAGTCGAATAAAATCTTGTTCTCTGCAGTGGTCGGTTCTAAAACGCTGGAAGTCATATCTTTTCAACATTAATTAATAATTAGAATATAATTTAATATGTATTATTTTAAATGTAAATTGACGTAAAAATATGCCTGAAAAGGCCTATTTTCTGAATAAATCTATGATCTTTGAATCTTGAATCTAAAAAACCACTTTCTTTCTTCATGTCGGTTGAGAAAAATCATAAAAGGGGTCATAAGAGTATTTGCATAAAACCTAAAGTTAGGTTTATAAATAAAACTTCCATAATTGAAATCATTCAATCAAACCTACTTTGAGCACAAATACGGTAGCCCCCTATTGGCGTGAAAGCGTAACAGATAAACCTATTAATTTTCATTTACTTTGAGACAATTTACTTTGCGTGCTTCCGCCAACAGTTAGTTAATGCAAACTATTGTTGGCCAGCGCCCACCCATTACTGTTAGTCCCTTCATGCCCGGCACCAATAGCTGCATCCGTTGTGTAGTAGTGGAGTTGGTCGAACTGTATGGACCAGGGTTGCATGCATCAACTATTGGTGGCGGGCATGAAGGGAATAACAGTAGGGGGTGGGCACTGTCCAGCAATAGTTTGTATGAACTAACTGGTGGCACAAGCACGCAAAGTAAATTGACTCAAAGTATATGTAGCTTTGACTTCCGCAAAGTAACACCTGAATCTATTAGCTATTAATTTTCCTTAAACTATAACTAATTATTTACCTAGTATCAACATCTCTAACGTGTTCAGTGACGACAAATAACGTAAAAATTCTAGCATCCATGAATATTGAAACCCATTGTTTGTTTTTTGTGTGTGTAAGTGGCCAACACTAGTGTCACATTTTTCAAGCTGCCTATAGGCATAGCGTAACGACTGCAATCAATGATGACAGCCGGGACCAACGGCTTAACGTACCTCCCGAAGCACGGAGGAGCTCGATAAAAATGTATCGAGCTCCTCCCTGATTCGGGTGGTCACCCATCCCAGTAGAGACCGTGCTCGGGGTTGCTTTACTTACGTAAGCGCTAATACTCTTTACATGGACTGAGCCATGAAGCTCCAATTAACCTAAACTAATGAAAAACTTTAAAAACCATCGGCCTATAAGGGAAAAGATGAGAGTTGCTGCTTTCCAAAGGCTTTTGCCATAGACTCTGATTGGGCTCGGCGAGGAATAAAAAAGAGGAATTATTTACAATAGAGGATGTGACCGTCTAGTCTGGTCATAGCTATGTAGTGGACTGTCGATGTATAAAGTCTTAGGTCTTTTGTCGTGTTCTATGTCAGTTTGTCAGTCTATTTTGCTCGTCGAGTCATAGAGCAAAATAGGTCCGTCATTGTGTTTAAAAGGAGTCTAGAACGCCCCAACAGACTCTCAGATTGGCCCTTCAGGCTATGCATGCACGTAATCGCGGTCCATCAGGCAATATGAGAGTTTACTGTCTCTCCATATGCCTTGCGTATATAGGCAACGCCCAAAGCCGAGGTCCGTTCCTCCTTTGGGGGCGCCCTTTGGTGATGTTGTCTATAAAGGCTGAGGGCACAGTGCCCGGTGAAGAAGCAAAAGCTCACTTGGAGCTAGCTACATAGTCAAATAAAAAACCTAAGTAATGAGTGAATATGAGTCTCGTGTTTAACAACTCGAAATCGTCTTATTGTCATATTTGCAGTTGAAATTTGCAAACTGCGTCGAATGAAACTTTATATTGTGCATAAGTTACGTAAAAGGATTTTGTATTACACTTTCGTGTTTATAACGACTTTACTGTCATATATATATGCATTTCAGCCGTTGAAGTCCACTGCTGGACAAAGGCCTCTCCCAAGGATTTTTCGTTCCATGGGAGGATATTGCCATACTCTCCACGATTGGCAGGCGGGTTGGCGAGCGCGTTTCTTTGGCTTCTTATGCTTCCGACGCTGTTGCCCACTGAAAGCATTTTTAAGCCGGGGAAGGATAGGAATTTGTTGGATTTTGAAAGGGAATCCAGGTATTGGGATACTACTCGCTCAAACAATCAATCAAACAAATGATTTGAAATGAGTAAGTAGCAGCTCCGTGGTCCAGTGGTTAAGGCGTTTGCCTGTTGACCCGGGGGTCGTGGGTTCGATTCCCAACGGAAGCATACTTTGTTTAGTTGTTTCCAGTTTGGTTAGGAAATTGCAGGCTTTGAATCACCTGATTGTCTGATAATAAAGATGATTCCCTGCTTTGGAAGGCACGTTAAGCCGGTGATCCCGTCTGCCATTTGGTAGTCGTTACAAAGAACCACGTCAGAGGCCGAGAGGCGGTTCCGAAGAACTCTGACACCAGGGTGTGCATGGTCGATTGACTGTGACACCTACTCGAAATGCTGTTGATGAGTAGCAGCTCGGGAGGCCGGGCGCGTAATGCCATACCACCGGACAGATAGTTAAGGATGACACGCCTGACCTGCCATGTATGACATTCATATAGTTATACAGGAAGGACTAATGTACACTTATATTTTAAAGCGGAAAGAATTGATTGTTTGTTTTCTTTGAATAAGCTCCGAAACTACTGAACCGATTTAAAAATTCTTTCACCATTAAAATCCTATAGTTGCACAAAGAATTGCTGAAAGAAGTGCTTCGGAAGGCGCGTCAAGCCGTCCCAGCTGTTATCACTAAGTGGCGGTCAGCTTGAAAAATCTGACACCAGAATTGGCTACTTATACATACGAAAAGCAAAACAGCAAAATCCTCTTCGCGTCGATGAGCCAGCGAAGTTAGTAAGAAATAAGTTAAGGTCAATTATTCTTAACTTCTGTGATAGCTGAAAAGTTCTTATATCAACACAACCTTCCAATTTAATAATTGAAATGAAATTCGAAAATGCAAGCAAAAACTTTGGACAAGACCCCGTTTGCTGTAAAGCTGCAAAAACAACGAAACTTTTGTGTAAGTTTTAGCAAAACTCTTTTGATTGTAAATGCAAGGACTTTATAACGAGCTTTTTGCTTTGATTTGCGCCGACGTCGAATTAGAGGAATGGCAATAAAATGTAGCAAAACACTTCAATTTAGATTAGTATGTGTGTGTAAAAGGGCAGTGGAATGTTTTGAGTTGTTTTAACAAACTTTATTTTATTTTTATTTTATTACGGAACAACAAACGGTTATAAAATACATATTCAAGAATAAAATCTTATACCAAAAAGTATACATAATAACCAACCACGTTATTCACAGATTATTATATACATTTTTTTTTACTAAGATACAGCTAGAGAGTAAATTTTTAGAATAAATTATTATTCAGAAGACACGGTCTTAAAGGCACTGTGCCTCTCTGAAACTAAAAGAGGCAGATGGCGCCCTCCATTGACATGGTGGACCAACATGGGTAAACTTATCAAAAATGAAAATTTGTCCCGACAACCCAACAAATCTTGGGTTGTCGGCACAAATTTTCCTTTATTTTCAGGCACAAATTTTCTCAAATTTTCAAAAGTATGATAAGTTGATAAGTCGGCTCTCCTAATATTTTTGCGCCAAGTCAGACGAGAATTTTTGGGATAGGGCTTTGTCCAGCAGTGGACTTATTACGGCTGAAATGATAATGATAATCCTCTCGGTTGTTTGTGTTGAGGTTTTATATTGAAAAATTACGATTAAGTGGACGAAGAGACCTTAATATTTTTTATATTGTTTAAAAATATTTACCTGTTTTTTACCTGATTTCTACAAGCCTTTATTTATTTGCAATGTATGTATGTCACTATGTTTGTTCGAGTGGAATCTTGCAACTCAATTTTGAAGCAGATATTTTCTGATTGAGCTGAAGTTTTGTGTACTCATTCAGTTTGGATGACAGCGCATGGTTAATTGTGTGACGTCTTTCTAAAGCCAACATGGTGGAACACCCAAGATGGCTGACAAGCTATTTTTTATGCAATCTGACAATATGGATATCAATTTAAATGACTATCTCCGTGGCGCAGCGGTCAACACGCCAGCCTGCGACACGGAGTGACCGGGTTCGATCCCCGGCCAGGTCAAGATGGAAAATGATCTTTTTCAGATTGGCCTGGGTCTTGGATGTGTATCTATGTGTATTTGTTATAAAATATAGTATCGTTGAGTTAGTATCCCATAACACAAGTCTCGAACTTACTTTGGGGCTAGCTCAATCTGTGTGATTTGTCCGTATATATTAATTTATTTTATTTATTTAAAGAGTTCACTGAAAATAACTTGAAAAATAAAGTGATGTACATAAAAGCTTACTTTTAAAAAGTTTTATAATTATTTTTTTTGTGTTGTGTCGTATCGACTGCTTAGTATTGAGTTTACACGGAAATAACTCTTATTGTCTCGACTTCAATAGTTTGTGTCCATAAATGTTCAATTTCAATTGATTTTACAAGTTTTGGCAATTAGCCCTGTTACGCACTGCGAGGCAGAAGTACTCCACTCGCATGTGTATACATGAGTACCGAAATTTATTGTATTCATAGGCGGTAATCTCCCTAAATTTATTGTATTCATAGGCGGTAATCTCCCTAAATTAATTGTATTCATAGGCGGTAATCTCCCTAAATGTGTACGTCAGCTACTGGGGCCAATTTCTGTTCAATCATAAATTAATTATATAACACTTTTCTTACTAATATTCTGATTGTGGTGAATATGTTTTCTCGCAGATATTTAAACCAGCGAATAAACAAACCCCTATTTTTTTATATAGCACTAGCAGTGCCCGCGACTTATTAATGATGTTATGTTTGTATGGAGGCCACGTCTTATCATAATTGGAGAAAAAAATAAGTAGCCTATCCTGTGACCTGTATATCTGATTCCCTATACATATACATATTGATTGATTATACTCTTTTCCTTTATTAGTCGCTATATATAACAGATACATTGCAAGAATGATTCGGGATGCTATTGAAATAAATAAAAAAATATCCTCATTTCAATAGAGAGAATGGTTGGCAGTTACCACTACTTTGGCATCCTATTACCAATAAATATTGTAAGCAGTAGTTTTGCATAGGTTCCTATAACTTAATAGACAAATGTCAACTTAGTCTACCTGTGACCATGAAAACTGTTAACTTTTCGAAATGTTACGTGTAATAATAATGTAATAAACGCGATAAAACCATATTAAGTGAATTAAAGTTAATTACACTATACTTTGTTAGCCAGTCGTGTAATAACACAAGTTTTCTATTTTCTGTTAAAAGTTTCGAAACTCTAACTTCAAAGATTACCGCAACTGGTCTAATTACAAAGTTCAGTTTATATACAACCATCTAAGCTCCCGCCTGTGACATTAGAAAAGTTTCCAAACGCAACTTTCCAATGAAATATTTCTGATGGACTTTCAAAATGCACGCGAAAAGTTTGGACAAGAAACCCTTTGCTGAAAAGCTGCAAAAACAAAGAAACTTTTGTGCAAGTTTTAGCAAACCCTTTTGAATGTAAATGCAAAGAGCTTTCTAACGAGCTTTTTACTTTGATTCGCACCAACGTTGATTTGAATAAGAGTAATGGCAATGAAATGAAGCAAAACACTTCAATTTAGATTATTATGAGATATAAAAGGACAACTGAATGTCTTGAGTTGTTCTACAAACTAATTACTGCTGAGTCATAGAATGAGCGGAGGCAAGCGCGGACGCGGAGGCGAATCGCGGGTAAATCATTTTCATAATTTATTAATTGTGATTTAAAACCATAAATAAGCGGCTGGTCGAGGTATCTTGTAACCAAAGGGCTGGCAATTTTTTGCACAACGCATTAGCATTGCCATCCAACGTGGCAATGCGGCCAGCCTTTTAGGCACCCTACCGCGAGGCAATGATCTGCGTGTCATTTTTTATTTATAGATAATTTTTATTTAGTGTACATATTGTACAGTTATACTTATTTCTATTTATTTAATGTAAAGTTTATTTTATTATCTAAAAAAATATTAATTTTGTATTATTCAAAAAAAAAATAGATATTGTGATATAGTGATGAACGAATTCGCCGCGGCGAATTGAAGCTACGGCAACTCAGTGGTCGAGAGCGTCGACGGGCTAGATGTCGAAGGTTGATTCAAATCCTGTAGCGAAATTTTTTCAATAACCGATCCTTGAAGAGATGATTAAACCTATCGATATGAATAACTTTTCCTACTGGACCAAAGCTGGGAACTCAATAAAAAGGGACATAGAACAACTATGAAGTAATTGCTGTTGCAGCATAGAACTATCGATAGTGGACGCGGATTGGAACGTTACTGTACTCGTACGTTTGTTATATTTATATTATACTTCAGTGTCATACGAGAAGAATAAACGTGTTATTCTTAATCCTTATCCTTATCCTTATCCTTATCCTTATCCTTATCCTTATCCTTATCCTTATCCTTATCCTTATCCTTATCCTTATCCTTATCCTTATCCTTATCCTTATCCTTATCCTTATCCTTATCCTTATCCTTATCCTTATCCTTATCCTTATCCTTATCCTTATCCTTATCCTTATCCTTATCCTTATCCTTATCCTTATCCTTATCCTTATCCTTATCCTTATCCTTATCCTTATCCTTATCCTTATCCTTATCCTTATCCTTATCCTTATCCTTATCCTTATCCTTATCCTTATCCTTATCCTTATCCTTATCCTTATCCTTATCCTTATCCTTATCCTTATCCTTATCCTTATCCTTATCCTTATCCTTATCCTTATCCTTATCCTTATCCTTATCCTTATCCTTATCCTTATCCTTATCCTTACTAATATTATAAATGAGAAAGTGAGTTTGTTTGTTTGTTTGTTTGTTTGTTTGTTTGTTACGCATTCACGCCGTAACTACTGAACCGCTCATCATGAAATTTTGCATACAAGTTCTCTGGAGTACGGAGAAGGACATAGGCTACCTTTTATCCCGGTAAAAAGTACTATTCCCGAGGGATCGACATTGACGCGGGCGAAGCCGCGGGCGAAAGCTAGTAATATTATAAATGCGAAAGTGAGTTTGTTTGTTTGTTTGTTACGCTTTCACGTCGTAACTACTGAACCGCTCATCATGAAATTTTGCATACAAGTTCTCTGGAGTACGGAGAAGGACATAGGCTACCTTTTATCCCGGGAAAACGTACTATTCCCGAGGGATCGACATTGACGCGGGCGAAGCCGCGGGCGAAAGCTAGTAATATTATAAATGCGAAAGTGAGTTTATTTGTTTGTTACGCTTTCACGCCGTAACTACTGAACCGATCATCATGAAATTTGGCATACAAGTTCTCTGGAGTGCGGAGAAGGACATAGGCTACCTTTTATCCCGGGAAAAAGTACTAATCCCGAGGGATCGACATTGACGCGGGCGGAGCCGCGGGCGAAAGCTAGTAAAGAATATAAAGAAACAGTATTTCTTCAGATTTAGAACATGAAGATTGTGATGTAGCAGTTTCATTTATATTTTTAAAATGAATATGAATACTTTTACAATAGTTTCTTAAATATAGCATCATCTATAGTTCTAGAGCAACGATAACTTAATCCAAAAAATATAATATTAAGAGAAGTAGTCTTTTAAAAGACTGCGACTCCGTACGCATAGTTTTTTACGCTTTTTTTATATTCCACACTTTAGAAGAAACGACGATGATACAATGCAAATGAAAAAAACTGCAGATACGGCATCGAGTACGCGCACCCTCCCGTACTGCTACTTGCTATACCTTTATTTCCTTCCCAAATCCAACAAATTCCAATCCTTCCCCAGCTTCTAAATGCTTGCAATGGGCAGCAGCGTCGGAAGAACAAGAAACCACAGAAACTGCACTCGCCAATACAGGTGGATTGGCGAACACTATAAAGGATATTGTTATACTTACCAAGCGATAAATATAACAGTATCCTCTCATGGAACGAAGAACCCATGCGAGAGCCCTTTGACCAACCGTATCTAACCGGAGGCCCATTCTTTCTCTCCGCACCCATTTCTTCCCCCCCATTTCTTTTCCCTATCTCCTTTCCCAACTCCTTGATAGGTCAGCAATGCTCCTGTTACACTCTGGTATTGCAGTTGTCCATAGGCGGCGTTGATCACTTACCATCAGATGACGTGCTTGCTTGTTAGCCACCCTATATGATAAAAAAGTAACAATGGACTTCATACGACTGAAATGATTATGAAGTAATTGCTCAATTTAAATCGTATATGATGTAATCCAACAAAGGTTGACGTATGGTGGATATGACACAAATTTTACTCACAAAACTATGAAAACAATGAGTTTCTTTATTAGCACAATACTGTACACACAGTACTTACAGTTTCCCAACACGTACTGTGAGTTAGGGAAAATCACCCGTAGCCGTGTGGTTTCCGGCAGAGTAGAATAGGACCACTCTTAGTTTTTCCATGGAGGTCATAAGAGGTGACTTAAGAAACATAAGCTAAACAAAGCTCATAAACATAAATGAGACCTCTCCAACCCGTCTGGCCAGCGAGGAGAATGTAGGCCAAATCTTCTGTTTGCTCTGGCCAAGTATGACTCCAGTATCTGGCCAAGTATGACTCTAGTAGTACAGGGAGGGTCATGCTCCTGCAATGGAGACTGAAAAGACCTGATGATGATGATGATAACACGTACTTAAAGTTAAGACATATGAGACAAACATATTACACAGACATTAACAAAAACAATTCTTAACGATTACTTTAACACTTTCGCCTTTCATTGTAAACGATGCCTAATTCTTCCCAATTTAGTTGAGTACTAAAAGATGTTCTCACGTCTAACGACGTCTTCACTAATCACTGATATTTTTGTCTCGGAGCCAATGCCCTATAGAAGATCTTACATTAGGGTTTGTCTACTTAATTTCACGCTTTTCTCAATCCTTTAATCTAATTGAAGAACTTAGACTTAATTTAATAGAAACTATACCACCTTATAGTTTGGCATTATGGTCAGGGGTATGATCCTTAACTGCCTGACTGGTGGTTGCAGATATGGCATCGAGTACGCGCTTGCTGCCTCCCGAACTGCTACTTGCTTTTTCCCGTTGTGAGCAGTATCCCAAAGAAACTGCGCTCGCCAACCCTGCCGAGCGTGGTGAGTATGGCAATATCCTCCCATGGAAAGAAGAATCCTTGGGAGAAACCCATGTCCAGTGAATTTTTTGTGGCTTTAATGATGATGATGATGAATACCGCCTTATTATAAAACAAAGTCTTACTTTTGTACCTAGGCTAAATTATTTTCCGACCAAAATAAGTTAAACTTACAATAGTATAATAATAAATAAATAAATAATACGGTAATACACACAAAACCAAATTTACTTTGGCTTTCTTTCAGTTATGATTGTCAATTTGTAGCTTCAGAGTTTTGTAGCTTGAATGTTTTAAACCACACAGCAATAATAAATCGCTTAAGATAGGGGAACATGAATATGCTCTAAACGTAATTTTCATGGTTCCGTACCCAAAAATGCAAAATAGAACCCTAACTTTAAGCCTCCGATACCGTCCGTCCAGATGGACGGACGGTATCGGAGGCTTAAATTTACGGTACGTTCTATCACAGAACTGTACCTATCAAACTGTTATACGTAGAGACTTGGAATTTCACAGTATGTGTACATCTATTGACGTAAAGCGCCCTAACGTCCAAACATATTTGTCAAACTTTGCATTTTGTTTGTACATTTTCATCACACATCGCACACATAACAGCCTTCGTGGTCCAGTGGTTAAGGCGTTTGCCTGTTGACCCGGGGGTCGTGGATTTGATTCCCACCGGAAGCATACTTTGTTTAGTTGTTTCCAGTTTGGCTAGGACATTGCAGGCTTGAATCACCTGATTGTCTGCCTGTGGTCCCGGCTGCCATCTGGTAGTCGTTAAAGAAACCACGTCAGAGGCCGAGAGGTGGTTCCGAAGAACTCTGACACCAGGGTGTGCATGTGCATGGTCGATTGACAGTGACACCTACTCGAAATGATGATGATCGCACACATATCAACAAGTTTGACAAACAAGACTTCACTTTCAAAACAGTTTTCGCCTCGAAGTGACGCTTTCTTTTTTATGTTTATCTATATATTCTTCAGATTTTAATTTCCACAGGCTGTGGAAATTTTTTAACAACCTGTCTCAGCGGCGGTCAGTCAAAAATGGCCAGTTTGTTTGACTAGCATGACTGTTAACCTTCAAACATATATGATAAGCACACCGTCAATCAAGCCAAACCCCACAGCGAAACCCGCAGTTTGTTTGACACACGTCAAACATTACCACAGACTGTCAAATAATTTGCCAAACACGTAAATTATGACAAATTATTTGAGCGTTTACAGCCTCTTTTATAACAACAAATAAATATATACGGACAAATCACACAGATTGAGCTAGCCCCAAAGTAAGTTCGAGACTTGTGTTATGGGATACTAACTCAACGATACTATATTTTATAACAAACACATATATAGATACACATCCAAGACCCAGGCCAATCTGAAAAAGATCATTTTCCATCTTGACCTGGCCGGGGATCGAACCCGGTCACTCCGTGTCGCAGGCAGGCGTGTTGACCGCTGCGCCACGGAGCCAGTCAATAATAAAATTAAAATTAAAAGGGGGTCCCATTCAAAAAACGTGTTCTTTCGTCGTTTTTCTTCTATTGTGTCGAAGTTGCTTCTCAAAACATAGATAATTAAGAATAATAGTGATCGTGCTCGAAAGAGTTTGGTTAACCTCACAAGAGCGGCCCTTAGCGTACTCATACATCAGAGTCCCCATACAAAAACGTGGTTTTTGTAGTTAAATATTGAACAGCGGAACTGAACCTTTAGTACTAATGTAACTCATACTTCGCCAGTTCTTATTCACACTTATCGGAAATTTTCCGTAAAAGAACAAGACAGCGTCAATCATTTCGACGTTTGACCCTGTCTTGCTCTTTTCATGTATCAAATGTGTCACCGATTTATTAGTCAAATTGTCCAATACTAAATCCTGATGTAATTCGTCTACTTGTCTTTGAATACCTTTTTTTCCTAGCCTATTGGTGTTGTGTCCTACTAGGTAATGGCCTCCCTCTGGATTCTCCACTCATCCCTATCCTTCGCTACTTATGGCCACCCATTTTAAAATTTATCGAGGTCGTCCCTCCATCTCCTTCTTGGTCTGCCTCTGCCACGGCAGTCATCCGGTACCCAGAAAGTGGCAAGTTATGCCCACCTTTCTGGCCGCATGCGACAAACATGTCCTGCCCAGCCCTATTTCAACTTGGTAGAACTGCCAAGTTAAAATGGGGCTGGGCACCTACATCCGCAATTCATGTTATGGAGCGCAGCTCGGTGTTCCTAACTTTGTCTATAAGTCGAAAGCCAAGCAGGCTGCGCTTTGCTTACAATTTTGCTTTGAATATATGAACAATATTTTTTCAGGCAAGTAGGCGACCAATACTGTTGAAGAGTTTCTTTCGGCGTCTTCTTCTCTGCAGTGGTCGGTTCCGAAACGCTAGTAGTTTGTAGCTTTTAAACAAGAATTAATAATTTGAATATAATAAAATAAGTATTATTTAATTTTAAAGGTGAATTGACGTGAAAAAGTGCCTGAAAAGGCCTATTTTCTGAATAAATCTTTGAATCTTTGAATCTTTTTATTTTTCACCGTGGTTATCGTAAAACCATTTACTTAAAAATGGTGTCAGCGTAGCATAGCAAAGATATCATTACCAAAGAGCTGGTTGGAAGGTACCCATAGAAACACTCATACTAAAGATGATAAAATAATCTCGTCATAATACAAAACTAGGAACAATTTTCAGTATCTGGTTTAAATTATAATCCACCCAAAACAAATTGACAGTGACATTTGAGAAAACATTAAAGTAATGAGTGTTGACTTATGTAGTTGGACCACCGGTCTCGGAGTCACGGGCGACAATGTCAATAGATTCTCCAGGCGGTATAAAATTGAGTTTATTTTCTCCAACCATTTTCTTAATCTACAGATATTTTAGGACATTATAGCTACACCAGATTTAACATAACAATAATTTTGATACTATTTTGTGTAGTCTTGTGACTGAACTGATATACCCTGTCCTACAGTCTCCAGGCCTCCAAGTCCGGACTATGTCTACACAATGATTATTTTAATCAATTCGATTTATCACCTTGAGCACACTATAAAATAATAAATATATGACAAAGAGATGCACGTTGTTTAAAAACTCAATTGACCTGTCACTTTGCCGGACATTTGGGTACAAGAGCCGGATCAGCCCACCAGTTTGGCTGGACATTAGGTTTAATTATATATTAATTATTATTTCTTATATAATTGTAATTGTCTCTTACAATTAATTACAATTCATAAATTCATTTAAATAATTCCTTAGTTTCATAAAAACAGTTCTTTAAAACATATATACTAAATTAACTAATGACCTTTACCCACTTCTTAATATCTTGACTTTTTTAAATCACCATAATCTATTCAATTTGTTACTCAATGTAATGAAGTCTTTTTTATAGTTATGAAATTTCAAGTTTTTATTTTAGTTATTGATGTAAATGTAATTATTATTAGACTTTAGACACAATGTTAAAATTGTTATTGAAATTGAAATAAATAAATAAAATGCGGCCATAAGGTCTTATAGACCTGAGCTCTGTCTACCTCGCAAGGTAAAAAGACGTGATACTATGTATTTGATAAATAAAAATCTTACCAAAAAGCAGTAGCAGCAGGTCACTTAGCGCCAAACTGAACAGGTAATAGTTTGTGGCCGTATGCATTGCCGGATGCCGCACGATGACCACGCATACAGCCACATTCCCCGCCACACCAGTCAAGAAGATTACCAGTAATACTACTGAGATTGGTATGATCTCCTGTAGTGGCAACCTTCGGGGTCCCATCATCCAATACAGCATCTCTTCCTCGCTGCAGTCGAAATAACTTAAGTTTGTACATCGCTGATAAAATTTTTCGTTGCTCTCGTTAAAACGAAGAAAGCTTTCCGCCATTTTGATTTTTTTAAATTTAAATAAGTCTTTTAAACATTTTTGATATTTAAAGTTCACTCACACAGGGGAAAGTAAGTGATATTTATCTAACACACAGAGAAGAATATATCACTTTTTATACTTTTGTTCACTTAATCGTGCTACAAAGTTACACTTATTAACTTCGTCAGAAATATTTACATAATTTCACAAAAAACAGTTAGTTGAGTTTTCAAAGTCAAGTTTTTAGCACTTAATTATAATAAAAGTTTTAAGCATAGCGTTTAGTTAGATAAAGGATCTAGATTTAATAACTAATTATTACTATAAATAAATTGCCATAAATTAGTTCATTATTCACTTAAAAGTTACAATTAACGACTAGTTAGACATATACACATAACAATTTAACACTGAATTGTAAAACTTTTTTTTTAATATGGCACATTCACTAAAATATTGCATACAACTGTTTTCATACGTGCACGAAGTTCGTAGAGTTTCGTAGACTCGTAGCGGGCTACGACGCTACAGCGCTACGCGACCGTCGTTCGTAGCGTCTACGCGGCTACTGACTTCAACTCTCCGGTCAACTTAGTGCGGTGTTGGTTAAGTAATTTAAGTACTGGAATTGAATTATTGCCACTAGGGAAGGGCATACCGCATATTTTTTGGGAGTTGTCTGACAATTCGGCTACATTGCAGCTTCCAGCATCACAGATGGACTTAATTACACGCGAAAGCTTAAAATTGTATGTATTGTATATCAAATACTGATATGGACTGGAATTCAATGCACAAAATGTCCATATTTTTTAGGGTTCTGTTGCCGCTTTAACAACAAATACTAAAACATAGAAAAAAATAAATATAAGGGGGCTCCCATACAACAAACATGATTTTCTTGCTTGATATTGATAACGGCAATAGTCAGACACTTGAAATATTCACGGAATATTTAGTTATATATTCACTTTAAAAATTAATAATTAAATAAAAATTAAATTAATATTAAAGGGTCCCATACAATAGACATGATTTTTTGCCGTTTTTATAGATAACGGTACGGAACCCGTTGTGCGCGAGTCCTACTTGCAATTGGCCGGATTTTTATTTATTAACCGACTTAAAAAATAAAGGAGGAGTTTTTCAATTCGATTGTATTTTTTTAATGTTTGTTATATTATAAATCTAATGTTTGTTATAATATAGTTTATAAATTCTGGAAAATGGGTATGGGTGTAATTGGTCTTATTTAAATTTTATTAAAATCGGTTGAGAAGTTTGATTTAAGTTGGTTATTTTAATATATCTAATAGAATTTTAAGTCTAATATAATTGACCGAGCGAGCGAAGCGTCTCAGTTTCCACTGGCCCAAAATTCTTTTGTCCGTCTGTCTGTCTGTCTGTCTGTTCTCGCCTACAGGTCGCATTTCTCAACCGATTATCATGAAATTTTGGGAGCAAGTTCGGTAATTATATAGAATTTTTTTGTCGAGCCAGTTTTTCGAAATTTAAAAAAATGGCGGCAATATGGGGGTCCGAAACTTAAAAAAACTCATAGGACAGCAATTTAAAATAAAATTAAAAAATGTCATTAGACTTTTTCGTTATTCTTATTAAGACGCAACTTTTTTGTCTCAACAACTTTTTTATACGATAAACTTGAACATGTTTATAGTCGGCAACTTGCCCAAAAGTTGTCTGAAAACGATTTTCTGTATATTTTTTTGTATAAGTGCATTCAGTATGATTTTCAGATGATGCTCAGAAGAATAATTGTACATACGAATCTATGGTATGACAAGCATGAAAATGGCGCGTAGTAACAGTGACGTCGGCGATACAGAGATTTTTTTTTTTTATATAAACGTACCATGTGCGGTATCAAATAAAAGGGCTTTATGAGTAGATTACACAGAAATTAACTTCATTCCCATATTGCTGAAACCCACAGACTATATGTAGTACAAAGTTAAATATAAACTGAAATGAAAGAAGTTGAAGTACGTGAAGTGGGAGAGGGAGTGAAATTGAACAACTTTCCCTAAGGAACATATATAGAAATATGAAAAATATTTTTTGGCTTAAAGCATGATACTGCGAACATGACTGAAAACACTGAATAAACTTAGAATCCTGAAAAAAATAAAAATAAATAAAAAGGATTCACACGCTATCCTGTGACTTGAACCCGGGCCTTATAGGTGCCGGCCACTTCTTTACGTAAAGTTCGCATGTTTGTCAGCCATAGCAGTTAAAATTAGCGTCCTATTAAAAAATTTACCAATTAGTAACAATTATGAAACCGGGTAAGTACTTAAACTTTGCCTCCCATTCACCCAAGCCAAGTTCGCTATTCCGATATTTCCGATCTTGATCACACCAACTTAGTTAATGTGTACAAAAGCATACTAAACATGGTGCTCAAGGGCCGCGTTTCCATACAAGAGTAGTCCCCTGATTCCTCGTCGGATAGTACCAATAAAGCAATCATTTTTTCACAAAAAAAAATCCGTATGTTAAAATTTTTTCATAATTGATTTATTTAAAGAGATATGAACCTTCAAAAACATGAAAAATTAGTATGAATTTCCGTTGTGTTCAAACATCAAGAATACAAATTTGGGCAATTACATAAGAAAAAGAAAACACAGAAACACATCCATAGCTTATTTGAAATTTTTAATGTGAATTTTTAATGTAAGAAAATCGGTTAATTTTCGGAAAAGAAATCAGAGGACTACGAAGCGTTAATTTTGTGTACTTTTTATAGGTTTTCCGGCCGAGCTGCAGTTATCTCTATCGCACTCTGCGGGGTTTGTTTGGGCACGCGGCGCGACAGCAATAGATAGAATTGAAAAATAGGTATTTATAATATTATAAATACCTATTTTTCAATTCTAATTAAGAGCAGCGGGGATTGGGAAATAGTAACTGAAGAAAATCATCCTTTAGTCTATTAGCATAACAGTAACGATATATTTTAGTATAGTCGAGATATATTTTAGAGCACTGGAGGGCAAATGTGGATGTTGGTTGTAAGGGCTCGCGAGGTCTACTGTTCTCGCAGAACCACTAGTTTTTATTACACATTATCACGCCGTACACGCATATTTAGGATAATGACAAGTGCTTTCATTTGGAGTAATAATTGTGTTATTATATCATAATCTGTTTTGTGAGTTTTATAATTATATATTATTCTTTTTAGTATTAATCATCATCATCATCACTTCGAGTAGGTGTCACGGTCAATCGACCATGCACACCCTGGTGTCAGAGTTCTTCAGAACCGCCTCTCGGCCTCTGACGTGGTTCCTTTAACGACTACCAGAGTGCAGCCGGGACCTCCGGCTTAACGTGCCTTCCGAAGCACGGAATCATCTTTATTATCAGACAATCAGGTGATTCAAGCCTGCAATGTCCTAACCAAACTGGAAACAACTAAACAAAGTATGCTTCCGGTGGGAATCGAACCCACGACCCCCGGGTCAACAGGCAAACGCCTTAACCACTGGACCACAGAGGCTGTTCTTTTCCTATGGAACTAATGTTGGCAATTTTTTTTGTCGAAAATGTTGTGAGTTCCCAGCATTGGTCCCATAGGAAAAGTTGTTTATATCGACGGGCTGAATCACTCCTTCAAGGGTCAAACAGGGTTGTAAGGAGGCCCAAGGAAGGACATAGGTTACCTTTATTCCGAGAAATTCTACTGTTCTCGAGGGATCGACATAAATGCAGGCGAAGCCGCGGGCAACAGCTATTAAGTAATATACTTAGAACTTGTTTCACTCCTGGTATTTCAATAAGGCTTTATAAATTCCGAATGTTCGTTAGGCTGACCAGCTGCTTCATTAATGTTGTAATAGTAACGGGAACTTATTAGGGTTCCTTACGACGGATTGACAAAACGGAGTACCGTTTTGTATCACTCTTGTGTCTGCCTGTCCGTCTATCAGAGCCAATTTTTTGCGGATCTGGACTGTTTACGTTTAAATTTGGTAAACTTATAGATTTCATCATCATCCTCATCATCATATCAGCCGCAAGAAGTCCACTGCTGGACATAGGCCTCCCCAAGGATTTCCAATATGACCGGTTGGAAGCGGCCTGCATCCAGCGTCTTCCTGCGATCTTAGTCAGGTCGTCCGACCATCTGGTCGGGGGGTGTCCGACGATGATGATGATGATAGATTTATGTAACCCAAATTAGATTTTTTTCGAGCTCCTCCTTACTTCTGAACGTGTTATTAAGCCATTGGCCCAGCTGTTATAATTGATGGCAGTCGTTAAGCCAGACAGATGCCATTAGGCAGAAAAATATGACACCAGTTTTGGCCACTTATCCTTATCCTTACTATTTATATTATTAATAATATTAGTAATTAGTATTATTAGTAATATTAGTTATAGTGCCGTGTGGTATCCGGCAGAGTAGAATAGGACCACTCCAAGTCTTCCCGTGGATGTCGTAGAAGGCGACTTAGGAAATACAAGCTAAACAAAGCTTATAAAAAAAAAAAAACATCTAAGAGGCCTCTCCAACCCGTCTGGCCAGCGTGGAGAGTGTAGGCCAAGTCCTCTGGCTGCTCTGGCCAAGTATGGCCCTAGTAGTACAGAGAGGGTCGTGCTCCTGTAGTGGAGACTAAAAAAGACCTGATGATGATGATGATTAGTAATTAGTAATCCTTACTAATATTATTAATGCGAAAGTGAGTTTGTTTGTTTGTTTACTTGTTTGTTTGTTTGTTACGCTTTCACGCCGTATAACTACTGAATCGATCATCATGAAATTTTGCATACAAGTTCTCTGGAGTACGGAGAAGGATATAGGCTACCTTTTATCCCGGAAAAAAGGACTATTCCCGAGGTATCGACATTGATGCGGGCGGAGCCGCGGGCGAAAGCTAGTAATATTATAAATGCAAAAGTGAGTTTGTTTGTTTGTTACGCTTTCACGCCGTAACTACTGAAACGATCATCATGAAATTTTGTATACAAGTTGTCTGGAGTACGGAGAAGGACATAGGCTACCTTTTATCCCGGGAAAAACGTACTAAAACAACAACGTACTATAACTAACTAACGTACTATAAAAACAACAACATAATCTAAAATATACCTTGTTGCGTTAATAAATTAAATAAATACATTTTGATGTTGGGGGTTTGGGGTACAAAAATAAAAAAAACTTCAAAAAAGTGTTATACTATTTATACTTTGTGATCATTTATAATAAATGAGCTTATTTAAAGGACCTCAGTTATATTTTTAGAATAATTTTAAATAAAATATAACGTTTTAAAGTTATCCAACAAAATAGACGAATATTGATTATGCCTCTTAACTCCGAAAACACTTGACTAAAAATGATGAAAAAATAGTTTCGTTTTTATTTAAAGACTACCGGAAACCTTATATAATAATAATAATTATAATAATAATAATCGTTTATTTCAGGCAACGAGTAAAACATTACCCAGGCCCATAAATATATATATATACCTTACAGACTAACATACATACAAGAATATATCTTTAAAAACTAGTTTTCACGTAGAGTCGGCGACGTGAGACGCGGGATACCAGCAGGCAGCCTTCCTCGGAACTTCCGATAAACGACTCCCTGCGGCCAGAAGTCCTCCTTCATGAAGGTCTCTAGATGGTGGGTCTCACCACAAATGAATTAAAGCTCACTTTATGGCGAGAAGCCAACTGTTCGACCCTCAATGAACGGCAAACCCTCAATGAAACTCAAGGAAAGGTCGGCACTCTCACCACAAATGAATTTGTGATTTATATGAATTGTTTAGTTTTATTGTACTCATCAAAGTACAATGAAGGTCCAAATAAAAAACATAAATTCATATCACGGAACCCTCTGTAAGCGAGTTCGACTCGCACTTGACCATCTGTGCTAAAATTTTCTTTAGGGACGAACATCCGTCAAAAAGTCGTCAGGGTTGACACCATTTTAATTTGGCTTATAAAGCTGTTTTGCATACTTAAGGCTGTTTGGGGAAGTTCGCCGGAAAATATGATTACTTCGTGTATTAAATATGCATGAAAAATATTGGCTACATCAATATAGAAGTGATGTAGCCAATATTTCTCATGTACTTGGAGTACTTGGAAATCAGTAATATGATTGTTAATGAATTTTATACAATAAATTCATTTAGCGAGCTATTTGAATTCTGCATTTAATAGGAATATTTAAAAGTCGTTGTTTATTTTTTATCAGTGTGTCATAATGTATAAAACGAAGTCTGGTTTGTTTGAACACTAATAATGGGTAAACTGATTTTTATAATCTTTGACTTGGTGGTTTTATTATCACCCTAAATAGCAAAATAACTAATAAAATAAATAAATATTGACGAAGTTCGCCGAAACAGCTATTTAAAAAAAATTGTTCCATTGCGAAACAACATTTGACATGCGAAACAAAATAACACAATCGCCCAAAAAAGAAGGGTAATGTTTTTTCAGAGTTCATTACTTATGAATGTTAGTGAATTTCTTTCATCATCATCATTACAGCTGTCAGAAGTCCAATACTGAACAAAGGCAGCTCCCATGGATTTTTAGTTAATTGAGAGGATATTGCCATACCACCACGCTTTGCAGGCGTAGTTTCTTTCGCTTCTTGTGCTTCCGACGCTGTTTGCTGATTGGAAGCATGCTGGAAAAGGAGAATTTCTGGAATCTGGGAAGGTGTATAATACTGAATAATTTATTTCAAACAAGGTTGTCAAAAGAATGTTCGAATTTCCAAGCATGTTTGAGAAAAAGGATTCGGGAAATAGTAATTTATTTATACCCTGTGTATTTTTATTAAAATACGTAACAACGGGTTACTCACGGACGAAGTAAGTTACTGGCCGACATGTTTCGACCTCATTGAGATATGCTCCGGGCGCGTTTACTCGGACTATATCTGTTAAAAAAGTTGCGGTGGATATAAAAAAAATCGTAGCGACTCCGTCAAAATTCTGTCATCATCATTATCAGGTCCTTTTTAGTCTCCACTATAGGAGCACGACCCTCTCTGTACTACTAGAGCCATACTTGGCCAGAGCAGCTAGAGGACTTGGCCTACACTCTCCACGCTGGCCAGACGGGTTGGAGAGGTCTCACAGATGTTTAAAAGCTTTGTTTAGCTTGTATTTCCTAAGTCGCCTTCTACGACATCCACGGGAAGACTTGGAGTGGTCCTATTCTACTCTGCCGGATACTACACGGCTTAGGACCAGTCAAAAATTCTTTAAGACTTTTGAACGTTTCAAATAGTAGTTCACTTTAAGGTCAGCGGTAAGATGAAGATCATAAAACGGGTAATACTGTTTTATTCATCTACAACCAACTGACACCGTACGAGTATTACTTACATAAAATGTTACGACTTCGATAAAAAGTTTGTCGCGGGGGAGAAGATATATAACGGTGACAAACGGACTTTCCAAGAAATACGAACGTTAGAGGCTCTTGGAAATCGATATGTGACACGCAATGACATTTACCTCACCATAGACAAAACACGTCATAGAATAAAAGCGCTGAAGTGGGTTCTCTGAAATATATTACACCACTTTTATACGTTGCATCGGGTTTGTTTGGCAGTGCAGGATATCACAACCTACCGCCGAATCAATGCGAATGAAAATAGCTGTGAAATAACAAACTTAAAGCTACTAGATAAGATTCAAAATGCCAAAACAACAGAACTCGTACTGTCTCGCTCATAATACTCATGCAACGTGGCGTCCCAGCGAACTCCAGACATGGTGCGAACGCATCAGCCAATAGCAGACGGTTATTTTCGCGCCATGCAAAGAATTGATGAATCCCCATCTAGGATGGGTGACTGCAAGTGGCATAAAAATATCTCGAGTTTCTCCGTGCTTTGGAAAGCAAGTTTAGCCGTTGGTCCCTGCTGTCATCTTAATGGCGGTCATTAAGCTATGTCAGATACCTTAAGGACGCTTGAAAGATCTGACACCAGTGTTGGACACTTACACACACAAAAAACAACAATCAAACATTTCCAAAAACCCCTTATAGTCACAGAATAAGTACTAGTACTCGTACTTACGTACAGAAGTCGCACCCTGCAATGGTACTCATTGAAACATCATTTCAATTTAGTAAGCAATGCGGTGTAATTTAGCTTGCGTCGGAACGCAGTATCTTTTCGTTTAGATACCTACAGGATCCATTACAAGCTAATTTTATTCTTATAGCCCTGAACAAACGATTCATAATTCTATGAAGTTGGTGAACACATGTGACCAAACGCTCCGGTTGGATTTGCCCGGTTTTACCGCTTCGAAGTGGTCGCCACGCGAAGAGTAGTGACATGTCTGTCACAGTCTCTGTCTTTCACACATTGTCCTTGATGTCACAAAAGGTGACGGCTGAAAATCAGTGCTGGTCACAAATGTGTCCAGCGTAACTGAGCCATCACCTATTGTAGTATACTTTTATTAATTGTATTTTTTTTGTTTGTGTTTCTACAATAAATATTTTTCATTTCATTTCATTGCTGGCATCATGGCTATCATTATCGTCATATGCACATTTGGTTAACACTTTGACAGCCAAAATCGCAGACACAATAGTGTTTCAATTGTTTGCCGGTCACCAGTGACCTGCGTGGCGTCTAAGGTGTTAATAAACAGCAATTAAAAGCATTTATTGATAACCGGCTATCAAAAGAGGTAAGCTTACATCGTTTTTATGTGAACGATAAGCGTATCTCGTTGAGCGGGCTGATGCGATGTCCATAGAAGGTTAAATATCATTGGTATTACTAAGATATATTTTATTTAAAGGGCAAGGCAACTGTTTCTGGATGTTGCAAATAGTATTGAAATAAAATAGACCTAGCTAACTAATTTAAACTTAGCTATAAGTAAATTTACGTCAACAATATTTTGTTGTAGTATATAATATGTTAACGTTCACCAAATGATATTTGAAGTATCTTGTGATGAACAACAAACAGTTACAAAATACAGATCATTCACACTCGTTCCATTGGCGAATAGTTCCATGGAACTACTAAGAACTTTTTTCTCAATAGTTCCATTGACATTCTGAAGTCAATGGAACTGAGAAAAAAAGTCTAAGTCTTACAATGGTATTTACTTTTGGTTTTATCTCATTTTTTTATATACTAGCATTTACCCGAGGCTCCGCTCACATTAATTTCGATTTCTCTAAAACAGTACTTTTTTATGGGATGAAAGATAAACTAAATTTTAGTATCTATACAAAATTTCTTGTTGAATAGTTCAGTAATTAGGCCTGGAAGCGTCACAAACAAACAACTCACTTTCGCATTTCTAATATTAATTTAGACTCTGTATTCGATAAATGTTTTTAATACTTATGTTTCTCTGATTTACTTTAGAAATTGTAACTTTAATAATTCGATAAATAACTCTTTCTCACTTTGGAAAATCATCTGAAAAGTAAAAAATTGTGAGTGATGCATCACGTCTTCCGTAAATAAAGCCGGTTAAGCTGGCCATCCATCACCCTAATGTCTCTCCCTATTACGAGTGAATGTGGGTGCTTGCATTCGACTGCCAGGAGGTGGAAATAAATAATGAACCATATTTTTTAGGAAAAATAATAACATCGTTTTGTCAGCAATTCGTCAAGGTCATTGATAAGCTTAAATTGTCATTTTTCTAATCTTTCCCCCTCCCGATCGTCAATCACAATGAAAATTTTGGTAGTTGTTTTTTTTTTTAAACTTATTTTCTATTTTTTTTAAATTTATCTATACTAATATTATAAAGCTGAAGAGTTTGTTTGTATGTTTGATTGTTTGAACGCGCTAATCTCAGGGACTATTGGTTCAAATTGGAAAATTCTTTTTGTGTTGGATAGTCCATTTATTGAGGAAGGCTTTAGGCTATAAAACATCACGCTGCGACCAATAGGAGCGAAGCATCAATAAAAAATGTTTTGAAAACGGGAGAAAATTAATCATCTATACTAATAAAAAAAACTAATCATAATAACAGAAATTGCCGCGGACGAAGTCTTCTATATATCTTGGAGAGGTATAACACTTACTGGTCGATTATGCCGGCAACAAATTAAGAAATTTGCTTATGTCAATTCCCGTTTTCTGGCGCGGAATTTTTGAGGAAAATATTTTGCCGGTGTCATTTTTAATTAAAATTCTTTTATTTTATACTACCTGGGCAATTTCGCTCAAATTAATACACAGTTATAAAGAAGATTTTGTATGCCAACAAAGATTTTAAAAATTAATTAACGCCTACTCAATAAAATGTAATATTTTGTATAACTATGTTTAACTATGTAATATATTATAACTATGTTTTTTAGACTTAAGTTGACATTTTCCTATTTGACTAGCTCCGTGGCGCAGCGGTCAACACGCCAGCCTGCGATACGGAGTGACCGGGTTCGATCCCCGGCCAGGTCAAGATGGAAAATGATCTTTTTCAGATTGGCCTGGGTCTTAGCTGTGTATCTATATAAGTATTTGTTATAAAATATAGTATCGTAGAGTTAGTATCCCATAACACAAGTCTCGAACTTACTTTGGGGCTAGCGCAATCTGTGTAATTTGTCCGTATATATTTATTTATCCTATTCCATAATCATCATAAGTCATCATCATTCCAGCAGAAGTCCACTGCTGGACAAAGGCCTCTCACCAGGCTCTCCCAAGGATTGTTCATTCCATGGCAGGATATTGCCATACTCACTACATTTGGCAGACGGATTGGCGTGTGCAGTTTATTTGGCATATTATGCTTCCGATGCTGCTGTCCTTCGGAAGCATTTTAAGCTGGGAAAGGATAGGAATTTGTTGACTCTATGAAGGGAAGTATCCTAATACCTTTAGTATAAGGACACTACACACTCTCTCTCTCTCTCTCTACTACACTCGGATAAATTGGGGAAAAGCAAGTAGAAGCTTCTGCAACCACCGGACAGGCAGATAAGAATGACATCCCTCCCTATTATATAATAGGCAAATGTCAACTTAGTCTACCTGCAAAAATAAAAGCCGTAAATTTTCAAACCGTTAAGTGTAATAATAATGAAAGCTCTCATCTTGGAAAAAAGTACTGTTTCCAAGGAGGCTATTCTATATTCACGTGGACGGAGCCGTGGCCGAAATGTAGTTCAATAATGGAAATCACAGATTTAAAAAAAAAATTGTCTCTTCTTTGATGGAAATAGAACGTGACTTTACAAAAAAAGGTGTGTATGACATTGTTAGCCCACGTCTGCTGTCAGTTTCAGCCACGGAGAGGCTCTCGCAAAAACACTGAGATAAACCAGAGACGGGCCTTTTTTGAGGCAAAAAAGATTACGTAGTGGATGTCTAAGGCCCTCAGCACACGGCGTATTTTAAACGCGCCTACGACCCGCTTTTACAGCGCCGTAGATGCCGATTTTTGCGTTTATCTGATTCAAGCGCGCCAACAATATATACAATACAGTAAACGCGTGTTTCACGATGGCTCCGTGTGCTTAGGTTACAAAGGTTGCGTTCGAATCTCGTTTTGAAGCGCGTATACGCGCGTCATCAGCGCGTTGTCGACGCGTTAAAAATATGCCGTGTGCTGAGGCCCTAAGTCACAGACTTGAAAAATATATTTTTGCTTTGATTCGAGTTGATAAGTGTGTGGCGACGTTTAGGTAACTTAAAAACTTAACTTATTTAAAAATATTTGATACTTAAGTTTTAATTGCTTGTGCCTATTATATTTCATTATTTCTTATATATTTTTTAGATTCAAGTAATCATGTTTAACTTGATTTTTTTTTGTCACCAAATAAGGAGCTGGATGGTCCGGTGGGTCTGAGCGTTATTAGCGCTAACGTATGTTAAGCAACCCTAAACGAGGTCCCTATTGGGATGGGTAACCGCAAGTGTTGGCCACTTACACACACGAACAGCAACAAGTCCAAAATATGAATACACAGCGTTTTCATTCTAAAGTTAAGATGTACTAGATGATAAGAATAACTTTACCTATATCCATATTTACCTGTCTGTACCAAGATTGCTTGTATAACGTGAATATGACCTTATTCGCCGTAATGTCCTAAATATTGGCTTACGGAGAAAACGTAAATTCAGAATTATCTGTATTTGTTTGTTTTATACACCACATTAGTGGTGTATAAAACAAACATATACGAAGCGAAGAACAAATACGCTTTTAGTTAGGTCATAATGTGATAGCAAACAATATTATGCGGGTGCCGCGCGAACGAAAAACGTCGCTACCGCGCAAGCCATTAGGCTGCGCAGAACCATTAGGCGATTATGAAAAAAGATGAAGTCTTAATATTTTCAGATTTATATTTTTATAGCTTTCACATGTCGATCCCTCGGGAATAGTACTTTTTCCCGGGATAAAAGGTAGCCTATGTCCTTCTCCGCACTCCAGAGAACTTGTATGCAAAATTTCATGATGATCGGTTCAGTAGTTACGGCGTGAAAGCGTAACAAACAAACAAACAAACAAATAAACAAACAAACTCACTTTCGCATTTATAATATTAGTAAGGATAAGGATAAAAAAATAAGAACGGGCGCGACCTCAGAGATATACAATATTTATATATTGTCATGTGAGAATTATTGTTTTAAACTAAATTTCATACGTATCTGTTTCAAATTCCAACAAGGGGGCGATCTTGTGCAAGGAGGATCGATGAAAATGACATAAATACGTTTCATGTACTTATTTAATTAATTCAGCGCATAGTACTAGTGATTTGAAAACACGTCAATTTTCACAATTTCGTGCACCGTCACGATTTTTGTTCATATACTTACATACATATATATTACCATGTCTTTATCCCTTACGGGGTAAACAGAGCCTAAAGCCATGAAACCGAAAGGCCACATTTAGCGTGCTGGTGGGCGTAAAAGTGAAAAACGGAATCAAAATACTGATGGGTTGCTAGCCGTATCTCCTATTGTCATGATTGTTAAGATTTTCGCCCATTCTCTTGACCGGCTTTGTTCATGTTCCGCTATTATTTTCGTCGGGGCAATGTCCCATAAACTGAAATTGCTATGGAAAGTTTGGCTGTCACGTTTCTAAACATATATTTCACACCATCACGTCTTTTTCCCTTGCGGGGAAGACAGAGCCCAGCCGGCCTACTTGCTAACTTAGTGTACATTGTTTGATAGTTACTTCAAAATACAATGCGGCTTTAGTATAATTGACTTTTTTATTTAAGATATATAAAATGAAATGAATGATGAAATTACCATATAAAAGTTTTACACCGTAATAGTCAAAGTTAGCGAGAAGGCTTGCAGTCACATTAAATTGAACCTTATTGCCTTCATATAAGGTTCAAAATGTATACCTCCGTTGCCTAATCAAGGGTTAAGACTTAAAAGCCATGTCTAGTGGTGTCATGGTGGTGGGCGTTAGATGGAACACGAAATCATAATAGCGACGGGTTGCTAGCGTTACCTACTAACATGATTCATCATATTTTCGCCTAATCCCTTGACCGGCTTTTACGATCTGCGTAAGAAAAGCAACTAGACATTCTACTTCTTTTTCGCCAGACTCCCAGCATAGATCAAAACATAGTCAGTTAAAAATGTAATTTCGTCGCTTTTATTTTATATTTTATTGATTTTATGTAGGTAAAAAAGAAATAAAGTAAATTTACAAGAACCCCTAATCTAAAAAACGCTTTGCTTCGAATAAGAAAACGCAAACAAAAGTAAGTATCTTCTTGTCCTTCTATCATATCATCAAATCTTTAATCAAAATACCTTAATTTCCTTCCCAAATCTAACAACTTCCTATCCTTTCCCAGCTTAAAAATTAAGACTACTGGAGTCAGAACAGACATACATACATACGTGCGAAAAACATTACCGTACTTCTTCGGAAGAATACGAATCTAATGATGTCTCACCACAGACAAGGGTGTATATCACACTTCGAACTTGGTCAAGTCGTTTAGGCTACAGGAGACGACAATGGAACAAACATACATACACATACATACGCGTGAAAAACATTACCGTCCTTCTGAGTAGAGCAGTCGGGACAAAAACTAGTGAACCGTCAGTATTTTTAGACGTTTTGTTTATTTTCGAAGTCGTAACAAAATTGTAAGGGCACAAATATATTTAAAAAATGATATAAAGTCCCTAATGTGTTTCCAAATGAAGATGAGAGTAACAAACGAGCAAACAAAGTCGTACGTCATTCATGTTAATTAAACGATCTTTTTGGTTACAGACTTAACAAATTATGGAATATGTAAAACTGAAATTTCGTACAGAGATAATTGTAACGCAACTGAGACGCGAACTGCAATACTGGCGTGTCGTCATAGCCCCATCATTATAAATTATTTTTAATTCAGTTGAAGAAAACAAATTGATTCATCACAAAAATTAGCAAATTTATATATACAATACTTACATTCTTAAATTACCATCATATATTCATATTCATTTATTTTGTCAGCCATAGGTAATACATAGGTGTTAAACAAAACATTAAAGTATAGTGCTCTATGCTGCGCCGTTTGGCAAACAAATTCATCATCATCCAAGCGTTTTCTCGGTTGGGAGCCTGGGGTCCGTATAATAGCACTCATCATCATCAGGTCTTTTTAGACTCCACTGCAGGAGCATGACCCTCTCTGTACTACCGGAGCCATACTTGGCCAGAGCAGACAGAATATTTGGCCTACACTCTCCTCGCAGTCCAGACGGGTTGGAGAGGTTTCATTGATGTTTATGAGCTTTGTTTAGATATTTCCTAAATCGCCTCTTACGACATCCACGGGAAGATTTGGAGTGGTCCTATTCTACTCTGCCGGAAACCATACGGCTAATGACAGCACTCATGCTGTGAATATGATTTGGTGAATGTTTTTACTGCCGACTGACGCCAACCCTTGAAGTAAGTACAAGCGTTGCCTGTACCGGACATCGAACTGTCTCGTCAGCAGGCTGGCGTGTTATGCACTGCGCAACTAAGGCGATCTACTTATACACCCCATTATTTAAATATATAACCAACTTATAGTCTCTTTTATGACGTGATAACGTCGTAGAAATCGATGAACGCCCGCTGCACGCTCAAAAACCTGTCACCTTGTTCAAGCGAGAGCACGGAACAAACGATAGAGGGACGATCGGCTTTTTTTATGTTATAGGGCGGCAAACGAGCAAGCGAGTTACCCTTGCTCCGTGGAGTCACCTGATGGTAAGCGATCAACGCTACCCATGGACAACTGCAAAACCAGAGTGTGACAGGAGCATTGCCGGCCTTTCAAGGACTTGGGGGGAGGACATTGGGAGTAGGGCAAAATGGGGAACATGGGGGAAGGGGGAGAAGGATCTCGGCTTTCCCACTCACCGAACGAAGCATAGAAGTGGTAAAGCTTCTACTCAAACGTCGATTTTCTGTGAGAGTGTTGTACTTCCCCGGATGAGCCGGCCCATGCATGCTACTAGCACAAATGAATTTTGCCGGTAGCATGGCTCTATCACAACAATGGCGTTCGGCTCGTGACGCATCTATCTCTCTCCCACCGTTATCACGTAAAATTTTCGTCCGTAAAACCACTCTACAGATAGCCAAGTTTTGTTTGCTAGTAATTACACAATTTCACGCCAAAAAGATAACGCGTTTGTGTCAGAAATGTGAATGCCATATTTTTCGTCCTCGTTCAAATATATTTTTGTTCAAGATATGGAATTCGTATTTCAATGGCGCTATCGTGTGTTTCCCGGTAGGCATAACAAATGGTAAAACACACAAACACACGTATGTATGGTTCCTTTGTTCGCTGGGTTTAAACTTATCGCTTTTACTGGGTTCTCTTTATTTGCGTTATTTAAATTTATTCCAAACAGTCAACACCTTGATAGGGAATGTTTATTTAATGTTTTCTTTGAATTGTCTACCAACTGGCTTTGGAACATTGTGATAGTGATAATATGACGGTTATCATCATCATCTCAGCCGCAAGAAGTAAATGGGTCTCTTCGTAAAGCAGAAAGCCTTATTCTTAAAACTCGTTAGACGGACTGTGAAGGATTTTGAGAAGAAATGTGGAATGGGCTTCATTCGACATCGTCTCTGAAACGCCTTACTACTTTCAATCCGCCTCGTTTCTGTCAAAATTCGATTTTTTTTACACTTTATTTCTTTCTAGTGCTCTTTTCTCTGTCTTTATTTGTTCATATCTTGCGTTTAGTATTTTTTTCATCAATTATTATTTATTTCTTCTTTTCGAGTCAAAATGGTTATTTTTGCCTTCTTTTATACAGTTTTTGACTACAGCAGCGACGTCTTTGTCGTTTGCCTTATTATATTATTTACTAACACACTGACACTAATATTTGTACGGAATTTGTACTTTTAATTCAGTGACCGGCGTCAACGTCAGATTCGCTGACAGTGTATGTGTTTTTCCTACTTTAATTATAGCCTATACTATCCACAGATAATGCAAATTCCTAAAGAAAAAAATTTATTCTCTTGTTTTTTAGTTTAACAATCACATTTTACTTATTGTTAATTAGTTTAAGTTATTTATTTATTATGGTAGGTTTTTGTGTGTAATATCTTTAAAAGTATGATCATACATATTTCCATGCTGATCTGGGAGAAAGAAAAGATATTAAATATACCAGCTGCTACTATTCCCGCGCAGACCGCAAAAGGTACTTACACAACTTATGTAATTCAATTAGCGCTAAAATGTTGAGTTCCACGTTATCTTAAGGTAGTACTTCACAGATAAGGCATGGAAATTACAACGCTACGGGACTGTCGCTTGCAGGGTACGGCCGGTAAGGTCAAGACTACATGGTAGGATTAAAAAAAAAACGTTATATCGTTAGCTTTTTGTTGTGGTAGAGCCACGCTACCAGTAAAATTTCTCTTTTGCTAGTAGCGTGAATGGGCCGGCTCATCCAGGGATGTTCTACACAGAAAAAATGAACGAATAAGCTCATCCTCCCCCTCGGTTTAGGTATATTGGGTCCTTACCTTACCTATAAAATTACCGTTTCTATGGAGAAATTCGAATGAATAATTTTTTCATACTCACGTTTTTAGTATCATTTCGGGTTCGATAAATTCAACTAAAGTAAAATTTTGCATGTATTTACTATGATCATACACGGAAAACAGTATCTAAGCTTGATTTAAGCATTATAAAATTTACAAAAAGTTAGAAAAGCAACAGAAATATGACGACATTTTTGATCAAAACGGGCAACATCCTAAAACTAGTTCCTTTCATGAGCATCCTTATCCTTTTCCTTATCCTTACTAATAATATTATAAATGCAAAAGTGAGTTTGTTTGTTTGTTTGTTTGTTTGTTTGTTTATTTGTTTGTTTGTTTGTTACGCTTTCACGCCGTAACTACTGAACCGATCATCATGAAATTTTGCATACAAGTTCTCTGGAGTCGGAGAAGGACATAGGCTACTTTTATCCCGAGAAAAAGTACTATTCCCGAGGGATCGACATCAACGCGGGCGGAGCCGCGGGCGAAAGCTAGTTTTTGAATAATTAAATTAAGAAAAACAAAAAACAAATAATGCGTGCAGAATGTTAATAATATAGTCCAACCAGTTTCAGGTGTAAATAAAAAAATATGTTTAACTGAAAATCATAGTCATTAGGAACAAAAAGGTAAGCGGAAAAAAAACGTCAATTTCATAGGTATCGCCAACGTGTAGTCGGGGAGCGTGGCGCGCTATGCTGTTAGCGATAAATCTTTTCTAATGATTTCGCACAGCCGCGCTCGCAATTTGCATGCTCCAGTGAATGCGATTACTTTGTTGGCATGTCTAGCGATTTTCGAAAGCACCATTAAAACATAATACTATACCTACCTATGCTTTTGGTTTGAAAAACGGTTTCAAAAATCATTTCCTATATCTTCCCGCGCAGGCGTATTATATATATAACAGCCTCCGTGGTGCAGTGGTTAAGGCATTTGCCTGTTGACCTGGGGGGTCGTGGGTTCGATTCCCACCGGAAGCATACTTTGTTTAGTTGTTTCCAGTTTGGTTAGGACATTGCATGCTTGACTCACCTGATTGTCTGATAATCAAGATGATTCTGTGCTTCGGAAGGCACGTTAAGCCGGTGGTCCCGGCTGCCTTCTGGTAGTCGTTAAAGGAACCACGTCAGAAGCCGAGAGGCGGTTCCGAAGAACTCTGACACCAGGGTGTGCATGGTCGATTGACCGTGTCACCTACTCGAAATGATGATGAGCCTCATTAGGCTAGCAACCCATCACTATTTTGATTCCATTTTCCATCTATGAAAATTCTTACAACTGCACTAATACTACATACAAATCGGAACAGAAATAGTAATATGTTTCTATTACAGAAAGAAAATTAATGCTGGTCTAGGCGCAAAGAAAAAACTTAGAATGTGCCAGCTGCTTCTATTCCCGCTCAGACCATAGAAGCCGGTCAAGGGAATGGGCGAAAATCTAAAGAATCATGACAGTAGGCGATGCGGCTAGCAACCCATCACTATTTTGATTCCGTTTTCCACCTTTACGCCTACCAGCACGCCTAACGTGGCTTTTCTGTCATATTTTTTATCGGTTATGACTTGAGGCTCTGTCTACTGCGTAAGGGATAAAGATAATATATGTATGTATGTTTACAATGTTTGTGAGATCAATGCTCGCTCTTTTATGGCCCTAAACTCGAACCTTTGTGTTTGTCACTCTTCATATAAAGGACAAAGAACTTTAGCGCCGCTTTCAATATTTATTGGCAGGCCCGGTTTTTAAGAATAAGGGCGAGGGAGGGCAGTCTGGACAGGCTTTAAAAATTTGTTTACAAAGAATAGAATAGTCTCATTATAAATGTACAGAAATGTGAATAACGTTTTACGTGACAGTGAGTTTGTTACTATTGGATCTTTCTTCTCACTCTCTCTTTTTGTCTCATCCAGGGGTGTTCCTGGTTGCATCTTCAGCTGGAGTACGGGGAGTTGGAGCCTTGGAAAACACGGGACCCTTATAGGATCACTATGTTGTCCGACTGTCCGTCTGTCTGTCAAGACCCTTTATCTCAGGAATGCGTAGAGGTATCAAGCTGAAATTTAATCAAATATGTACTTAAGTTTACTGTCCCTTAGAGCTGTAAAAAAAACAGACTTGTAAGCCAACTTAATCAAAAGATACAGCCGTTCACGCCGCAAATTTTCGACATTCGCAAGGGAATCAAAACCTTATCATAATCATTTATTCCTTGAAAGATAACATGGTTACAAAGGATGCTGAAGCCCTGTGCATCGTATAATAAAATATTTTTTATAATTTTTACTTATTATAGATAATGGTTCGGAACCCTTCGTGCACGAGTCCGACTTGCACTTGGCCAGTTTTTTTTATTATTATTCAATCACCCTGAACAATCACAATGAACTGAAACCTGGGCTGGAATTAATTAGTATGTTTACACATACTTATATACTTACTTTTAAATTTATTATTCCAGCCAGCCAGGGGGTTGCGGCTGGATCCTGGATCCACCACGCTCTTAAGCCATCGTCCTTTATAGATTCTAAAGTATGCACAGCGTGCTATAAGACCATGCATTGACAGGTTAAGGCCTAAACACATCGAGAAAAGCCGACTTTTTTCAGTTTTGTGCCATACAAATTCGTTTTGCGTCGAAACAGGCAAGTATATACCTAAATACTGATTGTTTCATAAATGTTGTGTGTGCTGTTGTTCAGAATCAGTCGGTGTATTTTCAAAGTTTTTTTTTTATCAACGTCTATCTTTGGTGTCCTGGCGTTTGTCTCCATAAATAATGTAAGTGTGCTCTGCACTTACAGAGGCGCGGCGACCATACTTAGAATGAATCAATTTATAATATACCTTAAACTTAGCTAGCCGAGCTCCGCGGTACAGTGGTTAGCACGCTAGCCTACAACACGAGAGTGCCCGGGTTCGATCCCCCGTCAGGTGAAGATGGAAAATGACCTTTTTAGATTGATTTGGGTCTTGGATGTTTATCTATATATGTATTCGTTATAAAATATTTCGTTGTGTTAGTATCACATAACACAAATCTCAAACTTACTTTATAGCTAGCTCAATCTATGTGATTTGTACTGATATATTTATTATTATTATTGTGTCTCATGCGGTTAAAAATGTTTTCTTTCGCCGCCACCGTGCGCTCGATATTTGGCATGCCGTTTTCAACCGCATGTCATATTAGTTAAGGTATATAATTTATTTATTCTCTGTACTCGCCAGTAATCGGGACTACATTAGCCACCGATAAGAATCAGATCCGATCCGATAAGGGATCAACGTCATTATGTTATAAGGTTTTTAGTTCGATTTAACATTTTTTCTTTAAATTTGGAATAATTTTGATTCCTTCTAATATCGTATTTAAATCTTAAGAGGGAAGTCAAACCCAAGATTAGCTAGTAAGGTTTAACCATAAATTATTTTGTTCACTTAAACTGGTAAATAGAACACACATTTTACATATATTTTACGTCGATTACAAAAGATTACACACAACTTAAGCCTTCATACATTTAGCTAGTCATTTCCGATACCTTATAATAATTTTAGTGTAGGATCAATTAACAAACAACAAATCGAGCTAGCGCAAAGCACGAGCGATGCGCGAGCGAAGCGTCTAAACGCTCTGCTGTGTACGTCCAATTCTCAAAATATCCAGTTCTCAGAATGTCCAATTGTTAAAATTACCAAGTCTCAAAATGTCTAAATCTCAAAATATCCAGAAGTCCTTGGGGGAGAGAAAATCCAGCTTATTTGTAATATTTCAAGCTCGGTGTAACGTGGTCCTAGGCTATTGTCGCCCTGAATATTAATGCTCTCTGACAATGACCAGGAATATCTTAGCCGCCGATAAAAATCCGCACACCGAGCGAAATTGACGTCATTATTGAATATTGCAGCTCAAATCTAATTCCATTTTACAGTAATGTTTGATTTAAAATAATTTATGTTACAGAGTACGCAGAGATTAGAGACATAACTTGATTGGATTGACTGCTTCTACGCGACCATGCGCAAGCGGAGCGCCAGTCTGGTGCGGCGCATTCGAGGCAGCTCCAACAGCATCTTGGCATTGATAGGAAGCCGGGTAGACTGTCCTTACATCAACCACTGTTGTGGTCTGCATGTGGTGACTGCCAAATAGATGTAGTCGTAGTGTAATGTTACTAACACTAGGTTTTAAGTTCCCTGTTTACTAACAAAATATGTATGAGTCTGGTTGCTCGAAAATAAAGATTTATTATTATTATTATAACAAACAAAGATCAGTAAAAGGCAGTAAAGCTGATCTTATAGTATTTTTATTATTTTTTTATATTACATCCTTACTATAATATTATAAATGCGAAAGTGAGTTTGTTTGTTTGTTTGTTACGCTTTCACGCCCTAACTACTGAACCGATCATCATGAAATTTTGTATACAAGTTCTCTGGAGTACGGAGAAGGACATAGGCTACCTTTTATCCCGGGAAAAAGTACTGTTCCCGAGGGATCGACATAGACGCGGGCGGAGCCGCGGGCGAAAGCTAGTATTATTTATAAATGAGCTAATGTTGATGATATCATCATTATCTCAGCCGCTAGAAGTCCACCATCGGGCATAGGCCAGCCGTTGTTCTGTCTTAATAATAAACAGACACCAATTACTGTCTAACGACTGGCAATACGATACTACGAGTCGTTAAGTTTTCTCATTTTTAATAATTTTCCGCGCAATTTCTAATATTTTCTTTCTTAAGAATGTTCCCCTGAGAAAAACAAACAGCAGTTCACGCGTGATGCCGTGACCAAGGGAAACAGGCCGAATTAGAAAAACTATGGAAGCAGCAATGCGCCCAAAAACTGACACCACGCAAAAAAGATCAAAGAGGGCGGAGCTTAAAAAGTATATCTTTTCGCGGACTAGTCTGCCACGCATGCTGTGATGGAAGGACGCATCGATAAAAGCATTTATCGATATCTTTTTTGTGAACATTACTTCTTGTGTAGTAAAGTGGTGCAGGAAACGCAAGGAAAGATAGAAAAGTGACACTGGAGTAACTTATCATAGCTAGCAAGGCAAACTGCTAGCCTGTCTACCTCCGCTATATTGACACCATAGCGTTCACTAGATATGTTGACACTGCCTCGTGACCTTAACGCGACCAAGCAAACTAGCTTCGTCTATGAGTGCATACGTTTTTCGATGTGATTTGAGTTAAGTTTGTTTGCGTAAATGGGACTGATATTGAATCGTTAGTTGTATTAGAGTTACGCTTCCAATACTTATATTTACTTGCGTCAAAAGCCACTAGGGCTTTTGACGCAAGTAAATATAAGTACCTACTTATGGCAATGTAGTCATTACGAGATCTAGGCTGATAACGACTTCGGCGTTTTACAAATCGATCGAGATTATCATGAGCGGATACTTTGCGTTTAAGTCGTTTTTTATGTTATAGAACGGCAAACGAGCAAGCAAGTCACCTGATGGTAGGCGATCAACGCTGCCCATGGACAACTGCAACACCAGGTTGTGACAGGAGCCTTGCCGGCCTATGAAGGAGTTGGAAGAAGGATGGGCTTTCGGCTGTCTCACTCATCGAACAAAGCATAGAAGCGGTAAAGCTTATACTCAAACGATTTTCGGTGAGAGTGTGGTACTTCCCCGGAGAGCCGGCAAAAATTACGTTTGCCGGTAGCGTGGCACTACTTCAACTAAGTTGATATCCTACTAACCCTTAATTATTGTATACTAGCATTCGCACGCGGCTCCGCCCGCGTCAATGTTGATCCTGCGGGAATACAGAAATTGTATGCAAAATTTCATGCTATTCGGTTCAGTAGTTACGGCGTGAAAGCGTAACAAACAAACAAACAAACTCACTTTCGCATTTAAAAGTTAGGATAAAGATTGTATTTACATTAGTTTTGAAGCATGGTTGAGTGACTACAACATGGGGTTCTTTAAAAAGGGCGTGAAAAGATTTATTCAGGCTTGGCAACGCGCGAGTGGCACTCCTGGTGTTGCAGGCGTTCATAGGCTACGGTAACCGCTTTCCATCAGGTGGCCGTTTGTCTGTTTGCCTACTAAGTAGTATAAAAAAATTGTTTACGAGTGACTTACGGAGGTTGAATTATATCATCTTTATATAAAAATATCTTAAGGCGCTGTATCCCTTAACCGTTTGTAGCGGACATCGCGCGATATATTATTTACTCGTGTCATACTTGTCATCAGTCGCAGTTCAAACTCGTGTCTGCCATTTCAGTGTTAATTTTCACTTTTATTTTAATAATTCAATAATTATAACCAAATATTGTATATTTTTTAGGTATCCATCTGGCTCATCCAGTTATACTTTTTATAGATATAAAAAAGTTGGTAGTTGTCGCTGAAAATATCAAGTAATTCGCGACGAAACTTTTTCTGGATATAGCTTTTTTGCTATTTTATTTAGCTAAGTTTTAAATATATTTTTGAAAATATTTTAGCGTAACCATTTATTTTGATCATTGAACTGTACGTCATATTTTTTTCATGCTAGTATTCCATGAAAAATAAGGCTAACTGCGCGACGAAAAAATACACGTTTTACGGTATTCTTCTGATGCACAGCGCCTTAATAACAATGGCCTATCTATTCGCTTTGAATAATGAGTGCGTTCGTCGATAATGACTGAGAATAAATTAGCCGCCGATAAAATTCGCCCACTGAGGTAAATTGACGCCATTATTAAATATTGCAACTGAAATGTAATTATGGTAGTTCTTCTTCTTCATCGTTTCGAGCAACAGACTCCGTGGTCCAGTGGTGAAGGCATTTGCCTGTTGACCCGGGAGTCGTGGGTTCGATTCCCACCGGAAGCATACTTTGTTTAGTTGTTTCCAGTTTGCTTAACGTTAAGCCGGTGGTCCCGGCTGCCATCTGGTAGTCGTTAAAGGAACCACGTCAGAAGCCGAGAGGCGGTTCCGAAGAACTCTGACACCAGGGTGTGCATGGTCGATTGACCGTGACACCTACTCGAAATGATGATGATCGTGTCGAGCACTGAATATGCCTTTTACGTCAAATAAATTGTAACCAGTAATCTGCCACAACCATCGCATTGGGGGTAGCCATGAGGTTCACCATTGTACAAGATGTGGGACAGGATGGGCACTCAAGTAGGTGAGACATTGTCTGCGAATCGTTTCCATTAGGGCACTTGGTATCATTGGCAAAACCCCGTCTAACCATATTGCTTTTGCAGCGACCAATCTGGGTCCTCAGCCTATTGATAGACCTCCAAACTAGCCAAGACGAATCGTGGCCAGAAGGCAGTTCCTCAGATGGGCTAATGTAATTCTGGTAGTTAGAGACTATCAATATTTTTCTTTAATTATGTTATACTGGCAACCACTCCCTTCCCACGGTTGCAGTAAATTATACATATAAATCTTCCTCTTGAATCACTCTATCTTATCTTTACTAATATTATAAATGCGGAAGTGAGTTTGTTTGTTTGTTTATTTGTTTGTTATGCTTTCACGCCGTAATTGCTGAACCGATCATCATGAAATTTGGCATACAAGTTCTCTGGAGTGCGGAGAAGGACATAGGCTACCTTTTATCCCGGGAAAAAGTACTATTCCCGAGGGATCGACATTGACGCGAGCGGAGCCGCGGGCGAAAGCTAGTAAATTATAAAATATGAATGAAATTGACATTATAAATTTTTTTACCGGGAAACCGAAATAAATGAATTATTATTATTATAAATAATTAATATTGGAATAATTAAATGTTAAGTAGTTATTTAATAAATACGAGTGACCTTTATGTAACATGTATGATTATTGATAATTCTGTTTTAATTTTATATGTAAATCTAAAAATTCTAATACGTACACTAAAAGACATTATAAAATTATATATTGTTCCTGCGCCAGTAATGGCAGAATATGCTGTGCATAATTGGATTGTAACATCTTTGTAACCATGTTCAGGAATAAATGATTCTAAAAACCGCAGCAAAATCTATTGCGTAATTTTAATGACCAAAGCATACATAGGGACAGACAGTGGGAAGCGACTTTGTTTTATACCACGTAGTGACTATCGAAGTTAAACTTTACTTATCGTTTAATAAATTACTAGCCTTCGCCCGCGGCTCTGGCCGCGTCAATGTCGATCCCTCGGTAACAGTCCTTTTTCCCGGGATAAAATGTACCCTATGTCCTTCTCCGTACCCCAGATAACATGTGTATAAAATTTCATGATGATCGGTTCAGTAGTTACAACGTGAAAGCGTAACAAACAAACAAACTCACTTTCGCATTTATAATATTAGTTAGGATAGGATTAGGATAACAAAAAGAAATACAAACTGAATGTAAAATGCAATGAGTTTTAAAGGCACGCATCCTCCAATATTGGATTGTAATTTATTTTATGTGTAAAAAAAAAATAATAGGCCCAAAGGCCTAGTGGACGTAAGCATAACAAACGCTTACGCATTAAGCAATACCGAGAGCAATCCCCACTAGGATGGGTGACCGCAAGTAGCATAAAAATATCTCGAGTTCCGTGCTTCGGAAGACACGTTAAGCCGTCTGTTTTCATTGATGGCAGTCGTGAAGCTATGTCAGATGTCTTAAGGCAGCTTGAAAAATCTGACGCCAGTGTTGGCCACTAAACGAAAACGAAAAACAAACAGACAATTAAATATTCTTAGTGTATTTTGTTACACAATTTCCACTCAAATTAATGATAAACTGACAATAACAAAGTTACAAAACTATTTTCATTTAGTAGTTGTACCTTTCGGCTAATGAAAGGAAAGTTCAAATAATTTTCATATTCATTATGATAGTGGGTTCACGAATCCTTGAAGTGGGTTTGTTTGGGAAAGCGCTTATATATTTTGCATAAGTACTCTCTGGGTTTGTAGAGCTTATTGGCTAAGTGGAATACGCAATTTCATGCCTAGTTTTCGACTTTCTGCCCGAATTAGATAACTTCTGTACATTTTAAAAAAAGTACGGTTATATATATATATAGCATACAATAATATTCTCCGAAAAACATATTTTGCTCTTTGCTAATCAAGTATGAACGCAGCATGATAAACATCAAAAGAACGGATCGAGTCCGCAACACCACGCTGCGTTCCATCACTAAAGTTACCGATGTAGCCGTCGCAGCCGCTAAGCTGAAATGTGATTGGGCCGGGCACGTCAGCCGTATGCCATCAGAACTTTGGGCTGGATTTCTGTCGGCATGGACCCCAACAAATGGACACCGGCGACCTGGAAGACCTCTGCGGAGATGGCGGGACGACTTGGATACGTACTGTAAAGACTGGCCAACCAAAGCTCAGAACAGAGAGGAGTGGAAAGCAGAGAGGGAGGCCTTTGCCCAACAGAGGGATTTAAAAAGTTATTAATAAATAAAATAAATAGGTAAATAATAATCGAGTATCGCCTATTGCATAACGTCTTGGGGTGATGCATCAAAATCACATCTGCTCGTTGCTGAAAGGGCACAAAGAGCCGTCCTAAAAGTATGCACATTCAAGCCATATAGGTACCCTACATCAGACCTATATAGGGATTGCCAGGTACTGACAGTGCGGCAGCTCTTTATCCTTTCAACACTATGCAGCAGCATTCACAACTCCTTTTCAACCCTCAACTACTGAAAAGAAATAATAGACTAACCTGTTCCCTCTCTGTGTTCATAAGAAGATTCTCTTATTTTTTAGGACCATGTTTATACAAAAAAATAAGTAATTCCAATCTTTTCATATATTTATCTCAATAATTATAATTGCAAAAAAGTAATCACCGATTTTTTACTAAAGCTGTCGTATGACCAGACTGAGAGCTTGTTGCAAATTGTAACCTAGTTTAAGCTATATTTTCCTTTTGTTATCACCTTATTAAGTAATAGGTAGTTGCACTACTTACTCATTTTTAAAAATATCTTTTCAGCATTTTTTACATTGTTTAGTTTAATTGTTAAAACATCCCAAAATTAATGTCGAGTCCTGGTGACCCGTAATACAGGTTTTACAGAAACCTAGCATGGGCACCTGTTCTCCATTTAAATGTTTATAGTTAGTATTTTTATAAATATATTTTACCACTGTACATGATGTAGATATAAGATTTTTTGGAGAAAAACTAAGCACGAATCCAAAACACGGAATCCAATTCATTATCAGACAATCAGGTGATTCAAGCCTGCAATGTCCTAACCAAACTGGAAACAACTACAGAAAGTATGCTCCCGTGGGGATCGAAACCACGACACTAGGATCTACAGGCAAACGCCTTAACCACTGGACCACGAAGGCAGAATCCAATTCATTATCAGACAATCAGGTGATTCAAGCCTGCAATGTCCTAACCAAACGGGAAACAACTACAGAAAGTATGCTCCCGTGGGGATCGAAACCACGACACTAGGATCTACAGGCAAACGCCTTAACCACTGGACCACGAAGGCAGATAAATCTTTTCAAACAATAATAATGTATACTTTAAATAACATTGAAAAAAATATTGATAATGTAGGCATTTTTATAATTTGATAAGATTAAATTTAAGTATACTTAACAGCAGTTTCGAATCAAACAATTATAAAAAAAATATATATATTTATACAAAAGGTGCTAATAAGACATACCGAATAAACCCAGCACTACTGAAAACCATGGTGACGGGTTAAAAAATTGATGTTCGCACAGCATTGATTTATCAATATAGTATTGTCATCTGACGTGTTTAAACGTCAAATAATGGTTTCCAAGATGTAACCATGGTCACAGGCAAGTTACTGTACTGTTTCGGGGTATACCCCATCCACAAGCCATTCGTGTATATTCTTTCAAATTGGAATGGAATGTGTCGCCTGCGTCTGTATTTCCGAGCGCATATAACCTGAATCTCTTTAAAGTTAGAGTGAATAGGCTTCTTCTGGGAAAAGGCAAGTTGAATAAAATCTTATAAAAATACCATTTTCCAGATTTATACTGAACTGTAGCGAAATCAAAATATTATGTATTCAGCCCACGCACCGGAACCTAGTTGATTTCTGAAAAAAAACTCACAAAGCGATAATCCCGCGAACGTGTTTCTACTTCGCAAATAAATTCACTAATCTTGAACTCACAGTTTCAGCGTTTTTATGTTTCATAAAAAAATATGTGTGATTTCGACCCGCCAGCTTCGCACGGGTGCGATAAATCACTACACAGTATAAAACAAAGTCACTTCCCGCTGTCTGTTTGTCCCTATTTATGCTTAGATCTTAATAAAATTAATATTTAATAATGGGAGCCCCATACAACAAACGTGATTTTTTTTGCTCGTTTTTGCTCGATATTAATAACAACAATAGGTAGATTGAAATGTAGCTTGAAATATTCATAGAATATTTAATTAATATAATTATATTATTTACTTTAATAATTAAACTAAAATAAAATTAATACTTATGTGGATCCCATACAGACATTTTTTTTTGTCGTTTTTATAGACATTGGTACGGAACCCTTAGTGTGCGAGTCCGAATCGCACTTGGCCGTTGTTTTTCCTAAACGCCTGGGTCGGAAATTCAAATGGCTTCCCGATTTCCCTGTCGTATTTAAAGTATCTGCTGACAAAACACATCTAAGTTTGCGTTTATGTTTATCCGGGTTGATTCTAAACGTTTTTGTTTTCTTTTATTTTGTTCTTTATACGTTGTTAGCTAATTTATTTGTTTGTCTAGCATAAAAAGAACAAATGTTTTATATTGTTTACTAGCTTTCGCCCACGGCTCAGCCCGGTCAATGTCGATCCCTCGGGAATAGTACTTTTTCCCGGGATAAAAGGTAGTCTATGTCCTTCTCCGCACTCCAGAGAACTTGTATGTAAAATTTCATGATGATCAGTTCAGTAGTTACGGCGTAAAAGCGTAACAAACAAATAAACAAACTCACTTTCGCATTTATAATATTAGTAAGGATTAGTAAGGATAAGGATTATTTTTATTCCGAAATCCATTCTGTCAACAGTTTCATTTGTCACTTCAAATAATATCTATGTAATAACGCTCGTAAATGAAAGTTGCTCTGTGATCTTCTTAAACTCAGTTATGATATTCCGCCACTTAAAACTTTTTTAAACCTGCTCTTAAATTTTCACAAAAATTAGTTGAGAAATGCGACCTGTAGAGTAGAACAGCCGGACAAACATTTTTTGGATTTTTTTTTGGCCAAACTGAACCAGAGATGTTTGTTTACGCTTCGCAATCGCTCGGTGAACAAGCTCAAGCAGAGATGCTTTCTTCACGCTTCGCGATCGCTCAGTGATCAAGCTGAAGCAGACACGTTTTGTTTACGCTTCGCGCTTGCTCGTTCAACCAGCTGAAGTAGAGATGCTTCATGCGCACTTCACGCTCGCTCGGTCAATAAGCTGAGGCAGAGACCCTACTTTCGCGCTTCGCTCTCGCTCGGTCAACAAGCTGAAGCAGAGATCCTCCGTTTGCGCTTTTCACTTGTTCGGTCAACCAGCTGTGGGTGTTGTTGTTGAGGGCTGATGTGTAGGCAGCAAATAACAGAAACATCCACGGTTTCACTAGATTTTATTGTTGGAGAAACAATTTCAAATAATACACATTATAGTCAGAAGGTACGGAAGAAATACACAGAAGAATATATACATTTTACAAGCACAGCCGATAGTTATTTTCAATGAAAAAAAGCTTGACATAAGACAGGAATTGTCAGATGTCAAGGAACGAAATTGCGAAAAGTCTGTTACACTGAAGGACGTAAAGAGTATATATATCTAAAAATAGGTAAATATGCCACAGTTCTCCCCCCCAGAGACCGGCCTAGGACGGGCGATAGTAATCTGGGAATTTAAAATCCCTTTCAGAACGCGTTTTGGTTAGGGTAAGTTTTATTTTTTTTTGCAGGTTTTCAGGTACTACTGACTCTGTATTTGTTAATTGCGCATCAGAGGTAAGTGAATATGCTGGTTTCAGTCGCTCTATTGTTACCGTCTGCTCTTTTCCCTTTATAAGCAATTTGTACACCTTGTCTCCTCTTTGCAGGATTTTGTGAGGTCCAGAATACGCTGGCTGCAGAGGTCCCTTAACGCTATCATCTCTGACGTAAACATGAGTAGCAGAGGGTAAGTCTTTGAAGAAAAATATGTTTCTCCCGCAGTGTCTAGACGCCGGCTGAGGTCTGATATTATTCATCATGGAGCGAAGTAGTGCAGTGAAGTCAGTTATGTCCGTAGTTTGGGTTGTTTCGTAGGACTAGAGGAAATCGCCGGTTAATCTCAGCGTCTCGCCGTATACAAGCTCGGCAGGTGATGCTTCGATGTCGGGTTTGAAAGCTGCTCTTATTCCGAGCAAGACCAAAGGTAAGCTTTCTGCCCATTTTTGGTTTCCATGACATTTAATTGCTGTCTTCAGCTGTCTGTGCATCCGTTCCACCATCCCGTTGCTTGCAGGGAGGTATGCTGTAGTCCTATTGCTTTGAAAACCGGCGAGTTCAGCAAGTTGCTTCATCAAATCAGCCTCGAATTGTCTTCCACGGTCTGTGACTACTTCAGCAGGGCATCCATATCTGGCAATCCAGTTGCTGACGAAGGCTTTTGCAACTGTTTCAGCCAAGATATCCATCAGTGGTATTGCCTCGGGCCATCGAGTGAATCGGTCAACTGCAGTGAGGCAATACCGAAAACCATCCGATGGTGGTAATGGGCCGATTAAATCGATGTGGATGTGCTGGAATCTCGCGTGTGGCAGTTGAAATGAGCCAAACGATGGTGTGACATGTCGTGTAACTTTAGTGGACTGGCAAGCATGACATGATTTCGCCCATTCGCGACAGTCTTTGTTTACATTGGGCCAAACATAGCGGTCTGTTACTAATTTTGTCGAAGTGTTGATGCCTGGGTGACTGAGCGAGTGCAAGCTGCTGAATATTTGCTGTCTTAACTCAGCAGGTACATACGGGCGAGGTGTCTGCGTTGAAGTGTCACAGTATAACTCGGTCCGTGTTCCAGGTATGACTATTTTGACAAGTTTCAGTGAAGTGTTGCCTTCCAAGATAAGTTTCAGCTCTTTGTCGGAAATCTGTGACAAAGCTAGGCTAAATTTTTCCAGGTCAACAGGATGTACCAGTTCTTCTATTCTTGAAAGTGCATCTGCTACAACATTGTCTTTCCCGGATATGTGTTGCAAGTCCGTAGTAAACTGGGATATGAAATCCAAGTGGCGAAATTGTCGAGGTGAGCATTTGTCCTTTCGTTGCCGAAATGCAAAACAAATCGGTTTGTGGTCTGTGTAAACCGTGAAATGACGTGCCTCAACTAGATGTCGGAAATGTTTTATGGCCTCATATATTGCCAGCAACTCTCTGTCATACGGAGAATATTTTCTTTGAGCTGGATTTAGCCTGCAACTAAAGAAAGCTAGTGGCTGCCATTCTTCTTTAACCTGTTGCTGCATTACAGCACCGATTGTAGTGTCCGAAGCGTCAGTGACTAAAGCTAATTTAGCGTTCATGTCTGGATGAGCCAGGAGTGCAGCGTCGCATAAACTTTGTTTGCAGGCTTCAAAGGCAGTCAGTGTGTAACCAGCTAGTGTCACAGGATGAGAACCTTTGACTGAACCAGTGAGCAGGTCATGGAGTCGAGCTTGTGATTTGGCAGCGTCTTTAAGGAATCGCCGATAAAAAATTATCATCCCTAAAAACCTTCTTAGCTCCCTAACATTTTTCGGGATGGGATACTGCCATGATAGCTTTGACTTTGCTCTCCATGGGTTTGATGCCAGCCGATGAAACTTCACACCCCAGGAAAGTGATCTTCTCTGCTCCAAACACACACTTGGAAGGGTTTATGACCATACCAAATTCCTTCAGGCGAGTGAATAGCTGCTGTAGATGCTTGAAATGACTTTCCGGTTCCGTAGAAAATATCAGGAAGTCATCTAAATAACTGTAGCAGAAGTCAAGATCTCTAGTCATTTCGTCTACAAAACGTTGGAATGTTTGACCTTCATTTCTTAGTCCGAAGGTCATGAATGGAAATTCGAACATTCCGAACGGGGTTGAGATGGCGGTCTTCGATATATCCTCGGGATTAACGGGGATCTGATTATACGCCTTGACCAGATCAATTTTTGAGAAGATCTTGCAGCCTGAGATACTTTGCGTGAAGTCCTGGATGTGGCGGATTGGGTATCTATCCGGTATTGTGCGTGCGTTCAGCGCGCGGTAGTCACCGCATGGTTGCCAGCCGTCATCTTTTTTAGGGACTAGGTGCAGGGGTGACGAACATGGGCTCTCTGATGGTCTAGCAGTTCCAGCTTTTAGCATATCGTTGAACTCCTGCTTCGCAATTTTAAGCATCTCTGGTGCTAGACGTCTTGGCGTGCAATGTACGGGTGGTCCAGACGTGGTGCGTATAGAGATGTCTGGGCCGCCTTTAGTTGAGATAATTGAAAGATGGTATTGATAATAATTGAGTTTATTGCGACTGGAAACTACGCGAAAATGATACAATTTTAGGGATGATACATGAGTACACGACGGCGGTGAAACGTGAACTGAATTTTGCTTTAAAATGTAAAAGCGCACGCGGCGCGCAGAATAGCTGAATTAACAAATTACAAGAATGTGAGGTTTGAACCGAACATGCTGCGGGGCGAGAGAGATGAGGGTGGAAGGATGAGCTTATGCTAGTACAAGGTGAAAAACAATTTGCTTAATTGTTAGATGATAAATGATTTCTATTCAGTAATGTCCCTAGATTATATTAATTGTCTTTGATTTCACTAAAGTCAAATTTTGTAAGAATAGGGGAGGTCGCCTTATTTATCACACGGGGAATATTATTCTCACTAACACACATTTTCGAATGCTCTGCTTTTTCACTCCCGCACGGAACACTAACACTGATATTAGCGAGATGTCCGCTGCTGGCCGTGTCGGCGCTGGGCTCCATCGTCGAGGCTGCCCGGGGGCGGCGCCGCCTTAGGCGCGCCCGCCAGGCCAATACTGCTCCCGTAATAACTGCAGCCCCCAACAATAGGTAGATGACTACGTAATGATGTACGTCGTGGTAGGAAATGCTGTCAACTAGAGGTTGTTCCTTTTTGATTTCTTGAATTTGGTCACCTATCTGCCTTAATTCCATCTGATGAGTTCCAAAATCGGGTTGACTGACATTTAGAGGAATTGAGAAGTTGAGGATGTTATTGATAGGGGGTATCTCTAACTTGATAAAATTGGATTGAGAATGTATCTCGTTAAACTGTTGTTTATGAGAATATACAGTGAATGACTCACTTTTGATAAGGCAATTATTACCGAGAAGAATAATACCTGCCGCGCTCACCTGTTGAGTAGTAACTTGATATCCGCATATGAAACGGAAAGTACATTGATTACAGCAGAAATATAGGTAGGTATTCATAGCGGTCAGCTGTTGCCATACGCTAGTGCATTCTACCTTATGATATTTACATTGTTTGGTTTCTTTATCTTTTATGCATAAGTCGTTTTCGGACGTCATTTGGTATATAGGGCTAGTCAACTCACAAAGATACCTGTGTTCTTCAAAATGTACGCAATTATGTAGGTCGTTGACCGTCATCGGTAAGTAGGTATCTTTTTGAATATCGATGGCTAAATGGGTAGAGATAGGAATTATTTCAATTTTGTTCTTCGCGTTTTGATGAGGTATGGGCAGCATTTTGAAGATTTCGTAACCTTCTCTATTGACTAGAGGGATCTTGATTTCAAAGATCAAGTAGTCCTTGGTGACTCGAGCCTTGACCTTCAGTAGCTGATATATTTTTGATAAATCGGTGTGAATATTATTAATAGGAAGAGCTATGTCCTTTGATAACTGTCCGGAGATGATACTAAGTTCTTCTCTCAACTGATCCGGAGTGATAAGATGAATGTCAAATTTGCCATGATATATGTCCGCAATCGTGTCCAGGAAACAGTCTTGAATGTTTTTCAAATGAACTATTAATCCGTTCGCTAAGATGGCAGACATAGTAAACTCCATATGTGTTTTCAGAGTTGTCACTGCTGATTCTAAGTTGTTGACATGTTGATTAAAGATCTTGTATTGTTTCTCCATGCTGCTCTCCACCCTTTTCAATAGATTGTACTCGGCTTCAACCACAGAAGTTTGATTTTTCCATAGTGACATGACGTGTTTTTGGTTCTCCTGGATTAACTCGATGTCCTTGCGGTATTGCTCCGCAAAATTTTCATCCAAAATTCCAAAAAGGCTGTTAGCGAGATGACCTATGCCATTGATAAGGCCGCGACGAGAGCGAGTCGGTGCGGCGCCAAAATGCTGATTGAGCAACATGTCATTGTAATACTGAAGCTCTACGTAGCTGTTACGTAATTGAAGGAGAACTACGTCACATAAATTCTTTTCTGAAGATGCATTACATAAGCTGTCGAGATGATTTATATATTTGCCAAAGAGATCGGTACTTAACCAATATGGATCCATGTTGTAATACACTATGAGCTTCCAATCGTCGCGTACTAAGTACATGTTGGAAATTTTATCGAAATACATAGATTGATTATTTTTAAGTGATGTGATATTGAATGAAGCTCTTGCTGTTGATACTAGCATACTTAATAACATAAAACATACGGTATATAAACTAAAGTTCCGTTTAGGAGGTGATTTTTGGATTTGTGGTTCAGAAGTGATGACGTGAGATGATTTCTCAACTTTCTGCTGAGTAGGATAGTTTTCCTTGTCGCGTAATAATGGTGATATTTTTGTTATGGGTCTTTTCACTACTCCAGACTTTGTTTTTAGAGTCACCACTCTTACGAGTCCGTCAGCTCCGGGATGGAGGTCGATGACCCTGCCCATCGCCCACTTCCCGGCAGGCAAGTTAGCGTCATGAATAAGCACGATGTCGTTTACTGCCATATTGTTCTGTTTTCTCAGCCACTTCGTCCTTGTTGACAATTGTGTTAAATAATCGCCCTTCCAACGTTTCAATATGTCAGTAAATAATTTTTGTGTCAAACACCATCTGGTACGTTCGTCTGTCTCAGTTTCAATGATGTTTAAAACTGGGCCGCTTGCTAAAAAATGCGATGGAGTCAGGTAATCGAGGTCATCAGGGTCTTCAGTGATTGCACAGAGGGGTCTGGTATTTAAACACGCTTCCAGTTGTGATAAGATGGTAGAAAACTCCTCGAAAGTGAGTTTTTGTTCCCCAATTACTCGCTTCATATGATATTTGAGGCTTTTCACGGCTGCCTCAAATAGCCCTCCGGCACTAGCCCATGTTGGTGCATTGAAGTGCCACTCGATTTGCATGTTGCTTATCTCTGATAAGAATTCTTCGTCGATGATGGTAGTGAGGTCGAGAAATTCCTTCTGTAACGTGTTATTTGATCCAACGAAGTTAGTCCCGTTGTCGCTGAAAATATGACGAGGTGTTCCACGCCTTGCTGACATACGACGAAGGGCCGCCAAAAATGCTGTAGAAGTTAGGTCTGACACTAACTCGAGGTGGACGGCCTTCGTCGCCATACAGACGAACACGGCGATGTATCCCTTCGATGATCTAATTCCACGACCTTTGCTAGCCTTGACCTCTACATAACCGGTATAATCGACTCCACATTTTAGAAAAGGACGAATGAGGTTTACCCTTGCTTCAGGTAAGGCAGCCATAAGTTGAGATTGCTTAATGGGATTGTGTTTTCTACATTTGATACAGGTAAGTAAACGCTTCTTTACAGCTCTGTTCCCGCCTACGATCCAGAATTGTTGACGAAGGCAAGCCTGTGTCAATTTTGCTCCTCCATGAAAGGTAAGGATGTGTGCATGATCTATCAATAAGTTAGTAGTTTGACTGTCATGGGGAAGTATTAATGGGTGAATCATGTCTGGATGTATGTTGGCGTTTTTCAATCTGCCTCCCACTCTAAGTAAACCATCCTTGTCTAAGATAGGGTTGAGAGGTAATAACTTACTTTTCATACTAATAGTTTGCTTATTTTTCAGGTCATTAATTTCCTTCCAAAATTCGAGTTGTTGAGTGTACTTAATGATCATCAATTTTGATTTTCTTAGTTCGTTGATTGTAAGGTAGGGAATGGAACGACTGTTACGATTCCCGACACGTAATATCCAAGCGAGGACTCGGGTTACTCGCGTCCAGTTGCTATGGGTCGTGATAAGCTCGCCGATGATGTCATCGCATGTCTCTACGTCACGCGCCGACGTAGTGGCTGCGTTTGATTGTTTTGATGTTTTCAGCTCCTCGTTTGTGTTGAATATTTGTGATTCGCCTTGATCACAGAACGAAGACAGCCAGGTAGGACCACTCCACCAAATTGGATGTTGTTTGAGGATTTCGGCGGAAATACCCCGACTTGCACAATCAGCTGGGTTATCGCCCGATTTGACGTAACGCCAACTTTTTGCCGGAATTACTGACGTTATTTTGCTAACTCGATTGGCTACGAATGAACGCCACCGAGATGGATCGCCTTGTAGCCATCCTAGTACCGCAGTCGAGTCTGACCAACAGTAACAGGTGATATGATAGTCCTTCAAACAAGTTTTGACCTTAGTCATTAACCTTGATAGAAGCTCGGCCGCGAGTAACTCGAGCCTAGGTAATGACGTCTTATCTTTGTTGGAAGATGATACGAGACGTGATTTTGCGGCGATTATTACGAGTGAATGTTTTTTATTTTGCTTACGAACCTTACAATATATGACGCATGCATACGCCTTAATTGAAGCGTCACAGAAGCCGTGTAGCTCTAAGTGCCCGTTCTCACGAGTTTGAAGCCATCTTGGCACCGTGATAAAATTGATATTTTCTAAATCTGATTTTATTTTATTCCATTCTTCGTTGATAGTCTCAGGTAGGTTGTCATCCCATGATAGATTTTCGTAGACCCACACCTTTTGGAATAACATTTTTAGCCTCGTTGTAACCGGAGAGAGCCAACCAAGGGGATCGAATATCTTTGAGATATCGGATAACAATTTTCTCTTTGATGTCCTTTGACTCTGAGAAGTATCAATGTTTAATTTAAATTCAAATGTATCACTCTTTGGGCACCATCGCAGGCCTAAAGTTTTTGTTGATTCTTGGTGTTTAAAATCGTAAGACTCTTGGGTTTTTTGCGTAGTGCTCATACCTTCTAGTAGTTCTTGTTTATTGGACGACCATTTCCTTAAGTCGAACCCACCTCGTTTCAGAAGGGCTATGAGATCGGCCTGCAGCTGCTTTGCCGAGGTCAAGCTGTGTTCTCCGCTCAAGACATCGTCTACAAAAAATTGTTCCTGAAGAACTGTAGCCGCTGAACTTTTACTGGTGGCCCTCATCAATAGCTAATTGTTTGAGGGTCATCATGGCTAGGAAAGGCGCTGATTTGGTGCCATATGTTACAGTGGTTAGCTGATATTCCTGTAACATGTCCTTTGGAGTGTTTCTCCAGATAATTTTTTGATAGAGTTGATCCTTGGCATCAAGAAGAATCTGTCGATACATCTGTTTGATGTCGGCAGAAAATGCAAATTGATAATTGCGCCATTTTAAGATCAACAGTAACAGGTCTTGTTGCAAATTTGGGCCACAATACATGACGTCATTCAAGCTATGCCCAGTCGATGTTTTCGATGAAGCGTTGAAGACTACACGTAGTGGCGTCGTAGTTGATTCAATCCGATGCACAGAATGATGTGGCAAATAGTTGCTAAGTGACTGATTGTTATCAGTAATACGCATGTGACCCGATTCAATATAATCTAAAATAAATGATTTGTAATCCGACTCTAATTTTGGATTTTTCTGAAATTTTCTTTCGAGGTTTAAGAATTGCGCGACGGCTTTTGTTTTTGAGTCTCCTAATTTTCTTGTGGCATCTTCATGTAAAGGTAATTTTACTATGTACCGGCCGTCTTCATTTCGGATGGTGGTTGATTTATAGTGCTGTATGCACTTATAATCTTCCTGCGATAATTCAGAGTCCGATTGAATGTCTTCAATCGTCCAAAATTGTTTTAACTCGTCGACATTGTTTATGACGACGTTACATTGAAATGACGTGAAGTTGCCACAGAGAATCCAGCCAAGTCGTGTTTGTTGAGCTATCGGAGTCGAGTCGTTCTCCCTCAGGATCCCATTCATGATGATACGAGCATATACATCGGCACCTAACAATAAGTCGATCGGACGACTGATGTTGAAATCAGGATCGGCTAACTGTATACCCTCCAATAATTGCCATGATGGTTTTGGAAAAGAATAATTTGGCAAATTATTAATGAGATTGTTCATGATGAGTACGTCTGTACTAAAGGAATAGTCATTGAAGGTTGACTGACACCTAAGCGTCAAAAAACCTTTACTAGTATGCGCATTAGACCCGATGCCAAATATAGTGCCTTTGCAATTCTGGCGAGGGAGCCCTAAGGTCTGCGCAGCCCTTTCGGAAATGAGTGAAATTTGAGAACCACCATCTATGAGTCCTCGAAGGTTGATGAAGGAGCCATCTGCTGCTTGCACCTTCACGAGAGCTGTTGCTAGGAGGGTCTCACTGACATTGTCTTGGGTCACGTGGTTTACACTTTTTCGAGACTCCGTCGACGTGCTAGATTGCTTTGCAAAGGCGTCATGAATAAGGGTGTTATGCTGTTCATTACATTCGCGACATCTTTTTTCAGAAATACACGCAGTGCCGTGGTGATCGTACAGGCAATTTATACATAATTTGTGTTTCGCAACCATATTGCGCCTTTCCGTAGGTTGTAATCCGAGAAAGGTGTCGCAATGAAATATTCCGTGGCGTTTTTTGCATAGGGCATCCTGTTTGTGCCTTTTTGTCCGCTATTTGTACATTACTTTGATTGTTAAATGACTTTAAATAATGATGTGATTTTTGATGTTTTTTAAACGTTGAAGAATTTTCAGGCTGATTTGTTTTTTGTACCGAGGGTTCTTGCTTACGTCTTGAGACTTCTAATGATGTAAATTTATTCTCAAGAAAATCGGTAAAATCATTTAAAGTGGGCAAATCTCTAGGATTTTTCAGGGACTCAATGTATTCTTTATGCGTTTCAGGATCTAATTTTTGAGAGATGAGATGTACAAGTAAAGGATCCCACGTGCTGATGTCAATACCGAGGTTTTTGATTGCGTTCAAACTCTCATTGGTATTGTCATGTATTTTCTTGATATGAGCTGATGACTGCTGCTGAGCCGATGGTAAATTTAGAATAATATTAATATGAGCGCCGAAAATTAGTTTTTGATTATTGTATCTATGGTTTAGAATGTCCCAGCAGACCTGATAATTATCCGAAGTGATATGTAAATGCTGTACGATTTTTTCCGCCTCCCCTCGAAGCTTCCCTTTTAGAAACTGTAATTTTTGGGCATTTGATAAGGACCGATTATTATGTATGGCTTCGCAAAAAAGGTCTTTAAACGAAGTCCATTGGTGGTATGATCCACTGAAGGTCGGAAGGTCAGTTTTAGGCACTGATTGTTCGCGGTGACACGCTGACCACATCTTGTTGTTGACTTCTTTCTTGATCTCGTTGTATTTTTGCTCATACTTGCTGTAGGCCTGCTCGTATTCAATATTTTCTTCATTCATCTCGCTGTCGATTTCCCAATGGAGGTCATCGATGGCAGACCAACGCGAATTGACCGTCTTAAGTAGATCTTCTAGTTCCCATTTAGCCGTTAAAGAATCGAGATCGATATTTGATATGGTACGGGAAAAGGCCCTAAAATTACTCTTCTGCTTACGCAACATCTCATCTAACCTACTCATATTTCCGCTAGCAATAAATTTAGAAGACGCCGAGGTAATTGGCAATGATAAAAAGGGAGGTTCGAGTGATTGGGACGTCCCGGGTGAGGTCCCGGTTGGAGCGTCGGCAGCGGGCGACATAAGACCCGAAGGGCTGTCTAAAATTTTGGGAATTGATAAAGGAGTCGCCGGCCTAAGTACCGGTTTGTCCTCTTTTTTCGGACCTACTGGAATGTACGTATGCAAAGCTGCTAAAATGTCAGTGTAAAATTGATAAGTTTTATCGAAGTGATTTTCCCTAAAATATACATGAGACTGATCTTGGAACTCACATAATTTATTATGATTGCTCTGGAATTCACTCCAATACGACTCGAGCGTATCCAGCCGCTTCTTGATATTAGAAGCAGTTTTACGTTCTGCTCCGTCTTTTTTGAAATTGACGTAGAGTTGATTGATGGCTCCAATAAGCTGATTTTGAGTTGCAAGGAGATCTTCCATCTTGATAGCTAGTAATTGTTAGGTATACTAGTGAAAAGGATAGATCTTACTTGATCTGCTGTTGAACCTGCAACCTGATTGCTGATGCTGCTGATTCGTTGATGCGGATGACCCTTAGCTGTTTGCCAAGAGTCCGATCTTCTTTAATAAAGTAGCACTGTATCCAATTTTTTGCTGGTTTACACAGAATCACTCACACGAAAACTGTCCTTGTTTAGTAAGTCCACGCGCAACTGATCCTGGGCCTGTTTGGAGGCTATCGAAGGACCATAAAGATGTCTGGGCCGCCTTTAGTTGAGATAATTGAAAGATGGTATTGATAATAATTGAGTTTATTGCGACTGGAAACTACGCGAAAATGATACAATTTTAGGGATGATACATGAGTACACGACGGCGGTGAAACGTGAACTGAATTTTGCTTTAAAATGTAAAAGCGCACGCGGCGCGCAGAATAGCTGAATTAACAAATTACAAGAATGTGAGGTTCGAACCGAACAGTAATGGACTGTGTTATGATTGATTACACGATGGATGCCTGGAGGTCGAGTAATCTCGGGGAATTCTCGAAGAAGTTCGATATACTTCGACTCGCCGACGATCGTTTTGACGGAGGAGATGGCGTCTGATGAAAAGGCTGGAGCTGCAGTTGTCGATAACGAAGTGTGGTTATCGATGAGGCGGCGGTTGCGACAGTCGACAATCAAGCCATAGTGTGACAGGAAGTCGGCGCCGATGATAGCCTTACTGACATCAGCTACGATGAAACGCCATGCGAAAGCTCGGCGGAGGCCAAGGTCGAGTTCAAGTTGCAGGAATCCATTTGTGGCTATCGTTGAACCATTAGCTGCGAAGAGTTCGTAAGCAGTCTTGGGTCGTCTGGATTTCGTGGCCGTACGTGGGAAGACGCAGAGATCACTGCCGGTGTCGACTAAAAACTGGGTCTTCGTTTTGCGGTCCGATACGAATAGGCGACCTGAAGAGATGAGGCAATCACTAGTCGCCATCAGCGACTGCCGCTGGCTTTTCCCTGCTGATAGTCGCAGGGCTTGACGCAGGTACGCGCGTTGTCACCATATTTGCTGTGGTAGAAGCAGTTAGGGAATTTCCGGTAGCTGGAGTTAGAGCGGGTGCGACTCTTGTTACGGTGGTCGCCAGGTTGTCTTGAGCGTGATCTTCCTGAGTTGTTCATGGATAGATGCTTCACTTGGCGGCTGAGTTCTGCAACTTCTCGCGTGAGCTTCTCCAGCAAGGATCCAGGCACGGCGTCGGCGGATGCAACTTGGGGCGTTGAAGGCACCATATCATGCACCTTGTCTGCTAGATCTGCGAATGCTTCTAGGGTAGACTGTGGTTGAGACGCGATGACTGTCTGAAAACTGGTTGGCAGGCGACTAGTCCATATAGTACGTATAAAGTCGTCTGGTATATTTTTTCCAGCTAAGTGACGTAGATGGCGAAGAAACTGTGATGGTCGCCTGTCTCCAAGTTCTTCATGCATTAAGAGCTGAGTCACCTCTTTTTCTCTACTCGCTGATAACCTCTTTATTAATTCTGCTTTGAGTGTTTCATACTTCCCAGTTGCCGGTGGATTGACCAGGATATCTTTGACTTCGGCCGCGTAACGATGTTCTAGGTGACTGGTGACATAATAGTATTTGGTCTCGTCATCCTTAATTTTCGATAAGGCGAAACTCCCTTCAATCTGAGCAAACCACACGGCAGGCTCGGCAGGCAGTCGGACTCCGACACGACAAAGATCGTTTGGTGTAAATGTCTTTCCGCCATCTTCGGCATTTTTACTCGAAGTGGATTGATTGCCTGGTACCGACATTATTTTTGTGAAGTTATCTTATTATCATACTTTTCTTCTGGAAAATCCGTACAGGTGTTCTTCTAGAGGATGACCGATGTAGTAGTCCCCTCCAGTTTGGGGTCACCAGTGTGGGTGTTGTCGTTGAGGGCTGATGTGTAGGCAGCAAATAACAGACACATCCACGGTTTCACTAGATTTTATTGTTGGTGAAACAATTTCAAATAATACACATTATAGTCAGAAGGTACGGAAGAAATACACAGAAGAATATATTAATTTTACAAGCACAGCCGATAGTTATTTTCAATTAAAAAAAGCTTGACATAAGACAGGAATTGTCAGATGTCAAGGAACGAAATTGCGAAAAGTCTGTTACACTGAAGGACGTAAAGAGTATATATATCTAAAAATAGGTAAATATGCCACACAGCTGAAGTAGAGATGCTTCGTGCGCACTTTTCGACTAGCTCCGTGGCGCAGCGGTCAACACGCCAGCCTGCGACACGGAGTGACCGGGTTCGATCCCCGACCAGGTCAAGATGGAAAATGATCTTTTTCAGATTGGCCTGGGTCTTGGATGTGTATCTATATATGTATTTGTTATAAAATATAGTATCGTTGAGTTAGTATCCCATAACACAAGTCTCGAACTTACTTTGAGGCTAGCTCAATCTGTGTGATTTGTCCGTATATATTTATTTATTTACACTCGCTCGGGCAACAAGCTGAAGCAAAGACTCTTCGTTCGCGCTTCGTGTTCTCTCGATCAACAAGCTGAAGCACAGACGCTTTGTTTGCGCTTCGCGCTCGAAATAAATATTTACATTCCTTACGGAGAGACGGATCCAAGACTAGACTGCTGGTGTGTCGGTATGTTTGATATAATATGTCAGTGGATAACGGAAACAAAATACCATAGTTTTAGGCCACATTGCCGATTGACATGATTTCTCAGATTTTCACGCATTCCCTTAGCCGACTTTACAGTCTATATGCTGCAATAAACATTATGTTTCTATTATCTATGCAACACACTATATCCGGAGCCGAGTAGAACGTGGTCTTCTGTCATATTTATAACCGGAATCCGAGCGTATCGGATGATTTACCGTGGGGACGCTGCAGGAAATAAAACTTTATGCCTAGAATATTGTAGTGGGTGTAGTGAGTGAAGCTTTAACAAGATCTCTTTAATGGGATTAAATACTAGATACATATAGAGCGGACGTCCAAACTAAAAAAACTTTAAGCCAGTTGTACTCGTACTCTCGCACTAATACCTACGATACATTTATTTAAAAAATAGGCTTTTAGAGGCACTTTATCACGTCAAATCATATTTTAAAAAGGATATTATTTCTCATTTAGTAATATTTATTACAATTACTTATGTTCGAAATGCAGACTACTTATAACGTTATTTTTAACTGTGTGCATTTCAGCGAAAGATTTGGAATTAACCAGTCGTCATAAATGACACTTGGTTACAAGAAAAACTATGGTTCAAGAGATATACAGCTTGATATTAAACCTCTGAACTATATTGAAATCCTAGAATCAGAATCCCTAATTAAAATACAGAATTGCAAGAAAAAAAGGTAAAAAACAAAAAAAAATAAAAAAATTGCCTGCCATAGAAATTTGTCCAGCTGATCTGCGACTTTGTATTAGAAGCCAAATTTATTTTTCGATTTTCAACTTTTTCAATCAATTCTATATTTCATTAGGGATTCTGATTCCAGGATTTCAATACAGTTCAGAAGTTAAAAATCACGCGGTATATTATACAACGTGAAAGGGACATACCCGTAATAAATCGAACCATGGTCAATACTAGATCATTATAGTATAACGAAATTAAATAACAGCCGAAAAACTAAAAATAAATTCGGCATTTCCATACAAAAGTGTGCAGCTGCCCAGGCAATGTGTATGGGAAAGTCGTTTTTTTTTTTTTAATAATTAATTTTATTCGGACAAATCACACAGATTGAGATAGCCCCAAGGTAAGTTCGAGACTTGTGTTATGGGATACTAACTCAACGATACTATATTTTATAACAAATACATATATAGATAAACATCCAAGTCCCAGGCCAATCTGAAAAAGATCATTTTCCATCTTGACCTGGCCGGGGATCGAACCCGGGCACTCCGTGTCGCAGGCTGGCGTGTTAACCACTGCGCCACGGAGCTGTCTGGTTTTGGTTTTATGACTGTTATTTTGATTTTATTCTAATTTATCTAGTATATATTAGTATTTAGTATAGCCCGTGGTTCGATTTATTACGGGTATGTCCCTTCCACGTTGTATAGGTTCACTTCATACCTGACTCGTTTATTTAAGGGCAAGTCATGTATCCGGAAATAATTATTAGCTTACAAACATACATACTGATCCTGATAATATTAATAATACTGATCCTGTCTTACCTAACAGCTTTCGGGGTAGACAGTGTCTAGAGAAATAATACCTTAAAGCTGCGTTCATCTGTTTGTATAGGTCATTAGCATAAATTTTATTTCACTGTTATTTTTTTTACATTCGGATGACGAACAGCAACATTATTAACATAGATTATAAAGTAGCAAACAATAAAGCAAATAACAGGTCTTAGTACAAAAATAAAGTAGTAACAAAAAAAGTACAAAAATATACATTATACATAATAGTAGATACAAATAAAAAATGGTTTTTACTCATAAAATTAGTCAATCGACAAAAAGCTATAAATCCTTAAAAGCCTAATCACTTTTTGCTGAATTCAGAAACTGACGAGTGTGACGCTGCATTACATAAGTTTAGAGTGATGCGTTTGAACTGCACTGTCCAGACGCGCCCCTTTCATTTACACTAGATACTAATCTCCTTTCATAGTTACGCAGTTGAAACGCACCGCTCGGGAAACGCGCACCGCCCCGCCCAGCGCTACCGAAGCGCGCGCTCAATAATTAATTTGCAACGTTTTACGACGTCGCTGTTGCACTCTTTTCCATTGAAAATGCAACTGTATATTGCAATGAAATCCGCGATACTATAACTCGTTTCACTGCACACGTGGGTCAAATACGCGCTGTAGAAACGCGCTGGTCAACGGCGTCAATCTGAAATCAGCCTAACGTACTGCGGCTTGCGGCGCCCTTTTCGTCAAGCTGAATTCAGTAAAATGGGATTGGAATTTGTATGAAATTGTTGACAATTTTAGAGTCCAAGCATTGCTCTAATAGAAAAAGTCATTCGTTTTGTTGGGCTGAGTCAGGCAGGCCTTCATGGAAATGTCGGTGGTAAATTTCCATTTGTATAAACTTTGCCTGAAGCAACCAGGCCTTTGGTTTATACTAGAACCTTCCTACGTTAAAATTATTTCGTACTAGCTTTCGCCCGCGGCTCCGCCCGCGTCAATATCGATCCCTCGGGAATAGTACTTTTTCCCGGGATAAAAAGTAGCCTATGTCCTTCTGCATACTCCAGAGAACTTGTATGCAAAATTTCGTGATGATCGGTTCAGTAGTTACGGCGTGAAAGTGTAACAAACAAACAAATAAACAAACAAACAAACAAACTCACTTTCGCATTTATAATATTAGTAAGGATAAGGTTAAGGATTAAGTAGTCACTTTTTTTCTTTATTTATGGCTTTCACGCGTGACTTTTTTAGCCAGTATCTACTCAAGCCAGTAAACGCAGACAATGTGTAGTTCATTTCGTTGATTCTACGGAACCCCTGGCGACCATTGACTAGCTCCGTGGCGCAGCGGTCAACACGCCTGCCTGCGACACGGAGTGACCGGGTTCGATCCCCGGCCAGGGCAAGATGGAAAATGATCTTTTTCAGATTGGCCTGGGTCTTGGATGTTTATCTATATATGTATTTGTTATAAAATATAGTATCGTTGAGTTAGTATCCCATAACACAAGTCTCGAACTTACTTTGGGGCTAGCTCAATCTGTGTGATTTGTCCGTATATATTTATTTATATTTACCATTTCTACGAATCCACTGGCTTGATCACCGACGACGCAACGAGGCGGACAGCCAAAGCCCGCTAAGTAAACCTTAGTACAGTTACACCCTGACAGTTATTTTAGTTATTCCATTCAGCATCCTTATCCTTACTAATATTATAAATGCGAAAGTGAGTTTGTTTGTTTGTTTGTTTGTTACGCTTTCACGCCATAACTACTGAACCGATCATCATGAAATTTTGAATACAAGTTCTCTGGAGTACTGGAGAAGGACATAGGCTACCATTTATCCCGGGAAAAAGTACTATTCCCGAGGGATCGACATTGACGCGGGCGGAGCCGCGGGCGAAAGCTAGTTCTTCATAAATATGGGTATTTATAACACCAAATTAAACCGATTTCACATTCAATAGAAATAATTTTAAAATAATCAAAAACAAAAACAGTGCAGTCCGCCGAAATTCCCGCCAAGAACTCCTTTAGTAGTCATTACTCAGCCATTTAGATATTGCTTTTCACAGAAAGGAAATATCACAAAAAGGACAACATATGAATTATTTCGTTCGTTCGTGACGTCATCATATCGTAAACAGAAACGCGATGAGAAGATGCTATTTATTATTCACAGGAAAAATACTACAGCTGACGAGAAATTTTTGACGGCTTCCGTGTCGTAGTGCCACAGGTATGACGCTTCAGTGGAGTCATATTTATACCTTACTAGCCTTTGCCCGCGGCTCCACCCGCGTCAATGTCGATCCCTCGGTAATAGTACATTTTACCGGAACAAAAGTAAAGTAGTCTATGTCCTTCTCCGTACTCCAAAGAACTTGTATGCAAAATTTCATGATGATCGGTTCAGTAGTTACGGCGTGAAAGCGTAACAAACAAACAAACAAATAAACAAACAAACAAACTCACTTTTGCATTTATAATATTAGTAAAGAAGTAAGGATAAGGATACTACAAACGAAACTTTACATTCGTGCCGTGTACACGTACTGACGTGTACACGGTACAGGTGTAAAGTTTACATTTGCTTAAGGGCCCGTACTACCTCACACTGCTTTGCATGATTGACTGTTATATCAATAATAATTAAATACTCAATTTAAAATAAAAATGCAGCAAAGTTCAGGACTAACTCTGGTAACTATATGACTCAAAAACACGATTGCGTTAAATTTTCTCGATAGAAAAAAATTGCAAAGTTGCCTCAAAATCACGTCTAATTTACTCGGTATATAGTATTATTTACCAAATACATTAAAATTAACCTTGAAACTTTTGATAATTATTGCATTACAGATAAGGCAGCCATCATATGTTTTTCTTTTTCGAATAACCCTTGAATATTCCTTAAAAACGAAAATATCCAAAGTAGCCAATGCGTTTAGACCATCCGCGTTTGTACCGCCACGCCGCCTGGCATATGGCGGGCTCTTAACATGAGGGTCGGCGCTGCAGAATTAATTCAAGTACTATCGTACGAAAAACAAACGTCGCGAAACGTGCGACTTCCACTCTGATCCCTCTCCAGCTTCAAATGGCTTTAGACCGACCTAAGAGAAATATTTGTTTTCATATAAACTGCAAAAACTTATCAATGACTATTATTTTTGTTTATGCAGCATAGCGCGCACGCAAATCATGTCCAAAGTATGTCTAATAATACGGGAAGAGTTCTTGGCGGGAATTTCGACGGAGAGCACGGCTTGTATTTTGGATTGTTTTGTAAATTGTTTCTAGTGGACTTTATAATGTGAAATCGGTGTAATTTGGTATTATAAATGCCCATGTTTACGAACAATGTGTGGAATAACTGAAATAAACTGTCACAGTGCGGCTGTAGTGAGATTTACTTAGCGGGCTGGTGGACCGCCTCGCCTCGTTGCGTCGTCTGTGATCAAGCCAGTGGGTTCGTGGGAATTGTCGCCAGGGGCTCCGTAGAATCAATGACATGCACAACACCATCGTTTCATTGATAACAAGACTTAGAAAAAGCGCTGAAAACTCATTTATACTTGATACTGGCTAAATACCTACGAAACGCGTGAAAGCCATAAATAAAAGAAAAAAAAATATGGGAAATGTTGTGCCTCTGGTTCTCAATTATACAAAAGGGAACATCATTGCATATTCTTAAGTGATTAAATATGTTAGGGCATGAAGAAAAATAAAAACAGAATTGTGTGAAAATTTGGCGTTAATTACGTGGCGCGCCCTTGGGGAGGCCTACGTCCAGCAGGGGACTGTAATAGGATAGGCGTAAATTTGTATTTTTAACGGGTCTAGGGCACAATATCGCCAGTCATATCGCCGCTCGCGGCATCGAACCCGTTCTATTGTAACGAAGGTACACGATATGGCTGATACGCTATATCGACAGCTCACGATATCGATGGTAAACTGTATTAAAGGCGAACTGTATCGATCGATGGCGCACAGCATCGATGGCGCAATTAATCGATTATACCTCAAAAGTATCGATGGTAAACTGCATCGACAGGGTCCCATATCGATAGTAGACGTTGCGATGGCGTACTATATTTATAGGATCTATCTAACGAAGACTGTCGATGTAGCGTACCAGCTATATCGTGTACCTTCGCTACTGTCCATCGCAGCGACCAGCGATGTAGTGACGGGCGATATTGTACCCTAGACCCAATAATACTTAGTAGAAATCTTTGAAATATATTAAAATGAGATTATCATACTCATTTGTTGTATCTGCTTACTTATCATATATCTGTGAGGAAAACATATTTTTCCAAGCAAAGTACCTACATCAGCGCAGATACTGAATAAATGACTTTGATTCACGACGACCACTAGAACCAATTAATATTTCTGTTAGTGACCAATCGGCCGGCTGCCACTGAAACTGAATTTTAAATCGATATCAAATAGTCAGTTTAGTGGCGAAGGCAAAACGTCAAGGTACGGTCTGCGAGAAAATTCACATTTATTGTGACGTATTTTTTAAACATAAACAACTCGTAATAAAACGATTATTCAACATTTTCAGAAAAGGGGTTTTTTTTAAATAATCCAAAATTCGTTTATGAACCGATTTTCAATAACTAGGTGAAAAAATGAAAATAATAAATAAAATATTTTTATTTTACCATAATTAACAGATTGAGTTTGTAAAAAAAAAAGTTCAAAGCCTACAATACAATAATATGGTGGGTTGACACCTGAACTAGGATAAATCCTGTATCTCAGGTTGCCAACCCTCCACCCCACAGAATGGTCTTATATCTAGACAAAAGAAAGGTTTAATTTTCTTATCAAAAGGGCCTATTCTAATAATAATATTAGAAATAAGACAGTTATTTTACTCTTTTAAATTTTGTGCGGTAGTAATAAATTATAAACATCGGCATCAAATGTCGCGCGTCAGGTAAGTAGCATGCTGCACATACAAAGTGGCTTTTATTCAAGCAAACAACTGGTGTATGGTACAAGTTACAGGCTGTTCAACAACTATTGACCTGAGAAATGGGCAACAAGTATGGAATCCATTTCAGTAAACTAAAATTTAAAATGAATATCTTATTATATTTATAATAGAAGAGGGAGGAAAAAAAAAGGGGGTGAAAAAATATAATACTTATATATATGTATATAGGATGTAGATAATAAATTGTATGTTTAGATTTTGTAATTTTGTAGTGATAGTGCGAAAAATCGCACTGATATACACACACATATACATTTTTTTTTATTAATTATTGTATTAGTCATTTGTCTCTTATCTCACCTGATGGTAAGTGACGATGAAGGCGAGGATGTTACATGCACATCACTACATAGTAGTCGCTGCCCGAAAATGAAAAATATATTTATTTCCAAAACATGTTACACAATAATAGCTGTTTAAAACTGTGTTCAATGGAATCATAAAGTCTTACTACACTTTCTCGTGCACCCATACTAGGCAGAGCCTGTGTCGTCAGAGTAAAACTGTTCTATGGGCCTGTGTTATGGTTACAAAAAATTAAATTACAATAAAAGAGTTTGCACCGCTAGGTTGACAACAACAGCATAACTTTACAACCACTAGGTAGGTTTTATCCATAGATTTAAAAAAAATTGCCTTCATACTTCTATGGTTTTATCTATTTTATAGAGAATCTTAACAAGTATTATTTTCTTAACAGAATAACATGCACTGATAGAATATATAAATAAATACTTATGTATATATATATATAATATATTTATCTATATAATATATATAGTTAAAAATATTAATTAATTGGTTCACTAGTTTGTTTTGAGGTTGAATCTTTTTAATTGAATTTATACATTATCATCACGTCTTTATCCTCAGAGCCTTAAGCCATAAGAACTAAAGGCCACGTTTAGTGTATTTGTGGATGTATAGAAGGAAAATGGAATCAAAATAGTGATAGGTTGCTAGCCGAATCGCCTATTAACATGATTCCTTAGATTTTCGCCCATACACTTAGCCGGCTTATACGGGTTTCGCGGGAGGAGAAGCAGCTGGTACCTTCTACGTTTTTAAGGTTCCGTACCTCAAAAGGTAAAAAGAAACCCTTATAGGATCACTCGGTTGTTCGTCTGTCTGTCTGTCGGTCTGTCAAGATCCTTTTTCTCAGGAACGCGTAGAGGTATCAAGCTAAAATTCATATCAAATACTCAGGTCTACTGTCCCTTGGAGCTGTAAAAAAATCAAACTTCTAGGCCAACGCAATCAAAAGATACAGCCGTTAATGCCACAATTTTTCGTATTTTTTCGACATTCGCAAGGGAATCAAAACCTACAGGGTACTTCCCGTGAACACAGAATCGTGAAATTTGGTATGAAGCAACGTCTTATAGCATAGATAAAGGAAAAATTGCGAAAAGTATACATTTTAAGTTACATACATCATATAATAAAAATATTTTTAATAATTTTCGATATTCGTAAGGGAATCAAAACCTACAGGGTACTTCCCGTGATCTCAGAATCTTGAAATTTTATGCGAAGCAACGTCGCATAGCACAGATAAAGGAAAAATTGCGAAAAGTATAAATTTTTAGTTACATCATAATAATAAAAATATTTTTAATAATTTTTAACTTGTTATAGAATAACAGTACGGAACCCTTTGTGTGCGAGTCCGACTCGCACTTGCCCGGTTTTTTTTATTTCTCCCTAAACAGCATAGAAGTAAAGATAATAATAATACATAATCGAATCAAAACTTTTAATGGCCTTATCTCTTAAGTTCTAGTGATATCTACATAGAGATTGTTACAGAATAGGATTGCTTACGCTCACAAAAGTGTTCCTATAAGGGTTTTTTGAACTGAGGTTTCAAAAAAAGTGTGCATATTAATCCTTTTCATTTTTCAAAATCTACACAACAGTTTCTCATTTTGTTTCGCTGACGGTACCGTATTGCTTTAACTAATCATTTTGTGCGGGCTCGCTGATTTCTCATTCATTCGTTGTGCATTGCGCAGCATTACTCCATGTAAAATTATATATATTTTTTTTTTTGCAAAAATTAAATTTTTTTGATTAGCTTTTATTTGTTTTATGCTCGCAAATTCTTCAGTTCAAAATATGAACAAGTTATTTGTTATTTGGGGTACGGAGAAGGACATCTTGGCAAAAAAATCCCGAGGGACCGACCGACATTGACGCAGATGGAGCCGCGTGTCAAAACTAGTAAAAAATAAAAATATGACGTTCAAAAAGAGATACATGTATCCAATTTTAATAAAAATGTTGGACATGACTTTTGACTTCATAGTGATGATTGACGTACCTGTAACACGTAATATGAACTATAAAAAAAGTCTAAAATAAAGATTTTTATTTTATTATTTTATAGTTTGATGGACTTTAATTTCATTTCATCTGTTCAAGGGGTAAAACTTCGATCAAATATAATGTTAGATTCACAATCTCATACAAAATGAAGCCTAAATAATGTCCCCGAGTCAAAACATCATGCATACTTACAAACAATGAATAAAAAGATGGAGTTATATTTTCAGTATGTAGAAAGTATAACTCCATCTTTTTTCACTTTTGACGCGTTGTTTTTCATCTTTTCACTGTACCTTCGTCATCGCGAGACGTGTGAGTGCTAGCGCAGTTTATTGAAACTGTGGACAAAACAGCTCCGAAACTCGATTAGTGCGCTGTTTTGCCGGTGCCACTTTTCGAGCGCGAATCGTGTATCTACCATTATATTTGATCGAAGGGGTAAAAGCAATTATACCTGTTCAATTGTTTTTATTACGGAAACGCAAACACGAGCTGTGCGAGATTACAAAATCAATTCCCATGACAACAGAGGGCAAAGCCATAAAATCGATAATTCGCATGTTTCCTACATTGTGACTCAAACGTATAGGGAGTATAAAGACTGTTTTAGGGTTCCGTACTCAATCTCAAGCCAGGTTGTAAATGTAATGTTCGTATTTTTAAGTTTGTTTGAGGAAAATATGTTTTAGACATGAGTATTTTGCCCCTCGTGAAAGGGTTTCCTTATATTAATCTTATTATTATTATTACTAGGCCGTTAAATCCCATCGCTGGGCAAAGGCCTCCCTCTGCTTTCCACTCTTCTCTTCTATTACGGTTCAATGGATACAATCATGTAACAGACAGACAGACGTATCCTGTTATTACCCTTTGGGTACGGTGCCCTAAACATACATACAATACATACATCACGTCTTTTTCCCTTGCGGGGTAGACAGAGCCTAGGTCTATAAGACCTGAAGGCCACGTTTACCATGTTGGTGGGCATTAGGTGGAAAACGGAACCAAAATAGTGATAGGTTACTAGCCGCATCGCATCAGATTTTATCCAATCCCTCGATCGGCTTTTACGATCTGCGCGGGAAGAAAAGCAGCTGGTACATTCTACGTTTTTTCTTTTCACCCCACCCAGCAGTAAAACTGATTTTGAATTCGATTATACTCATTAAACTACTACTCGTAGTGCAGAATCAGAATCAGAATATTTATTTGCGTAAAATATGGTACATAATGTGGTGTTGAAATAAATAAATACAGTTCTGCATATTTTACCAATAGTGGCATGCAAATATACATCAATCATCAATCAGCCTATTGCAGTCCTGCTGGACGTAGGCCTCCCCAAGGGCACGCCACAGTGTGCAAATATACAACAAGTTTCAATTTTAAATTAATGTCTAGGAATTAAATTATCCTAAACTAGTTTTCGCTCGTGGCTCCGCCCGCGTCAATGTCGATCCCTCGGGAATAGTACTTTTTCCCGGGATATAAGGAACTTGTATGCAAAATTTCATGATGATCGGTTCAGTAGTTACGGCGTGAAAGCGTAACAAACAAACAAATAAACAAACAAACAAACTCACTTTCGTATTTATAATATTAGTAAGGATAGTAAGGATAAGGATAAGGATACATAATACAAATCAATATTAAATTAAACAGAAAAGCAATACTGAAAAAAATATTAATGATAATAAACAAGAAATTAAATCTGCACGAGAATCTAAGTTGAAACCGCATCTACCTATTTCCTTTCCGTCGGTACTGCACAAGTTTTAGTTCAAGTTTGTTCTAATTTCATGGCTCGTGCACCAGTCCTACAATTGTCTGTGTTAGCTTTAGGGAACTTTACAGTGAGCGAACAACATTTGCTCAAAGAAAGGCAAATGAATAACTTTTCCTAAAATCCTAAAAACACAAAAAAAAATTATATTTTCAAGCAGAAATTCATACAGCGTTAATCTGAAGACATAAAAAAGTTTGGTCACATTATATGGCTTGGCGAGCTCCGTGGCGCAGTCGTTAACACGCCAGCCTGCGCACGAGAGTTCCCGCGTTCGATCCCCGGTCAGGTCATGATGGAAAACGATCTTTTTCAGATCGACCTGGGTGTTGGATGTTTATCCAACATCAATTTGATATGAAATTCATATCATTCTCAAGTCTTTTGTCACTTGTAGCTGTGAAAAAATCAAACTTCTAACCCAACGCCATCAAAAGATACAGCTGTTTATGCCGCAAATTTTCGACATTCGTAGGGGAATCAAAACCTATAGGGTACTTCCCGTGAAACCCAGAATCTTGAAATTTGGCACGAAGCAACGTCTTATAGTACAGGTAAAGGAAACATAGCGATAAGCATAAATTTTTAGGTACATCATTCATTAAAAATATTTTAAATAATTTAAAACTTATCTATACTAATATTATAAAGCTGAAGAGTTTGTTTGTTTGTTTGAACGCGCTAATCTCAGGAACTACTGGTTCGAATTGAAATATTCTTTTTGTGTTGGATAGTCCATTTATTTAGGAAGGCTTTAGGCTATAAAACATCACGCCACGACTAATAGGAGCGAAGCATGAATAAAAAACGTGTAATCATAATAAAAGAAATTGCCGCGGACGAAGTCGCGGGCAACAGCTAGTTATAGATAATGGTACGGAACCCTTCGAGCGCGAGTCCGACTCGCACTTGGCAAGTTTTTTTCAGTAACATGGGTTCATCAAAATATAACATTTCTTAGTATCTAGATCCAATTTTGCGAGATTAAATTAATCTTAACGTCAGATTTTCAAAGTACAATTTAAATCAATTCTGTCCACTGCAGAAAAACATTACAAAGATTTCGATATCTTTTGTTTCAAACATTAATACAATAGCAGCGGCAGGTTGAAAATAAAAATCTGATTAAATAAACTAGTTTTCTTAAATTTTCTCATACTTCATTAATTTCTAAAGCAACTAAAATCATTATTTCGCGAACAAATATAAAACAATGTACATTCAGAAGTTTTGCTATTAAGTCTGGGCTAGACATTAATTTATACTGAATGAATGCTCGAAGCCTACAAATAGAGATAAATAAATAATAAATAAAACTTCAATGTAGTGTCCATTTGACAGTCCATCCTAATATTATATGCGAAAACTCTGTCTGTCTTCTTTTCACGCTTCGTCCATTGCACCAATTCGGATGAATTTGGTATGAAGGTAGTTTAAGGCCCGGGGAAAGACATACCACCTTTTATTCCGGGAAATTCTACTGTTCCTAATAAATGGACACTAACGCAGGCAGATCCGCAGGCAAAAGCTAGTACTATCTACATATAAAATGGATCAAAGCACAGCCTACGCCGCTGATGGTAGAGACCTGAAACATGGAAGGTGTGTTTTTTGTATGACGTAGACATCCAATAAGACAGGATTTTTCGAAATTCTACCCCTAAGAGGGTGAAAAGGAAGGCCAAGGCCAATTTGTATGGGATAACGTAATTCCTTGGTCCAATCTATTCCTATTAGAATAATTATCTTCGATTTTTACGCGGACGAAGTCGCGGGCAAAGCTAGTAGTTCAAATTTGATACTTAATACTTTGATGTTATACTTCTATTTATGTCAGTCCAGTACTTTTTGTTAGCTTACTTTGATTGTTAATTAATTGATTCAGGCGTTACTTTGCGGAAGACAGAGTTACGATATATCGTAACTCTGTCATCCGGTGCATTTACCTCTGTCTATATATATATATACAGACAGAGGTAAATACACCGTATAGCCGTTAATTATCCCAACGTGGAAAAGGGCTGGATATTAATTATTATCTTAGTTATCAAAGTAATTTTCAATCGAAGTGACATATATATATGATATATTATATATCTTGTTTGTTTTTTATTGACATGAGTCTTATAATTTATTTTTTTGTGATATCGGACGGTAAACGAGCAAGCGGGTCACCTGATGGTAAGTGATCACCGCTGCCCATGGACAACTGCAACACCAGACTAGAGTGAATAGGTTGTTAATGAGCCAGCGAGTTCCACCATAGGTCACATCTTCACTTAACATCAGGTGAGATCGTGATCAATCGCTGGATCATCCAAAATGAAAAAAAAAAAAAAAAACCAGGGTGTGCAAGGTGCGTAGTCGGCCTCTCAAGGAGTTGGGGGAAGGAAATGGGGAGAGGGGGGGGGGGGGGGGGAGGATGGACCTATGGCTCTCTCACTCACCGAACGAAGCATAGAAGCGGTAAAGCTTCTACTCAGACGTCGATTTTCTGTAAAATCCATGAACGTGGATTTCACAGATTCATTCATGGATTTCACAGATTCATATTTAATACGTTTCTAATGTAATAGTGTCACATTCCACATGCAAGTGAGAACGCGGAGCTTACGATAGAGAAGCACGGTGCTTCGGCTCTCTTCCACACTTAACACTATTTTTTTTTTGAAATTTTCAATATTTTTTGATTCAATTTGTAATTACCTACTTTCTGTTAGAAATTGAGTGAATCCATATACGAATACAATGTAGGTACTTCGCTTGTGAATGAATAAATGAAATGAAGCTATTTAGTTTCGGTCACACATCTCAGTTGGGACTGCGCCCGGGGTTGCTTTATATGCCTAGATGCTAATAATACTTGCAACCACTGGACCCCCGGGCTCCTCAAACGTTAATAAAGTTTAAAAAAAAACAGAATCAGTTTGTAGGTATGGAGCCAGACTTGGTGTTAGGCCCAACAACATCACCTCATCCCCACATCATCACATAATTTTTTTAGGCTTCCGTACCCAAAGGGTAAAAACGGGACCCTATTAATATCGCTCCGTTGTCCGTCTGTCTGTCTGTCCGTCTGTTCCGTGATAGTTAAATAGTTGAAATTTTCACAGATGATGTATTTCTGTTGCCGCTATAACAACAAATACAAAAATATATTTACTTTAAAAATAAATAATTAAATAAAAAATAAAATTAATATAGGGACATACAACAGACATGATTTCTTTGCCGTTTTTATTGATAACAGTACGGAACCCATCGTGCGCGAGTCCGACTCGCACTTGGCTGGTTTTTTTAAGATTGGCCTGGGTGTTGAATGTTTATCTTTGTTTTGATTATAAAATATTGTATCGTTGATTTAATATAGGTACCATAACACAAGTCTCGAACTTACTTTGGGGCTAGCTCAATCTGTGTGATTTGTCCGTATATATTTATTTTATTGCTTCGATTCGTCTTTGCTGTTCGGAAATACTGCCGAATCGAATGATATTGTGTCGACCTGATTAAGCCAACCGATCATCACAAGTCGAACACTTTTTTTTTTTTTAATATATATGATGGCAAACGATCAAGCGAGTCACCTGATGGTAAGCGATTAGCGCTGCCTATGGACAACTGCAACAGCAGGGTGTAACAGGAGCGTTGCCAGCCTTTGAAGGAGTTCAGGGAAGGTAATGTCCTTCCCCCATGGGGGAGGAAATGGGGGAAGGACGGGCCTCCGGCTCTCTCACTCACCAAATGAAGCATAGAAGTGGTAAAGCTTCCACACAAACGTCGATTTTCTGTGAGTGTGGTGTTTCCTCGGACGTGCTGGCCCATTGATGCTACTAGCAAAAAATACTTTTATCGGTAGCGTGGTTCTACCACAACTACAAAAATACCACCACCGGAAGCATACTTAGTTTATCTGTTCCAGTTTGGTTAGGACATTGCAGGCTTGAATCACCTAATTGTCTGATAAAAAAGATAATTCCCTGCTTCGGAAGGCACGTTAAGCCGGTGGTCCCGGTGCCATCTGGTAGTCGTTAAAGGAACCACGTCAGAGGCCGAGAGGCGGTTCCGAAAAACTCTAACACCAGGGTGTGCATGGTCGATTGACCGTGACACCTACTCGAAATGTAGATGAACTACAAAAATGAAATAAATAAATATAGCTTTTATGTTCGACAAATCCCACCAAACTGACTATGCTAGCTCGAACATGTGTATAGCAACCCTTACATATTCAACTCACTTATATAAGTTATGCCCTAACATGGGTCGTTTTGTCAGGTAGACATAAAACTGATTATATTTCGTTGAGGGATAAATGGGTAAGGTTTAAAATTACTTTTCCGAATCCCTAATTATCCCTATTATCCCTAATAAGTAGGGTTCCGCATCAGATGGCGTGTAAGGACGTGTGTCAAACAAGCAGTGAAGTATGCATATTTGTTTTCTGCTCGTTTAATATTTTTATATTTTATTTCATTTCGCTGAGTAACGCAAAAAATTAAACAATATGTTATATCGAAGATCGTAATATTGGACCCTTAAACGCTAAACGTGCCCTTTTGGTCTTATAGTCTTAGACGTCGTCTGCTCTGTAATCAAAATGACGTGTTAATATGCATATATATACTGTTATCGCCGTGTGGTATCCGGCAGAGTAGAATAGGACCACTCCAAGTCTTCCCGTGGATGTCGTCGAGACCTCTCCAATCCGTCTGGCCAGCGTGGAGAGTGTAGGCCAAATTTTCTGGCAACTCTGGCCAAGTACGGCTCTAGTAATACAGAGAGGGTCGTGCTCCCGTAGTGGAGACTAACAAGACCTGATGATGATGATGATACTGATATTAGTAAGTAGCAACTTTGACAGATTCGAGAAAAAACGCAGAAAGGAACATATTTCGTGACACTGTTACTTATTCTGTGGTAACCCCCTTTGAATAATTAGATTTCTTTTGTTGTTATTATTTGTTGTTATAGCCGCAAAAATTATACATATTCTTTGAAAATTTTAAGTCCGTACTTATTTCGGTTCAATAGATACAGGTCTATGACCTGTATCTATTGAACCGAAGCATCCTTTGGGTACGGAACCCTAAAAACGCTAAAATTAGAGTCGTAAATATCGAAACAGCATCAGCAAAGCTCACTAAAAACCCGGCTAAGTAAGGTTTCTTTATCGCGTCAAAATAACTCAGTTAAAGATTAATGGACGAAAAACATCGGATCTAAAAAGTTATCCTAAGAAATATCTGATTCCCTAAGGCTGTGTTCAGAAAGAACAAATTTATTTTCATCGATAAAATCTTACGACGTTGTAGCACGTATGTAACATTTATCGACAATGTCAATATTTTTGAAATTTCAACATATTCTTGTATATTTTAAATATATGTAGGTTTATTGAGTTTGTCTAAAAAGTTGATCTAAAAACTATCCTCAGAAATATCTGGTGCCGTTAGGTTGTGTTCACAAAGAACTCATTTGTTTTTATCTATAGAATTTTACGTTGTAGCACGTATGAAATATTTATCAACAGTGTCAATCTTTTAAAAATTTCAATATAATTAGAGAGACGTATTTTTTTTTTAAATCTGTGATTATAATATTTAGATATCGACAACATCATTTTCTATTTATTGACCATACTTCTACCTGCTGTACAGCGTAGTTATTCTTTGCCCAACTGGTTGACGGAAAAAGTACCTTCTCCAAAGGATCCTAAATTTCTAATAAATGCAAGCAAAGCCGAGAGTGATAGTAAAAAGATATTATATTTTTAAACTTTTTTATAACACATAATTATGCAATAAAACGGGACTTAGCACGAACTTTTTTATTATTTGTTTCCTTTGACGTTTCAATGGAGTTACATCCATAGGTTATAAAAAGGTACATGCTAAGTCCCGTTTATATACATAAGTTTTATTCGTTGTACGGCTTTCTTTTCAAAAACACACCTTCCTACTAAAAGGAAAATAAATTAGTATATGAACAAACTTGTGTTTCTCTGGTATGCCCTACATAAGAAAATAAAATTAAGAATTTGTTATATGAAACAATTTAAAGCGGGCGGGATTTGAACCTGCCACTTTAAGTCTGTGTAGGTACGACTAGTATATCAAAATAGCATTGTGAATGCAAAAATATAAACACTTAAAGATAATAAAATTTTGTATAATATAACATAATAACACAAAAACATTCCGTTAAGTAAGACATTACACTTATCTTAGATCTGGCCATTACGTTAATTACGCGACGTCACATCCACATTATCGCGTTAGGGAAATACAAGACAAATATTTCCTTTGTAAGTCACAACGTAGGTATGTCTGTTAAGTGCAGGTTTATTTGTCATGAGTTAACGCCTTTGAGAAATTGCTTTTGAATTTATTAAATTATCTTATATGACTTACTTAAATAAGAATACTAGATTAGGTATGTATTGAATCCTAATCCTAACTAATATTATAAATGCGAAAGTGAGTTTGTTTGTTTGTTTGATTGTTTGATTGTTTGTTTGTTTGTTTGTTTGTTTGTTTGTTTGTTTGTTTGTTTGTTTGTTTGTTTGTTACGCTTTCACGCCGTATCTACTGAACCGATCAGCATGAAATTTTGCATACAAGTTCTTTGGAGTACGGAGAAGGACATAGGCTACATTTTATCCCGGGAAAAACGACTGTTCCCGAGGGATCGACATTGACGTGGGCGGAGCCGCGGGTGAAAGCTAGTTTATAATATTAGTAAGGATAAGGATGTACTTATGGAGAAAATAAATACGTTACTACTTTTACTACTTTAGGTGTATATACCACCTACGCTTTGCCAATTGAGTGCACGGAAATAGCTGTAAAAATAGGCTTTAGCCATCTTCGGGCACACCAGCGCCGAAACACCGACTAGTAGTCAAAGTGGACCAAATCGGTCGGACTAATCATCATCATCATCATATCCTAGGTATCCCCGCCCGCGCCTCGTGTCGCTGTTGCTGATCTCCATAAGTCGTTACTTAGATGTAAACATAAATAAAAGAATGTATGAAATGAGATAGTTCTATGAATATAAATTGCACTCCAAACGACATTACTAAATAAAGTTCTTATCAAACAGAAAGACATGCACATGAGCAAATAAATACTACTGAATGCGACGCTTTTACGTACATTACTTACTACACACATATTTGTCAAACTGCATACCCTAAAAAAGGGTGCGTATTGATTGATATACTTAATAACAAATTATATATTTTCATTTCAATAAAGTTCAAAAGATATAATGTTAACTTGACATAATCATTACTGATTATATTCTTAAAAGCTATAACATTCATAATATTTTCAATACGAAAAGCATAAACTCATTTTTTATAACGTTTATGTATACTAAATATCACCTGTTATACAACTTGTGCAGTATACCTGCCAAAATGTATACCATTCAAAAAGTATAGTATTTAAAATAAATATGAATCAAAATCTATAAAATGTATACTTATTAAAAATATATATAGACCCATGTCTATTTTGCGAATTTGAATTATTTCAGTAATACCTACGAAATAAGTCATATTTACTAGGTATTACTTTACTAATAATAGGTAATCGATTTCATCAGTAAAGCAAACGGAAAGTAATACAAGAAGTCATTAACTTCATAGGATTACAAAAAACTATAATAAACAAAAGAACTTATTACAATATTTTATTGCATGTAAATATTAAGACAAAGTATGAAATACTTAAAAAAATTGTGATACATACAAAATGCGCACGCATTTTGTATGTATCACAATTTTTTTTAAAGTAGAAAGATAATTTTTACAATATTTTATTGTATGTAAATATTAGGACAATGTGTAATATAAATAAAAAAAATAACTTTTACAATATTTTATTGTATGTAAATATTAGCAAAGTATAATATAAATAAAAAAATTGTGATACATACAAAATGCGCGTGCATTATTTTGTATGTATCACAATTTTTTTAAAGTAGAAATATAATTTTTACAATATTTTATTGTATGTAAATATTAGGACAAAGTTAGAAATAAATAAAGTATTTTTTAGTATACCTATTTTAAAAAAATTTTTTTTTACTTATATTAGAGAAGAAATTCACACTCGTAATATTCAGATCTTCGTTTTAATATAATGTTATCTTTTCTTGTTTCATTAATATTTTTTTGCGTTTACGATATCGTCAGGTTGCTATTAATTTTTGGCTAGGCGTTCTATAAAAATAAATAAGATAATTTATTAAACGGCTTCAAAAAAGGAGGAGGTTATCAATTTGACTGTATGTTTCTTTTTTTATGTATGTTTGTTACACGATATCTTCGCCAATTGTAAACTGATTTTGATATTTCTTTTTTATTTAAAAGCCTTTACTACTAAGTTTTTCCCATTTTAATTTGGTGAAGATATAATGGAGAACTTTGGAGATATGGAAGAAACTCGTAAAATAAAATTGTTTGAGATGCTAGGTTTTTTTTTAATTTAATTATTAGGTTTATTGAGAATCTTCTACCAATTAATTCGTATAACCAATGATTATTATCTGTACTAATATGTAGATATAAAGTTTATTATACATAACAACTAATCGATATTTTAAAGTTTATAATAATAAAACGGTATAATAAAGGTTTGATATGTTGAATGATTGTTATAATTAAAGATTTTAGTTCTTTTAAAGTTATTTCTTTCGATTTTTATCTTACTTGATAATTATACTAACCAAAATTATATGTTTCGTTGATATTTATCTTAAATGATATATATTTTGTGTTTATATGTTATATTACTTACCCCCTAAAAAAAACCAACACAACTAAAAACATTAGAACACTTTCCCATAATTGCTTACTACTAAGTTAATTCACAAGCAGTTCAACAAAACACGCAATGTACAGCGAACAATTCGGAAAGTTCGTAATGGTATTGCTAGTTAGTTTTGCGTATCTTTTTTCGTGTTACACGTGTATGTTATCGTAATTGAAATGAAGTCGCAATTTCCTGAACTACGCCGCGACTGAGAATGACGGAAACTTAGTTTTTTGCGATTGAAATTCGCTGTATTGCGCTTATTTTTCAATTTAACGGAGTAATCCATACTTATGTTCTTACTTTGTTACAAATATTATAAACTAGCTTTCTCCCGCGGCTCCGCCCGCGCAATGTCGATCCCTCGGGAATAGTACTTTTTCCCGGGATAAAAGGTAGCCTATGTCCTTCTCCGTACTCCAGAGAACTTGTATGCAAAATTTCATGATGATCGGTTCAGTAATTACGGCGTGAAAGCGTAACAAACAAACAAACAAATAAACAAACAAACAAACTTACTTTCGCATTTATAATATTAGTTAGGATAGTAAGGAAAAAGTAAGGATGCTAGAGTATTATATCTGTCTGCCTATCTGTTACTCTTTACGCTTCAACCACCAAACAGATTTAGATGATTTTTTGAAAGGGTATGCGATTCAATGGGTCCCATTAAAAGGCCATCAAAATTAAATTGGTTTAGTAATTTGATAAATGAGGTTTTTTTACGTGAAAGATTTTTTTAAGTGATAACTTCTATAACTGTGTTGTGCACTTTTTGGGATCGGTAGAAAATGTTAAACTCGCGTCAGGACACGTGACCTGATCGAAAATTCGTAAGACGGACACGTGATCTGAGAGTTTTCACTTCTGTCGGTATTCCCCGAGAGCAACCCATTTTCTTTTTTAATAATTATGTATCTCAACATCAACGTGTATTTGCGTTCGCGCAATCTTAAGGGCGCCAGCTGAAAATCAGCTGCTACTCTTTTCAAATGAGTAATTTTTCCGTCTCCATCTGGAGTCCCTACTATGGTGTCGGCGAGGGTCCGACCTTACTGGATGGGGCCTTAGTTAAGGGCCCGTAGTACCTCACACTGCTTTGCATGATTGACTGTTATATCAATAATAATTAATTACTCAAGTTGAAATAAAAATTCAGCAAAGTTCAGAACTAACTCTGGTAACTATATGACTCAAAAACACGATTGCGTTAAATTTTCTCGATAGAAAAAAATTGCAAAGTTGCCTCCAAATCACGTCTAATTTACTCGGTATATAGCATTATTCACCAAATACATTAAAATTAACCTTGAAACTTTTGATTATTATTGCATTATAGATAAGGCAGCCATCATATGTTTTTCTTTTTCGAATAACCCTTGAATATTCCTAAAAAACGAAAATGTCCAAAGTAGCCAACGCGTTTAGACCATCCGCGTTTGTACCGCCACGCCGCCTGGCATATGTCGGGCTCTTAATTGAGCTTGTTTACCTCAAAGGAGGTCCGCCGCTGTATCCAAGGCAGTTGGTGTAAGGAAAACGCAACTCAGATGAGAAATAGACAGTCTGAACGATTCGAAGTCTAGGCATTATACGGCTGGCTGCCCGCCTAACACTCGCTTTTGATATAAATAAATAATAAATATAAATATATACGGACAAATCACACAGATTGAGCTAGCCCCAAAGTAAGTACGAGACTTGTGTTATGGGATACTAACTCAACGATACTATATTTTATAACAAATACATATATAGATATACATCCAAGACCCAGGCCAATCTGGAAAAGATCATTTTCCATCTTATTTGATTTAAGTTCTGATTAGCTCCGTGGCGCAGTGGTCAACACGCCTGCCTGCGACACGGAGAGACCGGGTTCGATCCCCGGCCAGGTCAAGATGGAAAATGATCTTTTCCAGATTGGCCTGGGTCTTGGATGTATATCTATATATGTATTTGTTATATAATATAGTATCGTTGAGTTAGTATCCCATAACACAAGTCTCGAACTTACTTTGGGGCTAGCTCAGTCTGTGTGATTTGTCCGTATATATTTATTTATTTATTTAAGTCGGCTTTTTCTATGAATAATTTATTCGTAGGTTTTTTTACATGAAATATTCAAATGGTTATTATGTAAACAGAAAACTGATGAAGTGTTTTCCATATTTTGATAACGTTGCGTAGGTCGTCATGATCACATGTGTGGAATCGAGAATTCAGATACAATTTCCGGGTTTCTTGTGCATGGAATAAATTATGAGGTGGCTTTAGGGTTCCGTACTCAAAGGGTTATATTCCGGAGATACTCCTTCAGTCGTCTGCTCACTGCTGAGCGTCGTGATGTTCCCGACCCAACTTCTTTACGATCTCTTTCCATATTTGGCGATCTTTGGCCTGTTGTAGAGCGTCAGAGATCTTGTTGTTAGCGTGGTCTTTCACTTGGTATATCTTATCGGACTGCGGCCCCTGGATCTCTTCCCTTGCATCTTTCCGGTGACCACAAGTTTTTCAAGATTGTCGGCAGGTTTTCTTGCAATATGTCCGAAGTATTGGAGCACTCTCTGGAGGCAGGTAGTTAGAAGCCTTTGGTCTATCCGGAGCTCTTTCATGATGGATAAATTAGTCCTGTGTGCCGTCCAGGGTATGCGCAGCATTCGTCTCCAACACCACATTTCAAATGCATCTATGCGACGATTCCGGAGATACAAGGGTTTTTATCTCCGGTATATCGATACATCCACACGGTTGTTATAGCTAGTATTAATCTATACTTCTATATCTATACTAATATTAAAAAAGAGGAAAGTTTTGATTGTTTGTTTGTTTGCATCGAATAGGCTCTGAAGCTACTGAACCGATTTGCAAAATTCTTTCTCCATTAGAATCTTACATTATCCCTGATGAACATAGGCTATTTAAATACCTATACCTCATTGTGCGCCGGCCGCTAGTATATAAATATGTTTGGGTAATAGGGTTATGAGGGATTTTTTTTATTAAAATCACAATAAAGCTAAAACTAACTGTTAGTTGTAAACTTGTGACGTGGGATATTACTACTTCAACAATACTATATTTTATTATAGTAAGAATCATCATCGCAGCCACACGAAGTCCACTGCTGGACATATGCCTCCCCCAATTTTCAATATGAATGGTTGGAAGCGGCCTGCATTCAGCGTCTTTTTGCGACCTTGATTAGGTTGTCAGCTGGTCCGTGGGTGCTTTTCGGTACGTGGTCCCCATTCGAGCACCTTCCTGCCCCATCGGCCCACTGCCACTTCAATGAGTGAATCCGCTGAGCATTTTTAGTTTATTCTCTTACATCTAAGAGTCATTCCGATTTGAAAGATCGTTCGACCAGACGGGAGATCGAACCTGGGATCCTGCGATTCGAAGACACATTGTGTTACCACTTAGCCACAGAGGTCATCTTTAAAGTGTTCTTTAAAATTAAGTTTTTAGTCGTGGTAGAGCCACGCTACCGTCAAAATGAATTGCTAGTAGCATGAATGGGCCGTCTCGTCCGGGGAAGTACCACACTCTCAGAAAATCGACGTCTCAGTAGAAGCTTTACCGCTTCTATGATTGGATCGGTGAGTGAGAGAGCCGAAGGCTCATCCTTCCCTCGCCCCTCCACATTTCTTTCCCCCAACTCCTTGAAAGGCCGACAACGCACCTGTCACACCGTGGTGTTGCAGTTGTTCATGGGCAGCGGAGATCACTTACCATCAGGTGACCCGCTTGCTCGTTTGCCGTCCTAAACATAAAAAAAAAGAGGAAAAAACGAGGCAAATTCCCTTAATTTTTTAGTCTATATATAAAACAAGATATTTATCTTCCATGCTGATTTGGGAGAAAAGAAAAATCCTAGAATGTACCAGCTTCTTATCGCGCAGATAGTGAAAGCCGATCGAGGGAATGGGCAAATCTGACGAATCATATTAGTAGGCGATGCGGCTAACAACCCATCGTTATTTTGACGCTCACCAATATGCTAAACGTGGCTTTTATAGTAGTTCTTAAAGACCTGGACCTAGACTCTGTCTGCAAGTCTGCAAGAAAAAAAGACGTGATACTATGTATGATATTTTAGTAAAGCAGGGATTTGTTTCAATAAATCACATTAAAAACTGCCTCCGTGGTCCATTGGTTAAGGCGTTTGTATGTAAATTAGACCTCTTTAGAAATCGAACACAAATTGCGAAAAAAAATAAAGGAACGCACCCTTAGAAATTCGACTAACAAATCGGTGAATTAGCACAGGCAGTTATTTTATCTCTGTTTGCCTTTGTATTTAATTAATAATTGTGATTCCAAAACTAAAATATCGCCCGGAGATTGAAGATCAACCTGTGTAACAGACTAATTTGCAGTTTGTTTGTCGTTGAAATCGCTGTCCGTTCCTTAACAGGCTCATTTTCGTACAGATAGATAAACGTTAGATTTATGAGATACGGTGATTATGAGCATGAAATAGCCTGTCCGTCTGTACATAATCAGTTACATGGTGCAACATGCAGTGTTCACTGGTCTACCTGTGTGTTCTGATTTCGCTGCTCTTTTTCTATTTAAAGGTAGTTACTTTTTTTTTTTCTTTTATTTGGCCTTCTAACTTCATTTAGAAGCTTATTTTAGCCAGTGTCTAATTTATCTTCGAGTTATTCTTGTGTATCAACAAAATGATGGTGTAATTCAATACGCTGATTCGACGAAGCCCCTAGCGACAATTTCCACGAATCCACTAGTTTGATCGTATACGAAGCAGCAAGGCGAGCAAACACCAGCCCACTAAGTAAATCTCATTACAGCCCAGCCACACCATGTCACTTAAAATAGTTATTCCACACATTGTTCATAAACATGGGTATCTATAACACCAATCTACACCGACTTCACGTCATAATCTCTACTAGAAACAATTTGCAAAACCAAAACCGTGCTCTCCGTCGAAATTCCCGCAAAAAACTCAGGTAGAGTTACATTATTATTTAACGTTTTTCTTTTTTTGCATTCATACTCGTATTTGCTATTTCTGATATAGCCGTGTGGTTTTCGGCAGAGTAGAATAGGATTAGTATATAGGCATTTTAAGGTTTAAACCGGGCGGCGTGCGGCTGGCGGCAGCATTTTTAATTCATAAAACAGCCTCCGTGGTTCAGTGGATAAGGCGTTTGCCTGTTGACCCGGGGGTCGTGGGTTCGATTCCCACCGAAAGCATACTTTGTTTAGTTAGATAGATAGATAAAAGCTTTATTGTTACCGAATAGACACACACATTTAAATAAAAAATTTCATTAAAATGGTAAAACAAATCGATTTAAGGATGTGTGCCACAACGAAAACAAAAGTAGCTCAGTGATGCGTTTGCTCGCAGAGCAAACCACTGATTTTCAGCCACCACCACTGAGACTCACAGGGGCACCTGCAACAACACCATTCGATTCACAATAAAATAAGATTAAAAAAAGAAAAATTGTAAAATAGAATATAGCACAAATAAATTAGTTGTTTCCAGTTTGGTTAGGACATTGCAGGGTTGAATTATCTGATTGTCTGATAATAAAGATGATTCCGTGCTTCGGAAGGCACGTTAAGCCGGTGGTCCCGGCTGCCATCTGGTAGTCGTTAAAGGAACCACGTCAAAGGCCGAGAGGCGGTTCCGAAGAACTCTGACACCAGGGTGTGCATGGTCGATTAAACGTGACATCTACTCGAAATGATGATGATAAGCATTTCTAAAATTCGCAAGTCTCACTAGCTCCGTGGCGCAGCGGTCAACACACCTGCCCGCGACACGGAGTGACCGGGTTCGATCCCCGGCCAGGTCAAGATGGAAAATGATCTTTTTCAGATTGGCCTGGGTCTTGGATGTGTTTCTATATTATGTATTTGTTATAAAATATAGTATCGTTGAGTTAGTATCCCATAACACAAGTCTCGAATTTACTTTAGGGCTAGCTCAATCTGTGTGATTTGTCCGTATATATTTATTTTATTTTTTATTTCTCAATAGCTCTAAATACTACAATCATGCAAGCGGGCCGCCATGCTTTAAACATACACAGTCCTATTATAAAACGAGAACTAACTTTAATACCTTGTTTAAACCATTATCCGACCAAAATAAGTCGACACTTATCACTTTGACATTTGGTCAACTGTCATTGTCATTTTTTTTGGACGGATAATGGTTTAACCGCTCAACCACCAAGCGCACCGATCGGGAAACATAACAATAGATAATCAACTGTGTCTGCGTTTCTCGCGATTGATGAGTTAAACCAGGTACTCCTCGTTTTAGTTAGTTAGTCTTCGTTTTATTAATAAGACTGACAGTATTTTTGTTATCATTGGCATTGTACCGTTTTAGTAAGTACAACCTAGATTTAGGGTCTAGGAGGATAGATGAGTTGAGATGAGGCATTATGCGCTCTCTGAATATATCTCCACCGGTGATTGACTGGTTTCACTCTTACCTCTATGACCGACGCCAGTGTGTTCGTATAGAGAGTAAAACCTCGTCTTGGTGTCACACACCGTCTGGGGTACCTCAAGGTGGCGTGCTCTCTCCTTTGTTGTTCGCATTGTTTATTAATTCAATTTCTCATCAACTTCGCTCCCCCTACCACCTGTATGCAGATGATCTTCAAGTTTATTGTCATGTCGATTTGGAAAATCTGGGATCAGGCATTACTGCTATAAATGAGGACCTGTCGCGTATATCCGCCTGGAGTAAGTCTCATGGGATTGTTGTAAACCCTTCCAAGACGCAGGCCATAGTTATAGGGAGTCGTTATTATATTTCGCGTGTGGATTGGCAATCGCTTCCTTCTATTGTATTCAACGGCGTAAATATTGAGTTCAGCAATCAAGTAAAAAATTTAGGTATCCTGATCGATAGGAACTTGTCAGGGTCACCTCAAATAACTGTGGTCAGTAGGAAAATTTTTGCTGCGGCTGGCTCTATGAAACGTTTACGTAACTTTTTACCGATCAAGACTAAAATTGCGCTGGTACAATCCCTCCTATTTCCTACCCTTGATTACGCTGACTCCTGCTATCTTGACCTCACTGAGGAGCAATTGAACAAACTTGAGCGTCTTCAAAATTTCTGCATTAGATTCATATTTGGACTTCGCAAATTTGATCACATCACTAGTTTTCGTTTACAACTCAAGTGGCTCCCTATTAGACTTCGCCGTAATTTGCATATCCTTTCTCTTCTTTATTCTATCCTCTTTAACCCTTTTACTCCTTATTACCTTAAAGAACGTTTCCATTTCCTTCGTGAGGTTGAGGATCCTAATGTTCGCAGTGCGCTTTTACTTAGACTTGTAATACCTGCTCATTCAACATGTTTCTATTCAAATTCATTTTCCGTTCGGGCGGTGACACTTTGGAATGCTTTGCCACTTGACATCAGAAAGGCCCAAACATCTAAGAAATTTAAGGAGCTTGTGACAGCACATTACCTTTCCTCCAATTAATGTTTATTTATTTAGAATTACCTTCTTTCACTGTCATTTATTTTATATATATATATTTTTTTAGCCTATATGGACATTCATATATTATATTTTTTTGCTTTGGATTGTTTGAATATGTTTTCTGTTTTATAAAATATTTATTTATTTTTATGTTTCTATTTGAGATACTGCGCCAACCCTTCCAACATTTTTAAGTCTCTGTCAACCCAAAGGTTGGCTGGAAGAAATCGCTTTAGTGATACAGCCCGCCTTTGTACCTACTCATATTTTTTGGTAAAATTGTTATTTTTATTCTGTTCCTAAATTGTTGGTGCAATAAAGAATTATATTATTATTATTATTATGAGTTAAAGGAAAGACTAGATATTGGCAAATGAGATAGGTATAATGAACAACTATTACATTACAGATTCACAAGAACATTAGGTACAGATTAGGTAGTCAGGGTCGTGAGTTTTAGGCACTAGATCCGTTGAGTAGCCCTTCTAGGTAGAAGAACTACTTAGCTCGAGATGCAGCCGAAGTGAAGGGGCGAGCGTTTTTTTTTTTTTTTAAATGACTATGTAGCTAGCTACTTCACCGGGCGTTTGAGGCGAGGGCAGAGTGCCCTCAACCTTTATAGGCAACATCACCAAAGGGCCCCCAGGAGGGACGGACCTCGGCTTTGGGCGTTGCCTGTGTGCGCAAGGCTTGGAGAGACAGCAAACTCTCATATTGCCTGATGGGCCGCGTATGCGTGCATGCAAGCCTGAAGGGCCAATCTGAGAATCAATGGCAAGCCTTTGGAGAGCAGCAACTCTCATCTTTTGCCTTATGGGCCGAAAGCTACGTTGCCAGAAGGGCCTATCCTGGGTGCAAGTCACCCGGGACCGCCGGGCGGTCACCAGTAATCGGAGCTAATCCTACTCTACGCACTCTGTTCCGGTGTCGAGTGCAACGGGGTCGGATAGTGGGATTCCTCCGGCTATTCGGAGCCGGAGAGGGGTCGGGGCGGGCTTGTGCGATGTCAATAGGATCATCGGGATCGTCAAGTACGTTCCTAGGACGTCTACGACGTAAGGTCATATCGTGTAGGTTGGGGGAGTAGTTAGCGGCTTGCACCACTAACGGATTGGGATGGCGTGCGGCATTCTCAAAGAAGGGGCGAGCGCCGGCCGCCGCCGCTTATATATGGGCATGCCCCCCCCCCCCCCCCCCCCCCGCGATGTCACAGCATTTTTGTTTGTGCATCCTTATCATGCAAGCCTCCCTAAGATTGATGGCAACCCTAACTGCAACACTACCCAATAAACCAACGTCGGCCTCTAGCACATGAAAAAGAAAAAGAAACCGGCCATGTGCGAGTCGGACTCGTGCACTAAGGGTTCCGTACTATCTATAAAAACGGCAAAAAAATCATGTCAGTTGTACGGGAGCCCCCTTTATTATAACTTTTATTTTCTTTTAATTATTTATTTTTAAAGTGAATATATAACTAAATATTCTGTGAATATTTCAAGCGTCTACCTGTTGCCGTTATCAATATCGAGCAAAAACAAGCAAAAAATCACGTTTCTTGTATGGGAGCCCTCTTAAATATTAATTTAATTCTATGTTTTAGTATTTGTTGTTATAGTGGCAACAGAAATACATCACCTGTAAAAATATCAATACTCTAACTATCCCGATTCATGATATACTGCCTGGTGACAGACGGACAGCGGAGCGATATTAATAAAGTCACGTTTTTAACCCTTTGGGTACGGAATCCTAAAAATCAATGACTTTTGAGTCCTTTGACTCGTGGCTATCCTCTGTGCTATTCATATCTTTTCTAAACTCAAAAGCCGAGTCATGCCGCGTCATCGCACTTTGCTATTCAGTCCCTTTGCCTCAGCACCAAGTGGGCTTCCACCTTTGATGAATTAATTTAAAAACCGGGTCAGGTCAGTTCTTTCAGCATCAAAGGGGGCGTTTAATTCATAAAGGTTTTAGAGGTTTTCTAATAGCCTTTATACATATACCAGCGACCCGGAATTCTGCGCACGGATTTAATATACACAAAAACCTTCCTCTTGAATCACTCTATATACAAAAAACTGCATCAAAATCTGTTGCGTAGTTTTAAAGATCTAAGTATATATAGGGATCAGCAGACAGAGGGAAGCGACTTTGTTATATATTATGTCGTGATATTAATACATGATAATAAATAATAATAAATAAATATATACGGAAAAATCACACAAATTGAGCTAGCTCCCTAGCTAGCTAGTTACAGAACAGATAGCACAAGCTCATTCTGCCATTATTGGCGTAGGAATAAGTTTTCATAAAAGTTCATAAGACATTTGTGGCCAGAGCAGACAGAGGATTTGGCCTACACTCTCCTCGCTGGCCAGACGGGTTGGAAAATCCAATATGACAATTATTAAATGTTCAAATAAGTTAATTAAACATTTTTTCCTTCAGTACTGAAGTTTTCCGACCACTTCGTTTCGCAAAACATTGCGTGTTTTGTAATTTTGGGACTTACTCGACATAAAATAATATGCAATGTTCATTTATCTTGCGCTGTTCGTTTGTTTCCGGAATGTTCGTTTTATTTGACGATCTTCATTTGTTCTCCTGAATCAGACAAATGGCTGAGAGGGGCTGCTGGGTAACAATCAATGTATAAATACCCTTATACGCCACGACCATTATTTTTCTGGACAGAGATTGGTAACATTACTTATTTTAAATTAATCTATATTATTCCAGGGCTGGAGAAAGGTCTTGCCTGTTGTCTTCACATCATTTCAAATTATAATTAACTTTTGCCCGTGGGATTAAGGTACCCTATGTTCTAACCCGAGTCCCATACCAAATTTCACCTAAATCGATTTTGTGGATTTGTATGAAAAGTTAACAAACTGACACACAGAGGATGGACGAATGGATAGGCATGAATGGATGAGCTGTAATCTGCCATTTTGTTCAATGACAGACAATTGGGCAATACAGGTTTTTTTTTTTCATTATTATCAGGTCTTTTTAGTCTCCACTGCAGGAGCATGTCCCTCTCTGTACTACCGGAGCCATACTTGGCCAGAGCCGACAGAGGATTTGGCCTACACTCTCCTCGTTGGCCAGACGGGTTGGAGAGGTTGTAGAGGGTCATACAGATACCGGTTGTAAATTGGTATAATTAAGTATCAAAATACATCTCAACTGGTTTTTGACCCGTCTATCAATCAAACCATCCAGACCGATTTCGGTGAGAGGTATTTCGGGTGTGAAAGTTTGCATGTATTTATGAACAACAGTAAGTTTGATGTACGCATTATAAAATTTACAAAAGTTAGAAAAATAATAAAAAAACCACATCGAATGACGACGACGACCAAAACGGAGAACATCTGGAACGAGTTCCTTTCATGAGCATTTTTCAAAATTCATTTCAGCTTAGAACTCAAAGATTACAACTATATTCAAAGAACTCTTACTGTGGCTATTTTTTATCTATATGGTAATTTAAAAAAAATATATAATCAGCTTCCAGACAGATTCATACGATTAATATTAATAAATTCTAAAATGAATTAACCAAATTACTGTTATAAAAATGTTATTATAAAGTTAAAGACTATCTTGAAAACTCTCTTAAATAATGTATTTAGATAAATAAATATATACGGACAAATCACACAGATTGAGCTAGCCCCAAAGTAAGTTCAAGACTTGTTGTTATGGGATACTAACTCAACGAAACTATATTTTATAACAAATACATATATAGATACACATCCAAGACCCAGGCCAATCTGAAAAAGATCATTTTCCATCTTGACCTGGCCGGGGATCGAACCCGGTCACTCCGTGTCGCAGGCTGGCGTGTTGACCGCTGCGCCACGGAGCTAGTCTAAATAATAGTAAATAAATTATATAATAGTAAATTATAGTAAATAAATAACACTGGTCTAATTAATATTGTAAATTACCAATTAATTATAATAATTTTTAATTGAGTGATATAATTTATGATTTTATATTATGTAATAGAAATGTCTTATGAACTTTTATGAAAACTTATTCCAACGCCAAATAATGGCAGAATGAGCTTGTGCTATCTGTTTTGTAACACCTGTTTTTGACTATTTTCAATGGAATAAATGATCTGTGATTCAGATTTAGAAAAACAAAAAAAAAATATTAGTGTGTATCGCACCTCACTTACCTCTCACCTATATAAACATGTATGATTTGATCTAATAAGAGTAATAAACCGAACGTTGAACCACAACTACGTGTTTAATTTGGTACTCCCCTTATAAATGCATGCAGAATGTTAATAATATAGCCCATTTTCAAGTTTATGTAAATAAAAAAATGTGTTTAACTGAAAATCATAGTCATTAGGAACAAAATGGCAACCGGAAAAAAAACACCAATTCCATAGGTAAAGACCCATTATAAGTGCGCATGATTAAGATGCTCGTGCGCTATTTTGGTCAAAAGATTAGCATTGCCATACAACGTGGCAATGCTGAATAAATAAATAAATATAAACGGACAAATCACACAGATTGAGCTAGCCCCAAAGTAAGTTCGAGACTTGTGTTGTGGGATACTAACTCAACGATACTTCTTATTTGATTCAAAGGGCAAATATGCGCCATTTTTTTGACGTATTAACGTCTACAGTATAATAAACAAATATTTAGACGAGACGAGAGTCGTTCATAAAAACATTGATGAAACTCGTACAACGAAATTAAATAAACTTGTTTTTCAGGAAACAAATAAGTCTTTTTGTTTTGCGGGAGTAGGGTGGCCAAAAAACTAAGAAGTCCAAGGATTTTTTTTTAATCTTGGCATTTTGTCTCAGGTTATGCAATGTGTTTGGAACATCGTAATTCGACAACGAACTAAACTACGGGATATCGGAGAAACGGTCATGAGCCTTAAATGGATTTGGGCAGGACACCTGGCCAGATGGAGTGATGGCAGATGGAGCAAGAACTTAACCGAGTGGTGGCCTAGAACCGGGGAAAGAAGTGTCAGACGTCCTCCGAGATGGCTTGACGATATAGTCAAAATCGCGGGTCGCTCCTGGATGAGATCAGCACAGGACCGAGACGGATGGCGGAAACGAAGAGAGGCCTATGCTCAGCAGTGGGTGGCAGACGGGCTGAGATGATGATACGCAATGTAAATAAATAAACGCACCGTTTTTATCCATTCGCCATATTTTAAATACCTATACGACATCCTACTGCAACAAATTTTCTACACTTTGTCGGCGTTATTTACAGCTTTCTTTAAGAGTAAATTGAACTAAAACGCGGGTCAGACGTCATACATATGGCAAAAGTATGTATAAGGCTTCCTTGTTTGCTACGGAACCCTAAAAATGACTGTGGCAACGTGGTTTGTGTTTTGCACTTTAATACATTATGTGATTATTCATAAAGGATTAATATGGTATATTATTTTATATCATTAATTATTTTGTAATCACTCAAACGTGTAGACGTAAATTTATTATTGTTACTATGTTCGGTCTACATAGTCCTTCATTCATTAATTTCGAGTAGGTGTCACGGTCAGTCGACCATGCACATCTTGGTGTCACAGTTCTTCGGAACCGCCTCTCCGCCTCTGACGTGGTTCCTTTAACGAATACTAGATGGCCGCCGAGACCAACAGCTTAACGTGCCTTCCAAAGCACGGAAATATCTTTATTAACAGACAATCGGCCGGCCCCACATGGAGTACTGCTCTCATATCTGGTCTGGTGCACCTCAATACCAACTCCTTCCTCTTGATTCCATCCAACGCCGGGCAATTCGTATTATCGACGATCCCACACTCACAGACGATTTAGACACCCTCGGTCTACGGAGAGACGTTGGCTCTCTGTGTGTATTTTACCGTCTATACTATGGGGAGTGTTTTGAAGAACTTTTTGAATTGGTGCCACCGTCACCTTTCTACCACCGCACCGCTCGCCACAGGAGTAAAGTGCATCCCCACATCCTTGACACTTGGGTCTCCAAAAATGTCAGAGCGTCACGTGGTTTTTTTCCTCGTACAGCAAGATTGTGGAATGGACTCCCTCCCGAGGTTTTCCCTGTGTGCTATGACTTGAGGTCCTTCAAAAGGCGTGTTTACAGGTATCTTAAGAGTCGGCAACGCATCAGCAGCTCCTCTGGTGTTGCAGATGTCCATGGGCGACGGTGACCACTTTCCATCAGGTGGCTCGTCTGCTCGTTTGCCGTCGGATATACATAAAAAAAAAAAAAAAAAAAAAAAAAAACAATCAGGTGTTTCATGCCTGCAATGTCCTAACCAAACAGGAAACAACTAAACAAAGTATGCTTCCCGCTGGAATCGAACCTACGACCCCCGGATCTATAGACAAACGCCTTAACCACTGGACCACGGAAAAGTCCTTAAACATGTACAACGTCGCGTTAGATTGAATATTTTGTATCCAATCACCAATATAAAAGTTAGTCTCTTTTCTTAACTGAGCGTTCCCTGTTGCAATCTCAGCAGAGAAGTTTCAAAACCCCTAGTCCACCTCTTGTTTGAATAGTTAGTGATTCTCTATCAGATCAGCAATAAACTCTAATATCCGGAGAAATTCTAAGATATGTTAACCCTACGAGGTACTAATGAAGAAACGATGTCTCAATAATCTACTTTACCTGCTTTCAACAGTTTAATACAATGCCGATTGACTTTGATACTTTAATATGACCTTTGTGGATCAGTGCCGCAAGTGCTTTTGAATCGCAGGTTCGATTTTGATCCCCGACCAGCCGGCCTATTTGCTAACTTAGTGTACAACGTTATGATAGTGTATTTAGTCGTGGACCGAGGTAGAGCCACGCTACTAGCATGAATGGGCCGGCTCGTCCGGGGAAGTACCACACTCTCACAGAAAATCGACGTCTGAGTAGAAGAATTACCGCTTCTATGCTTCGTTCGGTGAGTGAGAGAGCCGGAGGCCCATCCTCCCGCTGGTACAGTATTTTTTCGGGGTAAAAAATAGCCTATGTGTTAATCCAGGTAATAACCTAGCTGTGAGAGATTGAGTAACGAACATCTATACATACTAACTTACGCGTTTTTAATATTAGTAAGGATAAAGTAAAATATACTATAGTTGAGTTAGTATCACGATACATGATCCCAACTTCTTGTGGGGCTAGTTCAATTTGTGTGATTTATTCCTATATAATTATTCAATCTATCCTTGCGTCGTGGTTACTGAGTACGTCAAACTAGTTTCACAGATTACTAAATAGTTACTACGTAACGTAACTAGTTCCTCGAGGAAACGTCGGTACCAGTCGGTACTATCGGAGCGGATTTTATAATTTGTAAAAGAAGAGAGGCATTGCTGGCTGGCTACTGGCTGGCTACTAGTTGGCTACTTTTTTTCTTATCTCCGACCAGCATTGAAGAGTGAAGATAAAATACTAACAAATCCTTGAACTCATGACAGACCAATGCCAACAAATCCCAAGGCGTCAATCTCAAGTCTTGGATGAATCGCGTCAAGGAATATCTTTATTTATCTCTTTGAGAACAAAGAGATAAATAAAGATATTCCTTTATTTATCTCTTTGAAAACAAAGGAATATCTTTATTTATCTCTTTGAGAACAAAGAGATAAATAAAGATATTCCTTGACGCGAGTCATCCAAGACTTGAGGTTGACGCCTTGGGATTTGTTGGCATTGGTCTGTCATGAGTTCAAGGATTTGTTAGTATTTTATCTTCACTCTTCAATGCTGGTCGGAGATAAGAAAAAAGTAGCCAACTAGTAGCCAGCCAGTAGCCAGCCAGCAATGCCTCTCTTCTTTTACAAATTATAAAATCCGCTCCGATAGTACCGACTGGTACACTCGAACAAGTTATTCGGTTTGCAGGGCACACACGCATCCTTATATTTCAATGTGCGCGTTCTGAATGGCCGCGGCCCTAATAATACGCAGGTTCATTTGTGTGGGAATTCTTTTATCTAAACACACACCAGCACATCACGTCTTTTCAACCAAGTCATTTAAGATAAACAAGTTTAATTTGTTACAAAACAACTTTTCGTAGTAAAATGTTATTCGTAATTTCAACACAAGGCGTTATAGCTATGGTAGTCCAGTGGCTAAGTTAACCGACTACTAATTCTTATACAATGGTATTGACCCCGAGTTCAAGTCTCACTAGGGTGACATAATTTTTGTTTGATTATTTTTTGTTGTTGTCTCATAGAAATCGTCAGAAATAAGCATTAATGTAACTTGACAATTATTTGCATTGCTACCCACAGATTAAGAAATTATTCAACTCAGTTTATATTTGTTGAGGGTCTTGAGTATTTTTTATAAGTGCACTTGTTCAATAGCATCGAATAGGAACGCAGCTCTGCTTTGAGCAATTACATAATATAATTTTGAGTATCTTATTTTGTAAAAATCATGGAGAATACACACATAAGCATAATCAAAAGGACGGAGATAGTCATTTTATATGAGCAAAATGTTTCAATAAGTGAAATCGCTCGGCGCTTAATGATATCGGTAAGTATTTTTTATTACCTACATATTGATATATGAAAATTATGACTATGAATGAGCCTTCTTGTTAACTTCCAATTTGGTTATAGGTAATAGTTAATACTGCGCAGTTTTTATACCTAAAATTAAGTAAATAATAATTATTATTTTGTTTCATATCTTCCGCAGAGATGAACTGTGCAATTGTGGGTGCATAGATATGCGGACTCAGGGCACATTGACCACGTTCGGCCTGGTCCAAAAGGTGGCAGCTATACTGATGCATCACGCCGTCATCGTGACATAGTAGCTGCACATTTGGAAGATCCATTCAAGACTACGCGTTCGACGGCAACCGTAGAGGGAGTGTCTCTTCAGACAGTGCGAAATCATTTGCGTGCTGGTGGTTTAAGGTGTAGAAGACCGGCTAAGAAAATGTTACTTAGTGATGTGCATTAAGTGTGAAAAACTAAGATTCGCAGAACAATATAAAAATTTCGATTGGTGCAACAATGTTGTGATATTTACGGATGTAAAGTCTTTTAAATCGGATAAGGATGGACGTAAAATTTTGTGGCGAAAAACAGGGGAACGCTATAACGTTCTTCCATGTCGATCTAGCGGCCGACAGTTATGCGGGATAGGTTAGAATTAATTATAAAAAGTCAAGGATCACCGATAGGTTTTTAAATATTTTCTTTGCTTTCTATACCCCAATCTTAGATATTTAGTTTCATTCCAAAATGTTTATAAAAAAAAAGGTCGATACATAAAAGAGAGATGTTTATTGTTATTGACGTTTTTCCGTAACGTCAATTAACATGTTTATTCTCTCACATGTGGCTGACCTGCTTATAAAAAGATCGCTTGATAATTACGTCCATTCTTGTCCGATTCTGTAGTTAGGTAAATAAATATATAAATAATCATGACAGTAGGAAAAACGACTACATATATATTTCAGTTAAAATTATTTTGTAGAAGTATTTCTTCGTCAGCAGTATGCTATACCTATACTGACTTATGTATAAAAGACAGTTACTCAAGTTACTTATTTAATATTATGTTTAAATTATTTTGTAGAAGTATTTATTCCTCAGCAGTATACTTTGACAGAGTTATGTATAAAAGACAGTTACTCAAATTACCCATTTATTATTATGTATGAAGTAATCTACTTAGTAATTAACAATGAGTTGCTTTACTATAAAATGATCCCGTTCTGTTATTTATATACTTACTTACTTATATTTAAATTGAATAATAAATAAAACTGTGCAATAAAAGACTATTTTTTTTTTCACGTAACCTCATTTCCTTTTATGCTAATTAGTTTCAAACATGAATAAACACTGAAAAATATCGAAACAACGAATAAAAAGAACATACGAATAAAATGTATATTTTATTCGCTAATTTATAAGCATTAGGCAGAATAGAACCAGCAACTTTCACATGACTTAAGGTGGTTCCCTAGAACACTCTGCCAATCAAGTTGCTGACTAACTCGGCATAATTATTGATTATGCTTTGACACTAAACGTATCGTGTCGCTAGATGTCGCTAGATGGTTATGCATGTGTTGAATGAAACGAAATCATTGATTGTAAGATTTACCCACACAAGTGTTGCAAGATTTTTATTGGACGGCATTATCGCCAGTGTGATGTTGACTTGCACACGAACAAAAGGGGTGCATACCGAATACATTTGCTGACTGTACCGACGTTTCCTCGAGGAACTAGTTACGTTACGTAGTAACTATTTAGTAATCTGTGAAACTAGTTTGACGTACTCAGTAACCACGACGCAAGGATAGATTGAATAATTATATAGGAATAAATCACACAAATTGAACTAGCCCCACAAGAAGTTGGGATCATGTATCGTGATACTAACTCAACTATAGTATATTTTACTTTATCCTTACTAATATTAAAAACGCGTAAGTTAGTATGTATAGATGTTCGTTACTCAATCTCTCACAGCTAGGTTATTACCTGGAATAACACATAGGCTATTTTTTACCCCGAAAAAATACTGTACCAGCGGGAGGATGGGCCTCCGGCTCTCTCACTCACCGAACGAAGCATAGAAGCGGTAATTCTTCTACTCAGACGTCGATTTTCTGTGAGAGTGTGGTACTTCCCCGGACGAGCCGGCCCATTCATGCTAGTAGCGTGGCTCTACCTCGGTCCACGACTAAATACACTATCATAACGTTGTACACTAAGTTAGCAAATAGGCCGGCTGGTCGGGGATCAAAATCGAACCTGCGATTCAAAAGCACTTGCGGCACTGATCCACAAAGGTCATATTAAAGTATCAAAGTCAATCGGCATTGTATTAAACTGTTGAAAGCAAGTAAAGTAGATTATTGAGACATCGTTTCTTCATTAGTACCTCGTAGGGTTAACATATCGTAGAATTTCTCCGGATAGTAGAGTTTATTGCTGATCTGATAGAGAATCACTAACTATTCAAACAAGAGGTGGACTAGGGGTTTTGAAACTTCTCTGCTGAGATTGCAACAGGGAACGCTCAGATAAGAAAAGAGACTAACTTTTATATTGGTGATTGGATACAAAATATTCAATCTAACGCGACGTTGTACATGTATAAGGACTTTTCCGTGGTCCAGTGGTTAAGGCGTTTGTCTATAGATCCGGGGGTCGTAGGTTCGATTCCAGCGGGAAGCATACTTTGTTTAGTTGTTTCCTGTTTGGTTAGGACATTGCAGGCATGAAACACCTGATTGTCTGTTAATAAAGATATTTCCGTGCTTTGGAAGGCACGTTAAGCTGTTGGTCTCGGCGGCCATCTAGTATTCGTTAAAGGAACCACGTCAGAGGCGGAGAGGCGGTTCCGAAGAACTGTGACACCAAGATGTGCATGGTCGACTGACCGTGACACCTACTCGAAATTAATGAATGAAGGACTTTGTAGACCGAACATAGTAACAATAATAAATTTACGTCTACACGTTTGAGTGATTACAAAATAATTTATGATATAAAATAATATACAATATTAATCCTTTATGAATAATCACATAATGTATTAAAGTGCAAAACACAAACCACGTTGCCACAGTCATTTTTAGGGTTCCGTAGGAAACAAGGAAGCCTTATACATACTTTTGCCATATGTATGATGTCTGACCCGCGTTTTAGTTCAATTTACTCTTAAAGAAAGCTGTAAATAACGCCGACAAAGTATAGAAAATTTGTTGCAGTAGGATGTCGTATAGGTATTTAAAATATGGCGAATGGATAAAAACGGTGCGTTTATTTATTTACATTGCGTATCATCATCTCAGCCCGTCTGCCACCCACTGCTGAGCATAGGCCTCTCTTCGTTTCCGCCATCCGTCTCGGTCCTGTGCTGATCTCATCCAGGAGCGACCCGCGATTTTGACTATATCGTCAAGCCATCTCGGAGGACGTCTGACGCTTCTTTCCCCGGTTCTAGGCCACCACTCGGTTAAGTTCTTGCTCCATCTGCCATCACTCCATCTGGCCAGGTAAATAAAATAAATAATAAATAATATATACGGACAAATCACACAGATTGAGCTAGCCCCAAAGTAAGTTCAAGACTTGTGTTATGGGATACTAACCCAACGATACTATATTTTATAACAAATACATATATAAATAAACATCTAAGACCCAGGCCAATCTGAAAAAGATCATTTTCCATCTTGACCTGGCTGGGGATTGAACCCGGTCACTGCGTGTCGCAGGCAGGCGTGTTGACCGCTGCGCCACGGAGCTAGGTGTCCTGCCCAAATCCATTTAAGGCTCATGACCGTTTCTCCGATATCCCGTAGTTTAGTTCGTTGTCGAATTACGATGTTCCACATTGCATAACCTGAGACAAAATGCCAAGATTAAAAAAAAGTCCTTGGACTTCTTAGTTTTTTGGCCGCCCTACACCCGCAAAACAAAAAGACTTATTTGTTTCCTGAAAAACAAGTTTATTTAATTTCGTTGTACGAGTTTCATCAATGTTTTTATGAACGACTCTCGTCTCGTCTGAATATTTGTTTATTATACTGTAGACGTTAATACGACAAAAAAATGGCGCATATTTGCCCTTTGAATCAAATAAGAAGTATCGTTGAGTTAGTATCCCACAACACAAGTCTCGAACTTACTTTGGGGCTAGCTCAATCTGTGTGATTTGTCCGTATACATTTATTTATTTATTTATTAACATAATCGGCCTAACCGTTCGGCTTGTGACGCAACTATCCCTCTCCCACCATTATCACTTTTAAAATTATCGCATAAACCGACGGCAATCAATATTTTTTAATAAAATCACTTCGGTGTGACTAAGAGCTTTTCATATTAATTTCCTGCATAGATGCTAATAATTTCCATATTTGTCAATTTCAGACGAGCAGTGGGGATTGTGACGCCCGGGTGAGTACATCGAGTAATTCCGTGACATCATCATTGGGAACAATCACAAATATGTAAATTTAATTCCGCCCCTTCCCCTTTGCCTCTACATATTTAGCGCAATTGGCGCCTTAATAAGTATCTAAACGAATTTCTATGTAACAACTTATTGAAGAAAATTCATTTAAGTATCAGGTCATGAGGGTCATCTATATATATCAATAAGTATCCCAATACCTTCATTCCCTTCCCAAATCCAAAATATTCCTATCCTTACCCAGCTTAAAAATGCATTCGATGGGCAGCAGCGTCGAAAGCACAAGAAGTCAAAGAAACTGCGCTTGCCAACCCGCCTGCCAAGCATGGTGAGTATGGCACTGGATAGGAGTTGCCTTACCTGGTTATCGCGCGGTGGCGTCTCGCTTATCCTCGTGTGGTAGGAGCTAATGAACTCCGGTTTAGCTATGGATCTTCTCACATCTGGGTCCGGGGCCCCTCCCCTTCTTCTCCTCGGAGTTTTCTTAGGCCTTTGTTTATTATTTTTATATCACACACACGCGGAGCGAAAAAGGAAGCTTGATCACTTCCTCCCTCAGAACAATAATTGTTCTGAGCTTCCTCCCGAAAAGCGACATTGACAGCTAGTTGACAAATAACACACAGGACATATATGCAGTACGTTTCGTTCGCCGCAATCAAGGCTTAGCAAACTCGGAAAACCATAGTGTTAATAATCGTATTGATGTGGGTTGAGAAAATACTAATTGGAACGGTACGTAACAGGCACTGTCCTCCGAAGGAAAGAAAAGTCCTTGCACCTCTCCTAATGATGACGAATGATACTACACCAGACTGTTTTACTATTTCGCGTCCTTCTTCCTCTCATTTTAGAGTTTTTACCGGTCACATCCTGAACTGTGATGATTGGAGCTCTGGGTCCGCTATTATGACCATTTGGCGAAAGTGAATTTGCAACTGTGCAAAAAATCAGTTGAATTTTGATCATAAATCATAGATCATAAATCACAAGATCACATTTTGAAATAAATGTGTGTCACTATTCAGAAAGATATAAGAAATAAAAAAGATAGAGCAAAGTTTTACATCATTTGAATATGGTTACCTCTTTGAATGACACAAATTTATTATGGGTTTTCGTCAATATATTACGAGTATCGCTGGCAACATAGAAGTATGAAGCAATTTTTTTTTAAATCTATGGCTGGCAATATTCGCTGATAATAAAAGCTTGCTACAAAAAAGATTTTTGTTTAATTTAATCCAATTTCGTTGAGTAGTTTAGTGAAAAATCTCGTAAAATATAAATCTAATTACTGGCTGGCAACAAATCCCTGAACGAAGCGGATGGAAAACAGCTTTTTAAAAATAAAAATGTTAGTCTCTCCAAGGAGATTAGTTCACTGCGAGCCGAAGTCTATTGGCTTTGCGAAGATATTTTTAACAACTGACTCACCAAGGAGAAGGGTAATGTTTTTCGCACGTATCCATGTATCATGACTTCAGCAGTAAGAAGTCTACAGCTGGACAAAGGCTTCTTCCAAGGATTCTTAATTCCAGCAAAATACAGGGTGAAATTAAATCTATTAGCATCCGTTTAAGGAGTGACTCAGACCACTAATCTGAACAACTTTCATTATGGGACGAACTTCGAAATTGCAAAAAGCTGTTCCATAGATTTTAGCCAAGTAGATATTTTTTTTTTTTATTTATTTATTTAGGTACACCAACAGTGATTACATAAGACATTATTAATGACAGTGTATTCCTAGTTCTAATGTAAGCACCAATTATAGGTATACACAACATTCATATTAACAAAGAAGATTCTATCAGTCCAACTATCCCTTAACAAATTTCAGCACTTTATTTTTAAAAGAGTGGAAACTATCTGAAAATATGTCCAAGTCTGGAATGTTTCGGTTCAAAAGATTATATAAGTTACACATTCTGTTTATGGGGGCATGACATCCCAGGTTAGTTTTAAACCTTGGACCGCTTAATACTTTAGTTATGGGATAACGGGGCGGTCTACGAGGCACTACAAGATTTAGTAATGACAAGATATTGTTTAAGTCTGACAAGTTATTTAAAACTTTATAAAGAAACAAAACATCATGCACCTTTCTACGATCAAATAAAGACATCATGTTAAAGTGGTCAAGTCTCTGCTTATATGGACAACGATGGGAAATGTTGCGTGAAAAGAACGCGAGGTGTCTGGTAAAGGCCTTTTGAATTATTTCTATCCGTTGAGAGTGAACAGCATAAGTTGGGTTCCAGACAGCACTGGCGTATTCAAGAGAACTCCTTATCAGCATATTAAAAAGTAAGATCTTAGTGTCAGGAGATCGAAACTGCTTAGATATTCTTTTGATAAAACCTAGCTTTTGTGCAGATTTCGATACAATATTATTGACGTGTATGATAAAATCTAATTTGGAATCCAACCACACACCGAGATCCTTTATAACTTTTACCTGTTGCAGTTCGACTAGGCCGATCTTATATCTTGAGATAATAGGTTGTCTTTTTCTGGTAAATGTGATGTGGTAACATTTGTTGGTATTGATTGCCATATCGTTCAATTCACACCAAGTAACTAATCGGTCCAGGTCCTCTTGAAGCAACATAGCATCATGCTGCGAATCTATAACTTTGTAAATTTTTGTATCATCAGCAAACATTGAACAATTTGAATTAAAAATAATGTCAGGCATGTCACTGATGAACAGAGAGAACAACACTGGACCCAGATGCGATCCCTGAGGTACGCCTGAATCAGCATAATATACAAAGGATTCATAGCCGAGAACTGCAACAAATTGTGACCTTCTCTCCAAATATGACTCTCCAAATATTCCACTTTTGTATCAAAGAGCAGATAATTTTTGCACGATGTCGAAGTTGGTCCCATAATGAAAGTTGTTCAGATTCATGGTCTGAATCACTACTTAAACGTTTGCTAATGAATTCAATTTCATACTCGCCACGCTTGGCAGGCGGGTGATAAGCGCAATTTTCTAGCTTCAAATTAAAAAAAAATTGAAAAGAATATATTTGCACAAAACAGGGTATATGAGATGTTCTTTACAAAAGGAAGAAGAGAACAGCCTATTTTGCTATCTTGTAATTCTCTGCGTAAGCTAAGTAGGTAAGGCTCGTTATATATTTTTTGTGCTTATTGTACATAGTAATAGCATGCAAATACATAATAATGCATACATCATAATAATACATAATAATAATAACATACATAATAATACATACATCATAATACATCTTGTAATAGCATGCAAATTTAAGTACATAGAAATACATAGTCGAAAATAGTTAATTAAATTAAAATTGTCAAATTAGAATTGTTAACTCAATTAAATTTACAATTATTTGTTCCAATGTCATATTATTAGTAATTGTCTGTCGTTTTTAAAAATTATTTTATTCAGTAAAACCATTTGTCCAGGAGCCATTTATTTAAACAAGTATTATTTAATTGTCTTTTAATATTGTTATATGTCAGTTCACGAATGGATTTTGGTATTTTATTATATAATTTAACTACCATAACATAACAAACAAGTTTAGAAGGATCTCTGGACAAGTATTTTTTAAATTCATTGGCTTTCTTAAAAAGTTCTGGATGCTTTTTCGCAAATATACCTGCTTCTAAAATGTACAAAGATGGCAGTGTCAAAAGTTTAAGTTTTCTGAACAAAGATCTGCATGATTCTAATGGATACGCCTTGCATATAGCACGTACGCATTTTTTCTGTGCAACGAAGGCTTTATTGATTGATGTTGAGTTTCCCCATAGCAATACTCCATATCGTAGGATTGAGCTAACTTCTTGAACTTCCGACGAAAGGATAGGATTATTGAATCTGGAAAGGGAATAAATGTATTGGGATACTTCTCATTCGGATGAATGGGGGAAAAGGAACTAGCAGCAACCGGTCAAGTAGTAGAGTATTACACCCCTGACCATGTTTCTTCTATGTTGTAAATGTTTCCTCGAAAAAAAAATAGTTTCTTCTATGATGACCTCTTGTAGGAGTGACTTAGACCACGAATCTGAACAACTTTCATTATGGGACCAACTCCGACATCGTGAAAAGTGGAATATCTACTTGGCCAAAATCTATAGGACAGCTGATTTTTTTTTTAAATTTTGGACTTGGTCCCATAATTAAAGTTGTTCAGATTCGTGGTCTGAGTCACTCCTTAAACGTATGGCAATGAATTCTATTTCATAGGTATGCTATTTTGGTCCTTTTTAGTCTCCACTACAGGAGCACGACCCTCTCTGTACTACTAGGGCCATACTTGGCCAGAGCAGCCAGAGGACTTGGCCTACACTCTCCACGCTGGCCAGACGGGTTGGAGAGGTCTCACAGATGTTTATAAGCTTTGTTTAGCTTGTATTTCCTAGGTATAATCCTAATCCTAACTAATATTATAAATGCGAAAGTGAGTTTGTTTGTTTGTTTGTTACGCTTTCACGCCGTAACTACTAAACCGATCATCATGAAAATTTGCATTCAAGTTCTCTGGAGGACGTAGAAGGACATAGGCTACTTTTTATCCCGGAAAAAAGTACTATTCCCGAGGGATCGTCATTGACGCGGGCGGAGCCGCGGGCGAACGCTAGTTGTATATAATTGTATGTGTTAAGCGCAAAAGTTAAAAAAGAATATTAATATAACTTTTCTTAAAATATGCTAGATACTAAGTGGAATTTCTGCCGAAATGAATGATTCATCAATAACCCCGTAGTGACGCGGTTAATATTAAACGAGTTCTGAACTTCTGAGCGCCGAACTTAGATGACTTAGCGTTTTCAGGACATTTCCACGATCTCAAGCTGTACCACAGAATAAATGTTGTACAACAACCTCCGTGGTCCAGTGGTTAAGGCGTTTGCCTGTTGACCCGCGGGTCGTGGCTTCAATTTCCACCGGAAGCATACTTTGTTTCCAGTTTGGTTAGGACATTGCAGGCTTGAATCACCTAATTGTCTGATTATAAAGATGATTCCGTGCTTCGGAAGGCACGTTAAGCCGGTGGTCCCGGCTGCCATCTGGTAGTCGTTAAAGGAACCACGTAATAGGCCGAGAGGCGGTTCCGAAGAACTCTGACACCAGGATGTGCATGGTCGATTGACCGTGACACCTACACGAAATGATGATGATGATGACAGAATAAATACTAGTGCTTACGTATAGAAGTCGCACTCTGCAAAGGTATTCAAAGAAATATCAACTCAATGTAGTTAGCGATACGGTGTAATTTCGTGTCAGAACGCAGCACCTTTTCGTTAAGATACCTACAGAATCCATTGCAAGCCAATTTCGTTCTTATAGCTCTGAACAAACGATTCATAATTCGATGAAACCAGTGAACACATGCGCGTCGTCCCTACTGGATTAGGCCGGTTTTGCTGCTTGGAAGTGGTCGCCGCGCGTAGGTATGTTTTCGATACCGACAGAAGGACTAGCTCCGTGGCGCAGCGGTCAACACGCCTGTCTGCTACACGGAGTGACCGGGTTCGATCCCCGGCCAGGTCAAGATGGAAAATGATCTTTTTCAGATTGGCCTGGGTCTTGGATGTATATCTATATATGTATTTGTTATAAAATATAGTATCGTTGAGTTAGTATCCCATAACACAAGTCTCGATCTTACTTTGGGGCTAGCTCAATCTGTGTGTTTGTCCGTATATGTATATTTAATTATTTAAGGAGTGAAGTAAGACAGGCGTTGTACAGTCGAGGGCAGATAAATGTGACGCCCTTCCAATTTAAAATCTTTGGTTAGAGGAGACAATTTTATCTGCCTGCGACTGTACATTGGATCGTTCAAATGTCTCAATAATGTACTCAATTTTTTCAGTAAATAGGTATATTTAATACTTTTTTCACTGTATAAAAAAACCATCCAAAATAGACAAATTAATTTTAAAAAATGTCTCATTAAGATGCCTACAAAATAATAGAGACGTTTTGAAAACGCTCCACTGAAATACCGACAGAATTATGACGTCATACGCAATCATTTTGTACTCGTGACGTAAGAACTATGTTTGACAGCTACGTTTAATGTTTTGTGGACTATCTTAGGCTAATAAAGATTTTTAGGATTGTTGTGTATATTTTGTTTGTTACCATGAATAACTTGTTTTTATTTTTATTTTAGTGTTCCGGAGATAATTGTTTATCAGGGGTAAGTTGTTTATGCTTGTATCTGTAGCAGTCCTAAAACCTTTTCAACGCTACAGTCTCAAGATCTCAGCCGCAAGATGTCCACTGCTGGACATAGGCCTCCCCCAAGGATCCAACACGCCTGGTTGGAAGCGGCCTGCATCCAGCGTCTTCGTTCGACCTTAGTCAGATCATCCGACCACCTGGTCGGTGGATGACCGACGGTGCGTTTGCCCTTCCACTCCATTGGCCATCGGTGATTCTACGCACTATGTGCCCCGCCCTCTGCCACTTCAAAGCTTATCCGCTGAGTTATGTCGGTGGCCTTTGTTCTCTTACGAATCTCCCGTTTCTGATTCGATCTCGCAGAGCTATGGAGAGGGCTATGATCGGTGAAACGTAATCCATACTTTCATGCTAATATTATAAATGCTAAAATAACTCTGTCCATCTGTTACTTTTCACGCTTCAACCATTTAACTAATTTAGATGAAATTTGGTATGCAGGTAGTTTGAGGCCCGGGGCGGACATAGATTTCCTTTCATTCCGGGAATTTCTACTGTTCATGACCGGAGCCGCGGGCAAAAGCTAGGTAGAAATATTTTTCAAAATCCACACATCCTGTAGTTTCTATTTGTTTGTACAATTTGTTAGTTTAACGTTAAGGGGATACCACTGTAAATAAGGTCGTTCTGATTCTTATTTATCTCGCAAAATACTTAAATTAGGAGTTTCAAATCTAAGTAATATGATTTTTGACTATTTCATCTCCAAAAATTGAAGATGAAAACACGTTTTGATAAAATTTTCTCGATAGAAATATTTTTTGAAAAATGGTCTTCGTTCGCAGAGTTTTTGTTATTGTAGCTCAAATGCGACGAATGAAATAATGATTTTTAGACTAGAAGATAGGTTATTAGTAATTCATCAAAATGTAAATATGAAAATGCAATTAACCGGTCTGATTTTATATAAAATAGAAATAACGAATTTGGCGCTTACGTTTTTTTCTTTGAGCGACTCGAGACTATCTCCTATCTCATCATTCACGGGCTAAACCGCCAAGCGCTATCCCTTGCGCGCACTTGATCAGTCCTTTGCCGAGCGAAGGTACCAAACATTTGAGTCCTCGTCTTAATTACGCCACGGTTAACAACACGCCGGCTGAAAACCAATCTACTTAGGTTACTGTAATTAAAACCTCCCTGCTATGCGATAATGACGTCAATTTCGTAGTGGTTAGAGTCATTCTCGCCTGCAGGGTTCAGTTGAAATGCGTTTAGTTAATGCCCAGTGAATGTTTGACGGATATTTTAGCCGACTTCAAAAGAGATAGCGTGTGTTTGTTGGTGGACAAACATGGGTTCTTATTAACGAGTCGTTATGAGGGGAATATCAATTTTCCAATCGCATGGTAGACCATGTACAATTTTATCCACCGACGGAAGAAGATGTGTGTCATAAGTTTTATGTGTATGTTTAATGTCGGGACGGGTGAACCTATTTTCATGCTACATAGTTTTTCGTTTCAAATCTTATTTAACAGAGTGTTTTTTTATTGTATTCAATCAATTCATAAAACAATGAACGTTAAAATTACAATATGTTGGTATAAAGAAAAACAATAATTATTCAAAAAGCAGAAAATTTGCCCGTTGTACCAGATACCATTCTAGACATATTTGATAACTAGCAATGCCTGCGACTCCGTTCGCGTACATTACTTATTAATTATGTAATGTTTGTATGGGGGGCACGTCTTGTCATAAATGGAGAAAAAAATTAAGTAGCGTGTCCTGTAATAAGAACTTAAGTGGTAGTTTTATATAGTTCTTATAACACAAGGACAAAATGTCACCTTACTCTACCTGCGACCATGAAAACTGTAAAGTTTTCGAAACGTTAGGTGCAAAAAATAATGTTATATAAGCGATAATACCGTATTAAAAGTGATTTTATTTAAACTGGTACAGTCAGCTCAGTCATCAAATTAAATTTGTTTTCTAACATTTTTAATAGTAGTGAAACTTCGAATTAACGTAATTTCCAAGATAGGAGATATATTTTTATTTGAAAGTATAGACAAAAGATAAGTCGGGTTTGGCCTAAATTTTAACTCAAACAGAGATATAAGTTTGACCGCTAGGTTGTGTGTCTGACTGTATCGTACTCTTAAATGGGTGAACCGAGTTGATGATGGATAAATGAGAATGCTGTATTTTTTGTTCCGTACGTTAAAAGGAAACAACGGAACCCTTATATGATCACTTTGTTCTCCGTCTGTCTGTCAAGCCCCATTTCTCAGGAACACGTAAAGGTATCAAGCTGAAATTTACATCAAATACTCACGACTACTGTCCCTCGAAGCCGTGAAAAAAATCAAACTTCTAAGCCAACGCATTTAAAAGGTACAGTCGTTTATGCCGCAAATTTTCAATTCGCAAGGGATTCAAAACCTACAGGGTACTTCCAGTGAACTCAGAATCTTGATATTTGGTACGATGCAACTACTACCACAACGTCTTCTAGTACAGATAAATGAAAAATTGCGAATAGCTTATATTTTTAGATATATGATATAATAAAATATTTTTAATAATTTTAAGCTTATTATAGATAACTAGCTTTCGCCCGCGGCTCCGCCCGCGTCAATGTCGATCCCTTGGGGAATAGTACTTTTTCCCGGGATAAAAGGTAGCCTATGTCCTTCTCCGTACTCCAGAGAACTTGTATGAAAAATTTCATGATGATCGGTTCAGTAGTTACGGCGTGAAAGCGTAACAAACAAACAAACAAACAAACTCACTTTCGCATTTATAATATTAGTAAGGATGCGCATTTATAATATTAGTAAGGATGTGTATTAATATTATTTTGCTGTATAATCAATATAGGTACTGGTTAATTTGTAAAACATGTCTTGCCTTTTGAGACCGACGGTTATTTGGAAACATTTTGTGCAATATTAACCTATAACTATTGTTTTCAGTTAGACAGTCACAGACAATGTTATTCAAATGTAAGTATTTTATTATATCTAACAAATACAATGCATACATTTGGCTAGCTCCGTGGCGTAGCGGTCAACACACCAGCCTGCGACACGAGGGTGCCCGGGTTCGATCCCTGGCCAGGTCAAGATGGAAAATGATCTTTTTCAGATTGACCTGGGTCTTGGATGTATATCGATATAAGTATCTATTATTAAATATAATATTGCTGAGTTAGTATCCTATGAGGGGTTGGCTAGCTCAATTTGTGTAATATGTCCGTATATATTTATTTATTATTATTTAACGTTGTTACCTCATAGTTCCTTTATTTATGAACCGATTTAAATAAGACAACTTTTTTATTTCAAATAATATGCATCCAGATAGGTCCCATATAAATTTCATCAAAATCGGTTTAGTAGTGTGTGTTCAAGTCGGTTTCTTTATACAGGGTTATAGATAACTAACGCAAAACCTGTTAAAGACGACTTAGGTACATCATGCATGACTAACAACGTGTTGTTCTATGACTTTTACCTAAACTCAATACATAGTAAGATTTTACATACATAAACTTTAATGTGGATTTCTATCAAACGTAAAGTCTATGCACCCGGCCGCGTGCCATGTGAGCGTAGGTACCTACTATTATTACCTCATAGCGCTGATTGCCATAGAGTTAAAAAGGGGTAGAATTGCAAAACTGCATTTTTTTATTTGTATGAAAAAAGCAAACATCGAATTAATTTCATCGAAACATCAATTTTTGTAATTCAATGTTATATAACAAACGTAGTTAATCTTGATGTACCTTAGCCACCTTTAGGAGGTTATGCGTTAGATACCACTTACCCTGTATTAAAGATTATTTTTTATATATTTATTCGACTGCCTATGACTTGACAGGGCAGTTTTGTCTTTTGCCTAAAAATATTCTATGTATCCTACTGCTGAACAAAGGACTCTTGTCAGCAACTTTTTTATTTTTTATTAATAAATAACATTTTAAAATTTTAGTGCACGGGCATGGGATGCTCGGTTGGGGTAAGTTTATTTTTAATGTCTGCTTTTAGTGTGTGTAGGGGGCCAACACTGGTGGCAGATTTTGTAATCTGCTCGAAGGCATAGCTTAACGACTGCGATCAATGATGCGTCCGGGACCGAGGGCTTAAAGTGCCTTCCGAAGCACGGAATCATCTTTATTATCAGACAATCGGGTGATTCAAGCCTGCAATGTCCTAACCAAACTGAAAAAAACTAAACAAAGTATGCTTCCCGTGGGAATCGAACCCACGCTCCCCGGGTCAACAGGCAAACACCTTAACCACTGGACCGCGGAGGCAGTTTAAATCATATTATGATCGAAATTTACTCATAAAAGCTTTCATTATAATATCACTTTTAAAAGACATTGGAAATAAAATAGTTTAAAACTTTAAAACTCCTTTCTTTTACTTTGGCGAGCTCCGCGGCGCAGTGGTTAACACGCCAGCATGCGACACGAGGGCCCCGGGTTCGATCGACGGTCAGGTCAAGATGGAAAATGATCTTTTTCAGATTGGCCTGGGTCTTGGATTTTTATCTATATATGTATTTGTTATAAAATATAGTATCGTTGAGTTAGTATTCCATAACACAAGTCTCGAACTTACTTTGGGGCTAGCTCAATGTGTGTGATTTGTCCATATACACCGTGTAAATAGACCCTCGACATTCCCTTAACGGGGTGACTCAGCCCACCAATATGAACAACTTTTCCTATGGGAACAATGCTGGGAACTCAAAAAGAAATTCGACCTTTCCATACAAACTGGCCGGACGGCGGAACTCTTTTGTATGGAAATGACGAAATTTTTTTTGAGTTCCCAGCATTGGTCCCATAGGAAAAGTTGTTCATATTGATGGGCTGAGTCACCCCTTTAAGTAAATGTCGAGGGTACATTTACACGCTGTATATTTATTATTTTGCGAGTATAGCATTTTTTTATCATGCCTATAATTCCCGAGCTGCAAATAGTAGCTTGGGAGATCCGGCACGCGTACTCGATGCCATACCTGCAACCACCGAAGATAAAGATGACACCCTTGACCAAATATAATTTCTTTACGTATTCGTAGTAATTTGAATTCTTGTGTTTCAGTGCCTTGGTAACAACTGCACTGCATCGGTAAGACTTGTTGTATGGTCTCGTAAAGCGCCAATTAGACCATCCAGAATTTAGGATCCGGAATTCAGTCAACGGACAGTTTAATCGCATTCAGCCGGCCTATTTGCTAACTCAGTGTACAACGATTTGATGGTCATTTTAAAATACATTACGGCTTTCGTATGATTGACTATTTTTAATTAAAATGTATAAAACGTAATGTATTTTGAAGTGACTATCAAAACGTTGTACACTGAGTTAGCAAATAGACCAGCAGGACGGTCGATCCGTTTTCAGGACAGAATGGCTTCTGACGTCCTTTTCGGAAACATAGGTGAAACCATCCGGAATTCAGGATCGCCGCATGAGAGGGACGCCGCTATACGTTAGAAACGATTCGAGAATATCTCCAATCGCATCGCACGTATAGCGGCGTCCCTCTCGCGCATTCAGGATGGCCAACGGATGGCTGTCTCAGGACGCGCAGTCTCCGTTCAGGACACGTTCCGGACGGTGTAATCAGGAGCTCCGACGACTGAATTTTTTGTCCTTATCGGATGCTGAATTCCGGATCCTAAATTCAGGATGGTATAATAGGCGCTTTAGGTTAAGATCGACATTCCTGTCTGCGATACTAATTTTCTCTTAATTTCTACAGTGCATTGGACACAAATGTCATTCTGGAGTAAGCATTTTACTTATTAAGTTAACAAGAGTGTGTGCGTTAGACCTAAATTTTATTTATTTATTTATTTTCAAACTTACAACCATTATTACAGGCTTAATCTTAATACAATAGTTGAGCCAATTTCCGAAACCCAAATAATTAAATTCCATAGCATAAGATGAATAAAGCTATTTTAGTAAATTCATTCAATGTGCAACAGAATAAATCGGCTTTTTGTGCTATAACGTTCAAAGTCCGGAGAGACCGCGACAGTGGCGCGTCTTTGAGCAAGTTTGTCCGCGCTCGCGGCACTACACATGTAATACCTTAACAACTATAATACCTGTATTCCATGCAAATAAACGAATTATTATTATTATTATAATTATTATTACAAACTATGGTGGTCGGCGACTAGTGATGTGCCGCAGAGAAATTATCTGTTCTCATAAATTCCTTCCCATGGAAATTTCCAATAATTCTCGAGAATTTCTCAATAATTCCCGGACGGAAAATAATGTTTGACTTAAGTGGAACTGGGCGGGACATGTTTGTCGCATGCGGTCAGAAAGGTAGCAGATTGGCTACCTTTTGGATATCGGAGTGTCGCCGAGGCAGAGGTAGACTAAGAAGGAGGTGGAGACATCATCTCGACAAGTTTATGAATGGATCGGCGGAAGTAGTGATGGATAGAAACGAACGAAAAGACAAGGGGGAGGCCTTTGCCCAGCAGTGGGACATAACGTCTACAGGCTAGGAAAAAAACGTTCCGGATGTAAGTAGTATTGGTCCACGGTTGCTGGTGTACTTGCAATCTTATGTTGAGCTTAAAACTTTATTAAATTGTGACAGGATGATGGTTCTGCCTACCATCCTCTCTATTGAACTTTTATTCTCTATTGACGTGTTATTTTTTTTTTATTTCGGTACGATAGGTGTAAAAATAATGGAATAAACGCGATAAAACTATATTAAGTGATTTAATTTAAACTAGCTTTTGTCCGCGGCTTTGCTCGCGTTAAGAAGTATAGTTTCATCGCCTATTTTATCCCCTTGGGGGTAGAATTGATCAAAATCCTTTCTTAGCAGATGCCTACGTCATAACTGCATGCCAGATTTCAGCCCGATCCTTACAGTGGTTTGGGCTGTGCGTTGATATATCACTATGTCAGTCCACCATTGAGTTATATAATTATATTTAGATGTATAACAGCCGCGAAAACATAAGGAAACATTATCTACTTAGAGTCATATCTTATTGGGAGACTAACATGGCGTAATTAATACTATCAGTGCTTACAACTTATTACTTATTTGTAGGCTTACAAGTACTACCACTTTTTTAACTTACACCGATGTTTTATAATAATTACAATTACTATTAGTAAATATATAGTAATAAATTCACAAAACAAATACATACGTGTCATGACGTAATACTTTAACTTTATACATTATTAGTCAATTTACTTACCCAAAATGATAAAAACTAGTTTCATAGCGATGTTTGTATTCATTTCAACCCTTATTTGACCCTTTTAAGGGTTGAATTTTGGGATCTTTACTCAAGTTAATTTTAATATTTGCCTAACACAGCGACTTTCTTAGCAATAAGACTGCAATCTCTATTTGATACGACTTATAAAAAGCTATAAGGCAGTACATTTTTAACGGGATACGTACATACATACATAGTATCACGTCTATTTCCCTTGCGGAGTAGACAGAGCCTAGGTCAATAAAACCTTAACGGGATAACGTCTTATAAATCGATGAACGCTGGCTGCGTGCATGAAAAAGTGTCACGTTCCGTGTGCAAGCGAGAGCGCGGAACAAGCGATAGAGAAGCACGATCGGCTTGAGCGTTCGGCTTGTGACGCATCTATCTCTCTTGCACCGTTATCACATATATTATTATTCGTAAACCGACTTTAAGTACAGGCAACCAATATTTTTAATGAACTGATGATATTATACTAGTTAATATTTAAAATTTGATTTTGTCTTGATTTTTTTTATTAAAACCAAGTTATTTTAAGTTATTCAAAAGAATTTTCTTACTCAGTATGTAAAAGTAACATCTGCAGGTACAATTAATTTAATCAACAAAAATAGGATGTGTGTTGTCGAACGACAAAGCTCAGGGGTAGTCTTCAAATTAATTAAACCCTAGGCATAGACTTAATACGAAATAGACCAGCCAGAATATTTGCTGCTTAGTATACAACGTTTTGATAGTCACTTTAAAATACATTGCGTTTTGTATATCTATACATATAATAAAACAGTAAAAAACATCTGTGTAGGTCAACTGGAAAAAAAATCCCCAGAAGGGGGGTAAAATTCCCCAGAACGGGGGTAAAATTTGTATGGAAATTTTCTCATTTCTAGACCTAGAAGTATAAAAATAGGTATATAAGTTCTTGATTACAATTAAAAAAGACCTGAGAAATGGACAAAATTCCCCCCTTAAATGGCATAATCTTAATAATTTGGATGAAATTTGGTATGGAGGTAGTTTGAGACCCGGGGAAGGACATAGGGTATGTTTAATTCCGAGAAATTCTACTGTTCCCGAGGGATCGACACAACAGCTAGTCTTAAATAAAGACAGTTATTTAAGATATATAAAACGCAATGTATTATATACATAGTATATTTAGAAGAACTACCTATGTCTCAAGTTTTAATAAAAAAATTGTTATATGTATAGTCGGTTTACGGACGAAATTTTTATGTGATAACGGTTGAAGAGAAATAGATGCGTCACATGTGGAACAACCAGACTGATCGTGCCTATCTATCGCTTATCCCGCGCTCTCACTTGCACACGGAACGCGACACTTTTTGGTGCGTGCAGCAGATGTTCATCGATTTATTAGACGTTATCATCTCAAGAACGTACATAGGTGGAGCTATAAATAGGTATGGTCGGTTTTCTCTCGCCCTTAACATGTGCTACGAAAATCGTAGCCAACTCGTAGCTTATGTGAAAAAATGTAGCTTTCTATTCTTATAACAAAGACCCTAGCTTTCTTCACTCCGCTTGGTCTACAAATATCGGAACTTTTCATAGCTCGTAGCAAGTGCTATGAATATCGTAGCTAGTATCTAGTGGGCTATGGGGCTAGTGGGATTTTCAGTAAAACATATTTTTTTATTTAAACTTGAAGTGGACTATATTAACGTTCTGCATGCATTTCTGAATTTAATTATTAAAAATACTAATGAAAAGAACTTGTTTCAGATGTTGTCCATTTTGATCAATAGTGTCGTATTTTTTTAATTCTTTTTGTAAATTTTATAATTGTTTACAAGTAGGTACATATTCTATGTAATGTATGGTCAGCTTCAAAAGTGCAGTCAGAATTTCTCACACTAATTGCTTAACAAACTAGTCGCACTTAAGACCTTGTGATTATGAGTTGTTGCTCGTCTCTGTGTGTGCGCCGTCATTGACGTAGACACGATAAATGTTATTACTAACGCTGCAGAAGTAAACACCATATTTGTACTGCAGAAACGCGCTATCAGATCTATATATAACCTTGGTGCTAGAGAATCTCTTAGAGAATTGTTTAAAGATATAAATATTTTAACATTACCTTCTCAGTATATATTTGCGAATATTATGTTTGTGCGCCATAATCTTGATTTATATAAGAAAAATAGTGATATTCATGATCGAAATACGAGAAATAAAAATAAATTAGCTACACCAGTTTTGCGATTGCAGAAAACTATGCATTCATTTCTGGGTCTAGGAGTACGCTTCTATAATAAAATTCCTGCAGAAATATTAGGTCTGCCTATACTTAAGTTTAAAGCGACTGTAAAATACCAATTAGTAAAAAAAGCATATTATTGCATTGCTGATTATATAATTGATAAAAAAGCTTGGCAATTAATATAAATTTATTTGATGATATAATATATGTATATTATATCATCAAATATACAAAGTACATAATCCGGGACCTGTGTTTGATGTGGAAAGAGGCGTGAAGCAAGGTGATCCGCTGTCCCCTCAATTATTCACCAGCTGTCTTGAAGAGGTGTTCCGAAAGCTGGCGCCACATTGGGAGGCAATGGGCATTGATGTCGGCGATAAAAGGCTAACTAACCTCCGTTATGCCGACGACATTGTCCTTTTCTCCCACTCAGCATCTGATCTTCAAAAAATGCTTGACGATCTTAGCACGGCGAGCCTTGAGTTTGGGCTTAAGATGAATCGGCTTAAGACCAAGGTGATGACAAACAGCACGCAGCGTCAGATTAAGGTGGATGGGCAGGTAATACACTATGTCGAGGAGTATTTATACCTGGGCCAGATAGCATCCTTCGAAAACAGGCAGGACAAAGAAATCGATCGTCGAATCGATAACGCCTGGAAGAGCTACTGGTCCATGAAGAGCCTGATGAAGGGTGATCTCCCTATTACATTGAAACGCAAACTTCTCGACATGTGTATCCTGCCTATACTTACTTATGGAGCACAGACGTGATCACTCACTGAGGGTCAAAAGTCCAGGCTCAAGGTCTGCCAAAGAGCAATGGAGCGTAGTATACTTGGCGTACGCCGTATAGACCGTATTAGAAACACCACTCTGCGCTCCAAAACTCTAATAAAGGATGTAGGTGTAAAATCAGCACAGCTTAAGTGGGACTGGGCGGGACACGTCTGCCGCATGCAAGAAGAAAGGTGGGCCAAGGTGGCCACCATGTGGAAACCGGATGGCCGCCGAAAACGTGGCAGACCTAAAAGGAGATGGCGCGATGACTTAGATGCTTATATAAGTGGCTGGCAAGTTATTGCCCGCGATAGGGATGATTGGAAACAAAAAGGGGAGGCCTTTGCCCAGCAGTGGGACACTGAAACAGGCTATTAAAAAAAAAAAAAAATATATGTAAACAATGTAATCGGAGCCCTTCAGGCACATAGGGACCAAGTCTGGACTGAGTTTCTTTCGGCGTATTCTTCTCACCAGTGGTCGTAGCGAAACGCTAGTAGTATTTCGATTTTGCATAAATTAAACAAATATAAGAAATAAAAATATGACGTTTAAAAAAAAAATACATGTATCCAATTTTGAATGAAAATCTTTGACTTTGACTTTAACTTTGACTTTGACTTTACTATTCCGGTTTTCTTTTCAATACACCTATAGTTAGTGTTATGTTGTCTGTGTCAAACAAGCACGTAGCAGAGTTGTGTGGGTAATGTGATAATGATCACTGTGTGCATTATGGACACAAACACTCACGCAAAGAGGGACGATGCGTACTGCAAAATAATATGATCTCTAAGCTATGACTCCATTTATGCTTCTTGACTGTACCTACTTGTAAACAATTTATCCTACGTCTATTACTATTTAGTCTGCGATTCTAAACAAAACAAATGGAGCCAACTGTTTACGACAGAGATCATTCGCTGGCCAGATTGTTTTGCGACCGTGTGAGGGCCAAACCTGCGTGGAAAAATTCAGTTAATTCTTACGGAAGACTCAGAAAACACTATTTGTTCATTTTTTTAAGTGGCCAATATTGGTGTCAAATTGGCCAAATTATCTACAGGCATCTAACTTGCTATATAACGATGACAGCCGGGATCAATGGCTTAGCATGTCTTCTAAAACACGTCGGAACTCGAGACATTTTATGCGACTCGTGGGCACCCAATCCAGTGAATAACACTCTCCGGATTGCGTAACATGTGTAAGTGCGTAATATAAGTGTAATATATTACGCACTTACACATGTATAAGTGCGTAATATATAAAGCTACATTACCACTCACTCACTGACTGACTGATATACATGGTTGTTTGACCTGTTCCCGACTGTACACGGTTTTGATTTTGGTGTCTTCGTGTAGAGTGCTCCAGTGAGTACCAGAAAAATCTGACATCTTGAGGATCGAAGAAACCTGGTGGATGAGGTGTACTGCCTGCAAAAACGGTGTGGGTGAGGGGGTGATTTTTGTGCCAAAATGTAGGGGGTTAATAATGCATAAAAATGTTAATCCATTTAATGACTGGACAATTGATAACATTTAGTGAATGGGATATTATTTCTCGTTTGCTATAAGAAGAGCTCTCAAAAATAGTTATATCAGTGAAAAATATAACTTTATAACTCAAAACCTCTAAATGTAACAAGGTCATGATTCTTCTTTCGGCTTTCACGCTTTCGAAAAATAACATACTAGTGGCTTAGTATTTCGTAACTGCCTCCGTGGTCCAGCGGTTAAGGCGTTTGCCTGTAGATCCGGAGTTCGTGGGTTTGATTCCCACGGGAAGCATACTTTGTTTAGTTGTTTCCAGTTTGGTTGGGACATTGCAGGCTTGAATCACCTGATTGTCTGATAATACAGAAGATTCCGTGCTTCGGAAGGCACGTTAAGCCGTTGGTCCCGGCTGCCACCTGATAGTTGTTAAAGGAACCACGTCAGATGCCAAAAGGCGGTTCCGAAGATCTCTGACACCAGGGTGTGCATGGGCTATTGACCGAGACACCTACACGAAATGATTATATTTCGTAAGCGTGATGTAAAAACTATGTTCAACAACTAGCCCAATGACCCAGTGGTCATAAGTATTATGTGTGCTTACGCATGTCAATCAACCCCGGGTGCAGGCCCCACCGGGAAGAGTGAGCGCAATTCGTGTAAAAATATCTCGAACCACTCCGTACTTCGGAAGGGATGCTAAGCCGTTGGTCTCGGCTGTCATGATTGATGGCAGTCGTCAAACTATGTCAGATACCTTTTCGAAAAATCTGACTACTAGACTTAGACTAAATCGAAAAATCTTTCAAAATATTGCGTTCTAGTTAATGGTTTCATAAAAAAAGGTGCTATTTCGTACAGGAGCAAATATTACATTTAAATGCGCTATTAAATTTTATGATTATTTATTATACGAGTTTTTTAAGAGTATGGGATGTAGTTGTTTTTAATAAGTTACAATAGAATGAAGAAACTCACATACATACATACTTATATGTTTACAAAAATAAATGAATGAACTCGAATAACGATACACTCGTTAATCCTCTTTGTTAAATGCTGCCAAAAGGACGAAGAAGCATTAGCAGCCATTATAGCACTGCTATTAAGGTTATCTCTACTCAGGCGTGCCAGCCAGAACTCGGGGACTAGACTGCTGGATGTTTGCCATTTACGAGTAAAATGTTTATAGCTTTTTAATAGTATTTTAATTCGCTTTTCCTCTACAACCTTCTTTTCGTGACTTTGCGTGATTTATAGCATAATGCTGAATAAAAGCCACGCGGGCAGGGTTTGGACCATAGACCTTAGTCTATGTACGACCTACGCTAACACGATTCACGTTACGATGTACGTTAAGCCGGTGGTCCCGGCTGCCATCTGGTAGTCGTTAAAGGAACCACGTCAGAGGCCGAGAGGCGGTTCCGAAGAACTCTGACACCAGGGTGTGCATGGTCGATTGACCGTGACACCTACTCGAAATGGTGATGACCACGATTCAATCCGGGGCGTCGAAAATCCCCACCATATCCAGTGTATATATACTTTGACCATATCCCATTCCTCTTATACGCTAATGCGTACCACGCATGCGTGACCTAACACCACTACTCAAATATTACAAGTGAGGTATTTGATTCAACTCATTTTACAATGAATTTGATAACTAACAATATCTTGTACTAGCTGTTGCCCGCGACTTCGTCCGCGACAATTTCCGTTATTATGATTAATTAGTTCTTTTCTTAGTATAAACTAGCTGTTGCCCGCGGCTCCGCCCGCGTTAATATCGTTCCCTTGGGAACAGTAGAAATGATAAAAATTCCATACAAACCCCTCCCCCTCTGCTTTTTCCCCTTAAGGGGGAATAATACATTTCACCTGCATAGATCTTTAGCCCTTAAGGAGAGGATTTTGCCCATTTCACCAACACAGATCTTTTTAATTGTAATGTAAACATATATACTTATTTTTATACTTCTATGTCCAGAAATGAGAAAATTTCCTCCCCTCTTTATCCCTTAAGGGGGGAATTTTGTACATTTCACCTAAACAGATCTTTTTTAATTGTAATCTAGAACGTATGTACTTATTGTAATACTTTTAAGTCTAGAAATGAAAAAAAATCATACTAACTTTACTCCCCTATTTTATTCCTTCAGGCGAAAATTTCGTCGGTTTTACCTGCATACATTTTTTTAATTGTAATCCAGAACGTCCAGAAATGAGAAAATGTCCATAAAACTTACGCCCCTTCCCCCCAATGTTGCCCCTTAAGGAGGGGATTTTATACATTTCACCTACACAGATCTTTTTAATTGTAATCGAGAACTTACATACCTATTTTTATATTCTAAGTCTAGAAATGGAAAAATTCCATACAAACTTTACCCCCTATTTACCCCTTCAAGGGAGAATATTGTCTGGTTCACCTAAACAGATCTTTTTTAATTTTAATTGAGAACTTGTGTACCTACTTTTAAAACTTCTAAGTCCAGAAATGAGAAAATTCCATAAAACTTCACCCCCTTTGATTTTCTAATTATAAAAAGAATCCCTGTACCAAATTTCAAGTTTTCGGGCACAGTAGTTTCGGCTGTGCGTTGATATATAAGTCAGGTTTGCCTTTGACCCGCGGCTCCGCCCGCGTAAGTATCGATTTCACAGGAACAGTAGAATTACCCGGAATACATTAGATAATGACTTTCAATGAAACACCTTAATATTGAATTTCAATTGAATAACTTCAAAAACGGAATGCTTCATACTAACTTTGCATCCCCGTTATAATTAAGGGATGATTTTTAAAAAAAATATTTTACTCGTGTTTCATGCCTTTCAGTAAAGAACCTTCATGCTGAATTTCATTCGACTAACTTCAAAAATGGTTAAGGTTCAAACTTACTTTGCACCCCTATTTTACCCCCTTAAGGGATGATTTTTGAGTAAAATATTTTACTCGTGTTTCATACCTTTCAGTAAAGAACCTTCATGCTGAATTTAATTCGAATAACTTCAAAAACGACAAAGTTTCATACTAACTTTGCAACCCGTTTTACCCCCTTAAGAGATGAATTTCCAAAAATCATTTTCTTAGTGCTCCCCTACGTTATAAAAGGAACCCCTGTGCAAAATTTCAAGTTCCTAACCATTATAGTTTAGGCCCTACGTTGATATGTCAGTAAGTCAGCTTCTCCTTTTTTTTAGTATGGATTACTATGGATAGTATGGATAGGTATAATGCTGTCGTATAATGATGATGAATTGACTTTGGATTTTAAGTTTCTTGTCACTTTTTTTTTTTTTTTTTTGCTATATGTTTGCAGGCAAACTCATGCCTTGAGGTCATTCAAATGACGATAACTTTTTTTTTAATAAACAGATTTTGATGAAACAAACTTTAAATGTTTTGCTGAGTTAAGACAAAGCAATTGGTGAAAGTTTGAAGTAAATCGGTTCAGTATTTTCGGAGATAATCGTGATCATACATACAGACTAGCTCCGTGGCGCAGCGGTCAACACGCCAGCCTGTGACGCGGAGTGACCGGGTTCGATCCCCGGCCAGGTCAAGATGAAAAATGATATTTTTCAAATTGGCCTGGGTCTTGGATGTTTATCTATATATGTATTTGTTATAAAATATAGTATCGTTGAGTTAGTATCTCATAACACAAGTCTCGAACTTACTTTGGGGCTAGCTCAATCGGTGTGATTTGTCCGTATTTAAAAAAAAAAAAAAAAAAAAAAAAGTCAGACAGACAGACAAGAAATTCGAAAAAAAAATTTTTGCTTTCTATTATTCTTTTTAAGTGTCCCTCTATCCATTTTAGTCAAAAATTCTAAATGTACAGACAAAATATTTTTACTGTTTTATTATATGTATAGATTACAACTTAGAAGATAGGAAAACAACTTGGATCTAAACCAAATCCTGTATGCCATCGAAATAGACCATCAACTTATAACATATACGTAAGCTACTCGGTGGTCCAGCGGTTAACGTTTTTGCATCGATCGGTATAATCACCTGTCTGACCTGAGTTCGAGTCCCAGCTCGATGATAAAAATTTTAAGAAGTTTTTTACAAACGAAACTTTGTTTGTGTGCGTGAGAAGAAGTATAAAGGACGTGATTGCGTTGCTCCTATAAATTATATCGAGTTTAAATAAATTTATAGCGAATATATGATAAGAAATGGATTCACAAAACATAACATTAAGACGAAAACATTTAAGTACTTCTTATAAGTCGCCTGTAAAACAAGACTCACTGTCTTCATCTGACTCTGATATGGCCAGAAGCTTACCAGATTTATCAACAGTAAATAATGACGAAACTGAAGAGTTACAAAGTAAGATAAAAAACTTAGAGATTAAGTTAGTGAGCGCGCATAATGAAATTGACCGATTGACCTTAGAAAATAATAAATTAAATAACAAACTACATGAACGTGACCTAAGAATAAAGGAGCTCATGCACATATGCACATCAAGCTCGAAAAAGAATTCATTTTCCCTAAGGAAAAAGGCCATAAGTGCAATCAAAAGAAAAATTAATTTTAGTGACACAGAAATTAATGAGACACCGTCTAGAAATCACAACTTATCAGACCAGCACAGAAATGATATAAACAGCAAATCATCATCGCAGTCCCCGCTACGGCAGGCACAGCAGCAAACTACCAAGACCAAGTTAAATAGCACGGGAGAACAACAATTAAACAACGACCTTATACCACGAATGAAATCAGAAGAAAAGAAACATATTGCTAAGATAAATCAAACAGGCGGAACAACTAATACGAAACCAAGACTCCTTATTTTAGGTAGCCAACAAATTCGTGGTCTAGCATGTAAATTATTAGAAACAAGAAATGTTAATTTTGAAGACTATGAAATATTTTCATTTTGTAAGCCATTTGCTGAAACTTCTGAAATACTAAACTCTTATAAATTGTCAAGTCTCTCAGCTAAGGATCAGATTGTATTATCAATAGGAGAGAATGATAGAAACCCTGAACTCACTTTTCATGAGCTTTCAGGCGCATTGAAGAATTTAAGAAATTGTAATATAATCATTATCAATGTAACTTATAATCGTCATTTGAATCAAAATATAATTAATAACAGACTAAAAACATTATGTAATCAATTGTCAAATTGTAAATATGTAGAAATTAATAATTATAAATACATAAATCATTATCAATATATTGACGAAATTAGTAAAAAAATTAACTTTATAACAAATTCACAATACTATGATTATACTTTTATTAAGTCTATTAAAGCGCTTATAAATAGAAACAAAGTCCAAAGCAATTCTAAGCCTAAGAATCCGGAAAAGGGCACCATTCCATTTTATTTTAAAAAACAAAAAAATGTAAGGTCTGAAATCCCGAATTTCTATGTAAATAATTTTAAAAAAGGTACGATTCCCTATTATTTTAAATTTACAAAAAAGAAATCAACTTATTGTGACAAGGCAAAAACTGATGATTTTTTTCGTCCTTCAACCCCAAAAAAATGACTCTTTAACTTTAAAAATTATGCACCAGAATATTGCTGGTTTATATAATAAAAAAAGTATTGTTGAAGTAGCACTCCTAGAGTTAGAAAAAGAACATAAATTACCAAATATATTATGTTTTAGTGAGACTTTCTTACAGGTGGATTGTCATAACCTGGTCAAATTTTCAGAATACAATATGGGCACAGCATTCGGTAGGAAAAAGTCCAGAGGAGGTGTGTGTATTTGTGTCAAAAAAAATTTAAGGTACAAAGAGGTAAATTGGATTAAGGATATGGCTCATACACATGTTTTTGAGTGCTGCGGGCTAGAGATACTAGATCATAATTTAATTGTAATATGCTTATATAGGACCCCTGACTCAAACGCACACTCATTTCTATCGCATTTAGATAATTTGTTATATAAAATGGGGAATACAAAAAAAAAAGTAGTTGTAGCAGGTGATATAAATATAAATACATTAGTGAATGACCAAATCTCTAAAGAGCTCGTATCTTTAGCAGAAAATTATAATTTGAAGCTTTACATTAACGAGCCTACTAGAAAAAAATCATGCCTTGACCACATCATCAGCAATGTAAAAAACGGACACAGTGAAGTGTTAAAACTAGCACTTTCGGATCATGACACAGCTCAAATGCTAAACTTACCTATAAAGTTAAGTGTGAACACCCCAAAGACATGTTTTATATATAAAAGAGACTATAGTAAAGAAAACATTTTGAAATTCTTGGACTGTCTTGAAAGATTGTCTTTTAGTGATGTCTATGAGGAAAAGGATACAAATAAAGCATTCGAATCCTTTCATAGCATATTCTGCCTCTTATACGAATTGTGTTTTCCAAATCTTAGACACAAAATCACGGTCAAAACACAAAAACCGAAATGGGTAACTAAAGGTTTACGACGTAGTTGTATGACAAAAAGAAATTTGCGATTTAATTATTATTATAATAGGACACACGAAAAAAAGGAGACCTACAAAAAATACTCTAAAATTCTACGCAAGTGCATTGACAAATCACAAAAGATAAGTAATTATAAATATCTATCTAATGCAAAAAATAAATGCACAGCTTCATGGAAAATAATTAACGATGACACTGACTACAAAATTAAAAATGATTTCATAGAAGAAATTGATATAGATGATAAACTTATTAATAATCCCCTTGACATTGCAAACGAATTCAATAAATACCTTATAAATATGACAAATAAAAAAAGTAAAACTAACAAAAACTCTAATAAAAATCGAGTACAGGAAAGTATTTTTTTATATCCAGTAAGTGAAGAAGAAATACATAAGATAATAATGTCTTTAAAAAATACTTCTTCTGTGGGATATGATGGTATTTGTACATTTATCCTCAAAATCTGTATTAGACAAATTGTTCCAATATTAACTTATTTAATAAACCTATCTCTAGAACACGGATTTTTTCCTGAAGCATTGAAAAAGTCAGTAGTCAAGCCACTATTTAAAAAGGGAGATAAGACCAAATTAAATAATTATAGACCTATTGCGCTACTGTCTATTTTATCAAAAATATTTGAAAGGGTTATGCACAAGAGGTTAACTGATTTCATCAATAAATATAGCGTAATCAAATGTGAACAAAATGGGTTTCAAAAGGGTAAAAATACAACTCTAGCTACCTTTAACATGATGCAACAAGTTATAACAAATGTTGATAAAAAAACACCTACAATAGTTATGTTTTTTGATATGTCAAAAGCTTTTGACTTTGTTTCACATAACATATTGCTACAAAAGCTTGAAAATTATGGTATAAGAGGTGTAGCTCTTGATTGGATAAAATCTTATTTATATAATAGAATGCAATGTGTCGAGCTCTTGAATTTAGGCGAAAATAAGGAATTGATAACATTCAGATCAGAATACCAAGTAAATAGTTACGGTGTTCCACAAGGAAGCATACTGGGGCCACTTCTCTTTCTCCTTTACATTAATGACTTGCCAGACACGACATCTCAAAAGTGTACACTTTTTGCAGATGATATTTCCATAATTTTGACATGTAATCAATTAAATGAATTTTATGATCAAATAAATAAAACGATTAAATCAGTAATTCAGTGGCTTAATGATAATAACTTAAGTATTAACTTAGATAAAACTAACTACGTCCAGTTTCATTCCAAAGTTGCAAAACCAATTATAGATAATGTTTTCTATAATGATACAAAAATCAAAGAGTGTAACAATGTAAATTTTTTAGGTATAACCATTGATAAATATTGTGACTGGAGACCGCATATAGATAATTTATGTGGCAAACTAAATAAATTTGTTTTTGTCCTAAGTAGACTCCGTAAAACATCAAGCATACAGACTAGTCTTCTAGCTTATCACGGCTATGTAAGCTCTATACTGAGATACGGTTTAATAATGTGGGGAAATTCGAGTGATGTGAATAGAGCGTTTTTACTGCAAAAAAAGTGCATCAGGGCCATTGAAGGCATCCCACCGTATAAGTCATGTAAGCCACTTTTTAAAAAATTTGACATTCTGTCTTTGCCTTGTATGTATATTTATGAAGTTGGTGTATTTGTAAAAACACATTTAAATTTATTTAAAAAAGCGAGTGAACTGTTTCCTCGTAACACTAGACGCGGCGATAGGCTTGTTTTAACAGATGTTCCAAGAACAGCCTTATATCAAAATAATTGCATGGCAATGTGTGTAAAGGTATATAATAAATTGCCTACAGATATAAAGGTACTTCCAATGCCCGCTTTTAAGAAAAAATTAAAGTTGTGGCTCATTGACAAAACTTATTATAAAATTGACGACATTTTCGAGAATTATTAATTATGACTTATTTATACTTACATCGTGCCTCACAATCTTTTTTTTATTCAATTATTGAACAAAATCATTTCACATGCTTGTTAAAAATAAGCAAAATAGATTTAAGGATATGTTTATTATTTAAGATCTAATGTACTCTATTTTATGTGAATAAATTATCATTATCATTATCATTATCATTATCATTATCATTATCATTATCATTATCATAACAATTTTCCCCCGTTTTCAAAACATTATTTGTTGATGCTTCGCTCCTATTAGTCGCAGCGTAATGTTTTATAAAAGCCTTCCTCAATAAATGGACTATCCAACACAAAAATAATTTTCCAATTTGAACCAGTAGTTCCTGAGATTAGCGCGTTCAAACAAACAACAAACTCTTCAGCTTTATAATATTAGTATAGGTGTTTTTTTTTGCATGCAAAATGTTATTCTGATTATAATCTTATTAAATTAAGAAATAACACAAGGTCAAAAAATAACATAAAACTACTCAAATTTCCCTCATCCGTGTGTCTTCCCGGTTGACTCGTCAGCTGTGTGCCCGGGTTCCACTAAAAGAAATGACTTGAAATTAAACGAAATGAAATAGAATTTTATTCAAATTTGGATATCATGTATCTCTTTTTGAACGTCATATTATTATCCTTACTAATATTATAAATGCGAAAGTGAGTTTGTTTGTTTGTTTATTTGTTTGTTTGTTTGTTACGCTTTCACGCCGTAACTACTGAACCGATAATCATGAAATTTTGCATACAAGTTCTCTGAAGTACGTAGAAGGACATAGGCTACCTTTTATCCCGGGAAAAAGTACTATTCCCGAGGGATCGACTTTGACGCGGGCGGAGCCGCGGGCGAAAGCTAGTTTTTAAAATTTGCAAAATCGATAAACTACTAGCGTTTCGGAACGACCATTGCTGGGAAGAATACGACAAATAGTTACAGACGCATTTACATATAAAACACGGATTAATACAAAATTAAGAGAAGCCGGTCAAGGGAATGGGCGAAAATATAAAGAATCGTGACAATAGGCGATGCGGCCAGCAACCCATCACTATTTTTAATCAGTTTTCAACCTATACGCCTACCAACACGCTTAAGGGCTTTTGGTCTTATGCTCTTAGGCTCTGTCTACCCCGTAAGGGATAAAGACCTGATAATATGTATATTTATGTATGTAATACAAAATTAAATATAAAGCAATAAGTCAAATGGTGTCTCAACAAACATTTGAATTTGAATAAATAAACATGTAATAGCTTTTCACTTGGACGAAGTTTTTCATTAACCGGGTGTTGCAGAACTACGAAATAATATTTAAGGCGCATGATCAATTCATGATAATAAACAACGATCTAACGAAAATCAAAAACAAAGTTTTGACCTTCCATAGAAAGGCGAAGCTGATTTCTTATTTTGTATCAGAGATCGAATTTTTCTTTTCATGTTTCGAAGTTTGTCCTATTGGGAAAGTTGTTTAATATTATGGACTATGCCCCTTAAATATTATTTCGTAATTTTGTAACACCCGGTATAACAAAAAATACACTGAAACATCTGTGTGAAATGAAATACAAACGTAACTTTTTCGAGTGGCGTTTTCTTCTGCTGAGTAATTACTTGAAATCCCTAAACCATCTGTATTGGATACTGTCGGCACGCGGAACGACGTTTTTCCTTTGAAGCCTGGAAAAACCAAATCTAAATGAAATGCCAACATCAGAGGTGGAGATTTTTAGTAGTGTTTCTTTTTCCTTCAACGTTCTTGATAAAAATAACAAATATATATACCTAAATAATTAACCGACTTGATAAAAACAAGTGCAATCACAACAGGAAAATGTCGCAGAGTGAAGAAATATTCAAATAAAGAAAGAAAGAAAGAAAATAAACTTTTTTTCACAATTATCATAAGAGAAAAAAAACAATATGTTAACGACTAAAACATATTAATAATAATAGGTACAAAGGCGGAATCATCATCAGGTCTTTTTAATCTCCACTGCAGGAGCATGACACTCTTTGTATTACCAAAGCCATACTTGGCTAGAGCAGACAGAGGATTTGGCCTACACTTTCCTCGCTGGCCAGACGGGTTGGAGAGGTATCATTGATGAGCTTTGTTTAGCTTTCCTAAGTCGCCTCTTACGACATTCATGGGAAGACTTGGAGTGGTCCTATTCTACTCTGCCGGAAACCACACGGCTAAATAAAGAATGCTCTTTCTTAAACTATTTTTTACTGTGTTATAAGCGGCCAGTGTTCAACGGTGTAAACAGGTTATGCTCATCTTAACAAAACAAACTTAACAATAATAGACATATTTTCTAAAAAAAACTTTTCAAAATAATAAGTCTGTCTGGTAGAAAAATATTGGACATGTATTTTTTCTTTTGTCAATCAAACAAAAATTGATAAAGAAGTTCCGCGTGACGTCACTGACCGGTACACTTTTTGGCCTGTTGCGTCATGAGCCCCCACTTCTGAACTTTGATGCGTTATATTTTTGTCATTATTGTTTTTATGAAAAAATTAAAAATACGTATCAAATTCGATAATCTACCGGGTGTTACAAAACTACGAAATAATATTTTAGAGACATGATCAGTCCATGAAATTAAACAACCCGTGTAAACAACTATCCCCAGGGAACATACATCGAAAAACAAATTAAAAGTTTTGACCTCGCATAGAAAGTCGATCAGCTGATTGCTTATTTTGTATCGGCGATCGAATTTTTCTTTTCATGTCTTGAAGTTTGTCCCATGGGGAAAATTGTTAAATGTTATGGACTGATCATGCCCCTTAAATATTATTTCGTAGTTTTGTAACACCCGGTATAAACGGAGTAATTATTTTAAATGGTATTTTTTACGAAACATTCGTATTGTTATGCGTAAATATAATTAGAATAAACAAAAGAATGCCTTGTTATTTTGCAAAAGTCTTAAAATTGTATGTGAATGAATAATCGACGTAAACAATCGTATTCTTTCTGTTACATTTAGTATAGGTACTCGAAGATAGCCATTTTGACTTTACAAGAAGAAGAAATAATTAGACTTATTTTTTTAGTGCAGGGGCAACAATTGTACTTCTTGGGTAAGTTTTACGAATAATATAAATATATACGGACATATCACACAGATTGAGCAAGCCCCAAAGTAGTGGGATACTAACTCAACGATACTATAATTTATAACAAATACTTATATAGATAAACATCCAAGACCCAGGCCAATCTGAAAAAGTTCATTTTCCATCTTGACCTGACCGGGGATCGAACCCAGGGCCCTCGGTCGCAGGCTGGCATGTTAACCACTGCGCCACGGAGCTCGCACCTCTAACGACTTCAATCTCATTGTTCATAATGATCAGTAGCCGGCCTATTTGCTAACTCCTAACCTAGATATAGAAAGGACATAGGGTACATTTTATCCCGGGAAAAATATTGTTCCCGTGGGATCGACATTGAGACGGGTGGAGGCGTGGGCGAAACCAAGCTTTTAGGATTCCGTACCCAAAGGGTAAAAATGGGACCCTATTAAAATTGCTCCGCTGTATCTCATGAACCGTGATAGTTAGACAGTTGAAATTTTCACAGATGATGTATTAATGTTGCCGCTTTAACAACATATACTAAAAAATAGAATAGAATAAATATTTAAGGGGGCCCATACAACAAACGTGATTTTCTTGCTCGTTTTTGCTCGATATTGATAACGGCAACAGGTAGGCTTGAAATACTCACAGAATATATTAAATAAAAATAAAATTAATATAAAGTTGGTCCCATAATGAAAGTTGTTCAGATTCGTGGTCTGAGCCACTTCTTAAACGTTTTCTAATGAATTCAATTTCACCCTGTATAAATACGCTCGTATTTTTGAAGTGAAAACTTCTTACGCAGCGTTGTGCACTTTTTGGGATGGGTCATCATCATCATCATCATCATCATCAGGTCTTTTTAGTCTCTACTGCAGGAGCATGACCCATGCATTTTGGGACGGGTAAAAAATGTTAAACTCGCGTTAGGACACGTGACCTGATAAAAAATTCGTAAGACGCCGACGCAATGTACGAGAGACAGTAATACCCCTCTCTTTCTACCGTGCGGAGTTTTCACTTCTGCCGGCATTCCTGGAGAGCAACCCATTGTGTTTTTTTTATTTCAGTGTAAAGGCTTAGGCTGCAAAGTAATGGTAAGTTGCGGTAATCTTATAAATAAATAAATAAATAAATACGGACGAATCACACAGATTGAGCTAGCCCCAAAGTAAGTTCGAGACTTGTGTTATGGGATACTAACTCAACGATACTATATTTTATAACAAATACATATATAGATAAACATCCAAGACCCAGGCCAATCGGAAAAAGATAATTTTCCATCTTGACCTGGCCGGGGATCGAACCCGGTCACTCCGTGTCGCAGGCTGGCGTGTTGACCGCTGCGCCACGGAGCCAGTCGATTTTTATTGGCTATTATTTTAGCCCTTATCGGCTTTTGAGCTAATTCCAAAAATTGATCACGATCTACTATGGAGTTGCGCATCGTGGCACGGACAGCTGCCCGATTTTGACAGTTTAGATAGATAGATAGATAATTCATTTATTTGCTGCCATAACACACATACAAAAAAAATACGCAGAAAAAAAAAATAAGTACAAAATAGAAATAAAATATATACCTACCTGCCCAATTTTCAATGCGTGTGCTACAGCAATACAAAAAGGACACAGCAGTGGTAATAATTGGCCGAAAGCAATACACTGATTTTCAGCTGCAACCTGAAGAAGGGATGCGTGGTGCGGATCCAAAAAAAATATAATTAATTTAATAAGAAAAATAAAATAAGGCGGCGTGTAGTGCGTGTGTACAGTTTAGTCGCATAATGCTTAATTCGCAAAATGCTCCTTAGTCTCAAAAAGGCTAATTTGCGAAATGGCAAATAGGTGGGCAACAGGTACGCGCGCTTAGGTTAGTGCGAGTGTGTGTGATAAGATAAATGCATATTTAAGCCCCTATTGGCTTTTGAGCTAATAGGACCAAAAAGCCAATAGGACCAACGGCTTAAATCTCATATTATAAATGTTACATAATCATATAATTATATTTATTTATACTAATATTATAAATGCGATATTATAAGTGAGTTTGTTTGTTTATTTGTATGTTACGCTTTCACGCCGTAACTACTGATCCGATCATTATGAAATTTTGCATACAAGTTCTCTGAATTACGGAGAAGGTAATATCTGTGACTATGGAATTGTCGTATTTTTCCGTCCATTTTGTTTCTAAGGACACTTTTTTTTATTTAAACTTGAAAGTGACTATTTTATTAACATTCTACGTGCATTAAACTTAATTCGTCTTATTATAAAACGAGGACTAACTTTAGTACCTGGTTTAAACCGTTATCCGACCAAAACAAGTCGACAGTTATCACTTTGAAGTTTGGTTATCTGGCCACTGTCAATTTGTATTGGACGGATAATGGTTTAAACCAGGTACTAAAGTTAGTCCTCGTTTTATAATAACACGGTATCAGTCTTATTATAAAATGCAGACTAAATTTAATACCTGGTTTAAACCATTATCTGCCCAAAACAAATTGATAATGACAGTTGACCAAACGTCAAAGTGATAAGTGTCGTCTTATTTTAGTCGCATAATGGTTTAAACCAGGTACTAAAGTTAGTCCTCGTTTTATTTATATAAGACAGTATGTTTTTCTAAATTTAATTAAAAAATGCTCATGAAAAGAACGCATTTTAGATGTTGTCCATTTTGCTCAAAAATTATTATTATTAGCCTATTAAATCCCACTGCTGGGCAAAGGCCTCCCTCTCTTCTTTCCACTCCTCTCTGTTCTGAGCTTTGGTTGGCCAGAAATCCGGTCAAAAATGTCGTAATTTTTTAGGGTGAGCTTTACAATAGTTTAGCTCGAATTTGTTATTTCTGTTGATTGCGTCTAATATAGCTCGCTTTGACCTTCTTAACAATGATTTGTGATGTGAATTTTAAAGTGCGGAGCCAAAAATATTTTTTTCATATAAAATAGGACTCAAATGGCATTATTTAAGGTTAGAATTTGGGTTTCGCCATAAGTTGTTGACTTCTTGAAAAACTTCTTTAGTAGAGTGGGTAATGCCCACTTAGCGCTTACGAATGTGAAGCAACCCCGGGCGCGGTCCTCACTTGGATGGGTGACCGCAAGTGGCATAAAAAATATCTCGGGCTCCTCCGTGCTTTGGAAGGCACGTTAAGCCGGTGGTCTCGGTTGTCATCATTGATGGCAGTCGTTAAGCTATGTCAGATGCCTTTAGGCAGCTTGAAAAATCTGACACCAGTGTTGGCCACTTGCACACACGAAAAATAAAACAACAACTTCTTTAGCGGTATTGTGTACTTTTTGGGATGGGTAAAAATGTTAAACTCGCGTCAGGACACGTGACCTAACGGACTTGTTTAACTCAAGTCCGAGCAAATTTTAAAATATTATGTCCCAATCGTGGTTTAATATTTTTGACTAAATGCTTCTGGAAATATTTTTGTATTGCTTATACTGATTATTTTTTTATTAATTATTTTAAATATTTTTTATTTTTATGTTTTTTTTTCTTTAGGTTTTCTAATAGGCAATCACTTTAGAAACACATTTGCGAGAATATGTAAATGGTTTCTAGTATGTAATGTAGTTTTTTAAGTTTGTTATTATGACGAAATGCTCTCCGAAAAAAAAAATAAAAAAAAAATCGTAAGACGGATACGTGACCTGAGACCGCCGGCCGGCGCGGTATAGGGGAGGAAGTAATAGTCTCTTTGTACCGCACGGAGTTTTAACTTCTGCCGGCGCTCCCGAAGTACAACCGTTTTTTTTTTCAGTGTATGGGTGAATGGTGCCATCGGGTTATCCTGTTTTGGTAATTTTGAATTCAGTTGTTTAAGATTTTACTATGCAATAAAATTTGTTACAAATTTCATTTTGTGCGTTTGTTTGCAATAACCTAAGTCCTTACTAATATTATAAATGCGAAAGTGAGTTTGTTTGTTTGTTTATTTGTTTGTTTGTTACGCTTTTACGCCGTAACTACTGAACCGATCATCGTGAAATTTTGCATACAAGTTCTCTGAAGTGCGGAGAAGGACATAGGCTACCTTTTATCACGGGAAAAAGTACTATTCCCGAGGGATATGCGACGCGGGCGGAGCCGCGGGCTAAAGCTAGTATAATTATATAGGAAAACCGATGTCTCATTTACGAAATTATCTTGGCTTTGTTGACTTGGCAAACCTTTTTGGCTTATAAATCACCATTGCATATAACATTTATTTGTATATAACCTTATATAGGTATTAGGTATGTTATATGCATATAACATAATACCTTATGTAGGTATTAGGTTATATGGAATGGTGATTGGTAGGCCAAAAAAAGATTTGCCTAGTCAACAAGGCCAAGATAATTTCGGTAATGAGATATTGTACACGGTGAAATTTTTATCGTTTTGGACACTTAAAGAGGTAACTCAGACCATCAAAATGAACAACTTTTTCTATGGGAACAATGCTGGGAACTCAAAAAAAAGACATTGCCATACAAACTGGCCGGGCGGCGGGACTCTTTTGTATGGAAATGACGAAATTTTTTTTGAGCTGCCAGCATTGGTCCCATAGAAAAAGTTGTTCATATTGATGATCTGAGTCTCCCCTTTAAGGGTCCAAAACGATTAAAATTTCACCATGTATAGGTAGATATTATACTATATATATCATACTTCATACTATCACGTCTTGGTAGACAGAGCTCAGGTCTTTAAGGCCTAAACATTTAGCTAGTTGGTGGGCGTTAGGTGGAAAATTGAATGAAAATAGTGATGAGTTGTTAGCCTCATGCATGTCTCCGTGGTCCAGTGGTAATATGGCGTTTGTCTGTAGAATCGGGTAGAATCAAATGGGAATCGAACCCACAACACAACTGTAAACAAATAAACAAAGTAGATTCCACAGGAAATATACTTTGTTTATTTGTTTACAGTTTGGTTAGGACATTGCAGGCTTGAATCACCTGATTGTCTTATAATAAAGATGATTCCATGCTTCGAAAGCACTTAATCATCTTTATTATCAGATAATAAGGTTATTCAAAACTGCACTTTGCTTACTAAGTACTTACAAAAACACATTGAATCCACACAAAAAATAATGAATAGCTATAAAATTTATTAATCAAATACAAACAAGAAAATCATCCGACTGAGTAGTATGCCAATACCTTCATACTCTTCCTAAATACAACGAATTTCTTCTTCTATCTTTCCCCAGATTAGAAATGATTCCGATGGGCAGCAGCGATTGAAGAATAAGAAACCAAAGGAACTGCGCGTGCTAAGCGTGGCGAGTAATATCCCCCATGAAACGAAGAATCCAATGGGCTTTCCCATAGGATTCTTATGTCCTATGTTCAGCAGGGGACTTCTTGTATCAGCTTTCTACGACCCACTGCTGGATATAAGCCTCCTTTCATCTACGCCATATTTGGTGCAAAAGAAATAAATTAATAAACTTTAAACTCCTTCTATATAGGTGCTTTTTTATGATATAGGACTGCAAAGCACAAAGCAAGCGAATCACCTGATGGTAAGTGATCCGCCCATGGACAATTGCAACACCAAGGTGCAACAGGAGCGTTGCCAGCCTTTTAAGGAGTTGGGAAAAGAACATGGGTGGAGGAAATGGGGCAAGGATGGGCCTTCGGCTCTCTCACTCACTCATCATCATCATTTCGAGTAGGTATCACGGTCAATCGACCATGTACACCCTGGTGTCAGAGTTCTTCGGAACCGCCTCTCGGCCTCTGACGTGGTTCCTTTAACGACTGCCAGATGGCAGCCGGGACCACCGGCTTAACGTGCCTTCCGAAGAACGGAATCATCTTTATTATCAGACAATCAGGTGATTCAAGCCTGCAATGTCCTAACCAAAATTGAACTCACTCTCACTCACTGAACGAAGCATAGAAGCGGTAAAGCTTTTACTTAAATGTCGACTTTTTGAAAGATTATGGTACTTCCCCGAACGAGCCGGCCCATTCATCCTACTGCCAAAAATGATTTTTTCCGGTAGCGTGGCTCTACCATAACTAAGTGTCGTAAGTAGCTTGAAAAATCTGGCATTATTTGGCCCACAAATAAGTAGAAACATCGCTACGGAAGCCAATTAAAAATACCTTTAGATCCGGAAAGGCAACAAGACAACAACAACGACAAAAAGGTTCCCCAAAATATAAATGGAATCATTAATTATCACGTCGCCGTTGTTTTGTTTTGATTTGATCGCAGAATGTTTCAGCAGCGGAGAGTTTTTCTAAATATTCCTAACGAGCTGACCCGGCGAACTTCGTACCGCCTCGTTTTTGAGTATTCGGGTTAAAAGCACTTTGTTTCACCTTCAGGTAAAAAATAGTTAATATTGGCTGTCAGCTATGTCCATATTGTCTGTACTCCATACTAAATTTCATCTGAATGAGTTTTCAATAGTATTATTACAGTCGGTTTTTAGCCGACGTCAATATAAGGAGGAGATGGTCAATTCAGTTGTTTTTTTAAAATGTATGTTAACTCATAAATCCGTCATTTATAATCGGTATTTTTTTTTGTATGTAAGTGTAGTCTTCAAATAGGTTTCATTAAATTTTCTTCTAAATCTTTTCCGGTATTTGATTGAAGTTGTTTTTTTTTTTTTTTTTATATATATGAAAAATTATTATCTGAAAGATTATCAATTTTTACACAGGTACAAAGTAAAATAAGCCCCATGAACTACGTGAGCCTCCCCAAATTAAAATAAAGCCATTAAAGTAAATAGCTCTAGGAACTACCTCAATTAACAATAAGGAATACTTTGTATCGAAAAAATAACGATATTTTGTTAGCTACGAAATATTCATAAAGTAATTTTCTTAACAGCTCTTGTCTGGAAATAAAAGCGAACTCTGATTATTTTAGCAGAAATTATGCCATTTCAATGATCAACAACGATGTCAAAATCTTATACCTTTAAACGAGCAATTTTTGTATATTTATATGTATATAAATTTATTTCTATGATCTCGGAAACGGCTCTAACGATTTCGCTAAAATTTGGTATGTGGGGGTTTTCGGGGGTAAACAATCGATCTAGATTAGTCTTATGTTTGGGAAAACGCGTGTTTTTGAGTTTTCATGCGTTTTTCTTTCCACGCAGAATATGGTCGCTATTCCTCTTGCCGGCCACTGTCCGTCTGGTCCAGCGGGTTAAGACGCGGACGGCAAGAAACGAGTGTTACGGGTTCAAATCCCGTTCGGTGATTTACTTTTGTTTTTTTTTATGTTCAAGTTTATATATAACTTTTTAATTTTTATTGTTTTAAGACAAGTTAAAGAAATATAGTTTATGTTTGAGATAACAATATATATTTAACATTAGGATCACTAAAATCAAACACCTGATCTACACAGAAATCGATTGTAAATAATAATAATTGTCAGTTCACATTTAACTTTTTATGTTGATTATCACCTAAACACCACACTATTACAATAAATAGTAATAACCGAGCAAAGCTCGGTACCCCAGGTACTATTAGCTATTATGACAAAAAATATGCCTAACTTATTATGGCAAACTAAATAAGGACAAAAAAGATTAGCCGAAACAAAAGGATCCCTAAAGTTCATCAGTGGAAGGTCGTGTCGGTACAGCTAATAAGTGTAGCAAAATAGCCCTTTGAATTTGCTTGTGACGTCACAGTTCTATAATTCTTTGTTCAATTTTTATCAGCTTCCACTGCTTGTCCGGTGGTTGCAGATATGGCATCGGGTACGCGCGCCCGGCCTCCCAAGCTGCTACTTGCTTTACCCTAGTCATCTAAGGGATTGATAAATAAATAAATAATTATAAATAAATAAATATATACGCACACAGATTGAGCTAGCCCCAAGGTAAGTTCGAGACTTGTGTTATGGGATACTAACTAAACGATACTATATTTTATAACAAATACATATACATATAGATAAACATCCAAGAGCCAGGTCAATCTGAAAAAAAAACATTTTCCATCTTGACCTGGCTGGGGATCGAACCCGGGCACTTCGTGTCGCAAGCTGGCGTGTTAACCACTGCGCCACGGAGCTGTCAATCACAATACATCCATTCTCTTCCCTGAATTCCTTTTTCAAATTCATCAAATTCCTACCTTGAAAATGCTTCCAATGGGCGGCAGTGTCGGAAGCACAAGAAGCCAAAGAAACTGCGCTCGCCTGTTCATCCTCAATTGAGGTGAGTATGGCAGTATCCTCCCAAGGAACGAAAAGTCCTTAGGAAATGCTTTTGTCCAGCAGTGGACTTCTTACGGCTGAAATAATGATGATGAATTCATCCATCCCAGTCGAGACCACGCCCGGAATTGCTTAACAAGCTTAAGCACTAATGGGGCCTCCAAATTACCGTTAAGAGGTCATTAATGTCTCACATATGATTCTTGAAAAAAATCACAGAGAGTTTTCGATCTGACCTCACTTAAAATATTTACATTGCCTGACCTGGGTCCGGACCTTTATAAAATCATTTACGGTAATTACAGTCCTCTCATTTCTTTTCGTTTGATTTTAACATATTATTTTTATTCGAATTTCCTTCTTGTTGCTAGATGTGATATTTGAATTAATTTAAATTATTCTTTCAGCTTTTATATACATTTTTATTTCCCTTCCGTCGTTACGATTATAACAACGTTAATTAAGTCCTGTATTCTAAAATCGATTGGCTACCAATGATACTGAAGTTTTAAATTATCTCATGAAAGTTGTGATGATGGAATGACAAGGTAATAAAAAGAAGCTGCCTAGTGACCCGCGTAGCGACCGGCGCTCTGAGCTTGCCGGGGCTCAGAGTGTGAAATGGGTTACCGGCCATAGTGATATAGGCAACCAGGTGTTCTATGGAAAAGATGCTAGTGGAAGAAGAAGAAGAAGCCTAAAGCTGCGCAAACATCTCCGCTTTGGTACGTGGAATGTTAGAGGACTATTAGAAAAAGGGAAGATTAACATCACGGAGCGTGAACTCGATCGTTATAAGCTAACATTAACTGGAATAAGCGAGACACATTGGAAGAATAGTGGTCATTTTAATTTCGAGAAACACACATTATATTATTCTGGAAGCGACAATAGTAGTTTCTCTGGGGTGGCAATCGCAATTCCTAAGATCTGGAATGATGCTGTCCTAGGCTATAACCCTGTCAACGATAGAATTATAACAATAAAACTCAGCGCATCACCTACCCCACTCAACATCATCCAAGTCTACGCTCCCCACAGTAGTTATAAAGATGACGTTATAGAAGAATTCTACAAAATCCTTGAATCTGCTATTGCTGAAGTACCTAACCGGGAACCTCTGTTAATAATGGGTGACTTTAATGCCAAGGTGGGAAGTACTGATATGGATGATGGCATCCTGAATATTGTCGGGAAATATGGTCTTAAAGGTGAACGAAACAAAAGAGGTGATCGTTTTATAGAATTTACGGCGAACAACAACCTGACCGTAATGAACACCGTATTTAAGCACCACCCGAGACGTCTGTATACATGGACAAGCCCAGACGGCAAACATCGCAACCAGATAGACTACATCTTGGTCCGCTCAAGATGGAGAAGCTCTGTTACCAACGCACATACTTTGCCAGGAGCTGACTGTCTTTCTGACCACGAATTTCTCGTTGGTAACTTACGCCTTTAACTGCAAACCACTACACGGAGAAAGATGTCAAATAAAAATAAGGTAACAAACGTAGAATCATTTACGAATACGATGAAGAATAAAATATCTAACTGGAGTGTGCTATCTGAAAACCAGGATACTAGTACCATGTGGAATACCGCAAAATCTATGGTAATAGAGGCGATAAAAGAATCTCAACCTAGACATCCTCCTGACAAAAGACAACACTGGATGACGAAAGAAACGTGGAGTTTAGTAAAAGAGCGTAGACATCTGAAAGCTACTGGCGCGAGTATTACCAAATTAAACTCTAAGAAGGCTGTCATACAGGCAGTATGTCGAAGAGATCGCAATAATGCGCTGGTAAAGATTTGTGATGAACTTGAAAAACATGCTGACACATATCAAACTAAAGATCTTCATGATAAAGTACGATATATCACTCGTCAATTTAAACCTAAGACGTGGACAATAGAGAAATCCAGTGGAATAACAGTTACGGAAATACAGGATATTGTTAATGTTTGGAAGGACTACTGTGAATCACTTTTCGCTAACAATGATAGTAACTCCTCATCACTTTATCTAACACCTCATCAGTCGGATGAAGAACCACCTATTCTAAAAGATGAAATACGTGCTTCTATAAACCATCTAAAGTCCAATAAAGCGGTAGGTATTGACGAAATCCCCATTGAAGTTTTCAAAGCCATGGGAGAGCACGGAGTTACCATTCTATACACCATCTGTTGCAAAATATGGAATACAGGCATATGGCCTGAGGATTGGTCCCATTCTGTATTTATACCTCTTCATAAGAAAGGCTCGACGAAAAAATGCAACAATTACAGATTAATATCTTTAATATCCCATGCGAGTAAAGTAATGCTTCACATTTTGAACACCCGACTACAAGCCTTTATCTCTCCGCAAATAGCGCCGGAGCAAGCGGGATTCCTAAAGGGTAGAGGTACGCGAGAACAAATGCTCATTTTGCGACAAATTGTTGAAAAATCCCGAGAATTTACCAAGCCTCTGTTCATTTGCTTTGTGGACTTTCATAAGGCATTTGATACAGTCATATGGCAAAAACTATGGGATGTGCTTAAGGAGATGGGTGTACCACAACACCTTATATTTATCTTAAGGCGACTGTATGAAGATGGCTGTGCAGTAATGAAGGTGGATAACATCCTTTCAAACAGTTTCAAGACTGCATCTGGTGTTCGTCAAGGATGCATTTTGTCACCGCTCTTGTTTAACTGTTATACAGAGTATATTATGCGGATCGTTCTGGATGGATGGAACAGGGGTGTATCAATTGGTGGTCGAATCATAAATAATCTTCGCTACGCCGATGACACTACGCTTCTTGCTCAGACCGAAGAAGATCTATCGGAGATACTATCTTGTCTAGAAGCAACCAGTCTCCAGTTCGGACTGACCATTAATAGGACCAAGACAAAGGTGATGATAGTGGACCGAGCAAAGGATAACCGACCGGAATTGGTAACGGTAGCAAACTGCCAGGTTGTACCAAGTTACATCTATCTTGGTTCCACTAAAGGATTTATCCAATAAAGGAGGTTGTGGAGACGAGATCAAACGCCGATGCGCTATCACTAGATCTGCCGTAGAAAGACTGGGCAAGATTTGGAAGGACAAAAGGATAACCAAGAAAACGAAGGTTCGCCTCATGAAATGCCTAGTCTTTCCAATTCTATTATACGGCGCCGAAACCTGGTCACTTAAACTACAAGATCGCAAAAAAATCGACGCTCTAGAGATGTGGTGCTGGAAACGGTTACTAAAGATTCCATGGACCGCTTTTCGCACAAATATTTCGATCCTCAAGGAACTTAATATAAAAGAAAGACTTTCGTCGATTGTTCAGCTACGAATACTTAAGTTCTTTGGACACATTAGTAGAAATGAGTCGTCGATGGAGAGACTTGTGATCCAGGGCCGAGTAGAAGGCAAAATAGCTCGAGGCAAAAAACCAACTCGTTGGACAGACATAATAAAAACAGCGACCCATTCTTCCATAGTCCAATGTGCTAGAAATGCTACCAACAGGCAGAGGTGGAGAGACATTGCAAAAGCAGCAGCCCTCGCCCAAGGGACGGGCAGAATACAAGATCCCGCACCAGGGCCATCTACACAACCACGACCACTCTGTCAAGAGTGACCGACTAAGAAGAAGAAGATACTGAAGTGAAATGTTGTTAAAATTTGCTTCTCTGCCCGCTCATGATGGTAAAAAGCGAAAAAGAAAAAGGAATAAATGTCCCAACATTTTGTTAATAAAAAAATATATCGCAACAGGATAACACCCCAGGTGTTATCCTCGACCGCTTGTCCAGTGGTTGCAGGTATGGCACCTGGTACGCGCGCCCGGCATTCCGAACTGCTACTTGGTATTCTACCTTCATCCTAGCGAGTAGTATCCCAATACCCTCATACCTTTCGCAATCCTGTCCCAGCTTAAAACTGCTTCCGATGGGCAGCGGCGTTAGAACCACAAGAAGCTGAGGAGACTGCGATCGTCAACCCAGCTGCCAAGCGTATGGCAATATCCCGTCTTTTGTTTATAAGCCGTATATGTCCTACTGCTGGGCAAAGGCGTCCCCTCTTTCCCTCCATTCATCTCTATCTTTGGTATTTTCCTTCCAGAGACTGTCGAATGCTCGTATGTCATCCGACCACCTCGTCCTTGGTCTTCCTCTCTTTCTATAGCTGTTGGAACCCAGTTAATATTCCCATATCCTCTCATGGAACGAAAAATCTTTGGTGAAGCTGTCCAGCAGTGGATTTTTACAGCTGAAATGATGATGATGATGATGATAACGCAGCAAGCTTTTCAATTCGTTTCTACCAGTCTCAATGTACGTACATACTTAACTTTCACAGCGTTTCGCTGCGGTTCTGGAGATACCCAGCAGTCATACTAGCAGACTCACCCGGGACGCAACCGGGAATACTGAGTTCTTGGCGGGAATTTTGGCGAACACGGCGTTGTTTTGGATTGTTTTGCAAATTGTTTCTAATGGATTTTATGATGTGAAATCGGTGTGATTCGGTCTATAAATACTCATGTTTATGGACAATGTGTAGAATAACTATATAAACTGTCACGGTGCGGCTGTAGTGAGATTTACTTAGCGGGCTGGTGGTTGTCCGCCTTGCTGAGTCGTGATCAAGTCAGGGGATTCGTGGGAATTATCGCCAGAGGACCAATTATTATATTAAGACTAAGAAAAAGCTCAGGTAACCTGCTAAATACGTCACACATGAAAACCATAAATGGGAAATCGCTTGGTTGATGACGAGAATAAAAATGTAAAATATTTGTCAAATGTTGATATCATTCGTTGTTTTTGGTAGATAGAAAGAAAACTAAATTACTCAGGTACTTATTAGCATTAACTTAAACATAATAACCTGTTTTTGAAAACACACTAAACGCCTAGATACTTGTAGCACCTAAATGCCTGTACATCCTACTTCAACAACAACTCTTGTTGGATATGCCCTTTATTTGTGTGGGAGTTCTAGATTCGCCTTTTGTTTGTGTGGGAGTTCCCTAGGTTCAGAGCTACATCTAATTAAAACTTATCTGCGAGTTAGGGCTCTACAGGCAGGAATACAAAAGCTGCATATGCCCACACACTGCACTCTACGAGTTTGAAATTGCACTACTTGCCTTATTATTATAATAATAGTATTAAAACTTACGCGAGATAAATTCATTATAAAAACACGGTTTCACTCACGTTTATTCAGTTGGAATCGCCAACTAGTTTCGGTCTGTTACGAAGACCATCATTAGGGCGAGTGTTAGGGGTGGCGACACGGCGGTTTCGCTTCCCTCAGTGCTCTGAGGGAAGCGAAACCGCCATGTCTCCACGTGAACGTGAAACGTGAGTGAAACCGTGTTTTTATAATTATTATTATAATAATAATATTAAAAGTTACGCGAGACATAATTTATATTATAACAAACGGTTTTACTTACGTATCGTTAGTCGGTATCGCCGACAAGTTTCCGCCAATTCAGATGGCAATCTTCAGGACGAGTGTCAGGGACGTCGCGACACGGCAGTCCCTCGAGCACTGAGGTTCGCCGCCCGCGCCGCCCGTCTCTCCGCGTCGACGTCTCGTAACGGGGTGTCATTGTTGTTTTGGCATGTTTAAAGAATCGGTTTGCAAGTTGTAGGCAAGGACCAACCTACATCACGGTTGAAATTCGGACGCCGACTTATCTCTATTGCTTCGCGTATTTTTTTACAAATGCCTTCTCCCGTGTCAACACTTTTGCCTTATCGAAGCGAATATAATGGGTCACGTCCGAATACAAAGTACGTTGATACACAGAGCTTTGCGTTTGTGTGACCCGCAACACATAGATGCAGAATTAATGCATGTAAGGCAAGTGCTGGAATCAAATGGCTACAGCTGGAAACAGAGCACCGGCCTACTTCAGTGGATAGAGCGCTGGTATTTCTACCTTTTGTCAAGGGCATAACAGACAAAATTGGTCACCTACTACGTCGACGGTATTGCATTAAAACTATTTTCCGGCCCTTGACGAAACTAAGAAATGCGCTCTCCTAAGGACAGTGACCCATTGAGTGTGCCAGGCGTATACATCGTTCCATGCGATTACGGCAAATGCTACATCAGTGAATCAGGACGCAACGTAGCTACAAGACTGACAGAACACATACGCAGTTTGAAGAAATTGGACAAGAATGGTTCTGCGATCGGAGCATGCTTTGGATCCCTTTTAAAAAGAACTTTTTAAAATCGGTTCTATATGAACCGATGACGGAGTTCTGAGGAAAGAAACGTTAAAGAAACATACGACCGAATTATTAACATCTCCTTTTTTTTTAAAATCGGTTAAAAATGAATTACCATGCTGCTTTGGGAGAAAGAAATAACTGGCAAAGGGTGAGGTACATTAACACACACACACACACACACACCAAAGGTTCCGTACCACCATACAACTTTAACTACAAATCTACATTTCTTGTATGTATAAGACGTGGCTTCACATGAAATTGAAAGATTTATTTATTTAACAACAATATTATGAAGTTAAAATTTATATGGATATAATTTTGTATATGACATTTAAATCTATTCATGATAAAATAAGAATCTCTTAGTTTTTAGTGTTCCGTACTCAAAGGTATAAAAACGGGACCCTATTTATCTGGCTCCGCTGTCTGTCTTTCCGTCTATCGGGCAAATTCTCTTATACCGTGATAACTAAATAGTTGAAATTTTCTCAGATTATGTATTTCTGTTGCCACAATAACAACAAATACTAAAAAAATAGAATAAAACAAATATTTAAGGGGGTCCCATACATCGAACGTGATTTTTTTGCTCGTTTTTGCTCGATATTGATACTTGTAACGGCACCTGGTAGACGCTTGAAATATATATAAAGATGTAGCGTGCTTCGGAAGGCACGTTAAGCCGTTGGTCACGGCTACCATTTCGACCTTTGACCTTTGACGTCGTTAAAGAAACCACGTCAAAGGTCGAGAGGCGGTTCCGAAGAACTCTTACACCAGGGTGTGCATGGTCGGTTGACCGTATCACCTACACAAAATGATGATGATGAGGTGATTCAAGTGAGCTGATCGAGCGCATTGTCCCCCTTGCCATTTCTAATGTCTTTGTTGTTCTGTGGGTAAAAGTGAGTAAAGTAAAAAAAAAGTTGCTAAAATTTAATTAAAATCACAACATCAATCAGACCAATTTTTCCAAAAGCAAATTAACGTATATTTGAAATTTCGCTCTGAAAGGAATGTTTATTTATCGTCCAACCGTTGTTACGGTCACAGACTACAAAGCTGATTGCAAAGCAAATTAATACAGATAAAATATATCAAAGGTACCAAGTCAGAATAGACCCTTAAACATTTCTGAATTTTTGTGGTGGTTTAATTATTTCGTTTGTGTATGTGGGTCAATTTGGAGGGAAAGTCAAGCCGCTAGTCAATATTTCCACGTTTTTAGGATTTCGTACCTTGAAAGGAAAAAACGGAACCCTTATTGGATCACTTTGCTGTCCATATGTCTGTCTGTCAAGACCTTTTTCTCAAGAACGCATAAAGGTATCAAGCTGAAATTCATATCAAATACTCAGGTCTATTATCTCTTAGAACTGTGAAAAAATCAAACTTCTAAGCCAACGCAATCAAAAGATACAGCCGTTTTTGCCGCAAATTTTCGACATTCGCAAGGGAATCATAACCTACAGGGTAGACCAGCGTCGTGGCCAACACCACGGCATTTATGCTGAGTGGGGACCATTTTGGTACCCACTTCCCGTGAACTCAGAATCTCAAAATTTGGTACGAAACAACGTCTTATAGCACAGATAAAGGGCGAAAAGCTAACATTTTTAGTTACATCATATAATAAAAATATTTTAAACTTATTATAGATAATGGTACGGAACATTTAATGCGCGAGTCCGACTAGCACTTGGCAGGTTTTTTATATTGCCGTGATTTTTTTACGTATGTGATAATTCATAAACAAATTAAGCTTGCACACTTGATTCTAATAAAAATTTGCAATTTGAGGCTTATTATAGACATAGACACAAACAGATCCCTGTATCAAAAAATGGTGTTCGGACACCGACAATATTTCTGAGAGAATAATCCAACGACACCCCACGGTAATTAAAAATATATCCCCACTTTACATGTATGGCAAAAACCCTTTTTTATTATTATTACTACAAGACTTTGTCGGCGTTATTAATTTATACGTACCCAAGCCAAATTATAGCTTTGTACTAGTAGTCTCTAGAACCCCTTTATGAATCTTTGATGAAACCACATCAAAGATTTGAATATTTATTCAGAAAAAAGGCCTTTTCAGGAATAGGTAAATTATATTCAAATTAATAATGATTGTCCAAAAGCTACAAACTACCAGCGTTTCGGAACCGACCACTGCACAGAAGAAAACGCCGAAAGAAACTTTTCAGCAGTATTGGTCGCCTACTTGCGTGAAGGGATTTCATGTTATATACAATTTCAATTTACATATCATCACTCATTATCGGTGGCTGATATTGCGCAATTGCGCGTACGTCAGAAAAGCTCACTGTGACCAGCTCTGATATCTAAACATAGCTTCTACTGTCCGTTTCTGAAGTACCGTTTTCCAGGGGGTTGACGGGTAAACTCTACCTCTATCGTGATTGAAATTAGGCATTCTACTAACTTCTATAGCTTCTCGTATTTTACGAAGGATAAGGCTTTTCATCATCATCATCAAGTATTGTAAACGCTTACGCATGTTAAGCAACCCTAGCCGCGGTCCTTATTGTGATGGGTGACCGCAAGTGGCATAAAAATATGTCGAGCTTCTCCGTGCTTCAGAATGTTAAGCCGTTGGTCTCGGCTGTTGTCATCTTTGATGGCAGCCTATATCAGATGCCTTTAGACAGCCTGACAAATCTGACACCTGTGTTGGTCACTTACACACTCAAAAAACAATAAACAATCATCATCAAATTATATTTACGTCGTATTAAAAAATAACTACTTACTAGATCTCGTTCAAACTAATGTTTAATGAAAAAAAAATGAGTTTCATTTCTAAGTATGGGAAACCCCCAAAATGTATTGTTTTTTTTCTATTTTTGTGTAAAAATCCTAATGCGGTTCACAGAATACATCTACTTACCAAGTTTCAACAGTATAGTTCTTATAGAATCGGAAAAAAGTGTCTGTGAAATACGGACGGACAGACAGACATGACGAATCCATAAGGGTTCCGTTTTTTGCCATTTGGCTACGGAACCCTTAAAATATACACATCATCTGGATTTGTTCGGAACAAACAGGATAAATCCGAAACACCGAGCTAACTCGTTCGATTAAACTCTGCCAACAGATACTCGTATATTGCATTCCTAGTTACAATATCCAGCTGGATTGGGAAAAGTGGTCCTCGACCTTTTATGTTTGCTGTGAAGTTTCTAGTGTATACAAAAATGAAACAAAAATATCACTATTGGGACAAGCTTTTGTTAAATTCGTTGCGGAGTTGTTTTTTATAGATCAGCACTTGTCATAGTTGTCATCACAACAGCACTTGTTTGTTACTTTTGCCACTTCTAACATTCGTTTCAATTACACAGGGTTATACTCCTGCAGTGGAGACTAAAAAGACCTGATGATGATGATGATCATCATTTCGAGTAGGTGTCACGGTCAATCGACCATGCACACCCTGTCTCAGAATTCTTCGAAATCGCCTTTCGCCCTCTGACGTGGTTCCTTTAACGACTACCAGATGGCAGCCGGGACCAACGGCTTAACGTCCCTTCCGAAGCACGGAATCATCTTTATTATCAGACAATCAGGTGATTCACGCCTGCAATGTCCTAACCAAACTGGAAACAACTAAACAAAGTACGCTTCCGGTGGAAATCGAACCCACGACCCCCGGGTCAACAGGCAAACACCTTAACCACTGGACCACGGAGGCTGTCATGATGATGATGACACAGGGTCATTGGTCAGGGGTGACATCCACAACTGCCTGTCCGGTGGTTGCAGATATGATATCGGGTACGCGCGCCCGGCCTCCCGAGCTGCTACTTGCTGTCTACCGTCATCCTAGTGAGTGGTATCCCAATGCCCTCATAGCTTTTGCAATCCTGTCCCAGCTTAAAACTGCTTCCGATGGGCAGCAGTGTTGGAACCACAAGAAGCTGAGGAGACTGCGATCGTCAACCTGCCTGCCAAGCGTATGGCTATATCCTCTTTTTTTATAAACCGTTTATGTCCCTGCTGTTACTTGCTTTTCCACATTCATCTGAGTGAGTAGGATTTAAATACATTCATTATCTTCCCTGCATTCCTTTCTTAAATCCAACAAATTCCTATCCTTCCTTATCTTTAAAATGCTTCCGATGAGCAGAAGCGTCGGAAGTACAAGAAGCCAAAGAAACTGCTATCGCCAACCCGCCTGCCAAGCGTAGCGAATATGGCAATATCCTCCCATGGGACGAAGAATTCTTGGGAGAGGCCTTAGTCCAGCAGTGGACATTTACAGCTGGAGTGTGTAAATCTTTATAGCCCATAACACGTATCTAATCAAAGTCACCAAATGAAATCTGAAAAAAAATCTCCTATATCATAAATGAGCTGTCAGCTGATCGAGTTTCAATTGAAGTTCTTTTTTTATTTTGATGATATATGACCAAAGTTGTTCAATAGCATGGAAAAAATCGTCAAAGAAACTATGGCACTTATTTTTTACCGACTACGGCGAAAAGCCAAAAGAGGGGTTATGATTTTGGTCACTATGTATGAATATAGGTACGGATATTCGATTGTTCCCTCATATTTAATGTAACTTGACATATGATACTTTGTTAGATGCGTCTTGACTCTTGACCGTACACAAAAAAAAATCAAAATAGCGCCCTCTACAATATGAAAAGCATTAGCGAAAAGTTCGTACAATATTTAAAAGGTATTTTAATCTAAACTACTAAAAAAAAAAAAAAAAATTTTTACATATTTTTTTAGCCGTGGTTTCCGGCAGAGTAGAATAGGACCACTCCAAGTCTTCCCATGGATGTCGTATGAGGTGACTTAGGAAATACAAGCTATACAAAGCTCGTAAACATCAATAAGACCTCTCCAACCCATCTGGCCAGCGAGGAGAGTGTAGGCCAAATCCTCTGTCTGCTCTGGCCAAGTATGGCTCCGGCAGTACAGAGAGGGTCATGCTCCTGCAGTGGAGACTAAAAAGACATGATGATGATAGTTTTTTTTTAATATTAAATGGGTTTATTCTTGACCATAGTCTAGGCCAAAGGCAAATATATGGTCTAATCTAAGATCGAGCGAGCTCACTTTACATTTTACAATATCTTTCTCCCCGTTCAAAATATGCCCAAAATATTAGTAGATGAATTTAGTTTTTAAACATTATCTAGTTGAGAAAATACCGCTTTTCCTAGTTTTCGAAAAAAAAATATTATTCTACCTATTTTATTATCCTGACTAGTTGTAACCCGCGACTTCGACCGCGGTAATTTCTGTTATTATTGACCGAGCGAGCGAAGCGAGCGAAGCGTCTCAGTTTCCACTGGCCCAAAATTCTTTTGTCCGTCTGTCTGTCTGTCTGTTCTCGCCTACAGGTCGCATTTCTCAACCGATTCTCATGAAATTTTGTAAACAGGTTCGGTAATTATATAAATTTTTTTAGTCGTGCCATTTTTCGAAATTTAAAAAAATGGCGGATATATGGGGGTCTGAAACTTAAAAAAACTCATAGCACAGCTATTTGGAATAAAAATAAAAAATGTCATTAGACTTTTTTGTTATTCTCATTAAGACACAACTTTTTTGTCTGAACAACTTTTTTATACGATAAACTTGAACGTGTTTATAGTCGGCAATTTGCCCAAAAGTTGTCTGAAATCGATTTTCTGTATATTTATAAAAGAAGTTGAAGTACGTGAAGTGGGAGAGGGAGTACGTGAAGTGAAATTGAACAACTTTCCCTAAGGAACGAAAATCAAAATATGAAAAATATTTTTTGGCTTAAAGCATGATACTGCATATTACTTTTATAATTGAAAACACTGAATAAACTTAGAATCCTGAAATAAAAATTAAAAGTAAATAAAAAAGATTCACATGCAATAAAATTCATCTATAAGCCCTGAGTTCAAGTCACAGGATAGACTTGAACTCAGGGCTTATAGATGAATTTTATTTCAAAGCCACCTTCGCATGTTTATCTGCCTTATTAGTTGAAAATTAGCGTCCTATTAAAATTTTTACCAATTGGTAACATAACAACTATGAAACCGGGTACTTAAACTTTGCCTCCCATTCACCCATGCCAAGTTCGCTATTCCGATATTTCCGATCTTGAAGAGGATCACTCCAACTTAGTTAATGTGTACAAAAGCATACTAAACATGGTGCTCAAGGGCCCTGTTTCCATACAAGAGTAGTCCCCTGATTCCTCGCCGGATAGTACCAATAGAGTAATGATTTTTTACTAATAAAATCCTTATGTTAAAACTTTTTTCATAATTGAATTATTTAAAGAGATATGAACCTTCAAAAACATGAAAAATTGGTACGAATTTCCGTTGTGTTCAAACATCAAGAAAACAAATTTGGGCAATTATACAAGAAAACGAAACGCATAAACACAGCCATAGCTTATTTTAAAATTTTAATGTAAGAAGAAATTAAATCGGTTAAGTTTTGGAGAAGAAATCAGAGGACTACAAAGCGTTAATTTTGTGTACTTTTTATAGGTATTTTCCGGCCGATCTCTATCGCACTCTGCGGGGTTTGTTTGGGCACGCGGCGCGACAGCAATAGATATTATAAATATCTATTTTTCAATTCGCTCGAGCTTAGTGTTTCCTCTTAAAAAAATGGGTCTGGTCGGGTCTTCTGGTAAGGGAATGTAGTTTTAAATTTCCGTTTCCTCTGGTACCTAATTAAGAGGGGATTGGGAAATAGTAACTGAAGGAAATCATCCTTTAGTCAATTAGTATATCAGTAACAGATATATTTTAGAGCACTGAAGGGCAAATGTGGATGTTGATTGTAAGGGCTCGCGAGGTCTACTGTTCTCGCAGAACCACTAGTGATTTATTAGTTTTTTAAGACGATTTTTTTTTAATCTGTGGTTTTTTATAAGTATAGATGAATGATTTTTCCCCCATTTTCAAAACATTTTTTATTGATGCTTCGCTTCTGTTGGTTGCAGCGTGATGTTTTATAGCCTAAAGCCTTTCTCAATAAATGGACTATCCAACACTTAAATAATTTTCCAATTTGAATCAGTAGATCCTGAAATTAGCGCGTTCAAACAAACAAACTATTCAGCTTTATTATATTAGTATAGATTTATCTCTAACGAAAAAAACGCACAAGTAAACTCTGTAGCAATAAATAAGTACGGGACCCAACATAAATCAAGTCCATCTGCCTCCTGCCAGCTGCGAAGAGATGTGTATCTACATTCGGCCGCAGACACACATCTTATTATCGCTCAGTAGCCCTCATCAAAAATGGACGGAGGGTCAAACTGCCGGTCAGCAAAGACATTTGTACGAATGTTTTGAATCTATTTATCTACACTACTAACTGCCTCCGTGGTCCAGAGGACAAGGCGTTTGCCTGTAGACCCGAGGGTCGTAGGTTCGATTCCCACGGGAACCATACTTTGTTTAGTTGTTTCCAGTTTGGTTAGGACATTGCAGGCTTCATTGTCCTGATTGTCTGTTAATAAAGATGATTCCATGCTTCGGAAGCCGTTGGTCCCGGCTGCCAACTGGTAGTCGTTAAAGGACCCACGTCAGAGGCCGAGAGGCGGTTCCTAAGAACTCTGACACCAGGGTGTGCATGGTCAATTGACCGTGACACCTACTCGAAATGATGATGATGATGATCAAAATAGGTTAAGTGTAGTTTAGTTCAAATCGGTTAAAAATTATTGTACTCCCTGCTACGTTTACGAATATAAGCGAAACAAATGTAAACAAACAAATATTTGTTTTTACAATATTACGTGCAATTACGTGCATTCGTTTATACAATACTAGCTTTCGCCCGCGGCTCCACCCGCGTCAATGTCGATCCCTCGGGAATAGTACTTTTCCCGGGATAAAAGGTAGCCCATGTCCTTCTCCGTACTCCAGAGAACTTGTATGCAAAATTTCATGATGATCGGTTCAGTAGTTACGGCGTGAAAGCGTAACAAACAAACAAACAAACTCACTTTCGCATTTATAATATTAGTAAGGATTATGGTCAGGGGTGTCATCCTCAACCCCCTGTCCGGTGGTTGCAGGTATGGCATCGGGTACTACGAGCTGCTACGAAGTACTTTTCCCCCATTCATCCGATTAAGTATCAATTATTCCAATGCCTTTCACTCCCTTCCCAATTCTAACAAATTCCTATCCTTCCCAAGTTTCTAAATGCTTGTGATAGGCAGCAGCATCGGAAGCACAAGAAGCCAAAGAAGATGTACTTGCCAACCCGCCTGCCAAGCGTGGTGAGTATGGCAATATCTGATGCACAGAGTACGCGGAAGTGCCAACACTATTCTGAAGGTAATAAGTACTAAATTTGATTATCCCATTGTGCGGCACTGGATACATGCTCACGCGGTTGTCTCGGGGTCGCCCAGTGGGTCGAGAAAATATTTAAATTAAATGATATACTAACATAGATTGTCTGAATAAATAAATTTTTATTTTATTTATTTTTATATCTTCGAGAGAGTTCTTGGGAGAGGCTCATGTCCACATCTGGACTGATGTGGACTTTTTGTGGCTGTATATATACACATAGGTATCTAGTTAGGATTTCTGGTCTTTATATTTATACGATTATTTCTATCAGACCTACGAATTATCATCATCAGGTTATTTTAGTCTCCACTGCAGGAGCAAGACCCGAAAAAGTAATAAGTATTCATAGTTTCAGACTGAAATAAGTGTTGCTAATTGAAAACGTTGTTTATAAGCTACTAACGTAGACAAAAATACCTATTTGTTTACCAGAACCAAATCTCTAAAATTCTCGTCGTTCACCTTTTAGGAAATGTGTTAGGTCAAGCGTGAACAAGTAAAAGCACCCTCTAAAATGGCATGACCCAAAAACATATGTGAGTATATTCATGAATATCCCAGAGGCTGTAAGTGTTTGGGTCTATTTATTCCGGGAAGTTAGTAGAAAATAGGATTTGCATAAATATATAAAAAAATAAAAAATATATACGGACAAATCACACAGATTGAGCTAGCCCCAAAGTAAGTTCGAGACTTGTGTTATGGGATACTAATTCAACGATACTATATTTTATAACAAATACATATATAGATACACATCCAAGACCCAGGCCAATCTGAAAAAGATCATTTTCCATCTTGACCTGGCCGGGGATCGAACCCGGTCACTCCGTGTCGTAGGCTGGCGTGTTGACCGCTGCGCCACGGAGCTAGTCAAGGTACGCCTAAAATCACACCGACTGTTCGCCCTCGTACCATCTGAAGACTTGCGAAATGTCAAAACTCTGACAAAAAGGTGGTTTGAAAGATGGACCAGCTCTATGGTAGCCAACAAGGACCTCATTTCCGACCCAATCGGCTTGTCCCCGGTTTTCATCTTTCGCGAAAATATCGGGTTCAAATATATAGGTGACTTAGCAAAGATGATGTGTAGGTGGAATTTTGTTACTGATTCTAGGTGCTCCTGCGACGAAATTTAGAGTATGGTTCATCTTACTAACCATTTTTATCTATCGAGGGCGGCATCCGCAGGATACATGAGGCTGATGGAGAGCTTGTCAAATGGATCGACAGGCTGCTATTCTCATAGTGAAATTATCCATTCGCAAATAAACCTCTAGAATAGAATAGAATAGTAATTTATTTCTTAGAATATGGCGATAAATAAAGTCAAGGTGTTAACAATTTGGTAGTACAAACAGTCAAACATATTGTGCTTGTGCCACATACGGAGTAGAAATATTTTTTTTTTACAATTTTTGCTTCTATAAATAATAAGTCCAACAATGTCTATAAATCCAACAAATTCCTATTCTCCCTAACTAAAAAATGCTTCCTAGGGGGAGCAGCATGGGAAATACAAGTATGTAAGTAAAAAGTAAAAAAAATATGCATATTTTTACAAAAAATATTGTTGGAGACTGGCGTCTGTTTAAAGCTAGGCCTGTGTATCAGTACAGTACACCAGTGCTCTCACATCTGGACGAGAATATTAATAATTTTATTATAATGAAGAAGAAGCTACAGAAACTGCGCTCGCCCACACACTTGTGTCAAGCGTGGTAGGTATGGCAATGTTCTCTAATGGAACGAAGAATCCTTAGCCTGAGATGATAATGATAAATAAATATATACGGATAAATCACCCAGATTGAGCTAGCTCCAAAGTAAGTTCGAGACTTGTGTTATGGGATACTAACTCAACGATATCATATTTTATAACAAATACATATATAGATACACATCCAAGACCCAGGCCAATCTGGAAAAGATCATTTTCCATCTTGACCTGGCCGTGGATCGAACCCGGGCACTCTCGTGTCGCAGGCTGGCGTGTTGACAGCTGCGCCACGGAGCTAGGCAAATGATGATAGCTAGCCAATGATAATAATTACTTTGGTACTGGCAACACTGTTGTATATCTGCGTCTTTTCGTGTATCGCTGCCACAATAAACATGTCGTTTCGAATACATTTTGTTTTCTAGTAAACTCAACCAGGACACTCACTGTCCACCAGAAGCACTTCTACATTACAAAAGAATGCGTTCGATCAAGTGTAAACATGAAAGCACCCTTTTACCCCAATTGTAGGTTTTACCTCACCTTACCTAAAACACTTTCACTTGAGTTATTTACTATCCTCAATATCCCTAACAATCCGTGGCACTTTAACTAGGCGACACTGTTGAAAGTGTGGGTCGATTATATTATATAGATATATAAACAATTTTCATTCTAGTGTTATTCTCTCTCTTTGACAGATATATATACCTACTGTCTGGCTCATAACTTTGTCAGCTTATCACTTTTTGCCTCCTTGGTCCAGTGGTTAAGGCCTGTAAACCTGGGGATCGTGGATTCGATTCCCACGGAAAGCATACTTTGTTTACTTTGGCGAAGCCGTATGAATAGGGTCTCGTTTTTACCCTAAAAACATACAACCGAATTGATAACCTCCTTCTCCTTTTTTCTGAAGTCGGTTAATAAGGTGGACAAAATGAAATGATGAGAAATAAGGTGAAATTCAACATGCAGATTGAAGGAGACATGCAACATCTTTCTATACTTAAACATTAGCCTTCTTTTAGCGCAATCGGCTAAAAGTAATCTATATAAAAACACAATATGGGAGACAAAACCCATTTATTGCTGAATAGTGCGAGCGATCCTTTTTGTGACATTTGTAAATGGATCAATGTCATTGGAGTATTTCTTGTATCTTGGACCTGACAGATGGACTTTCAATGTCATCGATTTTTTTTTTTGCATGGCTGCTTGAACATAGAGTGTAATGTTAAAGGGATTATTAAGTAGACGGCAAGCTCCGTGGCGCAGTGGTCAACACGCCAGCCTGTGACACGAGGGTTCAATCCCTGGCCGTGTCTTCTTTTTATGTTATAGGGCGGCAAACGAGCAAGCGAGTCACTTGATGGTAAGCGACCAGCGCTGCCCATCAACACCAGGGTGTAACAGGAGCGTTGCCGGCCTTTCAAGGAGTTGTGGAAAGGACATGGGGGAAGGATGGGCCTCCGGCTCTCTCAATCACCGAACGAAGCATAGAAGCGGTAAAGCTCCTACTCAAACGTCGATTTTCTGTAAGTGTGTGGTACTTCCCCGGACGAGCCGGCCCATTCATGCTACTAGCAAAAATGAATTTTGCCGGTAGCGTGGCTCTACCACAACTAAATGTGTGTCATGATGGAAAACGATACTTTTCAGATTGACCTGGGTCTTGAATGTTTATGTATACATGGTGAAATTTTCATCGTTTTGGACGGGGTGACTCAGACCGTCAATATGAACAACTTTTTCTATGGGACCAATGCTGAAAATTCGACATTCTCATACAAACTGGCCGGTATCGTAAAGTTAGTAACCTATGACTCAAGTTCACAATTACTGTGGGCTAGCTCAATTTGTGTGATATGTCCCTATATATTTATTTATTTCTACTTCGCTGAATACATAATAAAATATTTCGTCTGTATCCCTCTCGAAGGCCATATTTAACTTTTATGTTAGTATGGAAAAGAAACCGCGCATCGCCTATTGATATGATACGTCCGTACGTTTACACCATCTTTTTCTTTATCTCCGAATCAGTTTTCACGAAAAATATCAAATATTACCATATCCACTTTGATCCCATTTTATCCTCTTTTAAAGAGCATTACTCTATTTTCCGTCCATTTCATGCTAATGCTACTTAGGAATAATATAATAATAGGAATAATATGAATATACCTACGACGCTAGCTTTTTACGTTACATGTGAGAAGCAGGTTGTAGTTTATTTATGGAATATATTGAATTTGAATTTCGAACGGGGTGAACGCAGTCCCATTTACGCAAACAAACTAAACTCAAATCACAACGAAAAACTTACGTACTCATAGACGAAGCAAGTTTGCGATTGGCCGCGACAAGGTCACGAGGCGGTGTCACACTCACAACATATCTAATGAACGCTATGGTCTTAACATGGCGAAGGTAGGTAGGCTACAGTTTGCTTCGCTCGATATGATAAGTTACTCCAGTGTCACTTTTCCGTCTTTCCTTGCGTTTCCTGCGCCACTTTACTACACAAGAAGTCACTTTTTTCTTAATTCATTAAGATTTCGCCGATATTTACAAAAATATGTCTTTTAATGCTTTTATCGACGCGTCCTTCCGTCATGGAGCGCATGGCAGACTAGTTCGCGAAAAAAAATATTTTTTAAGCCCCGCCCGCTGTGATCCACTTTGCGTAGTGTCAGTTTTTGAGCGATGAGAATCTTATTAAGGTTGTTAAAAAACTACGCTTTTAAAGCACCAAGGGGTCGGTCTCCATTGAGATGGGTCTCGAGCCCCTCCGTGCTACGGAAGACACATTAAGCCGTTGGTCCCATCTGTCATCACTTGATAGTAGTCGTTAAGCTATGTCAGATGTCTTTAGACAGCTCAAAAAATCTGACACCGTTGGCTACTTACACACATGAAAAGCAATTAAGCACGAAATTGTTACTATGCCAGTGCCCCTCGTGTCGCAGGGTGTCGTATTCGATACGAACGGTAATGCAAAATGTGTCCCTTGCTAAAAAAAAGCTTCATATCAGAACTGCTCGTTATCAAAATGGCCCGTTACAAAATGACCCGTTACCAAAATAGCCACTCAAAACAGTTTTATTACCGAATATGATATCTGCCCTGCCTGACTGTACCTGTACCTACCCTTCCACAAACCCACCGTTGACCATTACCACAGGTATGGCACTTCATACAAACGGGAAGACATAAATACCTAATACTACTACAAACAAAATGTTACATCCGTGCACACGCTAATGTGTGAGTTACAGAACCAAGGTTGACACCGAAGAATGAAATTAAATATACCTATTCATGATGCCACCTAAAGTTTGACAAATTTTCGAGTATGTCTCTCAATTCTGAAAGATTTATGATGATCTTAATTTATTTATGTAGGTATGTATTGACTTATTTAACAATACATCTCATTAATATGTAAATAAACTTGCTAACAAACAAAAATGTATTCGTAGATCTCGCACACAATGCAACTGGCACAATCAGAACACCATGACGTATAAGATTATTATATTTTAGGTGTACGTACACATCAACAAGTAACTAGCACTTCACAAATAAGAGGTTATCTATTTTATCTTCTCTTCACCACTGGTTTATTAGTTACCTATTGATTCATTTACAATTAAAAGCACTAGATAATGTCCTGTAATATAATAAATTGCTTGTTTGGCGCTAAACTTTACGGCAAATGTGATAAAAATCAATAAGAAAAAAGGATAAATACAAGAGGCAGATAGACAGAGATTCACAGCACAGTATTTCATTGTAAAGCGTGTCGGTAACGTTATATTCGCATTTGACGAGCAACAAAACCTAACCCTGTTTCAAAGCAACGCATCGCACTCCATTTACGGGGGAGAGGTGCGGCGATGCCTTGTTGCGGGGGACGCAGGGAGTTTCCGTTCTGTACGTTAGTACTTATATTAATTCTGTGCCATTACGTCCAGTCCGGGGCAGTGGTCCAACTGTTCTGTCCAACTAATTAGACCATGGGCCTTGGCTAGGGGCAGTAGTTCAACTTAAAAAAAATGTTGGACCACGGCACCACTTGAGAGTTCCATGGTCCAATTCATTTAAAAATAACTTGTCAGCTCTAAAACTGCATCTATATTGTTTTTACTTATTTTTTTTATTTCGGTTTTATACATTTCAATAATACGACATTATGTTTTAATTCAATTTGAACATAACATTAAAATAAACCAATGTATATTCAGTCCACATACCTAGGTTCTAAGGGTTTAAAAAATTGTGAGTTGACGTCTTTTGTAGAAAATGCGTTGTGCAGTTTGTTGTCGCTTCTTCTGCACTCCGCTTTGGAAGCGGCATTAAACTTAGCCGTAAATTATTGACGTCAATAATTGTTGAAAAGTGATATATGACCACGGAGTATATGACAAATTAATAAGTGTTCAAAGAAACCTAGGTATACCTAGGTTTCTTTGAACACTTATTAATATTAAATAAACGTATTGAATTTGAGAAATTGTGTATTTGGTACTAACTGTATATTGAACCTCTTTGGAGTAAAACATTACAATTAAAAACGGATGCAATTTTTTTAAACTTATTTATTTTACCTCGATGCAAGTATACATGCGGCGGCAATGGGAACTACATCATTCACAACTTGAGTCTTCCCAGAAATTCCCAGTACTTACGTCATGTAACGTAATGAGCTGTCAGACACATGACACGTCATCACGGAGATGAATACGCCAATCTACTTTAGCTATACAACCGCTCGGAACAGATTAGATAGATGTATTAATATTATTCTCTCAGTTTAAGTGGAATATTATTTCTCCACTTCCTATTCGTCGACTTATATAACTTGATCTTTTGGCGTATTTTTTTTAAACTTATTTATGGCTTTCGCGCGTTACTTATATAGCCAGTATCAAGTATAAATGAGGTTTCCCGTGCTTTTTCCAAGTCCTGTTAATCAATGAAACGATGGTGTGGTTAATTTGGTTGATTTTACGGAGCCCCTGGCGACAATTCCCACGAATCCACTGGCTTAATCACAGGCGAGGCGACGCAACGTGGCGAGGCGGACAACCACCAGCCCGCTAAGTAGATCTTACTAAAGCCGCACTTTTTTTTTAGCCTATTTCTGTGTCTCACTGCTGGGCAAAGGCCTCCCCTTTTTGTTTCTAATCATCCCTAACGCGGGCAATAATTTGCCAGCCACTTAAATAGTGCATAAGCATCCAAGTCATCGCGCCATCTCCTTCTAGGTCTACCACGTTTTCGGCGGCCATCCGGTTTCCACATGGTGGCCACCTTGGCCCACCTTTCTTCTTGCATGCGGCAGACGTCTCCCGCCCAGTCCCACTTAAGCTGTGCTGATTTCACACCTACATCCTATATTAGAGTTTTGGAGCGCAGAGTAGTGTTTCTTCGTTCTTAATACGGTCTATACGGCGTACGCCGAGTATACTACGCTCCATTGTGACAGTTTATTTCAGTTATTCCAAACATTGTTTATAAACATGGGCATTTATAACACCAAATTACACCGATTTCACATTATAAAGTCCACTAGAAACATTGTAGAAAATAATCCGAAAATTTTAATCTTTCCTCATTTTATTATTAGTGTAGATAAACGGTGCCTACTTTATTAAACTTAATTATTACTCACTTATTGATTAAATTGAATCGTCACCGACAGAAACTTTATGAACAGAGTGTCTCCGAATGTCAATGAACAAATAACATGGTCCAATCCAATAAAGTCGAAGATTTTATTGAAAGCTTTGTTCGCTAATAAAGCTCGGGGCGCTTTGACAACTTATTGGATTTTATTACGAGACATAACAATATTTACAGATTTTACAAGTCTTTTTGATATTCTCTTATTAAATTATATCTTCCATGCTTATATGTACCAGCTGCTTCTCTTCCCGCGCAGGCGGTAAATAGGCGGTGCGGCTAGCAACCCATCACTATTTTAATAACCGTATTCCATCTTTAAGCCCACCAACATGCTAAATATGGCTGGCCTGAGGCTCTGTCTACCCCGTAAGGAATAAAGACGTGATACTATGTATGTATGTTATTAAAATAAGAAATATGGTGAAAAAATTACATGCGGGCTCGGTTTAAACCAGAGACGTAGGTATGTACGACCTACGGTCTGCCAACTGAGCTACCGCATGTTTTAACCTCGGCGCCGAAATTTTCCACCATATCCCATTCCCTTTATATGTAGTAACGGTCTATCACAATCCTAAGCCACGTCTATAAGCTGCTTACGTCACCTAACATAACTACCCGACTTTTACGAGTGAGGTATTTGATTCAACGTATCGTAATGCTCTTTTTTTGTTTCAGAACTCAATCGGCCATTATTTATTTAGCTAAAAAAGACAAACCTGCCCTAGTAGCTACAAATTAGCAGTTATGACATTGCGCGTTGAGAAAGAAAGCTTCACCCCCTCCACTTTTCCCCCCGGGGTGTAACTCCCGGGCGATTTCCGCACTAGTCTACAAGTGTGCCAAGGCTCATCCTTTGATCCGAGAAATATTGATGCCCATAAATTGAATGGATGTATTGCTGACTCCGGTAGTAAGGGATAAAAGACGTACTAATAGTATAAATGTCAGACCAAAATTGACCCTGTTACAATTCTTTAACCTCTCATTTGTGGGGTCTTATTTTTCGTACCCCCTCTGTGGCGGCCATAGTACGGTTTAACGGTACCTTAAAAGTGATGATGTTTCATTAAATTTATTTTATTTTAATTTTACTCTAGTTAAGAATCCTTTACCTTACTATCCTTACTAATATTATAAACTAGCTTTCGCCCGCGGCTCCGCCCGCGTCAATGTCGATCCCTCGGGAAAAGTACTTTTTCCCGGGATGATTCCTATGTCCTTCTCCGTACTTCAGAGAACTTGTATGCAAAATTTCATGATGATCGGTTCAGTAGTTACGGCGTAACAAACAAACAAACAAACTCACTTTCGCATTTATAATATTAGTAAGGATGCGAAAGTGAGTTTGTTTGTTACGCTTTCACGCCGTAACTACTGAACCGATCATCATGAAATTTTGCATACAAGTTCTCTGAAGTACGGAGAAGGACATAGGCTACCTTTTACCCCGGGAAAAAGTTCTATAGTAGTTACTATTCTCGAGGGATCGACATTAACGCTGGCGAAGCCGCGGGCGAAAGTTAGTATGAAATAAAACCAGCCAAGTGTGAGTCGGACTCACGCACGAAGGGTTCCGTACCATTATCTATAATGAGTTCAAAATTATTAAAAATATTTTTACTAATGTTACTAAAAATGTAGGGCTTTCGCATTTTTTTATTTGTGCTATAGGTAATACGTTGTTTCGTACCAAATTTCAAGATTCTGAGTTCACGGGTACCCAGTAGATTTTGAATCCTTTGCGAATGTTGAAAATTTGCGGTTGTATCTTTTGATTGCGTTGGCTTATAAGTTTGATTTATTCACAGCTCTAAGGGACAGTAGACCTAAGTATTTGATATGAATTTCAGCTTGATACCTACATTCCTGAGAAATAGGGACAGACAGACGGACACCGAAGTGGTATTTTTATCCTTTTGAGCTCCGGAAGCCTAAAAAGCATAATACTTCAATTAATATTCTTCCTATTATTCTGATTCCGCTCTGAAATTCCTAGAATTCTGAATACATATATGTATGATGTATCGTATTGTATCATAAATACGACTTTAAAACCTGACACCTAAAAATTTTAGGTATATAAATGGCGTGTTACTTACACAGTTTTCCAAAAAAAACAGAAAGATACCGGTACGATTACGATTTATTCAATTCAATTCAATTTATTTATTTGCGGTAATTGGGGTACAATAACATCAGCTGTTAGAACAAAATACGAAGTATCTTACCTTTAACCTATCTAGGCATGCAAATATTGAAGACAGTTTAATTATTAATTTTACAATTTATGCGTAAAGTATTCTTCTATTGTGTAATAACATTTCTCAGTCAGTTTCAAAGCTTAAAAAGATTAATTTAGAAAATAGGCCTTTTCAGGCACCTTTTCACGACAATTCACATTTTAAATAATACTTTTTAAATTGTATTCAAATTATTAATTATTGTTCAAAAGCTACAAACTATTAGCGTTTTTAACTGCAGAGAAGAAGACGCCGAAAGAAACTCTTTTCAACAGTATTGGTACTTGGCTTTGTATGATATTTAATTTATATACTTTATTTTTTTCAAATTTTATTTAAATAGGTATATATACAATTTCAATTAAAATAGTTTTGGGGAACACGTTATGTAACACATCGAGGTGTGCGTGCCACAACAACAGATAAGATAAAAGATAGAAGTCTCAAAGAGGCCGAGCACACCTGTCCCCCCTCCCTGGCAGCACCCGTTCACGAGTTGAAGCATGGATCAGTATATTTCGTAGTCTAATCTTAAATGTCTGTAATGGTAGATCCATTATCATCATCATCATCATCAGGTCTTTTTAGTTCCCACTGCAGGAGCATGACCCTCTCTGTACTAAAGTAGCCATACTTGGCCAGAGCAGACAGAGGATTTGGCCTACACTCTCCTCGCTGGCCAGACGGGTTGGAGGTCTCATTGAAGTTTATGAGCTTTGTTTAGCTTGTATTTCCTAAGTCGCCTCTTACGACATCCATGGGAAGACTAAGAGTGGTCCTGTTCTACTCTGCCGGAAACCACACGGCCAAGATTACAGATCCATTATGTCATTCGGTAACTCATTGTAGATATGAATTTAAATGACAGTTTACTTGTGTTGGCACTATTTAAGGAAATGTGGACACATCTATTTAAATTAAAACCAACCACAGAAATCAACACGTTGTATATAATTCGCAACAAACCCTGTAGAGTAGCCGTTACTATGGCAGCAAATACCTCTCGGTCAGTCCAGATCCCCGGGTAATCACGGTCTGACCTCAGACCCGCTTTTGGGGTTTGGCCCTTTGTAATATTTATTTGAGCAAATGCTTATTTGCTCAAATAAATAATTCTAAAGAGTGTTGTTGTCGGGGAGGCAGCTGACTGTAAAAATTTTGCCAAGCCTCTGATCATCATCTGAGCGGTTTTTCTCATTTGCGTCTTCAGCTATGATGCGTCAGAGCCCAGAGTTCGCTATAATGACAACATTCATCATCATTATCAAAAGCCTTCTATATCCCTATTATATGTGATGAAAAAATTCGCCGCGTTGATTCGAAGCTACGACAGCTCAGTGGTTGAGAGCGTCGACAGGCCAGATGTCAAAGGTTGGTCGAATCCTACCTGTAGCGAAGGTTTTCATCAAATATTTTCGATTTTAATATTTAACCGAGTATTTTAATATAATATGCTATATAATTAAATTTCTTTATCCCACTGCTGGGTGTGCCTCTTTCATTGCACGCCATTCATCTTGGTCTTGAGCCTTACGAATTGAGTTTCGACCCGCGATTTTTGTAATATCGTCGACCAACCTTGCTCTCGGACGACCGCTTCGCTTGCCATTTGTGGGCCACCATTCTGTCAAAATGCTGCTCCATCTATCATCACCTCGCCTTACCAGGTGTCCTTCCTAACTCCACTTCAGTTCCATATTTCTCTATGACAACATTAATGCTGTAATATCAAAAGAACTGGTTGTCTGTAAAATCAGATAACGAACGATAATTTTACGTGATAATTGTGGAAGAGGTATAGATGCACAAGCCGAACACTTAGGCTGATCGTGCTTCTCTATCGCTTGTTCCGAGCTCTTGCTTACACACGGAACGTGACATTTTCGTGCATGCAGCCGGTGTTCATTGATTTTATAAGATTCAAGTTCAAAAATTCAGTGACAAATCACACAGATTAAGCTAATCCCACCAGTAATTTGTCAACTTGTGTCGAAGGATACTTACTTCACGTACTTCAATCACGTCTTTTTCCCTTGCGGGGTACACAGAGCCCAGGTCTTTAAGACCTAAAAGCCACGTTTAGCATGTTGGTGGGTTTCAGATGAAAACGGATCAAAATAGTGATGGGTTGCTAGCCACATCGCCTACTAATATGATTCGTCAGATTTTCACCCATTCCCTCGATCGGCTTTTACGATCTGCGCGGGAACAGAAGCAGCTGGTACATCTACGTTTTTTTTTACTTTTCTTCCAGACTAGTATGGAAGATACTATTTTTATAATATTATTTGGCGAAAGTTTATGGCCAGTAGCTAGACCCAAACCTCCTTGGGTATATCTGCAGAACTGCAGACTTTATCAGTGTTATTATAAAAAAACGGCAAAACCCAGGTTTAAACCTGGTCTACCTTAGTCCGGACTAGCGATGGATCAACCTAGGTTTAGCAAATTAAACTTTGTTTCATTACAAAAAATGAACTAAGTCCAGGATTATATTATCTCTATGGTCAAGACTAACTTAGACCTGAGACGATCTCTAGATGATCTAACGGAAGCAGGATTCATTCAATCATTCGTTCAGTATGCTACTACTACGTTCCGATCTTCACTAATTTTAAAATAAATCATAAAATTTATTGTTTGAAACTAGTATAAAACTAAAAAGAATAAAATTGAAATGGAGAAACATGTTTATTTTTGTCATGAACGATAAATTCAGTGGCCAGATAAAAATATCATATTTTATACAAAACGATTTAATAATTTTACAAACCTGAAACGGAACGCGTGTGCGCGCGCTATAAAATGAATTTGTTCCAAAGTAACCTCAAAGTTTGTTTACAAATATGATTGTAAAGAATATATTTTTATTTAATGAATTTAATGAATTAACGGTGCAGTGTGTCGAAAGTAATTGTTTTAAAGTTGCTGTGAAATAAGATTTACGTGAATAAAGTAAAAATGAATATGGTGTAAAAAATCGTTTATATTTGTACAAACTATTTTTCCTAATATGAAATTAAGGTGCCTAAAAGTCATTGTTTTGTGGCGGTTGTGAAATATAAATGACGACAAAAGCGTTGAAAATAATCTAATTAAATGTTTTGATATGTTAAAATGCAAATAATTAAAATATTTTTTCATTATTATCTATATGTGTTGGTTTTATTAATTACTTTGCATTTTCCAGGTTTTTGCTCATTGCAAATAGGGTAATTGGATTTGACATAGATTTTAGCATCAAGGCGTTTTTTTTTTGTGAAAATGACCTATTTGTTGGTATCAAAATAAGTTAGTACTAGAGTTAAACTAGGGAATTGTAGGTTTATCTTTAGACCTAGGATCATCTCTGGCTTAAAGGATAAACCTCGTTTTATAATACGATTTTCCTTAGTACTTGACTTAGACCCCGGCTTAAACCTGGTACTAACTTTAGTCCGTGTTTTATAATAACACTGTATGAGTCGCGACTTCAAGAGCTCATGACGTCACAGTTTGCTAAAAAGTGTGACGTCACGTGGAATTTTAACCGGTTACATCTTTATCATAGATTTTTTGAAAAATGGCGTCTCTCATACTTGTTTGATCTTTAACATTTATCAGTTACTAGCTTTCGCCCGCGGCTCCGCCCGCGTCAATGTTGATCCCTCGGGAATAGTTCTTTTTCCCGGGATAAAAGATAGCCTATGTCCTTTTCCGTACTCCAGACAAATTGTATGCAAAACTTCATGATGATCGGTTCAGTAGTTACGGCGTGAAAGCGTAACAAACAAACAAACTCACTTTCGCATTTATAATATTAGTAAGGATAAGGAAAAAATACCTACGTGTCCAATATCTATTGATTTTCTAACTAACTATGTTTTAGGAAACTAGCCTTTTGGCTATAAAGAAAGACTTTACTCCTTGAGGAATTAAACATTTCCTTAGAAAACGATATAAAATTATTTTTACGTAAGCGAACTTAGCGTAAAAAGGTAGTAGGCTATAACTAATAAAGTCTAGAGTCTACCTCTGACATTTTCGTCTAAAATTTCAATTACTTTAATCCGATACGTTGTTTTGACGTGAACAACTAAAATTAACCACACTTTCGAATGCCTGTTTTAAAATAATCTAATCTAAAGCTAATTTATATTATAAACAAAGTTCCATGAATATTAAATATGTGACTTTGAAGAAATCCTATTTATAATAGAAATACATTAAAATTTCGCCGTGTGGTACCCGGCAGAGTGGAATAGGACCACTCCAAGTCTTCCCGTGGATGTCGTAGAAGGCGACTTAGGAAATACAAGCTAAACAAAGCTCATAAACTTCTAAGAGACCTCTCCAGAGTGTAGGCCAAGGCCTCTGGCCAAGAAAGGCTCTAGTAGTACAGAGAGGGTCGTGCTCCTGTTGTGGAGACTGGAGGGACCTGATGATGATGATGATGATGATTAAAATTTAAAAATACCTTAACTAATGCTACAACTAATAATAATTGAAAATTAATTTACAAATAAAATAGGCCGGGTGGGTCCCTACCCCACTGTAGCGTGCCCAAAGGCTGGCAGCATTGCCATGTTGGAAGGCAATGCTGATCTTTTGGCTAAGGTATAGACTAGCCTTCTGGTGACTAGTCACCCAGATCAAGTACTTTGAAGTACTTTTCATACCAACTATACGGCCAACATATACTTTATGGGGTAACTCAGCATCATTATGAACAACTTTTCCTTTAGTATCAATACTGGGATCTCGAAACAATGTTCGTTTTTAGGGTTCCGTGCCTCAGAAGGAAGAAATGGAACGCATAAAGAATCACTTTTTGTTGTCCGTCTATCAGAACGCGAAGAGATCATCATCAGGTCATCATCAGGTCCTTTTTAGTCTCCACTACAGGAGCACGACCCTCTCTGTACTACTAGAGCCATACTTGGCCAGAGCAGCCAGAGGACTTGGCCTACACTCTCCACGCTGGCCAGACGGGTGGGAGAGGTCTCTCAGATGTTTATAAGCTTTGTTTAGCTTGTATTTCCTAAGTCGCCTTCTACGACATCCACGGGAAGACTTAGAGTGGTCCTATTCTACTCTGCCGGATACCACACGTGTGTAAGCATTAACTTTAAAACCCTAATAAAATTACCTATCTGTGGTCCTGCTTCCGTTTCCCCACATACATACTTCCCTATTCGCCGTCAACGGCCTCTGATTGGTCGCCCGGGACTAGTCGAAAAAATATGGCGATCGAGTCTTGTTGAGCGCGTCCGTGCGCTAATATAATTTCCAAAAATAACGACTCTAAGGGCTTCGCTGGCCGAAAACAACCCTAAATCTTCATCGCGCGTGTGTGATGGTGTACCACTAGTGTAGGCAGTAAGAAAATAACGCAGTTCAAGCACAAGGATCGTCGGCCGGTCGACGCGGGGTCCCGTCGCGGGCGAATCCTTCCGAGTCCTGTTCACCAGTGAATCCAGGTTAGTGTTTACTGTTTTTTTCCTTGCTGTGATTCTGGGGTTGATCGGAGAATGCAGTGACCCTTCCAGAAAGTCGCAACAACACGGCTAACGCGAAGAGATATCAAGCTGAAATTCATATCAAATACTCAGGTCTACTGTCCCTTGGAGCTATTTCTGAGCCAATGCAATTAAAAGATACAGCCATTTATGCTGCAAGTTTTCGACATTCGCAGGGCAATCAAAGCCTACAGGGTACTTCCCGTTAACTCAGAATCTTGAAATTTGGCACAAAGCAACGTATTATAGCAAATTGCGATATAATGTAACTAAAAACCATACATGTTACATTATATAATTAACAAGCGACCCGGGCCCGGCTTCGCACGGGTTCAATGTACATATAAACTTTCCTCTTGCATCACTCTATCTATTAAACAAAACCGCATCAATATCCGTTGCATAGTTTAAAAGATCATAGGGACGGACAGACAGCGGGAAGCGACTTTGTTTTTTACTATGTAACGATGTAATGATGATATATTTTTAATAATTTTAAACTTGTACTCATCATCATCATCATCATTTCGAATAGGTGTCTCGGTCAATCGACCATGCACACCCTGGTGTCAGAGTTCTTGGGAACCGCCTCTCGGCCTCTGACGTGGTTCCTTTAACGACTACCAGCCGGCAGCCGGGACCACCGGCTTAACGTGCGTTCCGAAGTACGGAATCATCTTTATTAACAGACAATCAGGTGATTCACGCCTGCAATGTCCTAACCAAACTCGAAACAACTAAACAAAGTATGGTTCCGGTGGGAATCGAACCCACGACCCCCTGGTCAACAGGCAAACGCCTTAACCACTGGACCACGGAGGCTGTTACTTGTACTTGGTAGGGTTTTTTTTAATGATGTTTTTATTCGGGTTGCTGCGGCGGCAGGTTGTATTCTTGAAAGATGCGACTTATAAAAGTACTGTACAGCTACATCTGTGTTTTCCGCTTTGGACAAAAGGCGGCAATACGGCGTAATTTTTGTCATTCGTTGCTTGTCATTCGAACGATCAACATCTGGGTCTCACTGCCTAAAGATGTTTTGTGTAGAGGCGAATCACGTGTCGCGAACTCGCGAAGCGAGCACGACGGCCGACATTGCTGCAGCCTCAATGGATGCAGCAGTATCGACCAGGGTTGCATGCATCAACTATTGGTGGCGGCATGAAAGGACTAACAGTAGTAGGTGGACGCTGGCCAGCAATAGTTTGCATGAACTAACTGGTGGCGGAAGCACGCAAAGTAAACTGTCTCAAAGTAAATTTTCCGCTTTGACCCGGCTGGCAAATGAATTTCAGACTTGCGATAACACTGAAGCGCCTATATGCTATCCTGAATTCAGTCACGAGAATTCAGGGACGCCGCTATACGCGAGATACGATTGGAGATAATATTTCCAGTCGTGTCTAACGTACTGCGGCGTCCGTCCCTCTCGTCAGATACTGAATTCAGAATAGTATAATAGGTGCTTTAACCACGTTGAGGTCGTCGGATAACACACCAAAACATCATTTAGGAAATCTTTCGTGTATTTCTCCCCAAGTTCATTTATTAAACTCGTTTATCCGCGGCTGGCGCGCGCAGATAAAAATGTAATTTCCTCTGAGTAACATGTTTCAATTAAATTAATGGGTTTTGTATTTATGTAGCGAGGCTTAGATAAATAAGGAGTTATTTAAAATTCTTTCTCATTTTCAATGAATGTTAATAAAATAACCAAATATTATATAAATATAGCCAGGGGTGTCATCCTCGACGGCCTGTCCGGTGGTTGCAGGTACGCGCCCCCGGCCTCCCAAACTGCTACTTGCTTTTTCCCATTCATCTAAGTGAGTAGTATCCCAATACCTTCATTTCCTTTCCAAATCCAAAAAATCCTGTCCTTCCCAGCTTAAATATGCTTCCGATGGGCAGCAGCGTCAATAGCACAAGAAGCCAAAAAAACTGCGCTCACCAACCCGCCTGCCAAGCGTGGTGAGTATGGCAATACCCTCCCATGGAAATAAGTGTTATTGGGAGAGGCCTTGTTCAGTACTGGACTTGTTACGGCTCTAATGATGATCAAAGTCAAAACGTTTATTCAGAAAATAGGCCTTTGCAGGCAAAGCCTATTGTCTGTCAAATCACGTTTTAAAGGATCTAATTTAGTCATATTTATATTATTAATTAATGTGCCAAAGCAACAGACTACTAGCGTTTCGGAATCGACCACTGCAGAGAAGAAACGCCAAAGGAAACTCTATTCAACAGTATTGTTCGCCTACTCGCCTGAAGGGCTTTTTAATTTTATCAACTATCTTTATATTATCATCATTTTTTTTTTCACTTCTAGTAATGAAACTAGACTAACTCTTAATAATATAAGAAATAAATAATGGTGAAAAAAATTTTCATGCAGGCAAGACTTGAACAGACGACCCAGGTCTATGTACGACCTATGCTCTGCCATCTGAGCTACCGCACAATTCAATCTCGGCGCCGAAATTCTCCACCATATACCATTTCTCCTGTCACCTACACAACTACCCGTCTTTTACAAGTGATGTATTTGATTCAACTCATTTTACAACGAATTTTAAAATAATATGTAGGAAGCCATGCAATATTTTTATAAGTGTTTTATTTTGTATATTTCATCATATTTTATGTCTTAATTTATAAGGAGTAAGTATATCAAAATAGCATTGTGAATGCAAAATAAAACACATATAAAAATTAGAGACTAGACTATTTTATTTTAGATATTACACTAACTTCTAAATTGAAGTGACTATCAAAACGTTTTCGGTGAGTGAAAGTGCAGAAGGCCCATCCCCCTCCCCATTTCCTCCCCCGCGTGTTCTCCCCCAAATTCTGCCACTCTGCAGTCATTGAAAGGCTGGCAACGCTCCTGTAACACCCTGGTGTTGCAGTTGTCCATGGGCAGCGGTGATCACTAACCATCAGGTGACTCGCTTACTCGTTTGCCGTCCTATATCAAAAAAAAAAACAATGCTACGAGTACGTCATTCGAAACGTAGCATAGACCTATCCCGTAGTCTCGTAGCCTCGTAGCCTCGTAGCAGTAGAGCTACAATCCTCTACGCACTCGTAGCAAACTGCTACGCGTCTATGAAACTTGTGGGATTTCTCGTCTGCCGTCCTATATCCCATAAAAAATAACTCTCTCATCTAAGCTTGTTTTTCTTTAAACATTTTAGGCTTATCGTGGAATATATCTAAATCAAGAATTTTATGCCAATCATTAAAAGTTGATATATATCTAGACACGGAAGCATGCATACCCAACCTGGTCTTACAAGAAGGAACAGAAAAGTAGTCCTTTTTGTACCGCCGACGGCTATTCATCCTAGGTACATAGATTTTTATATAATCTAATAACATTGGACACATTGAGATACCCTGTACTATTTTTTGGAAAAATATTAAATCTAGCATTCGACGTCGTTGAGCCAGGGTTTTGAGACCAAAATACGAAAGACGCTCGTCATAGGAGCACCTGTGCGATATACCAGAAGAAGATATGGCTTATAGCCATATGCCTTGAAAAAGATCTCTGGATACGATCGATTCGTGTAGAATGAACAATATACACAGGATTCCAAACTACGCTGCCAAATTCAAGAATACTCCGAACCAGTGCATTAAATAACAGAATTTTAGTAGAAGGGCTCTTAAAGTCTTTTATGTTGCGTTTAATAAAACCTAACATTTTTGAAGCTTTCTGTATTATATTATTATAGTGAGGAATGAAACTTAATCTTTTATCTAGAATTATGCCCAAGTCGCGAACCTCCGAAACAAATGATATTTTCTCGCCGTTGATATAATAACGCGTTAAAATAGGTTTTCTTTTCTTAGTGAAACAGATGTGTTGACATTTACCTGTATTCAAAAGCATTTGATTATTCATACACCACTGTGAAATTCGATCCAAATCCTCTTGAAGCAGTACTTCATCATTAGATGATGTTATAACACGGTATAATTTCATATCGTCCGCAAACAACGAGCAATTGCAATTACGTATACAGTGGACAGGTCTGCTCGGCCTCTTTGACACTTTTATCATATCTGTTGTTTATCATATCTGTTGTTGTTGCACGCTCGATCGCTAACATAACGTGTTCCACAAAAATATGTTAATTAAAATTGTATATAACATGACATCAAAAAAAAAGAAAAGAAAAATATTAAATATCATACAAAGCCCTTCAGGCAAGTAGGCGACCAATACTGTTGAAGAGTTTCTTTCGGCGTCTTCTTCTCTGCAGTGGTCGGTTCCGAAACGCTAGTAGTTTGTAGCTTTTAAACAATAATTAATAATTTGAATATAATATAATAAGTATTATTTAATTTTAAATGTGAATTGACGTGAAAAAGTGCCTGAAAAGGCCTATTTTCTGAATAAATCTTTGAATCTTTGAGTGTATTATGTCATTTATGAATAAAGTAAACAAAATTGGGCCAAGATGTGAACCCTGTGGTACACCAGACAATGCAGAGTAGGATGCAGATTGATACCCATTAACGACAACAGACTGCTCTCTGTCAGCGAGATATGAACCGAACCAATCTAGAAGTGAAGCACATATACCATATTGAGCATGTAGCTTATCCAGCAATACAGAATGTTTTACGCAATCAAAAGCGCTCGAAAAGTCTGTATAGATAGCATCCACTTGACGGTTTTGGTCTACCTCATACATGATGGGTGTTACATACGAAACAAGATTCGTAGCAACAGACTTTTTTGCTTGAAAACCATGTTGATCTGGAGTTATTAATGTTTTTGTGTGATTTGTGAGTACAGGACTTACAAGGGATTCAAATATCTTCGAGAACGTGGATAAGATCGACACAGGTCTGTAATTTTTAACATTAGATGTATCGCCTTTTTTTAGTACTGGAACTATTCTTGCACGTTTCCAAAGGGTAGGGAAGCAGCCACTACGCAAAGATTGGTTAAATATTAATGTAAGAGGATATGATAATGCCTCCGCACAACGCTTTACAAAAAGCGGGGGAATATTATCAGGACCCGCACCTTTGTTGGGATCTATTTTTTTAAGTTCCTTGAGAACGTCACGTTCACTAAATTGTATCAAACCTATTTTGCAAGTATTATGTGAGCTCATTTTAATTGTATGTTCATATGGTTTATCCTGATCCTTACTTGCATTGTTATATATTGACCGAAAATGAGACGCAAACAGTTCGACTACTTCTGGCCCAGTTTTAACTGTATTTTTTTCACCAGAGTGCATTACAGAGGGAATTCCGCTTCGGGATGAACTTTTTCTCTGCTTTACAAAAGTCCAAAAAGCCTTTGGGTGTTTCTTTATATTTGACTCGATACTATCGATATAATTTTTATAGCATATAGAAAACAATTTGTGACATCGTTTTTTAATAATGTCTAACTCAAAACGGTCGCGAGGGTTTTTATATTTTCTTACTTTGATTCTAAGCTTATCCTTCTCCTTTAGTAAGCAAATTAAATCATAGGTAAACCAAGTTGGGTAAGCCTGTTTCCGCAGCTTACGCTTTGGAACAAATTTACTTATGATATCATTATATATTTTATAATAAATATCCACTGTCTGATCAACTTTATCACAACTACTTAGACGTTTGAACCAATCTATCTTCTTCAATTCCGACACAATCTTAAAATAATTAGCCTTATAAAAATTATAATCAGAACGAGGTACAGAGTCCAACAATTTATCTATCTTAAGATCTAAAGATAAAGAAAGGGGTGGATGAAGAGGATCAAGTTTACTTATTAAGCATGATGATTGAGATGCATTACAAGAGATATTGGTTAAAACTAGATCTAGTATTTTATTTTCAGAATTTAAGACCGAATTTCTCTGCTAAAGGCCTGTTAGAGCTATAAAATCACAAAGAGCGTATCCGAGAGCACTATTGTAATTATTAGGGACCATATGGTGAGCGTTGTTTGCCTTAGACCAATTAATACTACTCATGTTAAAATCACCAATTATCAAAATGTCATTGAGTTCACAAGCTACTTCAGAAGTATTATCTAAAAACGTATCAAGTTCCTTTAATTTAAAAAAAGATGAACTACAAACGGTATACACAGCGCAAATTCCTATCTTTTTAACTACTTTATCATCCATCAACTCGACTTCAACCCATAGGTCGTCACAAGAGCTTTCCCTTTCTACTAAGCGTCTACTTTTGATCTTATTATGAACAGCAATTAATAACCCACCACCATCAATTTTAGAATAAAACTCGGAATGCGTACGATCACGGCGGTATACTTGGTATCTTTTGTCTATAAATTCACTATTCAAAACATTAATATTAAGCCATGTTTCAGTAAATACAATTACATCAAAACTATTCATTAAAATATTCTTATAAATATCGTTTGTTTTCGTACGCATTCCTCGTAGATTTTGATAGTACAAATAAATAAATTTTGAAGAGTAAATACCACTACATTACATTTATGTTTATAACGAACACAAACTGTCTTTATTAATAATCACTTTAGATTGCGATGACTCAGTTTTTCTAACATAAATTTTCCCGTTCCTTACCCACACGAACTTTTATGAAAGTTCTTTGGCTTTTATACGCGTAGCAGCATGTAGTGACTTATTTTCTGGAGACAAATGCTCGGCTAAATAAATTTGCTTCTTATCTCCACCAATTCCAATCACGCTTGTATTTAGCTTGTCCTGTTTATTTTTCTTATTATATGTCCATACTGCCGAGAGTAAGGAGTCGCGACAACGGGGACTGCGCAGTTTTACAACCACCGAACGAGGACAGTTACTATTTACATTCATCTTAGCGACTCGGAAAGAAGAAAGGATGTCTCCGTCGTGTATGGGATGGGACACAGCATTGCCAATTTGGGTTACAATCTGAGCTAAGTTTTCCGATCGATGTTCTGGTAATCCATGTATTTCGATGTTAGCTTCGCGACTATGCTGCTCGAGGGCACCCAATCGGCTAGATAAGTCCTTAACCGTATTGCGTAGTTCAGTATTTTCGGATTTTAGTTGCTTTATGTCTTCTTCGCGAGACTTTAACAAATTGCTCATCTCGTCGTATTTTTTATTAATAAATTCTATAGAACTCAATACGTCACTTATTTGGCTCTTAATTAGCTCCAGTTCCTTTGTCAAAGATCCCTCTAATATTTTGGGTACTTCGGTTCTGAGCGCGCGCACTATAAGCTCATTTAAATCAGTCACTTGACTACAGCTCTCTTGTTATTCACTAGTCTCCAAATCAATCTCAGGTGAAATAAACCTTGAGCGTTTACTTGGTTTGGATGAACTTGCAGTTTGATCGCTTTCTGCATGAGAGTATTCTGATTATCAGCCTTAGGGCGTTTGTTTTGGCATGCTTGGCACTGCCACGCCTGCCGGCTTTGTTTAGACATGGCACAGAATTTCTTGAAAGACACATTAGCGCAGAGAATATCATAATACAAGGAACAAACTTTACATTGCAGGTATTCATTATTTTTTATAAGGTTAGGACAACCTGCACAATTTGTGTTCGGCATAATGAACTCAACGTCTCAAACAGGTAGAAGATTAGCAATCCAAATACGAGTGAAAATGTCAGTGGTCAATATGTAGGTACTAAAATCGTAGCTCGGCAGTCGGCACGTAGGCAGCTACGAGATGATGCATGATATATTAGCGTCTACGCAGCGCACGCAGCGATGACAATCGAGTGCAGCGAGCTTACGGCGGGGGCAGGCGGGAAGGCGGGCAGAAGCGATAAGCACAAGGCACAAGGATGACTCACCGACTCGGCCGGGCTCGGTAACGCAAAACTTGCGAATGATGATAATTCCTTCTCGATATTAGCAAATATTTCTTGACATCGAACAGATTTACACGACTGAATATCACAAAAAAAGTGTGTTGTCTTTAACAAAATACTTTATGAAATTTTTTGATACAAAAATGAACTTTTAACAATGTAAGTTGAATATTAAAGGCGGAACAGTTAGCAAAACGTTGTGTACGCGTGAGCGCACGGAGCGTATCTTGTTTGCTTGTTCCCGGGTGCATCCTCACCTTCGGCTTCGGAGCCCGGCATCCACTTCGTGGCTTTTTCTTCTATACTTCTCACTTCGGCATCCTTAGTTAAAAAGTCAAAAGTCAAGCCAATATACGCATAATCGAAATACTACTAGCGTTTCGGAGCGACCACTGGTGAGAAGAATACGCCGAAAGATTTAGAAACTTATGAACCCATTGATGCGCCTATCCTTCATAACGACATCAAGCTCTTCTTGAGCTTCCCCTTCTGCTTTCATCATCATCACCATCATTTATGCCATAAGAAGTCCACTGCTGGACAATGGCTTCAAGAATTCTTCCTCATGGGAGGCCATACTCGCCACGCTTGACAAGAGCAGTTTCTTTGGCTTCTCGTGCTTCCGAAGCTGCTGCCCATTGTAAGCAACCCCTTCTACTTTATGCATTACATAGTATAATATTAGAGCTTATTGACGTTCATTTTAATCTCGCTAATGTTTCTACTTTTTCTATTGTTTGTCTCATTCACTTGTTTCGGACCTTATATGAGTATAAGAAAAACCGGCTAAGTGCGAGTCGGACTCGCGTACGAAGGGATCCGTACCGTTATCTATAAAAACGGCAAAAAAATCATTCGGTTGTATGGGAGCCCTTAAATATTAATTTTATTTTTATTAAATTATTTATTTTTAAAGTTAATAATTATCACTTCAATTATCACTAAATATTCTGTGAATATTTCAAGCGTCTACATTTTGCCGTTATCAATATCGAGCCAAAACAAGCAAAAAATCACGTTAGTTGTATGGGAGCCCCCTTAAATAATTACTTTATTCTATTTTTTAGTATTTGTTGTTATAGCGGCAACAGAAATACATTATCTGTGAAAATTTCAACTGTCTAACTATCACGGATCATGAGATACAGCCTGGTGACAGACGGACAGACAGACAGACAGACGGACAGCGGAGCGAAATTAATAGGGTCCCGTTTTTACCCTTTGGGTACGGAACCCTAAAAAGGAATTTTATTATGAATAAAATCCTTTCTTTTGTATTCTAGGTAACAAAACGTGTTTTCGGCGACTGCTGAAAAGATCTTTGTGTACAGTTGCCATTTGGGTTAAGGTTTAACTTTTAATTAAACATTCCCGCGCTATTTTCGTGACACGGCGGCGTATTAACAAATGCTGCACAAAGCCCAGACTCCAACCAATCTGTGTTTTAGACCCTATTGAATTTCACTATTCACATGTGTTGGCCTGGCTTAGTTTCAAAGGAGAGCGGATATTTATCATTTTGCACGAACTAGCTTGCACCACAGTGGTGACACTCCCTGTACGTGAAAGTTCGGGCACCGAAGACCTTGAGCCGGGTCGTGTAAGCGATAGGCTTGTGATACCACAGAACAAGAACTCGACCCGTGATGCAAACACAACACACACAGCCGTCAACGAAGGCAGTCGGGTACGGCCTATTCCACGCCCGAGCGCCTCTCGATGCCCCCGCGCACATCCAGACACCCACAATAGGCTAGTTTCCAGGGTCGTAATAATAACATAACAATTAGTCCGTCAGTTAGATAATCAAAAAATATTGGACACGTATTTTGTGTTTTGTCAAATAAACAATGAATAATAAAGATAAAGCGCGTCCAAGTTCAGAAGTGGGGGCTCGTGACGTCAAAGTTTGCTAAAAATTGTAGCAAACTATGACGTCACACGGAACTTCAAAGGGCCATATCTTTATCATGTTTTGTTTAATCGACAAAAGAAAAAATACGTGTCCAATATTTTTTGAATATCGAACTGACGGACTAATTATATTTTTTTAGGAAACTAGCCTATTAGCCGCAAGCGAACTAACGTGCACATCTGCGTTTCCTTCGCGTAGTGTATTTATTCCTTGCCAGCACACAGCTCAGCTTTAGCCAGCTAACATTATTTATACTATTCCCGATACTTTTAAAGGCGCATTCATCAAAAGCCAAAGCATCCGTGCGCGCGTCTCGGTTCACATTCGCCCTGAGGAAGACCTCCGGATGAGGTTGAAACATGTCGGCCTGTAGCTGACTTCGTACGTGAGTAACCCGTAATTCACATATAAATAAAGCCAAAGCACTAATAAAACAATACAATACCTAGTTCTCTGGCCTTAGGTAAATTAAAATATCTACATACAACAAGAAACAGAAACAAATAATACTGATACATGCTCCTTTTTTATTGATTCCGGCAATATACTTAAGCAAAACTCTTTAAAAAAATTAGATGTCCCTTTACATAATTGCCTCATGATGTTTACCTTCACCAGTGTGTCTCAAAAATGTCTGTGTAATACGTAACCAATACAACACCTAGGTCGAGAATTCGACGCGGTGATTCGAAGTCACGGTGGTGTAATGGTATCACACTTAGGGAGTAAACCTAAGGAATGTGGGTTCGAATCCTACCTGTGGCCGAGTTCTTTTTCATCACATATTTTCAATTTTAATAACACCTAGGTTGTCTAATTTATAAATACGCGTCATGGCGAAGAACAAGTGAAGTTAGAGCGTACCATTAAAAGTTTATTCAATTACCTTAATGAATAGGTATATGCCATCTAGTCCGAAACTCCCAAACAGGTACCGCTTCTCAGAATACAGAAATCCTGCTTTTGTATATTGTAAAACATTCAATTTAAATCTCGCGTGGCGTGAGCGTCCTCGAATTTATTTTGTAAAATTAAACTATTGTCATCGCATCAGTTGCTCATTGTTGCAATTCTCTTGTTTTCCCGTATATAGGCACTTAGGGACAATACTGGACTGAGATTTCTTACGGCGTATTCTTCTCAGCAGTGGTCGTTTCGAAACGCTAGTAGTTTATCGATTTTGCAAATATTTCAAAATAATAATATGTTCTTCAAAAGGAGATACATAAATCTGAATAAAATATTATTTCATTGCATTGCAGAAAAACAAGGTTTTCCAAATTTTAAGTTAACTTGTAGCGACATGCCACACAAACAAAGCGGGGTGGGTGACCCGTATACAGAGTCTAAAATACGTTTTTAATCCCGAGCGACCACAAAGCTTTTTTAATTCACAATTCAAACGGATTAATCCCGTGGAAATTAAAATTTTCTCATAGAGGGAAATGATAAGCAGTATGTCATCTCGGGACCAATATAATACTTAAACTTCGGGCAAAAAACTCTGAATGCCTTGTTTCACTCAGAAGTCTACTTAAGAATCGCTACGCTCTGTCTTCTATGCTAAACTCCTTTGTTCCACTCTGGATTCAGAATAATGCCCTCACAAAAAAGTATTATGTGCCCTTGTGTCACAATCTAGTATTGTCTAATTGACTATGTAGCTAGCTCCAAGTAAGCTTTAGCTAGTTTGTCAGGCGTTTGAGTCGGGTAGATATGAAGCCGTCGGAACCTGGGACTGCTATTACCGTAGCTATTTAGTTTAATACAATTGAGCAAAGTTTTACAACCAGCACCCGCCTGCCTGATGCGAAACCTCCATAAGTTACTCCAAAATCGCAAACAAACGCCTGGAAAAGAAATACTATTATTTGACCGCGCTAGAAATGAAATCCTTGGAAATAGTTGGAATGATGAAAGGGAGGCCTTTGCCCTGCAGTGGGATAGTATAGGCTAGAAATAGAAATAGAATAGAAATAAAATCCAAAACCTCTCATGTAACAGACTAACAAGTTAACCAACTAAGCCACGATAGCGGTCGACTTTGAAATACGTATATAATTGCAGCTGTAAAAAAAATCCACTACTTGACAAAAGCCTCTAAGGATTTTTTGTTCCATGGGAAGATATTGCCATACTCACCACGCTTGGCGGGCGGGTTGGCGAGCGTAGTTTCTTTTGTTTCTTGTACTTCCGGCGCTGCCCATCGGATAAGCGAAAGAAGGTTTCAATCCCACCTGGCCTGACCTGTCTTCTGAGTTTGTAGACCAATACAACACACCAACCAACGGGGCAACGTGCACAAAATTCAGACAAACTTAAGAACCTAACCAAAGAAAATGAATAACAATGTGAAAACATCGTGAGGCGATAGTGGGTTCTTCACTAGTGTTCTATTTCACCGAAAAATCCATTTAATTGTCGCAGAGCCATGCTTTATTAATGTATATTTGACGGCAAACGAGCAGACGAGCCACCTGATGGAAAGTGGTCACCGTCGCTCATGGACATCTGCACCACCAGAGGAGGTGCTGAAGCATTACCGACTCTTACGAAAGGGGATTGGTTCCACTCGAAACACAGTCAACGGTGCTTCACGACAGATTTCGGCATGAGGGTGGTGGCCTGCCAGTCGGACCCCATAAGGTCCTACCACCGAGCATGTCGGGTATTTTCTCCGTATTCTACTCCGTCCCCACACGGAGTACTACCGGCAAAATTCATTTTTGCTATTCTAGTAGCATGAATGGGCTGACTCGTCCAGGAAAGTACCATATTCTCACGGCAAATCGACATTTGAGTCTTTACCACTTCTATGCTTCGTTCGGTGAGTGAGAGAGCAGGCGGAGAGGAGGCTCTTTCCACAGTTCCCGGCTGTCCTTCTTTACATTCACATTTCTGTTCCGGGAAATAAAACTCTATAAAAGTGGGAATAAAGCATAATTTTATTTGAATCAAACATTATCAAACACTTTGTTGATGGATCTGATGTAATCAGCCTCATTCATTCCTGATCCAAGCGTGCCGCTGTCTCCTGAGTCAAGTTTACGTCGGTAATTCTCTTGTCGTTGTGTAATTCTTGGCTCAAGGTGCGAAGAAGCATGCGCCACTCCTCGTGATTTTGCTTGTCTTTTTCCAGTCTCCGCTGAAACAAGTTATTTTAAAAGAAATCGTGATCTAAATTGGTTAAAGTATCTCAATAAACCTATAAGTGGTAAGTTCAGGGGTTGAGAGCTCAACCAAAGGACTTGCCATTCAATAAATTTATATATATATATATATATATACGAACAAATCACACAGATTGAGCTAGCCCCAAAGTAAGTTCGAGACTTGTGTTATGGGATACTAACTCAACAATACTATATTTTATAACAAACACTTATAGACATCTACAGATATAAAGGTACTCACAATAGGTACGCGCTTTTAAGAAAAAAATAAAGTTATGGCTCATTGGCAAAACTTATTATAAAATTGACGACATTTTCGAGAATTATTAATTATGTCTTATATATATTGACATCGTACCTTACAATCTTCTTTTATTCAATTACTAGCTTTCGCCCGCGGCTCTGCCCGCGTCAATGTCGATCCCTCAGGAATAGTACTTTTTCCCCAGATAAAAGGTAGCCTATGTCCTTCTCCGTACTCCAGAGAACTTGTATGCAAAATTTCATGATGATCGGTTCAGTAGTTACGGCGTGAAAGCGTAACAAACAAACAAACAAACTCACTTTCGCATTTATAACATTAGTAAGGATAAGGATTGAACAAAATAATTTGCTTATTGCTTGTTAGCAATAAGCTAAATAGATTTAAGGATATGCCTATTATTTAAGATCTTATGTACTATATTTTATGTGAACAAATTAGGTATCATTATCATAAAGATCATTTTCCATCTTTACCTAACCGGGGCTCGCACCCGGGCGCCCTCGTGTCGCACCCGGGCGCCCTCGTGTCGCAAGGCTCGTGCCACGGAGCTCGCCAAATCGTAGCAACCGCTCGGCAAAATTACCCTGGCTCAAATAAGCATTGTCAACCAACGTGCTGCCGGCCTTTTTGGCGAGGCTGCCTCAGGGTGACAGTTTGCAGGGACTTTATAATTTGTAAATATTTATATTTGATGAGGTTTTAAGTTTTAATGTTAATGTGTGAATTCAAATCTCTATCTGATATCGCAAAGGAGCCAATGGGGTGGGCAGACGCATTATTGCTTATTAGGGAGAAAATAAAAAACGTAGAATGTGCCAGCTGCTTCTTTATCCGCGCAGATCGAAGCCGATCGAGGGATTGGGCTAAAATCTCCGGAATCATATCAATAGGCGATGCGGCTAGCAACCCATCACTATTTCATTCCATTTTCCACACGCCCTCCAACATGCTAAATGTGGCCATAAGGTCTTACAGACCTAGGCTCTGTCTACCCCGCAAGGGAAAGACGTGATACTATGTATAAAATCTAATAATAAGATAATAAGAAATCACACTCAGAATCACTCCTCAAATATGAATCTGCAGACCTGTTCCAACGTACCAGATCCATCCGCCGTTTCGTCAGCACGCATGTGGAAGCCTCCAGAACGCTTAAGGTATTCCTGGACGCGGTTGTGCCCGAACTGAGTATACGCGCGACGAACGATGTTCCCGATCTGGTCGGACATGGGGGAGTCTACTATATCCTTCAGGATGCTGTGGACGTCATCTAGATTGGCGGTAAGGAGAATGTAGCTGTGGGCTCCGTTGAGGACCAGAGTTGTGACTGAAACAAAATTAAAGATCCTCTTAAAAAGCGGGGAAACGCCATAAGTCATATTCCATCATCATTATCATCATCATAATCATCAGGTCTTTTAAGTTTCCACTACAGGAGCATGACCCTCTCTGTACTACCGGATATACCATTCGTGGCCAGAGCAGACAGAGGATTTGGCCTGCACTCTCCTCATTGGCCAGACGGGTTGGAGAGGTCTCATTAATGTTTATGAGCTTTGGTTAGCTTGTTCTTCCTATGTCGCCTCTTACGACCTCCATGGGAAGACTAGGAGTGGTCCTATTCTACGCTTCTGGAAACCAGACGGCTATTCCAGGATATACCTTATAAAACAAACCCTATAAAACCAAAATATGGCAACATCCACTACAGACCAATAGCTGACAATTAGTTAGACAACTTGAAAGTTAACAGCTATGAATCCAACACTACTACCTCTATCTTTGTAAGCATACGGCCTTAAGTTGTTTAAGTTACTTTATTTTACAGATTAGCAAGCATGGCATTGAGCCATATAACGGTACAATAGCTACGACCATATTAAGCACCAAGATGGAGACTGTGAAAGATGCGACATAATTTTCTATTTCATAACATTTTCTTCTTTTACCGTTTCCTTACGTTTCTGTATTCCATTTAATCCTGAAACACTGTAGGCTGAATATAAGTGGATATACTAGCGACAGATTTAGGGGGGCTAGCCGGGGTCTACGTCACGAGCACCAGCCAGGTTTAAGGAGCGACAGAATAACATTGTAGTACTCTGGAGTTGGAAACTATGGCTTCCAGTAGGGAGCAGCATAGTGCCTACCCACATGAAATGTCAGGGTGTGGGAGCATGGCTGCAGGTTTTAAATTTGCTCCAGTCGTTGTACGGTTCAGGGACTCAATTTTTGAACTGGTAGTGTCAATCGGCCAATTGTTGTCAACCTTCCGCATGATTATTCTTATTGGCTCTATTTTTTAATAATTGTTCGAATGGGTTTTCCGAATGGTCGCACGAGACCACACGGATGCGTACACAATGTCAAATATATATAATCCAATATCAACAATTTAAGTTTTGTTGATAGATTTAATTGTGTAGACAAAGATATTGTAGCACATATAAATATGTTTACATATTATAATAATAATTATATCCAAAAGGACAGCATTATCAAAAAGATTTTTTCTTGTTTAGCTCCTAGCTTTTTTGTAACACTCATCTGTAAAATGTAAATATTTAGTTTTTGATTCTCATCCAAATCTTCTGGCAACCACAACCATATTTTTTGCTGGCAAATCTAAGCATTTTAACTGTTCGCACGGTTCAAAAATATGATAATAGCAGAAACAATCGTCGATTTTATTCACATGTGAATGCGATCTGAGTGTTGACGCCACAGCGAGTGGCGAATCGATTCTACCAATTCAAAAATTAAGACCCAGAAATTGAAATGGCGCTGAAGGGGCTGTATCCTTATCCTTACTTCCTTACTATCCTAATATTATAAATGCGAAAGTAAGTTTGTTTGTTTGTTACGCTTTCACGCCGTAACTACTGAACCGATCATCATGAAATTTTGCATACAAGTTCTCTGGAGTACGGAGAAGGACATAGGCTACCTTTTATCTGGGGAAAAAGTACTATTCCTGAGGGATCGACATTGACGCGGGCAGAGCCGCGGGCGAAAGCTAGTAATTGAATAAAAGAAGATTGTAAGGTACGATGTCAATATATATAAGACATAATTAATAATTCTCGAAAATGTCGTCAATTTTATAATAAGTTTTGCCAATGAGCCATAACTTTATTTTTTTCTTAAAAGCGCGTACCTATTGTGAGTACCTTTATATCTGTAGATGTCTATAAGTGTTTGTTATAAAATATAGTATTGTTGAGTTAGTATCCCATAACACAAGTCTCGAACTTACTTTGGGGCTAGCTCAATCTGTGTGATTTGTCCGTATATATATATATATATATATATATATAAATTTATTGAATGGCCTTTTATCCCGGGAAAAAGTACTATTCCAGAGGGATTGACATTGACGCGGGCGGAGCCGCGGGCGAAAGGTAGTTCAATTTATAAAGTCGCGTCGCACACACATTACGTCAGGGCCCCCCTTTCAGGGATTTAGCCCGTCTACAAAATTTCTAGATCCGGAGCATTTTCGAAAGTAAACAGTAGGTACCTAAGCAAAAACATTCATCTCAAAATAACTAGGTATTAAAATTTTATTGTATTCCTCTCGAATACAAAGATCTGAAAAATACTTTCGATCAACAAATGAGAAATTACATTCTGTTGATACCATCTCCGATAATATTCAAATTACCGATTTCAATAGCAGTAGTACTTAGAAAATCTTTATCGCGCGAAAGTACTTTAAAAATAATCATTCAACCCATTGAAAAAGCGTATATTTTTTTTCTTTGGGTGAATGATTCTATAACGGCTTTTAAAATATTTCATTCTGTTCATTGAATAGAAATATGCCTTTTAGAATTCCCTAATTCCCTTTTCGGCGCGTTTATTTTCTCTTTTAGGTAATTTAAAATTATCTACGGTCTTTTGTATTAAACAATACTTATATAAGTATAATAAAAAAGAATTGGTTGTCTGTAAAGTCGGTTAACGGCCGATAATCTTAGGTGATAACCGTGGAAGAGTGATAGATGCGTCATAAGCCGAACGCGGCCGATCGTGCCTCTCTATTGCTTGTTCCGTGCTCTCGCTTGCACACGGAAAGTGACGCTTTTTCAAGCGTGCAGACGGCGTTCATCGATTTATGAGACTAGCTTTCGCCCGCGGCTCCACCCACGTCAATGTCGACCCCTCGGGAATAGTACTTTTTCCCGGGATAAAAGGTAGCCTATGTCCTTCTCCGTACTCCAGAGAACTTGTATGCAAAATTTCATGATGATCGGTTCAGTAGTTACGGCGTGAAAGCGTAACAAACAAACAAACAAACTCACTTTCGCATTTATAATATTAGTAAGGATAAGGATAGTAAGGATAAGGATATCACGTCAAAAATACCGGACAAGTAGTTGAACTTGCTTGAAAAGGGTTCCGTAAGATAAATTGATACCAGTATATGATACCAGGTAGGCAAGGCGAACGCTCCGTAGGTGTATCCAAATCAGTAGGTAGGTAAAATGTATTGGCACGGAAGCTTCTAAAAAAGGTCTTGCACATCGTCTTTCTTCATGATTGTCTAAAGAGTTATTTTTAGGGTTCCCTACCCCAAAAGGTAAAAAAAAACCCTTATAGGATCACTCGATTGTCCGTCTGTCTGTCTGTCTGTCTGTCGGTCTGTCAAGAGCCTTTTTCTCAGGAACGCGTTGAGGTATCAAGCTAAAATTCATATTAAATACTCAGGTCTACTGTCCCTTGGAGCTGTGCTTCCGACGCTGCTGCCCATCGCAAGCATTTTGAAGCTGGGGAAGGATAGGTATTTGTAGGATTTGGTTAATTGGACGTCATCATCATCAGGTCTTTTTAGTCTCCACTGCAGGAGCAGACCCTCTCTGTACTACTAGAGCCATACTTGGCCAGAGCAGACAGAGGACTTGGCCTACACTCTCCACGCTGGCCAGACGGGTTGGAGAGGTCTCTTAGATGTTCATAAGCTTTGTTTAGCTTGTATTTCCTAAGTCGCCTTCTACGACATCCACGGGAAGACTTGGGGTGGTCCTATTCTACTCTGCCGGATACCACACGGCTAATTGGACGTGATTGTATGTATTTATGAGTAAGTAAATACTTAGATAGATTAATTTTAAAAACTTTACTCACAAACAATGTAAACGGCAAAACTCATCTTGTACGTACAGCGATAACCGTTGAACTGTTACCTATCAGGCTATAACCAATGTACGCACATAAAACCTAGGTAAATAAGTTTTTATGTAACTAATTAGTTGTTATGTATTTAATTACAAATAATTTAACGCTATGCATCGAATGGCCGTATTTATTAAGTAGTTTATAACGGGTTTTAAATGGCCGCCGGCCACTACGAATAGTATGAGGAAGGTTATGTTACAGTTTATGAAAATTCAAAAATTCGGCATCCCCCAACTCCAAAATACCGTTATCTTGTAAAAAGCTGGACCGATTTTGATTAAACCTGCTTTTATATAAAATAAACCGCATGCAATTCGGTTCACCCGTATAGCTACGGTGCCACAGATAGACACACGGTCAAACTTATAACATCCTCTTTTTCCATCGGGGTTGATGAACAATACCTACCTACCAGCCCGACCGAGGCTAGTTGGTTGGTAGAACAGCTACGTTTTGAATTGCGCGCGGTAAGGCGGCTGTGCTACACATGCGCAAGCAGTATGACGGCAGATGCAAAATCTTCTGATGAATTTCCATTAAAATCAATTTGTTGATTGAAATATTCTTTAGAATCATTTTTTGTTATAAAGTAAGCTGCAACGAGTGCAACGACCATAATTTTTTTACCCGACTGCTAAGAAAGGTTGTGCGGGTTGTGCCTCGATCGAGCACACGTAGGTATCTTGTTTGTTTGTAAATTTTCTAGGTACCTCGTGTCTTCCAAACGACTGGATAGGGTTTTATTTTAAAGGAAAGGCAATCGGTGTTTTTGTTTTTGAAATGAAACTTATTAAACAATAAGTATCACAACCTTCTTTTTTGGTCAACAAAAGCTGTTTACATGTTACTTTCTTTGCCCATAAAAAATATAGGGCTATGACAGTGACACCGTCATATGACAATGACATTCCTTGATTGAGGTTAGAAATTGCCAACAATCGATTTTATTTACGAATAGAATAAACGTCTAATAAATACTTGAATACTTGTCGAAATTTATCACTAGATCTGTATTATTTACTTAGTGACGTACAATTTACAAATGTGCTTATAATTCAGGCTGTTGTTCATATTTATTTCACAATGTTTTGGCAGTGGTTCACGTAAGTTACATTTATTTATTTTACTAATTACCCGGTTCGGCTTTACATAAACGGAAAAGTATTGGAAAACCTATAATAAATATGCTAAAATCTACAGCCTCTTTCATGAAAACAAAATACATTTAAGTTTGTTTTTTCTGATGTTAATAAGTAATACAGTAAACTTTGTTTTAGCCTCCTGGTGATTCTACCGGTAATATTGATTGGCGTTCTCTCAATCGCTGCTTTCGTGCTGATCCCGTTGGCGTTCATATTCGCGTCATGGTACATGAGGATACGGGAGCGGAAACTGGAGAGACGTAATAGAGATGGAGCTAATGTTGCCTTCTTCCATCCGTACTGCAATGCTGGAGGTGGTGGGGAGAGAGTATTGTGGGTTGCTATCAAAGCATTTTTGGAAAGGTACATTACTATGGACCTAGAGCTTATCTGAGTCAGTCAGTCCATTGTCATCTCCTGTAGCCTAAATGGCTTGACTGATTTTGAAGTATGAGGCATCATTAGATTCGTGTTCTCCGACACTCCGGTGTCATGGCTATGTGACATCAGCAAAAAATCGATATGGTGGATGTAAACTGACAAAAAAGCAGACGGGTTTTTTTTTTTTAAAATCATTCAATTGTTTAAATTATTATACTAAATGATAGCTCATGTTTCAAATTATTCTGCATGTCTTTTACACATTGTAATAAAATTTGTTGGAGTACATTGTTGGAATTCTTGTACATTGATATGGGTATGATTTAAGCTATCATCAATTTAATTAGTTTTGAGTTTTTTAAATAATAGTGTTTGCCCGCAGAACATTAGATTTGTCACCAAAATGTGGTCACCAAGCAATATAAAACAATTCCACAATAAATCACTTAAAATCATCGAGATTTAGGATCTAGTACCAAATAAATATTTTTGTATGTATTATATTAGGTTTGTCCTAAAAAGTATTTATCCAAACTAATTAAAGAGATCATCAATAAATCATGTCACTTGAAAAATTCATAAGGCACCAAAAAAATTTAGGGTTGTCGTTATTATTGTTTCAGCCAAAAGAGTCTACTGTCCAGCAGTAGACTCTTTGGGGCTCTTTGGGGACATGGGCCTCCCCCAAGGACCTTAATTTCCACAGATAGTATAAATTTCAGTAATTATTTCTAATAACATAATTAATACTTTTCGCAGACGATGTCTCTATTTTGGTGTCATGTTCACACACAGTAGAACTGGAAAGCAAATTAAACGCTACAATACAAAAAATTACTGACTGGCTAGATAATCATAACTTACAACTCAATTTAAAGAAAACAAAAATTATACAGTTTAAACCATCACAAAAAAAGCCGCTACTTATATCTTATGATTTTAATAATATTAAAATAGAAGCCGTTAGTTCTGCTACTCTGCTAGGAATTGACCTGGATACAAATATGACATGGAAACCTTATATTCAAAAATTAAAAAATAGATTATGTTCTTTTACATATGCATTAAATCAATTAAAACGAGTGACAGACTTCAAAACTTCTCTTGTAGCTTATTATGCTTACGCGCATTCCGCATTATCATACGGAATAGTTCTGTGGGGAAACTGTTGTGAAGTGAGTGATATTTTTGTATTACAAAAGAAGTGTATTAGAATTCTTGAAAACATCGACCAAATGGCATCCTGTAGACCTTATTTCATAAAACACCAAATATTGACTCTAACATGCATTTATATACTAGAATCATGTAAATTTGTAAAAAAACATCACGATTTGTTCATACTCAGGGAAAATAACAATAAAAGGAATAATAGATATTTATATAAATTAAAACGTCCCCCTACTTGTATGGAATTAATTTCATCTAGCCCTCATCATATGCTAATAAAAATATATAATCATATCCCAAATGACTTAAAAGATATAAAAAGCCCTACCCTATTTAACAAACAACTTAAAAAATTCCTAGTAGATAAATGCTTTTACAGTATATCTGAATTCTTTGATGACAAACTCGGTTAACGAAGGGGCTTTGATTTCTCTACATTATTACGAATTAAATTATTATAAAAATTTTGAATTATTATAAAACTTTGGATTATTATGTAATTTTGAATTATTATGAAACTGAATTATTACGATGTATTTTATTAATTTATTGAATTTTATAAGTAAAATGGCAACTAGTCGCCTCTTATGTTTGCTGTGCCCTTACAGGGCGTCACTTGTACCTTTAAATCATTGATAACACCTGTAATAACTTGTGACTTGCAATAAAATCTGAATCTGAATCTGAATCTAAAATAATCAATACATATTGTAATAAATAACAATAACTGAATACTCAGCGCTGGTTTTGACTTTGAAGGGTGCCCTTTTTCTTTTCTGGCTAATAAGGCCATTTTCTGCTTTTCATTTTTTGATTTTCATTAAATTTATAAATTGATGTATAAAATCGCTAACTAATACTATTATTTTAATAACTAAACGAAATAAAATGTAGCTAAGTACTGTACTGTATTGTTGACATAATAACATATAAAAAGTAGTCGCAGTCAGGGACCGATAAATGATTATTTGGTGACAGATCTACCATTCTGAGCACAAAGCTATTAATCAAGTAATAAAACTATTATTAAAAAGAACGAAGTTAATATTCATCTAACGAACTACAATTTTATTGGTAATCCATCTCTTATTTTACAAATATATTAACATTAATTTGATAATTCATACCTGGGATCACTTTTTTTTTATCTGAGTGGCTATAGATCTATTTATTAGGTGATACAAGTTGATGATTAATATAAACTTTGGTGACAAAAAATATAGTTCCCCGTTGATATTATATATTAATTTTGCATCCTTCTGCTTGATCATCCTATGAAGTCGTGCTCATTTAAAAAAACACCCTACTTAAAAATAGATAAGAAGTAAACCTTAACTTTAAAGGTATCCCGACACAAACATCTTCATCTACACAGTAGAGACAGCCGAGCCAAAGACTATACTGGACAAAGTCCAAAACCAGTTCAATGTGAAGGTGGATCCATCGAAGATCACATTCATCCGGCTGCACATGGAGAAACTGATTGAAGCCAAGACGTATCCATACTTCACGCTGCTGTTGCAGAGTTTGGGGTCTATGGCATTAGGAATGGAAGCTTTTATGAAGCTCAATCCAGGTAATTTTTATGCCGTACATACATAATATCACGTCTTTAACCCTTACGGGGTAGACAGAGCCTAAAGTCATAAGACTGAGGAAAAAGGAAGAGGTGGAAAACGGAATCAAAATAGTAATGGGTTGCTAGCCGTATAGCCTATTGTCATGATTCTTTAGATTTACGCCCATTCCCTTGACCGTGTTCTACGGTCTGCGCGAGAAGAGAAGCAGCTAGTACATCTCCCAGACCAGCATGGAACATTATTATATTCTAATATATACTACTATATACATTATATATGAGAATTATGTCGTAGCTTTTATTATAGCCTTATTCGTGGATTATAGCTAATAATCTAGGATCAAATGTAGGAGTACTATGTTATGCTTTTCCGGTATTCTAGTATTTTTTGAAAACAAATAAGCCATAAAAACCATAAATCATGGGAATTTCTTCTTTTCCTGCACAGACCGTAGAAGCCGGCTGAGGGAATTGGCGAAAATCTTAGGAATCATGTCAATAGGCGACGCGACTTGCTATCCGCATCGAAATCTCATCATATGTATAGTGGTGTCATCTGTGACGTTTCCACGACGTTTCATACAAACCAGAGCTGCGCTGCAACTATACAATGATGGCGTTATGTGTAGGGCATGGAATACCGAAAAATTTTTCATACCGGTATTGATACCGGTATTGAATTTTCAAAAACCGGTATACCGAAATTTCGGTATTTTTTTAAATACTGCTAATTACTGTTTAAATAATATATATTGGTATATATTATTATATATACCAATAGCGTTTGGTAAGTCTTATTTCCGGAGAGCGATTCAAGTAGTTTTCTAGGCTGTGTGGTAGAAACACTTAAACTATCAATCACAAAATTAATAAAGGTAATCAAGAATACTAAAGAAAATACGTTATTTGATCTAAGAATTATTTAAATTGTTTCCTTGGCACAATTATTACAATTAAATATATATTAAAATTAGTTTAGTTAGAGAATACACCCCTCCTCTTCCTGTTTCTGTATATGGAGAAAGCTTTCGACTGTGTTTTTCGAGGGATGATATACCGGTATCCATGCCCTAGTTACGTGCAACATTTATCTAATATTACAAGTAATAATAATAAGCATTTTCGATTATAACCTTTATTCAGATTACACTTATAACGCGTAATATCTATTTTACGCTTTATCATATTCTAAATAGTCAAGTTTAACTAGCAGTAGACCTACCGCCATCTAGCGATGACTTTTGAAGCGGCTTTGGAAGCGGCATTCAACTTAGCCATTACCATTTTTGACGTCAACAATTGGTTGAGAAGTGAAATATGACAATGAATAAGTTTTCAAAGAAACCTATATTAAACTAGCTGTTTCCCGCGACTTCGTCCGCGGCAATTTCTGTTATTATGATTAATTAGTATAGATGAATAATTTTTCCCCGTTTTCAAAACATTTTTTATTGATGCTTCGCTCCTATTGGTCGCAGCGTGATGTTTTATAGCCTATATAGCCTAAAGCCTTCCTCAATAAATGGACTATTCAACACAAAAATAATTTACCAATTGGAAACCAGTAGTTTCTGAGATTAGCGCGTTCAAACAAACAAACAAACTCTTCTCAGATTTATAATATTAGTATAGATATAGATAAATGTTTTGTTTAATTATACTATCTATGATGCTTTTATGCCAAGACAGACAATTTACGTTGATGATAATACCTTATTTTCAGACATCTTCATAGACACAACAGGCCATGCATTCACATACCCAATCTTCCGATACTTAGCTCAATGCCCAGTGGGCTGCTATACGCACTATCCAGTGGTGACGTCAGCGATGACCAGGAGGGTTAAACAACGCATCATTGGATACAACAATTCTAGCATCATTGCTAGAAATCCTATATTCACTTGGGTGAAGCTTCTCTACTACAAGATCTTCAGATGGGTAAGTAGCTATAGGTCTGGCGTTCAACTGAGTCTGTTCCTGAGGTATGGGAGGTGCGCGGGAGGGTGTCCGGGAGGGTTTGGACAGACATGTCACCCATCCCGTGCCGCTCCTTTACCTCAGGAAACGAATTAAGCGCTAGGCTCCTATAAATAGAAACTCGTCTTTTAAATTTTAAGAGTTCCGTATCCAAAGGGTAAGTACCCTATTAATATGGCGCCGCTGTCAGTCTGTCATCACAGGCGAAATTTTCATTGACCAGATGATGTATTTCTGTTGCCGCTGTAATAACAAATACTAGAATTAAATAAAACACATATACTAGAACCGAATAAAATAAATACATACAACAAACATGTTTTTTGCTTGTTTTTGCTCGATATTGATAAATAAATATATACGGACAAATCACACAGATTGAGCTAGCTCTAAGCTAGCCTCAAAGTAAGTTCGAGACTTGCTATGGGATATTAACTTAACGATACTATATTTTATAAAAATAACATATATATATAATGTGGTTTAGGACCCAATCTTTTATAATTATGAAATAAAAGCCAAATTGTGTTGCTCTGAAAAGAGGTTATGTTTATTAGACATTTCAACCTTACAATATACTCTTAGGAAAAATATAATTAAATAGAATATCTTACCTGAAAAGAGAAACAACATTTTATGCTAATTATTTCACTAAACTATTTTTAATATCTATCTTAGATCTTAGAGTAATCTTTTTATGACATGCACAATCATTCACAATACCATAGACAAACATCCGAACTGTCATTATGGAAGACCCAATTTTAATTCATATGGCAGACCTAAATACTAATTGAAATGGTATTATGAAAGACCCAACTTACATATTGATAAGAGTAATATGGAAGACCTACCTTATATATTCAAAAATAACAATGTAACCTAACGAAGCTACAAAGAGGTTCGTTTACATCTCCCCCCCTTAAAAAAAAATATAATGTATATAACATAGTACTATGAAGTAATACAAACTAAATCTTAAAACTATTTAAAATCATGTTCATACGGAACAAGTTTTGTTATATGAAAAAGGTTGGACTCGGCTTTTTTATGCCCTGTATCTATTCTATAAATTGAGTTTGATATTTTATCCAAAACTTGAAACGGCCCAATTTTTATTTCATCTAATTTTTTTCTGTTCAATTTATTGCCGTTTTCTACATATACATAGTCGCCTTTATTTAGTACAAGTTCTTTCCTATTTTTATCAAAATATTTCTTATTGTAGTTGTGTGATTTAATACTGTTTTTTAAAGCAATTTTTCTATCATGTTGTAAATCGTTTTGAGTAATTTTATCTTTTAGTTCTTTTGGTAAAATATTTTCATTTTTTCCTTCTAACAAATATTTAGGAGAATAACCTGTCACCGTATGTTCTGTTTCATTATATCTTTTCGTACATTCGTGGGCGATAGTGGTCCATGCTATTTTGTCCTTCTTTTTTTCATTTATCTTACATCTAATTTTGTTAACTAAGGTTTGATTTAATCTCTCATTTAATCCGTTTGAGAATGGTGAATTAACCGCTGTAAAAATAATAGGTATATCTTCTTCACTCAAAAATTTTTTAAATTCGTTTGAGTTAATACCCGGATATTGATCAGTTAAAATTAGGCCAATTTTATTACCTTGTGATACTTTTTTGACAAGTTTTATGAAGTCATTTGAATTTTGGGTTTTAGAAGTTAAAATAAACGCGTATCTCGTAAAGTGATCAACTAGAAGGTGTAAATATGTTTTCGTGGACCGTGCGCCACCAAATCCACCAATTGTGTCAATAGATACTATCTCAAATGGGAAAGTAGCAGGACCTAGATGAGACATTAATCCAAATTTATATCTTCGTCTTGTTTTATTCTTAATACAAATTTCACAACGCTCACAAATTTTTTTAATATTTTGAGTTAAATTTTTTGCACTGTAAAACGGTTTTATTATCTTTTCCATTTGTTGTATTCCTATGTGACAGTAAGAATAATGGATATGTTTTATCATTATTTTACTAAATTCTTCAGTCAGTATAATCTTTTCTTTCTTGCCATTTTTAATATAATATATTTCATTTTTTAAAATTAATTTATTTGTATTCTGTTTGATATTTTCGTTATTTTTCTGATCGTCCTGTATATCTTTTAATTTTATACAGTTCACAATTTTTAAACATTCGACATAATCTTCAGTGGGTTCTAGTACTGGATTTCGACTTAAACTGTCAGCTTCTAGGTTATATTTTCCAGGAGAATATTTTATTTCGAAATTGAATTGGGATAGATAATATGTTAGATCTCCTAACTCTTCATCAGTCCTAGCTTTTATATTCATTTTTTCGAGAGGTTTATGATCCGAAAATACTGTAAATTTTTTTCCTATTAGCCAATGCTGCCAATATTTTACGGCTTCTTTAATCGCTAAACACTCTAGATAAATAGCTTTTTTCTTTTTTTGAGAGTCATTTAGCTTCTTTGAAAAATATGCACACGGTTTTTCTTCTCCATTTTTTTGTATTTGTTTTATGACAGCACCTATGCCTTGTATACTAGCGTCGGTATAAATATGTATTGGAAGATCTGGGCGAAAGATTGCCAAGATAGGTTTTTCACAAAGAAGTATTTTTATTTTATCAAAAGATTCTTGACATTCTATAGTCCAAATAAACGGTTGTCCTTTTCTCAATAAATTGTGTAATGGATCCAATATGATTGAGATATTTGGGATATACTTCCCATAGAAATTAATTTTCCCCAAAAACTGACGGATATTTTTTCTAGTTTTAGGAATAGGAAATTTTTTTATAGCTATTAAATTATCTTTTATTGGACTTACTGTACCATTATGAAGGATATGGCCTAAATATTTTACTGTATCCTGAGCAAACTTACACTTTGAAAATTTTAATTTTAAACCTTCTTTTAAGATAGCTTCTAATAACAATGATAAATGCTTAATATGGTCTTCAAATGTCTCCGAAAAGACCAAAATATCATCAATAAAATTTACAGTAAATTCCGTCAGTTTATGCTTCCTAATAATACTGCTCAATATTCTTTGAAATATAGCCGGGGCAGTTTTTAGACCGAACGGTAAACACGTCCACTGATAGTGGCCTTCTTGTGTAACAAAAGCAGTTTTATGCCTGTCTTCGATTTTCATAGGTATCGACCAAAAAGCAGAATTAATATCTAAAGTTGTAAAGAATTTACATTTACTGGCCTTAACCATCAAATCCTCAATCAAAGGAAATGGTTGTGATTGCGGAATAATAATCTTATTTAAATCGCGAAAGTCAATGCATAATCGTGATTTCTTACCTTCTTCTTTCTTAAACGCCAAAGTCACTGGAGCAGCAAAAGGACTGTATGACTCTTCTATTAGTTTATTCTGTAACAGTTTTGATATTTGATGTTCAATTTCTTTCATATCTTCCATAGAACACCTATACGGTCTTTTACTGCAATATTTATCTATAGATAAATCGATATGCGCTTCATATCCTTTTACAGTTCCTATGTCGTATTTATTTTTTGCAAAAAGTGCCTCGTATTTATAGATAAGTCTATCTATTAATGACTGCTTCTGCTGATCTAGATGATTTATTTGAATGTTAAACTTTTCTACTTCTATGTTTTCATTATAGTTTATTTTATATTCATAATGTTTTAAATTTTTATTATTAGTAGTATTTAGTTCGGTATTAATGTATTTTTTTTCTTCACTTTTATTTTCCGTCTTATTGTTTACGTTACTTAAAGATTTCGGTATTTTTTTTTCTTTTTCTAGTGTAACAATTTTTTGTATAATATTATCTTTTTCAAAGTTATATATTTTTTGTGTTATTTGCAATTTATCATCTTGAATCAGCTGGAACTGTTGTATACAATCTAATCCTATTAAAAAATCATAATCAAAATTTTCTTCGTCGATCACAAAAACGCTTAAACATTTTTCAATTTCGAAAATTTTTATTTGAAGACTAACAATTCCTATTGATTTTTTTACGCCATTAATCGTTTTTAACCCCGCATTATTTCTATTTTCATAACTTGAGTTTTTTTTTAAAGATAGTAACTTTGAATTAATTAAGGACACATTAGAACCCGAATCATAGATTCCTGTAGTCTCCAAGGTGTCATTTATCACTATTTTAATTTTGATCAATGGCGGGATTATAAGTTTTTTGGATCAAGTTCATTTAACTCAGTCTCTAATTCAGAATTGTTAACACTCCTAATTTGATCTTTTTTTTCCTATATTATTATTATTTTTATTTTTATACCAACATAAGGATTCCGGGTGGTAGCGGTTTCCTTTGTTTTCCTTTTCACAAATTTTGCATGGAGCTTTTTGTTCTTTTTCTTTTATTTTATTTTCAGGTGATCCTTTTTTCTCCCAATTTTTTTTATTCACTAAATGTTCTAAACCTCTAATATTATTGAATAAATCCTCAGTTTCTTTTAAATCGTTTCTGTCTATTTTGTCCACCACAAAATTTGGTAGTCCAGTAGCAATTAAATTAATTAATGTAGATTTATCCATTGATTTATTTATTTCCAACAAAAGTCTTTCCTTCTTTAAAGCATACTCTAATAAAGAACCTTGTCTATATTTATATAAAATAGCATACCTGACCGGAGACCAACCTTTATCTGCATATGTGTCGCAAAAACTGTTTTTCCATAATACCCATTCAGAATTTACAGTGTGTTTAATAAGCATGGAACGATACCAGTCTTGACAAGAAATCTCTAGAAACAACCTTAGAGCTTCAATCTTCTTAATATCTTCACATATTCCTAGGCGAACACATTCCGCTTCAAAAATAGTCATCCACTGTGATGCATTTGTAGTTTTGCTGTGGAATTTATCTAATACAAAGTTTTCCGTTAATTTTCTCATATTTTCCGATTTGGATGTGTCCTTTTTCTCAGTGAGACTCTGTAAGATTCTCGTTAAAGCTTCTTCTGAAATTCCTGCAGGCGGATTCTTTTTCTGTGTCTCTAACATAGTTTCTTCCAGTAAATATCCCTTGAACTGCATATTTCCGTCTTCATCCATATATATCTTACTCATTTCCGGTGTAACCTTAACCCATACATCTCTTTTTTCATGTCTCTTTTGTAATGTGTCTTTGACTTTTTGATAAGTTTGAGTATTTTTGATGGCATCATGTAGTTTTATAGGCTGGTACTTTTCTGGGATTAAAAAGGTGCGGTTTTCGGTATCCGTTATAGATGTAATACAAATTATGTTTGACTTTGGTTCTTCAGTACTTGCTCTTACTACAAATTGGAATCTCAATTTCTCCATAGCTTTTTTTTTTATCAGCTATAAAAAATGTTGTTTTATAATGTGGTTTAGGACCCAATCTTTTATAATTATGAAATAAAAGCCAAATTGTGTTGCTCTGAAAAGAGGTTATGTTTATTAGACATTTCAACCTTACAATATACTCTTAGGAAAAATATAATTAAATAGAATATCTTACCTGAAAAGAGAAACAACATTTTATGCTAATTATTTCACTAAACTATTTTTAATATCTATCTTAGATCTTAGAGTAATCTTTTTATGACATGCACAATCATTCACAATACCATAGACAAACATCCGAACTGTCATTATGGAAGACCCAATTTTAATTCATATGGCAGACCTAAATACTAATTGAAATGGTATTATGAAAGACCCAACTTACATATTGATAAGAGTAATATGGAAGACCTACCTTATATATTCAAAAATAACAATGTAACCTAACGAAGCTACAAAGAGGTTCGTTTACATATAGATACACATCCAAGACCCAGGCCAATCTGAAAAAGATCATTTTCCATCTTGACCTGGCCGGGGATCGAACCCGGGCACTCCGTGTCGCAAGCTGGCGTGTCGACCGCTACACCACGGAGCATTGATAACGGCTACATGTAGACATTTGAAATATTTAGTTATACGTATATTCACTTTAAAAATAAATAATTAATTCATGTTTAAGGGGGCCTCCTATACAACAGACATGATTTTTTTGCCGTTTTTATATATAAACTAGCTTTCGCCAGCGGCTCCGCCCGCGTCAATGTCGATCCCTCGGGAACAGTAGTTTTTCCCGGGATAAAATGTACCCTATGTCCTTCTCCGTACCCCAGATAACGTGTATGCAAAATTTCATGATGATTGGTTCAGTAGTTACAGCGTGAAAGCGTAACAAACAAGAAAACAAATAAACAAACTCACTTTCGCATTTATAATATTAAGTAAAGTAAGGATAAGGATAAGCTGGGAGGTACGGAACCCTTCGTGTGCAATTCCGACCCGCAGTTGGCCGGTGTTGTTTGAGTGTAAGGTTTATCAACGTGGTGAGTGTCTGTTGCAGCTGTACCGGCTGGCGGGTAAGTGCGCCGACGTGGTGATGGTAAACGGCAGCTGGACCGAGGGCCACATCAACGACGTGTGGGCCGTGCCCTTCCAGACCTACAGGGTGTTCCCGCCTTGTGACGTGAGTTTTGTGTTTACATCTTATCTCCAACTAGCTGTTGCCCGCGACTTCGCGGCAATTTCTGTTATTATGATTAATTCGTTTTTTTATTCGTATAGATGAATAATTTTCCCCCGATTTCAAAACATTTTTTATTGATGCTTCGCTCCTATTGGTCGCACCGTGATACTCTATAGCCTAAAACCTTCCTCAGTAAATGGACTACCCAACACCGAAACAAATTTTCAAATTGAAGCAGTAGTTTTATTTTTTTACTTAATGTTGGATTAGACATTTGTCTCCCATCTCACCTGATGGTAAGTGACGATGAAGACGAGGATGTTACATGCCTATCCAAGAGATACCCATTTATTCTACTTTTGAATATCCCGGTACTGTACTTGTCTGGGAATATATACGCAGGCAGTTCATTCCACACCTTAGCTACTCGAAGTTATTATTTAAATAAAAGCTATATAATAGTTTATCGTAGTTCCTGAGATTAGCGCGTTCAAACAAACGAATAAACTGTTCAGCTTTATAATATTAGTATAGATGGGGCCGATTTAGAAGCACGTCTAACCGTCGGTTTATTTTGTACTTAACCCATACCTTACTCACCCACACGGTGTATTCCGAAGAAGGACAGCATGAGCTTCAGAATATTGCCCAGTGCGTAGTGCTTGTAGTCCTCTCAGGCTCAGGATAAGCCGATCCGAAGAGATCCAAATGCTTATCAACCAACGAGTCACAAAGACACAATATGTGTCTCCTTGTCTCCTCCGATTTCTTATATGCTCTACATAGTGGGCTTTCGGGCTTTTGTGTTTAGATATCATCCGGTCCTTTTTAGTCTCCACTACAGGAGCACGACCCTCTCAGTACTACTGTAGCCATACTTGGCTAGAGCGGCCAGAGGACTTGGTCTACACTCTCCACGCTGGCCAGACGGGTTGGAGAGGTCTCACAGATGTTTAAAAGCTTTGTTTAGCTTATATTTCCTAAGTCGCCTTCTACGACATCCACGGGAAGACTTGGAGTATTTAGTCAACAAATCTTTCGTCTTTATATAATTTACATAATATTGTAACGTGGTTTGGGTTCGGGATTTGAAGTAAAACCACGGAGTACATACAGAGTGGAGACGGCGTTAGCTACTGTGCACTGTGATTCCAACTAGGTCCTGACGTCATCACGTTAACATCGAGAGTAGGCGTGGCCTATTAGTCTGCTATTGTAGCTGTCAATGTTCGTACGTGGTTCGTTCTGTGCACACAGTGAGATTTTCGGACTTATCTTGTTTTTTACGAAGAAAATCATGAAGTGTTGCATTATATCATGTAAAAACTACTCAGATAAACGTTCAGATGCTATGGAAGGAATCACATTTCATTTGTAAGTATATTTATTCGTAATTTACTGAAATTATTCTAGAAAAATCTTTTGGCGACGTTCCGTGCTACTCATCGTTAGATGGCACCACTTTGCGTAATGGGACGTATGAACTATAAAAATATATTAAAGCTAATTATCGTAATAAATAATAACCATAAGTACTGAAATATGTTCTAAATTTATTACCTTGACAAAAAGATTATGTTTATGTTGTTTCATAATTCTCTTTTCAGCAATGCGCCACCTGTAGTCAACGTTGAATAATAGTGAACGTCAAGATGACGGGACTCCGCCCGGTTTTGCGAATATGAATATGATGTGATTAGGATGTAGTACCATATTAGTGCTATTTTATACTTACATAATAACATTTTATTATGGAGACAGTTTTATTATGGAGGTTAGGCTCTCTCTACCCCGTAAGGGAAATAGACGTGATAATATGTATGTATGTTTTAACATTTTGGTTTTGCACTTAATTTTTAGGCAAAGGTAAATTAAAACAAATTCAGTGTAGAATAACCTCCATAATAAAACTGTCAAACAAACGCCTAAGCAAATTGTAAGAGCAGTATAATGCTACTTGGCTTTGAAATTCACTTTTTCCTCGGGAGCTTATTCGTTTATTTATTTATTTATTTGTCAAACATGTGTTACAATGTGTTAAATAATATAAAAGTAGGAATCAACATGCTTACCGTTAGAGTGTACAAATATTGAATCAGATGAGCTACTGTTAGTACAACATAAAATAAACAATAAATAATATTAAATTACAAAATAAGTCAATATATGTACAATAAGCACAAAAAATATATAAATAGAGAGATAAAAAAAAACCACTAAATTTTATCATTAAAAAACGCATTAATATCATAGTAACACTTCTGGTTTAGGAATGATTTCAGTTTTTTCTTAAATAAATTTATATTTAATGTTTTCTATTCCTTAGGGATTTTATTATAAATTTTGGGAACAGAGCTGTTTTTGATTGATGTAGACAAAGTCTATCGCCATTTCTTCTGTTTCTTGCACACACATCCGATATACGTTTGAATAAATGGGGATTATTTTGAACAAATACAGCTATCTCAAATATATACAGTGATGGCAGTGTAAGTATTTTATATTGTTTAAAATAAGATTGACAGCTATCAGTGCTTTGTAGACCAAACATAGAGCGGATACACCGTTTTTGCATTTTTAAAACCAATTTTTTATCTGTAGAATTTCCCCAGAAAAATCGTTGAAAATATTTTTTATTTTTACAATTGAAGTGTTTTTTAAGAACTGAATTGTGGTCCCGCCATTTTGATATTATAATAGCGGGACCACTTTCTTTGTTGAATATCTTGAAATCATTCTGAGTGTACAATTTTATTATAGCACGTATGTAAGTATAAAATAGCACTAATATTACTACGTACGTAATGGTACTACATCATATTCACAAAACCGGGCGGGGTCCCGTCATCTTGACGTTCACGAATAATAGCCATACATGGCAAAATGTCTAGGGTTGCCAACCACCTAGTTTTCGCTAGTTAATACTTTTTACTGTTTTATCAAAAGACAGTATACAAAATACTGTTTTCTCAACCGCTGATAAAACTACGATTGGATTTTGAAATTTTATAAAAAGTTACATGGAAGATGAGGGATTAATGATGTTTCTGAGCACCCCGAGAGCATTTTTCATCAAAGAAACCTACTTTCAGTGAGTGCTCACCCCATATGCAGACAGCATCGACCACAATTCTTTCATAGGTTTTTTCCAAATCTACGAATACGCAGTACATTTTTTGACCTTTGGCCAAAAAATTCTCCAAAATGAAAAAGACATGCAAAAGACCTGCCAGTCTATTTGCTAACTTAGTGTACAACGTTTTGATGGTCACTTCAAAATACATTTTGATGGTCACATCAAATACATCTTATATAAAAATTAACAATATCATACGAAAGCCGCAATGCATTTTGAAGTGTTTATCAAAACGTTGTACACCGAGTTAGCAAATAGGCCGGCTGATCTGTACATCCCATTCCTTTTCTGATCCCGCTAGTTAGTTAAGTTAGTTGTAAATAGAACTTTTGTACATGTTGTATCATTTTTTGACATTCATACAAATCGAATATTGCACTTTGGCGTTACGTGATACTTTTTTAATTGATTGAGATTATGTCTGTTAATGTAGATTTTTCATGGTAAGAAAAAAATTAATGGCTATTCTTAAGCTTATTTACACTCCATGCTATGATTATTAAATCATAATACTTAAAGAAATATATGATCGAAGCATAATAGTATTTGATTTTTACTATTGGAACCAATATCTCCCTATGTCCTTTATTATTAATGATGGAAAAATGTCATGCGATCGATGTAATTTCTTGATAAGATCAACGATCAACAAAAGATCAATCCACCAGTTTGTATATTTTTTTGACATGTGGGTCAAAAAAATATACAAACTTGTGGCGGCGTCGAAGGCAGGCTAGTACTACTACTAGCTCAAGTCACCTCTAGTATGGCTAAGTTTTGGGTGGCCCGTGCGTCAACTCGTATGCTGCCTGGATTTTGACTACTCTTTTACATGATATGGTCACTGACACTATGGTTTTATTATGGAATTTGATTAATTATCTATGACAAAAAACAGAAAGGAAATAATTTACATAAAACATATTGATTCTTTGTTTTTGTGGCTGTGAAGATGTAGTCTCCAATTAAACGATTGCTTTGAACAGGTACAGAACTATACTATATACAACAATATTATGTTATGTTTGTGGAAAATTTTAAATTTATATGTTTCTAACCATAGTTTTACCAGCAGTCGTGAAAACAGTGTTTTGCAAACTCTCTTATAATAGAACAGTAAAAAGCATTAACTAGCAAAAACAGTATTATACTGTTTTTAACAGTCTGGTTGGCAACCCTAATTACTCAGCTATCCGACACTAGACGTCAGTAGGTGTTAGGGACATCTAGTGACGGATAGATAAACTAAAAAGAAAAATCAACATCGACCTTATTAAGTAGTTGGGCTATTCGCCGCTAGATGGATATAAAGGAGGGAGTGAGACAGAGCAAGTAGAGTGAGACAGATAATACTCCCCTCACCCCCTGTAAGTGCCACGCATTGTTTCATAGAAAATATTCCTTAGGGCAACTCCTCTTCGTATGTACTCCGTGAGTAAAACACCAAACTCTTCAGAGGGAATTTATTCACTACGGAATCCCAAAACTGACACTTGGTCTTCCGACATGTCGAATATCCAAAAAGCAGGATGGAAAATGTATGAGCGCGTCAGACTATATTCGGAGACGTTCTAGACTATTCTATTCTGGGAGCGTCGCGACAATATTCTTCTAGATTGTTTTAGTACTCTTGATATTATTCTAGATAACGTTAAGGACTAGTCGTAAGTATTGTTTACTAGCTTTCGCCCGCGGCTCCGCCCGCGTCAATGTCAATCCCTCGGGAGCAGTACTTTTTCCTGGGATAAAATTTACCCTATATCCTTCTCCGTACCCCAGACAACGTGTATGCAAAATTTCATGATGATCGGTTCAGTAGTTACAACGTGAAAGCGTAACAATCAAACAAACAAATAAACAAACAAACTCACTTTCGCATTTATAATATTACTAGCTTTCGCCCGCGGCTCCGCCCGCGTCAATGTCAATCCCTCGGGAGCAGTACTTTTTCCCGGGATAAAATGTACCCTATGTCCTTCTCCGTACCCCAGATAACGTGTATGCAAAATTTCATGATGATCGGTTCAGTAGTTACAACGTGAAAGCGTAACAAACAAACAAACTCACTTTCGCATTTATAATATTACTAGCTTTCGCCCGCGGCTCCGCCCGCGTCAATGTCGATCCCTCGGGAATAGTACTTTTTCCCTGGATAAAAGGTAGCCTATGTCCTTCTCCGTACTCCAGAGAACTTGTATGCAAAATTTTATGATGATCGGTTCAGTAGTTAAGGCGTGAAGGCGTAACAAACAAACAAAGAAACTCACTTTCGCATTTATAATATTATAGTAAGGATTACAATTTTATTATGTTTCAGGTAACCGAACTGAAGAAATTAAACTCACTAGTGAAGGAGTCGGATCCCATTCGCATTCTATCTGTAGCACAATTTAGGCCAGAGAAAGACCATCCCCTTATGTTGCAAGCCATGTACGAGTTAAGAAACCTTCTGATAAAGAACGAGATGCTGTGGAATAAGGTAATACCGCTTTTCATTTCACCATGACTATTTCACTTCTTTTCAACCCGCAAGGGAAAATTACTATATCGTTTTTTTTTTTTTTTTTTTATTTGATTACTGCATATACCTTTTATTTTTAAAATGACAGTAATTAAACCTAATTATATACAAAATAATCGTTGTTTCTTGATTGGATTTTATGATTGTTCAATTTTTTTTTTTTTTTTTTTTTTATATATACGGACAAATCACACAGATTGAGCTAGCCCCAAAGTAAGTTCGAGACTTGTGTTATGGGATACTAACTCAACAATACTATATTTTATAACAAATACATATATCCCAGGTCAATCTGAAAAAGATCATTTTCCATCTTGACCTGGCCGGGGATCGAACCTGGTCACTCTCGTGTCGCAGGCTGGCGTGTTGACCGCTGCGCCACGGAGCTAGTCAATCAATCGAATCATTTATTTGCATGAATACAAGAAATACATAAATATCTTAATATTATTAAAATGATAAAGTATTCAACCCTTTTTGGGCGTGCAAATTGTATTAATTTCTTACTTAGTATATTTCCATTAAAATCATATCATTTATTGCAAAAAACATATATATATTACACTGATATTTAAAGTTAAAATATTCTTGAACACTAATCAAAATCAAAACGTTTATTCAGAAAATAGGGTTTTGCAGGCATTTTAAAGGATCTCATTTAGTCATATTTATATTATTACTTAATGTGCAAAAGCTACAGACTACTAGCGTTTCGGAACCGACCACTGCAGAGAAGAAACGCCAAAAGAAACTCTTTTCAACAGTATTGGTCGCCTACTCGCCTGAAGGGCTTTTTTATTTCATCATCTATCTTTATCATTTATCATCTAATTTCTTCATTTATATTTTTTTTTTTCATTTTATGATTACAATTTCTATTATGTACATTATTATTTTTTGCAACATATTACGTTAGCGATCGAGTGTGCAATTTTACATTATACACAGTAGTCTCAAAGAGGCCGAGCAGACCTGTCCCCCCTAGCAGCATCCGTTCACGAGTTGAACTATAAAAACACCTTTCATTCAGCCAATTTGTTATTGTTCGTTTAAACTGCTTTCCATCTAATTTTCTCATTTGCAATGGAATCTTATTATATAGCTCAATACACATGTTATAAGCATTTTTTGAGTAAATGTTGCATGTTCTGTTCGATCGGACGAATAAATTTACTGGTTACGTTGCTTGCCTACTTTTCATATGAGTAAGTGGTCAAAACTGGTGTTACATTTTTAAGCTGCCTATAGGCATCTGACATAGCTAAACGACTGCCATCTAACGATGACAGCTGGGCGGGGCGATGGTCCCGATGGTCCAGTGGCTATGAGCATCATGAAGGCTACATATGTTAAGCAGATCCGGGCGCGGCCCCACTGGGATAGGTGACCGCACTTGGCATAAAAATATATCGAGCTCCTCCGTGCTTCAGAAGGCACGTTAAGCCGTTGGTCCCGGCTGTCGTCATTTATGATCGCGACTCCGTTCGCGTACAAGTCGCGGGCACAGCTAGTGGTTATATAAATCCTATGTAATGTATATACAGCGTGTAAATGTACCCTCGACATTTACTTAAAAGGGTGACTCAGCCCATCAATATGAACAACTTTTCCTATGGGACCAATGCTGGGAACTCAAAAACAATTTCGTCATTTCCATACAAAAGAGTTCCGCCGCCCGGCCAGTTTGTATGGGAAGGTCGAATTTTTTTTGAGTTCCCAGCATTGTTCCCATAGGAAAAGTTGTTCATATTGGTGGGCTGAGACACCCCGTTAAGGGAATGTCGAGGGTCAATTTACACGGTGTATGTATGAATGCTATTCAAAGCAAATAAATGGTATTGAATTAAATTCTTAATGTAAATTTATTTTACAGATTAAATTAGTCCTGGTTGGGTCCTGCCGCAACACAGAAGACGAAGAACGAGTCCAGAACTTGAAAGATCTGGCGAAACACCTGTCCATAGAGAATTCCGTGCAGTTCGTGGTGAACGCACCGTTTGCGAGACTGTTGCAGTTGTACCAGACGAGCAGTATCGCGCTACATGCGATGTGGAATGAGCACTTTGGCATCAGTAAGTAGTTTGTAGGGAAAAGACTACCAGAAAAAAGACTACTACGAGCTTGATTCCTCACTGCTGACTTACTTGCTTGTAAATTACTTCATCATCATCATCATCATCAGGTCTTTTTTTATTAGTCTCCACTGACACTCTCTGTACTACCGGAGCCATACTTGGCCAGAGCAGACAGAGGATTTGGCCTACACTCTCCTCGCTGGCCAGACGGGTTGGAGAGGTGTAAATTACTTGCGGAATAATAATTTAAGACCAATTTGTTATATTAATAACTAGCTTTTGCCCGCGGCTCCGCCCGCGTCAATGTCGATCCCTCGGGTATATTACTTTTTCCCGGGGTAAAAGGTAGCCTATGTCTTTCTTCGCGCACCAGAGAACTTGTACGCAAAATTTCATGTTGATCGGTTCAGTAATTACGGCATGAAAGCGTAATAACAAACAAACTCACATTCGCATTTATAATATTAGTAAGGAAGGATTTGAGTGCGTTTGACCTCTATCTTGCCTGATAGGAAGCAACGATGAGGTCTAGGGTGGTACACGCAAACTCAAATAATGCCTATTCACTCTTGCTTTGAAAACCCCTAAATTTATCGAGTCGAGAAACTGTGACGCGGGGAGGGAATTCCATTCTTTCGCGGTTCGCATAATAAAGGAGGAGGCGAATCTAGAGGTACGATGAACAGGAATATCGACCACGTACGGGTGGAATCCCTGCCTATGCCTTGCGAAGATGGAATGATACAGCGGTAATTAGATCGTACAGTTCCTGTGCGCACTCACCACACAGGAACCGTCATAGATAGAGACTTGAAAATTTCACAGATTTTGCAAGCGTAATAAAAAAAATATGTAACTACAATATGTTCAACACATTACTTTTTTAAAATTGTTTTTCTTTTCTAAAATGTGTTAGTTAAATACTAAATTAATGTCACTCCAAAATTCTTGTTTATTATATTTTTCATGTAATCTATCCAATCAATTGGGTAACGAAAAATACGAATCTCAAAATAAAAAATAAATCCGTAACTGTACTGACAATCGACTTCTAGCCGATGCTAATAGGTTGCACCTAAGTTTAACCACTGATGTGCGGCTGCACCTAGTTCTAGCCGCTATGATGAAGGCTATACCTTGTTCTAACCGAATATAGGTAGGATATACCTAAGTCTAACCGCATGTGCCCGGCTGCACCTAGTTGTAGCCTGCTAGAACTAGGTGTATCCGCACTTCGCCTATTAGCCGTAACATATATATTATTTTATGCATCTGTGTCTATAATGTTCTAGTCTAATTCCCAGGCGTAGTAGAATGCATGGCAGCGGGTCTCATCACGATTGCGCATCGCTCAGGAGGGCCATTGGCCGATATCATCGAAACCTCTGAGACCTCTCGTACCGGGTTCTTAGCGGCCGAGCCGGACGAATACGCGCGAGCGATACTGGAGGTCATTGCCCTGCCGCCAGAAGAAAGGAAGAGGATCGTTGAAGCAGCCAGGTAATGATACGTAACGAATAGAAACGAAGATTACGTTTCGCCGAAAGAGTTGTTTCGGCAAAACGTGACCAGTTTTTCTTATTTCTAACGGTCGGCTAAATCGAAGGTATTTTGAAAAACAAAACAGCTTCTACGTAATGAGCAGAAACAAAGATAACGTTACGCCAAAAGAGTTGTTTCGGCTAAACGTGATCTTAGTTTTTCTTATTTCTAACCAAATTAAAAGTAAAGTATTTTGAAAAAAATTGCTTTTACGTAATGAGCAGGAACAAAGATAACGTTTCGCCAAAAGAGTTGTTTCAGCTAAACGTGATCTCTGTTTTTCTTTTTTTTAACAGTCAGCTTAAATAAAAGGGGTTATGGAAAAACAGCTTCTTATGTTAAGATTAAAAACAAAGATAACATTTCGCCGAAATAATTGGGTATTGGCAGAACGTGAAAATTTTGTTTTTTTTAATTGTAATAAGAAAAGCAGATATGCTTAAGCAGATATGCTTTTCTTATTTCAAACGGTCAGCTTTAATCGAAAGGATTTTGGAAAATAACAGCTTTTATCGGCAGCGTGTTTATATTCGTGATGACTAGCTCCGTGGCGCAGCGGTCAACACGCCTGCCCGCGACACGGAGTGACCGGGTTCGATCCCCGGCCAGGTCAAGATGGAAAATGATCTTTTTCAGATTGGCCTGGGTCTTGGATGTTTATCTATATGTATGTGTTATAAAATATAGTATCGTTGAGTTAGTATCCCATAACACAAGTCTTGAACTTACTTTGGGGCTAGCTCAATCTGTGTGATTTGTCCGTATATATTATTTATTATTTATATTCGTGTCAGCTCTTTTGTAGCCAAAATTCTTTTTAAACCGTATTGAGCTATTATACCGCTCAAAAAAAAAGAGACGTACATTGGCCTGCAAAAATCCATATAGAAGATGCGTAAAAAGTCGTGTACGGATACTATTTAAAAATAACAGCAATTTCAACCTTATATATGTGGCATAAGGTTCATGATATTGTTAAATATATGCCGTCCTAATCACTGTAATTTTTTAAGTGAAAACAAGTGGCGTTATGCACTTTTTGGGATGGGTAAAAAATGTTAAACTCCCGTCAGGACACGTGGCCTGATCGAAAATTCGTAAGACGGGCACGTGACCTGCGACCATGCGACGTAGGAGAGGAAGTAATAACCCCGTTCTTTCTATCGCGCGGAGATTTCACTTCTGCGTTCATGTCGACCAGTAACTGACTTTGGACGTGATTAAACTGTCATAAAGATATTTAGTAGTATATCTAGTAGTACAGAGAGGGTCGTGCTCCTGTAGTGGAGACTAAAAAGGACCTGATGATGATGATGATTATGAAAGATATTTATATCTTACGTTAGTTTTTGTTGTATAAACAAGGTTTGTTGATTAAAATAGTGAATCCCAGAAAATAAAGCCGACTGAAGGAAAGGGAAGGTACTCACGCGAATAACGTTCTTTGGATATTTTGGTCTTCTGTCCCCGGGGCACTGTTCTGGACTGCTGTAGTCGAATTTATAGATACACGGACACAACATACAAGCTTGACACACGATAGTTTTGAGAAAAACAGGGAATTATATTTAATTTGATTTTTTGACTGTTGCGCGCGCGACCTCGTAGCTTCGACTCGTAGAGACTGCACTGCCCGCTAGGTGGCGGGCTTGAAGCGTTTATGTTTTTACACAGAGCCCTGGAGATGGCGTGGATTAGGATAAGGGATATTTAGTCGGTTCCCTAATGAAAAAGTTTTGTCCTTATTCCAGGTCGTCAGTAGACCGTTTCTCGGAGAAGGAGTTTGAGAAGGCATTCCTGCGCGCGGCGGAGCCCTTGCTGGCGGCGCGGTAGGCCGCTACTGACTACGAATATACTAGTTTCCTAAAAATATCCCATCAGTTAGATGATCCAAAAATATTGAACTTGTGTTTTATCTTTTGTGAATTAATAAAGAAATGATAAGGTGACAATCCGTGTAAAATTCCGTGTGACGTCACAGTACGCTACACTTTTTATCGGACTACGTCATGTGCCACTTTGACGTGCTTTTATTTATCATCAATTGTTTGAATGTCAAAAGAAAAAATACGTTAACAATATTTTTTGATTATAATATTATTATGTTTACCCAGAAAACTAGACTATTGTGTCAATCATGTTTGTTTTAATAGTACATCTATGCAAAAATTTAATGTCCATAATCTAAAACTATGAATACAAAGCATTCCTTTTCATTAAAAATTAAACAGTTTCCTAACAATACCAATGAAGAAGACATTCTTATACAATATATAAGAAAACTCTATCCTTGGGGATGTGATTCAGCCGGTCGATATTAATATACATACATACTTACATATTATCACGTCTTTATCCCTTACGGGGTAGACAGAGCCTAAGGTCATATGACCCAAAGGCCACGTTTAGCGTGTTGATGGGCGTTAAGATGGAAAACGGAATCAAAATAGTGATGGGTTGCTAGCCGCATCGCCTATTATCATGATTCTTTAGATTTCCCCCCATTCCCTTGACCGGCTTCTACGGTCTGCGTGGGAGGAGAAGCAGCTGGCACATTCTACGTATTTTCTTTTCTTCCAGACCAGCATGGAAGCATGTCGATATTAACAACTCTTCCTACGGGACCAATGCTGGGAACTTTGTACGATCGAAGAAAACTAAGGGACACTATATTTATATATAAAATATTTAATAACCTTTTGGATTCTGGGGACATACTGTCATCAATAAATATCAAAGTTCCGAGTAGACTACCGCGTTACCCTATAAGTAAAATCCTATTTGGCCCATGGGCCATAGACCATGGTCTAGAACCAATCTAGGTAGCCATTCTCCTATTAACCGTATGTGTGATACAATTAATAACATAAACCGCGATTCGGAGGACTTAGACATATTTAACCTTAGCCTAAATGTCTTTAAACATAGAGTGCTGAATCTTAATAAGGATTAAAAATTACATTGTGTTTTTGTTTTTGTAACTAAGTATTTTGCTTAGCTTATTTGATATTTAGTGTAAATGTTGTGTATACCTATCATTGGTGTTTACATAAGTACTAGATTTTGTGAATGATGAGATTTAATGTTGTATGTAATGCTGTTGGTGTACCTAAATATATAAATAAATAAACTTAAAAATTTTTGATGTCCCTTTACAATTTGATCGAGCGGCCAAACATTTTTGTTTGGAAATGTAATTTTTTTTTAGTTCTCAACTTTGATATCATAGGAACAGTTGTTCATATCGGCGGACTGAATCACACCTATAAGAATCGGAAAGTGTTTTCTTTACATATTGTATATAAGAATGACTTCTTCATTGGTATCTTTATTGTATAATGGAAATGGTGGTCATTACCAAAATCCTTGCATTTACACGTATTATGTAGTGCTCTAAGATGGTGATTTAGCACATAGATCAAAAAGAATAGCCTTAACAAAAAGTGCATTTCAATTGTGATTGGACTTTATTTTTACGTGTATAAGGATTATAATGCATTGGAGCAATTTCTTTTCAGTTGAATTGAAATTTATCTCGTCGGATAGGATTCATGTATGCATTCGAAAGTACCTTATATTTAAATACTCTTTAATAAATTGTGGCAACTCATGCGACTTGGCTGTCAACGTCATCATTATTTGACAAATTGACAATGTCATGTACGCATGGGAATATTGTGTTATAAATCCTACATTAGGAGATTTATAAAAAAAAAAATGAAAATTAGTTTAAAAAAAATCGAAAATATCCGGGAGTATCAAATATCGGTCAGATGCAACTTGTCATTTATCTCGTTTCACCGAAACACAGTAGTAGTGTTTCGGCGTAACGTTATTTCTGAGATTGTATCATTTGTTACGAATCCTTAAATTTAATTCTTTATTGTATATTTTTTGCTTGAATTTAATATATGCGCTTTATATTATATTGCATATTTTAGGTAAAGCTAGAATTGTTTTATTTTTTTAATAAAGAGGCTTGGAACTGTCCGGCTTTTTCTCCGGCTTATTTTTGCTGTTTAGATATGGCGCTTGCATTTTATTTTTTAGCATAACGATTATGAATAATAATTAATTATAAACAGCAACGAATAAAAACTGATTAAAATGTAGTAGGGCGCCATATTCATTAATATCCTAACAATAAGAGTAGTTGTTAAACATAAGATATTAAACCTGCTTGGTAAGACACTTTTACTGCAAAATTTTGTCTAAAGTTGTAAACGTAAAACTTTTATTTTAGAATAAAGCTTACTTGGTGACATTATTGAATTTGCCTCACTTCTTTATGGGCGGGTAATGTATTCAAAAAGTGTTTTTAAAAAAAATAAGACTGGCAGGTTACAAACATGTTTTTGAGTTTCAATTTTGAATGTCTCTAAATAAACTTACTACAAACCTACACATTACTCGCACAGAAAAAAATGCTACTTTGGATCCATGGATCTAAAAATAATCAGGATAGGCTTCTAATGGACGTATCGGTGACGCAAATAATAATGCAAACATGTCGCGAACCAAGCTACCACGCACACATCGACAGTAAAAAGGATGCAATTTCCACCGTTCGAAATTTAAATTCAAGCAAATGTTATAATACCTGCTTACTTATGCTGCACTCATGTAATATGCATGTAACGTAAAAAGTTTGCGACACTAGCCATGACGTGACGCCGACGACTCAAACGCCCGGTGACGTAGCGAAAGCGCACTTGGAGCTAGCTACATAGTTTTTAAAAAAATATATAAAAGCCGTGACGTTCTCCGCTCCTGGTCCATAGGTTTTATTTTTAGGTAATTCTTCATATCCACACATGAACATAAGTGTTTATTAAACATTAGGGTGGGTCGAAATTTTTTTTTTCTGAATTTTGATTTGTAATAGTACAGAAAACGTGACCTGGTTAGAGACTAAAAAACTAGTATTTTTATTTTTTTTCTAATGTGGCATTTATTACCCGCGCATTAAATTTGAATTTTAATATAAAGGCAAAAATCGGTTCCTATGTTTGAACGTTTATCTATAAAACTAAATGTCATAAAACGATGTTTAATGCTTAGTTAAAAGACACACATCACAAATAACAATACTAAAATCAAAATCTTAGAATAATCTGGTGATGTGTGCGGGGGGTGAAGAGAAGAGGTGATGCAAAATCGCGGTCACGCGTGTAATTGTTTTAGTACGCCTAATTATTTCAAGGTTCGGTCGAATTTATCAACTGTTTGTGACCGATACGGGATATCCGATAGAGCAGCTGCTGCTGTCGCTTCTGCAGTATTGCAAGATGTTAAAATAGATAACGAAGTAATCGATAAGACAAGATTACGACGGGCCAGACAAAAATTACGACGAGAAACCCTAGTTCAAGACCAAATTGGCACTATTCCTGCCTTGTATTTTGATGGACGAAAAGATAAGTACCTCAAAATTGTTGCTAAAGGGGGAAAACAATATCATTACACACGTTGAAGAACACATCTCAATCATCAAAGAACCGAGATCTCTTTATGTCGGATATGCTGTCCCAAGCCACGGAACCGCCAAAGGGTTGAAGTTGGCTATTTATCAAACAATCAGCGAACAGCAGAAAAAGTCTTTACAGGATACTTAAGCTAGGTTAGGTCTAGGTTGTGACGGAACAGTGACAAACACTGGTAAATACGGGACATTATGGCTGTTAGAAAAACGGTAACATCGACCACTTCAATGGAATATATGCCTTTTGGATATGAACGAACTGCCCTTAAGACATTTATTTGCACAACTTGATGGTAACACAACAAGACCTTCTACTTATTCAGGAGCTATCGGAAAATTAATGGATGACTGTGAAAAACACTCTATTGTCATATTTGAAAAGATAGAATGTGTGCTACCAAATATTTCAAAAGTTAAAGACCTAAGCTCTGATCAACGTTACCTTTATGATATTACATCTGCCGTAATGAGTGACACTTGCTCCCCTGATTTGTCCCATCGCTCCCCAGGAAAAATGTCGCATCCCAGGTGGCTAACAAAGGCCAATAAGATCTTGCGCTTATATGTTTCAACAGACAGACCTTTCAACGAACTAAAGCAACTCGCTACTTTTGTAGTAAAAGTTTCTTGCCATTTGGTTCGAAATTAAAGTACATCCGGCATGCAAATATGGGACATGACAGTTCTGGAAACTGGTATTTTATTCTAGATATCTACCACAAGAACTAAATAGGGTCGTTGATCCTGTTATCAAGCCCAATGCCTTTTTTTCACACCCTGAGAACCTTATACCGAATACTTTTGTCTATGCTATCCGACGAACAGAAACACGTGAGAGAACTTGCCGCTCGACGCATTGTAAAGGTAAGGGTAGCATATAATTCAAGTCAGATTCGGGTCTTCAAAGTGCCTAAGATTAGTATAAACGCATCATCATACATCAATTTGATTGACTGGCAGCAAAGTTATTCCCAGCCTTCTATATTGAGCAATGTTTCGGATGATACTCTTCATTTCCTAGTGGAATCAGGTGGTAATGATGAAGTCCTTTTTCTGCAACTATCTGTTATACTCAAGTTGTTGAGCGGGCTGTAAAGACAGTGATAGAAGCGTCTTTACGGCTTTGCCATAAAAAAGCAAGAGAAGCTATGATAAAGAACAAAATTCGTTCTCGAAAGAAAATGCCTAATATTGAAAGTAAGAAAGATTTTAGCGTATATTGATAGATTTTCCGTTAATTTTCTTTAAATATTATGTTTAATTTTCCTTTTGAATTATATTTTGTTATTCTTAAACCGTGTTTTTCTTTAAGTTATACGAGTGCCTTTCTTTTAAAATTATGAAAAATAGTGGCCCAAACTATTCAGAAAAAATTTGAAAATTTCAGTTTTTCCAAGTCAATGCGCGGGTAGAAGGAGTATACTTAGAAAGTCTTATTTTCGTTATTTTTTCATTAAAGTAGGTGGATCACGTTTTTATTGCTATTACAAAATGATTTGAGCAAAAAAAAATTTTCTCATACAATAGCGACCCACCCTATTAAACATTGTTCCGTAGTAAGACGGATTTAAAAAAAAAATTAGTGTTAAAAGTCTCTTGGATATTATGTTGCTTTAGGATTAACTGTAAATAATGTTCGATTTTAATGTTCCACTAATTTTAAGGAATTGCAATAAATTATTTACCAAAGTTATTGGGCTCTTTTTGTTTTGACATTTTATCATCTTAACCTCAAAATACAATGAGCGTTAGGCATTTTCACTGAGTCGAAGCGAAATGTTTTTAAACTTTCATCTCTATTTCCATTGAATAAAGTTGCTTCTGATTGTGAAAATTGCTGATTCGCTTCATTGTATAATAATTTCTGGCGCAATACTTACTTATAAATAACTAGTTAATAATAATAATTCGCCTCATATGTCAGTATGTATTAGTTTTACCAAGATTAGGACAGCCTTCGTGGTCCAGTGGTTAAGGCCTGTTGACCTGGTCGGGGGTCGTGGGTTCGATTCCCGCCGGAAGCATACTTTGTTTAGTTGTTTCCAGTTTGGTTAGGACATTGCAGGCTTGAATCACCTGATTGTCTGATAATAAAGATGATTCCGTGTTTCGGAAGGCACGTTAAGCCGTGGGTCCCGGCTGCCATCTGGTAGTCGTTAAAGGAATCACGTCAGAGGCCGAGAGGCGGTTCCGAAGAACTCTGACACCGACGACCATGCACACCCTCATGGTCGATTGACCGTGACACCTACTCGAAATGATGATGATGATGACCAAGTTTAGGATAACGCCATCTAGTGACGGGTAGAAGTCTCTAACTATTGCACTGCAGTGCCCTCTTCGTCGCCCATACTAGCAGTTAGTGGAACTAACTAGCACAGCCTGCCGGCAACCGGCCTGCTGCTTTTAACAGTCCTTAACTTGGGTCAGTATTTTTGTATGAGGCTGGCAGTCTATATTGTCTTTGCCCATGTGGGTGGGCAGAGACTATGGATCTCCGCTTGCTACCATCCTGACAAATATCTCTAGCTTCATCTACGCTCATTTTCTCCTCATCATCAGGTCTTTTTAGGTCTCCACTGCAAGAGCATAACCGTCTCTGTACTACCGGAGCCATACTTGGTCAGAGCAGATAGAGGATTTGTCCTACACTCCCTCGCTGGCCAGACGGGTTGGAGAGGTCTCATTTATGTTTATGAGCTTTGTTTGGCTTGTATTTTCTAAGTCGCCTCTTACGACCGCCATGGGAAGACTAGGACTGGTCTTAATCTACTCTGCCGGAAACCACACGGCTACCGGAAACCACACGACTAACCATAGTCTTCTAATAAAGGAGAATTAAGTCAATATTTCTAAACTGTATACTTGATGAAGTGTTTCTCTAGTAGTAGTAGTGAACGAAAAGATATTTTAACAAATCTTTACAACGATCTTGTTCGTTTATACTCATAGTAAACATTAATTTTATATAAAGTCAAATAAGATTTTTATAAGAAGCCTACTCAAAGAGTAAACACCAACAGACGATGACAAAACATCGATTAAGCTTTTAGTAAAAACATTTAATTACACAAAACATAAATATATTATCTGTAGCATAGGTATAAAGTACAACTTAAATTAAATGGAATGTCGAGCCTACGTCGGGATCTGCCCCACTCTGTCCCGCGGGATCAGTCGCAACTCCGAGCCATGCTTCAGGAAGACATTGCCTGTAACAAGAAGACCAAAGTTAAAAAACTTTCACCTTACTTGAACTGAAACAGAAGCTAAGTAACCCGCGTTTTTAAAAATAGTCTATCTCTCTCTATCTTACTTAAAAATTGAATTTTGAATTTCACATTAGTTTCAATGATACATAGAACGATATGGACTCATCATCATCAGGTCTTGTTAGTCTCCACTGCAGGAGCATGACGCTCTCTGTACTACTAAAGTCATACTTGGCCAGAGCAGACAGAGGATTTAGCCTACACTCTCCTCACTGGCCAGATGGGTTGGAGAGGTCTCATTGATGTTTATGAGCTTTGTTTAACTTGTATGATATGGAATGGCTCTATCCTATGATGCAAATTGGTATACGATACACGAATCGTCGTATCTAAAACCATACCTGCGGTTTGCTGCGGGTTGATGCCGATACCATCGTCTGTGATGATGGCGCTTGTAGCTGGCTCCACGCGGAACTCCTCAGCAGCGAACTTCAAAACTGCTGTGAAGGGCGTCGCCTCTGGCACACTGAGACTGTAAACAAATACCTGACGTATTAAGTAACAGTCATAAACATAATGTTAACTGCCTTCTCTATCTTCTTTCTGGCTGCAATTCGCGTGCCTACAATGAAATAAAGAACTTTGAAAAATACCGTTTTCCACCTTACGCCCAAACATGCCAAAAGTGACGTTCAGGTCTAAAAGACCCGAGCTTTGTCCACCCCGCAAGGGAAAAGACGTGATACTATGTATGTATGTTTAAAAAACTTGTCTCCTGTGCGCTACCCGAATGTCTTTGCATTTCTGAGGTACTATGGTCTGGCTTTTATTATTTCTGATTACAGTTATTGTCAATTTCTTTTCAGTTCAGTTTATTTACAAATGGATTGGGTGTCATAAAAATACAGAATGTGATTACTTCATCTTGAATTTCTCCAAAACCAAAGGTGTGAGAGGATAAAGAAGGCCAGGGAATTTCATAAACAAAAATAAGTTTTAGTTTGGTAGGTATAAAAAGTTTTTAATTATAATGAACATAATTCGTATAATTCATTCATATTCAACATAATTTTAATAAAGTATGTAGCGGCACAATACCTATGCTACATAGAAAAATATCACAACATGTTCTCCCAGAAACTCAAATCTGTATTTCCAATGATATCAAAGAATTCTAACTTCAAATTATCATTTTTACAAATTCTTTGTACTATTCCTACCAACTGAGAGTATGTCAGATCAATGTAAAAGAATTCTGCAGACATGTGCTCCTTCAAAAGCCTCCCACAGTCTGCTAAAGCCCTAACTATCAACTTAAACAAATCAGCGTTCTCCAAACACAATTGTAAAAACCATTTCTCATCTACATTAAAGAGATATTTCCATAATATCTTATAAACAGGACTTTTTCTTGATATCATATCAATAAATGCATTGATAATACTATTTACAGATTTGTGATGTTTTATATCTTTATTAATAACACTTAACACTAGCAAGTTCATATTGTCCTGATTCAGATTATTAAACATGTCTAATAATACCTCCTTTGGATCTTCACAACTATTCAGTTCTGACAGTAAAACTTGACTTTTAAATTCCAAAATTTTCTCTTTAGAAATTTCTTGAGACAGATTTCTCAACAATGTTTCTTTAGAAGCAGTCTCTAACATCAAATCAGTAAGACAGTTCTCTAGTTTATTTTTAGAGAAAAGTTCTAAGAATAATTTAAACCCGAAATCCATTTGTGATATTTTTGTTGGTGATTGTATTATTTTCTTCAAAATATACTTTGGAGGATCAGCAAAACAAGTTTTTAAGAAATAATCTGGCAAATCTTGGTTCTTTTGCAACACAGTAAGAAACTCAGTAACAATATCCTTCTGTTGCAGTTTATCTAAACAAGTTTCAATGTGTTTGGCAACAAGAAAAGCATTTCTTATTTCCTCTTCAGAAGTATTGTTGTCTGGCCAGTTTTCTGTCTGACACATGTGCAGGAAGTCTTGGAAAAAGTCCAGGAACTGTCGCACTACAGCTGCGTCCATAGCTAAGCGAGGTAACTTCAACGTAGGGCAAGGGAATCCTCAGCATCTGTTAAAATGAACAAACTATAAATCACTATGTTTTTTTTAAATTAAAACACAATTTTAAGATCAAGCTCTACGTTGAAGTTACTATATGATGCGTTAAGCATGTCTACGTGTAAAATATGCGGAAACTTACACTTTAAAGGGCAGTTTTGGGTCTGAAGTCAGGGTTATCTTGAATGTAACTTTAGACCTGAAAAAAAGACGATTATAAATTCGAGGTATATTCACACAAGCCCGTATATTAAAGCTTCAATGAAATATTACCCACATGGTGATATTAATTCGCACAGCGATATGTAAAACGAGAAATTATTCACAAAAATCCACAACTTGATTTTCAAGGCTAGGAAAGTGACATTTATGACGTTTTTTTTTTTTTTTTTATTTATTTATGGCTTTCACGCGTTACGTATTTAGCCAGTATCAAGTATAAATGAGTTTTCCCGCGCTTTTTTCTAAGTCTTGTTATCAATGAAACGATGGTGTAGTTCATTTCATTGACTCTACGGAGCCCCTGGCGACAATTCCCACGAATCCACTGGCTTGATCACAGACGCAACGAGGCGAGGCGGTCCACCAGCCCGCTAAGTAAATCTCACTACAGCCGCACCGTGACAGTTTATTTCGGTTATTCCATACATTGTTCATAAACATGGGCATTTATAACACCAAATTACACCGATTTCACATTATAAAGTCCACTAGAAACAATTTACAAAACAATCCAAAACACAAGCCGTGCTCTCCGTCGAAATTCCCGCCAAGAACTCATTTATGACGTTGCATGCAAAAATTGACAACGTCAAGTAATTCGTTCCATTTCATTATGTATGTACAAAGCGTCCATTAGTACACTTTGTATGCCTCATGCCTATTTTTGTGAAATTCTTCAAGAGTTATTGAAACAAATATTATCGAAAATTATATCAAAAAAGTCTAGTGATGTTAATACAAAATAAAAGTAGTCCCTCACTTTACTGTACTGCACTGGCTGACTGCTAATCCCAGAAAACTACGATATTGGAGCGTAATTGACTGACATCTGTTGATTTGACAGCTGATTGGACGACAATGACAGCGACAGTACTTTGATGATCTCAAAAATCAATACGAAATATTTAGAGCGAAAACAAGTATAAAGTAGCAAAAATACGTAAATTGTTACTCAAAATGTTACTTAAAAGGAATCTACTTGAGTTCGTTACTATCGTTTCCTGCAGCGGCACAGTTATCTGTTTCTTACTGCACTGTTTCACAAATATATCTCCTATAAGCAGTCGTGTCCTAATTACTTACCTCATTGCAACATTCCTAGTGTCTTTATTCCTCAGTTTTAAGTTTATACAATTCTTGTTACATCTGAACAAGCCCTTGAAGTATGAATTGGAGTCGTTGGAAGCATATCCAGATATATTTTACCGATTTTTCCCGCCGAAGCGGGTCAAAAGTGAGGTTTCCAAGGAGTATGACACCAATGAGTTGAGTGTGATATCTACGGTTCTAGAGAAAAAGCTGGTATCTTCGTGGTACGTGCCGTACATCTCGCAAGAGATTGGATTTCCATTTGCTTGTAAGCAAATGTTGGATCAGATGATTGGGAAGACTTTCCAGGTATGAATTAAATCCAGCCTTTCTTTGAAGTTAAAATGGTCGTGATTAATGGGATTTTGCTTTTTGATTTTAGTTGTGAATAGTAAAGTTTATTTATCTTAGCTCATTAGATATTAATGGTCAGACTGTATGTACAGTGAGATGGCAAAATAAACAACAATGTTTGTTCTACGACTGACATAACTTAATAATTAAAACGATTTTACAAGCTTTTTATTAACCTGTCATGACATTTGTAAGTCTATGTAAATGAAACGCTTGTAATCTTTCTATCAAATGATCATAGAGTTGATAACATTCAACTGGAAATTAAATATATGTCTATGAAAATGTTGTTTATGACAATCCAGTCCTGTGTGAGGTAATAAGTGATTACAAATAACCCTGTATGCTTCTTGTGACTTTACTTATATGTTGCACTAGCTGTTGCCTGCAACTTCAAAGTGGCATTTTTTGGGTAACTTGAACCGTTTACGCATTGCACGCGTCGGATGTCTTCAACTATGAATAATTTTCCCCTGTTTTTAAAAGATTTTTTATTGATACTTCGCTACTATTACCTTTCTCGATAAATAGACTATCCAACCCAAAATGAATTTTCCAATTTGAACCAGTAGTTCCTGAGATTAGCGCGTTCGAACCCATCATCATTTTTTCATAAAAAGCAATGTACCTTGTGTTTGAATTATAATTAAATGAAATCTTATACTTATATTCCTTTTCAGATCTGTAATAAAATAGAGACAAAAGATGTCTATGTAGATGTGTGTTCCATTCTAGTCACACATTTAAAAGAATACCGAAAAGCTTTGAAACGTCACGAAAAATCTCCCAATGACACCATAGAGAATCTTTACAAGAAATCTCACTCCGCATTTAACACTGAGAATAAAGCTGTAGACACTACGGACCACTGTACAAACATAATAAGAGTCATACTTAAAGAGCTCATCACTTGGGAACTCTGGGATACTCCACACTCTGAATTACTAGTCCGGATTCTATCAAAGAAGCTGGATAACTTCATAGACAATACTTTAGCCAATCCTCAATGGTTAAATGACAGATTAATGACTATCCTCAAAGGAAAAGAAGTTATCATTCCCAAAGAACAAGAGATTATAGGTTTTAATGCCAAAGAAGAGATCAAAGAAGAAATGGAAGTGCTAGAAACGAAACCAGAGACAAGTATAGAGTCAGCATTATCTACATTGATTACAAAAAGCACAGCTCCAATATTGCAAAGAGGTATCAATGAAGATTATAATGAAGAGTCTATGAATGAGCATACAAGAATGCAGGACATCGTAGAAGAGGTGCCTGTAACATCTTCAGAGCCAATGGATATCAAATCTTCGCCAATTTTAAGACAGAGGCGCGGAAGGCAAGGAAGGAATGAGGTGAAAATCTATGACAGAATCATTGAAGGTAAACTACAGTTTATTATTATTTACATGTAGAAAGGATGGATGAAAAGCGACTTAAGAAAGGTACATAGGTAGATAACAATAAAAGGATATATGCATCAAATGTGTCTGGGACTGTCCTCAGGGCTGGCCTTGATGAATGTATCATGAACAAATTGCAAATGTAATATTATTAAAACTTACGCGAGATATCATTTTAATAAATCACAAAACTATTTATCTCACATATTTTTAGTCGGAAAAATGCCTACAGTTTCAGCCTAGTCAGTAGGCCATCCTCAGGGTGAGTGTCCCTCTTCAGTGATCAGCTGACGGCCGCGCCGGGACTTCCTTGACAATTGTAAATGACCTTGCAAAAGGGAAAGTAAGGAGTACCTGAAACCAGCAAACATGCATGACAAGTGTGTTGGATGTAAACAAAGCGAAAGAGGTTTGTAAGGATCGTAGCAAGTGGAGATTGTATCTGCCTGCCCCCATGGGAAAGAGGCACGCCATAATATGTATGTATGAAATCTTTACATAGTATAAAATGAAGGTGCTTCTTCGCGCGATCTTTTAAAGTACTCTAAGGATTATGATGCAGTTTTAGAAATAAATAGAGTGATTCAAGAAGAAGTATTAGTATCTACATTGCACTCGTGCGAAGCCAGGGCGGGTTGCTATTCCTTACTATATATAATATTATAAATGCGAAAGTTAAGAATAAAATAAACGTACCAACATGTGTCATTTGGTAATGCATATAGGTCATGCATGTAGATACCAAGTCTGGATTGAGTTTCTTTCGGCGTATTTTTCTCACCAGTGGTCGTTCCGAAACACAAGTTCAATTTTGCATATATATTAAAAAATATATAAAAATTTTAAATTTTTCTATGCCTCATTTACTTATAATGGTACTCCTCTAAAAATAATTAAGACAGATTTGTGATTTTAATTAATTTCCCTTTTAATTTTCGTTAATTCAGGTAGTGTAAAGACCTGGGAGACGGATATGGACCTCCAGTGCATTAGCCTCGGTCAAGACCTGCTAGCCAGCCTGGACGGGGAGATCACACTCAGCCGATTGTGGGGACAAGATGCGGACCCTGAGGGGAGCCCTAACGCGCCGAGAAAGCCATCGCCACAGCCTCTCTGGTTTGGTGAGTTGCCTTCTTATTCATTATCATCATCATCATCATAACAGCTGCAAGAAGTCCACTGCTGGACAAAGGCCTCTCTCAAGGATACTTCTTTCCATGATAGGACACTACCATACTCAAGTACAAGTACAGGCAGTAAAGGATGACAACCCTGACCATGGCACCCTTTAAATATAGAACACCAATCTTAAACAATAAGAAGGTCAATCTTAAACAATAAGAAGCTCAATCTTAAACAATAAGAAGGTCAATCTTAAACAATAAGAAGGTCAATCTTAAACAATAAGACGGTCAATCTTAAACAATAAGAAGGTCAATCTTAAACAATAAGAAGCTCAATCTTAAACAATAACGTCAATCTTAAACAATAAGGTCAATCTTAAACAATAAGAAGGTCAATCTTAAACAATAAGAAGCTCAAACTTAAACAATAAAAAAGGTCAATCTTAAACAATAAGTTCAATATTAAACAATAAGAAGGCCAATGGTCAGGTATGACCTTACCCGGCATTCCGAGCTGCTACTTGCTTTTCCTCCATTCATCCGAGTGAGTAGTCATTTTTTCTTTCTTTCTTTCTTTCTAGTATCCCAATACTTTTATTCTCTTCCCAGATCCAAAAAAATTCTATCCTTCCAAGCTAAAAAAGGTTACGATGGGCAGCAGCGTCGATGCCTGAATCGCAACTGTTTGTGTCTGATTGAAATTGCATTTTCAGGGCAAACTGAAACATGAACTGATCTTCATAATTTCTTTTAAATAGTCCTTCTCCATGTAGTAGAGAGATCGTGTATGTAAGATTTCATGATAATCGGTTCAGTAGTTACTGCGTGAAAGCGTAACAAACAAACTTACTTTCGCATCCATATCCATATCCTTACTTCCTTACTAATTCTTACTAATATTATAAATGCGAAAATGAGTTTGTTTGTTTGTTATGCTTTTACGCCGTAAATACTGAACCGATCATCATTAAATTTTACATACAAGTTCTCTGGAGTACGGAGAAGGACATAGGCTACATTTTATCCCGGGAAAAAGTACTATTTACGAGGGATCGACGTTGACGCGGGCGGAATCGTGGGCAAAAGGTAGTTTATGATATTAGTTAGGATTATTTGTTTTTAATTGTAGGTGAAGATGATGCCATAGACCTCGACCTAGCCTCAGACACGAGTCCCCAAAGAACCAGCCCCGTCCGCAAGGAGCAAAGCCCCAAACCCGCGGACGCCCTCCTCAAGGACCTACAGACCACAGTGCACCAGGCTAAGACTAAGATAGGCGACCTCCAGGTCTCGAACCCTGCCAAAATAGATGTGCCCCACAAGCGCTCCAGTGTATGTTCTTTGCACGTTCTATCTGCTTTTTTCGGCTAATCTTTTCTAGTTGGTAGAATTTCAATTTTCCAAGATCTTTATTATAATAGTCGTAATCTGTGTAAAAAATTATACCGGGTGTTACAAAACTACGAAATAATATTTAAGGGGCATGATCAGTCCATAATATTAAACAACTTTCCCCATGGGACAAACTTCGAAACATAAAAAGAATAATTCGATCTCCGACTTTCTATGGAAGGTCATATATTATTTTTTTGTCTCTTGATGTGTGTTCACTGGGGATAGTTGTTTAATATCATGGACTGATCATGCCCCTAAATATTATTTCCTAGTTTTGTAACATTCGGTATATACACCGTGTCAATAGACCCTCGACATTCCCTTAACGGGGTGACTCAGCCCACCAATATGAACAACTTTTCCTATGGGAACAATGCTGGGAACTCAAAAAAAAATTCGACCTTCCCATACAAACGGGCCGGGCGGCGGAACTCTTTTGTATGGAAATGACGAATTTTTTTTTGAGTTCCCAGCATTGGTCCCATAGGAAAAGTTGTTCATATTGATGGGCTGAGTCACCCCTTTAAGTAAATATCGAGGGTACATTTACACGCTGTATAGAAGTAAACTTGAATATATTTTTTTTTCAATACACCTGATCGTAATTTCGCAAAATAGTAAGAAACGAGTGAAAGTGAGTGAAAGTTGCTTAATAAGTGACTCTCCTATATACCGCTCAAATTGACCTTGTTTTAGGAACCAATTGGAAGACATTTCTTGAATCTTTTTATAACAATACTTAAAACAGTATTTTTTATTAGATTTAGTATATTTTTTATATTTATATAGTCTTAAATTTTTATTAATCACGTACATTTCATCAAACAGGAACACATGAAAACCAATATTACTTTATATTCTTGTGATATAGAAAAGGTATGTTTAGAACTTCATGTTGAAACTTCCAACACAACCTACAGCGTGACTTTGAACCTCTGAGCCGTATTGATATCCTGGAATCAGAATCCCTAATGGGATAAATAATTGCAAAAAAAGGTAAAAATAAAAAAAAAATAGATTTGTATAGAAATTCGGGCAGCTGATCGGAATCTTTGTATGAGAGGTCTAACTTTTTTTTCTTGCAATTCTGTATTCTATTAGGGATTCTGATTACAAGATTTCAATATAGCTTAGGCTGGTTTTACAATCACGCTTATCGCCCGCGCGGACGCTAAGCGCGACCCATAAACACGAGAATGGCCCGATCTAAACTATAAATTGTTGTTTGCCGCCTCGTTCAGTCATGAATTAGCTATACATACGCGCGTCCGATCGACGTGACTGTGTAACGCACACTGGATGCTGTGACTCCTTGCCCGCGCGCGTTGAAGTGCGCGGCCAAAATGCCGTCAGCGTGGGCCATCAGCGCGTTTATTTCACTATACAACGATCCCTTAACACTCATAACTCATCACCCGCGCATTTCGGCGCGCGGGCGAGAAGTCACAGTGTTCAGTGTGCGTTACACAGTCACGCCTATCGGACGCGCGTATGCACACTGCCTTAACGACTGTACGAGGCGGCAAACCGCATGGCGCTAAACTCGTTTTTTAGTTTCGATCGAGTCAAACGCGTGCTTATAGGCCGCGCTTGCCATCCGCGCGGGCGGTAAGTGTGACTGTAAAACCAGCCTTAGAGGTTTAAAATCACATTGTATAGTGAATGTAATAGACATACATTGCACGAATGTCTCGTTCTCGTTAGCCATGAATGTCATGCGTGCCGCACGGCGGGAATGTGACCCTTGCATGACTATACTCCCTTCGTGCTGCTAATGTTACACTAAAATAGTTTAGTGAGATATGATTGTCTAATGTGAAGTCTTAGCAACCAATTTTTATTAGAGGTTTATGTTTGGGGGGGGGGGGGGGATGTTCCTATTTGTCTGTGTATCTCTTATACAGCGTGTTAACTGACCCTCGACATTCCCTTATAAGGGCGAGCCAGCTCATAAATATGAACAACTTCTACGGGAACAATGAGGTGAACTAAAAAAAAATACAATTCCCATACAAACTGGCCGGGCGGCAGAACTCTTGTATGGAAATGCCAATTTTTTTTTTGTTTCCAGCATTGGTCCCATGGGAAAAGTTATCCATATTGATGGGCTGAGTCGCCCCTTGGAATTTCGAGGGTACTTTAACACGCTGTATAAAGTATTTCGTTCGTTCTTATTTTTATGTAGTGTATTTGGACATACTGGGATATAAAAAATTATTTTCTTTGAAATTGTATGCTTTCAATTCCCATTTAAATGTCATCACAATCGGTTCAGTAGTTTGCTTGAAGTCGGTTTTTTTATATGAAATATTATTTATAATTGATTCAAGCCTTCAATTATTTTATTGTTCTGATCCTAATAATAAAATAAACCTCTTGTATCTATGACTATTCTATAGGATGAAGCTGCAGGCATGATGGAAGGGTTGCTGGACTTCGGCATCGCGGGCCTGAAGAAAGGACTACGGTTTACGGGTCTAAGCGATGATTCTCAGGTAAGGGCCCGGTCAAATCTCTGTGACACACATCCATAAAAACGGTCAAACGTTTTTTAGGGTTCCTTAGCTTACAAAATCAAAATCAAAACGTTTATTCAGAAAATAGGCCTTTGCAGGCACTTTTTCACGTCAAATCACATTTAAAGGATCTAATTTAGTCATATTATTATTATTGTGCAAAAGCTACAGACTACTAGCGTTTCGGAACCGACCACTGCAGAGAAGAAACGCCAAAAGAAACTCTTTTCAGCAGTGTTGGTCGCCTACTCGCCTAAAGGGCTTTCTTATTTTATCATCTATCTTTATCATTTATCATCAAATTTCTTCATTTATCATTTTATGATTACAATTTTTATTATATAGGTACACTAGCTTTCGCCCGCGGCTCCGCCCGCGTCAATGTCAATCCCTCGGGAACAGTATTTTTTCCCGGGATAAAAGGTAGCCTATGTCCTTCTCCGTACTCCAGAGAACTTGTATGCAAAATTTCATGATGATCGGTTCAGTAGTTACGGCGTGAAAGCGTAACAAACAAACAAACAAACTCACTTTCGCATTTATAATATTAGTTAGGATTATAATTTTTTGGAACATATTATGTTAGCGATCGAGTGTGTGTGAGCAGTGATAATATTTTACATTATACACAGTAGTCTCAAAGAGGCCGAGCAGACCTGTCCCCCCTACAAGAACATTTGGTATCCTATATCCCTATACAGCGTGTAAAATAACCAACGACGTTCCCGTGAAGGGGTGACTTAGCCCTTCAAAATGAACAACTTTTCCTATGGGACCAATGCTGGGAACTCAAACAATTACATTTTCATACAAAAGTGTTCGGCCGGCCCGGAAATTTTGATACTCAAATTAGGCCGGCCTGTATATCTGATATGTTTAGATACCTACGTATATTCCGTTTGTATATGTGTCTTTTAGATGTTAATAAATTTATTATCTATGTATCTATCAACATTTGTGCCAACATTTGTTCTTTTATTTTATTAAATAAAAGAAAATAAAACAAAAAAATATTTTCAGTCTAGGTATACACCAACCAACCAACCATTAGCCCTATATGGGCTAATACAACAGTTTACACTTATTGAAAATGACAAAGTGCGACATAACATAAATGACTAGCTCCGTGGCGCAGCGGTCAACACGCCTGCCTGCGACACGGAGTGACCGGGTTCGATCCCCGGCCAGGTCAAGATGGAAAATGATCTTTTTCAGATTGGCCTGGGTCTTGGATGTTTATCTATATATGTATTTGTTATAAAATATAGTATCGTTGAGTTAGTATCCCATAACACAAGTCTTGAACTTACTTTGGGGCTAGCTCAATCTGTGTGATTTGTCCGTATATATTTATTTATTTATTATTTATTTAAATATTTCTATACAGGTGAAATTTAATTCATTAGCAAATGTTTAAGGAGTGACTCAGACCAGGAATCTGAACAACTTTAATTATGGGACCAACTTGACATCGTGAAGAAATTATCTGCCCTTAATTACAAAAGTGGAATATCTACTTAGCCAAAATCTATGGAACAGCTGATTTTTGCAATTTCGGAGTTGGTCCCATAGAGAAAGTTGTTCAGAATCGTGGTCCGAGTCCTCCGAGACTCCTTAAACGCTTGCTAATGATTTAAATTTCACCCTGTATCTGTTCCCTGAGCTCATAAAGAAATCGGTCTAAACAGATCAGAACAATACTGCCGATCGTGCTTATGAACAATTTTAACACAATCACTCGTACATTTTTTAAACAAATTTTAATCTTTTCATACTTCCATAACTCCTATAAGCTTCCTAAGGATGTAAGAAATTGTATATTTATGTTCACCAATGAAGTGCCCATCCATATATTGTAGTCCACAAACACTATCTTATATTATGCGAATCGCGAAGGAATGGAATTCCCTCTCCGCGTCGCTGTTTTCACGTTCAATTTATATAAATGTAAATAATAAGTAAATATATACGGACAAATCACACAGATTGAGCCAGCCCCAAGGTAAGTGCGAGATATGGGATACTAACTCAACGATACTATATTTTATAACAAATACATATATAGATAAACATCCAAGACCCAGGCCAATTTGAAAAAGGTAATTTTCCATCTTGACCTGGCCGGGGATCGAACCCAGGCACTCCGTGTCGCAGGCTGGCGTGTTAACCCCTGCGCCACGGAGCTGTCTAGTATTTATGGATTTTCAAGGCAAGGGTGAATAGACATTATTTGAGTTTGCGTGTACCACCCTAGACCTCATCGTTGCTTCCCATCTAACATGATAGAGGTCAAACGCACTTAAATTATCCATAAAAAAATATATCAGAAAATCGCGTTGGGACTGTTACATAAATAAATAAATATATACGGCAAATCACACAGATTGAGCTAGCCCCAAAGTAAGTTCGAGACTTGTGTTATGGGATACTAACTCAAAAATACTATATTTTATAACAAATACATATATAGATACACATCCAAGACCCAGGCCAATCTGAAAAAGGTAATTTTCCATCTTGACCTGGCCGGGGATCGACCCCGGGCACTCTCGTGTCGCAGGCTGGCGTGTTGACCGCTGCGCCACGGAGCTAGCCACATTACATAGTGGATTCTGTATTGAAACCCTTTGATAATGCATCCCTATGCACTTGAGTCAGCACTTCTCATTCCCCTGAGCTGAGGAGGGGCAGCCTGACGGTCTAATAGAAACTAACTCGGATGACATACAGTTCCGTGAACCTTCAGAATATGCGGAAGCCTGTTTCGTCTTCTTGAGTATTTTACTATTAGGTTATTTTGATTTACAGGATAAATCGCCATCACAACACAAAAGCGAGCGGGTGTCGCCGGCCGAGACGAGAGCAAAGATCGACAAAGACATCAGCATAGAAAACAGGGCCAAGATTGACCGGGAGATCGGTATTTCTTCCGTTATACAGAAAGGTATATTCAAAGATAAGAATTGCTGCTCACCAAAACTTTGCCATTTTAAGGTTTCCGTACCTCAAAAGGAAAAATCCGGAACTCTTATAGGATCACTTTGTTGTTCATCTGTCTGCCTAGACCCTTTTTCTCAGGAATGCGTGGAGGTATCAATCTGACATTCATATCAAATACTACGATCTAAGCTAACGCAATCAAAAGATACAGCCGTTTATGCCGCAAATTTTGTACATTAGCAATTCAGTCAAAACCTACAGGGTACTTCCAGTAAACTCAGAATCTTGAAATTTGGTACAATGCAACTACAAAGTCTTCTAGTACAGATAAATGAAAAATTGCGAATAGTTTATATTTTTAGATATATGATATAATAAAATAGTTTTAAGTTTATTATAGATAATGGTACGGAACCCTTTGTGTGCGAGTCCGAATCGCATTAGGCTGGTTTTTTTTTTTAAAGTTTTTTTAGCGATATTTCTTGGACATACATTCATATGATAAGTCTAGACGTTTCATTTTCATTTGGGATTGCTTAAATTTTTTTAATTTATAAAACTTATATGTAATGTGTATTAATATTATTTTGCTGTAAAATCCGACGAAATGTCTGGTGGTAGATGTCCAGAAAATTTTGGTTAGGTTGCCAGTGGTGTGTCTTCGTCGTTTTTGGAGTCCGGTATAACGAGAGCGTAACATTTTTATTTATTTTTCAGATGATAACGGAACGCCAACGGTGCCACCATTACTGAAGCAACAGAGGGTGATGTCGCAAGACAGTTTAGTAAGTTCCGTATTTTTAATATAGCTTTTAATATTTAATAAACTGTTAAATATAATAGATATATCGTACTAACTATTACCCGCTTATAATGTAGCTTTGTACAGGTATAAGAATTCTCCCCAAATTCGCACGGGTAATACTTATATCTAGCTATAGGTAATTATTTATTTAGCCTATATTCATCAGGCATAATGTAGGATACTAATGTAGTTTAGGAACCTATTCAATGCAAACAAACAAATCATTCCACTTTATAATCCTTACTAATATTAAAAATGCGAAAGTAGTTTGTTTGTTTGTTACGCTTTCACGCCGTAACTACTGAACCGATCATCATGAAATTTTGCATACAAGTTCTCTGGAGTACGGAGAAGGACGTAGGCTACCTTTTATCCCGGGAAAAAGTACTATTCCCGAGGGATCGACAATGACGCGGGCGGAGCCGCGGGCGAAAGCTAGTATTAGTATAATTCCGATGGGCAGAAGAAGCGTCGGCAAAAGAAACCTTAGATGCGCTCGCCAACAGGCGGGTTGGCAAGCGCATCTAAGGTTTCTTCCAAGCGTGGTGATGGAACCTTTCCATGGAACGAAGAATCAATTCTTGGGAGAGGCCTTTGTTCAGCAATGGAATTCTTACGGCTGAAATGATGATGATGAATGATGATGAGGGGCACGTAGCGCTAAGAACCAATGGCCGATGGGGCAGAAAAGTGCTCGAATGGCGACCCCGTACCGGCAAGTACAGCGTTGGACACCCACCGACCAGGTGGTCGGACGACCTAACCAAGGTCGCAGGAAGACTGGATGCAGGCCGTTTCGTACCAGTCATATTTTGACAGCTCCGTGGCGCAGCGGTCAACACGCCAGCCTGCGACACGGAGTGCCTGGGTTCGATCCCCGGCCAGGTCAAGATGGAAAATGATCTTTTTCAGATTGGCCTGGGTCTTGGATGTTTATCTATATATGTATTTATTATAAAATATAGTATCGTTAAGTTAGTATCCCATAACACAAGTCTCGAACTTACCTTGGGGCTAGCTCAATCTGTGTGATTTGTCCCTATATATATTTATTATATTTATTATTATATTGGAAATCCTTGGGGGAGGCCTATGTCCAGCTGTGGACTTCTTGCGGCTGAGATGATGATGATGAATATTAGTATGGATAAGCCGCCTACAAAAGCCTACCAATAAAGAGGCTTGGATCAGGTCTTTTAACCACTTCGTTTGTGATTCGCCGCCTTAACAAGCCCACCGATACATGTACATGTTTTCAATTTGAAAACCTCTGCTCCATAAGTAATCAGTCTGCGACGTGCTCCGACCACTGTTGCTTTTTAGAATAATTCAATGTGGAGGTGTATTTTACTCATAATATATATGACTAGCTACAGTGACGTGCAGTCCATATAGACTGTTAGACACTGTCTACCCCGCAGTCGCTAAATAAATACAATTTTTTTTCTTACAAAAAAATAATTATATTCAGTGCGCCTGCAAAATTCTGCTAGCAAATACTTTATAGTCGATTTTGTTCAAGTACGGCGCTGCGGCCGCGGCCCGCGCGCGTGCCCGCGCTAATCAGTATCTCTAAAGACAAAATTTCAAAGGTCTGACTTTTCACGCACACATAGAAAATTATTATACACCGACAGGAAATCGCTTTTGTAGTAGTACAAGTAAACATCTTTCATCGGCTCACACATGCAAAGCAAATTTGCGCTGTGTGTGTGAATTTGAGACAGTGTCTCCGAGGTTCATATTGGCTGCCGCGCGCGATGTAAATGTCATCGTCACTTGTCAATGTCATTATAGATATTATTCATACTTATGTCAATGTCTTATACGATGCCATGCCATTGATTCACGTTACGTGTTTACAAACAATCCAAGAGGAAAGTTTTATTTTAGAATTAATTGCTTTATCAGTTAAATTTCATTTGTGACAAAAATATTTTCATGTGAAAGTTGTGTCGCTTAGTGTTTGCATGCCGAAACCGAAATATAAAGTGTTTGTGAACACGCTTTTAAACAAATCAAGTAACTGGTTAGTTATGGTTAGTTATTCTAAAGTTTTATCTTAAACCGTATGATACGAGTACGTGTACGTGGTTCGCAGGTTGTAATCATATCTCACTTTCGCTTGTTTTGAATACTTTTGCGGTCGAAGTTCGAAAGACTATCATAATATTAAACGAGTTGTAGATAACTAGCCGTATAGTAAGGTAAGGTATATAGGTGGTATATTTGTAAGGTAAGTTTTATAATTATGTCTACCCTATGATAAATGTCTGTGCACGTCACTGACTACCTATTGCCTGCGACTTCGTCCACGGCATTTTCGGTGATTATGATTAATTAGGTTTTTTTCTTAGTATACATAGATGTATAATTTTCCCCCGTTTTGAAATCATTTTTTATTGATTCTTCGCTCCTATTTAGTCGCAGCGTGATGTTTTATAACCTAAAGCCTTTCTCAATATATGGACTATCCAACACAAAAAGAATTTTCCAATTTGAACCAGTCATTCCTGAGATTCACGCGTTCAAAAAAAACAAACTCTTCAGCTTTATAATATTAGTATAATAGACAATAATTAATTTTCTAACATATTTGCCAAGTGATTGTTATTAATAATTAATTATACTAAGTTGATATTTTTGTTTTGCATGCCGATAGGTTAAAAGTGAGATACCTACTATTTATTTTGAACCAACTATATATTATTGTACCACTTTTACTGCACATAAATGCTCATTAATTAATTCATTAAATAAGAAAAACAGCTATATTCTTATGTTCATTTTATTATAACAGCCATCCCAAGCGAAGCCAATCCTCAAGGATGACATTCCACCACTGTCATCGTTAGTCCCGCTGTCAGACTCCCCGGAACCGGAATATGAAGAAGCAGCGGACTTATCCACCAGCATCGCGAAGTTGCGATGTTTGCTCCAACAGCGAGAGACTGCTCATAAGTAAGTCGTGTAAAACCACTAATATAAAAATTCCTTTAATACAGACTCAACCATTGAATTAGAAAAACTATGGAAGCAACATTGCGCTCAAAAACTGACACTACGCAAAGTAGATCAAAGCGGGCGGGGCTAAAAAGTATATCTTTTCGCGAACTAGTCTGCCGCGCGCTCCGTGACGGAAGGACGTGTCGATAAAAACATTTAACGACATATTTTTTGTGAACATCGGCGAAATCTTAACAAATTAAGAAAAAAAAATACTTCTTGTGTAGTAAGTGGTGCAGGAAACGCAAGGAAAAAATTTAAAAGTGTCATTGGAGTAAACTTATCGTAGCTAGCGAAACTGCAAACTGCTAGCCTACCTACCTCCGCTATATTGATACCATAGCGTTCATTAGATATGTTGACACCGCCCCGTGACCTTGATGCGGTCAATCACAAACTACCTTCGGCTATGAGTACGTAAGTTTTTCGTTGTGATTTGAGTTAAGTTTGTTTCCGTAAATGGGACTGATATTGAATCCATCGTTGTATTAGAGTTACGCTTCCATGGCTTTTCTAATTCAATGGACTCAACACATTTTTTTTCTTTCCTTTAGACTTCTTCTATCGTTTCAATGGTCCAAACGATTAAGTGAGTCTTGCCCAGAATGATGCAACCTTTACAGCCGCATCCGTGGCTTTCGCCAAATCCTCTCTCGTACAAGAGGTGGGACATCCGGAGCATGAAAAGTTTATCTTTTACAATGACAATGTCTTTGTTAGGTTGCATTGTGCAAACCCTTCCATACAAATAATTATTTTATGATAGTGTAATTTTAGTTATGTCCAACCACGAGACAAACGGTTTTAAACAATGTGGGAAATGTTGTGCCTCCGGTTCTCAACATATTCCCTTTTGTCGGTAAGTAAAATATACAATTTTAGTTAACTTTAAAAACCTAGGTATGTGGGCTGAGTATACCTAAATTGCCCTAAATGTCATGATCAATTGAATTTAAAAATGATGTCGTATGATAAAATGTGAACCAGGTAACTTGCAATATATTTATTACTTTGCAGGCCTGACGTGTGGTGGGCGGGGGAGGAGATGCATGGGCGGGGTCATGATAGGCACGTGGACACCGCCACGTTAGCTGGTAAATATTAACTTGATTATGTACATTGACATTGAAAAGTACATGAAATCAGCAAAAAAGAGAAACAAAAGGAAATATATAAACTTATATATATATATATAAACTTCAATCAGAGTTCTTAACCGATTGTGATGAATTTTAAATGAGACCAACTTGAAAGCAAACAGTTTCAAATAAAAAAATATTTTTTAAAATCCTTTCTTATTATAATTGTGGAAGTGAGTTTGCTTGTTTGTCTTTCACACCGTAACTACTGAACCGATTATCATGAAATTTTGCATACAAGTCTCTGGAGTCGGGAGAAGGACATAGGCTACCTTTTATCCCGGGAAAAAGTACTATTCCCGATCGACATTAACGCGGGCGGGGTGCCGCGGGCGAAAGCTAGTTTAGAGTATATTCTGTGATTTAGACCGTAGTAGACCATCAGTGTATTAAAAGTTTTTTTACATATTTAAAACTTATGTAGCACGACTGCAGGGCTCCAGGCAAATATCGATATAGGCCCGAATAGAGCAAGCTACGCCACTGGATCTTATCCTGTCAACCAAGAGTTTGAAGGGATTTACGAAAGGCTTTAAACTTCTTTTTCTTCTTTTCGAGTCGTAATGGCTCCAATTTATCATACTTCCTTCGACCTGTATTTGGCTACGCTGATCGCTTTATCATTACCCTTATTGAGGTCCTGTACCGTGCAACTAGTGGGACAGTTAGGGCATGAAAGAAGGTGAGAGATGGACTGATTGGCACCGCAGTCGCACAAAATTGTTGGTATAAAACCCCGCCTGAAGTCGGGACTTCCTGACTGTCCAACCTCGGGAAGATCACTTCCGGGTGGAAGCTTCTCGGCTGTCCTTGCAATCATCACCATACCAGACACAATCTTTATTTCTCTAGTTAATAGATTCAGGCGTTACTTTGCGGAAGTCATAGCTACATTTACTATGCTTGTCATTCGAACGACCAACATCTAGGTTTCACTGCCTGAAGATGCCTCGTGTAGAAACACGTGTCGCGAGCACGATGCCCGATATTGCTGCATCCTCAACGGATGCAGCAGTATCGACCAGAGTTGCATGCACTAACTATTGGTGGCAGGCATGAAGGGACTAACAGTAGTGGGTGGGCGCTGGCCAGCAATGGTTTGCATGAAGTAACCAGTGGCGGAAACATGCAAAGTCAATTGTCTCTTTATTTCTCTGCCTGCAGACGAGTACGACGCACTGGGTCTGGAGCGCAGTTCGCCCGGACAAACCGCCAAACCTGACGGCATGCAGAGGTTGGACAAGTAAGTTCTTTAATACGATTTCGTGCTTCTTCTTCAATTTATTGTGTTGACTCGGGCGAATTAAATTTGTGGCGACTTACTCGCCACTACAGATTGCCGCTCCGCTTGCGGCAAACAGACGGCAGCTTACTATCACGCGAGTACTGCGTGAACGCTGCGTCATACATCCGTGCGGTGCGCTCGCGCCGCCCGCCATCCACTAGTCAGTCGCCAGTCACCGTTGAACGAGGAACCCGTATTGCGCGCTCTCGTATCACAAGTACATACCGCGGCTTTCGCTCGAGCTTGTTATTTCTAGTGCTAATGAACGCTAAGTGTGAACCTCTGTGCTAGTGCTTTAGTTACCTAGTTTCATATCTATCTTTGGTGCTGCAATAAACTTTCATTCCTGTAATAAGACTTTCCTCATTTCATCTACAAGTTCTAAATTCTTCTCATACATTCTTCGCCTTCTTCACTGCTTCCTGCCACACTGCTTCCTGCTGCTAGCTCCGCTTGTATGCACACGGCGACTCCTGCTGACGACGTAGAAGGTACCTACATAAATACTTTTCTACAAATTTGTGTTGACCAGATCTCTGCCACTGACCCAGCGTTATCAGTGGCATTGTATAGGTCCTCGCATGTGCAGGTGGTAGGACACGCAGGGCAAGACAACAGGTGTGCCATGGTCTGAGGAGTAGCACCACACGGACAGGAAATATCAGAGCTGTAACCCCACCTATTCATGTTCTCCTTGCTTCGGCCGACTTGAGTCCGGAGTCTGTTCAAGGACTTCCATGTCGCCCAAGGTAGATCATGACCATTTCGTGCTTAACACCACCATGAGAATGAAATTAGGGTTTTTATGGTATAGGGCGGCAAACGAGCAAGCAAGTCAGCGGTGATCACTTACCATCAGGTGATGGTAAGTGATCACCGCTGCCCATGGACAACTAAAGCACCAGGGTGTGACAAGAGCGTTGCCGGCCTTTCAAGGAATTGTGACATGGAGGGTAGGAAATGGAAAAGGTGTAAGGAAAAGTCTACGGCTCTCTCACTCACCGAACGAAGCTTGTACTCAAATGTCGATTTTCTGTGAGAGTGTGGTACTTCCCTGGACGAGACGACCTTTTCATGCTACTAGGAAACATGCATTTTGCCGGTAGCGTGGCTACGTAACGCGGTAATGTGTCTACCACAATAAAAATGTGTTACTTGAAAAATGTGTCTACCGTTATCTATAAAAATGGCAAAAAATCATGTCTGTTGTATTGGAGCCCCCCCCTTAAATATTAATTTTATTTTATATTTATTTTTAAACTGAATATGTAACTATATATATTCTGTGAATATTTCAAGCGTTTACCTGTTGCCGTTATCAATATCGAGCAAAACCAAGCTAAAACAAAGTTTGTTGTATGGGAGCCCCCTTAAATATTTATTTTATTCTATATTTTAGTATTTGTTGTTATAGCGGCAGCAGAAATACATCATATGTGAAAATTTCAACTGTCTATCACGGTTCACCAGATACAGCCTGGTGACAGACGGACAGCGGAGCAATATTTACTATGTTTACTCTTTGGATACGGAACCCTAAAAAAGCGTGTGTTTACAGGCTGTTCCAGCGCACGGTGACGGGCGTGTTCAACTCCATCAAGACGGCCGTGGGGGGGGAAGGGGGTGACGGTGGCGACGCGGCGCTCGCGCCGGACTGGACCTACGTCTGCACGCCCGTGGAAGCCAGCGTGAGGATGCTTTACTATCCAGCTTATTTTGTACCTATAAACTATGTTCAAATCCTGGAATCAGAATCCTTTGAATACAGAATTGTAAGAAAAAGAAATCGCGCCTCGTTATCTCTTGTTCTGCGCTCTCGCTTGCACACGGGACATGAAATTTTTTGTACGTGCAGCCGGCGTTCGTCGTCGTGACGTCAAAAAAAATAGAAAAGGAGGAAAAAGAAAAGCAGCCATAAAATTAAATAGCCCTCCAGACGAGTAGGAGACCAGTTTATTTCAGCGTTTCTTCACTGCTGTGTCGATTCCGAAACGCGAGTAGTCTATAGGTTTTTTAATATTAATTAAAAAACGTAAATGAGATAATTTCATTGTACGTGAAAAAGTGCCTGCAAAGGCTCATTAAATAACAATTCCGAATAAACGTTTTGATTTTGTTTCGATTCAAGGTAATATTCGATATTACCCAAAGATAAATGTGTCCAAGTTCTAAATATATAAATAAATATATAAGGACATGTCACACAAATTGAGCTAGCCCCACAGTAAGTTGTAAACTTGTGTCGTAGGATATCAACGATACTATATATTTGATAACTATGGCGACTGTTGAAGGGATAATAGATATTTGTATAGATAAACATCAAACACCTATACTCTGTTTGTTTTAGGTATTTAAAAACATGTAAACAATCTTGACACGTTTTTTTTTTAATATAAAATGTACACTTTTTAAATCAAAAACTTTACACTCTACCAATTCAATGTGAAAGTAAAAGTAATTTTATGAAATTTAAGTAATATGCAAATATTCAATTTTTAAAGTGTATATTTCAATCATCATTTCGAGTAGGTATCACGGTCAACCATGCACACCCTGGTGTCAGAGTTGTTCGAAACCGCCTCTCAGCCTCTGATGTGGTTCCTTTAACGACTACCAGATGGCAACCGGGACCAAAGGCTTTACGTGCCTTCCAAAGCATTACCAGACAATCAGGTGATTCAAGCATGCAATGTCCTAACCAAACTGGAAACAACTAAACAAAGTATGCTTCCCATGGGAATCGAACCTACGACCCCCAGGTCTACAGGCGAATGGCTTAACCACTGGACCACGGAGGCAGTTACATTTCAATAAATGGACATATCGAGATTGTTTAGATATTTTTTTTTAATACCTAAACAAACTGAGTATAGGCCAATCTGAAAAATATCGTTTTCCATTTTGACATGGCCGGGGATCGAACCCCGAAATGATGTATGACGATGTTGTTGTAGGTGGGTGGTGCCGTGGCGCGTCTGGTGGGATCTCGTCGCGCGTACTCGCACGTGGATGCCGCGTTGGACTCGCTGAGTCTGGCCGCGCCGCCGCAGAAGAAGACTCATGACGTAATTCCTGATGATTTTGGTATGTTCTATTTGAATTTAAATCAATGCGATTAAGTGATTTTTCCCTTAGGATAATTAAATGAGCTCCGTGGCGAAGTGGTTAACACGCCAGCTTGCTAGACGAGGGTCAGGTCAAGATGGAAAATGATCTTTTTCAGATTGGCCTGGGTCTTGGATGTTTATCTATATATGTATTTGTTATAAAATATAGTATCGTTGAGTTAGTATCCCATAACACAAGTGTCGAACTTTTTTTGGGGCTAACTCAATCTGTGTGATTTGTCTGTATATATTTATAAAAAAAAATATTCTTTACATTAAGTCGATTCCTCGGTTACAATACCCTATGTCCTTTTTGATGTCCTAGTTGAGAGTGAAAAATTTCATGTTGATCGGTAGTTAAAGCGTGGTAAATAAACACTTAAGTTTGCTTTACCTACCGATCAAAATTTTGAGTGCACACTACTGATCAACATAAACTAATTATCATATTCATAATATTAGTCAGGAGGGTTTTTTTTTATAACACAGATTTAGCTAGTCTCATAATAAATTGTGAACTTATGTCGTGGGATACTAACAAAACGACACCGTGTTTTATAATAAATACTTATATCATCATCATCATCAGGTCCTTTTTAGTCTCCACTACAGGAGCACGACCCTCTCTGTACTACTAGGGCGATACTTATATAGATACTTAAAAGCGTCCACGACCCAGGCCAATCTAAAAAAGATTATTTTCCATGTTGAATTACATTTATCTATAAGTCCTTCTTCTTTTTGGCGTTACCTATACAAGTATCTATTATAAAATATAGTATCACTAGCTGCCCCGGCGAACTTCGTTTCGCCATAAGTTAAAAACTATCCTATCTCTCAAGTTGGATCGAACTGCACATGGTGTGCGAATTTTATTATAATCGGTTAAGTGGTTTAGGAGTCCATTGAGGACAAACATTGTGACACGAGATTTATATAATATATATTAAGATTGAGCTAGTATCCTACGGCACAAGTTCACAACTTACTGTAGGGCTAGCTCAATTTTTTTTTTTTTTTTTTTTTTTTTTTTATACTACTTAGTAGGCAACAGGCATACGGCCCACCTGATGGAAAGTGGTTACCGTAGCCTATGGACGCCTGCAACGCCAGGGGTGCCACTTGTGTAATATGTCCCTATATATTTGTTCATTTGGTCAGAGGAGTGGGTGTGGACGTGCGCGCGCGCATGGAGCGGCGCGGCCGAGCTGGCGGCCGCGGGCGGCGGACTGCGCTCGCACGTGGCCGTCAGGCTGGCCACCGTGCTGTGTGCTGGTCAGTGCCTGCATTATATATATATATATATATATATATATTTGACTAGCTCCGTGGCGCAGCGGTCAACACGCCAGCCTGCGACACGGAGTGACCGGGTTCGATCCCCGGCCAGGCCAAGATGGAAAATGATCTTTTTCAGATTGGCCTGGGTCTTGGATGTGTATCTATATATGTATTTGTTATAAAATATAGTATCGTTGAGTTAGTATCCCATAACACAAGTCTCGAACTTACTTTGGGGCTAGCTCAATCTGTGTGATTTGTCCGTATATATTTATTTATTTATTTATATATTTTGTAATCGACTATGTAGCTCTAGTGATAACAGAGATCGAGTACGTAATACTGAAATAAGAAGACGAACGAAAGTTGCCGATATAGCCAAAAGAGTAGCCACAATAAAGTGGAGATGGGCAGGTCACATAAGCCGTAGAGAGGATGGAAGATGGAGCCACAAAATAATAGACTGGAGACCATGGCTGGGCTACAGAAGCCGTGGAAAGCCAGTGGCTCGATGGAGAGATGACATCGTCAAAGCAGCCGAAGAAAAGCGCAAAACCGAAATGAATGGCGTGCATCAGAGGAGGCCTATATCCTGCAGTGGATTAATTAGGCTGCTAAAGAAGAAAGAAAGAAGATGTAGCTAGCTGGTCAGGCATGTCATGCTCAGCTGCCTGTCCGGTGTTTGCAGGTATGGCATCGGGCACACGCCCGGCCTCCCGAGCTGCTACTTGCTTTACCCCCATATATCCGAGTGAGTAGTATCCCTATACCTTCATTCCAATCCTAAATTCCTATCCTTCCCCGGCTTAAAAATGTTTTCGAGGGGCAATAGCGTTGGAAGCATAAGAAGCCAAAGAATCTGCGCTCGCCAACTGCCTGCCAAGCGTGGTGAGTATGGCAATATAATAATATAATAATAATATATAAATATATACTTATATAACGAAAAATCCTTGGGAGAGGCCTTTGTCCAGCAGTGGACGTCTTACGGCTGGAATTATGATGTAGCTAGCTCCAAGTCAGCTTTTGCTACTTCACCAAGCATTTGAAACGAAAGCAGAGCGCCCTCAACCTTTATAGACAACATCACCAAAGGGCCCCCAGGAGGAACGGTCTTCGGCTTTGGCCGAAGCCTGTGTGCACAAAGCTTAGAAAGGCAGCAAGCTCTCATATTGCCTGATGGGCCGTGATTACGTGCATTTATAGCCTAAGGATCTAAGGAATCAGAATCTATGGCAAGAGTCTTTGGAAAGCAGCTACTCTCATCTTTTGCTTTATGGGCCGAAAGCTACGTTGCCAGAAGAGTCTATCCTGATTGCAGGTCACCCCGGACCGCCGAGCGGTCACGAGTAATCGGAACTAATGACCTATAAATTCTTAAATCCTTTTATAGATCGGGGAAAAGATCTTTCGTATTTTTATGTACTAGTGGTCGCTCATTGGTCAAAATTCAACCATAATACATTTTTGACATGACGTGTTTTCTAAGCTGACAAAACTCAAATGTTGGATTCAGCAATCTAAAAATGCGGGATCCAGCTGGATTGCTGGATTGTGGATCAGTATCTCTATATAGATACAAGGCTTCTTTTATCCACATATCGCGAGGGAATCCGCGACAGTCGTTAGTTTAAACATATTGTAATATTTTTTAGATCTAGCTGAAATTCTGATCAACTCGTGGCTTGAAGACGTGGGTCCGTGGCTGCGGCAGCAGATCTTCCTGACCTTCCAGAGCATGGAGGAGGAGTCCAGCGCCAAAGAACAGCCTTTGAGAAAGCTGGACGTTGACGAGACTGTCGCTGCGGTGCTAGAGAAACTACCAGGTAGAATTAACTTATTATTTTTAATTTGATCCTGTCCCTTCCTTATCCCGACCTAATTTTTTCACTGTCCCGAAAATAAGGTTGCTTTTTTTGCTAAGCATTCATCATAATCATTCCAGCCTTAAGAAGTCCTCTGCTGACTATCCCAAGGATTCTTTGTTGCATGGAAGGACTGTTTTGGCTAGCTCCGTGGCGCAGCGGTCAACACGCCTGCCTGCCACACGAGGGTGCCCGGGTTCGATCCCCGGCCAGGTCGAAATGGAAAATGATCTTTCCCAGATTTGCCTGGGTCTTGGATGTTTATCTATATATGTATTTGTTATAAAATATAGTAAGTCTCGAACTTACTTTGGGGCTAGCTCAATCTGTGTGATTTGTCCGTATATATTTATCTATTATACAATATAGTTTCGTTGAGTTAGTATCCTACGACACAAGTTCACAACTTACTGTGGGGCTAGCTCAATTTGTGTGATATGTCCCTATATATAAAATTCTCGATACCGCTTCAATATCAGGATCCGGATTATGACATTTATCTCTCTAGAGATCCGGAGAGCATCTTAAGATGCCATCAGGTTTTCAGGGTTAAGTCTTAAGCTTCTGATTTCGTATGCTTTTTTCAGTGATGTTCGTGTTCGGCCACGAAACCCTCTCCACGACAATCCGCTTCATGCTCTCCAGCTTCAGTCACGCCGCCATCAACAAAGACGTCTCCTTACGTCTTTTGGACGTGTTGTCAATGCACTTCAAGATGTCCGCCGCTACAAGAAACCCTTCTTTTGATACAAGTTAGAATAAGTCAACGTAGAGGCTCAAAATGAACATCAACGTTCTATAGAAGAGCATGATCAAGGTGCCAGAAATTTGGGTTGGTGAGGGTTGAATTATCTAACAAGGTGATCTAAAGCTTTTTAATTTTGCTGGTATGTTCCAATGCCGATCCCGCGGAAACACCCTTTTTAAAAGATAACCTTTGGGTTAATTCATAACGTATCTATGTGCAAAATTTCGAATCTGTGAAAAACGTCATGTAAATTTTTCAAAATCCCTTCAGCCGTTATGGCGTGAAAGACTAACAAACATACTCACAAACTTTCGCGTTTATAATATCAGTAAGGATGAGAGCAGCTTATCACACTACGACAGTACTGCCAATGTGTGTGTAAGCATTTCTTAAAACCCACATTAAGGCTTAAGAGACTAGCTCCGTGGCGCAGCGGTCAACACGCCTGCCTGCGACACGGAGTGACCGGGTTCGATCCCCGGCCAGGTCATAATGGAAAATGATCTTTTTCAGATTGGCTTGGGTCTTGGATGTGTATCTATATATTTATTTGTTATAAAATATAGTATCGTTGAGTTAGTATCCCATAACACAAGTCTCGAACTTACTTTGGGGCTAGCTCAATCTGTGTGATTTATCCGTATATATTTATTATTATTATTATTATTAAGTGGTTATATGAACAGGTGGGTTCGAGATTTTTTGAAAGAAAATTAATATATTAATACAACTGCCCTTCCAGAAAATAAAATATAGCCCATGCCATTTGGGATAAGACAAGTAGTCATTTGGGACAAGATTCTAACAATACGCACGTTCCGATCTAATTAGGCATTCTAAACACATACATAAACTCTGAAAACATTACTCTCCTTTTTAGGGCAGTCGTATAAAAATGGTAAAAAAAGAGCACTGCGATTGATCACCAAAGATGTCTCAAATAATACTCATTAAATATTTTAGAATGGCTCGCGAGGCGACAATTCTATATAAATAACTCAAATCAGGTATTAACTTAGCATATAATTTATGTCATTGAATATAATTCAATGCTATGTTTATTTATTCAATAAATGTTTATTGTATTTTATGATAATATTTACACAGTGGTGTAAAATATTTGTCATTGCAAAATTGTAAACTCTCATTTTATAATCTAACGTCGCTACAATAAAATACCTAACCCAACTTCAGTTTGTTTATAATTTCACGCGTTTTTATTATAAACTGTCAGAGTTTAGGATTTAATCATTTATTTAATAATTAAGTGGTAAAAAAATATTTTTACCGTAGATTTTTAGTCTTATGCAATCGCATACTTGGAATTTCTTTTTTTCTCAATTTGACGCATTGTTTGTTATTATTTTTTTATTATATTTAGGTGTTAAAGCTTAAAACAATACCGACTGTAGAAAAATGTTAACTAAGATGTTATTATCTTGTTGTCAACTGCCATCATATATGTTTTTCTGTAAGTACTTATTAGTTGTAATAAAAACGTGAAATAAAACTCAACATTCCATGAACCGTCAAATGTTTTATTAAAAACCTAAAAATAAAAATCACTAAATATCACAGAGCTCATAATTCGTTCACGAGAGCAAAGTACAATAAATATTACTATACTTGTCACAGAAAAGCGAAGTTTTATAAATTAACCCTTTCACCACGAACGTTGGATTAATCCGACTATCATTTTCGTGCCCATTTCGCGAGCGTCATATAATTCCGACCAGGCTGTTTTTATTTCACTATGGTGTATTCGGATGAAAATATGTTTAAATTAGATTAATACGTAGTTTAGTAACCATTTTCAATATCATATGCTTTCATCTCAATAATCTCGTAATATATCAGGCCAAATACTCTGTCTGCTCTGGCCACGTATGGTATATCCGGTAGTACAGAGAGGGTGAGGTATTTATTTTCGATTCAGAACAACTGATATAAAGTCTCGCAGTGAAAAGGTTAACCAGGTCTTTATCACAAAATGTAATACAATTGAATATACAGGTTGACTCGTTAAACACTTTATTCCTTAAGAGGGGTAACTCAGCCCGTCGATATGATCAACTTTTTCAATGGGACTAATGCTGGGATCCATAAAAAATACATTTCCATACAAATTAACCAGGCGGCTGCATATTTTTGTATGGAAATATCGTGATTTGATATTGACGGGCTGATTTACCCCTTCTGTAAAATTACATAATATTTTCTGCCAAACGACCAATTAATAACACTGTCAAAGCTACATTACATACACAAAAAAGATTCATTTTCGCAGATGTATCCGCCGTCCCATTCAAATACGAATTGATTGGACTTATTTAAATGGAACAGTTACTATACTGGAGTTTCATGGTCAGCCTAGATACATTTTGAAGCGTTAAAGAGATGAAAATCCCAAACTTTTGACACGAGAAATTAGCCCGGCGAGCAGCGAAATGTACCTCTTTAATAAAAAATCACGTTTCTGCGACATTGACGTCCTATAAGATAGAGAGTGCTTTCCTAATGCTACAATTACAAATACAAAAAACATATTCTAAAAGAAAACGCGTTATAAAAATGGTAACTTTGGCTCCTTATGTTATAAATTCACTAACGTTATTGCTCTGCAGCATTTTCCTTAAATACGCATGCTAAAATATGTTGCCATTCTAATATTTACAGTTATAAAAGAAAATACGTTAAAAATATTCGTTTTGTGGCACACAAACATTACGAACTATATATTTGATTTTCTAATTTTATGCTTTTCAGATCTAAGTAGTCCATTAAATATTAAATACCGTTTGATGGCAACATTGTCAAGATCTATCACAAAACACTAAATACTCCTAAATTTGTAACATAACACATAAAATCAATTCATTACTAAAATTGAGCAATATATTCTATATAAGTGATAACTAAAAGAAAAATCTAAGTTTTCACTTGCTAAGCATATTATCTAAAAGTAAAGCCGAACCACTCTTTAATGAAACTGCCGAGCGGGACACCGCAATACGTTAGAGACGGCGTTGTCCGAATTCAGTCCTATCTTCAGTTGCTAGTTTTCTTATGTGTAAGTGGCCAACACTGGCGTCAGATTTTACAATCTGCCTAAAGGCATCTGACATAGCTTAACGACCGCCATCTAGTGATGACGGCCGTGATCAACGGCTTAAAGAGCCTTCCGAAGCACGGAGAAGCTCGAGAAATTATTGTGGCACTTGTGGTCACCCATCCCAGTGGGGACCATGCAGGGGTTGCTTTACATGCGTACGCGCTTATAATGCGCACGCTAACTGGGCCGAATTCAATAAAGTGTGATTGGGCTTTTAATTTTTTATAATCATTGCTTTATAAAAAGGCGATATGTTTTCGAGCCAGCTCTTAAAACTAATATCGATTATGGAATGTATTTTACGTACGGAGTAGATTACGTTCAAAGTTAACAGCACTGATTAAAACCAAAAATCATTCCACGCGCCTAAAGATAGCTTTTAACACGCACGCACAGTATGTATGGCGGTTTTAAGTCGCTCGCTAATTAAAGAAATACATAGACGCACCGAGTCGCCCATCTATCTATATGCAACATAGGAAAATGGTCTTTCCATACAGTATTTAAATTTCATATTTGTATGGCATTGTCGATGCATACAAGTAAAGGGAGATAAGTTTGTAAAGATCGTTGCAAGTGGTGGTCCTTAGTCTCTGCCTACCCCCAAGGGGAAGAGGCGTGATAATATGCATATATATAAAACAAAGGCGGCGGAGGCCACCATGCCATTCAAATGTGAAACTTATCTACTTCTCATAAGGTGCAATTTCCTTTGTAACATTGTTTATCCGATCCGGCTCGGATAGATATCATACTTAACTCCGACTATTGAAGGACTCACTAAACTAGTGATAATGTTTGCTCAGTGGCTAATACTGTTGTTCAAAACTTATGAGACAAACGATTACAATATATTTTGTCCTAAATGATTTTCTCACGATTTGCGCCACCTTTAATTACTACTTCACTAATTTGTGCGGTAGTGATAAGGTATTCCTAACACTTTGCTAGTCATATTCAAAACATTTTTTAATTGACTATTTCATTGACAATCAAGAACTCTATGCATATAACGCATTCGTCTGTACCATGCTGTGCTAGTATATTATTAAAAAAACATCGACCGCTTAGTCACAATTTCATTAACACTCCTGGCTGTAAAAATAATTATATATTGTCTATGGCTACGCGAGGCATTAGGCGAGCCTCCTAAAGTTAAAGTGAGGTAACATTATCCTTTTCATCGCTATGCCTAAGCAGCTGCGGGGAGGGGAGAGGCTCCATCTCCACAGTGTCCAGGTCCATGTCTGCCTTGTCCGTAAAACTTAGGAACATCTGAAAAATGAGGCATATGTTTTATATTCAAGTTAATATGAAAAGATCACGTTAAAATACATATTGTTTTGTTTCTTGTAACATCACTAGGATCGCCTATGACATATTTTATAGAATGTTTCTCAGTTAAGCCCGACCGTGACAAAAGTATTTGTGCAACTGCATATGTTTCTCACGCAAATGTCAATGTTTCTCATATCTATGAGATACTACGAGATACTACGGATCTCCGTAACTCTAAAATGCAGTATTTCTTTTTCCTGTTGACTAAAGTCAAAAATATTACGAAAATCATAAATGTTATGGTATACCTGGTCTAGAGAGCTCTGGTTAATAGTGTAGTCTTCTACGTCGCAGGTACTTTGCAGCTCTGACATCAGCCTGAAGATGTCGCTTAGACGAGTTGTTATTTCTTTCTTGCCGACTAAAATGGAAAATATATTGCTGTAAGTGAGGAGATGGTGGTGACATGGTGTACATTATTTAGTCGTATTAAAAGTGAGTTAATCTTGAAGTTTACATTATCGATACGTATTTTTCTACAGCCTCATTAAAGATCACTATAAAATATTGTAAAAAAAAAAAACAGATTAAAAGACGCAATGACCTCGGTAATGACCTTTCCTGAGTAGTCTAGAAGTCCCTAAACAGACTCTGGGCTCGTGTTGGGAATTGCCGAGAAAAGCGAACTAGATGCACTTTCTCCAGAGAAAATCTTTGTGATTGCGATGCCAATTTCATCATCATCAGGTCTTTTTAGTCTCCACTGCAGGAGCATAACCCTCTCTGTACTACCGGAGCCATACTTGGCCAGAGCAGACAGAGGATTTGGCCTACACTCTCCTCGCTGGCCTGGCGGAGCTTTGTTTAGCTTGTATTTCCTATTATTCGATGCCAAATTGTAGTGCCCTAACTACACTGTCCCACTACCTGCGCAGTTGATGACCTCAATGAGGTCAACGATACGATGGTTAGCGTATAATATTGGTCAGAAGAATGCGTTACCTAGGAATAAATAATAGAATTATGTTAAGCGTATTGTAGTATAATTTACCAGTGGTATGCGTAGGCATGAGGAAGTGCACAGTAGCGTGGTGCAGGACTCGTAGGGAAGCCTGCGGCGCGGCGGCCGCCACCCGCCGCCACAGCGCGCGCGGCGGCCCGCGACACACGCACTGCACGATGTAGCCGCCGCCGAACCTGACACATAATCAAAACTGATGATCACGGTAAAAACTCAACTGCCTCCGTGGTTAAGGCGTTTGCCTGTAGAGCCGGCGGTCGTGAGTTCGATTCCCACGAAGCATACTTTGTTAGTTGTTTCCAGTTTGGTTAGGACATTGCAGGCTCGAATCACCTGATTGTCTGATAATAAAGATGATTCCGTGCTTAGGAAGGCACGATAAGCCGTTGGTCCCGGCTGGTTGGTAGTCGTTAAAGGAACCATGTCAGAGGCCGAGAGGAGGTTCCGAAGAACTCTGACACCAGGGTGTGCATGGTCGATAGACCGTGTCACCTACAATAAAAGTAAAAAATCAAACCTATTGGACCAAAGGCTAGTCTGAAAGGCAAAGCTGTCATATCGCCAAATTTTGAAATGTATTTCGTATGACTTTCAGAATATTTCTCGGGTGCACTTGAACTCAACAAATGTTGTCATGTAGGTGCTATATGTTTCTCATGTAGCCACCATATGTTTCTCATGTAACAGCATGTTTTTCAATATTTTTGACGTGATGTCTTATAAATCGATAAACGGCTGCACGCATGAAAAAGTGTTACGAGCGAGAGCGCTAACAAGCGATAGCGAGGCACAATTGGCCTAAGCGTTCGGTTTGTGACGTATTTATCTCTCTTCCACAATTGTCACGTAAAATTATCGTCCGTAACTCGGTTTTACAGACAACCAATTGTTTTGCTTACTTACTTTCATTAGTGTATAGATAGATAAGATAAGATAAAAATATATTTATTTTTCTCCAACAATCCAAAAAATTTACAAACAAGTATAACAAGGTAACATGGTGGTATGAAATCAGATTGATGGAGACTGGAGCCTGAAGAAGGCTAGGCCTGTGGCACAGATCTCTAGTCCTCTCACTTCTGGATTGTCCAACAAGAAAATGATTATGATAAGTTACAAAGTAAGTAGTGCGCTTAATAACAATAATAATTTCTTAATATACTTAAATATACTCTAATTTTGAAGAAAGGTTTTTTTTTTATCTTAGTGGAAGGATTAGGCTTTGTGTATCGTAATAGTTAAGGGTTTTTAGGTATGTTGAGACGATAGATTTACAGGAGAATTTAGGAAGAGAGAAGATGTTGAGCATACCGTGGAGTTTATTGTAAAGGAAAGGGCCAAAGAAGCAGAAAAATCGATGGGAGAATTCAGTGCTTAGATCAGAAGAGACGACGACTAGACGGTTTCTACGCACCAAACTTGGATTGTAGATGGTACTTAGTGCTGTGCTGATGTATGATTGTATTTAAAATAAACAACTGACGAACAGTAAGAACATCACAAAACTGGTAAAGATCACGGGTTGGAAATAAGAAAGGTTTGAAAGTGCTCACTTTAAGCAGAGCTCTCTGAGCCCTTTCAAGTTTTAACAAAGTGGTCTTACTAGTACCACCCCATGATAAATACACAAATACAGAAATATATCTTAATACAGTGTGAAATTGATTCATTAGCAAACGTTTAAGGAGTCACTCAGACCACGAATCTGAACAACTTTCATTATGGGCCCAACTCCGAAATTGCAAAAAAAAATCAGCTGTTCCATAGATTTTGCCCAAGTAGATACTCCCACTTTTTTATATTTTTTTATATTATTTATTAAAGAGCAGATATTTTTTTCACGATGCCGAAGTTGGTCCCATAACAAAAAATGTTCAGATTAATTTTTTCTTTTTAATAATTATATACGGACAAATCACACAGATTGAGCTAGCCCCAAAGGAAGTTCGAGACTTGTGTTATGGGATACAAACTTAACGATACTATATTTTATAGCAAATACATATATAGATAAACATCCAAGACCCAGGCCAATCTGAAAAAGATCATTTTCCATCTTGACCTGACCGGGGATCGAACCTGAAATGGTCTGAGTCACTCCTTAAACGTTAGCTAATGAATTCAATTTCACCTGTATAAGTGTACTAAATATATGTGTGAGTTAGAAGCCCATAAAACAAGTCTCGAACGTCCTGTAGGGCTAGCTCAATCTGTGTGATTTGTTAATATATATTTTATTTACTAATTCTACGATCTCTGTCTTAGGAAGTATTTGTAATATTTTATAATAGTCTGACATTCCTCACCTGTCGAGACAAGTCTCCAAGTCCGCCACGACGGCCAAGTGCCCCTTCCTCATGAGCGCGACCCTGGCGGCCAGTCTACGCGCGTCGCTGAGCGCGTGCGTGCTGAGCACGACGCCGCGCCGCGAGTGGCACGCGCGGGACACGCCGCGCCACACGCACGAGCGGGACACCGGGTCCATGCCGCTGATTCATAAATTATCATTATTTCTAGCTCGTAGAACCGATGGCCGATGGGGCAGAAAGGTTCTCGAATGGCGACCACGTATCGGTAAGCTCAGCGTAGGACATCCACCAACAAGATGGTCGGATGACCTGACTAAGGTTGCAGGAAGACGCTGGATGCAGGCCGCTTCCAACCGGTCGTATTGGAAATCCTTGGGGGAGGCCTATGTCCAGCAGTGGACTTCTTGCGGCTGATATGATGATGATTATTTCTAGCCGTGTGGTATCCCGCAGAGTAGAATAGGACCACTCCAAGTCTTCCCATGGATGTCGTAGAAGGCGACTTAGGAAATACAAGCTAAACAAAGCTTATAAACATCTATGAGACCTCTCTAACCCGTCTGGCCAGCGTGGAGAGTGTAGGCTAAGTCCTCTGGCTACTCTGGCCAAGTATGGTATATCCGGTAGTACAGAGAGGGTCATGCTCTTGCAGTGATTTAGACACTGTATACGAGCCACCGCGTTTTGTCCACACGGGTCTGGCCAGACGGATTGGAGAGGTCCCATTGATGTTTATGAGCTTTGTTTAGCTTATTTCCTAATTCGCCTCTTACGACAACCCTGGGAAGAATATGACTATGAATAGACAGTGTCTAAAATAGGTTTTTACTCCCGAGGGACTAAAAAGTTTTTTTAATTCACGTTTCTCTGTTACAAAAAACGTCGATCATACTTCAATAAACTTTCGATGGCCAGATTTTCGATGGCCAGAACATTATGAAAAAGAAAAAGGCGAGCTTAAGGTGTTTTATCAGACACACTTTTTATAAAGATGAAGATAATACTGACAATAAAAAGAGAAGACGAAGCATAAATGGTTTCTGATGTTTTCGCGATTGTTACACATTTAAATAAAATCACTTTAATACGGTATTATCGCGTATATTACATTATTTTTACACCTAACGTTTCGAAAACTTTACAGTTTTCATGGTCGCAGGTAGAGTCTACCGTATTAAAGTAATTTTATATTTAAAATACGAAGCATGAAGTAAAAATGCTTTTACATTTACCCCTAGGGCAATTGCATTGGTAGCAGTTTATTGCCTATTTCAGCACATGCACTTCGTTAGCGACTCAAAATTTAGCTGTAAGTAAATTGGTGCGGCCAACAAGCTGTCGTAAAATCAAATCAACAAATACAATAAATTAAATTAAATTTTATTGCGGATCAGGACAACTTCGCGCTCGCGTTTCAATTCTCATTCGCCCTGAGGAAGACCTCCGGATGAGGTCGAAACATGTCGGCCAGTGTTGTTACATGTTTTAATAATTTATTGCAGTTTACCTGGTCGGCTCGTCCAGAAGAACTAAGTCATTCCGCCCCATCATCGCAACAGCTGTGCATAATTTTCGTTTATTGCCGCCGCTTAACGCTCCGCATGGAACATCAGTGTATCGGGTAAGAGAGAACGTGTCCAGTGTTCGACGAATTACCTGCGAAAACAGGAATAATTCCATTAATACGTAATACAGGAGCACTGTGAAGACCGGGGTCCGGTCTATGAAAAAAATTATAAGAAAAAAGAAATAGGGATATGAAAAAATATGTATTGCAACACAAAATGACAAAAATAATACCGACATTTCAAAAAAGACCATGCTAAAGATGCAAATTGCAGTGAAAATATTACTGAATTTATGTAATTATGGTATTACTAGCTTTCGCCCGCGGCTCCGCCCGCGTCAATGTCGATCCCTCGGGAATAGTACTTTTCCCGGGATAAAAGGTACCCTATGTCGTTCTCCGCACTCCAGAGAACTTGTATGCAAAATTTCATGATGATCGGTTCAGTAATTACGGCGTGAAAGCGTAACAAACAAACAAACAAACTGACTTTCGCATTTATAATATTAGTAAGGATTCAGTAATTACGGCGTGAAAGCGTAACAAACAAACAAACAAACTGACTTTCGCATTTATAATATTAGTAAGGATAGTAAGGATAAGGATAAGGATAGTATAGTTTACGAGTGGATTCGAATGAAATAAACTTCGAAGGGGGGGAAAGATGTAGACAGGTGAATGGGTGTGGCCTTACATTTTTTCCGTTGATATTACTTACATCATCTTGTTGCTTGATGCCGCGTAGTCTGCAGTACATAGCCAGCGTTTCTCTCACCGTCATCAGAGAATCTATCGCGTCGCTCTGCGGGCAGTAACCTAAATAAAAAAAGAGATTCAGTTACCTATGTATGTAATGGTCAGGGGTATAATCCCCTTCTGATTGGCCGGTGGTTGCGGGTACGGAATCAGACCTACCGAGGGAGGTATGAATGATCATCCCTTAATTTCGTTCCTAAATCCAACAAATTTCCAACCGCCCTAGCTTAAAAATACTTCCGATTGGCAGCAGCGTCGGAAGCACTAGGAACCAAAGAATCGCACTCACGATCCTGCCTGCCAAGCGTTGTTCGTAAAGCGATATCCCCCCATGTAAGGAAGAATCCTGAGGAGAGGTCTTTGTCTAGCACTAGACTTCTTACGACTGGAATATTGATGAATAATGATGATGATAGCTTAGTAATGGATATTCTCACCAGTTTCGGCTTTTTAGGAAGCCACCATCAGGGAGAGCGTCAGGCAAAATGTTTTAAAAATACGTGAAATCAAGCATCACTCATTTTAGTCAGGTATTCATTTAAATTTAAAAAGTTTTGAAGCAGATAAGCGAGGCCATTTGAGGAGTAAAGAGGCTATACGCTTTATTCTTTATCTATCGTAAAATGGCTATACATACAATATTAAATATGTTTCGACCAGTGCTTTGCTACTGTGATTGCCCGTTCGTTTGCCTCATTCAGATCCTGTTGAGAGCAAGAAGTTGGGCTTTCTGGGCACACCAAGAGGTGACCCATAGATTGGATAGCACCATAGTCGTAAAGTCGGCACTTACTGATATGTCCTTCGCAAAGCTGCCTAGCTGTGACTGGTCTTTCATGCAGGTATATCTGTCCAGCGCTGGGCCGCACTTGCCCAGTCAACATGGCGAACGTCGTTGACTTGCCCGCGCCATTCTGGCCTAGCAACGCTGTGCACTGGAATAAGAAAGAGATATATATCATTGGTTTGTTCGGTGAGAACTACTCTACGAGACCAAACTGGCTAGCTGAAAGTCCTTAGAACTGAAGTTAATGAGATAGCTAATCCAGGTAATCATCCTCTTAAGCCATGATTATAAGTACTTATGTACCCATTTCTAAGTTGTTGAGGATGCGTGGGGTGCGAAGAAAAACAATGAGGTTAATTCTAGATCGAGAAGACTCCGAAGGGTGCCGAAGTATAGATTTGGGAATTTTGGGATACGCGTGCGTAGCAACAGGTACACAGTTTTATATAATTAGCACTGATTTTTCCAGAGGGGCGCGTCGCCCTGAGGCGGTGCGGGGGTGAGGCGCGAGCGTAGAGGTCTTACCACTGCGTGTACGACATAGGTACATACTAAGTTAATTAAAGTATTTTTTTTTTAATATTTCTAAATTGTCTACTTATTGTTTAGGTGCCACCTTGGGAGCCGTTTATTTCAACGTGTCATTAACAGTAATATTGCATAGCATTACCCAAGGTTTGTCATCAGGTCTGATGGGGATGAAATAAGAATCATGAGGATTATTTTTGAGGAAAGAGTTAGTGGATTTAGGATCACAGGTGGCAAATAATATCTTGGGCTCCACCGTGCCTCGGGAGGCATACTGAATAGGTTTCAGCTTTTGTCACTAATGGTACCTATTAGATAAACAATATCATAGGCATCTGACATGGTGGGATTTTCTACGCTGCTTAAAGGGATACGTATATGCAGTTTAAAAATCTGCAAATCCTAAACAAGTGTCGGTAGTCCTTAGCTATTGCAGCGCCGGGCCAATATCGTCCACCTGACAGGTGAGGGGCAGAGTATCATGAGACAAAAAGCATGGTTTACAAGACAATAGGTTACCTCTTCTCCGTTCCGGGAGACTTTCTTGGCTACATGGGGGACAACCGTATCCAAAGACATGGAACGGACTCAACTGAACACACAGACAACCCAGGATAGATTATCCTGGCGCCTATGAACGAGGAGAGCTGACAAATAAAGGGATAAGGCATGGAGAAGAAGAAGACAATAGGTTACCTGTCCAGCCGGGAATCCAAGTGTTAGCGCTCGAACTGCAACTCGAGGTTTGCCCAATGTTGGATAGACTTTACCTAGCCCCACGCACGCCGCAACGTCGGCGTCAATCGACAACATCCGCTTGCTGGGCTTCTTCTTTGTTCCTTCTTCTGTGTCTACGAATCCTAAAAACGGAAAGTACTTCTTTACATTGTGTAGCTTTTTTGACCCATATAGAATGAACTGGACTTATTACACAAGGGATCTGGCTATACCGCCTTCACCGAGCCTCGGTAGAAGAGACAACCCCAAAAATTATAGCTTGACTTTGCGACAGACATTATCAGTGTTATTATAAAAACGGCAAACTTAACAAGCTAAAGACTTACACTCTAATCGGTGGGGATTCTGAAATGATCGAAGATGCGGTAAACATCATCATCATCATCAGGTCTTTTTAGTTTCCACTGCAGGAGCATGATGACCCTCTCTGTACTACCGGAACTGAGCTTGGCCATAGCAGACATAGGATTTGGCCTACACTCTCCTCACTGGTCAGACGGGTTGGAGAGGTCTCATTGATGTTTAAGAGCTTTGTTTAACTTGTATTTCCTAAGTCGCCTCTTACGACATTATGGGAAGACTTGAAGTGGACCAATTTTACTCTGCCGGAAACCACACGGCTACACAGTTATGTCTCAATCAAACAACTCCTCTACTTACCAGCATTGATGTTGCCAATAGTAGCCAGTCGCACGGGCGCGGCTGCAGCCTGGTTGATTGCCTCTTGTACTCGACGACGCTCAGCCGTTACTTCCAACTCTTCCATTTCTCCTGGCGAGTCTGGGACTGTCTCTTTGCGGAACCTAGGGGAAGATAGAAAAATTATATAAAACTACTCTTATAGGTCGCCGATTCAAAGCCTGCTCGCGTGGGCTATTTTCACCGTATCACATTTCTTTATTTCATCAACATCATCATCATCAGGTCTTTTTAGTTTCCACTGCAGAAGCATGACCCTCTCTGTACTACCGAAGCCATACTTTATTTCTTTATTTATATATCAAACAATTATATAAGTACTATACCGACTTGATGGCAATATTCCCACATAATCAATACGTTAATTCAAACTGTTATTGAAGTGAAAATTTCTTTAGGAGCGTTGGGCATTTTTTGAGGTGGGAAAAAACCGTTGAACTCCCGACTGGTTACCGTTGCCATAACCGACACCTCTGTATACAAGTAACAGAATTCAAATTTTCACTTTTGTCGTGACTCCCGGAGTGGCACTGTTTTTTTAAGCCACAAGAGATCTGAACATTTGTAATATAAGACGTTTATATCAAATCTCTTTTATTAACTGCCTCCGTGGTCCAGTGGTAAAGGCGTTTGCCTGTAGACTCGGGGGTCGTGAGTTCTATTCCCACGGGAAGCATACTTTGTTTAGTTGTTTCCAGTTTGGTTAGGATATTGCATGCTTGAATCACCAGATTGTCTAATAATTAAGATGATTCCGTGCTTCAGAAGGCACGTTAAGCTGTTGGTCCCAGCTGTCATCCGGTAGTCGTTTAAGGAACTACCTACGTCAGAGGCCGAGAGGCGTTTCCGAACAACTCTGACACCAGGGTGTGCATGGTCGATCGACCGAGACACCTACTCGAAATGATGGTGGCGATTAGAAATTTCAAAAATGCCTGTTGTTTCTTTTCTGTCCTTTCACACGTCGTCTGAGTTTAGTTATATGCTGCTTTTACCTACCTGTCCGTGATTGTAATTAGAGAATCCTCCTTAGAAAATCTACGTACCTGACAAGTATGATTTCAAAGTAGTCGTATTCCAACGCCAAGTTGACTAGCAGTAGGAAAGTTCCCACTAACACTAGCGCCGTACAGTGCAGAGTTATGAGATCGCTGGAGAACGGATCCCGATATGTCTCCATGCCGAAGCGTCCGAGTACCTGGTCAGAAGAATAAGTATACAGGTATAATGATTGTGTAAGCATTAACTTTAAAACCCTTATAAAATTACCTATCTATCTTGCTTCCGTTCCCCCCTACATATTTCCTTTTTTGCCGTCGGCGGCCTGGGATTGGTCGCCCGAACAGTCAAAAAAATATGGCGTTCGAGTCTTGTGAAGCGCGTCGCTTGCGCTGATAAAATAACTAAAAATAACGTCTCCTAAGAGCTTCGCTGGCCGAAAACAACCTTATATCTCATCCGCGAGTGTGTGATGGTGTACCACAAGTGTAGACAGCAAGAAAATAATAAAGTTCAAGCACAAGGGTCGTCGGCCGGTCGACCAAGTCCCGTGGAAGGCGAATCCTTTCAAATCCTGTTCACAAACGAATCCAGATGAGTGTTTACTAAATTTTCCCTTGCTGTGATTCTGGGGTTGATCGGAGAGTGCAGTGACTCTTTCAGGAAGACGCAACATTAATTTATGGTGCCTCCTGTGAGGACATTCCTCACGTACTTATTTCAAATTTACCCACTTAATTTCAATATTTTCAATTAAAGTTATTTCCAAATATGGATAACTAATTTATTCATAAATAGACTTATTATAGATTCAAATTTACTAGGTACTTACCCACCTAGCATTTGTCTATTTGTCTAACAATCTCGGATCAAACAGGAAATTCCATACCTGTGCCATACCATAGTAAATACCTATTGCTTACGAGTACATACTTCTTATCTCGTCAATTCCCTTGTAATAATCCCTTAATCGTTCGATTTGTATGCCATAAGGTACTATCTTGTTACTCAGGCTTTCGAACTATTTTGGATAGCCTAGATACCTACCTAAGGTTAATTAATAGCAGCGAGGTGTGTATTTATGATTATAAGTAATAGTCCGTAGTTTTAAAACCTACGTGTTTTGTGAATATCTGTTCCATTACTCAGTTTCCATTTAAACTTTTGCTACGTACCTACCTTACTCGTACTTTCACAATTAGTACTTAGCGAAAACATGGCAGAAGGAGAATTAATGTCAACCATTAAAAAACGTGAATATGAGTTCAAAAATATGCAAATACTTTATGACTTAGCAAAAATTACGAAAGAAAATAAAACTAAATTAGCATCCTTTCGAGCTAGGTATAAAAGAATTGATAAAATTCGTGATAATTTCATGGAATGCAACGATCGTGTAAACCAGTTGCAACTTAAACTAAATCCTCAATTTGTTATCGATAATAATGCTTTGTTGTCATTTGACGAGTTATACTATTTTGTCATTGAGTTTGCTGACTCTCTCGACGTCAGTTCGCGCTCGGAACTGTGTCAAGGTCATGCGCATTCCAACTCTCAAGTGAAATTACCTAAATTGCAAATAGCTAAGTTTGATGGTAATATAGAGAACTGGCAGATGTTTAAAGACAGTTATACGTCGCTTGTGCATAATAATGTTTCGTTGTCGGACACAGAGAAATTTTACTATTTGTTGTCATGTCTGTCCGGGTATGCCCTGACACTAGCTAAGGGTGTTCCTATAACATCAGCTAATTATTCTGTTGTTTATGCAGCGTTGCTAGACAGATATGATAATAAACGTATTTTAGCTACCGCTTATTTAGAAAAAGTAATAAAATTAAATCCGATCCAACGGCCATCATTATCAAACTTATCACAATTAACCAACACACTTTATGAATGTGTTAGTGCCTTGCGCGGGTTAAATATTGATGATTTAAGTGAATTTCTTTTATTTTACATAGCATCTCGGCCGCTTGATACAGAAACTAGGAAAAGGTTTGAATTACAAAATACCGAAGAAATTCCTAAATTTAATAATTTGATTGTTTATTTACAGAATTATATAAAGGTATTAGAGGTTAGTCAACCTAGTAATTTACAGTCATTCAATTCTACAAATAAACAGAACCACAATAATACAAAGAAAGATAATTTTTCTCGGCAATCAAATTCTTCCTTAATTACTTCTTCGAACTCAAATAATAATAAACCTAATCAGGCTGTCTGTGCGTATTGTCATGAAAATCATTCAATATATCGCTGTGGTAAATTACATTCTATGAATATAGGACAGCGACAAAAAATAGTTAAAGAGTTACAATTATGTCAAAACTGCTTAAGGCCCGGTCACACTAGTGCAGACTGCAAGTCTAAGTCCATGTGTTTCATTTGTAACTCAAAACATAACACATTATTACATGAAGAACATAAAAGTTTATTATCTAATACCATTGACCTAAAGGTTTCTGAGAATTCCAATATGAGCACTTCCCTAACTTGTACAACTCAGCCAAATATGTCAAAGTCACCTATGAGTACCAAAATTATTGGTTCAGCAGTGGTTCGGTTGAGAAGAGTGGATGGTTCATTGCAGTATGCTCGTATAATCATAGATAGTGGCTCGATGGACTCTTTCATTACAAGTAGCTGTGTGCGACAGTTAGGTTTACAAATAAAAAAGTGTAATTTAAATGTAACCGGTCTCGGTCAAAATTATGTTTGTAATATTAAAGGTTATACTTTTGGCTCTATTGTGCCTAGGTCAAATGACTCGCCCCAATTCGATATACCATTAGTGGTTTTGCCTAAAATCACTTCAATGGTTCCTTCAACTTCGTTACCGTCGGTTGTCCAGGAAAAGTTTAAACATCTGGATCTCGCCGACCAAGATTTTGATAAATCGGGTCCGATCGATCTGTTGTTAGGAGTAGACTGTTTTGACCAGATATATACTGGTTCACGTTATTGCCCAGGTCCTGGTTTTCCATGTGCACTGTCTAGTGTATTCGGCTGGGTGATAAGTGGTCAGTTTCTTCAAAACGTGGTGGCTCAAACTCCAGCCACACCCGTTACGTCACTCATCGCGTCTTCTAGTGCGCTCGATGAGAGCGTTCAACGTTTTAGGGAATCCGAAGAACCGCCGAAATGTAAAATTTCCGGTCCTAAGGATGAAATATGTGAAGTGGCTCAAACTTCAGCCACACCCGTTACGTCACTCATCGCGTCTTCTTGTGCGCTCGATGAGATCGTTCAACGGTTTTGGGAATCCGAAGAACCGCCGAAATGTAAAATTTCCGGTCCTAAGGATGAAATATGTGAAGTGGCTCAAACTCCAGCCACACCCGTTACGTCACTCATCGCGTCTTCTTGTGCGCTCGATGAGATCGTTCAACGGTTTTGGGAATCCGAAGAACCGTCGAATTGTAAAATTTCCGGTCCTGAGGATGAAATATGTAAACAAAAATATAAAAATGGCACATATCGTACCTCCGAAGGTCGTTATGTTGTACCAATTATGCTTAAAGATGATACTCCAGCCTTAGGAGAATCATATCATCAGGCTCTTAACCGTTTTCTCAACTTGGAAAAGCGTCTTGCCAGCCAGACTGAGTTGAAAACGGAATATAAGGAATTTATGCAGCAGTACGAAGATCTGGGACATATGCAGCCTGCTGAATCTTTGTCTACTGACCGTTATATTATTCCTCACCATTGTGTAATACGACCCGATAGTACAACGACACGTTTACGAGTAGTCTTCGATGCCAGTAGTCGGACCTCGAATAATCTGTCACTCAATAATATTGTTCATGTGGGTCCTAAGCTGCAAGTGGATATTGTCGATTTAGTGACAAAATTTAGACTTCACAAAATAGTTTTTACTGCCGACATCCGTCGTATGTATCGGCAAATATTGATAAGACCCGAGAAATGGACTACTAACGCTCCTCGTCTTCTTAAGGATGTTCCTCCTGAATTTTGTCAAAGTTCCAAATCCTTCGATGAATCGGGAATTGAGTTTGTCAAAATATTAGGGATACGATGGAATCCCATTAATGATTCTTTTTCATATGCCTTTTCAGACTCGTTCGAAGTCAAATTTACTAAAAGATCCATACTCTCTTTAGTGGCTCACATTTTCGATCCACTCGGTTGGATATGCCCAGTAGTCTTTGCAGCAAAATCGCTGTTGCAAGAAATATGGCGGTTGAACTTATCGTGGGATGAGACTATTCCAAAACATTTAACCAAACAATGGCATTTAATAGCGGCCAATTTGTCTGATTTACAAAAAATTTCTCTTCCGCGGTTAGTTATACCTTCCAATCCGATGGAAGTACACTTGGTAGGTTTCTGTGATGGTTCTTTGAAAGGCTATGGTTGTTGTGTGTATATTTGTGTGGTTACTAATGAGGCCAGAATTTCTACTGCGACTAGTTTACTGATTGGAAAATCTAGAGTAGCTCCGTTAAAACCTACCACGGTAAATAGACTCGAGCTAAGCGCAGCGGTGCTTCTGGCAAAAGTTCTATCGCATATGAATAATTTACTTAAAGACCATATAACTATTAATTCTATTCGAGCTTATTCAGACAGCAGCACTACCTTGTCATGGCTTAATACCGCCCCTCATTTGTTGAAAATGTATATAGCCAATCGTGTCATTCAAACAACTGATTTGATTAGTCCCGATCATGGATATTATGTTTCGTCTAAGGATAACCCGGCCGACTGTTGTAGTCGCGGAGTGTCCTGTCCAGAGCTTATAGACCATCCTCTGTGGTGGAAAGGTCCTTCTTGGCTACAGGATTTGCCTAGTCAATGGCCTAACAAACGGGTTCTACTTCCAAAAGAATACTTACCCGAGTTTAAATCACTAGAAACTAAAAGTCTTCACGTGATTAATGTGAGAAACCCACTTCTGGACTTAATTGCCAGACATTCCTCTTTTACAAAAATACTAAGAATTGTAGCATGGTGTATTAGATTTATTTCAAATTCGAGGGTTGCAAGGCAAAATCGAATTCTTTCATTTCTCAGTAGTCCTGAACTCGAGAAGTTAACCAAAGTATTAGTTAAATTGAGTCAGTATCATTATATGTCTTCCGAAGTCAGTCGAGTGCGAGATAATGACTCATGTGTAAAATCCATTCAAAAACTTTCACCTTTCCTGGACGATGATGGGATCGTGCGGGTGGGGGAACGCATCGATGAGGCTAATCTGTCACCATCTGCGTTGCACCCTTTTTTGTTACATAAACAATGTCCAATATCTAAAATTATAGTAAAACATTTTCATAAAAAATCTTTGCATTGTGGACCTCGAACCTTACAATCTCTTATTCAACGCCAGTTTTGGATAATTGGATTGAGACTTCTGATACGTACCGTGCTGTCGAAGTGTGTTAGATGTTTTATTTCGTGTCCGCGCTCTCGTTGGGTCATGCTTAAGAAAATTACCCAGAGATTTTGGCGCGTATGGCAGCGTGATTATCTTCATACATTACAACGGAAGAACAAAAGGTTCGTACATGAACCAAATATTAAAATAGATCACTTAGTCATAGTTAACGAACCTAATCTTCCGCCGATGTTCTGGAAGTTGGCACGTATTGTGCAAGTGCATGCCGGTTCGGATCAAGTAGTCAGAGTAGTTACTTTCCGAACTGCTAACGGAAAGACCTTTCGTAGGCCGGTAGTAAAGGTTTGTCCCTTACCAATTAATTAAGATATTTTTCATAAATTACTAAAACATAAATACACACTATCCAATCCTTAGGCTAGTTAAAACTTATTTATTACTTTATCTTTCGAAAATAATATTTCTAGATATTCTTGCAATAGTGCGTAGCTATTGCTTTTGTTTTTATATCTTTCAATTTGCATTCTCTGTGAAACCCTTGTGGATTTCAGGTGGGGGAAAATGTGTAAGCATTAACTTTAAAACCCTTATAAAATTACCTATCTATCTTGCTTCCGTTCCCCCCTACATATTTCCTTTTTTGCCGTCGGCGGCCTGGGATTGGTCGCCCGAACAGTCAAAAAAATATGGCGTTCGAGTCTTGTGAAGCGCGTCGCTTGCGCTGATAAAATAACTAAAAATAACGTCTCCTAAGAGCTTCGCTGGCCGAAAACAACCTTAAATCTCATCCGCGAGTGTGTGATGGTGTACCACAAGTGTAGACAGCAAGAAAATAATAAAGTTCAAGCACAAGGGTCGTCGGCCGGTCGACCAAGTCCTGTGGAAGGCGAATCCTTTCAAATCCTGTTCACAAACGAATCCAGGTAAGTGTTTACAAAATTTTCCCTTGCTGTGATTCTGGGGTTGATCGGAGAGTGCAGTGACTCTTTCAGGAAGACGCAACAATAATAGATATCAGAATACTATTTCCTAGGTTAGATCGGTTCCCGGCCGAAAATAGAGTGCCGATGTCTCCAGTTCTCTTTCAAGTTTTTGATCCAAAATGCCTTATAACACAACTAGAACCTGGGCGACCGAGCTTTGCTCGTTGTTATTACTATATTTATTGTAATATGGTGGTGTTTAGGTGATAATCTACATAAACTTAAAAAGGAAAATGTGAACTGTCAATTATTATTATTTACAATCGACTTCGAACCCGTAATACTCGTTTCTTGCTGTCTGTGTCTTAACCCACTGGATCAGACAAACAGTGGCCGGCAGGACGAAGTTAGCGACCATATTCTGCGTCGTTTTCCCCAAACATAAGACTAATCTAGATAGATTCTAGCAAAAGTAAGAATTCTGCAATACTAGACCACAGCGTTTAAGACTTTGTTCTGAGTTGTTGTCTTAAAACTAGAGCCTATCAGCGCAAAGAAACAGTAAAAAGTAGCGTTAAAACATTTAAACTTCACGCAGTCTTAATAATATCAGATCATCTAATTAAAACATATAAACTAACTAGCTTCCCCGGCGAACTTCGTTTCGCCATAAGTTAAAAACTATCCTATCTCTCAAGTTGGATCGAACTGCACATGGTGTGCAAATTTTATTATAATCGATTAAGTGGTTTAGGAGTCCATTGAGGACAAACATTGTGACACGAGATTTATATATATTAAGACTATAACCTACACGTAACATCTCTTTTCCGTAAATTAAATCCTCCTCCTCCTTCAGTCGTCTGCTCACTGCTGAGCGTCGTGATGTCCCCGACCCAACTTCTTTACGATCTCTTTCCATATTTGGCGATCTTTGGCCTGTTGTAATTTATAAATTAAATACGAACACCTTTTATATTGCAAAAAACTAATACCTTGTTAAAAATGTTAAAAAAATAGCGTCTCTTTAGAAAAAAATAACTTACCTGTGCCTGTATCGTGTTCTTAGCAATCTCTAGCAACCCGTCTCCAAGCGCAAACTGCGGCAACAACATAAATATTTTGTGCAGCACCCACCGAGCGTTGTCTGTGGCCTGAAACAGAAATAAATGTGTGAACACGAAGTAGCATCGGAACATGTTAATATGGGAGTAATCAAGAGAAAATTTATAAATGATTTAGTACTTATAACACATAGTTTGTAACATAGATCTGAAGTTTCTAAGTGTGTCAAGTCACAGCTTGGCACCCTTACAAAAATTAGCTTAGCTTGGACTGCGCATCACTACGTGAATAAAGTAAATACGAATAGACATAGTCCACTCTTTACTCGTTAAATATCTATATACTTATTAAGTTTGTTTACATTTACAGTTAATACCTACTGCTTTTTGATAAGGTACTGATATCTATATATTAATACTTGAAGCAAAAACTTAGTACCCCCTTTTAAAATATCGCGGACAGAGAAATAAAATTTCGCACACTCATAGTTTATAATAGAGAAGGTGCAGAGTGCAGAAAGTTATTTTTAAAAAATATGGGTGTAAATACATTAGGTCAATAAAAAAAATACACACACTATGTGTACTTGACACACAACTTATAATTTAAATTAAATATGATTGAATTTCGACCACTGGGCCACTAGTTAAACCAAATGGATCAATACACTCATCGAGATAACCATCGAGGCAACCTAAAAATCTCGAGTACCTACTCAAACTGAAAATGAATGGTCACTTCTATTTGACCTTTTCTGGTAAAAATAGTTTTGGGTGAAAAGCTAATATGAAAGACTCACGTCGGATTCGGAGATGATGTCCAAAATCAACAGCAGAGCGATTCCAGAGAGCCCCAAGAAGGTATTGCCACAGAAGAGTATCATGTTGGCCATGCTCGGATCCGAGAACAGCTTCTCCGCCAGGTGAATGAGGTTTCCGCACGCATACCTGTTAAAAGAATATTCTTAGCATATTTTTTTACATAAGTTCATGACAAGAAAATCTGTAATATTTATTAAAAAAATTTAGACGGTCCATAGAAATTTCTCAAAATTAAAATTGAATTTTTCAAAATTGATGGAAAGGTTGCAAGTATCCTTTTTGTAAAGAGTACACTCGTTTTTTAGGATAAAGCAAGAAAAATAATTTGTTTCCTAATACTATGTTGTAAAACAAAAAAATAAATAGGAAAAGAAAAGAAAATTAAAATTAAATTTCTTTCTAACTATCCAATCATGGGATAACTATTACTTTTGCAAATATAAAAAATAATAATATGATCTTTAAAGAGTGTAACCTACATGATCCAAATTTGAATAAAAAATGATTTTATACAATTTCAACCCTCTACTTACGTACCGAATTACAAATTTGCGACATTCTATGATTTAATGAATTATATTATATAGCAGGGTTTCCCAAACTATGGGTCACGACCCACTGGTGGGTCGCGAGCGAATATTGAGTGGGCCCTGCCTATAGTACCAACCGTCCGAGCCAGCGGCCGGTCGGCGGGCTGTTTGATGAAGCTATGAAAGTCCTCCTCCCCTTTACTACCTCATACTTATGTGAGGCTGGGTTTTCGAATATGGTGAACATTAAAACTAAATACCGAAATAAATTAGACATATCAAACTCACTGCGATTAAGAGTAACTAAAGTTGAAGTAGATGTCAAGACTGTAATGGCGAAACATAGGAAACAATTTCATCCTTCCCATTAAATTTATATAATTAAGTAATAAAAGATTGTATTAAAATAGTTTGTTATTTCAAAAGTCCTTTATTCATATTGCTAACGCTTAAATTTCCTAGAGGTGGGTCCCGAGTTTGTAAACTTATTTCAGATGAGTCGTAACCCAGTCAACTTTGGGAACCACTGTTATATAGCATTACAATGCTCGGATTTATATTAAATTTTTCATCACATATTTTCGATTTTAATTCTATGATTTGTCTAAAATACTATGTAAATAATGAAAAAAAAGTATTTATATCCTTTCAAACACTGCGTGAAATATATGTTATATATTTAATTACTCATTGAAGCGTTAGATACACCAGGCACTTTCTAGCTGCAGTATTATTGTCTTACCCAAATAGCAGTATGAGCACGCAGATAGCCGGCAGGTTGTTCCTGGCCACGAACACCGGAAAGTGGAACGCCTCCATCACGATCATCGTGATCACCATGTTGATCGCGATTATCTGGCGAGGAATACTCGAATTAGTCTGGTTTTCTTCTCGGTTGGTGCAGTGCTACACGAACAAGCTTAGGTACTGGCTGTATTAGGCGCGACGACGACACCGTAGATCTAGGTATACTTATCAATAAATTGTAAAGGTATTTGGTTATTCTATATTTTCTACAAAGAGATAAAATATACAAGTACATATACTTTAATCTCTTTGTTTTTACACTACGTACGAGCATTAATATATATACGATGGTATTCCATTTAAATCCTTATCACATTGACTTAAGAACCGAAGTGTATACTATACTCATGACTGTACTTATGCTCACTAATATTCTAAACGCGAAAGTTTGTTGCTTGTTATTCAATCACGTCAAAATGGCAGAACGGATTTTTTGATGAAAATTTGCAAATTTTTATAGATAGGGCCTTTAATCCAGGTAAAAAGTACTGCTCCCGCGGGATCGACATTAACGGGAGCAGAGCCTCTGGCGACTGCTAGTACATGTATGTATATATAGAATGTAATATTGTTTAAACATCAAAATTATCTTTACACTTATTATATAACTGTTTTGGTAACTAACACCGGTCTACCCACATAATCTTTGTAACGAACTGAAAGTTGGTAAAACGTGTAGGGCCTTTGCACCCCACCGTCCACAATCCCTTCTCCCAAATTGGCTTTGTCACCCCTCGCGAAAGTTAAATACTTACAATCATATCCCAAACAAGCGCAACGCCCCAGTACATGGTGGGAGTAACTCCGCATAAGTACTGTAATCTCTTCTGCTGGCTGACCCTGGAGCTGACGAGGTAGATGGCTGACCCAGCGCTGACCAAGCTGTATGCTATTAGGACAAGGCCTGATATGCCGGCATCGGCTATGTGCTGATATCTGCCAAAAAGACAAATAACAAAAAAATAGTAGGTGGCTTTGATCATTATTCCTGGAACGTGTTTTTCTATACAAGTTTATATAATTAAAAAATTGAAATCTCTTTGTCTTGTAAACGGTTGGACCGATTTTGATAAAACATGTCTACGAATGATCGTTAGAAAACCTGATTTGAAACAACATAACCGCATCCCAATCGGTTCCACTGTTTAAGAGCTACGATACCACTAGAAACACACACACACACCCTGTTTGGGGTATCCATCGTGGTGACAGGATTGGCCAGCCTAGGCTCTGCGTTACCAAGCCTAGCTATTTCCAGGGGCGCCGCGTTCCTAGGTGCCCAACCACCTGTACCTTGGAAGACTTGTATTCCGCCTAGTGGCGCAATACTGGGTCAATAAAATTTTACATAAATTCAGTCCATCGATACGATAAGAAGAAGAAGTGTGTCTTCACACCCTACACATAACTGTGAAAATAATAATAGGTACTCCTCCATATGATCGGGTGGCCAAACATTTTTGTTCGGAAATATACCTTTTTATGAGTTGTTAAAGTTGTTCATATTGATGGGCTAAATCACCCCTTCAAGGTACGGACAGGTCCTTTACATATTGTATAAACTCTCTATCTCTCTTTTCCTAGCCTTAGTCCCATTATTTGGGGTCGGCTCTCCTAGTTGATCTTCTCCAGGTCACTCGGTTCTGGACCAGCCGGCCTATTTGCTATCTCAGTGTAGAACGTTTTAATAGTCATTTCAAAGTACATTGCGTTTAATATATCTTTAATAAAAATAGTCAATCATAGGGAACCCGCAATGTATTTTGAAGTGACTATCAAAACGTTGGTCACTGAGTTAGCAAATCGGCCGGCTGGTCAGGCGTAAGCTGTGTTCGCTTCATATTCCTCCTTATTAATGTACCATATTGTATAACTAACAGACTATATAGAACAGGTGAAATAGAAATAGGTGAGCTGGAGTTTACGCCCCCACCTGATGCTATTAATTAAATTATCAACTAACACAGTGTCTTTGCTGATCTGCTCCTTAGAAATCTTCATCGGATGAGAGTAGGTAGTTATTTTGGCATTATCTCCAGCGATGGTCCTAAGAGCGGCGGTGTTAAGAGCGCTGAGGAAGGCTGGCATGGCGTGGTGGCCCTTGTTGTTGTACCAGGCCACGAGAGCTGTCATGTTGTTCTTTAGGACCGAGGAGAAGCCGCCATATCTGGAAGGATTATTCATTATGTTAATGTTAAACTCGCGTCAAGACACGTGACCTGATCAAAAATTCGTAAGACGGACACGTAATCTGAGACCACCGGCGCGGCGTAGGAGAGGAAGTAATATACCCCCTCTCTTTCTACCGTTGTTTTCAACTTCCAGCACTCCCGGAGGTTAGCTCCAAGTGAGCTTTTGATAATAAGTTTTATAGGTCAATTTGTAAACTTGGGTTACTTGAATGCAATTTTCGGATTCACTGCTTTCTGTTAGATTATAGAATTATGCAAATCGCTCCAGTATAGTTTTGAGTTTATTCATTACAAACATCCAAATACACAAATCATTCCTCTTAGTCTAGATGAGTCTAGTTATAAGCTGACTGGTAAAGTATACTAAGTAATATTTTTATGTGTTTATATTTTGCATTCACAATGCTATTTTGATAAACTCTCGAATCAATCTAATCTAAACTCTAGCGGGCGGGATTTGAACCTGCGACCTTAAGAGCCCGACATATGCCAGGCGGCGTGGCGATACAAACGCGGATGGTCTAAACGCGTTGGCTACTTTGGATATTTTCGTTTTTTTAGGAATATTCAAGGGTTATTCGAAAAAGCAAAACATATGATGGCTGCCTTATCTGTAATGCAATAATAATCAAAAGTTTCAAGGTTAATTTTAATGTATTTGGTGAATAATGCTATATACCGAGTAAATTAGACGTGATTTGGACGCAACTTTGCAATTTTTTTCTATCGAGAAAATTTAACGCAATCGTGTTTTTGAGTCATATAGTTACCAGAGTTAGTCCTGAACTTTGCTGCATTTTTATTTCAACTTGAGTATTTAATTATTATTGATATAACAGTCAATCATGCAAAGCAGTGTGAGGTAGTACGGGCCCTTAAGTCTTACGTAGACTTAAGGTCGAAGGTTCAAATCCCGCCCGCTTGACATTTTTTCCCCATATTTTATTTCTAACTTTAATATGAGTATACATAGTAATAAAAATAATGGTTGAACACATACCTCTTCTCAATGTACAAGTCCTGGGTGGAGATCAGCCAGTCATTGGCAGTGTTGACATCAGGGAGCACCATCATGTGGGGTCGGGTTATATTGCTCATCATGTTGCATTCCTGGCGTGCTTCCCCACACGAACATGTTGGGTTGTCCTGACAAACAAAAAAAAATAAGTGTCATAAAACCTTTTTAAATAAAAAATAAAATAAAATATAATTAGTAAAATTTGAGGCGCTTGATAGCCTAGTGGGTTCACGCATTATAAGCGCTTTTAGTCCTACAAGGGAACGTAGGTAAACTTTGTTTCTTATAAATATATTCCTTCACTATTTTTCTTTTCACATACATACATAGTATCACGTCTTTTTCCCTTGCGTTTGATACGAGGGCAGAGCGCCCTCAACCTGTAAAGGCAACATTACCAAAGGACCCTAGAAGGGACGGTCCATGGCTTTGGGCGTTGCCTCTGAGCACTGGCTTGGAGAGACAAAGAACTCTCGTACAGCGTGATGGGCCGCGATTACATGCAAAGCCTGAAGCCAAAGCCACAGCCTGTAGGGCCGGTCTGAGATAAAACTATGTGTTCAGTATAACTGTCAGTTATACAGCCTCCGTGGTCCAGTGGTTAAGGCGTTTGCCTGTTGACCCGGGGGTCGTGGGTTCGATTCCCACCGGAAGCATACTTTGTTTAGTTGTTTTCAGTTTGGTTAGGACATTGCAAGCTTGAATCACCTGATTGTATGATAATAAAGATGATTCCGTGCTTCGGAAGGCACGTTAAGCCGGTGGTCCCGGCTGCCATCTAGTAGTCGTTAAAGGAACCACGTCAGAGGCCGAGAGGCGGTTTCGAAGAACTCTGACACCAGGGTGTGCATGGTCGATTGACCGTGACACCTACTCGAAATGAATGAATGAGTACTTATAACTGTCTAACTATCCTGTCCCCATACATACATATAGCATCACGTCTTTTTCCCTTGCGGGGTAAACAGAGCCTAGGCTATGTTTACCCCAAAAAGACCTGAAGCCACGTTTAGCATGGGCATTAATTAGAAAACGGAATCAAAATAGTGATGTGTTGCTAGCCGCATCGCCTATTAACATGATTCCTCAGATTTTACCCATGCCCTCGATTGGCTTTTACGATCTACGCGGGAAGAGAAGCAGCTGGTTACAAGTAGTAAGTACATTCTTAGGGCTTAGTATTCGTTTGTATAATAAAATTCCTGACAATATTACAGCTTTGCCATTTCCGAAGTTTAAAGACGTTACAAAAAATATATTATTGAAAAGAGCTTATTATGGCATTAATGATTATTTCGTTGATAAGAATGCTTGGAGTCGACACCTCGAGTGATATGCAGGACTTCTCTAAACGCTTTTATTTTAATTTTACTTATAATTGTTTTCTTATTTTTGTTGCTGCTATTTTATTTTGTATAATTGTCTAAAATAAACTCTCAATTGTAAAACATGTATATGTTTGCGGTCAACGAGTGTCGACAATTAGTTTTCGAGTTTTGTGCTTGAGATCGAGTAAGTCATGCTCACTAAAATATTCAAACTGGTGGCGGCGTTTTGTGTCGGGTCGTCGAGTTCCCTCTAATATGGTTGAGCTCAGCGATGGCTGATCCATGCGTCAACTCGTGAACGGGTGCTGCCAGGGGGGACAGGTCTGCTCGGCCTCTTTGACACTTTTATCATATCTGTTGTTTATCATATCTGTTGTTGTTGCACGCTCGATCGCTAATATAACGTGTTCCACAAAAATATGTTAATTAAAATTGTATATAACATGACATCAAAAAAAAAGAAAAGAAAAATATTAAATATCATACAAAGCCCTTCAGGCAAGTAGGCGACCAATACTGTTGAAGAGTTTCTTTCGGCGTCTTCTTCTCTGCAGTGGTCGGTTCCGAAACGCTAGTAGTTTGTAGCTTTTAAACAATAATTAATAATTTGAATATAATATAATAAGTATTATTTAATTTTAAATGTGAATTGACGTGAAAAAGTGCCTGAAAAGGCCTATTTTCTGAATAAATCTTTGAATCTTTGGTACATTCTATGTTTTTTTTCTTTTCTCTCAGACCAGCAGAAGAGCGTGTGGCGAGATTGGGGATGAATGAGATCCAGTGGTAGTGCGTATTCGTATATTCCTTAGTGCCGAAGTCGGAAAAAGAGGGTCTCCTTTGGAGAGAACATTGATTTTATAGTAATAGGAAGCGCCATCTGTTCGTGCGTGACGAAACTACCAAGTATTATGGTAGCGTGGTTCTAATATGTGTGCTCTATATGGAGATTAGGAATTAGTGTGCCATGTCACGAACAGATGTCGCCCTTTACAATCTTAACAGCGTGAGTGAGTTTCTTTTCAGCATTATTTATAAAGGCCAATGGTGTCATCCTCAACTAGTGATGTGCCGTTCCCAAATTCCCATTCCCAGGGAACGTTCCCCGTTCCCGTTTACGGGAATGTTTCCGGAAACATTCCCAATTTCGGGGGAACGTTCCCATCTAAATTAGGAAAATCATGTATACTTACTAAATAAAAAGTTTTGAGATTTGGTCTCATTCCCAGCAACAAGGGAACGTTCCCGGCAACAAGGGAACGTTCCCCGGGAATTTGGGAACATTCCCTGAGAACGTTCCCGTTTATTTCGGAAATTTTGTCGATTATTGAAAATATTGATATATTACATATACCAAGTAATGCATATACATCAGTTCAATGTTCAAAAAGTTGTATGACAAATAAAATTACAACTTTCCCTGACATTTCCATTTATTGGGAATGGAATGTTGTGTACGCTATTAACTGGCATGTACATATCAACCAAACTGTGTACAAAGTGTTTTAAAAATAATACCCATATGTAACTGCTGTAAGAGTGCCTATATTAAATAAAAAAAAAAAAAAAAAAAAGTTCCCGGGAACGATTTTGGAAATCTGGGGAATGTAGGAACGTTCCTGGGAACGGCACATCACTATCCTCAACTACCTGACCGGTGGTTGCAGGGTACGGCGCCCGGCCTCCCGAGCTGCTACTCGCTTATCCCTCATTTGTACCTAGTGAGTACTATCCCAATACCTTCATTTCCTTTCCAAATCTAAAAAAAATCCTATCCTTCCTTAGCTTCAAAATGCTTCCGATTGGCAGCAGCGTCGGAAGCACAAAAAGCCAAACAAAATGCGGTCGCCAATCCGCCTGCCAAGCATGGTGAGTATGGCAATATCCTCCCATGGAACTTGGGAGAGGCCTTGTGTCAAAATCAAAATCAAAAATGTTTATTTTGTTAAGTACATAGTTACAAAATAGGTAGTAGTGTGTAGTAGTGGACTTTTTACGGCTGTGATGATGATGACTATTTATAACTGTTTAGCGTGCTTTATCAACAATATATAACCCCATCATCGTTTCGTGTAGGTGACACGGTCAATAGTCTATGCACACCCTGGTGTCAGAGTTCTTCGGACCCGCCTCTCGGCCGCTGACGTGGTTTTAATTAAAAATATAGACAAAACTCAGTATAACGACTAATTTGTCATTTTGCAAGATGCCGACTTACTGTACACACCAAAAGTGGCAATAAATCTTGCAGCCAATTGTGAGTCGAAATCGTACACGAAGGGATCCGTACCACCATACAATATTGAACTACAAAATCGCAAGAAACACGTTCTTTGTATGGGGATTTCCCGTTAATTATTTATTTTATTTTTATTTCTGATAGGTACCGGCAATACATCATATAGAGGTAGGGACCGAAATTGAAATTTCATGGAATGTTTAAAATATGAAGCAATCTATCAAGTCTCTCCCTAACCTCAATAGATCTGTGACCAAACGGACGGATGGACAACGGAGGCTTAGAAATAGTATCCTGTTTTTACCCTCCGGGTACGGAACAGTAAAGGATAAAGTGTCATACCTGAAGTGTCCAGTTTTTGGTCTTCTGGTCCATCCTGAGGGCCATCATTACATGTTCTGCGAATGACGGATCAATGTTTTCAGAGTAGACGGAAGGTTTGGATCTGTTTCAAAATATAACGAAATTTCAAGTAATACATCAGACAAAGGCTATTTATTATACGGTAAAGGAATTCTTGGAAAACAAATTGATATAGTTAATAAGTAATTGACATTGAATTGCAGCAAATTATTTTTATCTATTTTTGATCAATCGTATTTTCGACAATTAATTTATATTTAAATTGCAATGTACAGTCAGGGACAGAGATACCTGACCAGGGCCTCTGCCTATACCTTGAATTTTCTCTTAAACTTTATATAATAACTAGCTTTCGCCCGCGGCTCCGCCCGCGTCAATGTCGATCCCTCGGGATTAGTACTTTTTCCCGGGATTAAAGGTAGCCTATGTCCTTCTTCGTACTCCAGAGAACTTGTATGCAAAATTTCATGATGATCAGTTCAGTAGTTACGGCGTGAAAGCGTAACAAACAAACAAACAAACAAATAAACAAACAAACTCACATTCGCATTTATAATATTAGTAAGGATAACACGAAAATGTATATACAGAAAGATTTTAATGAAGTCTTTTTTACTGCCCCTGACTGTACACATACATATTAATTTTGAGAAAAGAGCTTCAGTTAGAACTATATTTACATGCTTACGTAAATACGGTAGAATATGTATGGCCTATTTGAATATATCTATTTATTTCAGTATTTAAGACCTAAATATGACCATATTCGTAAATGAAGATTAATCTTTTCTATTCTATAATTTAGCAACTTACACTAGGAACTCTGTAGTATTCTGATAGAGGCTTGGGTCGAGTTGAAGAGCAATCTCGTTATCCGCCGGCGGCCGTATGGTAGAGAATGCCATGGCGATTGTCACGAACAGCGATGGTAGAATTATCAGCAGGAACAATAGCCAACTAGAAAAATAAAATAGGTTTCTCATTTAGTACAAGCAGCCGAACCGTGCTATTCAAAATGACTAAAAAATATTCAAATTTTAGTTTCTTACACGTGATATTCATTCCATTCTTTTTGTTTATTTATTAATCGTTAATATTCCAATGTTTGATACTTTGGGTAACATTAATGCAATTTTCGTACGGATCCCTATTTTTAATCTGTTTTTAATCATCAATCAACGGTCTTTCTAGGGCCTACCAACCAAAAACGGCACTTTTCAAGAGGAGGCACACGACAGGGCAGTGGCCGTGGCCACATACTGGGCAAAATTGTTGTAGTTAAAAGACATTACGACTCGAAAAGAAGAAGATTGTAATAATAAAATAAAGGTAGCTTATATATAATTAAATTTATAGGAAGTTCTGTTAATGGAATGCAAATAAATGAATTTTGAATTTTTTAATTTTGAAAGATTTTTAAAATTGGCCCAGTGGTTTTGAATTCATCCAATACAAACAAACACAATTCTTTTTCCTCTATATACTTAATTCTAGCTTTTGCCCGCAGCTCCGCCTGCTTTAGTCTCGATTCCTCGGAAACAGTAGAATTTCTCGAAATGAAAGGTACCCGTTGTCTCAAACTACATCCATACCAAATTTCATCCAAATTGGTTCAATGGTTGAAGCGTGAAAAGAAGACAGACTGACAGATAGAGTTACTTTCGCATATATAATATTAGTATGGATATGGATTAGTCTAATAGTCTAGATAGATTCCACTTATCTGATACTTACAAGTTCCTCGTGTAGTGGATATATCTAGCATAAAGTAGAGCAAGGAACTGTTCCCAGGCCGTGCCCTTCAGTGGGCCGTCACCGTCCACTAGTGGCGCGTTGTCATTTCTGATGCTGGAGCTGGAAGCGCTCTTTGAAGGGGTGTCTTCTGGAACTACACGTGGAGATTAGTGTTAGGCAGGGGCGTCGACTTCGTGGGTGAGCACCCATGAGAAATAAACATGGGTGCCGAACACCCCTGAGAATAGACATCAAGAAACAAATCAGTAATTGTCTCTTAGGGATTGGCGTTTTTAGGGTTCCGTAGCCAAAGGGTAAAAAATTAATTTCACTCCGCTGTGTCTGTCTGTCTGTCTGTCGGTCACCTGGCTGTATCTCATGAACCGTGATAGTTGAAATTTTCACAGATGATGTATTTCTCTTGCCGCTATAACAACAAACACTAAAAAATAGAATAAAATTAATATTTAAGGGGGCTCCCATACAACAAACGTTATTTTTATTGCTTGTTTTTACTTGATATTGATAACGGCAACAGAAGACAGCTTGAAATATTTACATAATATTAAGTTAAATAAAAATGAAATTAATATCAACGGGGGGGCCCACATGCAACAGACATGATTGTTTTGCCGTTTTTATAGATAACGGTGCGCGAGTCCGACTCGTCCTTGGCCGGTTTTTTTATTCCATATAAATCTCAATTTTTCAGGCAATAAGTAGTCCTATTATCTTTTGGTACAACTAACGTTACACTAGTGCCACTAGAGGAAAATTTACACGCGATATCACGAACCAACGAACTCTCACTTAATAAATGACTGGAAAATAAGACTGTAAAAGCGACTTACTAAATTCAATAGGATTCGCTGTGGTGTCCACTTGATCGCAGATGTTGAAGAACACTTGTTCCAAACTGCTGCAATCCAAAGTGTAGCTCTTGTAGCCCAAGGCAGATTGCGCACCTTCCAGCACCGCGCAGAGTTGGAGGAAGCTGCAAATATAGAAAATTGATTGATTGAAGAAGGCAGATACGTTTTATAAACAAACAGATACAGTGGGCAGTTAAACTATGTTGTCGCATTTTCACCAAGCCTTTCTACAACTTTACTTATACCGTTCACGTTTCTCGTTCCATCTTCAAGAGGTTGTTATGAAAGTAAGCTTTGATTAAAAGTAAAATATTAAAATTAAATATTTAATTATTGTTTCAACCATCCAAGAATAGTAAAGCACTACACTTCTACTCCTTTGAAGTCCAACAAACTGGCATTCTTGATGATATTCCTCACTAGTGTCAATAACTGAGTGTTCTTTCCAATGGAGAACTCCTTATTATTGGACCAGTTCTCCTTGAGGCAGAAACTTAATAAACATTAGTGATATGTGAAGCTTACTTATTGTTTAGTCCATTGGCATCAAAGAAGGGCAGCGCAATTTCGACCTCCACGCCATTCACATCTAACAAACTGGCATTTTTGATGATATCCCTCACTAGTGTGAGGAGCTGCTTGGTCCTCTCCTCGATGGAGAACTCCTCATCATCAGGCCAGTCCTCCTTCTTAGGGAAGAACACGCTGAGCTTGTAGCCCGTGCCGAGAGTGCGTTTGATCTCGATTGGGGAGCCCGTGGTATGAATTTGACCCTGATATTGAAAAAAAAAACACATTTTATACTATACCTGTCTGTTTTTCTACTACCTCTTTGATTGTTTTTTGACTAGCTCCGTGGCGCAGCGGTCAACACGCCAGCCTGCGACACGAGAGTGCCCGGGTTCGATCCCCGGCCAGGTCAAGATGGAAAATGATCTTTTCCAGATTGGCCTGGGTCTTTGATGTTTATCTATATATGTATTTGTTATAAAATATGGTATCGTTAAGCTAGTAACCCATAACACAAGTCTCGAACTTACTTTGGGGCTAGCTCAATCTGTGTGATTTGTCCGTATATATTTATTTATTATGTATTTCTGTATGCAAGTAGAAAAATAGGATTAAGGTCTGGCTTGAAAGTTCTTTTTAAGCTATAGATAGTCTGATTTTTGTTTATTTTACTTATTACTTACTTATTAATTCACACTACAAAGGGATCAACATAGGAAAATTAAGTCGTCCGTCTTTACTACCAATTTTATCGACCCTTCTCGTGTCCTTTTTCATGCCATTTAATATCCTGAAGAAGAAAAAGGGGCAAAACAAACTGCTAGTGATTAATAGACACCTCATTGACAGGTTTATAAACCATTTCACTATCATGAAATAAACGAAAAGAACAAGAGAGAAAAACAGGTGAAGAGAGGATGGATTTAATAATGGAGAAAAAAGTAGCAAGAAGAATGTGTTACCTTATGCATGATGACGATCTGATCACTGAGCAGCTCAGCTTCGTCCAAGTGATGCGTCGTGAGTAGGATCGTTCTATCTTCCTTGAGTTTCACTATCATAGACCAAATATCTCTGTGGATAAAATATTGTTTTATATACTTTCTTTTGGTATTAGATTGGCACGAACGGTAAATGTATCTTATTAGGCACAATGGTTAATTGAAAAGGTCAGGGGTGTCATGCTAAACTGCCTGTCTGGTAATTGCAAGTATGACATCGGGTAGCGCACCAGGCCTCCCAAGCTGCTACATGCTTTTACCCCATTCATGAGAATAAGTAGTATCCCAATACCTTCATTCACAAATCCCACAAATTCCTATCCTTCCCCAGCTTAAAAAAGCTTCAGGATGTACAAAAAGCCAAAGAAACTGCGCTCGTCAACCCACCGCATAATCCTCTCATGGAACAAAGAATCCTTGGAAGAAACTTTTGTCCAGCAGTGAACATTTTACGGCTGACATACCTAATATGACATACAGATGAAACAGTTCATTGAGATTATGAATCTTCTCTTTAAATAAGGACAAGCGCATCGGAAATTTCAAAAATACACACCGTCTTGCAGCAGGATCAACACCAGCTGTAGGTTCGTCCAGGACCACAAGTTGCGGGCGACCCACGAAGGCCAATCCAACACACACACGACGCCTGGTCCCGCCAGAAAGCCGACAAACAGGTGAAGAAGATACTGGACCCAACGACAGGACTTGGAGCATGCTGTCAACCAAAAAAAAAAACACGTAAGTCGGTAGGTAATTAACTTTTCATATTTAGAATTCATTAGGTCCTCTTCATCACAATTTAGATTCAAGGGCGTACTTGGCACACAGATAAAATATAACGACAACTTCTTCGTGATGATGATAATTTATTAATATTCAAATCCATTAAATAAAGGAACCTCTTCGTCCTCGTCTTAATTTCCTATATGATTGAAGAATGAAATTGACGTGACAAGGTCTAAATCGTTGAACGCCGGCTGCATACACCAAAAAGTGTCACGTTCCACGTGCAACCGAGAGCGCGGAACAAGCGATAGAGAGGCACGATCGGCCTAAGTGTTCGGCTTGTGACGCATCTATCGAAAGCGTTCGGCTTGCGACGCATGTATCTCTCTTCCCTCATTATCACGTATAATATCCGTAAACTGACTTTACAGACAACCAATTTTTTAGGTTTTCTATTAATATCGCTCCGCTGTCCGTCTATCTGTCTGTCTGTCACCAGGCATTGAGTGTATCTCATGATAGTTAGACAGTTGAAATTTTCACAGATGATGTATTTTTCTGTTGCCGCTATAACAACAAATACTAAAAAATAGAATAAAATAAATTGGGGCTCCCATACAACGAACGTGATTTTTTTGCTTATTCTTGCTCGATATTGATAACGGCAACAGGTAGACGCTTGAAATATTCACAGAATATTTTGTCATATACTTAATTCACTTAAAAATAAATAATTAAATAAATATGATATTAAAATTCCCATACAACAGACGTTTTTTTTGCCGTTTTAGAATAACGGTACGGAGCCCTTAGTGCGCGAGTCCGACTCGCACTTGGCCAGTTTTTTTTAAAATATAAACATTAGCTAATTACAGCCAAGATCTGAAATTAACGTTAGGTACTGATTTCTAAAAGGATTTTTGCAAATACCTTTCAATCTCATCCCTCACAGCCTCCAGAGGCAGCCCGCTCTTCAATTGCGCATAGAGTGCTACATGTTCTCTCGCACTCATGTACTCAAACAGGACGTCTTTTTGCGGACACACGCCAAGTCTGGTGCCGCTGGCGAACTCCGACCTGATGGTCACATGGCCTTTGGTTGGCTTCAGCATGCCCGTCAAAATGTTGCTGTTAAATGAAAGTAAAAATTAATCAAAGAGAAATTTGTTATATGCAGTTGTACAAAATTTTCATTTTTCTCTTTCTAGGAAAATCCTAATCATTGACACACCGCTATTCTCTGTAGATTTAATCACAATTTTGTCAATAGACATACAGTCGGCAAATAACAGATGCTGTGTGTTAAACAGATGCTCTAAATGAGAGTTTTCTGAAATGTTCAACACCAGATGGCAGCTCTGAGTCGTAGAGTACGATCATCATCATCATTTCGAGTAGGTATCACGGTCAATCGACCATGCACACCCTGGTGTCAGAGTTCTTCGGAACCGCCTCTCGGCCTCTGACGTGGTTCCTTTAACGACTACCAGATGGCAGCCGGGACCACCGGCTTAACGTGCCTTCCGAAGCACGGAATCATCTTTATTATCAGACAATCAGGTGATTCAAGCCTGCAATGTCCTAACCAGACTGGAAACAACTAAACAAAGTATGTTTCCGGTGGGAATCGAACCCACGACCCCCGGGTCAACAGGCAAACGCCTTAACCACTGGACCACGGAGGCTGTAGAGTACGATGAGCAGCTGTGATTGGATAATATTTGACAAACAGAAACAACTGACACATTATTGAGTAATAACAGCATATCAGACCCAAAGCCTCAGTGGTAACGCCACTTATTTCTGAGAACCCTAATTATTTAATCTTAGTAGATAAAAGCTTTTAACATCATCAGAATCTACGTTTCTGTCAAGCAATTGCAGGGAATTTTAAAGTCAAAGAGGGTATTAATATCTTCAAATTCTTCAACAAAATTAGAACAACTTGGCTGTCCATTACGCCGCGGGGCGTGAAATGGGGGGTGGTGGACACCCGTTACGCCGCAGCGCGTGATGGGTTCTATGCATCCAAATTCCAAATTAAGTTGGCCTCCGGCTGATGTCTCATCTTTTTATGGGCAGTCAAGTTAATAGACTGCAAGTCGGTTCACGACTTGTGTAGTAATCGACTAACATTGACAACATAATGTCCTTTTCAATAAGAAAGAAAAAATGTTAATTTGATACAATATAAAGGAACATACAATTCTATCAACAAAAATGTACAGGTATTTTATAAATGTATCAAAAAGGTCTCCGCTCAGCATATGTCGTAGTGTGAACTATGACGCTGGTCTTCCGCGGATGCCTTATTAAATTTACACAGTACACTTACATCAGTGTAGTTTTTCCAGCTCCATTATGTCCCAGCAACGTGGTGATCTGCCCTTTATGCAGCTCCACGGAGACGTTGTCCAGCGCCAGTTTCTGGCTTCGGGAGCCTTCGTTGTAAATCTTGGTGATGTTGACGATACTGACGCCTGCCTTCTCTCCGGAGGTCACGCAGTGGCTGATGTTGCTACTTAGTGTTTTGGGACCTGGAGATGATAGTATGATCATCAATTGAAAGTCGTAACAATGAATTTACATAGACTATTGGGTGCGCTGCTCGTGTTGGAGAAACATTGCATTCAAACAAAACTTCTCTTCAGGTTAATTAATTTTGCAAAATCTGTGTTTTTACAAATCAAATTTAACCTGTCTTTTACGCAGGCCTAAAAGCCGAATAAGAATAGGTAGATACCATACCAAAGAAGCTAGCTGATCGGAAGATAAATCAGGAATTCCAACGGTTATATTGGCATCACCAGGCACTGAGGCGGACTATATAGCTGCGCCCAGTTTGCGACGACGCTTATAGCTCGCTTTAAAGTTACTTACCAAAGAATCTATCAATAAGCCAGCCGATGGCCAGATAAATCAAAGCATCGACGATCAGCATGCCCGCGGCGATCCCAATGCTCATGTCGGCGCCGTCGGCCACTGGAGCGGACCACAGCTGCGCCCAGCCTGCGCCAATGCCAATGGCCTCGTAGCGCGCGATGTACAGGAAGGAGTAGCACAGCGCGGAGGACATCGACAGGCACTGGTGAAGGAAAAGCAACCATAAATATAAATATTAAGTGGCATCTAACGCATAACCTCCTAAAGGTGACTAAGGTACGCTCACCTGCAAAAGTCCATGATCGATTGCACTGACTAGGAAGGCATATATATTTAACAATATCATGAACCTTATGACATATTAATAAGGTTGAAATTGCCGTTTATTTTTAAATAGTATCCGTAGCTACACACGACTTTTTACGCAACTTCTATATGGGCTTTTGTAGGTGACTGTACATGAAGATTAACTACGTTTGTTCTATGACTTTTTGTAACTCTATGTTTGCTTTCCTCATACAAAAAAAGCAATTTTACAATTCTACTCGTCTTAACTCCATGGCAATCAGCGCTACGAGGAAATTTTTTTTTTTTTTATATATATCCGTACAAATCACACAGAATGAGCTAGCCCCAAAGTAAGTTCGAGACTTGTGTTATGGGATACTAACTCAACGATACTATATTTTATAACAAATACATATATAGATACACATCCAAGACCCAGGCCAATCTGAAAAAGATCATTTTCCATCTTGACCTGGCCGGGGATTGAACCCGGTCACTCCGTGTCGCAGGCAGGCGTGTTGACCGCTGCGCCATGGACCTAGTCAACACACCAGAATAATAGTAGGTAACATAGACTTAACATTTGATAGAAATCCACATAAAAGCTAATGTATGTAAAATCTTACTTTGTATTGCGTTTAGGTTAAAGTCATAGAACATACGTTGTTAGTCATGATGTACCTAAGTCGTCTTTAGCAGGTTTTGCTTGAGTTAACTATAACCCTGTATATAGGGACATATCACACAAATTGAGCTAGCCCCACAGAAAGTCGTGAACTTATGTCATAGGATACTAACTCAATGATACTTTATTTTACAATGGATACTTACAAAGATAAACATCCAAGACCCAGGGCAATCTGAAAAATATTGTTCTCCATCATGACCTGACCGGGCATCGAACCCTCGTGTCGCAGGCTGGTGTGTTGACCACTGCGCCACGGAGCTCGCTAAACCATTCATATACAGCGTGTTAATGTACCTTCTACATTCCCTTCAACATACATACACACATAATTATCACGTCCAATTCCCTTACGGGGTAAGGGTAGCCCAAGGCCATAAGACCGAAAGGCCACGTTTAGCGTGTTGGTGGGCTTAAATGTGGAAAACGGGTACACGCCCAGATGAGACAGACAGGATCTCTGTGAGGTTTTTCGTGGAGGAGTACAGCTTCGGGATCTAGATGTGGCTAACGAAAGCTTTGTGTATTGTCAACTTACCACAAATATCTTATACTGGCTGGACATGACGGCCTCCAGCGACAAGATCAGGATGATTGGCATAAACGTCACAAGGTATGCAATAGCAGAGCAGACGGCGGCCAGGCTCGCGCAGGAGAATAGCTTGGAAATCATGTAGCTGCGGAAATAACATCTATTAAGTTAATTTTTTAAATGTTACTGCTAGATTGTGGCAAGGCTTTTGAGGCGCTCGGTATGACAATCGAGTTCCTGAAAAGCGTCCGGGAGCGTCCGGAAAAGGGGGTAGGTATCTCCATTATAAACGCTTACATACAAATGGTGGCCAAATGTGGCATATCTCGAGTTTTGAAAGGTAAAATTAAGCCGTTGATCCTGGCTGCGTCAGTAACTCGAAATATTGAAGCGTTTATAACGCATGCCAAGAAACTTGATGACCCCAGCCGTAGTGCTGGTGCTCTAAGCTCTTTTAGCTCAGTAGCCTCACTCTGTCTAGTCATGGCATACAGGAAACGTTTCTTCAATTAGTGACAGAAATGAGTATTGTTCTACTGGAGCCCCTCTACTGGAACAGGGGCGGGGAGCCCCTACACTGACTGGGGTTGCCTAGCAAATATTTTTTGGTGCTTCCCAAGACGTTATGCAGTTGCTTATTTAGCTTTAGGGCAAATCTGGCACTGCTCAGCGGGAGTTAAGCTCGTCACTCAGCTTTGTGTGCAAAGAAAAGAGAAAAAGACTTTCAGGTCATCATCATAACAGTAAAAAACTAATACTTTCTTCCCCAGAAAACTTACCAGAAACATAGCACAGCTATTCCGAAGACGAACAATATTGAGAAAATCAATGTAGGTGCAGTTCTGGGTAGAATTCCGCCCAGCCATAACATTCCGGATACGCAGGCGCAGGTTAGCGTCATTTCTATGAACGATGCGATGAACCAGGACAGCGTGTGGTACGTCAGGTCAACGCCCATTACTGACATCAACTGTAAAACGAATAATTATTAGAACAAACAAAATTTAAATCAAAAAGGTCAAATTCTGGGCTAAACTAAAATTAAACGTGTATAAGATCTAAGGATAGTGAATTTATGTTCGTTCTAGAAAAGCCTTTTGCTACTTTAGCCGATAAAAACTGATAATGTAAATTTTCAAGATGCACCATTCAAGTTATTCGCGTGGAAAATCACGTTAAGATGTCCCAACAATGTTCATACATATTATCATAAGTCTGAAGTCATAAGGCCGAAAGAAATAAAATATGAAAAAATAACAATGAACTACGTTCATTGTCGTGGCAAAGCATACAAACTGCATTCGAGCCGCAGGTATGCCAATTATCTGGCATAAGACGTCTAACTCCAGCGGAAAGGGAACCTAGAATGCTGAACGCAGTTCAGCATTCTAGGTTGCAACTGGGGAACTCAGATGATAGAGAAAGTAGTATAATCTCACCATAGTATTCCCAGACTCCTTGTCAGCAACCATGAACCGCACGGCTGAAGCTACAGTGTAAAGAAGCGAGAAGAAGAATGCCACTAGAAGAGCTTGAGATTCGTACAGTGATGTTTGGAAGCTGAAACAAAAATCTCATTTTAATTTTAAACAAATCTCCCCAAAAATGTGTCTAAATAAACTTTTTTTACTTAAAAATTCGACTTTCTGTTCTTTTGATTCTCTCATGCGGATCAGGGAAAAAATATAACGTTTCATCTGCTTTTCTTTTCCAAATCCAAAATAAGCCGAAATGGGCGAAAGCGGAAATTACAGATCAGTCATGATTTAATACTGGACATAGTACGACTACTGCATTAGTTAAAATTACTGACGACATTCGTCACGGCATGGACAATACACCGTTGACTGTCATGTCTCTACTCGACTTCAGTAACGCCTTTAACACAGTAGACTTCGACGTGCTTCTGGAGCTGATGCGGACATTGAACATATCTCCTTCAGTTATTGACTGGTTCCACTCTTATCTTCATGGGCGTCGGCAACGAGTTCGAATCGAAGACCATTTCTCATCTTGGTCTTACGTGACTTCCGGCGTCCCTCAAGGTGGTGTGCTTTCTCCGTTACTTTTCGCTTTATTTATTAACTCTATTACTTTTCAGCTCTGTACTTCCTATCATTTGTATGCTGATGATTTACAAATATATTGTCACACGTCTCTTAACGACCTATCAAGCGGTATAAATAAAATCAATACAGATTTATGTCGTATATCTGAATGGGCTAAGTCGCATGGCCTCGTTGTTAACCCAGTGAAAACTCAAGCCATAATTATAGGCAGACCTTGGCTTATTTCGCGAATAGTTTGGTCTTCTCTTCCTCCTATTATTTTTAATGACATCAGGATAGACTATAGTGAGAAAGTTAAGAATCTGGGTGTAATTTTTGATAGAACCTTGTCGTGGTCCCCTCAGGTTACAGAAGTCAGCAAGAAAGTATTCAGTGCTGCAGGATCTCTTAAAAGACTCAGGAATTTTCTACCAATCCAGACTAAAATTTCGCTCTCCCAATCCTTACTCCTTTATATTCTTGACTACGCTGATTCATGTTACCTCGACCTCACTGAAGAGCAGTTAAATAAACTTGAGCGTCTTCAAAATCTCTGCATTAGATTCATATTTGGATTACGCAAATATGATCATGTTTCCAGCTTCCGCGCACAACTCAAGTGGCTCCCTATTAGGCTTCGTCGTAATTATAATATCCTTTCTCTTCTCTATAATATTCTCTTTATTCCCACTACCCCTTACTACCTTAAAGAGCGTTTTACATTTCTCAGTGAGGATTCCAATCGACCCCTACGCAGTTCCTCTACCCTTTGTCTAAAAACTCCTGTCCATTCCACGCAATATTACTCAAAGTCCTTTTCTGTGCAAGCTGTTCGCCTTTGGAACTCTTTACCCTTGGATATTCGCTCTGCTCAAAGTCTATTTAGCTTTAAGAAACGATTAAAAGCTCATTACCTTTCTTTATAAATTAGAATTTTTAAAAATATATTTATTGCATTTCTTCTTAACAAGAGTAGCTTTGCATAACATGCACTTTTCGTGATTTATTATTTATATAATTATAATATGTATGTATTATATCGTATTTATTTGTAGGTATGTATGTATTATTATTTTAAATTGCTGCACCGCCTAAATTTACAATTTCACATCTCTTTCTACCCAAAGGTTGGCTGGAAGAGATTGCCAAGCAATAAGTCCGCCTTTGTATCGTAATTTTTTTTTTTAAGGATAATTGTTATTTCTTTCCTTTTTAAATTATGGTGCAATAAAGAGTATTATTATTATTATTATTATTATTATTATTATTATTATTATTAATAATATATGGAGAGTAATTTAATATATATCATATATATACTAAATTAAATCATTTAATACGGTTTTATCGCGTTTAATAATTTATTATTATACCTAACGTTCATGTAGTACTCAGTACTTATTCTGTGGTACCACCAATTTTTTCACCTCATCTTATTTTATATTTTAGGTTAAGAAAAAATAATATGTTTTAAAAGTACAGTGATTTCTATGTACAATATAAACATAAAGTGAAAAAAAATGCACTAGAAAAATTTATCTTCGAAATCTTGGCCGTGTGGTATGGTGGTAAGAACACTGGCTGCCTCCCGCCATTGGATAGCATGCTAATCCGTTGGGCGAAAAAGCAGCACGCCCTCTTATCACCGGCACCCGACATGAACCGTGGGGCAAAGTTGACATTTCTCTAATAGTTATAAGAACTATGCAACACTACCGCCTACAATATTTATTAATACCGTTCCGCTGATGATGGCCTAGATGCTGTCTACAGTACAAGCAGGATTCTGCATCTATTTTTAAACTATAATTAACTTCACCTTTCCAAGCAACACACAATACAACTTACAAATCTTTCCTAAAACATGGATACGGGGTCTGCTGCGTGTACACGGCCCATTTCATCTCTTCCTTCACCTCCCGTTTCGCCCTAGATCTGCTGTTGTTCTGAGCCAAGTCTATGATGGCTCTGTCCACCAAATCCTGGATCTGGATGAAACCGCGGAAGTATCGCATGTCTTCCAGGAAGCTGGCTTCAGGGCCTGGAGTCCACATGCTGGAAGATAATGTTTTGGTAATTAAATGAGGCGTTACCACACAAACCAACCTTGAATTGAAATAAACTTCGACCGTTTTAGGGGACATGTGGGAGCTATCATTAAATTTAAAATTTAACAATTCAAAAGTAGTTGAATCGCCAAATGTTGGTGATCAGAAAGTAATAGCGAGTTCTTCTAAATTCCCTGGTGGATCCAAATACGACCTAAGTAGAAAACAACTGAAGTTATCGATTCATCATCATCAGGTCTTTTTAGTCCCCACTGCAGGAGCATGACCCTCTCTGTACTACCGAAGCCATACTTGGCCAAAGCAGACAGAGGATTTGGCCTATACACTCTCCTCGCTGGCCAGACGGGTTGGAGAGGTTTCATTGATGTTTATGAGCTTCGTTTAGCTTGTATTTCCTAAGTCGCCTCTTACGACCTCCATGGAAAGACTAGGAGTGGTCCTATTCTACTCTGCCGGAAACCACACGGCCAAGTACGTTATCGATTCTCTTATGGCTTTGCTGGATATAAACTCAAAATACTAAAAATGCAAAAGTAAGTTTGAATGTTTGTTATGCTTTCACACTCTATGTACCGAACCGATCATCATGAAATTTTGCCTACACGTTGTCTAGGATACGAAGAAGGACATAGGCTACCTTTTATCCCAAAAAAGTCCTGGGGAGCGACATTAACGCGAGCGGAGTTGCAGCTGATTAAAGTGAAGAAGTCCCATAGATTCACTATGAATTCTTGTAATAAATTTTACATATCTTCAATCTGTTTATTGTTCTGAATTAAGTGAAAAGTGATTTTAAAGATAATATCTTATTATCGGAATCTAGACTTACTAATTCCTTATCCTGGAGGTGGTGGGCACGTTGTCGATGTCCATTCTAATCTTGTATTCAATGTTAGTCGGCACTTCCATTTTCTTGGCAGTATTTAGGAATACCAGACCTATTGTCAAACAAAAAGCAAGGTATAGCTAAACAGAATCTTTGTGTTCTATTATATTTCTAAGTCACATGAGAAAACAATTCTCCAATGGGTAAATAGGAAGTTCAATGGTGAATGTACGCATTGTTATCGCTCACCCACGATAACCAACCACTGGCGTACCTAGTTCTTACTTGTACTAATGAGCATAATCGGCATAAATTCTCTTAAATTCCCTCCATGCATATAAATACACGTTAATCCGTTTCTCTTGGTCTCTTCGTCTTACTCTCTGTCTCATCTTAGTTATGATGCTTTGGAGTCCGGGCTCTACTTTCCCGATTTCTTCTCCATCATTACTACCATATTCGCCAGGAGCTCGATACCCCAGTTGGCGTGCGCATATTTAGCGCTTACGTGTGTAAAGGAACACCGGACGTGATTTTCACTGGGATGGATGATCACAAGTGACACAAACATTCATTAAACTTCTCCGGAAGGTACATTTAGCCATTATTCCCGGCTGTCTTCATTAGTTGCTAAGGTATGTCAGATGCCTTTAGACAGCTTAAAAAATCTGACACCAGTATGGGCCACTTACACATATGGATAGCAAGCGAGCATTATCACCAACTTTTACCATAATTTCATATCTTACCCGCAGAGAATTCGTTGACAGTGCTGAGTTGGGCAGCGTTGTGGGTCAGTTCGTACTCGTCTGGCATGGCGCGGAATCTGTTTAGATTGATGCACTGAAGGAGATCGGATGCTTTGTTGAGCAGGTTACCAATGCCCTGAAAAATTATTATATGTTTAGCACAAGAGCAAAAATATACAATTTGTAGATCCCAGGATCTGCGATGAACTATATACAGTCTTCTTTATTGGGCAAAATATGAGACAGAGTGGATGGAAGTGTTATGAGGAGAGGAGTGCTAAGAATTACTCGATGCCACGTTCTCCCACCAACATGTTTTTTTTTTTTCTATATGAAATGGGTACTCTTGACCAACATCTAGCCCAGAGGAAGAGTGAATAGGCTTCTTCTTGGTGAACTTCATCTTAGGTCATACCATCTAAGATGAAGTTCACCAAGAAGAAGCCTATTGACTACGAATTCTAGAAATTCCAACCAGCTAAGGATGGTATCCAGCGGTGTGCCTGAACGAGTGACAGAAGAAAGGAGAAGGCGGTATGAGTGCAGCTCTTGATTACAATCTGAAGAATATTCTGTAGAAGACAGTACTTACCTACCTGGACGTACGTGCCTCTGTGCCTAATGATATTGATGTCGATCATATTTTTCCAGTATCTATTAACCCAAAGATTATACTAGATTAGCTACTCACCTTCAAATCTCCAAAATCATCAAAAAGGCTGTTGACATCCATATCAGGCAGCTTCTGGTCTCCGATAAGACTGGTCTTCAATTCAGCCAAACTCGGCGAACGGATAATATTTTGCAATGCTGCTGCGCCCTCTCGGTGTTCTGACAACTTGTCGACAGACGAGAACGAGTGGGCGAAGGAGTGGACCAGGCCGGTCAGCTTAGTCATGTGCGCGAAGGTTGCGTTTGCCTGTTAAAGATAAAGATAATTTTGTTTGTCAAACATGTGTTAAAATGTGTTACAATGTGTTAAATAATATATAAGGAATCCACATGTTTACCGTTAAGGTGTACAAATATTGTATCAAATAAGCTAGTATATAGTCCAACATAAAATCCTTACTAATATTATAAATGCCAAAGTGAGTTTGTTTGTTACGCTTTCACGCCGTAACTTCTGTCCCGATCATCATGAAATTTTGCATACAAGTTCTCTGGAGTACGGAGAAGGACATAGGCTACCTTTTATCTCGGGAAAAAGTACCGTTCCCGAGGGATCGACATTGACGCGGGTGGAGCCGCGGGCGAAAGCTAATAAACAATAAATAAATAATATTAAATTTCAAAATAAGTCCAAATAGATTCAATAAGCACTAAATTTTATCATTAAAATGCACTAATATCATAATAACACTTCTGGTTTAGGAATGATTTCAGTGCTTTCTTGGATAAATTTATATTTAATGTTTTATGTTCCTTAGGGATTTTATTATAAATTTTCGGTGCCATACAAATAACACTCTGGAGCAGAACTATTTTTGATTGATGTAGACAAAGTGTAGCCTGGAGATAAGGAATACTGTTAAAATATGACCCATTGATAGATCAAGCTTTTTCTTAACTTATTCACGGACACTGACCCCAGACATAATAGGTAGTAACTATAGAAGTCTACATTTACAGACGGGATCTCCTGGAATGTGTTAAAAATTTAACGTTTGTTACAACTCGGGAATTAAGTTAACCCTTAAACGAGCAGAGTATATATAAATCCCACCTTAAACTGAATCTTCAGTCCTTTATATATAAGGTTCAGAATCAATGAAAAATTTATACCTAAGGGCCCGCTTAAGGGGTAGGAAACGGGCAGTCTATCAACGGATAAGTATATGTTTCTACTAACTATATGTTCCTAAGTATGGTTTACAAGCCTTTCATCATTCCGTTACGCAACTGCAACTGTTATAAGCACATTCACAATTACAGTTGAATTCAAATTCAAAATTACCTTTTGAATGATCTTGTGTACGATGGGTGTGTCTGGTGTGTATAGGATCTTGCCCATGAGCAATGGCTTAATGAAACTCCACACGATCTTGCCGCCTTCGACGTTGATGATGTCCGAATACAAGGAGCGGCAGAAGTCGGCTGAAAACATATTACTAGTAAACCAAAGACTATACAAAATTTAAACAGACAGACTGACAGACAGACGGACAGCGGAGCGATATTAAAAGGGTCCCGTTTTTACCCTTTGAGTACGGAGGGTTCCGTACCCAAAGGGTAAAAACGGGACCCTATTCCCTATTGCCCTAAAAAGAAGCTAAAAGTTACTTAATAGATGAAAAATTTTATTCGCACCTAGTCGAGAATGAATGAAGTGCGGGTAAAATTTATCTATGCAGATATCAAGCATGTTGCGTCTGTACATGGCAACAAAAAGAGCCACAAAGGTACTAGGGATGATAAGACTGCACCCGATCAATACGAGTTCATAGAATAGACTCAGCTTCGGAAATTTCTCCTAAGGTTCAGAACAGTTAAAGAAAGATGAGGATGAAAAATAGGAATATCAGGTCACACACTACATGGATTACAGAACTTACTCGGTAAAACATCTAGCTGAGCTTGGTCAGGCTCCGTGGAAAGGTCCTTGGTCTGTGCGACGTTCTTGTAGATGCGGTTGATGTTGGGGTAGAATGGCTTCCCACACATCATCTTGCCGGCACTCGACATGAAATCTGATGCTGGAACCATGATACAACTTATTTTAAATATGTTTATGAAAACTCTCTGAAGATTCTTCAAAATAAATCATCATTTCGAGTAGGTGTCACGGTCAATCGACCATGCACACCCTGGTGTCAGAGTTCTTCGGAACCTCCTCTCGGCCTCTGACGTGGTTCCTTTAACGACTACCAAATGGCAGCCGGGACCACCGGCTTTACGTGTCTTCCGCAGCACGGAATCATCTTTATTATCAGACAATCAGGTGATTCAAGCCTGCAACGTCCTAACCAAACTGGAAGCGACTAAACAAAGTATGCTTCCGGTGGGAATCGAACCCACGACCCCCGATCAACAGGCAAAGCCTTAACCACTGGACCACGGAGGCTGTTTCAAAATAAGTTACTACTACGTACTACTATTACTACGAAGCATATGATAGGTACGTGAGACCATATCCGCTTCCGCCTTCCGCTTTGGATTTCTCGAAGTGTTGTTTGTGAACACCCATACTTATTAGCATGTAATTGCACAGACAACATTTTTCATGGTGCCAAAAATTGGTGATGTTATTTTACCACGAACAAATTAAGACATACACACACATCATCATCTCGTCATCATAGGTATATTTACATCTCTAGCTTTTAATTAGCATAAAATATTTCGAATATTGAAGTATCACTTACATGACCAGCGTCTGGCCAGCGAGGAGAGTTAAGGCCAAATCCTCTGTCTGCTCTGGCCAAGTATGGCTCCGGCAGTATAGAGAGGGTCATGCTCCTGCAGTGGACACTAAAAAGATCTGATGATGATGATGATGATGACTTACATGACAGCAAATTTCCGACTGAGCTGAAGTTCCTCAATTCTTGGAAGAGAGGCTCATCAGCCAGCGTATCGCTCAGGTCCCCAACACTGCCTTGTATGGTTGGTAGTAGAGCCGCCATCTGTGGCAAGTTGTGGAGGACCATGGCGCCTTGGGATTCCGTGAGCTGAGATGCGTGGTACAGCTTTGTTAAGAAGACTTCTGTAACCTGCATAAAATATGAATTATAAGAGAAGATGGTAAAATGTTCTATCTCAAAGAAGGTGACGTAATGAGTAAAATAACCCATAATCAGCTAAAAGATTATCTTTCATTACACTTAAAGAAAGCCCATACAGAGCGGCGCGGTGCCAGTATTTTTTAGAATTTTGACCTTTTATGCTCTCTATAGCGACGTGTCATTTTACAGTGAAAAGAATCTTGGCTTAGCAGTAGCTAAGGAGGCAATTTAATTCGTAACAACTATATGATACTTGCCCCATCTAAAGAGCCCTTAGATGAGGCAAGTATCATCGTTAGAGACAGTCGATATATATTAAAAAAAAGCACTACCTTACCTGTTCTACTATGAAGCTAAAATTGAGATTCTGCATCAGCACCATGAGTATTTTCTTGGCTTGCGCATCAGAAGCTGGACAGAATTGCTCAGAAACCGCCGCGTACACATCCTCAGCAGTGACAACGTCTAGGTTGGCAGGGAAGATGACCTTGGCCATCCATTCAGGCTGGCAGACGAAGCGAGCGATTTGGTAATCTTCTTGTTTTGAAGAAAAGACCTAGAGAAATCAGAAGATCAAATAAAAATCTGATGGGGATACAAAACTAAATAAATAAGAATCAAGGACATAAGAACCCTATGCAAGTCTACGAGCAAAGAAATAACGTGGAATTTTGATACTTACTTAGAATCTACATGTGCGTTCACCGTCTTGTTGACGTGGATAGAAAACGGGAGTTATTCACCCCGTAAAGGGTGACTGGTAAGACACTTGAAATTTTGATAGATGATACTCGGTATTCGATACTCATTCCAAATATTAAAAAAAAATATTGATTTAATTGTCCAGTAAACAATAAGCGTAGACCTCCGTGGCGTGGACACTCGCGCCGCAAGCGCAATAGCTTTGCACACGACAAGCCAATCTCACTCTCACGGTCACTGAACCAGACCCAAAAGAAATAACAATAGAATTACGTCTACAGGCGAGTTCTGTGAAAGATATTTAGTGCACCTACAACCAATCAGCCTGTAATGCTAACGCAATGTTTAAATATGAGTGCCTAAGTAATATCTGTCTATTCTCACCGGCTTGAGTTTAAGATGTCCAGCATGGATCCTTGGAGCAGCAATGGACCAGAAATTGGTGTTGTTGATGCCGATTCTGTTCAGGCCAGCCTCTACGCGCTCCGAGTCCGAAAATAGGGTTGAAACTTCCACTACACAAACAAAGGTTGTACCCATTTAATAAAGAATCAGGTACCTTTAATCATAAAATACAAATCAAAAATAATTGAGAAAGGGATTAAAAAGCAATTATCTTACAAAATGTCGCTAGTGAATAAAATATAAAGAATATTTCTTTGCAACTGGTGAAAAAATAAATATATTCGACTTTGACCTTTTACAGTTTCTAGATGGCCAGTGTTGGAGGCAAGGGAAGTTTAAACCTGTCGTACGCGGTAGTAATGTTAGCCATTTTTATAGTTCCGGGAACGGGACTTTATTACAAAGCGTCCACTGTAACATCTATTGAGCCGTAATTAATAGGTCGGTAACCCAATACAAAAAAGCGATTGTTTTTATTTGTATCGTAGTACAAAACCCTTTGTATGCTTATCTCATTTGGCTGGTTTAATTCCTTAATTTTTGTATTTATTTAAAGAAACCGAAGAAAGGGAACGAACTGCAAACTGATAACCTGAGCCGCTAGTTAACAGTCACACGACACTATATTTTTTAAGGATCCTTTTTCGATTCAAGAGAAACGTTAAAACGATGGACTCGATATAATTTACCTTTAAGCTCGTTGTTTTCCACCAACTCTTTCTTCAGCTCCTGCAAGATGACCAAACCTTGGGTGACCGCCTCCAAATCGCGTTCCAGAGGTGTTCCTTGTAGAACTGGCCTTAATTCCTCTTGTATGCCCTGTACACTAAAAAGGAAGAAAATATTTTAGTTGCATCGCTATACTGTCATGGAACACGTTATGTAGTAGATCAAGTACAGTCCCGGGACATTAAAAAGTAGAATAAATGGGTGTCTCTTGGATAGGCATGTGACATCCTCGTCTTCATCTTCACTTACCATCAGGTGAAATGGGAGACAAATGCATACCTCAACATTTGGTAAAAAAAAAGCAAATGACTGATTACAAATACGTCATCTCGCTATTAATTTTTAAAAAGTACCACGCTCTTTTTCTTTTTTCAAGGCCCTGGTCATGACATAATTTCCAAGAGACCCGGATAGCATTATGCCTCTATTGCCATGAGGTCTTTGAAGGGATGCAGCAGCTGATTCTTTTGTTAAGTCTAGATGGATCATCATCAACAATTTCAGTCGTAAGATGTTAACTGCTGGACAAAAGCCTCTTCCTAGGATCCTTCATTACATGGGAGAATATTGCCTTATTCAGCATGCTTGGCAGGCGGGTAGGCGAACGCAGTTTCTTTGACTTCTTGTGCTTCCGATGAATTTTAAGCTGGGTGGGTAAGATAGGAATTTGTTGGATCTTGGTAGGGAATTAAAGTATTGAGATAGGTACTACTCAAAAGCAAGTAGCAGTTCGGACGATAGGGCGCGCGTACACGATGCCATATCTGCGACCATTTATATGGAGACTTTGTCTATGGATACAGCGCATTAACTATTGCAGACCGAACAAGTCAGGTAAGAGTAACATAAACTAAAATGCTGTAATATGAGCGGATTTCGATCTGTGAAGCACAATATATACGTTTGGATTGGACGAAATTAAAACAATTTTTTCTGAAGATATTTTGTTCTCACCTGTAAACGATGCCGCCGAGTATATTGTCACTGAGGATCTCCATGGTCAGGTCGATCAGCGATGTCAGGCGACCTTCAATAGCCCCAGTCACACCGAGCTTGCTGGCAAGCCCGAGCAGACGACTGGTGTGGTGGATAATGTTCTCCACGTGGAAAATGATGTTGGACGCGAAATTAAAGCGCCAGTATTCTTCGGCTTGGAGTTTTGGTAGCTGGAATGATATAATTTTATTAATTTACATATACTCGTATATATTTTATTCATACTATCACGTTTTTACCTTTTAGGCTAGACAGAGCCCAGGTTTATAAGACTTTAAGGCCACATTTAGGATGTGGGTGGACGTGAAAAAAAAATGTAGTTTACTCAAAAATATTGTTCCAGTCTAGATTGGAACGTAATGGAGCCTAGTTTATTGTATTCGCCTTCATCATTTCGAGTAGGTGTCACGGTCAATCGACCGTGCACACCCTGGTGTCAGAGTTCTTCGGAACCACCTCTCGGCCTCTGACGTGGTTCCTTTAACGACTACCAGATGGCAGCTGGGACCACCGGCTTAACGTGCCTTCCGAAGCACGGAATCATCTTTATTATCAGACAATCAGGTGATTCAAGCCTGCAATGTGCTAAGCAAACTGGAAACAACTAAACAAAGTATGCTTCCGGTGGGAATCGAACCCACGACCCCCGGGTCAACAGGCAAACGCCTTAACCACTGGACCACGGAGGTTGTATTCGCCTTGAAGATGGTCTGATCATGAGACTGGAAAATGTTATCTTTCCAAAAGTAATCCATATGCTTCATAAGGTCACTTTTATGATGGCACATACTCTGAATCCCCTGCTTCTCTCAAGAGTCTACTTTATGTTAGACTTCTTCGTTCTACTCGGGATATAAAATAATGCCCTCACCTAAAAGTATCATGTTAGCCCCTAGCGTGACAATCAACTATTTGATTATGCTTATTTTTATAAAAGAAAACAAAGACAAAGGTATGCGTATACTCACATTCTTGTTTACAGAAGTTTTATTGATATTTTTGTAAATGACATCGGAGAGAGCATCACAGTCGTTTTCCATACAAACGTAGTCCCAAATGTGACGAGAGAGACGGACATACTTCCTGGCTGGCACCTGAGTGTAGTTACCAATCTGAAAAGAATATCGACGATGATAATGATAATGATTTTCTATGTGAACTATTTTTTATTCTTCTAATTAGGCTAACAGGCATACGCCGAAGTGATGGAAAATGCGTTACCGCCTATGAACGTCATCGATATAAATAAAAAAAAGTAAATTCAAAAAAGCGCCATTTGTATGGCGCTTTTGAAAGGTGTACCAGAACCGGACCGTATGGTCAGTCGTGGGAAACTCCTCTGGCTGTTTTGATTCTCAGGTGCAAGCATAAATTCTTTATCGATGACGTGAGATGCAACATAGCAAATGAAAGTTTACATAACTCTAAACAGTTCATTTAGGTAAATAAAACTAAAAATCAGTCGCTTCCGACCGGTCATATTGGGAATCCTTGGGGAGGCCTATGTCCAGAGTGGACTTCTTACAGCTGAGATGATGATGATGATGCTGATAAATCGTTAGAATGTACAAATGCTGAAAATTAAAAAATTACATAAAAGGTTCACCACCGATTAAAATTTCCAGACTAATCTTAGGTACTATTGTTACTCACCAATATTAAGTTAACATCAGCTGCCTCAATGTCCTTCACCACGTTACTTTTCACAACTCTCTTCAACTCTTTTCCTAGATCGCTTCCTTCTAGTAAGTAGTTTTTCAATGGCACCATGACATCCAGCTTATGCGCCACTTCTGTCGCAAGCTTCTTCAGGTATGGCACGTTTTTGATGCCTTCTACCTCGTGGAAATGAGGGAGCTCGGCGCGGATCATTCTGATTGTATGCGCTAGGACTGACATGAATCTGAAACAAAGCTTTCAGGGTCAAACAATTCAAAACAAACTACTTTTATTTGGAGATCAATCTAAATATCGTAAAACTCAGCTATTCCATACTAGGTAACATAAATAAGACGCAGACGTAAAGAAATTATTTTTGACATGCTTGCCTTTGCTATTGGAAAAAAAATCCTAATAAAAAGGTTATTCAGGTCTCTTAAGATTTTATAGACTCGATATTGATGATCTACTGAAGGGAAAGATTAACCCAAAATTGCATTGTTCTAAGGCTGCAAAATTAGTTGGTGCCTCGTCAGGCAAACTCCAGAATTATTATCCTATCCAGTCACGAGTACAGAATTAGTAAATTACTGCTACATGATGAGCCCAATGACCTAGTGGACATAAGCATTATTTGCGCTTACCCATGTAAAGCAACCCTGGGCACGGTCCCTATTAGGGTGGGTGGCATAAAAATATAGGGTTCCCCCATGCTTCGGAAAACACGTTAATCCCGGCTGTCATCATTGATGGCAGTCTTAAAGCTATTTAAGATTCCTTTACAGAACTTTAAAAATTTTACCCCAGTGTCCACCATTTACAAACAAGAAAAACAAACAAGTAGATTGCTAATCAGCTTTACTTACATAGTGCCATTGCCAAATTCATTCTTGCTGATATTCCTAGCAAGGCAGTCGACGAGCTTGCTGTTGTTGGTAGTCAGCTCCTCCAGCAGGTGGAGTTTGATCTGTTCCAGCATCTCGTTAACGGACTTGTTCATCTCGTATTTCGTGTAGTTGCGGGACGATATGAGCTACGATGTAAAGAAAATCTAGGATGAATATAAGGACTGGTATAAATATTTTTTATCCAGAGTTTATTTGTAATCTAAGTCCAGTTGCTCAGTCCTTGGTAAAATGAAAATATCATATACATAAGTATCATTATGAACATTCTACTATACCTGCCTAACTATTACCATAAATGCAAAGTTGTGTCTTTGATCCGCGCTTTCACATTTTTACTGGAATCGATAATTATGAAATTTTACATACGCATTGGCAGTGGTACAGAAATATAAGATAACGTTGATCTAAGAATAAAGTACTATTCTGTGTGCACAAGATTGACTCTAAACATCACTAACAAAAACTTACTCGTAGTAGTGTCAGTGATCTTGTCGAAGGTGCCCACCCACCTATACATTACAAGACTTTTTTATTTCGTTAATAAAGAAAATTAATTCATCGACACAATAATAAGAACATTGATGCGAGTGGAGCTACGGAAAAGCAAGGAAGTGAATAAATAAGAATAGCAAGAGAAACTTACCTCATGAATAGCCATGTCCCAATGGAAGTCATTCTTAAGAGTGTTATGCACATCACTCAGGGTCATAGTCGGGAGGTGACAGAGAAGGTTGTCGTATTCCTGCTTTTTGATGAGCTGCAGGTTGATTTGCTTGAACCAGGTCGTGAACACGGAACAAAGGACGCATTGGCTGAAATAGATAAATGAAATGACAAATTTATTTAAGGTCTTCTTACGGCAACAAATGAATGCAATGGAGTCGGTAAGTAATCTGATTTCTTTTTCTCTCATCAGTTGAATTATTTTTCACACAGGACTTTTATTTTGTCATAGACTAGAGCATATTCTGAAATTCTTTTTTCTCATATCAGCCTCATAACATCTCTTAACATGCTTACCTGCTGTTCAAAAACAGTGTTGAAGCATCAACCACGTTGTTTGTCAGACCAAAAGCAGCCTTTGTCAGCGATTCTTTGGACAACAGTTGTAGGGCCACCTTCCGCAGCCTCGCTATCTTCTCATCGTTCATCCATCTTGGTTTCTCTGGAGTTTTAGGGCCACCTTTCACTTTTTCCAGATTGTTCTCGATTTTAGATATAACTGTTTCAAGAGCTGTGTAGTTGACATCTTTAGACAATTTTAGGTCATTGTCATAACCCTAAAAATATGAAATTGATTTAGAAGTTATTTTAATCCGAACTAATATTATAAATGCGAAAGTGAGTTTGTTTATTTGTTTGTTTGTTACGCTTTCACGCCGTAACTACTAAACCGATCATCATGAAATTTTGCATACAAGTTCTCTGGAGTGCGGATAAGGACATAGGCTACCTTTTATCCCGGGAAAAAGTAGTATTCCCGAGGGATCGACATTGACGCGGGCGGAGCCGCGGGCGAAAGCTAGTTTATTATAAATTTATTTAGAAAGCATCTTCAGCAATGTCTTGTTTGTCGTTATTAAAGTTGTAAAATTACATCAAAAACGAAAAAGACAAAACAAAAAAACTTACTTGTGAAGCGAAAATAAGTGGAGGTATCTCTTTGAAAATATCGCCCTTCTCAGTATCGCAGACTTGTTGTTTTAATTGAGATAAAGCTCCCGTTCTATCAGGTATGTAGTCTGAGAGCGTGACGTTCGGACGACAGAATGCCGTGGAACTATTCACGTCGATGTCACGTAGGAGCCGTACTAACTGGAAAAGATTAATTATTAAAATGTGCTTGAGGTAAAGCCAAATAAAGTAGAAATGTGGAATTGAACTCGTACTTGTATGTTAATACTACACACTTTTTGTACTAGCTAGCGAGAATACTCGTAGCTCCAACCCGACCATTGACTTCAAGCATCAACGATCCGCCATTAAATGAAAGTAAGGAATTAAACGAGTAAAGCTATGTAAACCCTTTTCCCCTGATACGAATAGACACGCTGGTCAAGAGTGTGTTGGGCTTTTGCTGCTGTTACTACGGATAATTAAAATTAAGCTTAGTCACACCGGTGTGGTAAGTTGGCGTGACTATGAAGCAGTTATGTGTTATATTTCCCATCTTCTCTTAGCCCGAAACCCATGTGCATGAGCAACCTTAGCTAGTAAACCAGCACTCTGACCTAACACCGTCAAGGTAAGTAATGATTTAGATCTATTCACGTGTTTAAAGTCTGATATGACTAAATCACTATACTAACATGTATCTTATCCAGCTTCGTTAATATATCCTCGGCGATGTCAAAGCTCATCTCCACCGTATCTAAAAAGCTGCTAGCGTGCTGTCCGTTATACAACTTCCTCAGTTCTGCCCACCAGTCCTCCCCGGACAGGAAACTCAGCACCACGTTGAAGTTCTCCAGGTTGTTCTGCAGGTACTTCAGATAGATAGGGATACTGAGATCGTAGGCGTGCTTGATAGACGATTTCAGCGTGTTGATAAGTTGTTTTCTGTGAAATTAAAGAATGTGAGACACAGTAGATGCGCATCTGTGATTTATACATAAAATGTTATAAAACTTAAATTATTTTAATGGTATTTATAGTTCCACAGATAAATGCAATCACACATAAAATTTCTGCAATTTCTATTTATACATTACATTCATTATGTATATTGCATCATATTGATGAGTGACTAATATTGGCTTATAAAGAAAATGGTATTGTTCAAATTTGATGACCTCTGCGGCTTAGTTAGGGTCCTGATCTCAGTCCCCGGTCGGGTACAGATGAAAAACGTTATTTTCAGATAGACCCGGGTCTTGTTTGTTTAATATAGTATATAATATATATAGTTGGAATAGTATCTCACGCCACAATTTCACTACTTACTTTGTTGCTAGCTGAATCTGTTGTAATTTGTCATTGTATATTTATTAATTTTAATTTTATGTGAAATCATCACTGCCTCTTACCTTTGATTGAGAAATCCCGATATATCTTTGATGTCCTGTATATTACTGCTTTGTAAAACATTCACCAGGTTTAATAACGCTTTTAAGTCGCTATCAAAATCTCCTAATATAACATTTTCTAAAGTACCGTACACAAGTTTATAGTTCTTGGCACAAATCTGTGTTTTAAACCTATTTTCTTCGTTAAGAATATCTTTACTAGTATCATTATTTTTCAAATTTTCACACATTTCGTCTAAGACATTAGTGAATCTATAAGTTTCGTCATTCTTCCATAAATAATACGTTATCAAATCAAAATGTAATGCAACAGCATCTGTAGGCCTACTCTTGAACATTTTCTGTATATTGTACAATTCTTTGTCAAGTTTCTTCAAATCTGCTTCATTCTGATCAGTCTTGATATCATCTACTTTAAGTTTGTCCACCTCTGTAGATAATTTATTAATAGTTTCTACAACTCTAGTCAAAAAGATCATTGCATAAAATTGCTTTTTGTTTATTTCATTAAACAATCTATACGATGGATCAGATGCATTTATTTTGTAATTTAAAACAAAGTCTACAGACTTTGTGAGCTTTTCTTGTAAGCTATTAATTTTAACATCATCCTCGGATATAAGAGTTTTGTTCTTTATGGCTATATCTAAAAGTAAATTGGCAAGATCAGTTGCTTTGGTAAATGCGTTTTTATAACTGCTTGTCAGGTTTTGCACTGGTAATGTAAAGAAGAAGTATTGCTGAAAAATGTTTAATAATTGTTATTAAAATGTAATATTAAATATGACTGTTAGCCGCATACACACAAATTTGAAAAGAAGTGCAAAATAGCTGGTCAATTTTGGCTCAAAGATCATTTACAGAACGTCTTCATAATTTGTATACAGAAACTTTTATCAGTGGAAAAAAGCTTACCGGTTTAGCGACGACATCAAGCAGCGTGTTATCTCCTCTTGGAAGCGATATCCAGTGCAGAAGAGATGGACACACAAACGGCTTGACTTTTTCTATAGTGGTAGAGTCAATGCCGTTGCCTGGGAGCGGGACGAGGGAGTCGAGGACCGCTTCGCAGTCCCAAAACTCTGAGAGGGACGCTCGACGGATCTAGAGAAATTCAAACAGGAATATACTGCTAATGTCATTCATGTATGCAAATATGGCCATTGTCAACAAACAAAATGTTACTTACTACAATTTAATAAAATAATCTATTCGTAAAAGTATTCTTATAACGGCCAACAGAATTCGGAAAGGCAAGTTATGAAAAAGAAAAAGTAAGAAACTCCTGTACCTGACTCATAAAACCGTAGTCCCAATATGAATTGATCAAAGTAGCGACAAATTCCGGCAGTTTGTCATATAGAATATAAAGGCCGGTTCTTCTTGTGAACCCTAACAGCTGAAGCAGGTTTGAATCCGGTTCTGGAAAAAACATAGGTATTATTTTATCAGATAAAAATATAGGACCACCATTATGACTTAAATCTTACAGAAAGGTAATGAATTATGTGAAGTGGGTTTTGGAGTTATGTAAGGGGTTTCCAAACTTGGAATATTTAAAGAAACACGCGAAGTGGGTGTGTGATGATGTAGAAATATGGAATAATATAGTATTAAGATAGGTATGCAGGAACTGTGAAAAATGATATGATAATGACAGAGAACATTGGACAACAGAAAGATAAATTCGAGAAAAAAGAAACAGGACCGCCCATAAAGTTGGGAAAGGCAAATATTAAAAAGGGACTAATAAGGATATGCAACAATAAGATGGGAAAGTAGAAAAGTAAACAAATTACCATGAACTTCACTGAAGTATGTTGTCAGATCATCCGCCAAATTCTCCAGGATCACGGACAGAGACTCCAAGGTATACTTCCAGGCTCCTCTGCTTATTGTTCTGCAGTCAGCCTCGATAAATGTGTTGTGGCTGCACTTGATAAAATCTTCCCAGATCGCGTTTGTTGTCTTGTTGACAACGGTGATGTTGACGGCATTGAGAACGGTGTCGATTTTGGTGAAAAATTTGCTGCAGAAAGAAATCTTTTGTGACAAAACAACTTCGTTTCTTTAAAAGAATATATAAAAAACAGCAATAGATTTCTCATGTGGTAAGTAAATGGCGTTCATTTAAATATTATAATACAATCTTAATATATATAAATCTCGTGTCACAATGTTTGTCCTCAATGGACTCCTAAACCACTTAACCGATTATAATAAAATTCGCACACCATGTGCAGTTCGATCCAACTTGAGAGATAGGATAGTTTTTAACTTATGGCGAAACAAAGTTCGCCGGGGCAGCTAGTATTCTTTATAAGTATCTTATAAAAGAGCAGCAAGGAATATCACTAATATATATAATATGCGTTTCTCGTAAAATGACGTGAACAAAGTAATGATTTGGATATACTTATAGTAGCATTGTGCAAAGCGAAGTACCTTGTGGTCTAAATTACTGCTAGTTAACGTGTTCAGCTTTTAAATCGAGAGAAAAATAACACATGAGGTTTATCTTATGCTTCTAGGAAAACACTAGGTCTTCTATGAGATAAACCTACTTACCCAAAAGTAACGTTTTTATCAGTCGCATTGACGGTATCCACAGCATACTTCCACGCAGCCACCAAAGACATGTCACCATTGGTAACGGTGGTGGATTCATTAAAGACATCTGTGAGGATTTGTCGGAATGATATCATGTCGGCGATCAGCGAGTCGAAGACAGAAGAGAACTTTAGGAATATATGAGGGCTGGATTCCTGCATGAAAAATTAAATTGAATATGTGTAACCAGATAAGCAGAATATGTTTTGTTTTGATTTAGATTTTTTAACAGATTCAAATTAAGTATTACTTAATTTGAATCTCAGGCTTATTTAGCAGCTTTAAAAATAAACTTACATTAACACTCTTTATCTTAATATAATCCTTCCATTGCTGTTGTAGTTCCAAATCAAGACAGACCAGCATTTCTATTCCCTTAACGGCCGTTTTGGATTGCTCACTGAGGGTCAGATACTCAGAAATGCTGGTCGTGGAACACGGCCATGGTGCATCAGAGTTAAGAAGAGCAATTATTGGTGCTGTCTGTAAAAAAGTAAGATGATTTTAATACAAGCCTGATCCTAATGCCAGTAGGAAACATGAAAATAAATAGTGATGAGTTGCGAGCCCGAGGTGATTAAATATTAAATTCTCCATGAATTCGCGCATTTCCCGATCTGTACAGGAAAATAACCAGTTAGGGAGTAGGACATAGCGTCCATTTCATCCCGAAAAATGGTACTGTTCCCGAGGGATCTACAATTACAAAAATGGAGCTAGGAGCGGAAACAGGAATAATAACATATTAGAATTGATTAAATTATGAACTCACGTCAGTATCATCATTGACAATAATGTTCGCTCCATCTACAATCAGATGTGGCACGTTGGGCACGATAGAGCGAAGAGCTACGGATGTCTTGCTAGGCAGTTTAGATATATGACCTTCAGTGTTGTTGATAAGACCTAAAATAAAGATAAAATCCTAGTTACTAATCGCCCTTCTTCTGCCAAAATGTTCTAGTTATGAATGTTGGCATTTATAACTTTTTTCGTCAGATTCCAAACTTGCTCCCTTTTTTATGAGACTACAGGACTACAATGTCAAAGTGATAGAATAAAGAAACGCTAAGTAATTATAAAATACACGTAAATAAGTTTCGTACATATCCTTACCATTTAATTCCTCAACGATATCAGTGATTATACTAAACGGTCCGGTGGTGACACTGAGCACTTTTTTTAGTTTGATCCAGATCTCATCAGTGATGTTGAAGATCTCGTGGTCTATCAAGTCAAGAAGGCGGAACAGCAACTTCACGCTAAAAGAAAAAAATTGTCTGTAAACTTGGTTTACGGACGATAATTTTACGTGATAACGATGGAAGAGAGATAGATGCTTCACAAGCCGAACGCTTAGACCGATCATGCATCTCTATAGCTTGTTTCACACGGAACGTGACACTTTTTCGTGCATGCAGCCGGCGTTCATCGATTTATAAGACGTTACCAAGTCAAAAAAGAATTAAGATGAAATGCTTCCTAATTATTCTACCCGTCTGTTGGTCGTTCATTATCATCATCATCATCATTTCGAGTAGGTGTCACGGTCAATCGAACATGCACACCCTGGTTTCAGAGTTCTTCGGAACCGCCTCTCGGCCTCTGACGTGGTTCCTTTAACGACTACCAGATGGCAGCCGGGACCACCGGCTTGCAATGTCCTAACCAAACCGGAAACAACTAAACAAAGTATGCTTCCGGTGGGAATCGAACCCACGACCCCCGGGTCAACAGGCAAACGCCTTAACCACTGGACCACGGAGGCAGTTGTGTTGGTCGTTTAACTTAAATTTTACAAATATTAAATATTCAATGTACTTATCCCATGAAATGCTACTGTGTACCTAACTATATCTAATAAATGTTAGCTTTAAATATTACTATGTATGTATGGGTAGCTACGATGGTCGATTAGATTTTTTTATTTTGTCCCTTTAGTTACTGTTTAAATGTGTAGCTATACCATGAAGGTAAAATTTATTCTTGCAGCTACCAAAATATCCAATTTGGAAAAGGGCTAGCAAAGATAAACTAGGTTACTTGATATTTTCTAACCGGAATTTCTTATTCATATATTTATGTTCTTTGGAGTTTTACAGCATTTTAACGGAATAACAAACTCTTAAATACTAATTACTTATTACAAAACTAAATATTGCAATACATGTGTGATAAGTAATAACAAATAGTGAGTGCAATAATTAAGAATAAAAAAAAATATCTAACCTTAAATGCACACTCCTTTCCATATGGTCCCAACTAAACCACAGTTTTTTAGCTTCAGCAAGAAGATTCTTAACTTTTCCCTGCACCTCTTCATCCATCCCATACGACTTATAGTCGAAGAGGTATGGTATGTCTGAGCTTAATTTTATGTAAAGGGTTTTCACGTTGTTAATAAGCTTTGTCCAGTTGATTGGCTCTAGTGGACTGTGAGACGAGTCGGTCACTGAGACTATCTGAAACAGAAAAGAGAGATTAAAGAAGAGTTGAAAAGTAAGAAAAGATTGGCTCATTTTTAGAACTAAAATTGATTGACCTGAGCTAACTTACTACATGATTACAAAATTATTATTACAAAAATGACAGTTACGAGAGAGGCTGAGATAAAGATGAAAATAACAAATTTTAAAATCATTAGGTATTCATTACCTACTGAACATTGGACACTTAATACGGAGAAGAAAAGCATTTTTTTATGAAAGGGACGATAAAAATATACAATTATTTCTCAGTAATCTAAAAAATCCAAACCAGTTCCGGAAGAATGATTGCCGTTGTTTTATGGTACATAGATATACAAAACTTACAGCTTTGGCAATAACAGAGTCGCCTTTGAGACCATTTTTAATGACAACAGCCGCGTCGCAAAGCGTGGAGACCAATGCATCATCAGCGTTGGAGGGAAACTCCAAATATTGTGAAGCTGAAGATAATGTTTTATCGCCTGTGCAAACGATGTCTTCAGATGGAGTCGAGAGGCATTTGTAAGTCTGTAAAACAAAAATAAATATTATCTAAGTGTACACCGATCTGCTATATTAATGGACCAGGTGAGTTAACTCCGCAAAAGACTACGTGCTCGCAAGTAATAAATTAATACTAATAAGTATAAAAAGATGATATGATTTGGACTTAGTTACAATAATCTCCGAAAAGTACAGTGAAAATTTTGTGCCACTACAAACAATATTTGAGACGATAATTCCGTTGTCCCTCTTCTATCTTTAACTAGTATTAGTCAATCTCTTTAATCCACTTACTTTTTCTTCATTGAGCATGGTCAGCAACATCGTCTGCACAATCGTCGGGTACTGCTTCTTCAGGCTCGTGATCAACTCGGCTGGCATCAATGCCAGTTGCTCGTTGATCGCTCCCACTATGTTCGTGATATCAATCAGGGTCGGGGATATCTTGAATTCTAGGAGTGGATTTTGCTTGATGACTTCTTTAGCTAGAGCCCCATGGACTGTTATTCTGAAATAAAATCATACGTCAAATAAAATGTTTAATAGATTTATTTTATTCTCCAGTGCTTCTTGTGAGCAAATTCAAATTATACAAGCACTTTTCAAATTAAATTAATTTGAAAAGTGACCAAAATTAGAAGTTCATATGTCTGCGTTCCGACTTTATCATCTGAACAATTTGTTTACATCATTATTTTGCATTGTTATCTGATTTACATCGTGTATTCAATATTTCGGCCTAATCGGACATCTAAAAGTGTGTCAAATCTCATAGAACTAAATAAAAGCTTCTAAAATCAAATAGGATCTCATGCACCTAAGATCATCTTTATTGGCAAATTTTCTTCTGACAAACAAACATGATCAGATTTAAGCATCTTACAACCAATGTAGACAAAATGTTTTAGTTTATAGTACTTACAGCATCTGTTTCCCGAGATACCCCTTTTCTTTGACCACCTTCATGAACTCCGAGTCCTCGGTCACATTGAACAGCTTCAACCAGTCAACTTGTGGTTTCTCTTCCATATTTATTTTCGTTAGTCCATTAATGAAGTTCTTGAGTACATCGAAGGTTTTATCCAAGGAGTATAGTTGATCGGTAACGTCTCTTCCCAAAGTTCTTAGAATCACTAGTGATGCCATTACATTTATCTGTAAATAACAAGTTACAATAAAATAAAGGTAACTGTTTGAAGTGGCGTCTTCCATGCTGGTCTGAGAGAAAAAAAAACCGTAGGATGTACGGTCGCCTGCAAAAGTCTATATAAGAGTTGCGTAAAAAGTCGTGTGCAGCTACGAATACTATTTACTATAAAAATAGCATATTCAACCTTATACATGTCATGTGGCATAAGGTTCATGATATTGATTAATACATATGCCTTCCTAATCAGTGCAATCGATTTTCACATTAAGGCTATGTATGGACTTCTGAAGGTGACCGTACCAGCTCCCGTTCAACATTTACTTTCCACGCATACCGCAGAAGCCGGCCGAGGAAATGGACTGAAATCTAAGGAATCGTTTCGATAGACCATGCGACTAGCAACCCTTTTTATATTCAGTTTTCCACGTTTACACTCACCAATATGCTAAAGGTGACGTGCCCTTGAGTTTAATGGACTAAGGCTTTGGCTACTACTACTATGGGATATAGATGTGATAATAGGTATATATATATATATGTGAAAAATTTAAAGCTTTTGATCATCTAAATTAAAGACATACCTAATAAAGTAGAAATACCAATGTCTTAATGTACAAGTGCTGAACTTGATTTATTGATATAAGAACTAGAACAAAATTCTAAACAGAGGAGTGAACTAGTGAGAAATTAATTTAAACATAAGACATAAGTATTATAAGATACTCACATTATCTTTGACATCGTAAATGCCGAACGACTTGATCAGGTCGGTAACGTACTCCTTCCACGCATTGGTGCATAGCTGTTTCTTCAAGGAGTCGGCTTCATCTTTAGAGACCCAGAAGAACCCGGAGATACGGCCGCTGTCACAGAACATTTGGCCGGGGAAGTTCAGCTTTGACGTCATGAGCTGAAAATGATGATGATATTCGTAAACCATTCATATATCAATTTTTCATTGATTTTGACGCTTATGTTAAGGGCAGAAGGTTCAATTTAACGTTGGCTCTATATGTCCTCAACCAGGTTAAAGCTTAAAATCGACAACCGAACAATATTATTTGGGCATTCATCTATGAACATACATTTTTAAAAAGCGTCTTCAATAAATTTGATTGTTTTTACATTGCCTACTACTTTACTACTTTTTACACGTTATACACACTTGCCTTCAACTTCACATTAATTTACTTAAACCCAAAAATAACGATTTAACAAATATTTACAGATTAATATTTTATTAAAATTATTAAAAATAATTATATTTTATATAATTACTAATAGAACTTAGCACTCGGTTAAATTAGTTATATCTTTGTTTGATTTTCGTGTGTGTAAATGGCCAACACTGGTGTCAGATTTTTCAAGCTGCCTAAAGGCATCTGACATAGCTTAACGACTGCCATCAATGATAACAGCCAGGACTAATGGCTTAACGTGTCTTCTGGAGCAGGGAAGAGCTCGAGAATTGTTTGTACCACTTGCGGTCACCTATCATATTGGGGATTGCGCCCAGAGTTGCTTAACTTACGTAAACGGTATTAATGCTCACGATCACTGGCCCATCGGGCTACTCAGTTATATCTTACAAACTAACGAGAGACGACTATAGTTTCGAACTCGTCAGAAGCCCATTATCAAGGCAAATGCGGATTGCGCGGCAATTACGACGAAAAGCACATGAGTGACCCGTTTTCTTACATAACAATCAAATTAGTATTTAGAAAACTAACACACCTGTGTCCGTTCAGCGTCGGCCAAAGCATCGAATCCCTTCCCAATTACGTTGGTAGGCAGACTCGTTAACACTTTGACACCCTCAGCGTTCCTCATGGAGACGTCATAGGCCATTTGCTGAATATGAGTGTTGATGTTGATCACTTTCAGGGCTCCTTCCATGAGCTTTGCGAACAATGTGGAGTAAAACGACACATCGAACCTCATCTCATCTGGTAGGAACTTATATATGAGTTTCGTTATTTGACCTGTCCTAGAATAGAAGTTTTAGTTCAAACAATTAAAGTATTACATGAAATTTAACATAGTCAACACTTCTACATCTACACCAATGAAAAGCAAAGATTTTATTGTTTGTATTGAATAAGCTCTAAAACTACTAGACCTTATTTGTAAAATTCTTTCACTGTAAGAGTCCTACATAATAACTCAGTGAAGACCCAATGGCAAACGAGGCCGTGGCCGACCCAGAAATAGATGGTGCGATGTACTTAATAGCTACGACAAAGAATGGTCAACAAAAGCAACAGACAGACTGACATGGAAAAGGGAGAAAGAGACCTTTGCCCAACACTGGGACATTTGTTGTATCAACCCATGCAAAACCGGGGCGGGTCGCTAGTATAAGAGTATATTTGTTCTAAAACCATATTTATAACTGTTGGTCACTGAGAACTTAACATTATTATAGGTTTAAGTGTATTCAACATATGATCAGAAATCGAAAATGGTTACTAAAATACTATTAAACCTTGGTACTGTAAGATGTCTTTCTACAAAAAACACTTTAAAATTTGTAGTTATGCCTGTAGAAGTTAGTCGTAATGCAATTAGATTCTTGACAAAAGTTACTCACGCATTGAAAATTCCATCTGAAGTGTTATTAGTGGTTTCTTCAAAAACTGCCATAGCATTCTTAAAAACTTGTGAAACAGGTAACATACTGCTCACTCTAGTATCTTTCTTTTCTCTTAAGTCGTCTATGGCACTGTTTGTCGATGGTTTAGTTATTTTATCCAGATACTGTACTCCTGCTACTAATGCTTCGCTTAAATCCTTGAGGGTATTGAAAACATTTGTATCACCGAACGTTGGTTCGAAGACATTTAATATCTTTGGTATTCTGAAATAATAATTAGTTAACTCATTGGTATTCAGGAAAATGAAAGTGGCAGTACAACGCATAGCTGAGGATGCTACTAGGAGCAATCTCGGCCGAGAAGATTTATTTGCTGACTTTCTTAGGCTAGCTTCTTATAATTTAGTAAATGCAAAGTGTTCAAGAAGTGTAATAGACACTCTGTTTAGTAAGAAATCTTTTATTGATACTAATTGCAGAAGAAGATTGAACTGTGGCGTGACAATAGAACAATTCTAACTCAACTTACATGGTCAAATTGAAATAACTAAAGTCGGCGTCTGCTCCCAAAAACAGATTCACCAACTCCGGAGGCAAGAAGCTCTCGATCTTGGCCATATGCATCACAGCAGCGAGCGTGTCACCCAGCCGCGATACTCTACCGTCGCCAGACAGTTTGTAGTACATGTCACCAATCTGTGTAATAGGATTAGTGATAACATATCGTTTACGAACGATAATTTTACGTAATAACAGTAAAAGAGAGATAGATGCGTCACAAGCTGAACGTTTAGGCCGATCATACCTGTTTATAGCGTTCCGCACTCTCGATTGCACACGGAACGAACATTTTTTGTGCGTGCATCCGGCGTTCATCGATTTATAGGACGTTATCACGTAAAAAACAATGTTTATGATCGCCAGAAAGCTTTTCTGCTAGATTAAGTTTAAAATTAGCGTAAATGATTTTATTTAAGGTATTAATCATAATTATATTGATTTGTTTATTTAAATCTGATTACTTTTGAATGATATTTATATCTTTACTTTTTAATTCTTCGTGTACTATATTTAGCATCTGATGATGTGCATACATTTTAACAATAATAAACAAAAAACATAACCTCATATATGGTGGATGTCCACTGTGTACTGTCTCCGAGGTATTCCACTTAATCTGACGCTTGAGTCAATCCCATAATCCCCTCTTGGTCTCCCCAACTATATATTTATGCCTCGAAATGGCTAAAGAATTAAAAGTTCCATTATTTCACTCACCATCGCGATGTATTTCTCAAAGTTCACTTCCATCAACACTTTCACGGCTATCTTCTGCAGCTGATCATCGGAGAGAGAACACAGTTTTTCTACTAATATGTTCACTTGTTCTCCATCCATCGTTATTATATTTGAGATCGCCTTTGTGCTGCATCTGTCTAATCCACCTTTGAATATCTGCAAATACATTATTATTTTTATAACACTGTTTGTTGTTTTTCGTGTGTGTAAGTGGCCAACAGTGGTGTCAGATTTTCCAAGCTGCCTAAAAACATCTGACATAGCTTAACAACTGCCATCAAAGGTGACAACAGCCGGGACCAGCGGCTTAATGTGCCTTCCGAAGCACGGAGGAGCTCGAGATATTTTTATGCCACTTACGGTCACCTATCACAATAGAAATTGCGCCTAGGGTTGCTTAACACGAGTAAGCGATTGCTCACGAGCACTGGGCCATCGGGCTCCTCTATATAACACTGAATACGTCTTTTACTTCAACGGCTAGTAGAAATTGCAATAAACAGATTCGAACCATCGACCCCACAACGGCTGACAGTCTTTCTACCAACTAAGCCTAGCAGCAGGTGCGAGTACATGTACTTCAGTACTCATGTTTGCCATATTTTAATTTTTTAATGTAAAAAGAAATTATATCGGTTAAGTTTTGGAGAAGAAATCAGGGGACTACGAATCGTTAATTTTGTGTAATTTTCATAGGTATTTTTGGTCAAAGCTGCAGTTGTCTCTATCACACTGCGAGGATTGTTTGGACACACAGCGACAGCAATAGATTTTACAAATACCTATTTTTAAATTCTCTCGAGCGCAGTTTTTCCTCTTAAGTCTGAGAATTTTATTTTCCTTCCCTTCGTAGTGGAAGGGATGGGCCCAAAATGCCAAGATTTTTATAAGGACATCACAACTCGTCTTATTGAGAGCACGAAAGACCCCAGTGGTGGATGTTACTTTGCTAAACGAATCAGCTATCTGTACAGTTCGGTAATGCTGCCAGTATTTAGGGCACGTTGCCCCAATATGACCAGTTGGATGATTATTTCTATTAATAAGTATTAAAAAAATTGCATTTATGATTAATTTCGGCCACATTCACGTGCCGTCTGATTTTCATAATAGTCAATATTGTGACTACTCGAGCACCCACAGTCGTAGTAAGCCGTAACAATAATATTTACATGTGAAACCTTAAATTGAAATGAAACAATGACTGATCAAATAAATGGTATTGATTTAACAATGTCACGCAGGAAACTTGCAAAGATCAAAATTTTAAGTGTCATTAAATCCTTTAGAAACAAAATGGCATACAGCGTGTAACATAACCAACGAAGTTCCCGTTAAGAGGTGACTCAACCCATCAAAATGAACAACTTTTCCTATAGGACCAAAGCTGGGAACTTAAGATTTTTTTGACGTTTCCATACAAGTTTTCCGGGCAGCCATACATTTTTGTTTAGAAATAGGTATCCATTTTTTTAGTTCTGCGCTTTGATCCCATAGGAAAAGTTGTTTATATCGACGGACTGAATCAGCCCTTCAAGAATCGAACATATAAATAAATAAATATATACGGTCAAATCACACAGATTGAGCTAGCCCCAAAGAAAGTTCGAGACTTGTGTTATGGGATACTAACTCAACGATACTATATTTTATAACAAATACATATATAGATAAACATCCAAGACCCAGGCCAATCTGAAAAAACTCATTTTCCATCTTGACCTGGCCGGGGATCGAACACGGTCACTCCGTGTCGCAGGCTAGCGTGTTGACCGCTACGCCACGGAGCTAGTCATATCTTTTCATATTGTTTATTATTTTATTATTATGAATTGAACTTACACCCTGAAAGCTGATCTCTGACTTCATGACGCTGTCAGCCACCTCATGTGGAATATCTAGTTCCGAGGCTATCGTCCTTTTCGCCCTGCCCGGGTTTTTGAAGAGATCTCTCACTCGCAAACCATTTTCTGTAAAGATATCCTTTGTTAAATCATAAATTTCAAAGGCACAATTGAAGTACTTAATGTTTACAATTATTAAAAACTCTTCTTCAGAAAATAACGATAAGATTAATGTGGCATTAAGGAAGGTTCTTATTTTGATCAACTATCAAAACTCGTTTGACGGACAATACCCAGAAACGAAAAATACCAAACTCCCCTTTTACTTTTTATTTCGCGGAAATTGAAAAACGTATTACTGCGAATGCGTCATATGCTTAATATGTAAAATACCATAAACAACTACTACAACTAAAACATTCCAAACAAGTACCTAACCATACAAATAAGAACGATAAACAATTTATATTTAATATTCGTTTAAATAGTTGCAGAAATTGGATTGCGATGTACAGATAACTTACTACTAATATCGATAAATGTAGGCTGGTCTACCACGTCTGATAACGTGGCGAGGAGCTTCAAGGCGTCCGGCACCGTCCCAGCTACCTCTAACACAGTCTCGTTGTATATTAATGGCGAAAACTTTCGCTGTAGCTGTGTCAACCTGGGGGTAAAACACGAACATCACTAAGACAAAGCTATTATGGTTAAAAAATAAACTTGAGCAAAACACGCACCACAAAAAGGCACTTGTGACAATGAAGTTAAATATATAAATAAATGTATACCTTTATATACGGACAAATTAGATAGATTGAGTTAGCCCCAAAGTAGTAGGTAAGAGACTAGTAATAGTGCTATGAGCTACTAACTCAACGATACTATATATTATAACAAAAACATATATATTATATATGCGGACAAATCTTTAAGGGTTTTTGTACATCTTTTAAGTAATTTAAGATTATGTATTTGTTTGATGAATAAAATAAAATAAATAAATAAGATAAACATCCAAGACCCAGGTCAATCTTAAAAGGATTATATTCCATCTTGACCTGACCGGGGATCGAATCCAGGACCAACGCTGAGACAGCCTAGCATGATGACCACTAAGCCATACAGTTGTCGAAAGTAGATATTGTCTTATCTACTCGTAAGGTTGAACGCTCCACTGATTATGATTATTTAAACGTGTGAGAGAAGATACTACTTATTGTAAAGTTTTGCTTCAACTTATTGAATCATTCATCACCATTTCGAGTAGGTGTCACGGTCAATCAACCATGCACACCCTGGTGCCAGAGTTATTCGGGACCGCCTCTCCGCCTTTGACGTGGTTCATTGAACCATTAATCCAGGTATCATCAAGTATGGTGGCATTTGCGTCAATTGTATAAAATGAAATGTCCGCCCTGTCATACATCCATGTCTTTGACACACAAATCGGTTGACAAGTCTAGCAGTTTGGAAATTTGAAAAATGAAAGACCAATAGCGAAGATCAATTTAATATGTTTAACGTATGTCAACATATTTTGTGTGTGAGCGTAAGTGTACTGGAGGGACTTCGGTTTTAAATTGGAGAATCCCTACCTGCGTTTACAAACGTGGGATCGCTCTGGGAATTAAGATGACGAATCAAGATGACTCACCATCCTGTTACTAAACCTCACAAAGTCCGCGTCTTTTTTAATAATCGCCAATTTCGGTTATACCCATTCGATTAGACCCATCCCTTCGGATTTGAAATCAAGTCTCAAAAATATTGCACTCTGATGTTGTATCAATTTGAAGAAGTCAAACACAGAACATAAACTAAGGTGGTTCTAAATGTGATCCTTGTGGCATACCCGAAAATATAAATAAAAAATAAAATTTTAGAGATTTTCTAAATATAGTAAAGGTAAACGATTAAAACATTGACATATGGATTTGAATGAGATGATGAAGTGTGTCATTCAAGACTTATAATCTGTAGGCTTACTTAGAATTTTCATAAGTCGGTATTTCTTCGAACTGGTCCATCGGCGAGCAATCATTGTTAACGCCGCACAAGAAAGACTGTAGGAACGTTAGTAGCCCCGCGCTGGGCAACGCTCGGGCTGGGAATGAACCTGAAATATTGTTACACTTAAGGATTTGTATATACTTATCTGATGATTTAAATATTCATTGATAAAACGCTTTTATTTACATTTTATGTACATGATTTTAGTAGATTTCATTTAACTTATCCTTTTCCAAATCCATGAAAGTGAAAGAGTCGCTTCAAGTTACATTGGAAACGTGAAAATATACATAAAGCGTAGCGCAAGAGGAAATGGGTGAACAAATAAAAAATATGCAATTCGGAGATATGTTGAAAGATGTGGAAGAGGTTAGATTCTTACAAAAAGTAATGAAGAATCCTTTGATGTTTTTTCTTCTTAAACAAAAAAAGCTATACTTACACGTGGGGAAGTCTTGGTTATCTACATTTACTCTCACTATGTACAAACTGAGCATTACAGCTATCGCCCATCCCACGCCGATGAGTGTTATCTAAAACAAGAATGAGAATTAAAGAAGAAAGAAGAAAGAAAATACTCTTTATTGCACCATTATCATAAGAATAGAATAGAAGTCTAAAACATCTAACGTTCCTACCTAATTTTATCTAGTTTTTCACCTCTTTATCTACTTATTTATTATCTAAATCTGTGACTAGTTAAGGTTTCTTGTGAATGCTTTTGTTTTATATGATTTTGTATAAAAAATCCCTATGTCGTAATTTTGCTGAACACTGAATGATATTATTTTAGATACAATATCATCATGATCATCATCATCATCCAAGCGATTTTTCCATTTCTAAATATAATACAAGGATTCTAAAATAAAGAATCCTTGCATCAAAAGCAATAATCAAAAATACGAGTAAGCAATTTTGAATCTATTTATATATAGTAAAAAACGATAAGTTCAAGAAATCTATCCATTTGCTGTTCAGCTAAAAATGAGAAAATACCACAGACCATACATTACTTTTCTACACTGGAATAACAAAAAAATAATTCTTCCTGATTCCGTCAGCAAATACTGTAATTCCCACAAACATTAATCCGTAACACACCAGTTTTAGGTCTCTCCTACGGTCCAGTGACCACGAAATCACTGACAACATCAAGGCAACTACAGTGTATAACCAGTGAGTGAACACAAACACATGTAAATGAGAACATTGGTTCTGCCCACTACAGTTTATTCTAAATAAAATAATTAGTTCTGATCTTTGCAATTGATACCAAATTTTGAAAACCAACAGGTTTTAATTCTGCTCAATTTCAGTGGTTCAAAATGCGGCCCCCTATCTCATCCATTAATCATATTAAATGTGCTCAAATACTGGCTCAACATGATTCCTTAGATTTTACCCATTCCCTCGATTGCTTTTACGACCTGCGCGGGTCTTTTGAGTCTCCACTGCAGGAGCATGACCCTCTCTTTACTACCGGAGCCATACTTGGCCTACACTCTCCTCGCTGGCCGGACGGGTTGGAGAGGTCTCATTGATGTTTGTTTATGAGCTTTGTTTGGCTTGTATTTCATAAGTAAGTTCTAACGACATCCATGGGAAGACTTGGAGTGGTTCTATTCTACTCTGCCGAAAACCACACGGCTAACTTGCTTCTACACATTTTTGGTAAAATTTCCATTGTGCAATAAAGTCAGAAAGAGTTACCAGTTTCCGCTTGCGTATGAGGTAGTCCTTCCACAGCAGCAGTCGAAGCTGCTGTGCGCCCGCCATTGCGAGACCGCGCGCTGCCTCCACCCCGCATCACTGCAACAACCAAAATTATTGACATAAGCATAACATTATCTTTCATATTTAAAAAAAAAGATTTCAATTAAATCACTCAACCGATTGTGATGGAATTTAAATGGGGTCAACATTAAAGCATACCCTATCAAACAAAAAAGAATTTTTAAAATTGAAATTATATGATGAAAAATACTCGGCTACAGGTAGGATTCGAACCCACGTCCCTTAGGTTTACGCCCTAAGTGTGATACCATTACACCACCGTGACTTCGAATAACCGCGTCGAATTCTCTCATCACACATTACCCCGTAGGGTATACGCATTTAGGGCGTAAACCTAAGGGACATGGGTTCGAACACGAATCCTACCTGTAGCCGAGTTTTTTTTCATCACATATTTTCAATTTTAATAATATACCGAGCATTGTAATGCTATTTAAAAACAATTCTGGTAGAAAAGTTTTAAAATAAATATATATACTTTTTAAAGTAGGTTAAAATAAAGACGTCTTACAATATTTTTAAGATAAGCTATAGGCTCGTTGTTCAATCTGTTATTTTTATTTCCTCAAATAGTATCGCTTTTTACCTTGAAAATATTTAAAATGTAAACGAGAAATGTTCGCACTAACACGGCAGCCGCTATTATTGAGTATCGTGATATCATAAGAACTAACTTCTTTCAATGGAATTAGCGCGAACATACCGTTTTTCTCCAGAAGTTTCTTGGATAGCTATAATTATCATCCAGTGACCACGGCCGGTGCAACCTGGTCAAAACATCTGGACAAAAGCAGTATGTTCGCGCTAATTCCCATTAATGCATTTAACAAATATGCAGCACGAAAGTTTAAAAGTATTTACTAACTTAACCTAACATGAATAGCATCTTGTTATGTAAAATATTTAAGTCAAGAAACTCAATAAAAACTTTTGTTATGAAGAGCAAAAAATGTGCGATAGTAAAAGAAATGATAATCATAGATCATTTATTTATATAAGAATGTTTAATGATAGATGGGCACGCATTCCATTGTCCTAAGATGCGAGTCTTTCTCAATGAATCATTCGAATAAAGTCAACATCTACTGATTTACAAACTGTAAACGACAGCTGCAAGTACTTTAAAGAAAGAATAAATAATTCAGCAGAAATAGTTTTTTGATATGTGTTGCTATTCAAAGAGGTAATGCAGCTAGCATCATGGGTACCTTTGAGCCGGGTACGATTAGGGGGGGATATTTGACTGAATTTGTTATAATTGACTTTTGTTTTTCTTTATTGTTTTGTGACTAACAACTAGACTAAGTATAACTGTATAATATGTATATGAATAAATTTATATATTTTTTATGTCATAACGTCTTATAAACCGATGAAATCCGGTTGCACGCACAGAAAAGCGTCACGTGCCGTGTGTAAGCGAAAGCGCGGAACAAGCGATAGAGAGGCAGGATCTGCCAACGCGTTCTGCTTGTGACGCATCTATCTCTTTTCCACCGTTATCACGTAAAATTATTGTTCGTAAGCCGACTTTACAGGTTTTGCCTGTATTGTAATTTATTTGCTTAATATTTTTTTTGCATAATGACAATGATCATGATATCGTGATCAGGGGGCTGGCACTTTCTATAGACAGAGAATAAGCATTGCCATACCATGTGACAATACTGCCAGCCTTCTGGGCAAAATATCAAACCATAATTTCAGTCGTACCCAAATTACGCCCTTGTGGGCATCCATAGAAATGAATAACCCCTACCGCGATTAATGAATTTATTGGCTCTTAAAATATATTAGCTTGTTTTAGAATAATCCATCAATTGTTAATCAATAAACATCAGTAATTACCTAATGTAAAATAATTCAATTTGTTATAAATATGTGAAAGCGTAGCCCGTAGGGACGTAGGGACCAATACTGGACTAAGTTTCTTTCGGCTTATTCTTCTCAGCAGTGGTCGTTCCGAAAAGCTACTAGAGCTTATAGATTTTGCAAATATTAAAAATAATAATATGACGTTCAGAAAGAGATACATGATATCCAAATTTGAATAAAATTCTATTTCATTTCATTTCATTACCTATTTTTTTAAATTCATTTATTTGTTTAAATGGTATTTTGTGTTTAGTCTTAATGTGTTATTGCAAAATTTTAAGAAGGTGTCTTATCACAACAAATAATAAAACTAGTCTGAAAATGCAAATTCAAACAATTGATATGTTTTAAAAATATCTGAATAAATATTATCACAATGATCGAAAACATAAAAGAATTAGCTTAATTAATGATTACAAATGTATAATGTCACAAGTTGCAGCAGTCCTGTAATCGGTTTAACTTGCTATTGATGCTGTCTACCATCGATACAGTGCGCCCTCGATGCAATTTACCATACTCTGTACGTGTGTATAACTGCCTCCGTGGTCCAGTGGTAAGGCGTTTGCCTGTAGACCCGGGGGTCGTGGGTTCGATTCCCACGGGAAGCATACTTTGTTTAGTTGCTTCCAGATTGATTAGGACATTGCAGGCGTGAATCACCTGATTGTCTGATAATAAAGATGATTCCGTGCTTCGGAAGGCACGTTAAGCCGTTGGTCCCGGCTGCCATCTGGTAGTCGTTAAAGGCCCGGCTGCCATCTGGTAGTCGTTAAAGGAACCACGTCAGAGGCCGAGAGGTGGTTCCGAGGAACTCTGACACCAGGGTGTGCATGGTCGATTGACCGTGACACCTACTCGAAATGATGATGAGTTTACCATCGACTTGGTGGGCTGTCGATGCAGCGTACCAGCGATATTGTGTACCATCGCTACATTAAACCGTCGATGGAACGGGCTCTATGCAGCGACCGGCAATGTAGTGCCTGGCGATATTGTGCCCTAGACCCGTCCTTAATAACTTTTTGGCGACATCTAGACAAATAGTTTGATATGTATAGAAGCACTTATTATGATATTTGGTATTTTACTTACAGTTACTTAGGTAATACTATAGTGAGAGATCTCGAATGTGTTATTTAAAAATCTCAGTGTAATTATCACAATCAATAACAAAACTAGTTTGTCGGAGTGTATTTCAAAATATTGTTTTATATATTAAACTACGATCATCATCATCTCAGCCGCAAGAAGTCCACTGCTGGACATAGAGGCCTTCAAATATGACCGGTTGGAAGCGGCCTGCCACGTACCGGCAAGCGCAGCGTTGGACACCCACCGACCAGGTGGTCGGACGACCTAACCAAAGTCGCAGGAAGACGCTGGATGCAGACCGCTTCCAACCGGTCATATTAAACTATGTTAATATTTTATTATTAACTTTTCAAAATGATCAAAAACATGAGCGATATAAGGCGAAATATCATGTCTCAAATTACAGCGGTGCTAAATCACATCCTTGTAGACATCCGGAGAAATAGTAAGCTGCGTGATGAATCAATTTGATTGGCTGTTAAAAGATTATTGGCAACGTTTCCAAATTATTGGTTCTACCACATAATCGCTCGAACATTACCACATTGGTTGCGCAATTAATTTTTAATTAACCGTTGCCTTATCAGTAGCTGCGGTGAAAATGTAACAAGTAATTAAATGGATTTTCTCACAATAAGAGTATTTCAAAATTATTTCTTCCATGCTGGTCTGGGAGAAAAGAAAAAAACATAGAATATACCAGCCATTTCTCTTCCCGCGCAGACCGTAAAATCCGGTCAAGGGAATAGGATAATAGGCGATGCGGCTAGCAACCAAGTCACTTTTTTTGTATGGGAGCCCCTTAAATATTTATTTTATTCTATTTTTAAGTATTTTTTGTTTTACCGACAATAGAAATAAATAAATAAATATATACGGACAAATCACACAGATTGAGCTAGCCCCAAAGTAAGTTCGAGACTTGTGTTATGGGATACTAACTCAACGATACTATATTTTATAACAAATACATATATAGATACACATCCACAATAGAAATACATCATCTGTGAAAATTTCAACTGTCTCACTATTAGGGTTAATGAGATACAGCCTGGTGACAGACGGACAGACAGACCCGTTTTTACCCTTTGGGTACGGAACCCTAAAAACCCAATGTTGTCGTAAATGTTTAAGCATTTAATGGTTTTATTTATAACCCAAAGGAAACAACAAATTACATTAGGATGCACCCAAATTTGCTATTAAATATAAGAAATTAAGTTCTAGAACCCCACATTATTATCATCTTCGTTTTAATCACACATCTTGTCAGGGCATGCATGATAGCAGATGACAGGTCGCGGTCACGCTTGACGCAGACATGACAGGAAATGACAAAACAGTACGGACGGACGAACAACTATTATGTATATATACTTGGTTATTATTTCATTATATCCGTGAAGGACTCAAGTAAATCTTCGGTAAATGTGTGAGGTCTTTTTTGAGGTTATGACAATTTTTTTTTTATTGAGTGCCAATAGTTAAGCAGGCGTGTGCAAAGACTTGGTAATTTCAGTCGTTACCTATCCTTACTAATTTGTTTGTTTGTTACGCTTTCACGCCGTAACTTAACTACTAAACCGATCATCTTAAAATTATGCATACAAGTTCTCTGGAGTACGGAGAAGGAGATAGGCTGCGAGATAGGCTGTTCCCGAGGGAATGACGCTGACATGAGCGAAGCTGCGGGCGAAAGCTCAATTATTTTGCGTATTTATATGTTCTGAGTTTTTTACTAACCTATACTGTCCCACTGCTGGGCAAATGTCTCCCCCATTTCCTTCCACTTGTCTCTGTCCAATGCAGTTTCAGACCAACCACATTGAAAAACGTCGAGGTCGTCGCGCCATCGCTTTCTAGGCCTTCCCCTTCAACGTCGACCATCCTCAGGTATCCATTTCGTCATGAACAACTATGAGTAAAATTTTGTTGGAACAGCTGAATCTTCAATCTGCCCGCCTATTTACTTGTGTACAACGTTTTGATAATCACTTCTTCTTTAAAGTTATCATACCGAGGAGGATATAGGGTACAATCCCATTTCATCGAGGAAAAGGAAAGTTCCTGATCAAATTAATAAATAAAATAAAAAATACTAAATATACCATTTTTTTGTCATATCGGCCTATACTATCTGACTTCGTACGTGAGTAACCCGTAATTCACATATCTATACATATAATAAAACAGTAAAAATATTTTGTCTGTACATTTAGAATTGTTGACTGAAATGGATAGAGGGACACTTAAAAAGAATAATAGAAAGCAAAAAAAATTTTTGTGAATTTTTTGTCTGTCTGTCTGTCTGTCTGTCTGTCTGTCTGTCTGTATGTATGATCACGATTATCTCCGGAAATACTGAACCGATTTACTTCAAACTTTCACCAATTGCTTTGTTTTAACCCAGCATAACATTTAAAGTTTGTTTCATCAAAATCGGTTCATTAAAAAAAAAGTTATCGTCATTTGAATGAACTCAAGGCATGAGTTCGCCTGCAAATATATAGCAATACATTGAAAAATAAAAATGAAATTTGGTATGGAGGTGGTTTGAGACCCGGGTACATAGGACAAGGACATAGGGTACCTTTTATTCCGGGAAATTCTACTGTTCCTGAGGGATGGACACTATCGGCGGCGGCGTAGCCGCGGACAAACGGCAAACCTGACTTATATATCAACGCAACCGAAACTGCTGCGCCTAGAAACTTGAATTTTGGTACAGGGGTTCTTTTAATGATGTGAGTAAGCGCTAAGAAAGGATTTTTAGAAATTTAACTTCTGAAGGGGTAAAATTATATGGAATTTGTTTATTTCTAAACTTATAAGTATGAAAGTAGGTATATAAGTTATCGATTAAAATTAAAAAGATGGGTTTAGATGAAATTTGCAAATTAAGGGGGTAATAAAATGGGGTAGAGTGGGTGGTATAAACTTCGTGTGGAAATTTTCTCATTTCTGGACTTAGAAGTCTGAAAGAACGTATAAAAGTTCTTGATTACAATTAAAAAAGACCTGTGAAATGGACAACATTAAATGGCAAAATGGGAGGGTAAAGTTTTTATGGAAGTTTTCATATTTCTGGACTTAGAAGTATAAATAATATCCGTACTTCCATACTAATACTAATATTATAAATGCGAAAATAACTCTGTCTGTCGTTTTTTTAAGCTTCAACTATTGAACTGATTTGGATGAAATTTGGTGTGGAGGTATTTTGAGGCCCGGGGAAGGACATAGGGTATGGTATGTTTAATTCCGAGAAATTCTACTGTTCCCGAAGGATCGACACTAACGCGGGCGGAGCCGCGGGCAACAGCTAGTAAACTAAATATACCAGTTGATGTCACTATATCTTTATCGCTGGATCAAAATAAAACAATTTAATTCAAGTTTTGCGAGAAGTCGTGTCGGAATCAGAACGTTTGTTGTCACCCGCGCCGCGCGTCACACGCCTGGCGTCATCGTCCGAAGTTCAGTTTGCATTCGAATATTCTTGGCAATCTTTTTGTCTGTCCCAAAATGAAAAAAGGGTTGCATCCAGAGAGTGCCGACAAAAGTAAAAACCCCGCGCGGTAGAAATAGAGGAGGATATAACTACCTCTCAGTCTCAAGGTTCGCGTCCATCTTAAAAATTTTCGATCAGATACGTGTCCTTTTTTACCCATCCCTAAAAGTACACAACGCCGCTAATCAAGTTTTCACTTCCAAAATTAAATCTGGTCTTTTACTTTGAGACAATTTACTTTGCGTGCTTCCGCCACCAGTTAGTTCATGCAAACTATTGCTGGCCAGTAGTATGGTAGTAAATGTAGCTTTGACTTCCGCAAAGTAACACTTGAATCTATTAACTATCTTAAATCTGGTCATCAGTGATCATAATGATTAGTGGCGTAAGAAGCGTGCTGTTTCACATGTTATAATCTAGGGTCGCCATGCGCCATTACACGCGCAAATTCCCATCTAAGATCAGCCCCTAGGATTTCGTAACAAGCTTGTGTTCGGCAAAAAGCGAACAATACCGAAAATGCATCGTTGCAAGCATTGTGCACGAACAATGAGGTAATTTTACCGATCTTTCAACAGCTATTGTGCGCGATCAGATAACAGTTGTTTGTATGCCTGTGAAGAACTCATAATATTTACCTTCAATGTACATCTTTTTAATGCGTTCAATCCGTTCAATATTCTGCTTTCATCAAATCACTTCATCCCTCACACACACTTACATACATACACCTACATCTCTCACGCTCATTCGCATGAACACAAACATATTACCCTCACACACACATTCACACTAAAATATATTTAATTTTCACTACAGCTAAATTGTATTTTGAATATTTTACTCTGCCTACTGTCGTCTTAGTGTAGTCCATCAGGAACAGGGAACAGCTATTAATGTAACAACAGTAACTAGACTACCACGACACAGGCAGAGCCTAGTGTAGAAGTCACGGCCGTATGTCAAACTGGTTTAAATTGTTTTAAGTTAATAAATAAATATATACGGACAAATCACGTAGATTGGGCTAGCCCCAAAGTAAGTTCGGGACTTGTGTTATGGGATATTAACTCAACCATACTATATTTTATAACAAAAACATATATAGATACACATCCAAGACCCAGGCCAATCTGAAAAAATCATGTTCCATCTTGACCTGACCGGGGATCGAACCCGGGGAAATCGTGTCGCAGGCTGGTGTGTTAACCACTGCGCCACGGAGCTCGCCAAAATAAAGAAATTATTATTATTATTTGTATTACTATATACAATATGTATCTCCTTACGGTTCACGGGAGTTACCCCGTTCCTTTGAGAGGCTTGCGAAAAAACTTTTCAGTCAAGGTTCATAGACAGCAGTGTCGGGGCAAGGTGGCGCCACGCCATAGTCCCCCCTCCGCCCCCACGCTTCCACAACAGACAGACATGACAACCAACTTAAAAACATTGATAAAACCAGCCAAGTTCCGTTATCTATAAAAACGGCAAGTAAATCATGTCTGTTGTATGGGAGCCCCCTTTAATATTTATTTTATTTAATTATTTATTTTTAAAGTGAATATATAAATAAATATTCTGTCAATATTTCAAGCGCCTACCTGTTGCCGCTATCAATATCGAGCAATAACAAGCAAAAAATACACGTTTGTTGTATGGGAGCCCCCTTAAATATTTATTTTATTCTATTTTTTAGTACAGACAGCGGAACGAAATTAAAAGGGGCCCGTTTTTACCCTTTGGGTACGGAATCCTAAAAAGCGGCGTAGGAAACATGTACATATACAAAGTACAATATTAAGTCTTTTATTGCGTTATTAAATTGAGACTTTGCTCGCGTTACCAGCTCTGCATACTCAACAATATAACCATACAAGAGAGAAAGACGTGACTAGGACTAAGAAAAGACAATGTATGTACAATTTCAAATTACAATAATTTAAAAGTTTATTTGATATTAATGATAGGTACACTAACAAATAACTACATTTCACTAGCTACTTACCAGATTCGACGTGACTCGGTCCATAATCAGACTCGAGCAGTTATACCGAACTCGAGTCTATTACGGGAGCTCGAGTATAACCAACACATCGACTAGAGGAGTCTCTATTTATGAGTCGAGTCTTGTGATTTACAGTCAAGTCAGAATATTCAGACTCCCCGACTCGAGATTTGACAACACAAAAGGTCATAACATAAAAAGTAACACAGATTTTCAATTATCGCCGTCAAAGTATAGAGAATACGTGTACGATGCTGCGAAAAAGTGTTTCTTCTTTTTTGCGCGTCGATGACACAAATGAAGACCTGAGGGTAAAACTTGTATCTGTTGCTACTAGAGTACGATTAAAAATATATCTAAATATATAGGGGAAAATAAGTAATCATGTTACTAAGCGATACGGCTAGCAATAGCAACCCATCACTAATTTAATTTCGTCTTCCACCTATACGAGCTATATTATCTGTTATTATCCTTACTATGTTTATTTGTTACGCTTTCACGCCGTAACTACTGAACCGATCATCATAAAATTTGCATACAAGTTCTCTGAAGTACGGAGAAGGACATAGGCTGTCTTTTATCCCGAGACAAAGTACTATTCCAGAGGGATCGACATTGACGTGGGTGGAGCTGCGGGCGAAAGCTAGTTAGGTAGATATATATTACACACCCATTTTTAATTTTTAATATTAAAACTGAAGCACTCGTAACCGTTCAATAGCCTCATAATGAATGATAACAAACCATATAACTTCTGCTCACGTTCGCTTGATACTGGAAATGTCTATTGTCACGTTTATATGGCATTCTGGAAAACATTTAACGTGGATGACATATTTAGCGGAGTTAAGCATGTGATGACGAGAATGCCAAAAAACATGCATACTTAAGCATTATTTAAACCCCAGTCAAAAGAGAATTGTTGTAAATTACATGTTTTTGTAAGTAGTTTTTTTTTTATTCTTCTTATTCAATTTGTTATTTCACTTTTTTTTTTAATTTAATATTTTTTGATAAATTAATGACACTTACATAGTTCCTAGTGGCAATACTCTAATTAATAAAAAAATAATTAATCTGTGGATGACGTTGTGGGTTACGTAATTAATAAGCTGTACTTATTACTTTGTTTATATTCTACATTGTAAGATAGTTAAGATTTATTATGTAACTGTTGTCCCGCAATAAAATAAATATATATATAATTAATTGAAAAACTTAATGGACATCATGCACTAAAGTTGATTCGTGGATTCTAGGGACATAAACTTATACATAGACCGGATTAAATATAAAACATAAATACGGACAAATTCCACAGATTGGGCTAGCCCTAAAGTAAGTTCGAGACTTGTGTTATGGGATACTAACTCAACAATACTATATTTTATAATAAATACATATAAAGACAAACATCCAAAACCAAGGTCAATCGGAAAAAGATAATTTTTCATCTTGTTCTGACCGGGGCTCGAATTCGGTACTACACTGTGTGTGACAGCTGCGATTCTCAGGCCACAGAGGTCGTCAAATACTTATGAGAATGAAGTAGGTACCAGTATTTTCCTGTACCTACTAGGAATCGAAGCCGTAGCCTTTTTTTGTACACTAGAATATTACCAACGCACCATGAATGCATATTTGCAAATTGTCACATAGTATTTTATTTATTATTATGAACGTCCTGTTTCTGATAATGAAGTTTTCCACTTAAACTAAAAGTGCCAAGCTCCTCAACCGATTTTTGCGGAAAAGAATAAAAAACCAGCCAAGTGCGAGTCGGACTCGCGCACGAAGTGTTCCGTACCACTACAATCTTTATTAAAGTTAAAATTATTATAAATATTTTTATTATATGATGTAACTAATAATTTATGGTTTTCGTAATTTTTCCTTTTTCTGTGCTATAAGACAAATTTCAAGATTCTGAGTTCACGGGAAGTACCCTGTAGGTTTTGATTCTCTTGCGAATGTCGAAAATTTATTTATTTATTTAGACACACATTACAGATCATGACATTTACATGTAAACAATTTCGTAGAACCATATGAAAGCACTAGTAATTTTCCTAAATTAAATTATTCCTAAATTTGCGGCATAAACGGCTTTATCTTTTACTAGCTTTCGCCCACAGCTCCGCCCGCGTCAATGTCGATCCCTCGGGAATAGTACTTTTTCCCGGGATAAAAGGTAGCCTATGTCCTTCTCCGCACTCCAGAGAACTTGTATGCAAAATTTCATGATGATCGGTTCAGTAGTTACGGCGTGAAAGCGTAACAAACAAACAAACAAATAAACAAACAAACTCACTTTCGCATTTATAATATTAGTAAGGATTGCGTTGGCTTAGAAGTTTGATTTTTTTACAGCTACAAGGAACAGTAGACTTCAGTAATACATATGAATTTCAACTTGATACATCCACGCATTCCTGAGAAAAGTTTCTTGACAGACAGACAACAGACAGACAGACGGACAACAAAGCGATCCTATAAGGGTTCTGTTTTTTTCTTTTGAGGTACGGAACCCTAAAAATAAAGAGGAAAGTTTCTTTGAACATTGATGACGGCATTAAACTTAGCCTTAAGTAAATTACTGACGTCAACAATTCTCAGTTGAAAATATATGACAATTAATAAGTGTCTAAATGAACCTATATTAAATAAACGTTTTGAATTAGAATTGAATTTGTTTGGTTGCATTGAATAGGCTCCGAAACTACTGGACTGATTTAAAACATTCCTTCACCATTAGAATCCTACATTATCCCTGATAAACACAGGTTATAGAATTAAATACCTAAAACCCGTACGAAGCCGGGACGAGCCGGTAGTATAAAATTTAAAAACAAAACTTGTTTTGTTTTTCGTGTGTGTAAGTGGCCAATTACTGGTGTCAGATTTTTCAAGCTGCCTAAAAGCATCTGACATAGCTTAACAGCCGGGACCAACGGCTTAACGTGCCTTCCGAAGCACGGATGACCTCGAGATATTTTTATGCCACTTGCGGTCACCCATCCTGGTAGGGACTGCGCCCAGGGTTGCTTAACATGCGCAAGCGCTCATAATGCTCACGCCAACTGGACCATCGGGCTCCTCTAAAACAAAACTATTGCACATTTAGTACAACTACTTTTGAACATATTCAAATTGTTAATTATTGTTCAAAAGCTACAAACTACTAGCGTTTCGGAACCGACCACTGCAGAGAAGAAGATTCCCTTCCCTTCCATAAGTTTGCCTCCATGAAGAATTTATGCGGAAAAGAATTAAAATAACACAAAGTATTCTTTGACGTGGGAGCAGCGAAGTAAGTAGCTATTATAGCAAAAGATCGTATCATAATAATTGTTGTGTCGTTAAACGTAATAGACGCGATGGTATCGAGCATCAAGATCAAGGATTCGCACTTTGCCACGGATTATGAAGTAAATATTACGCGCGTGCTTGTACATGATGCCAGTGAAGATTCTGTTTTAGAAAAGAATGAAAGAAACTCTTCAATCGGCAACAATAACAGGACAGTAATTATTCTAAGAACAGGACAAACAACATTAACTTTTCTCATAGATTTAAAAAAAAAAAATTCGTCTCACTTTCCTCTTCTGTCTGTCTGACAGTTCAAAAATTAAAAAAAAAAAATTAAAAACTTTTATTCAATATATGTTTATTTTGAACTAATAAGTGTTCAAAGAAACCTATATTGAACAAAAGTTTTTAATTTTTTTTTGTCATATTTCACTTCTCAACTTTATTGTCATATTTCACTTCTCAACTATTGTTGACGTCAAAAATTTACTTATGGCTAAGTTTAATGCCGCTTCCAAAGCGGAGTGCAGAAGAAGCGGCAACAAACTGCACAGCGCATTTTCTCCAAGGACGACAACTCACAATTTATAAACCTTAGAAATTAGGTATGTGGACTGAGTATACATTGGTTCATTTAAATGTCATATTCGAAGTGAATTTAAAAAAATAATGTCATATTAAAGAAATGAATAACACCGAAATAAAAAATGTCAAATTAAGTACCTACTAATATTAAAATAAAAAATGTCATCTTTAAAAATATCACGTACAGAATGTACCACACATTATAGTCAAATAAATACAGAATTACGAGGCGTCTTCTCCCAGACCAGCATGGAAGTTTTCAACAGATTCCTTTCTCATATTGTATACACGAAAATAAAATAACTACTTTTACGATCGACACATCCATATAGTCAGGCAGGTATAAATCTTTACATAGTATGAAATGCTACGCTGTCTGTTCGCTTAGATCTTTTAAACTACTCAACGGATTTTATTACAGTTTTCAGCAAAAGATAGAGTGAAGCAAGAGAAAGGTTTATATGTATCTTTTACTGCTCCTAGTATGTACATTGCATCCGTGTGAAGCCGGGGCGAGTTGGTAGTAAAAGACAAATGCTACTGAATGACTCATAAAAGTAAAGATTCATGGCTGACCTTGAAATCGGTGAAATGTGCGTCTCCGTCATTTGCGTAACAAGGACTCAGCTGTTCTGAATAGTAATGAGTTACATGGACATGAGAACCTTTTTAGACGTGAAGACATACCTAAGTAGTGCGAAAGGTAAACAATGCCTAATATATATACATAGATATTATCACGTCTTTTTCCCTTGCTGAGTAGACAGATCCTATAGGTCTATAAAGACTTATATTATTTATTATTATTAGTGTATTATTGTTTTTTATATGTATTAGTTAGTAATTTGGAATGTATATGGTCTTAAGTAACCTGTTTTTTTTTTTTTTTAATTTTATAAAAACTGACGACCACGTTTAGCATGGTAGAAAACAGAATCAAAATAGCGATGGGTTGCTAGCCGCAACTCCTATCAACATGATTCCTCAGATTTTACCCATTTCCTCGATTGGCTTTTACGATCTGCGCGAGAAGAGAAGCGGCTGGTGCATTCTACGTTTTTTCTCTTCTCCTAGACCAGCATATAGTGGTTGGGTTTGTCCTTTAAGTGAAAAAGTCTAAATATTCCTCTTTCATTCTTGTCCAGTGTATTATTTATATTCTTTAAGCTAAGAATAGCGTCGATTTTATAAGCTATTTAAAAGAATCGTATGAAGACCGGCTATTTGCTTACTTAGTGTATAACGTTTTATAGTCACTTCAAAATACGTTGCGGCTTTTGTATGATTGACTATTTTTATTTAAGATATATAAAATGTAATGTATTTTGAAGTGACTATCAAAACGTTGCACACTGAGTTAGCAAATAGGCCGGCTGGTTATATATCCTTTACTGTAGGTATACTGTAGTTATATAGTATACAAAAATGCGTCGATGTACGAATCCACGCTAGGCTTCGTAAATCCATCCTTTGTGTAGAAGACAAACAGCTTGTTAACAACTATGCCATCTGAATATACATATGTAAAATAAACTCCTTGCCTATTCAAATATTTATTCAGAAAAATATGCATTTTCAGGCACTATATGCATATACAGGAAAATTTTAGATTTCCCTGTATATTTTCTTTTAAATTTTCTGATCTGAACCTTCGACCCCCGGATCTACAGGCAAACGCCTTACCCACTGGACCACGGAGGGAATTATCTGATGATCTACTATAGTCTAAATCACAAAACATACTCTAGAATAGAGGATGGCTACAGGAAGCGAGGTAGGCCTAGGAAGCGTCGCATTGACAATGAAAAAAAAAAATGGTTGATAGAAGCGCAAAATATGGACGGTAATAAAGGAATCATCATCAGTTCCTTTTTAGTCTCCACTACAGGAGCACGACCCTCTCTGTACTACTAGGGCTATACTTGGCCAGAGCAGTCAGAGGACTTGGCCTACACTCTCCACGCTGGCCAGACGGGTTGGAGAGGTCTCTTAGATGTTAATATGCTTTGTTTAGCTTGTATTTCCTAAGTTGCCTTTCTAGGACATCCACGGGAAGACTTGGAGTGATCCTATTCTACTCTGCCGGATACCACACGGCTATCTGCCGGATACCACACGGCTAACATATATTAATAAAGGAATGGAAAAGACTTATTTGCCCCCAGCATCTGTTGAACGTGTATGTAAACAATACACGTTCGGGGGCCCAACAGTCCGGCGGACCCGTATCATTGATACGGCTGATTCGGCGGTAGTTACGCCCCTGATTTCCAGTAATATATATTTTCAATGTACATACTTTTGTGGAACATGCTATGCTAGCGATCGATTGTGCAATAACAATAGATAACATAAATATGTAGTCTCAAGAGGCCTGTTTATGAGTAGTAAGTATTACCAAAGATAATATGACACAATGCGTTTTTACGTCGAGTTCTTGGCGGGAATTTCGGTGGACTGCATGGTTTTTCTTTTGGTTTGGATCGTTTTGCAAATTGTTTCTAGTGGATCTTATAATGTGAAATCGGTGTAATTTCATATTATAAATAACCTACCCATATTTATGAACAATGTGTGGAATAACTAAAATAAATGGTCATGGTGCGGCTGTAGTGTGATTTACTTAGCGGGCTGGTGGTTGTCCGCCTCGTTGCATCGTCTGTGATCAAGCCAGTGGATTCGTGGGAATTGTAACCAGGGGCTCTGTAGAATCAAAGAAATGGACTACACCATCATTTCGTTGATTAACAAGACTTAGAAAAAGCGCGGGAAAACTCATTTTTTCTTGATACTGGCTAAATATGTCACACCGCGCGTGAAAGCAATAAAAAATAATCTATTTACTATGTACGTCAGGCAATTCGAACAAAGGAGGTGGATAGATCTTTGGACACGCCATTTTTTTTAATCTATGGATCTTTGGGTGTGAAAATTTAATATTTGGTCTAGCGGTATTAACGCTACTTTATAGTTAATTAATCGCGAACTTGGCCTCCAGTAATATTCATTTTAATATCATATAAACTACATACCGCAATTTCGATTCCCATCTACCTAGAAGATTTTGGCTAGCTCCGTGGCGCAGCGGTCAACACGCCAGCCTGCGACACGAGAGTGCCCGGGTTCGATTTCCGGCCAGGTCAAGATAGAAAAAGATCTTTTTCAGATTGGCCTGGGTCTTGGATGTGTATCTATATATGTATTTGTTATAAAATATAGTATCGTTGAGTTAGTATCCCATAACAAAAGTCTTGAACTTACTTTGGGGCTAGCTCAATCTGTGTGATATATATATTTATTTATTTTACTAATTTTCCCTACATACGTTCTAAAAATCCTTACTGGTTCGAGAGTTATCACAAAACAAACATACCTATTAACGACAAGTAAGCGTTACCTATACGTCAGGTGTCTATCTTAAAATTAACAAGTGATTAGTTCCAGCTGTCAGACATAGTAACCAGCTCATCGCATAATGAGTGGAGCGGCCATTGTAGTTAATTACGGAAACTATTACAGCTCCGGGCTTGACGAATCGCTGCTGCATTTGGACAATCCGAACATAGGAAGCGGAACGATCTTTGGGTGTGAAAAATATAATATTTAGTCTTGCGGTATTAAATAAATATATAGGGACATATCACACAAATTGAGCTAACCCTACAGTAAGTTGTGAACTTGTAACGTAGGATACTAACTCAACTATACTATATTTTATAATAGATCTTTTTCAGATTGGCCTGGGTCTTGGATGTGTATCTATATATGTATTTGTTATAAAATATACCTAGTATCGTTGAGTTAGTATCCCATAACACAAGTCTCAAACTTACTTTGGGGCTAGCTCAATCTGTGTGATTTGTCCGTACATATTTATTTATTTATTTAGATACTTATATAGATAATCATCCAAGACCCAGGTCAATCTGAAAAAGATCGTTTTCCATCATGACCTGACCGGGGATCGAAACCGGGCACCATCGTGTCGCAGGTTGGCGTTTGCACGTTTAACATGAATGTCTAGATATATATTAGCCGTGTGGTTTCCGGCAGAGTAGAATAGGACCACTCCAAGTCTTTCCACGGATGTCGTAAGAGGCGACTTAGGAAATACAAGCTAAACAAAGCTCATAAACATCAATGAGACCTCTCCAACACGTCTGGCCAGCGAGGAGAGTGTAGGCCAAATCCTCTGTCTGCTTTGGCCAAGTATGGCTCCGGTAGTACATACAGAGAGGGTCATGCTCCTGCAGTGGAGACTAAAATGACCAAATGATGATCTAGATATATATTCACCTGCCAAGAATATCTTTACAAAACATGTAATCGGACCCGGGAAAATAAAATTCTGCATAACTATTATTCAATAAATTGACAATAAGAATTGTGTTCATTGATGTATCTACGAGGAAGCAAATTGTTAAACAACGAGCACAATTATTGAACAAACATGGGGCGATTCCCAGAGTTCAATATTATTTCTCTAAACCACAATATGGTGTAACCGTTTCTTTGCTTTACAGTTTTAATTTAAAACAATCATTATTCTATTGTTGATACTAAAGCAGACACGACATGAAATATTCTTACGTCAAATAAAAAATATTATTATCATACACCTAGTCGTATTAGAGTAAAATTTAATGAGGAATAATAAAAGAAAAAAATAAAAGTAAAAAACTTTTAAAACAACCTTATCTCATATTGTCGGAGTGCATCAATAATAGTAGTCCACCATCTTGGGTGTTCCGCCATGTTGGATTTAAAATGTCGGCACACAGCATTCAATATATTTACATCCATACTAAATAAGTATACTTACAAAATTACAGCTTAATCGGTGGAAGATATCTGCTTTAAAATTGTGTTGCAAGATTTCACCCGAACAAACATACAACATTGCACTTTAAATAAAAGCTTGTAAAAATAATAATTATTTTATCTCTTGTTCTTGTATCTTATATCAACGGTACAGTTAGGGTACAACAGTGAACAACATCACAACGTTTAAATATGGTAAAAAAAATTTTAAGCGGGCAGGATTTGAACCAGCGACCTTACCTAAGTCTATGTACGACTTATACGAGCGACCCGAGCGTGCGGCTTGCGCTCGCGCTTTTTAAAAGTAATCAATTGAAAAGTTTTTTTTAAAAGATTCTATTGATATATATTACACAAATTATGAATAGCGTTTTATAGCAATTAAATAATATTAAAGGCGTCAATTCTAATAACTTTAATTTACTTTTCTGACTTTTATAGCTTATTAAAGGGAAAAAAATTAAAAACGAAAAATGCACCGGATCAATTCGGCACAAAATATTTTGAACAATAAGATACATGTGTTCTAAATCGCTATCACCTTTTTTATCTTGACTAATATTCTTTTTGAGCCATTTAACCGACTTGATTGGTACTAGTAAAATAACCGTATTCCACTATGTCCAAATCTGGTCCAAGAACACACAAAAAGCCAATATACATACGTTATTATCTAATTATTATCATGTTAATAAAATTTTGATGCTAAATTTTCTTTTCATCCAATATAGCTCAAAAATAAAAATACCTAAATTTCCACCTACCCACATTCAAAAAGTGACACAAATACATATAATAGGCTAGAGGAAATGGTTTGGAGACTATATGTAAAAAAAACAAAATATTTAGCATTTTTGAAACCTTAAAACCTAGCGCTGCCGGACTATTACGGTCGCTGGTTATGTAGTCGTACGTCGCTGGTTCAAATCCCGACCGCTTGAATTTTCTTATGTCTTAATTTAATAAGATTATATCAAAATAGCATTATGAATGCAAAATAAAACACAAAAATATAAAATTTCAGACCCCGGAAGAGATCTTCCCTGGGTATTTTGGAAGTATTAACAAGAAGTCCCTACACCGTATCCGGGCTGGTGTTGGTAGTTGTCGAGAAAACAGAGTTAAATGAGGTTTCCAACTTGGGGGGGGACCATGTCTCACCTTCTGTCATGCCCTAACTACCCCACTTGCACGGTACCGGACCTCAATGAGGCCAATGATTTGGCGATCAGCGTAGCCAAATACTGGTCAAAAGTCATGTACCTATTTCGACTCAACAAGAAGAAGAATGGACAAATCACACTTAAGCTAGCCCTAAACTTAATTCCAGACTTGTGTTTTGGGTTACTAACTCAACGATACTATATTTTATAACAAATACATATATAAACAAACATCCAAAACCCAGGCCGATCTGAAAAAGACCATTTTCCATGTTGACCTGACCGGGGATCGAACCCGGGACCTGTTGGAATAAGACCGCTACAAAGTTACCGCTATACACCGTGTAATTTGACCATCGACATACCCTGAAAGGATCGACTCAGCCCATCAATATTAACAAGTTTTCTGATGATGATGATGCTGGGTACTAAAAAAAATCGGCATTTCTATACAAAAGAGTTCTGCCCCCAGCCAGTTTGAATGGGAATGTCGAAATGAGTTCCCAGCATTGTTCCCAGTTGTTCATATTGATGGGCTGAGTCGACCCTTTGAGGGAATGTCGAGGGTACATTTACACGCTGTACAGTCAAGCGTGATCCACCGCCTCTCGTTTTATTTACAACAGAAATGATCATAAAACGACCTCTAAATGAGAAGCTATATTTAGACTTTTTTTTATTCGACTTTTTTGTTTTGAGCGTCATAGATGAGGAAGACATAATAGCTGAAGAAAAAAAAGCGGCCAAGTGCGAGGACTCGCCCATGAAGGGTTCCGTAGCAGCAAGTAACATAATATAAAAGTTCTTGTTATATTTGGGTTGACTGAATGAAAGGTAAATTGCGGTTTACGATTTTTAATAATCATAAGATTATTAAAAAAAAACTACTTACTAGATCTCGTTCGAACCAATTTTCGGTGGAAGTTTGCATGGTAATGTACATCACATACTTTTTTAGTTTTATCATTATCTTATTTAAGAAGTTTTTTTATATGAAGATTTTTTTTAATAAGGCAAAGATCCACCCAGAAAGCCTATTTACTCTAACTTTAAAAAATTCAAGGTTATGGGTATACGCTCGGAAATACAGACGTACGCAACGCATTCCAATCCTTAGCTGTGCGCATAATAAAAGATGAGGAAAAGCGCTTGGTACGAATGTTCGGAATTTTAACCAGGTAAGGATGGTACCCAGTTTCGGAAAAAAGTGGCTGTGACATACGAACGGACAGACAGACATGACGAATCCATAAGGGTTCAATTTTTATGCCATTTGGCTACGGAACCCTAAAAATAGTTCCTTTAATGTCTGCAAGACGTATTAAATATATCAATCATACTTATCTTTTAGTTGAGGTTAAGAGCTTATATTGTAAACAGATTATTAGAAACTCAACAGCCTCCGTGGTCCAGTGGTTAAGGCGTTTGCCTGTAGACCCGGGGGTCGTGGGTTCGATTCCCACCGGAAGCATACTTTGTTTAGTTGTTTCCAGTTTGGTTAGGACATTGTAAGCTTGAATCACCTGATTGTCTGATAATAAAGATGAATCCATGCTTCGGAAGGCACGTTAAGCCGGGGTCCCGGCTGCCATCTGGTAGTCGTTAAAGTAACCACGTCAGAGCCGTGAGGCGGTCCCGAAGAACTCTGACACCAGGGTGTGCATGGTCGATTGACCGTGACACCTACACGAAATGATGATGATGAGTATCTATTATAAATATAGTATCGTTGAGTTAGTATCCTACGACACAAGTTCACAACTTACTGTGGGGCTAGCTCAATTTGTGTCATCATCATCATTAGGTCCTTTTTAGTCTCCACTACAGGAGCACAACCCTCTCTGTACTACTAGGGCCATACTTGGCCAGAGCAGCCAGAGGATTGGCCTACACTCTCCACGCTGGCCAGACGGGTTGAAGAGGTCTCTTAGATGTTTATAAGCTTTGTTTAGCTTGTATTTCCTAAGTCGCCTTCTACGACATCCACGGGAAGACTTGGAGTGGTCCTATTCTACTCTGCCGGATACCACACGGCTAAATCAATTTGTGTGATATGTCCATATATATATACTTACCTAAAAGTACCAATTTGCAGTTATTTGTTTTGTATTGTGAATTTCCGTGTTGAGTGCGGATGTCCGTCAGTCGCTCAAAATAATCGTGTGATTTCTGTCGTCCGGTAAAATTTGAGAATCATCACTTTTTAATGAATGGTTGTTGTTATTGTAATCTGTACCTACCGAGGTGTGACCACACGTGAGTCGTGACTTCCAGGCAATCTTCGTTCGATTTGCATAGACCAAATTATAACTTATGGGTCGGTAAATATAGTCCTGAATATTGACTTGGCGAATAATGTTCCAGACTGAGAAGTCGCTATCTAATTTTATGTTTTCAATACAAATACAAAAAGTCTTTATTTAACTCCACAAGTTGTACAGTACGATTTAAATAACAGTATTCACATACGAAATTAAACTTGTGGGAGCTCTGGAGACGCCAATCTAGGCCGGAGCCATGGATCGAGCACAGGCTCCGGCCTAGATTGCCAGTCCGGTGAGGGGGCCCTGGTGACCTAAGATACAGATCTTAGATCACCAGGGCCCCCTCACCTCACACGTTCGACATTACATAACATTACGAGTATAATCAGAAGACCGATGTGGGATACTTGAATATGTTTTGCTATTTTATGTGTTTCTTAGTGTTATAATATAATTACTTTTTTTATAAAATTAATTTCAATTATTTTTTCTGTGTTTGTGAAGTTTAATTTTTGTAGTATATAATTAGTGTATGTTTTCAACGTTTCTTGATTGCTCCGTGAGCGTATCAATTACCACTGGGATGCGTGGACAAGTCACATAAAAATAAAGGAGTTCTTTCGTGCTTGAAAATGATAACACGGTTGGCCACTTACACACACTAAAAACTAAGCTGAAGTGTACCAAGAATCAATCTGCACAGACCATATCATAACTTAGACTATCGGTAAATATTTTATTATCACGGTTAACACGCCAGCCTGCGACACCCTGTTTCGATCCCTGGTCAGGTCAAGATGAAAAATGATCTTTTTCGGATTGGCCTGGGTCTTGGATGTGTATCTATATGTATTTGTTATAAAATATAGTATCGTTGAGTTAGTATCCCATAACACAAGTGTCGATCTTACTTTGGGGCTAGCTCAATATGTGTGATTTGTCCGTATATATTTATTTATTTTAAACAAAATGCGAGTCTCCTTACTTCTATCGTATAAATACCTATGTGTATTTTTGCGAGCATTGACTCGACATGTCTTACGAGTATGTTGATGAGTATACCTATTGCATTATGTTCAAAGCAGTGGCGTAGCGTGAGTGCGGGCCATGGCCCCGGGCGGCATAAAAGAGGTGGCGCAAACGGCGACAAGCGCCACGATGTTTTTAAAGATAAAAACGTCCTGGGGGTTTTTGCGCCATTTCTTTCCATAGAAGTATTTTATTGTTTTGTTATGTTTTAGTATTAAATAACGTATTGATTATCTATCAATATACACTGCAGTGGTAGTTTACATTGATTTTCAATATGTGATTATATCAATTGTTTTACTATTGTATCTTGTTTATGGACAGGGCAGTTGTTTAAGTTGTGACAATAGATTTTGAAATTGAAAAAATATTTTGGGTAAGTTGATATGGATTCATTATCAATATAATGGAAAAATAATTTTATAAATTTTGTGAAAAACAGATTGTCAACAAATTTCTTAGAAAAAATATTTGATTATCTATCGACAAATCGAAAAGCCTACAATCGATGACCAAATCGATTTCAAAGTTTAAATAAAACATCGATTGTTACTTTGCAATAATAAACATTTGAAAAAAATATTTAAAAATTAAACTAATCATGTAGGGGATGGGAGAGACCTTTGCCCAGCAGCACGACGGTACAAGTTAATAAAAAAAGTAATTGGTTGTCGGCAAATTTGATTTACGGACGCTTGTTCCGCGCTCTCGCTTACGACACGTTTTCGTGAGTGCAGTCGGTGTTCATCAATTTATTCTTATAAATTAGACGTTATCACGTCAAAAAACTTTAATTAGGGGGAGGGGCGACGGCGATATCTAGTCAGCCCCGGGCGGAAAAAAACCCAAACTACGCCACTGATTCCAAGTTCAAATATTTGCTAAACTACACTAAGAATGGCTTAGCAATAGCAACTAAGACTGAAAAAATCTATTGAAACAGGAGATACAAAAATATGTCAAATTTTATTTTTGATATCTTGATGACGAGCTATGTTTTGGAGAAACAAAAGCAAGACAAATACTATTAACGAATAAATTACATTCCATTAATGTATCGTTCAAGTTGATAGATTTATAATATTTGACTTCACTCTTGACGTCTATTTACCAGCTAAATTTAGCACACAATATGACGCTGCTAATACATATTTTCACGTCTTTTTCCGTTGCGGGTTGACAGAGCTCAAATCTTTAAGACCTAAAAGCCACTTTAACATGTTGGTAAAGGTTAGGTGGAAAATGGAATCAAAATAGTGATGGGTTGCTAGCCGCATCGCCTAGTAATATAATTCCTCAGATTTTTGCCCATTCCCTCGATCGGCTTTTACGATGTGATAAAAGCATTTTTTTTTTTAATTTGAATTTGGTCTGCCCGGATTGAGAAGCAGCTGGTTCATTCCACGTTTTTTATTTCCTCCCAGACCAACCAAGTATTTCTTTTATACAGCCTCCGTGGTCCAGTGGTTAAGGCGTTTGCCTGTTGACCCGGGGGTCGTGGGTTCGATTCCCACCGGAAGCATACTTTGTTTAGTTGTTTCCAGTTTGGTTAGGACATTGCAGGCGTGAATCACCTGATTGTCTGATAATATAGATGATTCCGTGCTTCAGAAGGCACGTTAAGCCGGTGGTCCCGGCTGCCATCTGGTAGTCGTTAAAGGAACCACGTCAGGGGCCGAGAGGCGGTTCCGAAGAACTCTGACACCAGGGTGTGCATGGTCGATTGACCGTGACACCTACTCGAAATGATGATGACTTCTTTTATATGGGATTCACTAAGCACAGAACGCTTACTGTGTGCCGACTACTGATCAGCCAAAGATGGCTGGTTACATAACCAGCAGTTTCGGCCCTATCATTTGTAGTAATCACTAAGTTACGACAAATTACGAAGGCTGGAAGGGCAACTAGCTACAGTGAATAGGTGAATGTTATTTAATTTCAATGTGTTACGAACCGGTTTTGACTTTTAATTTCCGTCAAAACTTTAATAAAAATTACCAAAACGTATTGTCTTCGAATATTGTCCTTGTAAATTACTACAGATAGACAGAGAAAAGAGTCACTTAACATTAAGAGCCCGACATATGCCAGGCGGCGTGGCGATACAAACGCTGATGGTCTAAACGCGTTGGCTACTTTGGATATTTTCGTTTTTTAGGAATATTCCAGGGTTATTCGAAAAAGAAAAACATATGATGGCTGCCTTATCTGTAATGCAATAATAATCAAAAGTTTCAAGGTTAATTTTAATGTATTTGGTGAATAATGCTATATACCGAGTAAATTAGACGTGATTTGGAGGCAACTTTGCAATTTTTTTCTATCGAGAAAATTTAACGCAATCGTGTTTTTGAGTCATATAGTTACCAGAGTTAGTCCTGAACTTTGCTGCATTTTTATTTCAACTTGAGTATTTAATTATTATTGATATAACAGTCAATCATGCAAAGCAGTGTGAGGTAATACGGGCCCTTAAGACGGTGTCGTTCCAATCGAAATCCCTTCACGCAGGCCCTTTGCGACGCCATAGCTCCGCATACAAATGTAAGGGTCAGACCACGGTGTTGTTGCGCAAGCGGGTGCGAAGGCGTGCTTGATGTAAACTACCATAGTCTTGCTTTAAAAGTTTATTTACTTACTTATAGTTTATATAAAAGAAGTTATTTATCATATTTTGGTGTCGTTACTCCTAAACGCCTAAAGAGATTTATAAATAAATAATAAATACTGTGGGTCCCACAGTAAGTTGTGAACTTATGTCGTAAGGATACTAACTTTTAACTGCCTCCGTGGTCCAGTGGTTAAGGTCTTTGCCTGTAGATCCGAAGGTCGTGGGTTCGATTCCCACGCGAAGCATAATTTGTTTAGTTGTTCCAGTATGGTTAGGACATTGCAGGCTTGAATCACCTGACTGTCTAATAATAAAGATGATTCCGTGCTTCGGAAGGCACGTTAAGCCGTTGGTCCTAGCTGCCATCTGGTAGTCGTTAAAGGAACCACGTCAGAGGCCGAGAGGCGGTTCCGAAGAACTCTGACACCTGGGTGTGCATGGTCGATTGACCGTGACACCTACTTGAAATGAAATGAGGATACAAACTTAATGATACCATATACTATATTTTATAAAATATACTTAAAATATATAGATGAAATTGGTCCCATTTAAAGTAGTTTGATTGAAGTCTTTTTTAATCATTATCCTTATCCTTACTAATATTATAAATGCGAAAGTGAGTTTGTTTGTTTCTTTGTTTCTTACGCTTTCACGCCGTAACTACTGAACCGAGCATCATGAAATTATGCATACAAGTTCTCTGGAGTACGGAGAAGGGCATAGGCTACCTTTTATCCTGGGAAAAAGTACCAATCCCGAGGGATCGACATAAACGCGGAGGAGCCGCGGGCGAAAGCTAGTATAAAACATAATTTAAAACATTTACTCTGTGTCCTCTCCCTTAATCTCGCATGCACTACACTGGATATTACACAGGGTCACTGTATCGGATCGTTGTCTCGAAGACCGAGCGCTGGTCATTTATGTTTGAACAAACACAAAAGGAAAGGTTCTTAATAATTGATTACTTAAAGCTTCCTCGATGGTAAGTTATTTTTAAAACGATAATAATCATATTTGTATTTATAATATTAATAATAATAATAAATAAATATATACGGACAAATCACACAGATTGAGCTATACAACACAATTTTGAACCTCCTAGCTATATTGAAATCTCGGAATCAGAATCCCTACCACAGACGATTTCTATGGAAGGTCAAATTGTTGTTTTAGCTTTTACCCTTTTTTTCTTGCAATTCAGTATTCCATTAGGATTTTGATTCCCAGATTTCAATTAGCTAGCAGGTTTAAAATCACGCTGTATAAATAAGTCTATACTGCCTTTGTCTCTCAACCAAAATTAGTGTCTGTTCGCAAACGAAAATCCTTCCTTCCTTTGTAAAACTTCCATCGCTGCAGTTTAAAAAAATAAAAGTAAATAAATAAATGACATAAACCTCCTTCAATGGAAAGATATTTTTAGAACGTGCGTATACACGGGTCGACGTACCAGAAGATTCCATTAACGCTTCACAGTGGTTTTGCATACTTAATAAATCTGCGGTTTTCCCAGCATTTCATTAGACTTCATCATCATCATCATCAGGTCCTTTTTAGTCTCCACTGCAGGAGCATGACCCTCTCTGTACTACTAGGGCCATACTTGGCCAGAGCAGCCAGAGGACTTGGCCTACACTCTCCACGCTGGCCAGACGGGTTGGAGAGGTGTCTTAGATGTTTATAAGCTTTGTTTAGCTTGTATTTCCTAAGTCGCCTTCTACGACATCCACGGGAAGACTTGGAGTGGTCCTATTCTACTCTGCCGGATACCACACGGCTCATTAGACTTGCCGCTGGCTAAATAAAGTGTTTTTAGGGTTCCGTACCTCAAAAAGAAAAAATTAAACCCTTATAGGATCACTCGGTTGTCCGTCTGTCTGTCTGTCCGTCTGTCTGTCTGTCAATATCCTTTTTCTCAGAAACGCGTAGAGGTATCAAGCTGAAATTCATATGTAATACTCAGGTCTACTGTCCCTTAAAGTTGTGAAAAAATTAAACTTCTAAGCCAACGCAATCAAAAGATACAGCTGGTTATGCCGCAAATTTTCATGTTTAATTCCCATGAACTCAGAATGTTGAAATTTGGTACGAAGCAACGTCTTATAGCACAGATATAGGAAAAACTGCGAAAAGTATAAATGTTTAGTTACGTTATGTAATAAAAATATTTTTGATAATTTTTTGTTATTTTATTTGATAATGCAAGGGAATCAAAACCTACAGGATTGTTCCCGTGAACTTAGACTCTTGAAATTTGGCACGAAGCAACGTTTTATAGCACAGATATGGGACAAATTGCGAAAAGTATAAATTCTTAGTTACGTCATATAATAAAAATATTTTTAATACAATTACATTGCTATCTAATCATACAGGAAGGGCCAATCTGAGAAAAACTTTGTGTCAATACTTCTGTCTAACTATAGCATCACTATACTCGTAACTACACGTAATTGATATAAAGATCATTTAATATTCTAGCGAAGTCTGATTTTAATGATACTGTATGTATCTAGGTAGATATCCAGGTAGGAAGAACCTCAGCGAGCTGTTCAAACACCTGCGACGGAAATTCTTAAACCTATGACTTATGAAGACCATATTAGTACACATATATTACTTCTATTCTTTATTTAATCACTATTATTGTTACTATGGGTTTATTTAGTCATCTTAATCTTAAGTTTAGGACTCCTTCATTGACAGTTATAATTATACATGGTGAAATTTAGACCGTTGGACCCTTAAAGGGGGATTCAGACCGTTGATATGAACAACTTTTGCTATGGAACTAATGCTGGGTACTCAAAAAAATATGGACAGTTCCATACAAAAATGTTTGACCACCCGGTCAATTTGTATGGGAACGTCAAGAAAAATGTCGAGTTCCCAGCAGTGGTCTCATAGGAAAAGTTGTTCGTATTGACGGATGAATCACCCCTTTAGGGGTCTAAAACAATTTAACATTTCACCATCACCATTATCTTAGACCGTTTGTTGATGTTATTGTCATATTTTGCGAATCAGCACAGACACAGACTGCCAAGGGAATCATTCCTATAAGGTACTTCCCATTGACCTTTAATCATTAAATGAACACTGGCACTCCCTCCTCCTTCAGTCGTCTGTTCACTGCTGAGCGTCGTGAATAGTCGTGATGTCCCCGACCCAACTTCTTTACGGTCTCTTTCCATATTTGGCTATCTTTGGCCTGTTGTAGAGCATCAGAGATCTTGGTGTTATTCTTGGTGTGATCGTGGTCTTTACACTGACACTAATATTGTTATAAAGAAAAATTTTACTGTTTTTTCTTTTGCATTAAATAGCCTGCGAAACTACTGGACCGATTTCACAAATTCTTTCACCATTAGAATCTTTCATAAGATTAAAACCTATTTAAAAGCTATCCATGCGAAGCCGGGGCAGGCAGATAGTTCGGTAATAAGCAAGTATTTTAAATGTAGCTTAAATGAAGAATTCATATCGAAAACTGTAACTTTGTTACAGTATTGTAATTGGATTTGCAAATCTAAATGTAAATCAATGAATGTAAAATATTTCACATTGTTATAAATATGTAAAAACATAGCCCTTTAGACACATAGGGACCAATACTGGACTGTATCGTTCAGGGTATTGTTCTCAGCAGTGGTCGTTCCTAAACGCTAGTAGTAAATCAGTTTTTCAAACATCATCAGCCTGTCTATTTGCTAACTCAGTGTACAACGTTTTGATAGTCATTACGAAATACATTGCGGCTTTGGTACGATTGTCAATTTTTATTTAAGAAATATAAAACGTAATGTATTTTAAGTGTCTATCAAAACGTTGTTCACTAAGTTAGCAAATAGGCCAATTGGTCTTTTTAGCCTCCACTGCAGGAGCAGACCCTCTCTGTACTACCGGAGCCATACTTGGCCAGAGCAGACAGAGGATTACAAATTATTACAAATGAGGATGACAAACATAAAAAAATAATAATATGACGTTCAAAAGAAGATACGATTTAACTATCCAAATTTGAATAAAATTATATATCATTAAATTCAAATTACATAAACATACTTTTTGTACTTTTTCAAATACCTCTTTGAACGAGTCCGCGTCGCACTAAGCCGGGTTTTTTTTATTAATTGATTGAAAAAACTTGTGTTTTGCGTACTTAGCATAAAATTGTATATGAGGTTGAGCCTTGCGGTATTCTCAATGTGAATCAAGGCGAGCTGGGTCGCAGCAGACTTGTAGCGAAAAACTGGCCCGGCCGACTCCCTACCCAGCAATTGCTTTGATTGACTCGGATAATTGGATAAAGCTGTTTAAATCGTTTGGTACCTCCAAACGATTTAAACAGTTTTATTTTTATGAAATACTAGCTTTCGAAATCAAGTTGTATAATTCGCGTAGATTTGTTTTTTTTTTTTTGTACCTATTGGCTATATCCTTATCCTTATCCTTACTAATATTATAAATGCGAAAGTGAGTTTGTTTGTTTGATTATTTGTTTGTCTGTTTGTTTGTTTGTTACGCTTTCACGCCGTTACTACTGAACCGATCATCATGAAATTTTGCATACAACTTCTCTGGAGTACGGAGAAGGACATAGGCTACCTTTTATCCCGGGAAAAAGTACTATTCCCGAGGGATCGACATTAAACCTAATAATAAATAAATAATAAATATATATGGACAGATCACACTGATTGAGCTAGCCCTTAGCTAGCCCCAAAGTAAGTTTGAGACTTGTGTTATGGGATACTATCTCAACTATACTACATTTTATAACAAGACAAACATCTAAACCCAGACCAATCTGAAAAATATAATTTTCCATCTTGACCTGACTGGGGATCGAACCCCGGCCCTCCAGTGTGGCAGCCTGGCATGGCATGATTATCACTGGGCCACAGAACTCGTTAAAAAAGAAAAGAAGCGGATCGGCTGCTTCTTATAAAACAAAAAGAAATTTTCATAGTTGTTACTAACGATCTCTCGGGAACAGTTTTTTTTTCCGGATAAAATGTACCCTATGTCCTTCTCCGTATCACAGATAATGTGTATGTAAAATTTCATAATGATCGGTTCAGTAGTTACAACGTGAAAGCGTAACAAACAAACTCACTTTCGCATTTATAATATTAGTTAAGTTTATAATATTAGGATATATATAATTATAGAATGTGTGGACATTCTACGTTTTTTTCCCCAGTTCAACATGGAATATTAATTCGTAATAAACTAAGAAATAAAATAAAGTGAAAAAACTTCATGCGAGCGGGACTTGAACCGGTGACCTAGGTCTATGTACGACCTATGGTCTGCCATCTGAGCTACCGTACAATTCAATCTCGGCGCCGACATTCTCCACCATATCCCATTTCCTTAATATGTATAAGGGGAAATGGGATATAGCGGAGAATTTCGGCGCCCAGATTGAATTGTGCGGTAGCTCAGATGGCAGAGCATAGATCGTATCGTAGTCGAAGTCCCGCCATTCATTTATTATGATTATATAAAAAAAAATCTATAGTAGTTATTCGATTTTGCAACTATGATAAAAGAAAAAGAAATAACAGAAATATATGACGTTCAAAAAGCGATCGAAGCGTATCCCATTTTGCACACATTTAAGTATTTAAATGTGTGCAAAATGGGATACGCTTAGATATTAGCTGAGATATACGTATCATATCATATCATATATTGCTATAAAGATATGAATAATTCGGTATATGTATTCTAAAGCGATTCTTCATCAAGGTTGCTTGTAAGAAATTGCTATGCGCCAAGCCGCCTTTTGCGCATTTTCTAGTTTTTAAGATGATATGAGCCGTGTGGTTTCCGGCAGAGTAGAATAGACCACTCCTAGTCTTCCAATGGAGGTCGTAAGAGGCAACTTAGGAAATACAAGCTAAACAAAGCTCATAAACATTAATGAGACCTCTCCAACCTGCCTGGCATGCGAGGAGAGTGTAGGCCAAATCCTCTGTCTGCTCTGGCCAAGTATGGCTCCGGTAGTACAGAGAGGGTCATGATCCTGCAGTGGAGACTAAAAAGACCTGATGATGAAGATGATAAATGTATTCTTCTTGTTTTTCCTTTGATGTGCAATAAAGTGTTTCTATTCTATTCTATTTTGAATAAAAATTACTCAATTTCATTTTCAATCTATGGCGCCAAATACAAACATGCACAACCGCTTTTAATGCACTTGCACGTCTGATGATAATGATACAATTAGATGCGTCATCGGATTCTCCGAACATAATAACTGTGAAGGCCAACTTCTTTGGTTATTATTTTGTCTAGCGTTATCAATTCTCTAAGATAAATACCTTTATATTTTTTGCTAGAATCCATATGATTAATTTGGTCTAGAAGGTTTTAATAACGAAAAATTACAGAGCTATTAAAAGAGATAAATTTCGCGTTCTGTAATTTGTATTTCTGGATATTTTTTTGGCCTATAGTAGAACTAGCTTTCGCCCGCGGCTCTGCTCTCGTTAATGTCCATCCCTCGTGAACAGTTTTTTCCGGTGATGATGAACGGTACTCTATATCCTTTCCAGTACCTCGGACAACGTGTATTCCAAATCTCATGATGATTGTTTCAGTAGTTATGACGTGAAAGCATAACAAAAATCAAATAAACAATTTACACACAATTTACTTTCTGATTTATAATATTAGTCAGGATTACAAGGGATCTCCTACGCCAAATCCTAGACAAAATAATGCTAACATCATCATCAAATCTAAGAGCTGTGCTCTTGTCGATGGAGCTTTTTCCATTCCTTTCTTTCTTCCGCCAGTTCCTTTACTTCTCTATAAGAAGTAACCTTTATTTTTTTCTTCTATTTGTTAAAAAAAGTGGGTCTCGGCCTTCCCGGTGCCCCTTTTCCTTTTATCTTTCCTTCTATGATGTTCTTGATCAAATTGTCACGTCGTATTAGGTGTCCTACCATCTCCCCTCTTTACTCTCAATAATTTTCAATACGTGTCTCTTTTCACGTACCCTTTTCAAGACATCATTAGTCACTCTTTCTACCCAGCTTATTCTTTCCATTCTACGCTAACTGAATTTGATTTATTCAACATATAAAACAATATATTCAAAATGACAAGAACTTAACACTCAACGCTATAATCTCACTTAACTAATAGTCCGTCCATACGGCAAAGTGTCAATAACGCTGACTGCGTTCTCCTCAGGATAGTAATACTTAATTATGTATATAAAGGGACTTAGCACGAACGTTTTTATTATTTGTTTCCGCGGTCACAACGAGACTCAGTCTCATTGCGACCACAATGGATGTAACTCCATTGAAACGTCAACGGAAACAAATAATAAAAAGGTTCATGCTTAGTCCCGTTTATATACATAATTATGTGTTTAAAGCGCAAAAGTTTATAAAAGAATAGTAATACTTAAGCCGTTGGTCCCGGCTGCCATCTAGTAGTCGTTGAAGGAACCACGCCAGAGGCTGAGAGATGGTTCCGAGGAACTCTGACATCAGGGTGTGCATGGTGGATTGACCGTGTCACCTACACGAAATGATGAGTAATACTTATCCGCTGCGCAAAAAGCAGCAATAAGCTGTAAGACATCTCTCTACAAGAGTCCCTCGCACCAGGAGACCAGGACCTCATTTTTTTAAAATGTTACCATAATTCCCTCCGAATCCTTATCCTTACTAATATTATAAATGCGAAAGTGAGTTTGTTTGTTTGTTTGTTTGTTTGTTTGTTTGTTTGTTTGTTTGTTTGTTTGTTTGTTTGTTTGTTTATTATAAATGCGAAAGTGAGTTTGTTTGTTTGTTTATTTGTTTGTTTGTTTGTTTGTTTGTTTGTTTGTTACGCTTTCACGCCGTAACTACTGAACCGATCAGCATGAAATTTTGCATACAAGTTCTCTGGAGTACGGAGAAGGACAAAGGCTACCTTTTATCCCGAGAAAAAATACTATCCCCGAGGGATCGACATTGACGCGGGCGGAGCCGCGGGCGAAAGCTAGTATAAATATAAACGGACAAATCACACAGATTGAGCTAGCCCCAAAGTAAGTTGGAGATTTGTGTTATGGAATATTAACTCAACGATACTAAAAGAAATTCCCAATCAAAAGACATCAACGAGTCCTGAAGATGACGTTATTCATATAAACACTGTATTCTGGTAAGGACTTATATTTATTACCTCTATAGCAAAAACTTTATAAATTAAACCTTGATAAATCACGGAAAAAACAAAACCAGTGACTTTAAAAGAAAAATAAATAGTTTCATATGACCTTATAAGTTTGTTAGTCAATTTGCATCTCTTAAATACCTACATTACATATATTAATTTTTATTACTCTGACGTACATTATATACAGCGTGTAACATAACCAATGACGTGATGGGGTGACTTAGCCACCCCAGACCAATTATGAAACTCAAAAACAAAATTACCTGGTGTTCAGCGGGAAAATAAATCAGTATGAAAATGTCAAAAAAAAATTTTGAGCCCCAGCATTGGTCCCATAGGAAAAGTTGTTTATATCAACGGGCTGAATCATCCCATTAAGGGTCCAGGACGATCAAAATTTCACCGTGTATATACACTTTAAAATTAAATAATATAATAATACAAATGCGGCAGAATTTTTTTGTATGGAACTGCCCATTTTTTTTTGAGTTCCCAGCATTGGTGCCATAGGAAAAGTTGTTCATATCGACGGGCTGAATCACCCCTTTAAGGTTCCAGAACGATCAAAATTTCACCGTATATAACTAAGTAGTCTGTGAATATTATAACCGTCTACCTTTTACCGTTATCAATATCCAGCAAAAATATCGCGTTTTTTGTATGGAATAATATTTATTTTATTCTGTTTTTAGTATTTGTTGTTATATCAGCAACAGAAATATATCACCTGTAAAAATTTCAACTAGTTATCACGGTTCATGAGATACATTGACAGACGAACAGACAGACAGATGGATAGCGGAGCCATATGAATAGGGTCCCGTTTTTACATTTTGGGAACGAAACCCTAAAAATGGATTATTCCGTACTCATCCCACGATTATGAGTAACCTACAATTCTAAACAATTTTAACAGAAAAAAATTATAAATATATACTTAACTTCAATTTCATCTACACCGTAGACGTGAAAATAATATATTATGTTATATACAAGATCACAATAATAGCTACTTCGACCGCAGTAACGTCAATTAAGTGTTATTGCAAAAACAATAATTACGAGTCTGCGAGACGGCGCGATAACACGAAGGACAAGAACAATGGGATGCTACATGTCATAATAACTAGATTTATGATATCTTAATATATAAAACAACAAGCGACCCGGACCCCGGCTTCGCATGGCTGCAATATTCATATACTTACACCTTACTCTTGAATCACTGTATGAGTATCTATTAAAAATCCGCATCAAAATCCGTAGCGTAGACAGAGCCCATAGGCCAGGCGGGCGGGGCATGGCGGTACAAACGCGGATGGTCTAAACGCGTTGGCTACTTTGATTTTTTATTTTTTTAAGAATATTCAAGGGTTATTCGAAAAAAGAAAAATACATGATGGCTGCCTTATCTGTAATGCAATTATAATCAAAAGTTTCAAGGTTAATTTTAATGTGTTTGGTGAATAATGCTGTATACCGAGTAAATTAGACGTGATTTGGTGGCAACTTTGCAATTTTTTTCTATCGCGCAATCGTGTTTTTGAATCAGATAGTTACCAGAGTTAGTCCTGAACATTGCTGCATTTTTATTTCAACTTGAGTATTTCATTATTATTGATATTAGAGACATGAGACAATCATGCCAAGCAGTGTGAGGTAGTACGGGCCTTTTTTAGTATGTTGGTAGGAGTAAGGTGGAGTACGGAATCAAAATAGTGATGGGTTGCTAGCCGCATCGCCTACTAATATGAATCGTGAGTTTTCGCCCAGAGCAATTGGTACATTCTAAGTTTTTGTTTATCTTCCAGACCAGCATGGAAAATATATGTAATTATGTACCTGATTGTACTATATTACCGACTCATATGTCCATCCGGGATTCGATGGAAATTTTCGGTTTAACGTCACGCTCTTAATGCCACTTGCATCTTGACCCTTGCCCTATATTATGCTGTACGTATTTTTAGGGTTCCGTAACTCAAAAGGAAAAAATGGAACCATATAGGATCACTTTGTTGTCCGTCTGTCTGTCTGTCTATCAAGACCCTTTTTCTCAGATCTACTGTCCCAAAAATCAAAATACTAAGCCAACGCATTCAAAAGATACAGTTGTTATGCCGTCAATTTTCGTCATCCGCAAGGGAATCAAAACCTATAGGGTGCTTCTCGTGAACTCAGAATCTTGAAATTTGGTATGAAGCAATGTCTAAGCACAGACAAAGGAAAAATTGCGAATAGCATACATTTTTAGTTCATCGTAAAATAAAAATAATTTTAAGCTTATTATAGATAACTAGCTTTCGCCCGCGGCTCCGCCCGCGTCAATGTCGATCCCACGGGAACACTACTTTTTCCCGGGATAAAAGGTAGCCTATGTCCTTCTCCGTACTCCAGAGAACTTGTATGCAAAGTTTCATGATGATCGGTTCAGTAGTTACGGCGTGAAAGCGTAACAAACAAACTCACTTTCGCATTTATAATATTAGTAAGGATAAGGATAGTAAGGAAGTAAGGATAGCCTGCGTGCGCGAGTCCGACTCGCACTTGGCCGGTTTATCTTATTTCATCTACACTAGCAAAAACACCAGCAAAAACTAGCAATTTCAACACTCACAAAAACGAGCAAAATAAAATACACACGAATGAAAATCAAGTTTTTAAATAACACTTTTGATTTAAAACGATTTATTTTTAGATAAACATGTTTTAATTACAATTCTTTAGTAGTGATGCCACTGTGACTTCTTAATCTGTATGCAAAATGCATAATTCAATTTATTTTGGTACGTATATGCATTTTATATAAGCATATTAATAATTTAGATTTTAATGTCATAAGTCCATTTAGTTAAATAACATCATCATCATCAGGTCCTTTTTAGTCTTCACTACAGGAGCACGACCCTCTCTGTACTTCTAGGGCCATACTTGGTTAGAGCAGCCAGAGGACATGGCCAACACTTTGGAGAGGTCTCTTAGATGTTTATAAGCTTTACTTAGCTTGTATTTCCTAAGTCGTCTTTAACGACATCCACGGGAAGACTTGGAGTGGTCCTAATCTACTCTGCCGGATACCACATGGTTAGTTAGTTAAATAGGTAACATTTTAATTTAATGAATATTGAATAGTAAAGCTTCAGTCGAGTTATATTTTTTAAGTTATCATGCATCACTACATAGTAGTACAAAGTCGCTTCCCGCGGTCTGTCTGTCTCTATGTATGCTTAGATCTTTAAAACTACGCAACGGATTTTGATGCGGTTTTTTAAATAGATAGAGTGATTCAAGAGGAAGGTTTATTATATACAATTTATCGCACCCCAGTTTAGTCGGGGCGGTTCGCTAGTTAATACTATAAATTATAAACAAGTTTTCGTTAATGTAGATCCCTCGGGAATAGGATTTTTTTCAACCTACGTAAATGGGGGTAAGCTCTTCTTCTGCTGCATGTAAATATGGCATCCGGACCAGACAATGGCACATCTGCTAGTCTGCCCAATAGGAAGGCTTTGGTTTGAATGTTGCTTTGAAATTCTGTACAACAGTCAATTTTATTTGATTACCTACTTCGCAGTTGAAACCTAAATAAGAATAACAAAATCGTGACGACAAACACAATGTCTAACAAGCTAACAATCGTCAGCAAATTGCTACGAAGAAGCGACGCAGCCAATCTTCTGCAATTTTACATAATATGCATTTTTATAGATGCCTAGCGAAAGCAGGCACAGGCGGGGAGAACAGGTAATTTATTTAAATACGTTTTATAAAGTAAGTACGATTATTTTCTTAAACTTTAAAAACAGTATGAATTTGTCGAACAATTTAATTTGTCGAATATTATATTCATCATCATCTGCCTTACCTTATCCCATTACCAGGGATCAGCGCAATATGTCTTTTCTCTCCAATTATTTTTATTCTGCGTTATTCCAGCATCCACCCCAGCCCCTTCATATCTTTCTTTCTCTCTTTAGTCTGTCTGTTAATCTGTTGTCATATGAAAAAGGAAACAGAAATTATTTCCCAGCATTGGTCCCATAGGAAAAGTTGTTCATTTTGACGGACTGAGTCACCCCTTCACGACAACGTTGGTTATGTTACACGCTGTGTAAGGCCGACATGGAAAGATTGTTTCATTTGATCAAAAAGTATTGGCAATTACACTTAATTACACATGTTTCGCTTAATACTTATTATTGCATATTGAGTATAACACTACAAAAATTAAAATACTTCACGAACGTCGCATACACTCCAAAAAAGAATACGAATCAGGCTAGGCTACAGGTCGAGGTCACAATGAAAACATTATTCCTTCTGGGTGGCTCAGTCGGGTAAAAATAATACAATAAATAATTACACAAACTCGCGGTTTTAATTTTGCAGAACCTGACGCGCTGCTCGTCAAGGTCTCATCATCGATCAATAAGGATTGCGTAAAAAAGTCAGCAGGAGTAAATATTGCAGATACTACACGATTTCCTCTGCATGTATCAAATTTTGTTTTACGTAATAACGCCGGCTGCACATATAAAAAAGTGTCACGTACCGTTTGCAAGCGAGAGAGCGGAACAAGCGATAGAGTGGCACGATCGGCCTAAAGCGCAAAATACACAGAAGCGACGTAAGATTTGGATACGATGCGGCGCGGATTTATCGTTGCAAGCGATAAATCTATTTTGTGTATTTTACGACGCATCTCTTTCATACATTTTGTATCTTTCATACTTTCTTTCTTTCTTTCTTTCCACATCGTTCCCAAATCTTACGTCGCTTCTGTGTATTTTATGCTTAAGCGTTCGGCTTGTGACGCATATATCTCTCTTCCACCGTTATCGCATAAAATTATACCGACTTTACAAAAAAACATTTTTTTATTAGGCATTTGTGTCCACTGATGAGCAAAGCCCCCCCTCTTTCAAAGACGTTCCTTTGAAGGGGTGTCTCAGCCCGTCAAAACTTTTCCTATAAGACCAATACAGAAGTGATCGGCCAGCCCTGCTATTTATACGAAAATGTGGAAGAAAAATGAGATCCCAGCATTGATCTCATAGAAAAAGTTGTTCATTTAGACGGACTGACCCCTTTCAAGAGATTACCAGTATTAGATACTACCTATACGCTAAACGTGGCCTTTAGGTCTTATGACCTAATATGTTATATGTTATATAATAAGTATACTCGACAGTTTGAAAAAATATCAAAGTCATACCTTCTGGGAAAATGCTATTACAGTACCGAAGATTTCTTAAATGGCAGATAGAGTTATGTATATTTAAACTTATTATGGCTTGAATTGCCATAGTAAGTTTAAATACGATGTAAATTATTAAATTATATTGTAGTATTAGATAGATGATATTAGAAGATAAGGTAGATATAATAATAATAATAAATAAATAAATATATACGGACAAATCACACAGATTGAGCTAGCCCCAAAGTAAGTTCGAGACTTGTGTTATGGGATACTAACTCATCGATACTATATTTTATAACAAATACATATATAGATAAACATTCAAGACCCAGGCCAATCTGAAAAAGATCATTTTCCATCTTGACCTGGCCGGGGATCGAACCCGGTCACTCCGTGTCGCAGGCTGGCGTGTTGACCGCTGCGCCACGGAGCTAGTCAATATAAAATATCATCATCATCATATCAAATAGGTAGATATAAGTTAATTTATAATTTCGACACAATGTATAATTGTTTGTGAAATAAATGAATATGAATATGAGTATGATAAGGATTCTTCCTCAACTGCCTGTCCGGTGGTTGCAGGTCCAGGTATGACATCGAGTACGCGGCCTCCGGAGCTGCTACTTTCAAAACAGGGGGAAAACTAAGAAAAAACCTTATTAATCATAATAACAGAAATTGCGGGGACGAAGTCGCGAGTAACAGCTAGTACGAGATATAGCGCCATTAGTAAAAAAATGGTTGCCTATAAAGTCGGTTTACGGATTTTACGTAATAACAGTGAAAGGATTGCTGCGTGAGAGATACTACTACTGCCGCTGCTGCTGCTGCTCCGGAACGTGACATTTTTTGTGCGTGCTGCTGGTGTTCCGATTTATAAGACGTTATCATGTCAAAAAAACCAGATGGACAATAGTACGAGTATATGTAACGATGGTTTATATCGCTCTAGGTATTTCGACACTATGGATCAAGCCCCTGACCGCGTTTGTGGCGCCTTGGAGCTTATTAAAATTAAATTCGCAGATCACCGTCAGATTATAACACGGCAATAAATTACTTAATTGTCCATACAAGTTCATATAAATAAATAAAAGTGGCAAATCACACAAATTCAGCTAGCCCTAGGGTAAGTTCGAGACTTGTCTTATGGGATACTAACTCATTAAGAGATACTACTCTCATCTCTACCCATAAAAGATACTAAGATTATAATAAATATATAAATAAATAAACAAAACCACAGGCCAATCTGAAAATGATAATTGTCCATCTTGACATAACGAGATCCCCAGGGATCAACATTGACGCGGGCGGAGCCCCGGGCGAAAGCTAGTAGTTATATAAATATACTAACAGCCCTCCCCGGCCCGGGCATTTATTATACATAAAAACCTTCCCAGATAAAATGTTCTACACGTTAGTGAAATCCACATTGAAATAGGCCCAGTATTTATTTATTTACAAGACAGATAAATTCAATTTATATATTCAAGTCCCAAGGACTAGTAGAAATGGCTTGACTGAAATAGCATGAGCAAGTTTTCAATCCATGAAAAATCAACGTTCGTCTTCATTACTAGTTTTCAATGAAATCCATACAGCTGTTTTCGAGGCGGAAAATGTATGAAAATATTGCTTATTAATATGATTCCTCATTCCCTCATTCCCTGGATCAGCTTTTATGATCTGCGCGGTAAGAGAAACAGGTGGTACATTCTACGTTGTTTCTTTTCTCCCACACCAGCATGGAAGAGATCGTCTAAATAAAAATGAAAAGTATATCTAAAGTGATGGTTATTAGAAATGATAATTAGTCATTTCGTCAAATGATTATAGTATGAGCCGACCCTGAGCGTCATTCCGTGAATACAAAATGTGGCGCCTTGGCCTTAGCTCGGCGCAAGGTTGCTGAATATCTAATTAATATAAATACTAATTAGCCAGCTAAAATTAACTTAAGTCATCATTAAGAAGCTTCGCACTCGCTCGGTTAAGAACTTAGGTTTTAAACTAAAAACTTGAATCATATCTTTGTCTGCTTCACAAAAAAAAAATGTAGATTGAATTATATGCTTCCCTTTCCGCGCGCATATTCTAAAAACCGATCGAGGTATGGGCGAAAATCTTGGAAATCATATCGCTTTGCTAGGCGTTTGGGATTGGGACCACAAAACAACAAAGATATTAGTAATGGTAAGGGGGTGTGGCACGCGTGCCGATAATGCGCTCGATCAGCTCACTTGAATCACCTAAGTAGTTTGTCCGCGATCGTCAAAGGAACAAAAGTGATAATTATTTACTTGAAAAATTAAAAAGCCGACGTGTGCTATTCTAACGTGTAAAGTGAGAATTCCTAGTGAAACCTTGACCAAAGGAGGAGGTTCTACTCGATTGTGTTGCGTTAGTAGTATGCTTGAAATGAGGTGACGCTGGTTTTCATAGAAATCACGCGTGATAACAGTTCTAATGTGTTTACTGTTCTGTGTTTGGGACCCATAATTTTTATTCCACTTTTCATCTACGCGTCGTAAACTTTCCTACGCCTACGACCCTAGGCTTTGTCTAACGTGCAAGGAATAAAGACGTGATCTATGTATATAAATCTTTGGTAGACAGACACTATGGCAACAAAACCATAAAGCCTCATTTAGGGATGGTCTGCGTCGAAAGAAGGTTCTAAGCACATTCTACATTTTCCTTCTCTTTCCGCCGTCATAAAATTAAAACCAAATATTTATATATGCTTTGAATACTGAGCCTCTGATTACAGGATAATTAATTAAATGGTATTCTTTGCGGAAATAAAACAGGCCCAACGACATCAAGCGATAGCCGTTAAAATTAGAGCAGTTAAGTAAATCAGCACTTAAAGTTGTTTCCTGGGCCATTAAAACTTAATCTTAGTGATTTTTTAAATTCCTGACTGATAATAAAAAATCATTTTGTACGTTTATTTGTTTGTTACCCTTGTACATCTTAATTAATTAAGTAACTGACTGCAAACAAATTAGCATAAAGTAGGTAAATAAAAATACATATTTAATACCTTATTTTTATTTAAAGTTTTTATTATTTTATTATTAAGTAGGCAACTACTGAAGCTTTGGCGAAACTCGTCTTTGTGACCTATATTTACTTCAATCAAGTTTAAGATTCAATTGTAACTTTTTTTTTAATTAACCTATATTGTCTCACTGCTGGGCAAAGGTCTCCCCCATTTCCCTCTAAACATCCCTACCCTGTGCCACTTCAGACCACCTCTTTTCATGGCTCGTGATATCATCACACCAACGCTTTCGAGGCCTGCCTCTTTTTCTGTATCCATCTTCCGGAGTCCATTTTGTAACTATAGTAGCCCATCGGTCTGGATGCATTCGGCAAACGTGACCCGCCCAATCCCATTTGAGCTTAAGCCGATCGAGGAAATGGCAAAAATCTGCGGAATCATGTCAATAGGCAATGCGGCTAGCAACCCATCACTATTTTGATTCCGTTTTCCATCTACACGCCCACCAAAATGCTAAATGTGGCCATAAGGTCTTATAGACCTACGCTCTATCTACCCCTCAAGGGAAAAAGACGTGATACTATGTATAATCATTAAAAAAAGTAAGTCAATAAAATTCTAAAAACAGTCGCAGATAGACCGGGTTCGCCTATATAATGAGGTACTTTGTGCAGAAAACCAGGTCGGTGGCTTTATTTGGTGTGATATAAAGACCCCTTCATAACTAGCCCGGCTTTAGGTGCATAGGTTCCTCTTATAGGTCATGTAAAAGTAACAGTATACTAACAGCCTCCGTGGTCCAGTGGTTAAGGCGTTTGCCTGTTGACCCGGGGGTCGTGGGTTCGATTCCCACCTTATCCCCATACTTTGTTTAGTTGTTTCCAGTTTGGTTAGGACATTGCAGGCTTGAATCACCTGATTGTCTGATAATAAAGATGATTCCATGCTTCGGAAGGCACGTTAAGCCGGTGGTCCCAGCTACCATCTGGTAGTCATTAAAGAAACCACGTCAGAGGCCGAGAGGCGGTTCCAAATAACTCTGACACCAGGGTGTGCATGGTCGATTGACCGTCACGCCTACTCGAAATGATGACTAGCCGTAAGTCACTGTATTACTAACAAAATGGATCTGAGTTATCTGCAATAATGAAATTTTATGGGGTGAGACCGAAAGAGGCAGAGAGTGAAGCGGTCAAATTAAAGCGGCCATACACTCCTGTTACCTCTATATTTGAGCCATCATGATTACCGAGCAGCCACGTAATGCCATTGTTTATATTGTTTGTTCAAGCGTGAAAATAACGAGGCGTGAAGTATCGATTCCTACTGCACTCATTATAACACATATGCTAATGTAATGTGGTCACTGGACTACGGAGGTGGCAGGTTAAGATCAAAGACATCCTGAGATTTACAGCTTCCATAGCACAGTGGTTAAAATACTGCTACATGTAAAGACCAGCCGTGTGGTTTCCGGCAGAGTAGAATAGGACCACTCCTAGTGTTCCTATGGTAGTTGTAAGAGGCGACTTAAAAAATACAAGCACAGTAAGTTGTGAACTTGTCTCATAGGATATTACTTAACTGATATTATATCATAGACACGTAAAGACCCAAGACCCAGGACATCTGAAGAAAATCATATCCATCTTGACTTGACCGGGGATCGTACCCGGAATTTCTAGTGAGGTAGATTGGCATGATAACTAAAAGACCACAGACACCTTGTCGAAGAAATACGAACTCAAAATAGAAGCAACGGACAACAGGTTCACGGAGCCCGTCGATGTCTTTTGTTCTCAAATGAAGTATACTCAGTCCATTCAAATGTTTATAGACGAAAATCGCCTACTAACAAAATTCCTTAGATTTTCTAACGCGTTAAATTATTCTCATAGGAAAATTTGTTCGTTTTGACGACCTGCCGGCCTATTTGCTAACTCAGTGACCAACGTTTTGATAGTCATTTCAAAATACATCGCGGATTTTCTATGTTTGACTATTTTTTATTAAAGATATATAGAACGTAATGTACTTTGAAATGACTATCAAAACGTTGTACACTGAGTTAGCAAATAGGCCGACTAATGTGGTGGTTTGAGAGACAACGGTGTATTATTTAACATCTTGTATTAAAGTTGCAACTAGTACTAACCTGACACGAATTAATATAAAAGTATACAACGAGACCTTTGGTTTATTATTGATTAGAGACAACGGATGCTAATGCATAACAATGTCGTTGCAACACGTGACGCGATCGCTTGGGCAACAATTACGTCGCGGCATCGCGTCATTTCGTGTCTACTACACAAGTAGAGTGGTATCCGGCAGAGTAGAATAGGACCACTCCAAGTCGTCCCGTGGATGTCGTAGAAGGCGACTTAGGAAATACAAGCTAAACAAAGCTTATAAACATCTAAGAGACCTCTCCAACCTGCCAAATCTGGCCAGCGTGGAGAGTGTAGGCCAAGTCCTCTGGCTACTCTGGCCAAGTATGGCCCTAGTAGTATAGAGAGGGTCGTGCTCCTGCAGTGGAGACTAAAAAGGACCTGATGATGATGATGATGACACAAGTAGACATTTTGTCCCTCAAGCTGATTTTTTTTTATGATATAGGACGACAAACGAGCGGGTCACTGATGGTAAGTGATCACCGCTGCCCATGGACAACTGCAACACCACGGTGTGACAGGTGCATTGTCGGCCTTTCAAGGAGTTGGGGGAGGAAATGAGGAGGGGAGGGGGAAGGATGGGCCATTTGATGTATAAGTTGGCGATTTTTGATGTATAAGAGAAATAGATATGAATAGAATACGTTTATTAGATTTACCATAAACACAAAAAAGGAATAAATAAATGCATACATACATTTTTTAATTAAATAAAAATACATATTATCACATCTTTATCCTTTACGGGGTAGAAAGAGAGGTCGTAAGACCAAAAGGCCACGTTTATCGTGTTGGTAGGCGTTACGATGAAAAACGAAATCAAAATAGTGATAGGTTGCTAGCCGCATCGCCTATTCTCATGATTCTTTAGATTTTCACCCATTCCCTTGACCGAGTTCTACAGTCTGCGCCGGAAGAGAAGCAGCTGGCTGGCACATTCTACTATTTTTTTTCTCCCAGACCAGCATGAAAGAAATAAATAAATATAAATAAATAAATATATACGGACAAATCACACAGATTGAGCTAGCCCCAAGGTAAGTTCGAGACTTGTGTTATGGGATACTAACTCAACGATACTATATTTTATAACAAATACAGATATAGATAAACATCCAAGACCCAGGCCAATCTGAAAAAGATCATTTTCCATCTTGACCTGGCCGGGGATCGAACCCGGTCACTCCGTGTCGCAGGCTGGCGTGTTGACCGCTGCGCCACGGAGCTAGTCAATATAATAGTAGAAATATAATGTATAAATAGTAAATATGTGTGCATGGTCGATTGACCGTGTCACCTACACGAAATTGTTATTATTAATGGTAAATATAAACAATCCTATATCTAAACACATTCAAAACGTTATGATTGTACTGCAGAAATTTCTTTCGCTCAGCGATACAAAACACTGTTTTACAGTTATTTACCGTCGTCAAAGTGCAGGCGCAGCAAAAAAATATAATTATGTATAACTATGTTGATTTCGTGCATACTTACAAAAATAGCATCGTACGTGCGTACTTACAATAATATAAAAAATAATCTGTATTAACCTTCTAAAATTGTGTCTTTTGTATCATCATCATAAACAAGTCTTTTTAGTCTCCACTGCAGGAGCATGACCCTCTCTGTACTGCCGGAGCCATACTTGGCCAGAGCAGACAAAGGATTTGGCCTACAGTCTCCTCGCTGGCCAGACGGGTTGGAGAGGTCTCATTGATGTTTATGAGCTGTGTTTAGCTTATATTTCCTAAGTCGCCTCTTACGACCTCCATGGGAAGACATGGTCCTATTCTACTCTACCGGAAAGCCCATGGCCAATATAAAACATCTTTTGTATGTATGCAATAAATCTTTCATGCTGGTCTGAGAGAAAAGACAAAACGTAGGACATTCCAGCTGCTTCACTTCCCGCGCAGATTGTAACAGCCGATCGAGGAAATGGGTGCAAATCTGACGAATCACATTAGTATGTGATGCGGCTAGCAACCCATCACTACTTTGATTCCGTATTCCACCTAACGCCAACCAACATGCTAAAAGTGGCTTTTAAGTCTTAAAAGGCCTGGACTCTGTCTACCTCGCAAGAGAAATAGACGTCACACTATGTATGTATAATCATAAAATGTGGTCCTTTCTAAACTTTAAATACGTGTGTTATTAATTTTAAAATAAATATTATATCAGAAACTTAACCGGTATGATATGATTTTAATATGTTTTTTTACTTAGAAAACGATCCCAATTTTACTGTTGATTGTGATTTTTATCAAATTAGATCAGTATTTTTTAACAGACACCGCCAGAAGGAGGGTTATGTTATAGACGTCTTTTTTTAATCTGAAGGTCTCTCTGACATTTAAGAGCCAGGCTCATGTCTGTCGGTCTCATTGTGTGGAAAAAAACGCTCGCAACGACTAGCAGTTTGAATTTTGAAGTCTATTATTGTTTCATATAAATGACTTATTTATTATTTACTAGCTTTTGCCCGCGGCTCCGCCCGCGTCAATGTCGATCCCTCGGGAACAGTACTTTTTCCCGGGCTAAAAAGTAGCCTGTCCTTCTCGGAACTCCAGAGAACTTGTATGCAAAATTTCATGATGATCGGTTCAGTAATTACGGCGTAAAAGCGTAACAAACAAACAAATAAACAAACAAACAAACAAACAAACAAACTCACTTTCGCATTTATAATATATATAAGTAAGGATGGCAAGCTCCATGGCTAAATTAAATATTACGTAAAGTTAGTAAATAAAATAATATTATTATTTAACCAAAGCCAAGCCGGAACGGCTCGATACTTTATTATAGAAAAATAAAAATGATTATGGCAAATATAAAAAAGAGAGCCATAATAACCGCCGTAAAATTTAATTAAGATAACCTAACTATGCACCGCAAAAAATTAAGGTTAGTTCAGAAACTTGTTTACTTGGTTATTGTTCTAAGAAGTGTTATGCTGCATTTCCACCGAAGATGAGCGATGCGAGGATGCGTTGCAAGGCTATGAAGATATGTCAGTATTTCCACTTCTTCTTACGTGTCGATTGCTCAATGCATGTAAAAAACTGCGACTAATCTACATCCGTGGTCCAATGCTTAAGGCGTTTGCCTGTAGACCCGGGGGTTGTAGGTTCGATTCCCACGGGAAGCATACTTTGTTTAGTTGTTTCCAGTTTGGTAAGGACTAAGCACATTGCAGACTTGAATCACCTGATTGTCTTTCAGGCTCGTCACATAATCTAAATAAAATATCTTGGCGACATATCCACCATATTATAAGAAGATAAAATCAATATTCACGAAAAATCTTATTTAGATAATAAAGATGATTCCGTGCTTCGGAAGGCACGTAAAGCCGTTGGTCGCGGCTGCCATCTGGTAGTCGTTAAAGGCACCACGTCAGAGGCCGAGAGGCGGTTCCGGTGTCAGAGACACCAGTGTGTGCATGGTCGATTGACCGTGTCACCTACACGAAATGATGATGATTATTAATGCGAAAGTGAGCTTGTTTGTTTGTTAGTTATGCCGTAATTACTGTACCGATCATCATGAAATTTTTCCTTAGCCTTTGTCAGGAGTACGCAGAAGGACATAAGGTACATTTTGTCCCGGAAAAAGGAAAAAGTACTGTTCCCGAGGGACCAACATTGACGCGGGCGAAAGCTATTGTCACATAAATTTCTCTCTAAGAGGTGTCCAGTCTACAAGAGCTGTCTAAGTGTAGTTAAGAGACTGAAGCGATTCTATTAGTGAAATTTCCTCGATCGCATTACCGCTGCTTCGCACAGCGTTGTGGAAACCCAGCTTTAATGTTCTAAGAAATCTGTAATTCACCTTTTGTGTGCTAATGAAGAACTTAGCTGTCGGAATGATTTGCTATTTTTTGTCAGTACTTTACTACAGAAAATATTTATTCAAGCTTGGTTTTAAAAGAACAATGTTTTGTACATTTTTCGAATAAATATGACCTTCCACGAAACCTAGTCTCTCAATATTTTAAATAATAAATAATAAATAAATATATACGGACAAATCACACAGATTGAGCTAGCCCCAAAGTAAGTTCGAGACTTGTGTTATGGGATACTAACTCAACGATACTATATTTTATAACAAATACATATATAGATACACATCCAAGACCCAGGCCAATCTGAAAAAGATCATTTTCCATTTTGACCTGGCCGGGGATCGAACCCGGTCACTCCGTGTCGCAGGCAGGCGTGTTGACCGCTGCGCCACGGAGCTAGTTAAATATAACTCTTAGTATTTAAAAGGTATTCAACTCGAAACACAAACAGGTGCCGGAATTTCGAGCCTTTGGTCACTAATAGGTATACACTAATTTAAGATATCATAAAGAAAATACGTGTTTTGGAGCGTTTTTATAGTCAAAATACATGGTCAATTTAAATTAAGCGCAAAATTTTAAGGGCCCATCCCTCATAGGTCAAAGAAATACTTCACTAACTTATTGTAAGAAATCGGCAAACCAGTTAATTTTTGTTTCCACACAAAATATTTTTATTTATATTAAAATTCATAAATCACCATGTTTTGATTTTCGACGTCGGTGACTCTTCATCCATAGTAGATAATACTAAAAAGTTGTTGGCCAAAAATTGTTTATTGTACACAGGGTGTTTGTTTTTCTAAATGTTCAGGTCCAGATATCTCAAAAACTAACGCTTTGTTTTTTTTTATTTCGCTTCTAATGCATTTTGCTAACTTATGGGTGCATTTAAAATGTTTGCACTTAATTTAAATTTAAATTGACCTTATATATTGTATTTGAAATAAACCGAGCAAAATGCTCAGAAACCTGTAGTCCCTGCAGTGTCCCTCTCCGGACCATGCATGGCACACCTATTATCTTGCCCTTGCCCAATTTGAATACCGACTTCACCTGTACAGTCGGCCAAGCAGATACCTGACCCCCTGACTTTTAAAACGTAAATTCACACTTTGCTGTGAAGCGCCACCTACCGTGATTTTTGGCAAGTAGACAGACTACTGCTAGTATAAACTTGTTTCTGATAACCTGCTCAGTTGCAAATTTTGTATTTCTAATAATCTCAGCTAATAATTCAAGTAAACAACAATGGTAAGAACAAGAAAGAATCAAAAACAATCCTACGTAAAGTTCGATTCGAAATAATATTTCAATTGAAACAGTGACGAAACATTCAACAAGAACGAGATCGTATTTTATTCTGATGAAAAAAGTTTTAAGTCTGATGATGATGGCAGAAAAAAAATTTTGCGGAGAAGACATGGCCAGCGTATAGCCATCAAAATAATTTGCCTTTGAGAACAGTGGCAGGATAACATTAGGTAAAAATATTAATTAAATAGTTAAGTAAAATAATAATAATATTTAATACCTAGTGTATTACGCAGTGTAGATTATTAGGTAACTGATCGTATTATTGTTTTGCAGGTTATTGGGGACAGATGTATTCAATGGGCCCAGGGGAGCTGGTAGAATTCGGCGGTCGGATGAATAAAGAAAAATACTTGGAAATTTTATGAGATGTGGTGATTCCAACAGTGTGCAATGTAGAATATATTTTATTTAAGACAATTGTTCTGTGATCTAACTGTTATTGAGTGACCAATTAAAATCCCAGATTGTAGGGTCAAATAGTGCTTAACTGGGACACGAGACACGAGTAAAGTTTGAACTTAAATCAATTTAGACAAAGAGGTTATACTAAATTAATAAATATGCGCATAAGTGATCTGATCTAAGATGGTAAGTGAAATGACAAATAGATTTGAACAAAAGCTTCAAAATGGGGGTCACCCTCTCCCATATTAAAATTCATTTAATGCCATAGGTTTACATATTCATTCTTATACTATTATCGAAGCAAAGTTATTCACATAGCACTATTTGACCCTACACATTTAAAAAAATATAATACTATGATTTAAAAAAAGTTGAGAGATGTAAATTGTTACTTATTAGGTAACATGTTGGTTCTCTCTACAGAAGATTAATCATAGTTTGAATTAAGTAGGCAGGTATTTATTTCACTGTTAAATTTTTTTGATGTAATAAAGAAGTAAAAAATTTTAAATGCTTTTTATTAACAGTAATTAGCTCGGTAACATTATGTTAAAACAACCAAAATTACACCAACATCACAATACGAAGTTGGTGATATTTGTAAAAAATAAAAAGCTTTGGAGGATTTGAACCTGTTCCCTCATAAACACACTAACTATTAAACCGTAGTGCCTACCACTTGCGCCACATCTAACTATTGAAGTATCTTTGAAATAAGCGTATCGTATGCTAGGGCTTGTTTTATTTATCAAAAATCGAATAGATGGCATTAGTCATCAAGGGTATCAGATTTCTGCTTATTAACCTTATTTGTTCATTCACAATTCAATAGATGGCACTAGTCGCAAAGGATATTACACTTGTATATTTTTATCTTTGGGTTTAAACCACGGATGGTTTTTTAGTTTGCGAAAAATGGCGCTGTTGTAGGGGGGTCAGATATCTCCTTGGCTGACTGTACATGCTAAGATATACAATGCTACTGATAACTTTCTGTCACAGCAGAGTTCTGGTGTGCTATTATTGAACGAGCGACCGCTCAAATGATTTTTGTGTGTAAAAATCGCTCGTCTTACGAAGTCGCCGGTCGGAAATAATACCCCTGAGCAATACAAATACATATAACTCGTTCAAATCGGAACGCTAAGAAGTGACATATAAATATCTTTTATTCTAAATACAGCAACAAGCATGTAATGCTCAAACCACTAATAAATGAAACAATCGGATAACACCTAATCAGATGTCGCAAGCTGCAGTGGCATACTGTGAGAAGTTTGTGCAACGCTGCATATGCACTGGGCCAATGGTATTGTATCGCTTGTAGCTATATTTACTAACAATCTGTTACTAAGCGAATCGAGTGATTTATATAAATACTAATCATGTTTATATCCCATAAGGGGTAGACCGAGCTTAGTGCATAATTCCGGTACTGCAATCAGGCTGCCGTGTGATTTCCGGCAGAGTAGAATAGGACCACTCCTAGTATTCCCATGGAGATCGTAAGAGGCGACTTAGGAAATACAAGCAGCTCATAAACATCAATGAGACCTCTCAAACCCGTCTGGCCAGCGAGGAGAGTGTAGGCCAAATCCTCTGTTTGCTCTGGCCAAGTATGGTATATCCGGTAGTACAGACAGGGTCATGCTCGTGCAGTGGAGACTAAAAAGACCTGATGATGATGATGAATCAGGCTAGCAACCACCACCCCCAACCTATTGATATGACTCTAGATTTTCGTCCATCCCCTAAATCGGCTTTACGGGATGGAAGAAAATCGGAGTAGCAGCTGGTACATTCTAATGTTTTTCTTTTCTTCCAAACCAGCAACGAAGATATTGTACTGAGAATAAAATAAATAAAAATAAACCTTAATTACTATCACATGCGGTTGAAAATGTCTGCTCTCGTGGCAGCTTGACGACGCGCCAAGCGCTCGAAGTCAAAGTCAAAGTCAAAAAGTCAAAGATTTTTATTCAAAATTGGATACATGTATCTCTTTTTGAACGTCATATTTTTATTTCTTATATATTTTTTTATATATGCAAAATTGAAATACTACTAGCGTTTCGGAACGACCACTGGTGAGAAGAATACGCCGAAAGAAACTCAATCCAGCCTTGGTCCCTACGTGCCTGAAGGGCTCTGAATACATTGTTAACATTTAATACAATTTTTTATACTATAGATTAATTTTAACATTTAATAATTGTTAACATTAAATAAATTTATATAAATTTTTACGCATTTTCATCAGTAATATAATCATCAATGCAGTAATAAGCCTTTTTTATTAACTGGTTTTTTACAATCGTTTTGAACTTAAGTAAAGGCAGACCTAATATTTCTGCAGGAATTTTATTATAGAAGCGTACTCCTAAACCCAAAAATGTATTCATAGTTTTCTGCAATCGCAATACTGGTGTAGCTAATTTATTTTTATTTCTCGTGTTTCGGTCATGGATATCACTATTTTTCTTATATAAATCAAGATTATAGCGCACAAACATAATATTCGCAAATATGTACTGAGAAGGTAAAGTTAAAATATTTATATCTTTAAACAATTCTCTAAGAGATTCTCTAGCACCAAGTTTATATATAGATCTAATAGCGCGTTTCTGCAGGACAAATATGGTGTTTACTTCTGCAGCGTTACCCCATAGTAAAATCGCATAAGACATAACACTATGAAAGTAACTGAAATATACCAAACGCGCAGTATCAACATCAGTCAGTTGTCTAATTCTCCTGACAGCATAAGCTGCAGAACTAAGTTTACCCGCTAACGTAGTAATATGGGCACCCCATTGAAGCCCGGCATCAAGAGTTATTCCAAGAAATGTTGTTTTATCAGTTAAATCTAGTGGTTCATTATCCATTACTATTTGTGTTGGAATTTTTGTAACATTTGGTAAGCAAAATTTAATACATTTCGTTTTCTTAGCGTTCAACAATAGATTGTTCGCTGTGAACTAATTTAACACTTGAGCTAAAGTACTATTAACCACGTCAAAAGAATTAGTTTGTCTATCAATTTTGAAGACAAGATAAGTGTCATCGGCAAATAGTACAGCCTTACATGTATTGACACAGTAAGGTAGGTCATTGATGTAAATGAGGAATAACAGAGGCCCTAGGATAGAGCCCTGGGGTACGCCCATCTTAACCGATGATCCGGAGGATTGTACCCTATCTAAACTAACTTTTTGAGTTCGGCCACTTAAATAAGATTCAAGTAAATCGCGAGATTTACCTTTTATTCCATAGTGCTCCAGCTTGGAGAGAAGAGTATTGTGGTCTACGCAATCAAAGGCTTTGGAAAGATCACAAAAAACACCAATAGCATTTTGTTTTCCCTCCCAAGCATCATATATGTATTTCAACAGAGCTAGACCCGCGTCTGTAGTTGACCGACCCTTTGTAAATCCATACTGTTCACGATGGAAAAGGCTATTTATGTTAAAAAAAGCTAATAACTGATTAAAAATCATTTTTTCAAATATTTTACTAAGAGCTGGCAGAATAGAAATGGGACGGTAATTAGTGAGATCATTTTTATCGCCAGATTTGTATAAAGGAATGACTTTACTTAACTTCATCAAGTCAGGAAATGTCCCAGTATCTACACACTTATTAAATACAGAAGCTAAATATGGTGCAATTGCTTCAATGATGTTACTAATGACAGCTACAGAGATATCCCACAAATCTCCAGTTTTCTTATTGTTCAAACTCTTAAATGTATCAATGATTATTTGAGGTGTTACATGTTGAAATATTAAATGATTGTTACATTCTGGTATACAGCTTGTTAATAGTTTTTTAGATTCCTCAGATGATGAACGTAAGGAGGCAGTAGTATTTACGGGAATGTTAGTAAAGAAATCTTCGAAATATTTTGCGACGTCTTCATTAGTACTGAGGATCTTATTATCTACTTTTAATTCTATTTTGTTGTCACGATTTTTAGTTTTCCCGGTTTCCATGTTAATAATTTTCCAAGTGGTCTTTATCTTATCATGAGAATCTAGAATAGCTTTTCTTGTATATAAAGATTTTGCGCACAGGCACGCCTTTTTAAAAACCTTAGAGTAAGTTCTAACATAATTAATAAATTCAGTATTTTTATTGTAAGCTTTCATAGCTAATAATTCGTATAACCTGTTTCTACTAACGTAAATACCAGTTGTAGCCCATTCACTAAATTTTTTACCGATACGTTTAGTACATTTTTTAATTTTGAATGTATTGTTGAATTCCGATTCAATAACACCAAACATTTTATTATATAGAGCATCCGGATCATCTCTAGTTTCTTCAATTAGGGGCATTTTTTCAGATATTTTTTTCTTAAATACATTTATTTTAGCTTTGGTTATAGATCTAAAGGTTACTTTTGGTAAGTCTACTTCTACATCATTTATAAGTTTTACAAACTGACCGTAGTGATCCGAGGTTAGATTTTTAGTTATATATTTGTCAACAGCAGTGCAATTGCAGAAAACATTATCTATGCACGTTGCAGAATCTTCAGTAACTCTAGTTGGTTCCAAAAACAAATTAACCAAATCAAATGATTTAAAGACATTTAAAAATCGAACACTTTCAGTTGTTGTAACTAAGAAATCAACATTAAAGTCACCGCACACTATAATATTTTTGCGACAACGACATAATTTTCTCAAGACATCTTCAATAACTGATTCTAAAGTATTATAATCTGATCTTGGGGGTCTGTATACACATACTATAATATAATTCCCTAGTTCGATACATGACAGCTCAACATTACAATCTACCGAAAGACTAACAATATCCTTACGTTCTTTACATTTTACGTCACTTCGAGTTAGAATTAAGCTACCGCCTTTCTCTTTAGTCTCTCGAACTTCGGCATGCCGTTTTCAACCACAAGTCATAGATGTTAAAGTTTATTTTAAATTGATTTATTCTCTATAGTATCTTCGCGCGCTTGTAAGCGCTGGGCTCAAGAGACTGATTGATTTATCATTTATCAGAAGTCGAGAAGCAGCTGATACATTCAATTTATATTTTTTTCCAGATTGTAGATACGTAGGTACTTGTACGCCCTAGGGAATATTTAGAGAAACACAATGTGATAAAACCCGATGAGATTTCTCAAGCTGCAGTGACAGTCTGTGATAACGTTTGTGCAATGGAGCATACTGCACTGGGACAATAGTGTTGTAAGCTATATCTACTGACAATCTGTTGGTTAACGCAGGGCTAGGAGATACTTACGATACTTTGATATAAAAAAAAATCGTTTGTATAAAATAGAAATGTTGTTCTTACAAGTGTCAATTAAATGTACTTTGGCTTATTTGTTAAATTAATTGTTATAAGAGAGCGGTGTCTCCTGGCACAAGCTTAAAAGGAGGCACCCACAACTAGCTAAAACTGTGAACATGTATTTACCCAATGAACATTTTTATTTTTTATTTACACAGATGACCAAACGCGCGTCGTTTGGGCAAGTAGTGCCCAGATTTGCCCGGTTTTCCCCTTCGAAGTGGTCGCTGTTTTCGATACCGACACGGGCGTAAGTACTAAGTACCTACTTACTCTCGACACGGGGAATGAGACCAACTGGCCTATTTGTTAACTCAGTGACCAACGTTTTGATAGTCACTTTAAAATACATTGCGGGTTTCCTATGTTTGACTATTTTTATCAAAGACTAGCTGTTGCCCGCGACTTCGTCCGCGGCAATTTCTGTTATAATGATTAATTAGGTTTTTTCTTAGTATAGAGGAATAATTTTCCCCCGTTTTCAGCACATTTTTTATTGATGCTTCGCTCCTATTGGTGGCAGCGTGATGTTTTATAGCCTAAAGCCTTCTTCAATAAATGGACTATCCCACACAAAAAGAATTTTCCAATTTGAACCAGTAGTTCCTGAGATTAGCGCGTTCAAACAAACAAACAAACAAACTATTCAGCTTTATAATATTAGTATAGATTTATAAAACGTAATGTACTGACAATGCGCATACTGACTCGAGATCAGATGTCATAATATAAATTGTAAGCGAGCATTATGATCACACAAATAAGTAAATAATTTACAAGTGCATTGCGTCAATGCAACTCTTGAGAAATGCAAGTAATTTATGTAAAAAAATTCAAAAATATTTTCGTAGTTGTTCATATTTATGCATGACCAAGTTATTGTTAGATTATTTGAATTAATTAGTATTATCTACGCTACTGCGCGCCTCACATTGTTTAAAATTATGTGAAACTATTAGAAAAGTATCTAGATTTTAAGACGAAACATATATATATTTTTTTTTATGTAAATAAATATATATGGACATATCACACAAATAGAGCTAGCCCCATAGTGAGTTTTGTCATTAACTAGTGTCGTACTCGATACTTAAAACGATCATAACCTGACCGGGGATAAAACCCGGGCACCCTCATGTCACAGGCTGGCGTGTTAACCACTGCGCTACGGAGCTCTCCGCATTGTTGGCTGTATTGTTTGCCCGACTGCTAAGAAAAGTTATATGTTTCGCGTGTATCATGTATGTTTGTAAATTTCTTTATTACATTTACTTTGAGACAATTTACTTTGCGTGCTTCCGCCACCAGTTAGTTCATGCAAACTATTGCTGGCCAGCGCCCACCCACTACTGTTAGTCCCTTCATACCCGCCACCAATAGTTGATGCATGCAACCCTGGTCGATACTGCTGCATCCGTTGAGGCTGCAGCAATGTCGGCCGTCGTACTCGCGACACGTGTTTCGCCTCTACACGAGGCATCTTCAGGCAGTGAAACCTAGATGTTGATCGTTCGAATGACAAGCAACGAATGACGAATTCGAACGATCAACATCTAGGTTTCACTGCCTGAAGATGCCTCGTGTAGAGGCGAAACACGTGTCGCGAGTACGACGGCCGACATTGCTGCAGCCTCAACGGATGCAGTAGTATCGACCAGGGTTGCATGCATCAACTATTGGTGGCGGGTATGAAGGGACTAACAGTAGTGGGTGGGCGCTGGCCAGCAATAGTTTGCATGAACTAACTGGTGGCGGAAGCACGCAAAGTAAATTGTCTCAAAGTAAATGTAACTTTGACTTCCGCAAAGTAACACCTGAATCTATTAACTTTCTTTATTACCTCGTATTTTCTAAACGAATGAAAGGATTTATCATTCGTCCGTCACAAGAACCCAAGTGTTATTAGATACAACGTGATTTTGAACCCCCTAGCTTTATTTAAATCTGGGAATCAGAATCCCTAATGGAACACAGAATTGCAAGAAAATAAGGTAAAAAACGAAAAAGAAAATTAGGTGTCCCATACAAAGTTGCCGATCAGCTGGACGAATTTCTATGAAAGGTTAAATTATTTTTTTCGTTTTTACCTTATTTTCTTGCAATTCTCCAATCCATTAGGGATTCTGATTCCCAGATTTCAATAAAGCTAGGGAGTTCAAAATCACGTTGTATTTAAAAATACGGTCAAGTCGGACTCGCGCACAAAGGGTTCCGTACCGTTATCTATAAAAACGGCAAAAATCATGTATGATGTATGGGAGCAAAAAGAGGGGGATATTACTTCTCCTACGCCGCGCCGCGCCGCCAGTGGCCTCAAGTCACGTGTCGGTCTTACGAATTTTCGATTAAGTCACGTGTCCTCACCCGACGCGAGTTTAAAATTTTTTTACTCATCCCAAAAAGTGCACAACGCCGCTATAGAACGTTATCCTTATCCTTACTAATATTATAAATGCGAAAGTGAGTCTGTTTGTTTATTTGTTTGTTTGTTACGCTTTCACGCCGTAACTACTGAACCGATCATCATGCGGAGTGCGGAGAAGGACATAGGCTACCTTTTATCCCGGGAAAAAGTACTATTCCCGCGGGATCGACATTGACGCGGGTGGAGCCGCGGGCGAAAGCTAGTACTTCAATAAAAACTAAACTAAGTAACTATTATAATCTCATCTCACATGTATGTAGAAATCATTAAACTGTTAATAATGTAATCAATATGTTGATTGCCTCCATTCCTTTCGATTGAGTATTTTATTACCCCTTTGTGTAGTGAGGCGTTGCCCATTTTTAATTACTTACGGGGAATCCACAAACCACGAGTTAAATAATCTAAAATCAATATTATGATTGACGTAACAAGTAATAGCAAATTCTACTAACACTCGGCTGTAACAACGTATCAAATAACCATTAACTAATCATTATCCAACTGTTTTCAAAATAAGGTTACGCAGTTGTAAGCAGTTGTGAACTAGGTACTATATGCTTAAGAGGAAATAGGAGAGCCGTATACCCATAAAAAAAAAAAAAAATGAAAAAATCTTTATTTCCAAGCCTTAGTTTATAAAAATACATATTTCTGGGACCCACCTAGTAAGCTTAGATAAAGCCTGTGACAGGTGGAACCGCTCTTCCAGAACACATCATAATAACTTAGGCCTAGTTATATTCCCATACAAGCGTAGTTTCCTGATTTCTCGCCGGATAGTACCAGAAGAGAAATGATTTTTTACAAAAAAATATTTTTTTGTTAATAAATCTAGCATGTTCGTATATTTTAATTTTTTTTATACTTGAATTATTTAAAGACATAATAATATGAACCTTTAAAAACCTGAAAAATTGGTAAGAGTTTACATTGTGTTTAAACATCTAGAAAACAAATTTGACGTGATTATATTAGAAAAAGAAACATAGGAATACAGATACAGCCATAGCTTATTTTAATTTTTTTAATGAAAAAAAAAATAATAAGTATAAGATAAAGATTATAAAAATTACACAAAAGTAACGCTTCGTAGTCCCCTGATTTCTTCTCCAAAATTTCACCGTTTTATAAAATTTTGGAGAAGAATTCAGGGCACTACGAAGCGTTAATTTTGTGTTATTTTCATAATCTTTATATTTAAAAACGCCCAATTAAATTTACATCATATGTTCCAACAATCCGATTGACGTAATTAAGCCTTCGAACAAAAACACTGGGTTGTAATAACGTATCAAATAGCAATTAGCTAATGGTTTTCCAGTTATCGTCTCGAGGCTGCGACTGCTTTTAAAATAAAGACTTATCCGTATACTCGATACTTCGATGCTCGCCTCGAAGGTCAATCGACCATGCACACCTTGGTGTCAGAGTTCTTCGGAACCCCCTTTCGGCCTCTGACATGGTTCCTTTAACGACAACCAGATGGCAGCCGGGACCCGTTGATCCCGGCTTAACGTGCCTTCCGAAGCACGGAATCATCTTTATTATCAGACAATCAGGTGATTCAAGCCTTCAATGTCCTAACCAAACTGGAAGCAACTAAACAAAGTATGCTTCTCGTGGGAATCGAAACCACCACCCGGGTCTACAGGCAAACGCCTTAACCACTAGACCATGGAGGCAGTTTGCCCCAATTAAGATGATATTTCGTTGGGCATCATAATTGGTTCAGTAAAGTAGATATTATTCTTTTTAAATATGTAACACTACTTGTAATTAACTTATTAAACTAGTGTTTATAGAGGTGATGCTGAGAAAAAATGTCGACATACGAGATGATATCGGACCAGTGTTTATATGCGTATCTGTCACTTCCCACGACACACCGGATCCGAACGCAGCGTGAGAAGGACGCTGCTTGGCTGGGACGCTTTACTGTGCAAATTTTCCGTTAACTAACATTTTTACACTACTACGCGAAGAAGGAAGTAATGTTTTTATTGGAGTTCAATAATTAAAACTACTTAAAAATATAAATATTTACAAACTAGCTTTCGCCCGCGTCTCCGCCCTCGTCAATGTCGATCTCTCGGGAACAGTTCTTTTTCTCGGGATAAAAGGTAGCCTATGTCCTTCTCCGTACTCCAGAGAACTTGTATGCAAAATTTAATGCTAATCGGTGCAGTAGATACGGCGTCGATTTATTTTATTTTATTTTGCTGTGCCCTTACAGCGTTCATGTCTGAACTTTAATGTACTTCCTACACCATATGTACATACAATGTAAACACATGAGATGCAATAAATGATTGAGTAATTGAGTAATTGAAAGCGTAACAAACAAACAAACACACTTTCGCCTTTATAATATTAGTAAGGATAAGAATTATACAGCTGAAATTGAATTCATTAGCAAACGTTTAAGGCGTAATGAAAGTTGTTCAGATTCGTGGTCTGACTCAGACCACAAATCTGAACAACTTTCATTATTTTTAATGAAAAAAGATAGGTATTTTCCGACCAGGTGGTCGGACGACCTAACCAGGACGCAGGAAGACGCTGGATGCAGGCCGCTTCCAACCTGTCATATTGGAATATCCTTGAGGAGGCTTAGCAGTAAACTTAATTGCGTCTGAGAAAATATTTAAATAGAGATACTTATCAAATCTAACCTTTGTATAAATGTGCTTAATTTCATGTTCAATACGGTTAACAAATAATAATAACTATAATAACTACCTCCGTGGTGCAGTGGTGAAGGCGTTTGCCTGTAGACCCGGGAGTCGTGGGTTCGATTCCCTCGGTAAGCATACTTTGTTTAGTTCTTTCCAGTTAAGTTAGGACATTGCAAGCTTGAAGCACCTGATTGTCTGATAATAAAGATGTTTCCGTGCTTCTGAAGGCACGTTAAGCCGTTGGTCCCGCTTGCCATCTGGCAGTCGTTAAAGGAACCACGTCAGAGGCCGAGAGGTGGTTCCGAAGAACTCTGACACCAGGATGTGCATGGTCCATTGACCATGACTCCTACTCGAAATGATGATGATGAACAAATAATAATCATTTATTTAAGCGAAAAGAAACAATTACTTATTAGGTAGATGAGGACAAAACACAAAGTTAGCAACAAGGCTATGCTGCAAGAAATCCATAAGATTTGTACGCCTCCTAGTTCTAATTGAGAAAATAAATCGACACTATTGCGAACAGAGCTACCCCTGGTCTCAGATTTTTGAAGCTGCCTACAGGCATTTGATACTGCCATCAATAATCATAGTTGGGACTAACGGCTTAACGTGCCTTCCGAAGCGTTCCGTCTCCCATCTTCACACCCACCAACACGGAAACTTCCGATATTTGTTTCAACAGAGTAATAGCTAGGTACATGCCTAACATTGAAACAAAAAGGTGAAAGAAAACCTTGTAAAGTTCAAACGCCTGAACGACGAGATCATCATCAAGTATTCGAGGACGTTGCCCTTAATATAATTAACGAAGGACACCCAGATATCAAAGTTTTTTTATCTAATCAAAGTTCAAAACACTTTGTTAAGTTTTGTTTTAACATTCGAATTTGATACCGTCTCTGTGTATGTAACTATTTTTTAAAACAACCTAATACTATCCAGGTAAGACATAATATTTATTAAATCGAAGTTCAAAATATTTTGTGACCTGATTCAAATAAATTCCAAATATTTTTGAAGATTTCTCTATTGTGGTAGAGCCACGCTACCGGCAAAATTCATTGTTGCTAGTAGCATGAATGGGCCGGCTCGTCTAGGGAAGTACCAGACGTTTGAGTAGGAGCTTTACCGCTTCTATGCTTCGTTCGGTGAGTGAGAGAGCCGGAGGCCCATCCCTCCTCCATTTCCTCCCCCTATGTCATTTCCCCAACTCCTTGAAAGGCCGGCAACGCTGCTGTTACACGCTGATGTTGCAGTTGTCCATGGGCAGCGGTGGTCGCTTACCATCAGGTGACTCGCTTGCTCGTTTGCCGCCTTATAAACTAAAAAAAATAAAAGACTATCCAAGGACAATGCAACCAGGTTTTGAAAATATTCAAACTATTTTGTTTTGTAACTTTTTTTAAAACAACCTAGTTGCTATCCAGGTAAGAAATATTGTTTATCAAATCGAAGTTCAAAATACTTTGTGACCTGAATCAAATAAAACTTCGCGTCGTTGTTCTGCAAATATTTTTTAAGACTATTCAAGGACAATGCAACCAGGTTTAAACAAATTTAAAATATTTTGTGATCGCAGAATTTGATAGCCTCTCTGTTTCTGTAACTATTTCTCTAACAACCCAAGAATACCCAGGTAAGAAATATTATTTATTAAATCGAAGTAAATCGAATTTGTAAATAATAAAAAAAAACTGGAAAGCGATTCTATTTCTGTATCTGTTGTAGTATTAGATTTCAGATTGTTTTTTTTTCCATTGATGTATGTTTTACTTAAAATAGGTATAATTTATTAAACCTGCAAGATTAAATGAGAGCCTAATTTATATTATAATATTTATATTTTAGGTTCATCAGCATGTCTGTGCCCTTGAAAGGTCAATGTTCGTGTTCTTCTCACTACGAAGTTATAGGGCCTGGTCAAAGACCTTTTTGACGTCATAATGTCTTACACATCGATGAACCGGCTGCAATCTTTTCAGTGCTGGTCTGGGAGAACAGAAAAAACGTAGAATATACCAGCTGTTTCTCTTTACGCGCAGATCGTAAAATCCGATTGAGGGAATGGGTAAAATCTAAAGAATCATGTTATTAGGCGATGCGGCTAGCAACCCATCACTATTTTGATGCCGTTTTCCACCTAATTCCCACCAACATGCTAAACTTCAGGTCTTATAGACCTAGGCTCTGTCCCGCAAGGTAAATGAAAATGAAAATGAAAATGAATAATTTTTATTCAAAGTAGGATACATGTATCGCTTTTTGAACGTCATATGTTTCTGTTGTTTATTTTTCTTTCTTTTATGTTTGTAAAATCGAAAAACTACTAGCATTTCGGAATGACCACTGCTGAGAAGAATACGCCGAAAGAAACTCAGTCCAGTCTTGGTCTCTATGTGCCTGAAGGGCTCGGACATAACAATATATTTTACAATAATTAAATTAAAGTACTTACATTAAAATATACATTTAAATTATATCCAAGCATTTTTATCGAATAAATAATCTTTTATACAATAATAAGCCCTTTTAAGTAAATGATTTTTTACAGCCGTTTTAAACTGAATTAATGGCAGACCTAATATTTCTGCGGGAACTCTATTATAGAAACGTACTCCAAGACCCAAAAAAGAATCCATAGTTTTCTGAAAGTAAAAGACGTGATACTATGTATGTATGTAATGTAAGTATAATTCCGCGCCGGAAATCAAACCTGGTTCGCACCCCGTTTCGCGGGCTGTCATATAATGTAAACAACTGCGCTATAGCTTTTTTAAAATAAGTATTGAATTAGGCATTCGTCTCCCATCTCACCTGATGGTAAGTGACGATGAAGACGGTATATGTCTCCAAGAGATACCCATTTTTGTCAATGCAACCCAGAGAATAGCAGATAGTAATGGTTTCAAATATACTTTCTCACATTGTCAACCTTATGATAAAGATGTGGAGGGAAAACTCTAGCCCTTGGGCATCAAGAACACCCGTATTTCATATTCATATTCCGCCTAAAAAATACATTGATTTTGGAAGCAAACATAACCAACTAAACCAAATAAGTCGTCAATGCTGTCTAAAAAGCCGTGTGGTTTCCGGCAGAGTAGAATAGGACCACTCCTAGTCTTCCCATGGATATCGTAAGAGGCGACTTAGGAAATACAAGCTAAACAAAGCTCATAAACATCAATGAGACCTCTCCAAACCGTCTGGCCAGCGAGGAGTGTGTAGGCCAAATCCTCTGTCTGCTCTGGCCAAGTATGGCTCCGGTATAACAGAGACAGTCGTGCTCCTGCAGTGGAGACTAAAAAGACCTGATGATGATGATGCTGTCAAAAAACTTAGAGGAACCAATTTGACCCCAGTAAGTATGAAGAAAGAATAAACAAGCTAAATAAAGCAATTAAACATCAAATATTACCTCTCCAACCCGTCTGGCCAGCGTGGAGAGTGTAGGCCAAATCCTTTGTGTACTCTGGCCAAATATGCTCTAATAGTACAGAGAGGGTCGTGCTCCTGTAGTGGAGACTAAAAAGACCTGATGATGATGAAGTATGAAGAATCAGTGAAGCGCCGTAAGATATATTTGTACTTTTAAGAAAAACTGTATAACCATCAGTAGTTCTGTGTTTCTAATTGTCCTACTTTTTTATGTATGTATTTATTGTTATTTATATGGCTAGCTCCGTGGCGCAGCGGTCAACACGCCAGCCTGCGACACGAGAGTGCCCGGTTTCGATCCCCGGCCAGGTCAAGATGGAAAATGATCTTTTTCAAATTGGCCTGGGTCTTGGATGTGTATCTATATATTTATTTGTTATAAAATATAGTATCGTTATCGTCTCAAACTTACTTTGGGGCTAGCTCTACTGTGTGATTAGTCCGTATATATTTATTCGTCCGTATAACAGCCTCCGTGGTCCAGTGGTTAAAGCGTTTGCCTGTTGACCCGGGGGTGGGTTCGATTCCCACCGGAAACATAATTTGTTTAGTTGCTTCCAGTTTGGTTAGGACATTGCAGACTTGAATCACCTGATTGTATGATAATAAAGATGTTTCCGTGCTTCGGAAGGCACGTTAAGCCGGTGGTCCCGGCTGCCATCTGGTAGTCGTTAAAGGAACCACGTCAGAGGCCGAGAGGCGGTTCCGATGTACTCTGACACCAGGGGGTGCATGGTCGATTGACCGTGACGCCTACTCGAAATGATGATGATGATATATTTATTTATAAATACTTTATTTAGTCTTCGAAACTCTATAAAGATAGAACCGTTACATTGTGCTATAAATATTTTAAGCTACAATTTGTCCAGTAGCGTTATCTCTTCTTTTTATTTTTATGTCTTATTTTTTACTTTTTACTGTTTTATTTTATGGACAGGTGTCACGGAAGACCAGCGGCGTGATGTTACTCAGACATCATGTGCCTTGTTTTGTAAATGTTAGAAATAAGTATTGTCTGTTCATTGGTTCCAAATAAATTATTTTTCTTTCTTTCTTTCTTTGATATAGGACTTGTAAAACCTCTAAACCTAGGTCTCCTGAATAGATCAATATGAAACCTTTTGGAATATGTGTTTAACACTAAATACGATTTTGTCGCCATGATTTTTTATTTATTACAAATAAATATATTTTTTCGGAGTTTTAGCATACATACTGCGTGATTTTTAGGGTTCCGAACCCAAAGGGTAAAAACGGGATCCTATTACTATCGCTCCACTGTCCGTCTGTCTGTCCGTCTGTCACCAAGCTGTATCTCAGGAATCGTGATAGATAGACAGTTAAAAATTTCACACATGATGTAATTTTGTTGCCGCTATAACAACAAATACTTAAAAATAGAATAAAATACATATTTAAGAGGGTTCCCATACAATAAACATGATTTTTTTGCTTGTTTTTGCTCGATATTGATAACGGCAACAGGTAGACGCTTGAAATATTCACAGAATATTTAGTTATATATTCACATTTTCACAGAGTTCCCAGCATTGGTCCCATAGGAAAAGTTGTTCATATCGACGGTCTGAGTCACCCCCTTAAGGGTCCAAAACGATAAAATTTTCACCATGTATAAATTGTTGATTGTTTTTCGTGTGTGTAAGTGGCCAACACTGATTATGAGTTGTCAAGCTGCCTAAAGGCATCTGAAATAGCTTGATGACTGCCATCTATGATGACAGCCGGGACCAACGCAAAAAAACAAAAAGTTTATAATAACAAATATGTAGATAAACATCCAAGACCCAGGCCGATCTAAAAAAGATAATTTTCCAACCTGACCGGGGATCGAAGCCGGGACTTCCGGTGTGTAAAAATGTATGAACAGAATCCTCCTCATCAAAACGTAATCCCGGTTGCACCCTCGGCTAAGGCGTATCGGAGCCCGGGGTCCGATACGCCGCGCCAAGGCTACTATATCAGTATCTTTGTTTTTTCGTGGTTATTCATATCAGGCAAGCATCGAGTTACAATAAAAAAGAGAACCTTCACCTGTCAGTCTGTCAGCCATCATAGTATTATCCGCAATCATGATCATAATGGTGATTCCAATGGCAAAGCCCGATACACGCAATTAAACGAATAGATTTGAATTATGTAACTTGTGTTTTTTGTCATTCACATTTACATACCTAGGTACTAGCATAAATGCCACTGATCTAATGAAATCTGAACAAAACAAACAAAAAGTGGCTAAGTGCGAGTCCGGTAGAAGCATAGATTAGGAATATATAATAAACTAAATTAGGTATCCACCTAATGTACCTTGCCAAAATACCGCTATAATTTTTCGCCAGCAAAAATTACTTTGTTTTGTCATAGTGTTAGTATAAATTACTTGAATTAAAACTACCTTAGATATCCGAATATTAATATACTACCCACCAAGTTCAAATGTGTAGATAAAGTAGCTGTGTCATACGGAGGGATAGACAGACAGACATAACGAATATGAAAGTAAGGGTTCCGTTTTTCGCCATTCGGCTATGGAACCCTTAAAACCTAGATGGTTCGGTGCGTTTTGATATTAATGAAATAGTCAAGTAGACCAAGCTGAGGTTGGGTTCAAAACATTTAAAACACAGAGGAAACCAATTTAAAAAAGGACAAGCACTAACATAATATCCCGTACGACGAAAGCATACACAAGAAGGGTTGACATTAGGCCAGTCGTAAAAATAAGCCGAAACTTTTCATAGTACGAAAAGTATAAAAGACTTCCATGTTGTCCCGACCCGACCCCACATAAGTAGGATGAGGAGTGGAGGAAGACAGAGGAAACTAATTTACCAAAATATGAGTGTTGATATTATATTGGACATAATGAATTTCCGTATCTGTCTTCCTAAATAAACATAAATAAATTAATAATAAATATACTCGTGTATAAAGGGTTAGCGTAGCGCCCCGGCTTGTCGACGCCGCTGGTGACAAGAGGGCTGGCTCTTTCCTCGCGCAAAGAATTGCAATTGCTATTCAGCGGGGGAATGCAGCTAGTGTTCTTGGCACTATGCCACACGTGCAACACTTTAGTCTAGATTTTTAGATTTTAATTCTTTTATATTTAAGTTTTTTTTTTTATTTTAGTTTTTAGTATGAATATAGTTAGGTTTATTTATAAGTAGTTTAATTTAAGATTATTTGTTTGGAGATAATAAAGATAATTCAAGATACTCGTGTATAGATAAATCATACAAACTGAGCTAGTCCCAAAGTAATTCGCGACCTATGTTACGGGATACTAACTCAACGATATTATATTTTATATCAAAACATAAATAGATAAACATTCAAGGCTCAGGCCATTCTAAAAAAGATCATCCATCTTGCCCTGACTGGGGATCGAACCCGGGACCTCCGGTGTGGCTGCCCGGCATAATAACCACTAGGCTACAAAGTTCGACATTATAAAGGCTGACGAATGAACATTTACCTCGACTACTTCGTCTTCGCAAACATTGTACAAAATGTCGTAACGAATCCAAAGATTGCTTGCTAACCTGTAAGCAAACTAAAGACGCTAATAATTGTTGTGAAATATGACAATAAGTGTTCAAGGAAATATTGAAGTAAGATTTGAATATGAATCCTTAGCTACCGTCAGACTGTGTAATCTTTGCCAAATATTATTACAACGTGAGTAGGATAATCAAATGCCAGAGACGAAAAGGTAGGGTCTGACAGCCAAGAATGCCAAAGACCAAACAAAGTTTATTTTTATGTTATAGGACGGCGAACGAGCAAGCGAGTCACCTGATGGTAAGCGATCAGCGCTGCCCTTAGACAACTGTAACATCAGGGTGCAGGAGCGTTGTTGGCTTTAAAGGAGTTGGGGGAAGGACATGGGAGAAAGAAATGGGGAAGGATGGAACTCCGGCTCTCACACTCGACGAAGCATTGAAGCGGTAATGCTTCTACTCAAACTGATGATGATTTTCTGTAAGAGTCTGGTAAATGGAAAAGGATGGAATACAGAACGCTGGCTTCGATGCACAGCAGCCAAGGATGGATGCGTCCAGGAACAGTCTACCCTAAAGAAGTTCCCGGATGAGGTCGAAACATACGCGAGTAGCCCGTTGATACATATTTTAATAACCAGGAACGGGCTCAGAACAGTGAGAAAAAGAGAGAGATTAGATTCTTTAGAAAGAGAGAACGAGTAAGAAGATGTATTTTTTTTAATTTAGCTGAGAGAGTAGACCTCTTTCCTTGTTCTCTGAACGAATTTTCAAATATAGCATTATTTATTTTTATGTTACATGTAATAAGGTTTGATATAATTGCTGTTGTATCGTAGATATTGGTAAGAAACTGTAAAAGTAGAATGTAGCTGAGATAAATAAAAATTTGGAGCATATAAAACGTAGCTCTTGTCGACGATTTTTGTTACAAACAGTATTATTAAGTTTAAGTTACCTTAAGTTTTTTTCATATTTTCAAGTCACAATGACGTTAGTAAAAATATTGCAAACATTGCCATCATGATACAAGTAAACATCTTATGAATATTGAGAAATACCTATAACATTTACAAGTTATCATACAAAACTTATTGTATGAAAAATTTTTCTTTTTCATCCATCTATTTCTTAATTTAGTAACAAAATATATTTTACTGCTAATTTCAATTCAAGAACCTGGGACAGCAACTGGAAGGTATCTTAACTTTTGCTGTTTGGTGTCACTCAAAAAATGTTTACTTCCTCAATGCTTCCCAACTGTTGATATACTCAAAATTCAAAAATTCAAAATTCAAAAATGCTTTATTTTGCTCTCCAATCCTCATCAATAACCAGATATACAAATTGTGGTAGAATATCTATTAGATTGTGAGAGACTGGTGCCTGAACTAAGCAGAGCCTGTATCTCAGTACACCAGCCTCTCCCCTCACGAATATGAAGCATGACAATAATATTATGGTTACAATATAGGGCATATGAAAAACAAAAATAAGACAAAAGCTATAGCTACTCACAAATCAGGAATTCTTTAAAAAATTGTTTAAAATATTAATTGTAGACAATTGTTTTCTTCGTAGTTTTTATTATACCTTTTAAATACTTTAATTAATCGGAAGCACTATAATTTTTGTTCCAATTATCGAAACGTTAACGTCAGAAATAAACAATAAAACTGAACTTAACCTGCAGTTAATTTCAGTAAACTAAACCTGTTATAATTAACAAAACATTAAATCGAGAAGATTAGAAATAACTTTAACTTACATTGAAGACGAAACAGGAAAAACCCTCTTTTTATCACTTCACAATCACTGTATATACTTCATTCATAACACGAGAAAAAATGTTTAGTAAAAAATCAAGCTAGAATACGCGATGTGTGGTGTAACCTCACGGCGCGTACGCAGGTTACGAAAGACAAACTGGTACTGGTTGGCGGTCGGCGTTCTTCGTTCGAAATGCAAATGTTTTGAACTGATAAAGGTGAGGCAAAAGAGTATACCTATGCAGATGCTGCAAAGGTTAAAATAAAAAAAGAAAAAACCTGTTTGCGGCCAGTGCTGGGATTTCTGGTCTTGTTTCCTTCGCTGTGAGTTACCGTAATAATAGACAAGATAATGACTGGAGCATCACGACTTCGCATAGCTATAAGTGTTCAAACTTTTCCTTATCCTGTATTTAGAAAAACATATTTTAAAAAGCGTCGGAGATAGGTCGGGCAAGTTTCATGTCAAGTGATCAAGGCAATTTTATACTCGTATGTTTTATAGTAGACAGCCTTAAACGGAAAGGAGCAAGGATTAAAAGACACCACTTAGTTTTCTATGCTGGTCTGGGAGAAAAGAAAAAACGTAGAATGTACCCACTGCTCCTCATCCCGCGCAGATCGTAAAAGCCGATCGAGGGAATGGGCAAAAATCTAAGGAATCAGTTTGTAGGCGATGCGGCTAGCAACCCATTCCTATTTTTCGTTTTTCACCCATACGCCACCACCATGCTAAAGTAGCTTTTAGGTCTTATAGGCCTAGGATCTGTCTACCCCGCAAGAGAAAAAGACGTGATAGTATACTTAGATTTCTTTTTAGTTTGACAAAATATAAGTAAATTAGTTCTGTTATTATTCATTGTAATTTTTTATAATAATATATATTTTTTTAACTCAGGGTGTATAATAATTGTAAAAGGTATGAACCAGACAGAAGTTCCATTTAATTTTGTAACTGTCCAGCAATTTCTCGGCATTTCTCGTGAATAGATTCTCGAACTAAGGATATATCAATTACCTAGATCATATCTACTTTATAATAATATCATAGTGTCTAAGCATCACCAGGTTGAATTCACCAGGTTGAAAGCTCCGTGGCGCAGTGGGTAACACGCCAGCCTGGGACACGGAGTGTCCGGGCTCGATCCCCGGCCAGGTCAAGATGGAAAATGATCTTTTTCAGATTGGCCTGGGCCTTGGATGTTTATCTATATATGTATTTGTTATAAAATATAGTATCGTTGAGTTAGTATCCTATAACACAAGTCTCAAACTTACCTTGGGGCTAGCTCAATCTGTGTGATTTGTCCGTATATATTTATTATTAAAAAAAAATATATCAATCATGAAGTAGCCTAAGCCTTTAGGGAAATTCTACTGTCCCCGAGGGATATCGACATTAACGCGGACTCGCGAGCAATAGCTTCTGCTACTTATATAAAAACAATTTAATAATGAAAAAAAATTGTAATTAAATAGCGCGAATAGGTATCTGAGCCGTGTGGTTTCCGGCAGAGTAGAATAGGACCACTCCAAGTCTTTCCATGGTTGTCGTAAGAGGCGACTTAGGAAATACAAACTTAACGCATAAGCATCAATGAGACCTCTCCAACCCGTCTGGCCAGCGAGGAGAGTGTAGAATCAGAATCAGAATCAGAATTTATTTGCGTAAAATATGGTAACATAGTTGGTACAGTAAGTGTACGAATCACATATTTTGCCAAGTGTGGCGAGCAAATATTAATGTAAATTTTCATAATTACTGAATGTCATTAGATTACAATACAATATGGTATATGTACAATTCTAGTCAAATTATTACAAGGCCAAATCCTCTGTCTGCTCTGGCCAAGTATGGCTCCAATAGTACAGAGAGGGTCATGCTCATGCAGTAAAGACTAAAAAGACGTGATGATGAAATAGGTATCTAGCAACTTAGCTATTGAACTTACCTAACTATTGAAGTAGAAGATCTCCCTATTTTATTTATAAATATCCTGTTCAGTATTATAAACTATAATATGATTATTATAGTTGCTGAAGGAACGTAAGATCGTTAAGTTGCCATAGCTCCAACTAACTTAGAATTCCGTTCTTATCGGGGGCAGTTTGCCTATGGAAGGACGGCTACACCCTTTTATCCGTAAAGGCCATCCCTTACCCAATCTATAACTCACCCCATTAATCCCCCTTTTTTACTTTCCCGTACAATCACGGTGTATGCAGCCCCTTTTTCTTTTCTTATCTACTATTAAAATAAGTTACTTTCTATGAAAGATAATCCTCTACAGAACTTTAGGCGAGCTCCGTGGCGCACACGCCAGCCTGCGACAGGAGGGTGCCCGGGTTCGATCCCCGGTTAGGTCAAGATGGAAAATGATCTTTTTCAGATTGACCTGAGTCTTGGATGTCTATCTATAAGTTTATGTATTTGTTATAAAATATAGTATAGTTGAGTTAGTATCCCATAACAAGTCTCGAACTTACTTTGGGGCTAGCTCAAACTGTGTGATTTGTCCGTATATTACATTTTATATTTACCTCTCCAACCCGTCTGGCCAGCGTGGAGAGTGGAGGCTAAGTCATCTGGCTGTTCTGGCCAAATATGGCTCTAGTAGTACAGAGAGGGTCGTGCTCCTGTAGTGGAGACTAAAAAGGACCTGATGACTCCCATTAAAATGGCTATAAAATAAATACCTAAGCATATGTAATTGTCTGCAACTCTTGACACTTAAGTATTTTCGAGGGAGGGCTTAGTTACCTGTAGCACAGGTCCCACAGGGACCTATTTCAGGAACTAGCCTCTTCACGAAGGCGGAGTGTCGAAATTTGCTAACTTATCGATAAAAACCATCGAACATCGGCGGCTCCTCTGGTGTTGCAGATGTCCATGGGCGGCGGTGACCACTTTCCATCAGGTGGCTCGTCTGCTCGTATGCCGTCGGATATACATAAAAAAAAAGAACCTAGCTTGATTAAGTACATACTCCAATTGTGAAGAGGAAATAAAGATTCATTTTATTTATTTAATTTATACTTTATATGTTGACCTCTTATACAGCGTGATTTTGAGCTATATTGAAATCTGGGAATCAGAATCCCTAATAGAATACAGAATTGTAAGAAAAAAAGGTAAAAAACGAAAAAATAAATTCAACCTTTCATAGAAATGCGTCCAGCTGGTCGGCGACTTTGTATGGGAAACCTAATTTTCTTTTTCGTTTTTCACCTTTTTTTCTTGCAATTCCGTGTTCCATTAGGGATTCTGATTCCCAGATTTCAATAAAGCTAGGGGGTTCAAAATCACGTTGTATGTTAATCTATAACCGTGGCTACATTTATTTGTTAAACAGTATACAGTACATTATTTAACTTCAAAATTCACGTCGTCACGCACGTTCAACTTCGACATCCTTAAAAAAAATTCCGCTCTTTCATACAAAACTGGAATATCTACTTGGCCAAAATCTATGGATCAACTGATTTTTTTTGCAATTTCAGAGTTGGTCCCATAATGAAAGTTGTTCAGATTCGTGGTCTGAGTCACTCCTTAAACGTTTGCTAATGAAATCAATTTCACCCTGTATACATGGTGAAATTTTGATCGTTTTGGACCCTTATAGGGGTGATTCAGCCCGTCGATATGAACAACTTTTCCTATGTGACCAATGCTGGAAACTCATTTTTTTTTTGACGATCCCATACAAAGGGCAATGCCGGTTATTGGCGTCTTTTTTTTTTTCGCGCGGCCACTGACCAAACCTTGTTCTTCTTGTAGACAATAGCATACTAAACAAAACTTATTATGACATATATACCTCTAAACTCAGTCCGAACTGAGTTATTTGAGTTTAAAATTCGTGAATATTCATGTATTTTATTTGGCAATTTTTATCATAATCGCGAGTTTATATGAAAATATGCAATAAAACAATTATCTTTGAACATTTTTATTATTACTTTACCCCTTTGAGGCCGGCCCCACCATCTGCACACCTTGTTTGAGTTTAGTTGTATTGGTGAGTCATCTTTCATTTTGCGAACAAAGCAGATAAAAGCCTAGTATACACAGATATATAGTATCCCTACCCTTCCCCCGCCTCCTCTCTGCTAACCCTGCGCACCACAGTGCAGGTATGTACTGCCCATTCTCTCTTTTCACAATACATCTAAAAATAAATGCCAGTTAATTTTTAAGTGTGTTTATTTAATAATTCCCAACTCTTATAACTATTACAGTATATGGTATAACTCGCAACCAATTAAGATTTTATATTATTTGATTGTTATAGTATGAATAGCGTAAAAGAGGTTAACAATAGATTCGTTTTACCTATAATAATATTTGTTTGATTTTAGTCATCGCAAAAACTACAGGTAAAAAACATATACATACATTGATCGAGTAGGTACTTTTATTTGTAAGACATCAGGTTTACCTACATAATAAGGTTATTGCAACAATAATATAGGTGCGGTGATATACAGGACAAAAGAAAATGAGAACAGGGAAATAAGTATCTCCCCCATGCTAAGTACCATAATACTGACATGACGTGGGAACAGCAGCCAAGCGTTCGTTTGCCGATAATGCAACTGCAGTAATGGGCGCATATAGCTTGCCTGCCTCCCATACCACCTTCTATTAAAATATACGTATAATAAATTCGAGATTGTCTATGCCTTGATTGTATTCGCGCCCTTAGCAACCATGGATTTGTGACTGTAATATTATGTTCTTTAAGAGACTTAAGTCCATATCTCTACATACTCCTATTCTCCGTAATAACTACGAGCTTATTTGATTTGATAAGTTCCCAAGGCATAAATAATTAACTCGTCCATACTAATAACAGGAAAGTCATGGACTATGTGATTAAGATCCTCTGCTGTAATCGTCAGGAACACTGCTCTTCTTGCGTTTATATTTTTATTAATGATATAATCGCCTAGATAGTTCTCAGTTTCTGCGGTCGCTTCTATTGCTAATAATATTGCTTCAACCAATCTATGATCAGTCAGAGGACGCCCGAAGGCATATAATACTGTAATATTTATAACTTCTTCACAAAAAATCTATCAGGAATGGATGTTGTTGGAAGCACTGCGCAGTCAAAGGGTAGGATCTTCTTGTACTGTTATTACTTCTACTTATACTTCGAAGACAAGCAATGCACTGTCTACGATCCATCTTTGTACACACGCACATACAATATTGGCAATCAGAGTCCGTAATACACAAGTCGATTCACTACACAGGGGGAATATCAGTAAGGTCCAAATTGTATAACAAGCCAATCCACAAAGGTAAGATATCAATGTCGGAGTCAATTAAACAGGCCAAGTCGTCGTTTGATCACTCCTATATAAAAACTGGAATTACATACGCGTACGACACGAAGACAGAACGGTGAGTGAAATTGAATCTTTCCAAACGCGTGCTTTTACGAAGAAAGAGACAATCAAATCTGAGATTGCATCTGTGAAAGCAGGAAGGTAATAGATACCTGCTGAGTGGCGCGTGGAGATGACGGAAAGGAGGTGGGGGAAGGGATTAGCGCAAGGACACTAGCTACATGTGTACCCACGGATAGATCTGCTTTGTTCGCATAATGATCGATGACTCACCAGTACCACTAAACTCGCCGAACAACGTTTGCTGTTGGTGGTGAAGGCCGCAAATGGGTAAAGTGATAATAAAAAAGTCCAAAGATAATGTTTCGTTGCATATTTCAATTAACCTGCCACTTTTTGACGAAAATTTCCTTCCTAAATATATGATTTTCACTGATTTCAAACTCAAATAACTCAGCTCGGACTGAGTTTAGAGGTATATGTTTCATATTACGTTTTGTTTATTATGCTATTATCTATAATAAAAACAAGGTTTGGTCAGTGGCCGCGCGAAAAAAAAAAGACGCCACTTCCCATAGTCGAATCGGCATTGTTCTTTACCTCTCGGCCGAACATTTTTGTATGGAACAAAACTATTTTTTGAGTTTCCAGCATTGGCCCCATAGGAAAAGTTGTTCATATCAACGGGCTAAATCACCCTTTTAAGGGTTCAGAACTATAAAAAAATCACCGTGTATACTGCCCTGTGACAGGCGGACGGACAGCGAAAGCTTGGTAATATGATCCCGTTCTTACCCTTTGGCTACAGAACCCTAAAAACTATTTGGGTTCTAGGTAGGTTCTAGGTTACGGGACAACGTTCAATTCTATGCCATTGCTATAATCCTGCGTATGGCGTGGAGCCTGCAATCCGTCCTTGCATCCATAAGCGTGGTGAGTAGCGATAGTAGGTCAATATGTCAGGTTATGTAACCGCCTCGCCGGTCTATTGCTTGCTCATTGGGTGCCATCAACGTTATAAATAATGTAATATACAAGTATATGGCAGCTGTCGCCCGCGGCTTCGCCCGCGTTTATGCTTACCCCTCGGGAACAGAAGATTTTTCCGGGATTAAATGATCCTATGTCCTTCCCCACGCCAAACTACATAAATACACCGGAAGCATACTTTGTTTAGTTGTATCCAGTTTGGTTAGAACATTGCAGGCTTGAATCACCTGATTGTCTGATAATGAAGATGATTCCGTGCTTCGGAAGGCACGTTAAGCCGTTGGTCCAGCCTGCCATCAGGTAGTCGTTAAAGGAACCACATCAGAGGCCGAGAGGCGGTTCCGAGGAACTCTGACACCAGGGTGTGCATGGTCGATTGACCGTGACACCTACTCGAAATGATGATGAACAAAACCAAAATTAACGAAAACAAGTATACAGGGTTTCTTGAAAAACACTAAAAACCTCGCAGGACTAGATAGCTGACTTCATAAACAACAATGTTTGTTTTACGACTTTTGATAATTTGTAAGATTTTACTTTCATACAATTATAAATATTAATTTCCCGTTGAATGTCAATAACTCTACGCTACGCGCATCGCATCGCAAAGAAAGATTACGCGCGAGCGTCGCGTTCATCCTTCGTCTTTTCGTTCATGACTTACAAATTTCACACACGCACACACACACAGACAGAACATTAAAAACTTGAAAAAAAGGTATTTTAAACGAAAAGCTATTTTTAACCGACTTAAAAAAACAGGAGTATCAATTCGGTTGTATTATTTTTACATAAAAAAATAGTATTAAAAATTTTACCTATTAATATTTTGCAACTGACTTACTTACACCAGTTACACCATACATAGTTTTCCTTGGATCCCTTGTCTTTCTACGGTAAAACAGATAGCTGAACAAACATTAACTCAGCTGGCTTGCGCGTGCGCAGTGGCGTTCATAATCATCAATACAATCCGAAAAGATAATATTATGAGGTATATATCATCTTTATAATTTACTAAAAATACCTACACCTTGTCATACATTTCACTGAAAACACCCTTTTTTTGTAACCGAATACTAGTTTTTCCTCTGTGTCTTAAGTTTAGGTCATTTTTGACGTTATAAATCGATGAACGCCGGCTGCACGCATGAAAAAGTGTCACGTTCTGTGTGCAAGTTGCGGCTAGTAAGTCGCTTCGCCTATAGACATGATTTACATAAACATATTGTTTTTTCTCTTATAATGATAGCGGTGCAATTAGTATTTCCTTTCTCCCACTTCTTTCCTCAGATTTTTGCCCATTCCCTCGATTGGCTTTTACAGTCTGCGCAGGAAGAGAAGCACATCCTACGTTTTTTCTTTTCTCCCAGACCAGCCTGGTCACAAAGGCAAACTTTCAAAATATTAGACCTAGTCGCTTGGTTGCGCCTGCTAGAAACCTACGATAGTTAATTATTGGTAAAGGATATAATGGAATGAAATTGTCAGGCGCATTACATACCTACAGAATATAAATCTGCAAGAAAAATAATACCTAGACTAAGATCCGATTATAGAACGACCTTCACCGAACAGGTTAATAGAATTATTAAATTAAATATACACACATACATAGTATTACGTCTTTTCCCTTGGGGGGTAGACAGAGCCTAAGTCTATAAGACCTTATGGCCACATTTAGCGTGTTGGAGGGCGTGTAGATGGAAAATGGAATCAAATAGTGATGGGTTGCTAGCCGCATCGCCTATTGACATGATTCCGCAGATTTTAGCCCAATCCCTCGTTCGGCTTTTACGATCTGCACGGGAAGAGAAACAGCTGGCACATTCTCCGTTTTTAGGGTTCCGAACATCTAAAGAAAAAAAACGGAACCCTTATATGATCACTTAGGTGTCCGTCTGTCTGTCAGTCAGACCAGCATGGGAGATAAATTAAATATGTTAATAAATATATTGCAAGTGGTTTAAGTAAAAAAATCAAAATCTAATTCAAATCAGTCCAAAATATGATTAGTACAAGCGTTTGAAATTATTTTTTTTAACATTTCACCGTTTTGGTTAATAGACAAATGACATATCTACGAATCAAAAGCATTATCTAAATGAAAAGAAAATACTAAGTATAGTATAAATTTGACCAGATGATCAATGGATTTGTATCGGAGAACCGATTTTGTTTTTTATTTTTACCTACTGGGATGGGTAACCACAAGTGGCATAAAAATATCTGAAACTACTCTGTGTTTGGCACGTTAAGCCGTTGTTTCCGGCTGTCATGACTTTATGGATGTCGTTAAGCTACGTCAGATGCATTTAGACAGCTTGTGAAACAACTGACACCAGTGTTGGCCACTTAACGCATGAAGCAAACATTAAAATATTGCCAGGCAGTTCAAAATCACTCTGTATAATCTTAACTAATATTATAAATGCGAAAGTGAGTTTATTTGTTACGCTTCCACGCCGTAACTACTGCACCGATCATCATGAAATTCTGCAAAATCACTGGAGTACGGATAGGCTACCTTTTATCCCGGGAAAAGTACTATTTCCGAGGGATCGATATTGAGGCGGGCGGAGCCGCGGGCGAAAGCTACCAACAAATAGTTTCTCGTGTTAAAATACTGAAAATTGGTGGATTATTTTAGTACTTAGACTTTTCGAATTAGGTTCAACCCGCCATCATCATCATCATCATAGCGTATCAACCATCTGACACCACTCCTGAGGCAACTATGTAGAGCATACATCATCATCATCATTTCAGCCATAAGAAAAAAATACAAGTTATGAAAAGAAATGGTCGATAGAAGCGCATATGGATGTAAAATGTAAATGAAGGAATGGGAAAGATATTGGCTATTTTCTTTTTTTTATAATATAGGACGGCAAACGAGCAAGCGGGTCACCTGATGGTAAGTGAACACCGCTGCACATGGACAACTGCAACACCAGGGTGTGACAGACAGGTGCGTTGTCGGCCTTTCAAGGTGTTGGGACAAGGAAATGGGGAGGTCAGGGGGAAGGATGGGCCTCCGGCTCTCTCACTCACCGAACGAAGCATAGAAGCGGTAAAGCTTCTACTCAGACGTCGATTTTCTGTGAGAGTGTGGTACTTCCCCGGACGAGCCATCCCATTCATGCTACTAGCAATTCGTTTTGACGGTAGCGTGGCTCTACCATGCTTAAAAGCTAGCAGCATATGGAAGTAAACAATACACGTTCGGGTGCCCTGTAGCCCGAGGGCCCCGTATCATTGATACGACTGATACAGCGGTAGCTATGAGAATCAAATTGGTGGGTATACCCTAAATATTCATCATCAGGTCTTTTTAGTCTCCGCTGCAGGAGCATGACGCTCTCTGTACTACCGGAGCCATTCTTAGCCAGAGGATTTGGACTACACTCTCCTCGCTGGCCAGACGGGTTGGAGAGATCTCATTGATGTTTATGAGCTTTGTTTAGATTGTATTTCCTAAGTCTCTTACGACCTCCATGGGAAGACTAGGAGTGGTCCTATTCTACTCTGCCGGAAACGACACGGCTTTTACCCTACCCTACATACTTCCATACATATTAAATTGTAACAATAACAAAAAAAATTACCTTATACATACTATCATGTACCTAATCCTAAACCAGCTGTACCTTTTTCATATATCAATAAATTATTTAAACATTACACCCGCCATTTTGACTGTCGAAATACGCCCCTGCCAATAAGGGAACGACGGATAGTGCGAAACTACGTTACATAAACGCAAACACGACCTTCTTGTACCTGTTTAAATACTCTAATCCGCCCTTGACCCAAAACAAAATCCTCTTTTATTCCGTCTGTTATCAGTAACGCCCCGTATCAGATATCAGTGGTATGATAACGTGATTCACATCACACAAAGGGACGCTGCTGTGAAAACTTGTATCCGCGAATTTATTTCTGTCATTTCTAGTGTTTTGTGAGTAGTGTATTTTGAAGTTTTATAATTAGATTTGTGTCAAATATCAAGTATGTATCTATCAAAGCGATTATCAGTTTGGTAGATGAGTGTTTTATTATATGCGTCACATTATTGCTAACTTAAGCAACTTAATTGAAGGTAAAGATGTTTGTGGAAAATTTGTACTTATGATTACGAATACTAATCACTTTTAAAGCATTGTTTATACTTACTTTATGTCCGTATAAAACTTATAATTTATATACTTAATACAAGCGGCCCGGACGAGTTGATATAGGTATGTCCATTATATAGCCTATGTTTATCAGGGATAATATAGGATTCTAATGGTGAAAGAGTTTATTTTATGTGCAGTAGTTTTGGAGCATATTCCATGCAAACAAATAAATAAATATATACGGACAAATCACACAGATTGAGCTAGCCCCAAAGTACGTTCGAGACTTGTGATAAGGGATACTAACTCAACGATACTATATTTTATAACAAATACATATATAGATAAAACTTCAAGACCCAGGCCAATCTGAAAAAGATCATTTTCCATCTTGACATGACCGGGGATCGAACCCGGGGCCCTCGTGTCGCGGAGCTCGCCAAAATATATTACTCACAGACAGAAAGACAGACAAAAACAATCTGAAATAGGTGCTTTGTGTCGTATCGATATCTATATCCGATGAGTAACAAAATCAAAAATATCTACTTTGCTATTCTAATATATACTTTGCTCCTATTGGTCGCAGCGTAATGTTTTATAGCCCAATGCCTTCCTCAATAAATGAACTATCCAACACAAGAATTTTCCAATTTGAACCAGTAGTTCCTGAGATTAGCTTGTTTAAACAAACTCTTCAGCTTTATAATATTAAGTATAGATTATACTATAGTTAGTTTCCTCGTAGCAGGCTTTGGCTTTGTACATATATGCTACATATTACCCATACTAACTGACGTATACAAATATGAAGTTTATGCTGATATAGGTGCGAATATCTGTTTATTTATCTGCCTTTCACGGCAAGATAAAGAACGGATTGATTCCTTTTGATAAACTATATTTCTTTGGAATGAAAATCGCATCAATACTGTGAAACCTAAATTATAAATTGTAAATGAAACTTCCGTTTAGAAAAGTTTATATCAGTCGTCGTATCAGTCTAGATACAATACATGCATACATACTATCACTCCTTTTTGAGCCCAGAGCCCAGGTCACATGACATGACATGACAATGTAATCTCAGTCCACATATAAATATATGTACTTTTAAGTAATCCTTATCCTTACTAATATTATAAATGCGAAAGTGAGTTTGTTTGTTTATTTGTTTGTTTGTTTGTTTGTTTGTTACGCTTTCACGCCGTAACTACTGAACCGATTATAATGAAATTTTGCATACAAGTTCTCTGGAGTTCGGAGAAGGACATAGGCTACCTTTTATCCCGGGAAAAAGTACTATTCCCGAGGGATCGACATTGACGCGGGTGGAGCCGCGGGCGAAACCTAGTATACTATAAATTGTAAATTGACGTCTGAAGAAAATGCGCTGTGCAGTTTGTTGCCGCTTTTTCTGCACTCCGCTTTGGAAGCGGCTCTATACTTAGCTTTAAGTAAATTAACGTCAACAATATTTTGTTGTAAAATAAATGTTAACGTTCACCAAATGATATGTAAAGTATCTTCATCATCATCATATCAGCCGCAAGAAGTCCACTGCTGGACCTATGTCCAGCAGTAGAGCAGTCCTATGCCTCCCCCAAGGATTTCCAATACGACCGATTGGAAAAGGCCTGCATCCAGCGTCTTCCTGCGACCTTGGTCAGGTCATCCGACCATCTGGTAGGTGGATGTCCGACGCCGCGCTTGTAAAGTATCTTATGATGAATAAATTATATTTGACTTTGACTTTGGTCTATAAGACCCATGCATGAGGTACGTTTAGCATGTTCGTGAACATTAAGGTGGAAAATGGAAACAAAAACGTCAATCTAGAATTGTAGATAGGTATAGTTATCACAAAACCTTGGCATCAAATGTTATCCCTGATACCTAGGCACTTTCATCTTATAAAATAAGCGCATCTAATAAAACACAGTAATTATAGACGTTTAGGTGAAACAAAATGCACCTTATCCTGTGACCACCTGTGACATAGGTGGTAGGTACATTTCGTGGAGAGTGGTATAGTTTTAAAATGAGTGGGAGAAGGACGAATGGGACGCTGGAGTCGCGAGACGGCGTGAAAGACAGCCCGTGTTACTTCTGCAACGAGCTGTTTGAAATGGGGAAATTGCAGGTAATTTTTTTAATTTTTTTACTACCACACAAACAGATCACAACTATAACTAAAAATAACACAATATTGACATTTTAATACCATGTTGCAGTCCACAAAATGCGTGCACATATGAAATAAACAACAGAGGGTCAAAAGTTAAAGGAAAGAAAGCATTATTACATTTTTAAATATACAAAATCAACAAAAATTTAAAAGAAAAAAATAACACTTAATAATAACATGAAATAAAAAATACCTACTTACCTAGTACTAATTTTAAAAAATGTACCTATAATTAATTGCTTGATTAGAAAAAAGACATGAAAAGTTAATTGAATGGTGTAATAAACAAATTATTATGATGAAGTGTTAAAATTATTAGCAATCGGCCAATTGAACACATTTTTAGGTTGGTAAATTGAAATATAGGTGAAACACGAAACATAAAAATAACATAATTTTTTTTCCATCATAAAATATGTATATTCCTGATAAAGTACCTTTAGCGCGCGAAAACAAGCATGCAACAAAAAATACTCCTAGTTCTACAGATTTTCTTTTTAATAAATGTGACTGGCCAGTGAACGTATAAAATTTGATTCGACCTACGAATTTCGACCTATTTGGTCATGGAAATTTTTGGAACAATATGTATGTTCACAATTCAAAAACCTTTAGTGCCATTTAAAAACGTATTTTAGACCTTGTTCCCGGATAACCGTTATTTTTTTTCGAATAGATAAGATGGAAGTTTGTTCCCGTTTAAATCATCAGATAAGATGGGGTCCCCGTCTACTTTCCTGGCTCAGCGACCGAAAGTGAGTCTTGACCTCCAGCACAAGAGTACGCCAGCGCTTTCGGTTCTGTGCTAATTATCCACTACATCGCTCCAGCGATACCTGGGCGGCCCACCAACCTGCGTGCGACCGATCGGCCGGCCCAAGTATGCCGATCCTCCTCTCTTTCTCTCCTCCCCTCCTTCTTTCTTCTTTGAAGGAGAGAAGAGGAGGCCTCGGCCGTCGAGCCAGCGAAGACAGTACGCTTTAACTTCGCCTATAATGTTAAGTTCGCCAACTAGTTCGTGTATCTCGCCATTGCCCTTTGAAAATGCAATCAAAATAATTGAATGTCTCATTCAAACATGCTCCCGTTTGCATCCACATCAAGGTGCGGAGACTGGGTCTTACGTACGAGTATTACGATTTGAAAGGGTTTTTTTTTGCAACCGGCTGCCTGTCTAAGGTCAAATCCTTGGGTAGCTTTAGCACTGCAAACGATTACCTTAACTTACCTTTTCGTGCAGCATTCTATGCTGCACGAAAAGAAAATAAACTAGCATGTACAGAAAAGACCTGTTACTCTGTACATACTACTAGTAGGTATAATACAATATAAAGATATCTCCAAAAATCAGTGAGCTATCTAAAAATAACGCGAAATAGTATAACTATCGATGTTTTGAACAATATCAGCAGATTACATTGCTATCTCTGCAACACGCTTATCGCAAGGGCGGGATTTAGTTTCGGCAACATATTTGTATGATTACCTCACGGTTACGGAGCATAGGTCCCCAAACTTTTGTCCTTTTCCCAGTTTTTAGACAGAGCTAATCTTAACCTTCATCATCAGGTCTTTTTAGTCTCCACTGCAGGAGCATGACCCTCTCTATACTACCGGAGCCATAGTTGGCCAGAGCAGTTAGAGGGTTTGGCCTGCACTCTCCTCGCTGTCTCATTGATGTTTATGAGATTTGTTTAGCTTTTATTTCCTAAGGCGCCGCTTACAACCTCTATGGGAAGACTTGGAGTGGTCCTACTCTACTCTGCCGGAAACCACACGGCTACCTTATTGTTTGTAAATTTTAAATACAATTTCCTATAATGACAGTTTGTTCTCTGAATCTAGATCCTTTGCTATGTCCTTTACTCTCTAAAATCTCCGGATTTCATTTACCTTTACATCCGCCTAAGAGTACCTTATTTCCTTGCATTGACTGGGATAACTAGCAGATTGATATAAAACACTTTGGGAACCACAGGCATGAGCATGTATCAATTTCGTCCAAGGTATCAATGTATGACCAAGCAATTTCAGAGACTTTACTGAGGTACCAAATTATGCACCCCAAAATTATACTAACAAGGTATGTGGTTACCATTTTTACTTTCAGGAAAAAGTTAGGTAGTATACTTTAACTCATGTTTTTAATATAATACGGTTACGACCGCTTTTTTAATTAATATATCTCATTAATATCTGATACTTAATATTAATATCTAATAAATTAATAAAAACTACGAGTTATCGAATTATGTCCAGGTTTTTTTTTATACTACTAAGTAAGCAAACAGGCATACGGCCCACCTGATGGAAAGCGGTTACCGTAGCCTATGGACGCCTGCAACACCAGGGGTGTCACTTGCGCGTTGCCGACCCTGAAGAAATTTAAGGTTAAGCTAATTTGATGCACCTACATTATTGAACGGAATAGTAAATCCCTGGCTCATTTGTGTTAGTATTTGTCAACAGAACCACCTGAAAGAATGCGGCAGCATCTTGGAGCAGTGTCCTCTGCGATGTGGAGCTTGGATCCAGAGGAAACACAGAGAAACACACGTCAAGGAATGTCCACAACTGGAAAAGGTTGGTTATTCTATTATTAGACATAGAATAATGCCTCTATTATTTCTCTAGCTTATGCCCGCGGCTTTCTCGCATACTAGTGCCATCCTACGAAATCCATTGTGTACAAAATTATTTGTAAATTAAGAGATGATAATCAGGAACATAAGGTTTAGAAAATTTTAGCACGAAATTTTAATTTCTGATGATTGAATATCGCTTTGCTCGTCGGTCTTCGTTCGTATTTTTAAGGAAAATACATATTGTAAATTTTTGTCAACATTTGTTAACAGAAATTTAAATGAAAATGCTTGTAATTCTAAAAGCCGCTAATGCGCCCTTTGAAAATGGTGTCGTATTGAAGAGGAAAGTGAATTCCATGGATTCCAATGCGCCGAATATCTTCATCCATGGGAAGCTATTGTAAAACTACCCCTTAATTTTTTGGGAATAAACAATACTTAAGATATTAAACTGGTATTGAAGCGATCCCTTCACTACATTTTAAGTAGTTTTTATAAATAAATATATACGGACAAATCACACAGGTTGAGCTAGCCCCAAAGTAAGTTCGAGACTTGTGTTATGGGATACTAACTCAACGATACTATATTTTATAACAAATACATATATAGATAAAACTTCAAGACCCAGGCCAATCTGAAAAAGATCATTTTCCATCTTGACATGACCGGGGATCGAACCCGGGGCCCTCGTGTCGCGGAGCTCGCCAAAATATATTACTCACAGACAGAAAGACAGACAAAAACAATCTGAAATAGGTGCTTTGTGTCGTATCGATATCTATATCCGATGAGTAACAAAATCAAAAATATCTAAAATTCGGTACCGCTGCTGTTTTATCATACTTGTGTAGGTACGGATGAAACAGGATGAATGAAACTAAAATATGTACTCAGATTTAACTAACTATTACGATTTTATTATCATAAACTACCTTCATTAACTGCAACCTGTTTTGCAAAGCTTGATTTGAATATTGAATTTGAAAACCGAAGGGGCGGGAGGAGATAACTATACTTACCTACGTGTAGCAGATAGAGATAGAGGTATGCTCATAATGGCGCATGTAACAGCCTCAAACTTCAAAGCTGTGGCAGAATACGTTCATCGTAACACAATTTTGTAAAAGAGTAAAAGGGCTTCCATGCTGATCTGGGAGAAAAGTAAATACATAGAATGTGCCAGCTGCTTCTCTTCCCGAATGAAAAGCCGGATTTTTTTTTTCGGAATCATGTCAACAGGCGACGCGGCTAGCAACCCATCACTATTTTGATTCCGTTTTCTACCTACACGCCCTCCAACATGCTAAATGTGGCCATAAAGTATTACAGACCTAGGCTCTGTCTACCCCGCAAGCGAAAAAGACGTGATACTATAAAAAGATCTTGATTTTAGTTCACCTGTTTCAGAACCGCAAATCAACAACGTACGACCGGACATGGAGCCCGGAACCGCCGCACACGTGGAACCCGCAGGCACCGCTGCTAGATGACAGAATCGCCAGGGTCGAGAAAGAAGTAGATGCAATTAAGTATGTAGTGTTGTAGACTGCCTTTTATATAAGCTAGCTCCGTGGCGCAGCGGTCAACACGCCAGCCTGCGACACGAGAGTGCCCGGGTTCGATCCCCGGCCAGGTCAAGATGGAAAATGATCTTTTCCTGATTGGCCTGGGTCTTGGATGTTTACCTATATATGTATTTGTTATAAAATATAGTATCGTTGAGTTAGTATTCCATAACACAAGTCTCGAACTTACTTTGGGGCTATCTCAATCTGTGTGATTTGTCCGTATATACCGCGTGATTTTGAACCTCTGAACTATACTGCAATCCTGGAATCAGAAGACCTAATGGAATACAGAATTGGAAGAAAAAAAGATAACAAACGAAAAAATATTTTTGACCTTCCATAGAAATTCGTCCAGCTGATCGGCGACTTTGTATGGGAAACCCTATTTTTTTTATCGATTTTCCGCTATTTTTCTTGAAATTCTATATTTTATTAGGGCTTCTGATTCCAGGATCTCAATATAGTTCAGAGGTTCAAAATCAGGCGGTATTTATTTATTTTTATTTATATGCCCGATGCCTTGAACCGATGCCCAATTGAGTCCATGCTCATCATTTTAGCCGTAACAAGTCAATCAGCCACACAAAGGCTCTCCCAAGGATTCTTCATTCATGGGAGGATATTACCATACATACTACGCTTGGTAGGCAGGTTGGTGAGCGCAGTTTCTTAAGCTTCTTGTGCTACTGACGCTGCTGCCCATCGGAAGCATTTTTAAGCTGGGAAGGGAATTTGTTGGATCTGAGAAGGGAATTAAGGTATTGGGATACTTCTCATTCGGATGAATGGGGAAAAATGAAGCCGGGCGTGCGTACCCTATGCCTAAATTAAGCTCTTTTGACGCCCCTGTCTTCCACTGATCTCTATCTGCATAAAGATAGAATACGAGTATTATATGCTGACGACCAATCCAGAGCCCATTCATGCCATTGTAACATGATTCCATGAATTTCATCCCATCATTTCTTTCTCGGTCTACTCCTACGCTTGCACGCCTTTTGTGCCCACAGGGCTGATTTATAGTGAACAGGGAATGGGTACTTGAAAAGGAAACTCAATTTTTATTGAATATATCTTTTGACCAGCACGCCGTTTGATTATGTTTTCATTGTGCATGGTCTAAGGAAGGGGAGAAGTATGACGTGTCTCTGAGAGCCAATTTCAGTTTCGCATTTTGACATCCAGACAAACATGTGTGTTGTAGTCGTAATTCGTCCATTAGCCATCCATTACCTTCATCATCATCGTCAGGTCTTTTTAGTCTCCACTGCAGGAGCATGACTCTCTCTGTACTACCGGAGCCATACTTACATCCATTACCTTACTAAAATCTAAATGTGAAACACTGCTTAAATACTCGAAGTAACTTGGAAACTTGGTATGATAGATCCATAAATAATAATCCATATTCCAGACTAGCCCTTGCAGAAGAATCCAGCCACCGCGACATCCAATCGACAGAGCTCGAGAATCTTCGTTCTAAGATGGTGCTGATGGAGGAGCGCAGTCAGCACTTCCTGTCCACGTTGGTGTCGACTCGATCCACAATGGATGACGAGCAGGAACGGTCTACCAACTGGGCGGCGCAGATCAAACATGACTTAGCTAATGTCCAGATAGCTTTACAGGTATGCTTTTTCATGGATCAATGGTAAAAGAAAAAGATTTTCAGCCCATTCACTATGAGGTAAGTTCTACATAAGAAGCCGAGGCGATAACCAGATTATGCCAAATGGATTCTAGTGTAAGAGATTTAAGTTACTGCCTGCATTTGAAAAGATTTTTTTTTGATGTTAAACTAAGATGATATTATTAGTATGCGAATTACGGATTACTCACGTACGGAGTCGTGTGTCATGTAAGAAGTAAAAAGCCGACATGTTTCAACCTTATCCGGAGGTCTTCCACTGTTTTCCACGCACACAAAGTCGTCCCAATCCGCACTGACACTAGTGATGACAGTGCTGGGATTGCTGATATTCTGCATTGATGATTCCCGTGGTTTTACTGGGAACACCTTTTTGATTTCATCATCATCGGTCACTATGTCAAGGTCTGTTGGCTGAACATGGCTTCCACTATCCATGTTATGTTATGATGATATTGGTTTTTTATAGACGATTATTCCTCCTAGGGAATCTATAGCAAATGGAGTCCTGATCCTGCAAAGCTTTGAAAGAGACTTGTATGTAATGGGGATGACGATGATGTTGTAGGTCATTGTTAGAAACAGAAAGTATGAGTTAATAAATTATTATCTTTACAGGAATTACAAAACGAGCAACTGAACACTGCAATGAGACTGGAAAGCGCCACAAACCAACTGGTGAACGAACAGCACGAGAGAGAGCTCTTGGAGCAAGCTCTCACGCATCATGACAACAGGATCCGGGCCGTTAACAAACTTGGTGAGCATTTTCTTCTTTTTCTTGTCAGAAGCTGTCTAAAGGCATAGTTTTCTTTTATAAAACAACTTAGGTATATCGAACACCGCCCGACTCTCCGCAGAGAGAGATAAGATTAAACTTATATCCAACCGCAACAGCCCGACACGACTGAGCTGACCTGTCGAAGAACGAAATAGGTAGCTTAAGATATTTTAATGTCATGTTTATCGCTACGAGTTGCCAATATTAGTATCGAAGTTTTATTAATTATTGCTTGTTCATAGAAATCCAAATATAAAACATGCCCAGGTTTGCATGATACTTAAGTAGATTAAGGCGTATTCCGCTGGAACATCGAATTCCTCAATTCCTTCGATTTTTGGGTATTGGGATTTAGGCACATTGAAGACGGAGAAAAAGATAATGTTATGTAAGTATGATTATTTATAACTTTCAGAGGAAGTCATAAACTACATACAACAGACGGTAGACGAAGAAAGGGAGAGGAATGCGGAGAGCCGGGCGGTGCTGGAAGCAGAATTGATGGAAGCGAGGCGATCTTCGCAGCAGCTGACGCAGCTGGCCCTGGTTAGGGAACAGCTGCAGACCACGGAGCCAGAACGACCGGTAAGAAAACCTGATAGATTTCAAACCCGGGGTATAAAATAAAAACGTAGCAGAAGAAGAAAAAACGTGTACCAGTTGATATAGTGAAAGGAAATTGAGAAATAATTTCGATAGACGACACTATTATTTGATTCCATTTTCCACCTCTCCACATACTCTTAGTCTCGCTAAGGCCTTTGGGTCTTATGGTCCTAGGCTGTATCTAGCCCGTAAGAGTTAAATACCCCCATCATCTACCGCTATTGTTGTGTAAACTCAATTAAGAGCTTAGTTTTGGCATTTACATACAAATATCCGCTCCCTTCTAATAAAATCTTATAAACTATGAAGGTTTTACCTTTTATTACGTCTTTAAAATCAAATTTGGGGTATGATCCATCTTACTGACTACTGTCTTTTATCTAGGGAAGGCGGCAACCGAGAATACATGAGGCTGATGGGGAGGTTGTCAAATGGACGGGCTGCCATTCTCATTATAGTTGTTTTACTTCTGCCGGAGGCAAATGATCCATTCGCAAATAATAATAATCGCTCAGTTACTGCAGTCGATGAGAAATCCTTTTAACATTTTTCGATTACATTTTCTATCAAAAACTTCTAGGCTCTCGACCGGCTGGCGATCTTGGAGGTTGCCACAGCAGACGCCCGAGCCGAAGCCCAGGAGCACTCAGCGAAGATGGACATCATCATCCGGGACATGCGAGCGTTGACCAAGTCCTACCACAAGTTGAGGAGTGAATTAGCTGACTTCCAGACCAGAGTCAGCTTCGACAGGTTCGAGGCTGGTAGCGATAATGGTAAGCATCTTCTTAAAGTCGTATATCTCCATGCAAAAAGCGAAAGGGACTCGCGGCAATATTTGATAATGTTGGTGCAATTTTTTGGACGAGATAAAATCCTATACATCGATGAACGCCGGCTGCACACACGAGAAAGTGTCACGTTGCATGTGCAAGCAATAGAGAGGCAGCATCAGCCTTACCGTTCGGCTTGTAGTTGTTGTGACGCAACTATCTCTCTTCCACCGTTATCATGTAAACTTATCGTCCGTAAACCGACTTTACAGACAACCAATTTCTTTTTTATATATAATTAGGCTTACTCTTGCCCTTAGACTAACCAAGCATAGCTAAAGCTCATTAAAGTCTATGTATTATCATCATCAGGTCTTTATAGTCTCCACTACAGGAGCACGACCCTCTCTGTACTACTAGAGCCATACTTGGCCAGAGTAGCCAGAGGACTTGGCCTACACTCTCCACGCTGGCCAAACGGGTTGGAGAGGTCTCTCTGATGTGTATAAGCTTTGTTCAACTTGTATTTCCTAAGTCGCCTTCTACGACATCCACGGGAAGACTTGGAGTGGTCCTATTCTACTCTGCCGGGTACCACACGGCTCAAATCTATGTATGCACGTTCTTATTCAATTGTCTAACTTTCACGGTTCATGAGATACAGCCTGGTGAGAGACGGACATACAGACGGACAGCGGAGCGATATTAATAGGGTCCCGTTTTTACCCTTTGGGTACTCTAAAAACTAACTTGAACCTAACCTAACTTCTTTTCTGCCATCAGTCGTTCCGGTAGGTCATAAAAAAAAACTAACTTGAAGTTCAAGTTAGTTTTTTAGGTTCAGGTCTTGAACCTAACTTCATTTCTGCCCTTACTCGTTCCAGGTGGGAAGCCAAAGCTTATTCAAATGTTTTCTCTTCTGCCCCAATTGTATAATCTTGCTGCCCAAATAATTATTTTACGGCCCGACTATTTATTTTCCGGCGTGACTGTTTATTTTGCAGGCACATAATGATACAAGCTGCCTGCTTATGTTTAAATTACTGACCATTATCATGATTGTTTACTGAACAAGAATTGCAGCCACTGACCTCCATATAATACAATGTATATAACTATAGAGGTCAGTGTTTGCAGCTTTATTTTTATTATTGCTAACAAAATATTTGTACGCTCGTCAAATGGTTTATAGGCTTTTTTTTTTGCTAACTATATCTTAGAATAGCATACCAATTAATTACTTTTCCATTTTTAAATGATCACATAAGACGTCAGTACTAAATGCCAAACGAACAAAAAGTTACGTCCCCTGAACTTGACACTTCCCTGCAGTATACAGAAAAGACTCCCGACTTTACAGAAAAACGTACCTAATAATCAGCGAACATATCATAATAATATTTCTTTTTCAGGTCATTTCTTATGGAGAATAGACCAGTTCACGGCGAGAATGAGAGATGCGAAAGAAAACGATACAGTCATCACAAGCCCACACTTTCGAACTAGTAAATATGGATACACTTTGAAGGTGGGTACACTGATTTAAGAAATATTTATACTGGTTCTTGAAAAGCGCATTTTTTTTTAAATCTATGTTGAAAAGTGACTACGACGATCGAGCTGGTTAAGTCGGAAGAAAAGTGAATGCGGTCGGAACCTTTTTTTTTAAATGTAGGTAATATTTGACGGTGGTGCGACGGGGCTGCTGTGTTGCCGACAATCTGTATCAATAAATTTTCATGGAAAATGTATGTCGGATTTATCCGACGTTCGCGGTCAAAGGGTTAAAGATACCTGTAAACACGCCTTTTGAAGGACCCCACGTTATAGCACACAAGGATAACCACGAGGGGGCGCCCCACCCTGCAACACCAGAGTTACCGACCCTGAACAAATATTTTCACGCCCTTTCTAAAGAACCCAAAATGATGACCAAATCCTATAAAACTTCTCCCATTTCCAGGCGGAAGTAAACCTCAACGGCATCGGAAGATGGAAGGGTCGCCACATAACCTGCACGGTGCGACTAGTCGGAGGGCCTTACGACTCGCTTCTGGAGTGGCCCTGCGACTTTACCGTCAGCATCGCCTTGAAAGACCAGCCCAACAACAGGAGTCAAGTTAGTCCTTGTTGTATATTCGTTAAATAAGTTATAGGTAAGTATGACCATTGTTCTGAGGTATGACCACAGTGGTATTATCTTTGACGTTTCCTCGACGTTTCATACAAACTAGAGTTGCGTTGCAACATACACAGAAAGCGTTAACACAGATATACATACTACAACGAATAATAAAAACATTTTTGGTTATTAAATTTCTGAGTTAAATTTATTTGAATCATATTTTTATTATTGACACAAATGCGTAATATCTATTCTGACCCTTTAACACATTTCAATTAATGTAGTTAACTAGCAGTGGACCTACTGCCATCTAACGACGTCTTTTGGAACTAAGCTTGCCAGAGCCTTTGCCATAGCGCGAGCCGACGGACAAGATATTATTATATTCGTGTAGAATTATAAATCCATGGCATGTGGCACATATTTTTTTTTTTTAATCTATGATGTGGCATGACATTAATACATAGAAAATATGGCCAGCGGACTCGCGATAGCCAACATAGCAAAAATAATTTGGCACAATGAAGAGAGCAGTCAAATCAATATTCGAATTTCCTTAGGCCAGTTATTAAGCGTATGGTCTGATTAAGATTATGAGTGGCAATTATTGTCACTACGGGACATACAGCGATTATGAGGAAATAATCAATTACAGTAAGTCCGGTGGTGACAAAAATATTAGTGATTGTGACCGCGAAAGCTTAAAATCGAAAATGGGTGGGAAATAGCTCAGCTTGGAGAAAAATTATACTAAGTCTGAATAAATTAATAAATATGAATAGACAAATCACACAGATTAAGCTAGCCCCAAAGTAAGTTAGAGGACTTTTCATATGGGATACGATACTATATTTTATAAGAAATACATGCCTATTTAGATAAAAATCCAAGACCCAGATCAATTTGAAAAATATCACTTTCCATCTTGACTTGACCGGGGATCGAACCCAAGACTTTCTGTGTAAGACCCTGGCATGATGACAACTAGGCCACAGAGGTCGTCAAAGTTTGAATGGACAACCTTATCTAATTATGAATTATTCCAAGCAATCCATAGATATTAATAAATCCCATTATGTTCCACAGGCAATGGACATAGTGAAAAGCCTACAAGTCCGCCGGAAGACGTCCCCCAGTCAGGATTACGACACCGAGGACGAGCGGACCAAGTCCACCGAGGCGCTGGACAAGACTGTAGTCCAAATGAAGAGGCAATACGTGTTCTACCCGCACACGAGTTTGGATAAGCTGGAGTATGTGAGGAATGACGTCATGTTTCTTGAATTCTTTGTCCAACAATAACCGTTTTTGTGTTGAGATGTAGCTTCGCATCAAGAAGAGCTGCGACGAGGTGATGCTAAATAAATTTAACAGAATCCTAACTAATATTATTAATGCGAAAGTGAGTTTGTTAGAATTTCGGCGGACTGCACGGCTTTTGTTTTGGATTGTTTTGCAAATTGTTGTGGCTTTATAATGTGAAATCGGTGATTACACCGATTTCATTTGGTGTTATAAATGTATATAATCCATGTTTATGAACAATGTTAAGTGAGATATTTACTTAGCTTAGGTTGTCCACCTCGTTGCATCGTCTGTGATTCATCTGTCCGTAGAATCAACGAAATGAACTACACCATCATATCGTTGATTAACAAGACTAAGAAATCCCGATGAACTTCATTATACTTGATACTGGCTAAGTACGTTATGCCTGAAGGCCATAAATAAAAAATAAAAAAATTCACCTCCTCCTTTTTAAAGTCGGTTAAAAACTGGCAAGGCACAGCTTGAAGTGACTATTTGGCCAATCCACTACCCTTTATATGCCCTTTTGACAGTACTAGCTAAATCATTTAAAAAAGGCAAGTTACAATGAATGTGTTTTGAACTCAGAACAATGTTTTGAATATTTTATTGTGTTGTATTAGAAGTAGGTACGCTCTCGGAGTAAAATATACTTGATATATTCATAATTTTATACGTAATTTTAATATATGAATGTAACTTTACCTTTTTGAGTATTATACAAACAATATATTATTCTAAGTTTCATAAATAAAACTCATAATAAATGTATAAATATTTTTTTTATTTCACATTCAATACGGGAAGTGTCTCATTGAATGAGAGCATACTTAGACATTAATATGTAGTCGCTACACATAAATACGATACAGGTTAAATACATTAATCACATATCAACAACCCGACCTTTCAAGTTTGCTGATCCGAAGAATATTCTTTCATCAACCACATGCATCGCATCAAATTTAGACAAAAACAACTCGCTCCAAGCTATACTAACTCAACCATAAGTTGTTTGCTTACTGTCAACCCTTACTAGAGAATAACATTATTTATTAGAGGATAATTCCAGCGATACCCACAAATTGTCCAACTTATAAGCGAATTAAATAGAGCTCAATTTAGATGTTATTTCCATACTGCCCCGCTTTCGTTATAAAACCACATTGCAGATAAACTACACTGAAAGACCTCCTGTGGGCAACATTTTTATATATCCAGATGTGTTCGTCCAGTTATTATGCATGATATCATTCAATAATACTCTTATTTTACTCTCTTCCATGCTGGTCTGGGAGAAAAGAAAAAACGTAGAATGTACCAACTGCTTCTCTTCCCGCGCAGATCGTAAAAGCCGATCGAGGGAATGTGATCGAATAGCAACCCATCACTATTTTGATTCCGCTTTCCACCTAATGCCCACCAACATGCTAAACGTGGCCTTCAGGTCTTATAGACCTAGGCTCTGTCTACCTCGTAAGGGAAAAAGACGTGATACTATGTACGTATACTCTTATTTTCCTTGTTATCTAGATCGTGAACTACGCTAGCAAGATATCTTGGCTTCAAAACAGGTTTCAATTCTCATTAGGAAAGTATTTTCAGCTTTGTTTAAATGGAAACAAGTTTGTAAATTATGGCCGACGGGGGCCGACACAGATCGCCCGCTTGTGGGTGTATTGACAAAACGAATAAGCAGCTCGAAACGACAAACTGAAAGCGAATTTGTTTACGTTATCAAATTTATCTTTGGAAGACAGTGAAATACACGATACAAACTCCCGCCGCGGATGGCGCGACTGCGTCGGACTGCGTATTATAAGAATAATGACATATTTAAGTAAATTACATTTTTAATACTGGGTGGCGCAAAAGTACTGGCACTAAAGAAAATACTTTTATTTTTTTTATATGACATTTTCTGTCATTCTGTTTTTGAAAATTGTGTAGTGAACAAATGTAAAATACACTGAAAATAAACATGGACCGTTTTACTCCCCAAGAACGTGGAATAATTGTGTCAATGTTCTTACGGAATAATTCATCAGTGATAAGAACACAACGTGAATTTCGTCGACGATTTCACCACCGTCCGGCACCGATTGCCCGATCTGACCAGTCCAGACTTCTTTCTTTGGGGTTTTTTGAAATCTCGGGTGTATGTGAACAAGCCACAGACTCTCGCAGCTCTAAAAGAAAACATTCGTCAAGAAATAACGAACATATCGCAGGAAGTGTTACGGCAAGTTATGCAAAATGTCATAAATAGGGCTCAAATGTGTATCAACTCTGGAGGTCACCATTTAAAAGACATCATCTTTAAATCCTAATGGTACGAAATTTAATGGCACAAATATACATTTAAAAAAACCTAAATCTAGTTTTCTAATTTAGAAAAAATGTTATAGCTGAACCAAATAGGGTCTTTACTTTTGCGCCACCCAGTATATAATTATTAGCAATTGAATCTTAATATTTCGGGTTTTTATTTTTATTTTATCAAACTAATATTTTCACATGTTTAATTAAGAGCGAAATAGGCTAAGGGACTTTCTGTTATATTCTAAGAACAATTGTACTCTATTTTAAATGAAATAAATATCATTATTATTATTCCATGATCGATCACCCGGTAATACAGCGACGGCCTAAAACGCTCCGAGTATTTCTCATCATCAAAACTTGCTTCGAAGACATAGCAACGGTGTGATAAATTGAACAATCACAGACCAGAAAACTTGAATGGTAAGGGTTTTACATAAAATAACACAGTTTTGTTACGTATAAGAATACAAAAACATTTTATAATAATTAAAAGGTAGAAGACAAATTTTGGATATTAATTATACCTGTAAGTTCTATAAAAGCGAATGTTTTTTTTAATCCAGTTTCTCACTCTCTTATCGGAGAAAAGGATCTCATCAGTGAGCAATGTGTACGAGAATTTTCTTGTTTATATTATATATATAAGGAATGCTTAGAAATGTGAACATACTCTTTTAAAATTAAGAAATAAAATATGGTAAAAAAATATCAAGAGCTTCTATGTACGACTTAAGGTCGCAGGTTCAAATCCCGCCCGCTTGTTTTCTCACTATATTTTATTTCTTAATCTATCAAAAATATATCGAAATAGCATTGTGAATGCAAAAATATAATACTTAAAAATAAGTGTGTACCTATTAAGTACGCTGTAGATAATTTTGTATCATCAGTAGAGGTGGCCGTTAAAACAAGAACATCTTATTTTAACTTTTTAAAGCGAATGATAAATTATCTTTCATATAACCGACTTCCATCAAAATACTGAAACGATTTTGATGAAATTTAAATGGGATCAATTTAAAAGCAAACCCATCCAATTTTTTTTAATTGGTTTATACATGAAGGAGTTATGCGGTAATAAGCATTTAAAAAATTAAACGAATTTATAACCTCCTATTTATGAAGTTAGTCAAAAAGCAAAAAAACGCGCCATCTATCAGTTTTCAATAAAATTACTTGCAAGCAATGAAATTCAAATGCGTTCCGAAATAGTATTATTGACGTTATCCAGACTTCAGAAACATACAAGAAAAAATAATATCCAAATATTGCCTAAACCTGTATAATATGGAGGACATAAATTGCACAAAGTTTTAAACATGGAGATTATTTGAGTTTGTAATATGGACACCAAACATACATACAACGCTACTCAGAAAGCGTATAACAAGTCGAAAGGTCCCATACTACTCATCAGCACGAAGAACAAGTGAAGAATTCGGCGTGGTGATTCAAAGTCACGGTGGTGTAGTTGGTAGCACACTTAGAACGTAAACCTAAGGAAAAGTGGCTTCAAATCCCACCTGTGGCCGAGTTCTTTTTGTTTTAAAAAGAGAAGGGTTGTCCTGCTGGCCTACATATGATAAAATGCAACAAAGCATTTTTTACTGAGGTGGGTACAAAAACATCAAATGCAAGGGGGAACTATCATAAATTGCATAAAACTTACAACTTTAAATAGCAAGCAATTGCCTTGTATTTTGTATTCTGTGATTTTTATTGCAGCTTTTTTTACACGATGACCTAAAAAGGGAGTGCTATGTGTCCAGAGTTCCAATTGTGTAAGTATGTATCCGAGTTTTTAATTCCACCATAACTTCTAAATGGGACCATCCCAAGTGACATAGGCTGTTTTTTTAGCAGGACAGTCGTGTTTTTATTTTTATTTTGACAAACACCCGGAGCAAATTACAAAAAAAAACAAATATCGCATAAAAGCAACCAACTCTTTCAAACTGATCCTAGCAGCAGGATTTTTTATCTTAGAAAATGATTCCATAAAAAAAGTTGTTCAGTGACAAGTACAATGAGCTCACCCTAGACTTAGCATCCCCTGTCCGCGTAGCGTTGTTTATTCGACATACAGAGTAATAATCGTTGTATATGGACACCAAACATTCAGATATATTGTATATGAATAGTTCGACATCAAACATTTCACATTTAGACTTGATCTTGATAAATAGGAATAGTTGGACACCAAACATTGATTTAGGATATATAGAGTTGTTCGCTAAAACTTACGCCATTTTCGCGGAGTTATTCATCAGAAACAGGAGATTAATGTATACCGCGTGATTTTAAAACTGAAATATACTGAAAGCCTGGATACATAATCTCTAATGGAATACAGAATTGCAAGAAAAAAGGGTGAAAAACAAAAAAAATACCTTCCATAGAAATTCGCCTACCTTATCGGCAACTTTGTATCGGAAGCCTAATTTTTTCCGTTTTCCCTCTCTTTTCTTGCAATTCTATACTTCATTAGGGATTCTGATTCCAGGATTTTAGCATAGTTCAGATGTTCAAAATTACGCGGTATATAGCCCGACCAAATGTATAAAATACTTATCCAGGCGGCGCAAAATTATCTTTAGTTAGCAACACACTGTATAGTAACAACAAAAATTTAAGAATTAGGCGCCACGCACAGTCAACGTCAGAATTTAACAACAATCGACAGATGACATTATTGATGTCTTGATTTGTTGGCAATTGAAGAAATTAGTATCTATATTTTTATGCGTGGTCTTTTTTATATATTTGGTTGGTCTTTATACAGCGTAATTTTGAACCCCAAATTTTAATATAGCTAGGCTATATTAAAATCCCTAATGGAATATAGAATTGTAAAAAAATAAGGTAAAAAACAAAAAATAAATTTAACCTATCATGGAAATTAGTCCAGCTGATCGGCGACTTTGTATGGGAAACCTAATTTTCTTTTTCGTTTTTCACCTATTTTTCTTGCAATTCTGTGTTCCATTAGGTATTCTGATTTCCAGATTTCAATATAGGTAGGGGGTTCAAAATCATGTTGTATAAGTCTCATTGTTCGGGCCATGCCAATGGATCAGCGCTCATGGTTAGATGTAAAAAAATTAGACTTAGATTTTTTCGGGATTAAATAAATACATGAAATTGCAGTTAGTTTGCTTTGCAGTAAAAGTGGCAACAATTATAGTTGGGTTAAAAAAAAACATTTACATCCTAATTTTAACATTTCAATGCATGTGATTTTTTTACAAAATGTCAAAATTGCAGATCAAACAAATTGCGTCCCGCATTCACATTGAAAATGCATCCATCACATATATAAGGCATGTCATTTTTTCTCAAAAATGACAAAATTGAAGATTAAACAGATCGGTATTGGCATTGGCAAAGCATCCATGACATATATTTGCGCTTTTGCTCTTTATGTTCTACAGATATATCGTGGAAATACCAGTTTTGATAAATTTCCTTAAAAATCCAAGTAAGTATTAGCGAACGCCCAAAAAGTACTTGTTTTTTTTTTTATTATAGATATAGAATAGGTTGACATCGAACATGCAGATTTTGAGATACAGAAAGGGACTTGCTGGCTATTTTAAACTATCATTATCAACTATAGTGTGTGCAAAACGCAGGGCGAAATATTGTAAACAAATGCTCATAGAAATGTTGTCATTAAAAAAATAGAAGTTGATTAATAATAAAAACAAAAAAATCGCAGGATTAAGACATTGACACCGCGTCTCCACGCGAATCAAGCTTTTGTTAAACAAATTTAAAATGCTGTGTCCGCCTAACACAAATACAGAATTTCAGTAAGTTAACTTACCTTGCCAGGCCTGTCTCACTCCTCGTTTCAGTATCGAAAACATATCTACGCGCGGCGAGCCCTTCGAAGCGGTAAAACCGAGCAAATCTAGTGGAACGACGCGCGTTTGGTTGGTTTGGCGCGACATGCGTTCCACTTCATTGAATTATGAATCGTTTGTTCAGAGCTATAAGAATGAAATTGGCTTGCAAAAAATTCTGTAGATTTCTAAACGAAAAGATGCTACGTCTGACGCGAGCAAAATTTAACCATACCGCTAACTACATTGAGTTGATATCTCTTTGAATACCTTTGCAAGTGCGATTCTGTACGTAAGTATTAGTACTTTTTCCGTGTTATTACTTCACGTAGCTACGTGTCATTGACCTTAATAGAATCAACACTGAGTTTACTAAACAACTTAGGCCGGAGGACCTGACAAATGAACAACTGATTCAGCCGAAACAACGGTTAAACCCATAAAGCACGAGAAACACAGACACAATGGATTTTCTATTGTTACGTGGCCCAATCGGCCCGCTTGGTGGTTGAGAGGTCAACATGCCTTCAGTGGTCCGGTGGAGCCATTGACACAGATATGGCGCTTCATACAAGCAGATTAATATTTATGCCTAACACTACTACAAACGAAACTTTACATCCGTGCACACGTCAATGTGTGAGATAACAATCAGGGTTGCCACTGTAAAATGAATTAAAGTACAAATGTACGTATAACAGACGTCGCGTAACGTGCGACTAGCAACAGTAGCAGCTAACCCTGTTTTTCAAAGCTAACAAAAACACCCGAGAACGGGGGAGGGGTGCGGGACCGGCTTATTGTGGGGGACGCTGCAAGTTTCCTTTATGTATGTTAGTACTACGTTTAAGTCGCCCCGGCATTGTTCCATGGCAGAAAATAGCGCAACCTACCGCCAACTTAAAACGAATTAAAACATTAAAAAAATACATAAGATTTTAAATCCTAAAACACCGGGACTCATAACAGTTGTACGGCGCGGCGCTACAGCGAACTCCAGACATGGCGCGATCGTAACAGCCAATAGCGAACGGATCTTTTCGCGCCATAAAAAAAATGATTTCTGGTGGTAATACTGTACTTATATTAATTATGTGCGATTAATATTTTATGGCACGAATTTTCATGTGAATATCATCGGGCCTCTCCCTATTGGATCACATGCCTTACATAATTTGTTTACAATGTTCCGCCCGCTACTATCTATTCCGTTAATATCTAACATATCTTATCAATAAGGGGACATTTTTGAAGCGAGTCACACTCGCTCGATTCCAAAATGGCAGGACTGGCACTAACATCGAGTTTGACACTCATCCATTACATATCAGCACAACAGACAATTCATATATTTAACGGCATTTCCCACGACGCTTCTCAAAATTATACAACTCTTCAACGATATTTTACATACTTCAATTGTTATACATTTAAATTGAATCACCTTATACTGTATTATCGCATTTTTTACATTATTATAACCATTGAATTAGAAAAATAATTGGAAGCGTAACTCTCATACGACTAACGATTTAATATCAGTCCCATTTACGCAAACAAACTTAACTCAAATCACAACGAAAAACTTACACACTCATAGACGAAGCTAGTTTGCGATTGGCCGCGTCCAGGTCACGGGGCCATTCCTTAAGATTTCGCCGATGTTCCCAAAAAATATGTCGTTAAATGCTTTTATCGACGCGTCCTTCCGTCATGGAGCACACTAGTTTGCGAAAAATAATAATAACGTTTATTGACAGTTTTCTTTTTTTACATTATAATGTGTGTACAATAATAACATAGGTAAGTATATAGCCTATGGTACCAGCTTTTCCAAATACGTCCGATTATTCAACTACCCACCATCGAACTAGGAATGAACCTGTATCTCGAGTGGTGGGGAGCATCATAAAGGATTCAAAGGCGAGACTGGCTTATAAATATCATGTAAAGAAAAATAACAAATGAAAGCACTATACTATGGTCACTATGATTCCCAAACTAGTTTATAATACTGTATTTTGGGAATCAATTACATTACTAGAATGGATAAATTCCATATCAATGTCTCTCTCCCGTCCGTAAATACTCCTCTCTGTACTCATTTATGTATGTATTTCTATGTATAGTAATTGTGTGTGTTCGTCATGTTTTGTGTGTGTAAGGTGTGTTGAGTATTTGTAATTGTATGTGCAAATGTGCTAATAGTGTGTATTTGATCAGATTTTGTTATCTGGTAGGTATGTTAATATATATATATATATATATATACATATATATATATATATACATATACAATGCATATATATATATATATACATTTAAATATATCATGTCAGGAGATTCTCAGTTTCTGTGTAATTGAGTGTTTTCAGCCATTTTTGAATTATAATTTTAGTTTTCCGCTTAGTATAGCGATAAATGTCTAGTATTTTATTAACTTTATTATAAATTATGCTGCTAAATACTTTAAAGTGCCGACTTGCAAAAGTAGTCCTGTGACGTTGGATAGAGCATACACGATCTGATCTTCGTTTGCGGTTTCTTAACGTAGGATCATAGGGGACTTGTGTGTGTTTGCGAAGCACAGTCCTCATGATGTACAGTTGTCTCACTGTTAAGACCATTGTATCTGTATAAAGTTGTGAAGTGGGATACCTAAAAGGCTTATTGGTCATGACTTTGAGTACCGCTCTCTGTGCTCTCTCTAAAGGCAGTATTGTGGTCATAGCTGCTCCACCCCATGCTGATATACAGTATGAAAGTAACGATTGGCACAAAGAAAAATATACTACTTTAAGGGTTGTTAAGTCAGCACAAGAGTTAAGGTTTTTAAAAACGTATATTAACTTCCTTATCTTTGGTATTAGAGCTTTTATATGTTGGTTCCATTTTAAATGCTGGTCTATGTGTACGCCCAGATATTTTACGGTGTGCGCCCTTGTTATGGTTAAGCACTTGCAAGTTTCGCCGCAACAAGTGTGAGCTTTAATACCGACATACTCTTGTTTGGGAAGCGTTGATGCGTTTATAGTAAAAGTTACGTAATTCGTTTTTTGTACATTAAGTGTAAGTAAATTTAAATCTAGCCAAGACAGAACGGAAGAAAGAGCATTTTCAGCGAGCTGGAAGGTGTTGTCCCAGTTAGAACCTCTTACTATCAGCGCAGTGTCGTCAGCATATGCGAGGATTTCACACTGAGGAATTGTTAGTTTACACATGTCATTAATATATATGATAAAGAGCGTAGGGCCGAGGATAGAGCCTTGTGGTACTCCAAAAACTAATTTCTCTTCGTCACTTACAATATTTCCAATTTTAACACGTTGACTGCGATTTTGTAAATAATCTCTAAATATTGCCAGAGGAAGTCCACGTATTCCTACACTTTGTAATTTTTCCAATAGCAATGGGATTGAAACGGTGTCAAATGCCTTAGCGAAGTCCAAGAACAAGCCGATACATTTTTCTTTTTTATCAAGACTTTCAACAATCGTTTCAAGTAAAGAACTGACTGCATCCTCTGTACTGAGACCCTTCCTGAAGCCATACTGATTTTTAGCTATTATATTTTTTGTTTCCAGATATTGTACCAGTCTTTTGTTTAAAACCTTTTCTAATATTTTTGATAGAGCAGTTAAAATTGATATGGGCCTATAATTTGTAACATCTTCTTTGTTGCCCGACTTAAATATCGGATGTACTATGGCTTTCTTAAAGGCTTCAGGAAAGATTCCAGTTGATATAGCTAATTGGCATATGCAAGTAAGTATTGGCACAAAAACTTGTCGTGAGTCTTTTATGACACGAGCCGAGATTCCATCCCAACCAACAGCACAGTCGCTGCGAAGGTCTCTAATCAATAGGTCTATTTCGCATTCGTCTACTTCATAGAACGCCATCGAGTCACATTCAGAATGAGACTTGAAGGCCCCTGTCATAGAAGACCGTCTACTTTGTATAGAGTGTGCTAAGTTTCTACCAATATCCACAAAGTATCTGTTGACCTGATTAACTGACACATTTTGGTTTTTATTAAGATTTAATAAGGATTTTGAATCTGAGGTGGATGGCCTAATGTTTGCAATAGATTTAATAGCACTCCAGGTTGTCTTAGGATTGTGTTTTGAGTTATGTATTAGTTGTTTATGATATGTATTCTTTGCGTTTTTGAGCAGCTTATTTATAAAATTCCTATATCTTGTATATGTTAGCTTTAGTATAACGTTATTAGGGTCTCGTTTCAGACGCCCGTGCATTTGATCGCGATTTCGGATACAACGTAAAAGTCCCGGTGTTATCCAGGTCATCAAATTTAATTTACGTCGCGTTACTTTAACTGTGTGTGTGTTCCTTCTGATTATGTTTGAAATTGTGCTTACTAAATGGTTAGTAGCAATGTTGACGTCGTGTGTCGAAAGGATAGGAGAGAAATCGGTGTCCATAATATTTTTGTGAATAGTTTCATAATCTACCTTAGTGTATGTATTAACTTTATCCCTAGGTTTTTTATTTAAATTTGCTAGTAAAACAGTAGGCAAATGATCCGTCAAAAACGTGTCGAGAACTAAAGTAGTAGAGAGCAATCTTGATCTCAGCATTACGTGATCGTAGCACTTGTGACCTCTGGTTATAAACGTGTGACCAGGTAGGAGACCATGAGACGCGTTTAAGTTTAAGTAAGCTTCAGCGTCGGTATCAACGCTATCTTTCTTGATGTCTATGTTCATATCTCCTATTAGACTGAGTACTTGAAAATTAGATAATGACATAAGTAGTTTGTTCAAACTATTCAAAAAGACATCAGCTTCACGAAAAGACGGAGAACGATAAAACGCTGCCACCGCAAACTCATTTTCGATCTCACAGACTAGACAATTAGCCTCGCTAATGCATTCAGGCTCATATGTCTTACAATTAAGGTGGTCTTTAACATACATCACGATTCCACTGTTTTGGTTGGCATTCTTTAACGTATTATATCTATTGTAGCCATTAATCACTGGCAAAAGGGGTGCTTTAGATAACCAACACTCTGTAAGAATGATTATATCGGATGGTATGTTCATACGTACTAAAAGTGTTTGGAACATGTCAAAGTTGTGATTGATGCTGCGGATATTTAAGTGAACAACAGTTAAGATTTTGCTATCGCGTTGTAAGTATTTAGCACAGTCTTCCGGGGGACATACAAAAGCACGCGAGGTACTAATTTCCTCCAATTCCATGGTTACAGTACTAAAATTATCTATAATCATAATAATGATTTAGGTAAAGAAGAAAGTTAAAGATAATTGATGGAGAATCAGAGGACTCAGACCTCGCCATGTCTGCCAGAAGAGCGCTAAAATCATTTTGAAACGCTATGATATTCGCAACGAACATATACAAGTATTTTATGAGATATGAGGTAGTGGTAAAGCTTCTGTATTTAATTTTATGTGACTGTGTGTTTATTGTGGAAGTTGTGACGTATGAGTGAGAGTATTGCGTATTAAGTAGTGTAGAGTAGGAGACATTGCTTATCAGAATATATATAAAATGGTAATGACAAAAAATTAATTTAATTTTTTCTACATCTAATTTGACATGTCGGCTATGATATCGCCATACAAAACAAAACATTTTTATATAAGGAATGATTGCTATCAATAAGCAGACAATGGCATAAAAATTCTCAGTGCCGGGGTACACTCATTGTGGTTCGATAGCTCTAAGAGCCGCCTCGGAGTCAACTCTTATTACTTTTGACTGTTCATTTTTGCGAATATAAATTTTATTGTTAGCTGCCCAACAGAACTTGTAGTTATGTGCTCTTGCGAAGTCACGGCATTGAAAAAATAACTTTCGACCACTACCTGGAATGTACTCGGACACATAAATTGGATAGCTTTTTCCCGCAATACCTATCAATGAAGAATTAAGTTTATCTTCCTTAGCACGGGAGTCGTTGAATTTCCGTATTGCTGACAGGAAGTTAATTTTGTGGGACACATTGGAAAACTCGGCAACAATAGTCTTGGGCTTGCCAGGTTTTGCTGGAAGGCGGTACACGTCCCGGATGTTGGAGGGCTGTGTGTTGATTCCCGCCAATGTCCCAGTCTTTATTATGTAAGTATATAGGTCATCAGCGGTCTCGTTTGCATCAAAGGGGACATTACGTATTTCAATAGCTGATGGACGAGAACTCATCTGCAAGTCGCTAAATTGTGTCTCTATTATTTGAATATTATTAACCAGTTTTTGACGCTCATTTTCCATTTTGTCTATCCTGGCAGACATTTTCTCTTGGCTCACACTCAACGCTTCTACTTTATTCATTATGTCTGAATTGGTTTTTTGGATTTGTACATTTTGTCGCTTTATCTCACCCATTTCATCACATACTTTCTTATATAAAGCAGTTTGATTTTTTTGGAGTGTTTCCATCATAATTCTCATGCTTCGCATTTCTTGTTGGAGGTCACACGATTCATTGCCCGGGGAAGATGACTCTGCACGAAAACGCTTACAGCGAGTTGTGATGTTATCCTCGGGAACATCGTTTTTTGAAAGGCTTGATATATCCGGGTCGGACTGTGACATCATAGGAGTAGATGGAGGGGTTCTTTTAAGCGGCATAATATCTTTGAAAGGCCAAGCTCCTTATAAATGGTTCCTATGAGACAAAGTTAGCAATGGGTCCTATTACGCAATACCAGTGTAGCGGCAGAACACAGGCGACAGCTATACGGGTGTCGTGGGCAGCGTGATGCAAGTGATGCGAGTGCTGCGTGCGCAGCCGCAATAACGTAGGTCGTCGTTTCGTAGCAAAAAGTAAGCGGCAGTTGGCTGGTGGGGCAAGCCGGCTCCCTCTACTCGCTTAGATCGGCGTCGTAGCTCACGCCGCGGTTCGTAGCACTGACCCGCCGTCTCGTAGCTACTTCGTAGGCGATGAATGTGCAAACAGAGAGAGACAAAAATATATACCTTGTTTAGTCTTGCGGTTGTGAAGTATGTCCCCGCGCTAGCTTCTCCGTTCCGCCGGCGCCCACAGCGAGGATAATTTCCTATGTGTATGTACTCAATAATCACCTTAATTCACAGCGATAATATATGCAAAAATATTACTTTTCGGATGCACTTTTAGTACGCAATTTAGTAAGGAGCGCGTGGCACGTCTGCTTATGACCAGTTGTTGGACGAAAGCGAATATACTTTTTAAGCCCCGCCCACTTTGATCTACTTTGCGTGGTGTCAGGTTTTGAGCGCAATGCTGCTTCCATAGTTTTTCTAGTTCAATGACGTTACGTCTAACGTTTACATTTGTCTTTTATGTTATTCTAAACGATCGTAGTCTTGAATTATTCTCATACTTTGTCTATTCTTCTTCTGTTTTCTCTTTAGACATATCGACGAAATTTATACCATTTATGGCTGTCGATCTTCTTGAGTGTAGGCACTAAACCTTGCTTTAAAAGGTCACCCAGTTATCACCTCTGAGTTCACACCACACCACCCTTTTTTAAGGGGTCGCTCAACCCGTATAAATAAACAACTTTTTCTATGGAACCACAGATGGGAAATAAAGAAATTTGATATTTGCATACAAATTGCCAGGCCAGCCGAACAGTTTTGTATGGAAATGTCGATTGCTTTTTGTGTCCACAGCAAAATGTTCATTTTGTCTGTCATCCCTTCAAAGGAATGTAGGTAGTAAATGTACAGAACTTTCAAATACATCTTTTTTGAGTAGCGTCGTGGACGAAGCCTAACACCGATGTAAATAGACATCAAGGCATAATGGCACTATGCTAAGTTACACCTAGGGTTATTGCTTAATACATTGATGATATTGCTTTCGTATTGGAAAAGATTTATATTGTTGAAAAATGCAATCATTGTAAATGAGGACATATCGACGAGACAGGACGCTATATTATATTCATCAACCTGACCGGAAAAATGCTCTACACGTCAGTGTAAACCCCATCAGAATCGTCATAAGTTAGGTAGATAAGCTTGTTCAAACATACAAATAACTACAGTGTAAACTATGATTCATTTATGGTATGACACTTAATAGTCAGTGACGTTCCATTTACAATGTTTTAATCATGAAAGAACTTCTTAATGTGTGTCATCTTATTTCTCATACTTAGTAACATACTATAAGGTTCAATATGCGCTGTTCACTCTCTAACTGTCGCTTTGTATAAACTGCAATTCGTTAAACACAAAGATTTATTTAGAAAATAGGCCTTCTCATGCACTTTTTCACATCACATTTAAAAGAAAACTTATTAAATTATATTCAAATTATTAATTATTGTTCGAAAGTTGACGTGAAAAAGTGTCTGAAAAGGCCTATTTTCTGAATAAATCTTTGAATCTTTGAAAGCTACAAACTACTAGCGTTTCGTAACCACTGCAGAGAATAAGGCGCCAAAAGAAACTCTTTTTAACAGTATTAGTTCACAAAACCTGCCTAGTGGCGCCTCTGATACATTTACATACATTTCAACTTTGCCCTAGCGTCGTATCTCGTCTTCTATGCGTATTACCTGTGTGTAAGACTAGAATATTTTTGAAATAACAAATTGACACATACAACGACCGAGTTGATAATTTAAAATATCAATGGGTCTGAAATGGACATAAAAATAACCTACAGAAACATTTAACAGATTTTAGGCTTTTTTTATAATATTAATGGATATCAAATAAACATAAAGACAGACATTTAGACAAGTATACTTGATTTCATTTATGATCATTTTTGGTTACACTTACATTTTTAAACGAGTACCACCCTTCTGTCTCTTCTATTTTACAGCTAGATTCTTTTCGATGGTTTTATGAGCCAAAGGGATAAGTCAGACTACTAGCGGTCTGAATTTTAAAAATTCTTCAAATTGATTTTAAACGGAATTCAAATGTGAGTGTAACCCAAAATTTTCACGTATATCTCACGTTTTTACATTCTGTACCAGATCATTCCAAATTCTCTGTTGCATCCTCCGATCGGCTAAGTTCTCTTCCTGTTATAGTTTACGATATAAGGGTAACCGTAATGCGTAATGATTTCATCCCTGTCTTATTGTTTCTGAGACCATGGAGCTAACAATACAATTTATTTATTTATTATTAATCGAGGTGCTTAAGTACTTAATCAATGTACAACCCTTTTTTATGGGACTAATGGAACATCATTGCGTAGTAATAAAATTTACCGTGGTTTTTCGCACAGTAAAACGTTGTTTGTATTGATGAGCACTTTAACAGGCTCCGCCACTTGCGTTATTTGATAGTAACACATTCCATGTTTCTTATTCAAGGTAGTATACCTTATTAACATCTGTTAGAGATTCAGATACTGCTTGTCCACAGCCCATGTTGTTTTTGTCTCAGAAATAATAAGACAGAAACGGAATAGGGTATTTTCCTGTGTTTTTAAAGTAACCATGTTTTATCAAAATTATCACAAAATATCATATTCACTGATCTTTATTTTATTTGATGTTATTAAAATTAATGACTTTTATGTTATAAGTACGTGAAAATCACATAAAATATATTCGATTTTGATGTGAAAATAGTATCACGCTTGCTGGAAAATACCCTATAATAAACAGTGGGTAATCACAATAAACCATGCTTCCCTGTCACATCTTACAATATATTGCTACTGCCTCATATGCCCCGCGCGACAATGGCAAAATTGAGAGAATACTTAGAACATTAGTCAAATAAATGTAGCTTCAAAACATATGAGGTTTTTAAACATTACAATACAAAGCAATGCTTAAATGTTCTTTTTATTTATTAGATCGTTTATTCGCAAAAATCAATTTTGCCGTTAAAATCAAAATTAGTACTCTGCAACGAATTAAAAAGCGCTCATTTCGTTGACAGGGCCACGCTAGGCGTGTGACGGAGAAACATCGTTCAGCCTTGATTACCCACCCGCCGTTGCAGCTTAGAGTAGCGACTTGTACTGCACGAGGAACTCCTCCTCCTCCACCAGCGAGGTGTCGAGGTGGTCGTCGTCCTCGGGGCGGATGGCCGACGACAGGCGCTGCAGCGCTTGCTCGCACTCCTCCTTGCTGGGGAGCGGTTTACCAACGTCATCATGGATTCCATGTCATAATCTATACTAATATGTAAAGAAAACCCTGTATGGATGAATGGGTGATTCAGCCCGTCGACATCAACAACTTTTGGGACCAATGCTGGGAACTCAATATTTTTTTGACGTTTCCATACAAATTAACTAAGCGGCCGAACATTTTTGTTTAGAAATGTAATTTCTTTTGAGTTTCCAGTATTGATGCCATAAGAAGTTGTTCATGTCGACGGGCTGAATCACCCCTTCAAGGATCGAACAGGGTTTTCTTTCCATATTGTATAATATTATAAAGAGAGAAAATTTGATTGTGTTTGGAACAAATAAATTCGAAAACTCGCTAATTAATAAAAAATCTTTACACGGATGGAGTGGCGGGAAACAACTAGTCCATACTTATATTATAAATGCGAAAGTAACTCTGTCCGTCTCTCTTCTTTTCCGATATGGAGGTAGTTGGAGGCCCGAGGAAGGACATAGGGTACCTTTCATTTCGGGAACATCTACTGTTCCCGAGGGATCGACATTAACGCGGAGCTGCGGGCAAACGCTAGCATAATATATTTTCTCTACAATACCTAATAGTTTACTAGGAAAACCACCAAAGATCCTTGTTCTAACCCCTCATATGAACCTTATTTAGGAATGATTGGGAATCTTTTTTTTTTTTTTTTTTTTATTTATATCCGACGGCAAACGAGCAGACGAGCCACCTGATGGAAAGTGGTCACCGTCGCCCATGGACATCTGCAACACCAGAGGAGCTGCTGATGCGTTGCCGACTCCACTACTTACTTCTTGTCTTTCTTGTGTTTCTTGTGCTTCCTCTTGACCGGGGACGCTGTGCTCGTGGATGGATTGGCTGCATTTGCGTCTAAAAAGAAAATAATGGATCATGTTATTAACCCTTTCACCGCGACACTTTATGTAAGTTGCCGTACTGTCATCGCGAAGCATAGTCAATACGGAAACAACAAATACGGATGTGTTAACATTTAAGTATTGCACTTATGAGATTAAAGTGTGAGTCATTGTAAATGATTACTACATATTTATCTAATACTAGGTGTTCCCCACGACTTCGTCCGTGGCAATTTCTGTTATTATAATAATTTTTTTTTTTATTGGTATAGATGAATAATTTTCCCCCGTTTTCAAAACATTTTTTATTGATGCTTCGCTCCTATTGGTCGCATCGTGATGTTTTATAGCCTAAAGCCTTCCTCAATAAATGGACTATCCAACACAAAAAGAATTTTCCAATTTGAACCAGCAGTTCCTGAGATTAGCGCGTTCAAACAAACAAACAAACTCTTCAGCTTTATAATATTAGTATTAGATGAACATAATTTTATCCGAATAGTAAAATTAAAAATCCTGGTCGGAAATATATGACGCACGCGAAATGGGCACAAAAATGTTTGTCGGATTGACAAAATCCGACCTCCGCGGTGAAAGGGTTCATAAGAATCTCGCTAGGTTAACAGCATTAGATAACATAATAAACTTATACATTCATACTGTCACGGCTTTTTCCCTTGCGGGCTAGACAAAGCCTAGCCCCTAAGACCTAAGTCAAGTACAGCATATTGGTGGAAAACGGAATCAATATTAACTTATATTTGAATTTAACTACACTACTGTTTGATTATTTATTAATTATTTTTTCAGTAACTTAATTGACATATGGTATTTATAAGATAAAATTAAACTAAGTAAATTAATTAAAACTAAATAAAAGAAATCAACTTAATTTAAACCTTAAACTAAAAAAAAAATAATTAAAGCTATTAAACAAATACCTACCCAAATAATTGAACTACAAAATAAAAAGTGTAAAGACGGACTTAAAGCCTTGGCTTATCTCCCAGTCAACCAAGTGGAGTAGAGAACGCAAGGGGTAGTAAAAATACAATAATAAATAGGCCGAAATAATGTATCTAAATACTGAAATAGGAAATAAACTACACAAAAAATACATACTATAACTTATTGATAAAATAAAATTTATGTTAGTGAGCTGACAAGTGACAGCTTATTTAAAATGCCACACACGGGCTAAACGTTTAGATAAAATACACAAGTTTCTAAAGCCATTTCGTAAATTTGTTAATTTAAGTTCACCGCAATCATTCAATACGCTTAAATAGTATACGTATGAACATATTTTTATCCGAATAGTAAAATTAAAAATTCTGGTCGAAAAATATACGACGCACGCGAAATGGGCACAAAAATGTTTGTCGGATTGACAAAATCCGACGTCCGCGGTGAAAGGGTTCATAAGAATCTCGCTAGGTTAACAGCATTAGATAACATAATACGTGCCCTAAATGCCCCACTCAATGCACACAAAAGGATCTAGAGGAGGCAAATGACAGGGCAGTGGCCGTGGCCACATATTGGGCAAAATTAGTGTAATAGGCTAGTTTCCTAAAAAAATATAATTAGTCTGTCAGTTAGATATTAAAAAAATATTGGACACGTATTTTTTCTTTTGTCGATTAAACAAAAAATGATAAAGATATAGCCCTTTGAAGTTCCGTGTAACGTCATAGTTTGCTACAATTTTTAGCTAACTTTGACGTCACGAGCCCCCACTCCTGAACTTTGACGCGCTTTATCTTTATTATTTATTGTTTATTTGACAAAAGTAAAAATACGTGTCCAATATCTTTTGATTATCTAACTGACGGACTGATTGTTATGTTATTATTACAACCCAGGAAACTAGCCTATTAGTATAAAGACATTACGACTCGAAAAGAAGAAGAAGTAAATAGTATTAACCTTTGTCCTCAAGGTGTCCGCCGCTGCTAACCAGTAACTCCGCCGCCTCGTCCAGTCGGTTGCGAGTCAGACGTAGCGCTGTTTTGGCTTGCTCGGGGTCATAACCCATGGTCTCCAACTGTCAAAATATTCATCAAATATATATTTGATTGATTTACAGAAGTTGAACCACGCTACCGGCAAAATTCAATTTTGCTAGTAGCATGAATGGGCCGGCTCGTTCGGCGAAGTGCCACAGTCTCACAGAAAATCGACGTTTGAGTAGAAGCTTACCGCTTCTATGCTTCGTTCGGTGAGTGAGAGAGCCGGAGAGTTTAGTGAGCTCAGGGTAGACAGAGTCTTACTGTGTATATGGATTGCACGTCACTGTGGAGATTTAAACCCAGCAAACCACAAACAAAGTTGTCGTCTGTTTCACGGATAATGTTGAGACGTTTTTGGGTAAAAACGTCATCAACATAAATTTCTTTGGAGTTGTGTTTCTAAAACTGTGCTAGATATGGTGCTGTAAGAATTTCATACCTCGGTAACAAGCTTGTTGTCTACCTCGACGAGGGACTCTTCTGAACCCGGGCTGCCGCTCTCGTCTGATGAGTCATCAGATTCTTGCAGCTGCAAACAAATGTCCTTTTAAAACTCAAAATTTAACCATAGATAATGTTATCTATGGTTAAATTACTGACTTACATGAATTTTAATAAACATCTACATGAAATAATGTGGGTAAACTATTGATAATAAAACAATAATAAAAATCCTTTGTTTTGTAGAAAATCAAAATCTAGGAATGTAATAAGAAACCATCTCTTAAAATATTTTTTATAATTTTGTCCATTAACACATGTAATTTTTATGCAAAACAAAAAGTGTTGGCGTTAGTATCGATCCCTGTGGTATGCTAGTTTTAGCAGATACGTATTGGGATGTAAATCTATAAACAATAATACATATTTTTCTATAATTAAGAATCTTAAGAGCATCCCAAGTGGACATCATCAGAAAAACTGCAGAAATGTTTTAGAAAGAAAGTATGCTGTGGACAATAAAGTCAAACGCCTTTGAGATATCTAAAAAAATATTTTCTTACCATCTCAGGTTGTTCCTGTATAAGACGCACAGCTTCTGCGGCATGATTGTTAGAATTACGCAGAGCAGCAGTAGCGATGCGGCGGGCATACCCCATTCCCACGAGTGCTTCAACGAGCTGCTCTTTGACGGGGCTGCCATCTTCGCACAGACCGAGCCTGCGTTGCTGACTGTTAAGAAAGCGTAAAAATATTTTGAAAGAATGGTCAGGGGTAACAACCTCGATTGTATTTCCGGTGGTTGCAGGTATGGCAACGGGTACGCGGGACCGGCCTCCCGAGCTCCTACTTGCTTTAGTAGTATTCCATTCCTTTTGACAGCTCCGTTTGACAGCTCCGTGGCGCAGTGGTTAACACGCCAGCCTGCGACACGGAGTGCCCGGGTTCGATCCCCGGCCAGGTCCAGATGGAAAATGATCTTTTTCAGATTGGCCTGGGTCTTGGATGTTTATCTATATATGTATTTGTTATAAAATATAGTATCGTTGAGTTAGTATCCCATAACACAAGTCTAGAACTTACCTTGGGGCTATCTCAATCTGTGTGATTTGTCCGTTTATATTTATTTATTCCCTTCGTAAATCCAACAATTTCCTATCCTTCCCCAGCTTAGAAATGTTTCCGGTAGGCGCAGTATCGGAAGCATAAAAAGTCAAAGAAACTGCGCTCGCCAACCCGCCCGCCATCGTGGTGAGCATAGCAATATCCTTCTATCGGACGAATAATCCTTGAGAGAGGCCTTTGTCCAGGACCTCTAACAGCTGAAATGATGATGATGATTTCATCATCATCATTTCGAGTAGGTGTCACGGTCAATCGACCATGCACACCCTGGTGTCAGAGTTGTTCGGAATCGCCTCTGGCCGAGAGGCGATTCCGAACAACTCTGACACCAGGGTGTGCAATATACTTCTATCGGACGAATAATCCTTGAGAGAGGCCTTTGTCCAGGACCTCTAACAGCTGAAATGATGACGATGATGATTTCATCATCATCATTTCGAGTAGGTGTCACGGTCAATCGACCATGCACACCCTGGTGTCAGAGTTGTTCGGAATCGCCTCTCGGCCTCTGACGTGATTCCTTTAACGACTACTAGATGGCAGCCGGGACCACCGGCTTAACGTGACTTCCGAAGCACGGAATCATCTTTATTATCAGACAATCAGGTGATTCAAGCGTGTAATGTCCTAACCAAACTGGAAACAACTAAACCAAGTATGATTCCGGTGGGAATCGAACCCACGACCCCTGGGTCAACAGGCAAACGCCTTAACCACTGGACCACGGAGGCTGTTATGTATAATTTTAAAATAAGCCATGTATTGTAAATGGAATGGCGAAATAAATTAAACTACGGAGACCGGAAAAACGATGTAATGCTTTTTTTTATTATAACAATAGCTTATATACTTAAGTAAATCATGTATCATGTAAAGAAGATGGAAAGTTCCCGGAGTTACGAATACGTGCATGTGTATTTATGTGTATGTAAATTAACAAAATTTTAACCCTTTTTACAGGTACATCAAGTTCGCATTCCTAAGGTCGCATAGGTATGAATGAATGCTTTATTGCACCACAAAACAAAGAAAAAATACATTAGGAGAAAATAATTGGTAATATGGTACAAAGGCAAACTTATCGCTAAGCGATCTCTTCCAGTCAACCTTAGGGTAGACACGGAAAAGAGAAACATTGGTATGGTGCACCAAACGAAATTATTGCGTAAGCAAAACATAACAAATATACTAAACTTACTATTTTTTTTTTTTTATTTATTTGGATATCAAACAATGACACAATACATAATTATACTTAGATATGTCAAATCTAGAATCTTAATAACTAATACACTTAATTGTGTCACCAACTACGATACCACAGATTAATAAAAAAATTATAATTATACAGGTTTCCTATGAATAAGTGGAATGTCTATATGCACGGTACGCCCCAAAAATGACGTCACAATCACTCATACCAATTGTATGAGAAATTACGACACCATCCCAGCAGCCTGACCGTACCTATATAGGTATAAAGTGTAAGACAGTCAATAGTATATTTAAAAATATTTTTAGTGATGTAAAAGAAAATACAAAAATAAAATTAACTCCACTATGTAGCCAAATGTTCGAGCAATAGTTTTTTAAATAATCCAGGGCGTGTCGCTATAATATCTATATCATTAACATATTTACTTAGGTATTAAGTAATATGAATTTGAAAAGTGAGCAATCTACAGGAGAGCTTACCGCAGTTTCCGGTGCGCGTCTCGTGCTCGCTCGCGCTGAGCCTGTCGCTCGGCGAGGTAGTGGTGAGCGCGATCCACGTCTCCTCGCGCCGCACGCAGGCCGCAGCGCGCGGCGGCGCGCGACCAGCCTAGCTCCATCAAAGCGCACACGGCGGTCTCGTCCACCTGCACCAAAGTCAAAGTCAAAGTCAAAGTCAAAAGTCAAAAGTCAAAAGTCAAAGATTTTATTCAAAATTGGATACATGTATAGCAGTGAAGGGAGGTCTATGTTATAATGAATTTATTTTATTATTTACAGTATAATATTGGCACTGCTATATAAAAATTATTAATAAAAATATTGATTTATGAATTGCTTGACGTCCGAGCTGACTGTTGAGAGAAGAACAAATTGCTGCGCGCGCACTATTTGACGCGCTCTTGATGTCTTATAAATCTATGATTGCGAAATGAATGAGGTTGACGTGTGTAGGTTCGTCACGCCACGCATGTATCGCTTTTTGAACGTCATATTTTTATTTCTTATATATTTTTTAATATATGCAAAATTGAAATACTACTAGCGTTTCGGAACGACCACTGGTGAGAAGAATACGCCGAAAGAAACTCAATCCAGACCACACAAAACATCATCATCATCATCTCCGCCGAAAGAAATCCACAGCTAGACACAGACCTCCACCAAGAATTTCCAATATGAATTAATATAAATACACGGACAAGTACGCATGCTTGAATTGCGTATACCCTACGGGGTAATATGTGATGAGAGAATTCGACGCGGTGATTCGAAGTCATCATCAGGTCCTTTTTAGTCTCCACTACAGAAGCACGACCCTCTCTGTACTACTAGGGCCATAATTGGCCAGAGCAGCCAGAGGACTTGGCCTACACTCTCCACTCTGGCCAGACGGATTGGAGAGGTCTCTTAGATGTTTATAAGCTTTGTTTAGCTTGTATTTCCTAAGTCGCCTTCTACGACATCCACGAGAAGACTTGGAGTGGTCCTATTCTACTCTGCCGGATACTACACGGCTAGTTACGGTGGTGTAATGGTATCACACTTAGGGCGTAAACCTAAGGGACGTGGGTTCGAATCCTACCTGTGGCCGAGTTATTTTTCATCGCATATTTTCAATTTTAATAATATACGGACAAATCACACAGATTGAGCAAGCCCCAAAGTTCAAGACTTGTGTTATGGGATGCTAACTCAACGATACTATATATTATAACAAATACATATATAGATATAGAGATATAGATATGACCGGTTGGAAGCTGCCTACGTCCAGCGTCTTCCTGCGACCTTGGTGAGGTCGTCCGACCACCTGGTCCGCGGTCTCAATACATATTTCCATACTAATATCATAAATGCGAGAGCACAAAATAAGTACTAGTATTGCAAATTTTAATAATATCTACTATCTCAGATTAGTTTTAATAAAAAAAATACTTACTCTTAGAAAATTGAGCTCTGATTCTGCTTTGTCGAGCAACACTCGCGCTTCAGCTCGCTTGTTCTGATGATAAGCCACGATGCCTTGAAGCAGGTACAACCGCATCAGCAGGACTCGTTCGGTGGCTGGTTGATAAAATCAAAATCATTTATATAATTTTTCAAATAAAAACTACGATCAATTGCCCGAATACAGGGTGAAAAATAAGTATTTATTCCGGTTTAAATCATATTGTCTACTTAAAATTCATCGATCATCATTAAAATATTGTCTTCGAATGTTACCTCCGTTTCAGCCTTGTGTCAAACCGGTTGTTCCACTTTTAAATTACATGGTTTTCATAAAATTTTGTTGGCCACTAAAACACGTCAGATATGGATTTTCGTACATACTTCGCTGCGATTTATCTCAAAAAAGCTGTCAAGATAATGTTCGAATTTCTAAGCATGTTTCAGAAAAAATCCTTATAGATATTACCCCGCTGCGGGGTCATCAATCTTTCCATAGTACCTTAATGTATAATTATTCCAGCTAAACTTTAAAAAAAACATTTAAGTTCTTAGGAATAAACGAATCCAAAAGTTCCATGAGCACATTGCAGACCACACGTTCCGCGTGCAAGCGCAAGCGCAGAACAAGCCATAGAGAGCCACAATCGGCCAAGCGTTCGGCTTGTGACGCATCTATCTCTCCACCGTAGTCACGTAAATTATCGTCCGTAAACTGACAAGAGAACTAATTTATTAGACGTGATAACGTCTTATAAATCGATGAACACCGGTTGCACGCACGAAAAATCACGTTTCGGAGCAGCAGCAGCAGTAGTAGTATCTATCACGCATCTATATCTCACCGTTATCACGTAAAATTGTCGTCCGTAAACCAACATTACAGACCACCATTTTTTCAAGCAACCTACCGATGGTGCCCGTAGCTGGGCCATCCGCTGGTGGTAAATGAATGAATGAATGAATTTTTTATTTGAGAATAGACAGGTAGCACCGCGCGATGTAAGCAACCTACCGATGCTGCGCCGGGACTCGGCATTCCGCTGGTGGTGAATGAATGAATGAATTATTTATGAATGAATTATTTGTGAATGAACTATTTATGAATGAATTATTTATGAATTAATTATTTATGAATGAATTATTTATGAATGAATCATTTATGAATAAATTATTAATTTGAGAATAGACAGGTAGCACCGCGCGATGTAAGCAACCTACCGATGGTGCCCCGGGACTCAGCATTCCGCTGGTGGTGAATGAATGAATGAATTATTTATTTGTGAATGAATTATTTATGAAGGAATGAATGATTTATGCATGAATGATTTATGTGAGGATAGATAGGACGTAAGCAACCTACCGATGGTGCCCCTTAGCTCGGCCATCCGCTGGTGGTGCTCGCCGTAGAGCGTGCGTAGCGAGTGCTCGGCGCGCGCCAGGCGGTCCGCGGCGTCGGGCGCCGAGGCCAGGTTCTGCAGGCACAGGTAGCACCACGCGATATCCAACTGCAGCACCGCCCAGTTGTCCACCGACTTCAGGATGTTCGAGCTGCATTCGCTGGGGGGGGGGGGGGGGGGGGGATCATTAATTAAAATTATATTTCAATTATCTGTACTAACATAGTTTAAAAGCACTACTAACAATATGAGTCTGTGTTACTTGAAAATAAATTATTATTATTATTTTTAAAATAGGGGCACATACTGGTTTCTTATGTTTTCGCGATAGTTACACATTTCAATTAAATCTATACTAATGTTTGTTTGAACGCGTTAATCTCAGGAAGTACTGGTTCAAATTGGAAAATTCTTTTTGAGTTGGATAGTCCATTTATCGAGGAAGGCTTTAGGCTATAAAACATCACGCTGCGACCAATAGGAGCGAAGCATCAATAAAAAATGTTTTGAAAACGGGGGAAATTATTCATCTATACTTATTAAATAACGAAAAACGTCGCTACTAAGTCGCGGGCAACAGCTAGTAATGCAATAAACGCGATAAAATTGTATTAAGTGACTAGCTGTTGCCCGCGACTTCGTCCGCGGAGATTTTCTAATTCGAACCAGTAGTTCCTGAGATTAGCGCGTTCAAAAAAACAAAAACGTCTTCAGCTTTATAATATGATATTAGTATAGATTTTTACACCTCCATCCATCCATCCATCATCAGGTCTTTTTAGTCTCCACTACAGGAGCACGACACTCTCTGTACTACTAGATTTTTACACCTAACGTTTCAAAAACTTTACAGTTTTTATGGTCGCAGTTAGACTAAGTTGACATTTGTCTTTTGTGTTATAAGAACTATACAAAACTAACGCCCACAATTTATTGATATTGAATTTATTGATAACTTTCCGGATGTACGGAGTATTGGACTTACGGTGTCTAAAGGTCTTGCAGTCTTGTGATGTGTTTAAGATTTTATCAAATTGATAGTGCAGTAGTTTTGTATAGTTTTTATAACACAAAAGACAAATGTCAACTTAGTCCACCTGTGACCATGAAAACTGTAAAGTTTTCGAAACGGTAGGTATAAAAATAATGTAATATACGCGATAATACCGTATTAAAGTGATTTTATTTAAATAACAATCGCGAAAACATCAGAAACCATTTAATAAAAATAAAATAAATTAAATATAAGAAACCAAACAAAACAATGCTTCTGAACTTCGAAAGGGAGGAATTAAATAGCTGCCGTATGGTTTTCAGCAGAGTAGAATAGGACCACTCCAAGTCTTCCCATGGAGGTCATAAGCGGCGACTTAGGAAATACAAGTCAAACAAAGCTCATAAACATCAATGAGACTTTTCCAACCCATCTGGCGAGGAGAGTGTAACCCAAACCTTCTGTCTGCTCTGGCCAAGTATGGCTCCGGTAGTACAGAGAGGGTCATGCTCCTGCAGTGGAGACTAAAAAGACCTGATGATAATGATGAAATAATTGCGGCTTACCTGAGCTGCCTATCAGCTTCGAGGAGCAGCACCAAGGCCAGTGGGTAGTCCCGGGAGCGCGCGGCCGCGCGGCCTCGCTCGTGAAGCGTGAGGCCCACCAGTAACGCTCGCCGGGAGTTGGGGTCCACCTCCACGGTCTTGCCCGACTGATCTTCCAGCTGAATCATATATCAATATTTACATTTATACTCCTTTTTAGGGTTCTGTAAACGGAACCCTTATAGGATCACTCGGTTCTCCCTCTATCTGTCTGTCTGTCAAGACCCTTTTTCTCAGGAACGCGTAGAGGTATCAAGCTGAAATTCATATTTAATACTCAGGTCTACTGTCACTTGGAGCTGTGAAAAAATCAAAGTTCTAAGCCAACGCAATCAAAAATACAGCTGGTTATGCTGCAAATTATTTGTGTTTTTTTGACATGCGCAAGGGAATCAAATCTTTAAAAAAATAAATTCTTTAAAAAAAAAATTAATACTTTAAAATAAAGTCGACCGAAACAGAAAATAAAAGACAAAAGCCGTAGGTACATTTCACATGAGATTGAGGTAATAAGGTCATAAATCAGTAGGTATGTATATTTAGGTATTAAATTTGTCATTTAGGAATCCGTCTACAGAGTAATATGCCTTAGAGATAAGTAGTGCCTTTAATTCGGTCTCGCAGAAACTCGTCAGACTTAATAAGTTCATATCGTTATGCAAAATAAATATACACTCACCCTGGAAATGGCCAGAACAAGCATTAAATTTTTTTAACGGGTGACTTACAAGGCAAGCGATTTTTCCATAAAAAATTCGTCAATAATAATCTGACTTTTATCGACGATACCAAAAAAAATTGCAGTCAAGTTGACTAAAATACGTAGATGTAAATTGTTATGGTCAACCGCTTAACAGACAAATAGACAAAGGAATGTTAGAGACTTGATATCACTTAAAATTTAAACAATTATTAATATATAAAATATAACAATGTTAGATCATATTAAACGCATACAAAGGCCTATTTTCTGAATAAACTCAACACCGCGCGATTTTCATCCTATGTACGGTGTTGCAGGCTATGGCTACTAATAATAAAAAGAAAATAGGCATTTCGTTGTAATATAAAAGATTAGTTGTCTGTAAAGTCGGTTTACGGACGATAATTTTACGTTATAAGGGAGTAAGAGAGATAGATGCGTTACAAGCCGAACGCTTTGGCCGATCGTGCCTCTCTATCGCTTATTCCGCGCTCTCGCTTGCAAACGGAACGTGACACTATTTCGTGTGTGCAGCCGGCGCTCATGGATTTAGTAAGACGTAACCACGTCAAAATATTTATTACTTTTCCACATATTGCAATTGGAGCAGTAATTTATAACAAACCTTCATGTACTCCTCGTCAGCATACTGCGAAAGAAGGTTGGCGTCGTCTCTGGTGGACTTCATCTCCATGTACATGTTGTCTTCTCTCTTCACCTCATCGGGTGTTTCTGGCAAACAAACAAATAATACATAGGTATCATCTAAAGTATTGCTTGAATGTAAATTGCTGCTTATACTAACATAACAAAATTAAATGACTTTGAAATGTATGGATTATTAAAAGTAGAAAATACACAAATATTTTCTACTTTTAAGAATCCAAGCATTTAAAAAAAATACAAAGTAATATTTTCCTCTTATAATCATTAAAATAAATTATAAAAGGAAAAGATTATTTCGTGTTTTTTTTTAAAGCTTCTAATAATCGCTGAAGTCTTACCAGACCTCACATCATTTCATTTCGTTTCGTTTCATTTCATTTCTTATCATTTCATGTACAAAAATACTGGCCCAACTTAAAGCCACTTAAACACGCAAGGGTGCCCGGCTTAGTTTGTTTTTTGTTTCACTAACCTCAATCTGTTTAAAGTTAGAATGAATAGGCTTCTTTGAGGTGAGCTTGCTCCATCCATATCTATGACTCTAGGCTAGATGTTGTTCGAAAGTAAAGCTAATTTATATTTTAAAAAACTGTAATAGCTGCCTACTGCCACTATGAGCGGCGGCGACGGCGCTTGCGGCACTGCAGTGCGAATCGGGAAATTGAGGTTGAAACATGTCGGCCTGTAGCTGACTTGGTACGTGAGTAACCCGTAATTCACATAAAAATAATGTTTTTATCTCGCGTTAGTTTTAATCAAAAAATATAGTTATGTATTCGTTATATAGTATCGTTGACTAAGAAGTCTCGAACTTACCGTGGGGCTAGCTCAATCTGTGTGATTTGTCCATATGTATTTATTATTATTAATTACTGCTTGTAGATTTTCATAAAATAGTGGATACATAATTGTGAATAAACCTGTGGCGTCATCTATGTACCACTATAGAAAAAAAAATCCTACGCTAAAGGAGTTGGGACCAAATGGTAATACTAAAAATTCAAATCAAAAGATACATACTCGCCATTATTAGTGCCATAATCTGTGCTCCATTCTTGATTCCTTGTTCATCCAAACTAGCAGTTGGCTTGATCACCTTGCCATTAAAAATAAGCTTTATCCTGAAAATAAGCCAGATGTTCAAGACAAAGGTATGAAGGTTTTTCTTACAACAAAAGTGTCAAAATCTTAACATTGTTAAAGTCCGTACGTTCAAATGGTTTGTGCGTTTTGGCCCAGCGCACGCTTACAGAGGTGCGGCGAAGATACCGAGAGTAAATTAATTTAAAATAAGCCTTAACTACGATGACTTGCAGTTAAAAATGGCATGCCAAAGATCGAGCACGCAGCGCGTCGTAAAACTGCCACGAGAGTAGACGTATAGTAGTTAAGGGGCTTGGAGTCGCCGATGACCTTGTGCATGTGGGCGGAGCTAAGTGTTCTAAGCCCCGCATCCCCGCACCATAATGATCGTACGTACGTCGCCGCCGCGCCGTCACGTCGGGCGTTCAAAGAATATGCAGCGACATAGACAGACGTGAAAATAAAGAAATAGGTATTTCATTTAGGGAATGCTCTCAATAACATATTGTTTAACAAAAACTGCAAAAATTATAAAGCAAACATCACATGGGAACTATTTTTGCTGTTATTTTGTTACTGACTTTTAAAAAGGTTATCTAGTAAGTAAAAATTAATGGCGGTTAACAATTCATTATGTATGTTTGTAGAAGTTTTCGAACTGGATTGGTTCCAAACAAATACAAGGTTAATTTTTGAATCACCAATGGAAACCATTAATCAAATTGAGACCATATATTTTTATTGTTAAGGAAGTTGCATTAAAATCGGTTTAGATAGTTTAAATGAATTATATGAAGTTGGTTGAAATTCGGTTTATAATAGCCAAATCGTAGCCAAAACTATCCACTGCTGTTGCTAAAAATCGGTATGAAAAAAAAACTATGATCTTATACAATCTATATAAATAAAAAAACCGGCCTAGTGCGAGTCGGACTCGCGCTGTAAGGCTTCCGTACATTGATATACACGATGTAACTAAAAATGTATGCTTTTCGCAATTTTTCCTTTGTCTGTGTTATAATATAAGACGTTGCTTCGTACTAAATTTCAAGATTCTGAGTTCACGGGAAGTACCCTGTAGGTGTTGATTCCCTTGCGAGTGTCGAAAAATTATTAAAATATTTTTATGATTATATGATGTTACTAAAAAATTATGCTTTTCGCAATTTTTCCTTTATCTGTGCTATAAGATGTTGCTTCATACAAAACTTCAAGATTCTGCGATCCTGGGAAGTACCCTGTAGATTATGATTCCCTTCAAATGTCGAAAAAACACGTAAATTTGCGCCATAACCAGCTGTATCTTTTGATTGCGTTGGCTAAGAAGTTTGATTTTTTCACTACTCCAAGGGACAGATAGTATCACGTCTTTTTCCCTTGCGGGATAGACAGAGCCTAGGTCTATAAGACCTTATGGCCACATTTAGCAAATTGGAGGGCGTGTAGATAGAAAACGGAATCAAATAGTGATGGGTTGCTAGCCGCATCGCCTGACATAAGGGACAGCAGACCTGAGTATTTGCTTGATACCTCTACGCGTTCTTGAGAAAAAGGGTCTTGACAGATAGATAGACAGACAGATGGACAACCGAGTAATCCTCTTTTTCTTTTGAGGTATGGAACCCTAAAAACCGGCCAAGTGCGAGTCGGGCTCGCGCACTAAGGGAAACGGTATAGGTAGTGCAATTTTGCAGGATTTCGTGACTTCTTATTATGGATATGTCTATAAATCCCACTTGGTAGAGATTTAATATGAGATATTTTAATTTTGTACACATATTTTTTCTTTAATATACCGCTAATACATAAAGGTTTATAAAGCTAACAAGTAATGAAATAAAAACTTAGTTTGTTAGAAGAAAAATATTGGATCATCACATGGCATATCCATATTATTATAACATTTAAGGTCATTCGCCCTAAATTGTACTACCTATTCCGATCATTGATAATAAGTTTAAAATTAATAAAAATATTTTTTTACATAATGTAACTAAAAATTTATACTTTTCGCAATGTTTCTTTTATCTGTGCTATAAGACGTTGCTCGGTACTAAATTTCAAGATTCTGAGTTCATGGCAAGTACCCTGTAGGTATTGATTTCCTTGCGAATGTCGAAAATTTGCGGCACAAACTTGTTTTCTTTCGTTCGTTTATTTTATTTTCGTTTTATTCATTTCTTCGTTTTATTTCGTTTTACTTCGTTTTATTTATTTATCTTTAATATACAGTAAGGTGTAATAAACCACATGATAACCAAAAAAACCGGTTAATTGCGAGTCGGACTCGCGCACAAAGGGTTCCGTACCATTATTGTATAGTAAGTTAAAAATATTTTTTATTATATGATGTAACTAAAAATTTAAACTTTTCGCAAATTTTTCCTTTATCTGTGCTATACGGTTTCGCACCAAATTTCAAGATTCTGTGTTCACGGAAAGTACCTTGTAGATTTTGATTCCCTTGCGAATATCGAAAAACACGAAAATTGGCGGGATGAACGGCTGTATCTTTTGATTTAGTTAGCTTAGAAGTTTGATTTTTTCACAGTTCCAAGGGACAGTAGACCTAAGTATTTGATATGAATTTTATCTTGATACCTCTACGCGTTCCTGAGACAAAGGGTCTTGACAGACCGAAAGACAGACAGACAGACGGACAACCGAGTGATCCTATAAGGGTTCCTTTTCACCTTTTGAGTACGGAACCCTAAAAAGACTAAAATAATAGTCACAACGTCCATGCGCACAAATTAATTAGATCGAACAACACTAGTTCATAATCACGAAAGCGTCTATTGCGCACTAATCTCAACTCAATCGACTGAAAACCTCTGCACTGTATCTAATCTTTGACGGCGCAAGCCGCACTCAGATAAGACTTATTGTAAGTACGTGCTCTACCGCATATACACTCGCATAATCGATCGACAACAAGTGCAGAGCAACGAGCGACACAACCCTCCCGTCCGAGTACTGCCTTGCGACTGCCGTGCGCGCCCGCGCAGACACCCTCCGAACCTATTACTTGTGGAATCCCGGAAAAGACTGTTTTATATAATAACATTTTGCTTGATTTACATATGCTACGTTGATGTTATAGTACATGTTGAGACAATTGTTTTAGTGTAAAAATATTTTAAAACCTCTCAGCAGTTTAGCAGGAGATAGCGTTGATACCTGAAAGATATAACGTTTTCTTTATTTGTTTACAACAAAAGTAATACACATATACATAAGATAAACGTTGAAAATATTGTAAGTGAGTTGATACAAAATATATACTCGTATTTTTTTCTAATTTTTCGAACTTGTGGTTAAGAAGAAGTTGCATTTTAAAGTTAACCTTTTTTGCACTTTTCCGGTACCAACGGCCTTAAGGTTTATTTTTCTCAGTATCTTCCCCGCGCCTCTGTTGACAAGGCGACGCGGCCGCCGGCAGCAGACAAAAGAAATGTCGGCGCTTGCCAAAGCTTTTGTGACATCACAGAACACGTCGATTTATTTTATTTATTTTTTACTTTAAAAATCTTTATTGACTACAATTGTACAAAGGCCAGACTTAATTTTATTTTATTTTATTTATTTAGTACACAATACAAATTGCAATAAAAAAAACAGAACAAGTTATGCATACATAATGGTATTGAACTAGACTACAATTCTAAAATATGTGTACCTAAAAAGGCTATAAATTTATGCGAACAATCAAAACAATGGATAGAAGAAATAATTAATAATAAATATATAAAGACTTAATGCTAAAGCTTTCTCTACCAGTCAACTTTTGGGAAAAACAGAACTATTGCGATTGCGATAGAACAGCCTCCATGGTCCAGTGGTTAAGGCGTTTGCCTGTTGACCCGGGGGTCGTGGGTTCGATTCCCACCGGAAGCATGGATAAATTGGATACAGTTATTAATGAGAGATCTTTTGGACTAGATAACATTACACAAATTCACTACTGAGCAGGTATTACATTCGTTTCGGAAGAGCGTTTTGTTTGTACTGTAGTTTTGGAAGACTTATCGATCCATTTGACAAACCCATTATAATTATTTTACTTTTGCTGCATGTTAAATGATTCATACAAAAAAAATATTATAGTAGTTCTGATTTTGATATCTCGTTAACCCAACATGCACGAGAAATGCAGACAGAATGGATTTTCTATTGTTATGCGGACCGATTGGCTGTTGAGAGGTCAAATTTTGTGACAAGAATGTATGGGGGGAGGGGAGAGGGGTTTCCCAAATATGACTATATGTGTGAGCATAAGATATTTTAAACCTTACCGACTCTCGGCTACATCCATTTCCTGTGCCACAGATGCAATAAGATCACTCCCCATAGCATCCAGCTTCTTCTGCACTTTCATGATCCTTGGTTTCTCTCCAGATATTGTTGCCTTGATCCTGAATGTCGCAAACCCTGTCTCTTTGAACTCCGCATTGGCCTTGGAGCGATCTATTGAGTGAAGTTGTAGTTCATGAAGTGCCAAGAGGATCGTAGTCTGGTCAACTCCAAGGTCTAGAGAGTACTTCTCAGCTAGTTCCTAAAGAAGGAATACAATTCATAGTCATTGTCATGAACTGGCACTGTTTTTTTGGCTATATACCATTTTATTTATTCATAAATCTATATTTATACTAATATTATAAAGCTGAAGAGTTTGTTTGTTTGTTTGAACGCGCTAATCTCAGGAACTACTGGTTCAAATTGAAAATTTATTTTTCTGTTCAGAATGCTGATGGTCATTTACAGAAAGTAGAAGCATATAAAAATAATATTTAAAAAAAAATTGTGTCTCTTAAAGTGAGATTGTATGTTAATTAACCATTTTACCACCATGAACACCTTTAGGCATCCATCGGAAACTGCTGTGAAACTACAGATTAGTCTAGTCCTCCTGGTTCACCTCGTTCCGTGGGCAATTTTTCACACCTAGGCCTCTTGTTTGGGCCCATTGTGTGTGAGCAGAAGACATTCTATCATCCAGTCTCATTATTATTATTAGATTAGGCTAGTCCAAATTATTATTACACATTATCGCGCCGTACACGCATATTTAGGATAATGACAAGTGCCGTCATTTGGAGTAATAATTATGTTATTATATGTCATAATCTATTTTGTGTGTCAATAAATAAATAAATAAATTATTAAATTCAAGCTGGTTGCAGAGTAGTAGGCACATTTGTCAGTTTTCCTTATAATAAAGTTTGACATCTAATCTATTTCAAGGAGACTGAATCAGACACCACAATTGTCTTCAGGTGAATATCTCGGAAAGGGTTAATAAATTAAGCAATTATGACAATTTATGCTCCAATTATGGAGCTTGGCATTGAACAATAACAATATACAAAGAAAACATAAATAACATTTTGACTCAAAAAGAAGAACATTGAACAATTTGTAAATACACACTATTTATTTTATGTGCATTGAAACAGTAATTGTGATCTAATAATCTAGAAATATAATATCTAATTAATATAATATATTTATATAATCTTAATATCTTTTCCTATAAACTTTTTCTAAAAACTTTAGTCAGCCCTAGATAACTATAAAACATGTTTGTTAACAAATAGAAACACAGGTGTGGAATAAATTTTAAAGTTTCACAGAAATGCGCCGACTTCAAAGTCGCGTATTGAAACTATACAATACATTTGGTAATGATTCACTGTTGAATGAAAATCACAGATTTTTCGCTTTAGAATACTCTCAACCCTCAAATATTGAATTATTTGCATCAAATACTTGAAATTTAAGAGAAAATTTGAAACGGATCGTAAAGTGTATCGAAAAAATAAACAAAGAAAAATGTACCCCGAGGTCCTGTGAGACTTCATTGTCCGGCAAGATGTACGGCGGCTCCCACAACTTCACCTTCTCTTCGTTCAGCTTCGCTCGCAGCTTGATCAGCAGATCTTCGTGCTGGAGATTCTCCCCCATGGCTGGAAATGGCCAGGGAAATGCTAATGGAAATGATTTGCCGAAAATGAAATCTTATTCGCACAACTTCCTAAACAAAATTATCTGTCACTGTGACAGAAACATACATGAGATGACAGAAATCAAGCTGTCAGTGAGTATTTTTTTAAACTAAATAATCTTTTGGATACAGAAGCATTTGGCTGTTTGGCAGTGAGCCAAATGTGAGCCAGCCTTACCTCAGAACAAGGCTTTAGTCCTTATTCTGAGAGCCTAACCAACCCACCATGCTATGCGTGCGTGTCACAGCCTCAGAACAATAATGATTTAGGTTATTGTTTTGAGGTCATAGCACAGACATTTTTTATCTGAGGTGCGTGCGCCATGCATGTTATGGTAGCTGCACTAACTAAGAGATACTACGGGTGGCTCTCACTCATGCATGACTGGAGAAGCATAAAATGAAATTACTGATTGCTGGCTGTACTGCATAGTAAAGCTCATGGGTGCTCAATGCTCATGCATGCTCATATTTGATGACTCGATAAAGTGGCCAACCCAACATAAATATCTCTTTCATCAACAAATATTTGAGTTAGTGCGGGAACCCGTGACCTCGTTGCGTCTCACTCAACCGGGCGGGGCGCTCCGACACATCAGAGGATGCAACCAGGAAACCGCTCAGATGAGGGAAGGAACCTCGCTGATCTACGGGCATAGGCAGCGGCAGACTTATCATCTACGAGGGCACCAATATTGAATAATTTTAACGTCGGGAAATGGGTTGTGTAAAGTATTGGACAGGTGCAGGATATGCACCCCTCCCCAAAGCCTTAAGCTTTTTTATTATATAGGACGGCAAACGAGCTAGCGAGTCACCTGATGGTGTAACAGCCTCTGTGGTCCAGTGGTTAAGGCGTTTGCCTGTTGACCCGGGGGTCCACGACCCCCACCGATTCGATTCCCACCGGAAGCATACTTTGTTTAGTTGTTTCCAGTTTGGTTAGGACATTGCAGGCTTGAATCACCTGATTGTCTGATAATAAAGATGAATCCGTGCTTCGGAAGGCACGTTAAGCCGGTGGTCCCGGCTGTCATCTGGTAGTCGTTAAAGGAACCACGTCAGAGACCGAGAGGCGGTTCCGAACAACTCTGACACTAGGGTGTGCATGGTCGATTGACCGTGACACCTACTCGAAATGATGATGATGATCATCGCTGTTCATGGACAACTGCAACACAGGAGTTGAGGGAGGAAATGCCCCTCATTTCCTATGGGTATGGGAAGGATGGGCCTCCGGTTCTCTCTCACCGAAGCATAAAAGCGGTAAAGATTTTAATCAAATGTAGGTACTAGTGATGTAACGAATGTCATATTTTGGACATTCGCGAATGCGAATGCGAACGCGAATATTTGCTACCGACATTCGCGAATGCGAATGCGAATATTCAGATTTTGTTTAAATTTGGCGCCAATTCACTATCGCTTGGTGACCTTGATAGCAGTTCCGTTCGAACGAGGCGAAGCGCGTTCGATTTGATTTTTGTTTCGATTTTATATTATAATTTTAGATTTAAGGTTAATTTCTCTAAGTTAATAAATAAATGTTACCAACCAAATGATAAAGAGAAGACTGATTATGTGATGACGAGGTTAAATAATTTTCTTGAATTAAAACATAGTTAATGTATAGATTTTGTTTTATTATATCAACAAAAAAAAAAAAATAAAAAAAAAATATTCGCAAAAACATTCGCAGTAAATTCGCGAATGCGAATGCGAATATGCAAAAATATGCGAATATCCGCGAATGCGAATGCGAATATTCGTTACATCACTAGTAGGTACCATTAACACCTTAGTGCGGTCGTAGTTATGGTTTCACCCCAATGCCGTTTACTATTTTTTTTTTACTAAATGTTGAATTAGGCATTTGTCTCCCATCTCACCTGATGGTAAGTGACGATGAAGACGAGGATGTCATAAAGCATGTACTATACTACGGTTACCGTAATCTGCGCGAGGAGAGAAGCCTATGCATACATACTATGATTTTTAGGGTTTCGTACCCACGGATGCCAGAGGGAATATATCTATGCCGCTATATCACTTCATAAAACAACATGACGGTGCCATAAAAGAAACGCACGCGTTTGGCGTTTTTTGTTTCGCATCTCTACTTGCTGATTATTTAGGGATTTTAGGATTTTAATACTAGGACGTCAAACCACAGATAATTAAGAACAATAATGTTCGTGTTATTAAATTAAGAAATAAAATATGGTACAAAAAAATCAAGCGGGCGGGATTTGAACCTGCGACCTTAAGTCTTGTGGTAAGACTTAAGGTCGCAGGTTCTTTTAATAAGAGTATATCAAAACAGCATTGTGAATGCAAAATATAACACTTAAAAATAGTGTTCGTGTTCGAGGTCGCCTGTAAGAGGTTTTATGCATACTTCCATATATCCACAGCACAGACATAAAAAATTACATTTCTGCTCATACTTTACGGGCTTAACTTATATCGCTGTGTCCCCATTTAGGGAACGTAGTTTTTGTAGGTGGTACGGAACCCTTAGCGTGTGTTCTAATGCTAACTTGGCCAGTACGAAAGAAGTAAAACAACCAACAAGTTTTAATGGTCTTTATTTCTTTTTCAGATTTCCGTTTGTCGAACAAAATTCAGTACCTAGATAATAACAAAAGACATTGTCCTAACGACCTTAAGATGGATTGTTACATGGTTAAAAAAAAAGTATTTTTTACAAAAAAAATATGATTGCCTACGTAATTTTTACTTAAACACTATCAATATACTTACATTAATTGCTTCTACTTTCCTATGTTCAGTGAACATAAATCTTTGTAATGCCTATCTTACCTTAATATATTTTTAAAACTAACAACGCTGCTAACAAATGAAGATTTTATAATGTTTTTTGGATTGTTTTACATTTATATTAAATCACTTAATTCGGTTTTATCGCCTTAATTACAACGATTTTTTATTCAGACACCGTGAGCCAATACTGCGTACATCCGGAACGTTATCAATAAATATTGTACGCGGTAGTTTTGCATAGTTCTTATAACATAAACAAATGTCAATTTAGTCTACCTGCGACCATGAAAACTAGTTTTCGAAACGTTAGGTGTAAAAATAATGTCATGAACGCGATAAAACCGTATTGAGTTATTTAAATGATGAAGTAATTTAAAAAGTCCTCTGGCTGCTCTGGCCAAGTATGGCCCTAGTAGTAAAGAGAGGGTCGTGCTCCTGTAGTGGAGACTAAAAAGGACTTGATGATGATGAAGTAATACCACCACAATACAATGGTGGTATCTTGTTCTGAGGGTGGTATCAACTTTCCTGTTCTCTCGACGTTTCATACAAAGAGTTACACTGCGACTATACATAGAGGGTGTTACGTGCTACATTTTTTATTTTTTACATTTTTAGTGGGCTCGGCATTGGGACATCATGTAAACTTAGGTCATTCCAAGTTTTATTTTTAAATAAAAACTTTTATAGCAATAAAAATAATATCGGGATTGGGACAGCATGTAAAATTTTTCCAATTTTTATTTTTTAACTAAAATTTTATAGAAATAAAAATAATATCTATTCTTAAACGCTTTAACACATTTTAATTAACCTAGTTAACCCTTTACAGGACACTGAACGAGACACAATAGAAGTTCTATTGTTAAAACGGCTAAAACCTAACTAGTAGTTGACCTAATGTCATCTAGCAAAAACATTTGATACTATAAGCTTGCTCGTGTTTCGCCAGAGCAAGCGCACGTGCCACCGGATGAAATATCTATTATTATAGAAATATAATCTCTATGCTAATACTTTTAAATATCCTCTTTTTTCGTCGCCTATATCTAGCCTGTCCCTATTCTATAAACGACAAAAAAGGTGAATGTGATATTTTTATGTCGCTAAGTAAGTAAATATGTATACCAACGTCGGATTTAAAGGTCTGGAGGTATCGGGGCAACAAAGGAGTGGAGGCCCCCTGGCCCCAAATTATTTTCCCAAATAAAGTGGTCAATATTTTTCAGTCGAGTTTTTAAATAAATAATTTATTGTGAAAGCAAGTATAGATTTTTTTTATTATTTTGTTCGTACAAAGTACTGCAGGTAAAGGTAAAACGCGAAAAAATTGGTTTCTGTAAAATCAGTTTATGAACGATAATTTTACGTGATAACGGTGAGAGATAGATGCGTGATAGATACTACTACTGCTGCTTCGGAACGTGACATTTTTCTTGCGCGCAGCCGGTGTTCAAAAGACGTTATCACGAAAAAAATATCAAAGTAAAAGTTTGTTCACTAGTGTTTACTAGTCTGAATTTGATTTATTTTCCGAAGTTATTTACTGTAGAGCCCTTTTTTGTGAAGGCCCCGGGGATGTATCCCAGTTGCCTTCCTAAATCCGGCACTGATGTAAACGTTTCATTATTCTACAAATTAAGTGAGATCATCCCCGGGTAAATTGTCTTGATCGGCGACATCTGCGACTTCTGCCGCGAGATCGGCGAACTTGGCCACGTAGTCCACACTCGACTCCGCCATCAGGGAGTGCAGTTGGGAGTCCACCTGGGACAAATAAATGAAATTTATCATCATCACAGCCACAGTATAAGCTGGAGCTTAGCGGTGCATGAATAAATAAATAAATATATACGGACAATCACACAGATTGAGCTAGTCCCAAAGTAAGTTCGAGACTTGTGTTATGGGATACTAACTCAACGATACTATATTTTATAACAAATACATACATAGATAAACATCCAAGACCCAGGCCAATCTGAAAAAGATCATTTTCCATCTTGCCCTAACCGGGGATCGAACCCCCCTCGTGTCGCAGGCTGGCGTGTTAACCACTGCGCCATGGAGCTCACGAATTGATCAATCAAAAGACTCGAAATCTGATCAATTCCTGCACCGTTAAGCTCCTCTCCGCTCCACTCCGCGTCAGTGGAGACGCAGCCTAGTACTTACGTACAGAAGTCGCACTTTGCAATAGTATCTAAAAAATATCAACTCTATGTAGTAAGCGATACGGTGTAATTTAGCTCGCGTCAGAAAGCAGCACCTTTTTGTTTAGATACCTACAGAATCCATTGCAAGCCAATTTTATTCTTATAGCTCTGAATAAAAGATTCATAATTCATTGAAGTTGGTGTACACATGTGACCAAACGCGCGTCGTTCCTACCGGATTTGTTCAGTTCAGTATCAGTGAGATAGGCCTGTGACAGCCACTCGCGCAATCTTAATAACGCAATATTAAGGCCTTCCCCGAGAACATTTAATAAGAAGGACTCAATCAAAAAAGCCGTGTGGTATCCGGCAGAGTAGAATAGGACCACTCCAAGTCTTCCCGTGAATGTCGTAGAAGGCGACTTAGGAAATACAAGCTAAACAAAGCTTATAAACATCTAAGACACCTCTCCAACCCGTCTGGCCAGCGTGGAGAGTGTAGGCCAAGTCCTCTGGCTGCTCTGGCCAAGTATGGCCCTGGTAGTACAGAGAGGGTCGTGCTCCTGTAGTGGAGACTAAAAAGGACCTGATGATGATGATGATGACTCAATCAAACAACTTCCTATGTCATTAATCTCATCAGTTATCATGGTGGCATATCTTTGACGCGTCCACAACGTTGCATATACACAGGGCGTTACCTGCAGTAGCGGCGATAGAGTAGGGCGCGCTTGGGTGACCGCCCAGGGCGCTAGATACAGAAGGGGCCACCACCAAGCAAGGAAGGCACGTTAAGCCTTTAGGCCGATGCGCCCGAAAGGTCCCGGTTGTCATCATTGATGGCAGTTGTTAAGCTATGTCAGATGACTTTAGGCAGCTCGAAAAATCTGACATCAGTGTTGGCCACTTACACACACGAAAAACAAACAACCAAGCAAGGGCAGAGGACGCAGGGCAGTGTGATTCGATCGCATTGCATCCCCCTCTCCCTAGTAAGAGGGGAGCGCTCGTAGAAATCTCGCCCAGGGCGCCAGTAATGCTGACGCCGGCACTGGTTACGTGTCATATTTTGCAGATTTTCATACAACAACTAAGGCGCTAAACAGACGAGCAGCACTTTGCTGTCGACCAGTCAACTGCAAGCAGTCGATAGATATAACTGCAGCTGTCGAAAAAGCCAACTGCAGCTGTCGACAGAGCAAGCTGCAGCTGTCGACACAGCTCGGCAGCAGATTCGACACGTAGACCGACGCAGCTCTCCAATGACTGCAAAAAATGCTGCTGCCGAACTGTGCCGAGCAGCTCTTTGCTGTCGACCAGTCAACTGCAAGCGGTCGACAGCTGCCGTTGGCTTTTTCGACAGCTGCAGTTGTATCTGTCGACTGCTTACAATAGGCTGGTCGACAGAAAAGTATTGTGCGTGTGTTTGGTGCCTTAGTCGAAGAGTCCCACACACTAGGGTTGGAATCGAAGGATCACCATCATCATCAGGTCTTTTTAGTCTCCACTGCAGGAGCATGACCCTCTCTATACTACCGGAGCAGACAGAGGATTAGGCCTACACAATCGAAGCATTATAGCATAGCGCGACGCACACCGGATAGTCTCGAAAAAACCGTACTTTTGGGCCATGTCCCGGGACGCAGAGGTCAAGGAAAACCGCCCACAAGATGGACTGATGTCGTTCGTAGGGTGGCGCGCACGAACACACAAGGAGCCATACACCTGGCGCAAGACCGTTTGGGGTGGAAAACTATTGTGAGGGGAGCTGCTTCCGATGGTCACGACCCTCAGGCATGAGGATACGATTAAGAAGAAGAATCAAAGCATAGTAAATGGTAAAAGCCTACCTGTAACTCCGGCTGGCGGGCTTCAAGGTGTCCTAGAAAGCTGCTGAGCGAGAAATCTTGTACGGACCCTTCGGGCCAGCAGTCCGCGTCTCGCAAGAGCCGAGATGGAGACAGCGACATCGATTCCGACGGCAGGAAATCTGAACAAGTGAATTATGGCGTTGCTATTCTACTATTTATCAAAATACATTTTTAAATGTTATATTATTTTGAGGAAATAAACATAGTTGCTATCACAGTCACTATGTATATTTCCTCAAAATAATTAAAAAGCGATAGCTTTTAGCAAACGAATGTTTAAAATTTAAGTGATAAATAAAAATTCGGGTCAAAACTGCAGCCGCCATTTTTGCAAGTCAAGTACGATTTTCACGATTTCATTTTGACGGGGTTCAAGTACTGAGGTACTTGAACGCCGGTCTAGACCTAGATTCGTTAGTCCGTGTTTTATAAGACCAAGGGTTTATCTTCTTAATTTAGAAGTTCCTATTGTTCCTTCTGACTTTATCAGACCAGCTCTAAGGTATCGTTTTCATGAAAATCGTCATGACAATAAGAATAAGGTCAAGGGTGTCATCCTCAGGTGCCTAGCCGGTGGCTGGCGGTTTGGTATCCCGACCTGCTATTTGCTTTTTCCCCATTCATCCAAGGGAGTAGTATCCCAATACCTTCATTCCGTTCCTAATTCCAACAAATACATTCCCCAGCTTAAAAATGGGCAGCAGCGTCGGAAGTATAAAAAGCCAAAGAAACTGCGCTCGCCAATCCGCCTGCCAAGCATGGTGTATGGCAATAACCTCCCATGGAACGAAGAAGAACCTTGGGAGAGCCCTTTGTACAGGAGTGGACTTCTTACGGCTGTTATGATGATGAAATGAATAACCATTAAAAGGACGTACGAGTCATATCGGAACTGCTCGAGATGACAGGCTTCTTTTCACCAACGACCGGCTTCTCATCAACATCTTTTTCTTCCTTGGAAGTCGATGTACACGAGGTAGTTTCGGGCTTCACGTCCGATGAATCCACTTCATCTTTGGGCTCTATAGGTTCTTCTGTAAAAAATGAGGGAATATGTCTTTTGTTTTATTCTGTGTGTGATTTAATATCCTCCCGAACCGCCACCTTAAGGGCGAAGCCAACTCTGGCTTTGTGTGGCCAACAACAGTGTGACGCTCTTGTCACACCGGGTGTTACAGATGTCCATGGGCAGCGACTATCACTTACCATCGGTGACCCGCTTGCTCGTTTGCCGTCCTGTCATAAAAAAAGGAGAATAATCTGCCAAATTAAAAGATTTTGCGTTTATGACAACATGGAAATTGATTAAGAAAATGTATATCTTTTAACTATTCTAAGCATCATTACTTAAGTTACCTTCAGAGTGATGTTCAGCACCATTAGAGCCGGCCAGCGGCGTGATGGGTATGCGTCGATCTCCGTCGTGGAAGTAGAATTGGCCGTTGGATTCGCTCAGCACGTAGAAGAAAGACAAGCTTTGAAATCAGAAATTATTATTTAAGTACTGCGTACTGGCTTCGTGGCAAGGGAGGGATTGAACAATTCTACAGAACTATTGTACATGGTACAAATGTAGTATTAAACGGAATATGAACATGTTTATATAAATATATTTATTGTAGTACCTATGCGATTGTTTTTATTGACTATGTTGCTGGCTCCAAATGAGCCTTTGCTACTTCACCGGCCGTTTGAGGCGAGGGCAGAGTGCAGATAGTATGAAAATGTCAAAAACAAAATAAGTTCCCAGCATTGGTCCCATAGGTAAAGTTGTTCATTTTGACGGGCTAAGTCACCCCTTCACGGGAACGTCGTTGGTTATGTTACATGCTGTATAATGAATCTACCTCGTGTAAGTTTTAATATTAATACTCGGGTTGTTTGTATGAGACTATCCAATCTTATTTGATGTTCTTTTTTATAGGGTAGTCTACAAAGAACCCATGTAGTTTCGTCATGTCTGTCCGTCCGTCCGTCTGGGCTCGCACTCCGCCGCTACTGCACCGATTGTCACAAAAATTGGTGGAAAGATAGATATTGAAGTTCCAGAAGTTGGTTTTTAAAATTATGAAAAAATTTTTTTTTAGCCCCCTCCCATTCAATGAAAAATTGAATTGGACTATCCCCAACGTGTGGGGTATCGTTGAAAAGTTCTTTTAAAATGCAACAAAACTGCTTTGAAACTATGTAGATCAAACCTCCCAGTCTTGAGATTATCTAATACAAAGTTAAAATTTGTGGTGCCCCCCACGGTAACTTGAAGTATTACTAAAATAATTATGAAAAAAATGTGGTATATACCTAAAAGTATGTACTTCAAATAAAACTATAGTTGTCTCGGTATCATAGATAGTTATTTTTACACAACTCGACCAACTTATGTAGTTACAGTAGGCCAAACAAAATGTATGGAGTCAACCGCAAAATGAAATTTGTATATACAACATTAAACTGACCCCATCGTAAACGGTACGGAACCCTTCGTGCGCGAGTCCGGCTCGCACTTGGTCGGTTTTTACTGGTGAAATAAACAATCATGGAGTCACTTACTCCGACGTGGAGGTGGGCGGCGGTTTGGGCAGGATCCTGGGCGGCGCGGGCGGCGAGTTCGGTACTATCTTCACCGGAATCAGATCTAGCAACAAATATTTAGTTTACCAATTTTTCACTGATTCATGAAAGACCTCTTCTATTTATTTTAATTTTCACGAAAAAATTGAATCATTTAGAAATTGTGCTGCTTGTATTGTGTTTGTTTGACTGTCCGAAGTAAGTTGGAAATCTCCAAATGCTTCCCCCAACTCCTTGAAAGTGACGGCCTTTCAAGGTGTTGGGACATAAACATGGACAACTGCAGCCCTGATATTGCAGTTATCCATATTTATGTCCATGGGCAACGCTGATCGTTTACCATCAGGTTACTCGCTTGCTCGTTTGCCGTCCTATACTGTAAAGTCTGTTTACGGAAGATAATTTAACGACGTAACGGTGAGAGATAGACGCGTGATAGATACAGCGTGTGTTACCACAATTTTCAGCACTGTGTCCGTTATCAAATAGGTCCCAATTCAGCATATGCTGGCGATAAAGCTAGCGCTGGTCTTCCGTTGGGATCCATGTTGACGTCATGGGTGTACGCAACTTATAGATAAAAAAATAAATAACGAAAACAACATAAAGGAACTACTTACCTACAAATAAAAATAATAAAATCAAACAAATATATTCATATTAAATTAAAAATATTTTAGAATGATATTTTGAGTAAAAAATAATAAAAAAAACACATAAAAACATACAAATATACCTACAAATAAAAATAATAAAACCAAACAAATATATTCATATTAAATTAAAAATATTTTAGAATGATATTTTGAGTAAAAAATAATAAAAAAAACACATAAAAACATACAAATATACCTACAAATAAAAATAATAAAACCAAACAAATACATTTCATTGCAGCTTGGCGTGTTTCCGTCGTATTGGAAAAACGCGCATGTGATTCCAGTTCATAAATCTGAGGATGTTTCTGATTGCAAGAATTATAGGCAGATCAGTATCCTATCCCAACCGGCTAAGATCTTCGAGTCTGTTGTGTATGACCACATCTACCATCAAGTCAAACCTTTACTTTCGGATAAACAGCACGGCTTCATCAGACATAAATCTACTATCAGTAACTTATTAGAATATAAACAATATCTTTGTAAAGTTTTTGATAGGGGGGGACAGGTGGATAGTATTTATACGGATTTCAGTAAAGCATTTGATAAGGTTGACCATAAACTGCTTTGCCAAAAAATTTCCAAATGAAGCCAACTTGTAGCCCTTAAAGGATATGTCTCAAGTCCCATCGAGATCACTTCAGGTGTCCCTCAAGGCTCCCACTTGGGCCCATTGTTCTTCCTAATCTTAATCAACAATTTGGTTGGTAGGCTCTCTTGTCATTGCTTGCTGTATGCGGATGATCTTAAAATCTTTCATAACATCAGCAATATCCAGGACTGTAGGCGTCTTCAAGGAGATCTTGATGAAATCGTAGGTTGGTGCAGAGACAACAAAATGTTTTTGAACATCGAAAAATGTTGTGTTATCTCTTTCACCAACAAACACAATAAAATAGACTTTTGTTACCAACTAGAGGGACAAACACTTTGCCGCAAGAATATGGTTAAGGATCTCGGAGTCTTTTTTGATGACAAACTGACCTTTAGAGGACACTATGATCATATGGTAAAAAAATCAATGAAAAACTTAGGCTTCCTTGGTAGGATAACTAAGGATTTTAAGAATATTGAAAGCCTTATTCTTCTCTATAATTCTCTTGTGAGAAGTAATTTGGAGTATGGCTCTGTTATTTGGTCGCCTTTTTACGCAAACCATACCGAACATATCGAAAGTGTTCAAAAAAAATTCCTTCGTCTGCTTTGCTATAGACTTAAACCCGGCCGTAATCGATCTTCATACCATGAAAAACTTAGATCTTTTCATATATCGGACCTTAGTACCCGCCGCCACCAACAAGATCTTATAACCTTATTTAAATTACTTCATTCTATCATTGATTCGCCAATATTGCTCTCTCAATTGAATATTAATATTAGATATAATCCCCGTCGTACCCTACCTATCTTTGTACTGCCTGTTTATAAGAAAAACATATCGTTTTCGAACCCATTAGCAAGAATGTGCCGGAAATACAATGAGATATCCTACAGTGAAGACATTGATATATTTAATTGCCGATTCAGTAAATTCAAAAAGTTACACTCAAAATTCTCAGCGCCACATCCAGTACATAGTCTGGCAGAATTGAATTGTTTTGTGTAATAATAGAATTATTTTGTTATTGCAGAGTTTTCTCTATTATGTATCTTTATATTATAATTAGCTAAAGCAATTGTGCATACACGCTTAGGATGCTAAGTTGGAACATTATTAGTTATTAAGAAACCTTGTAATATTATTACTTAATGTCTGTTGTGTTGCCTAATAAATAAATAAATAAAATAAATAAATATTCATATTAAATTAAAAATATTTTAGAATGATATTTTGAGTAAAAAATAATAAAAAAACACATAAAAACATACAAATATACCTACAAATAAAAATAATAAAACCAAACAAATATATTCATATTAAATTAAAAATATTTTAGAATGATATTTTGAGTAAAAAATAATAAAAAAAAACACATAAAAACATACAAATATACCTACAAATAAAAATAATAAAACCAAACAAATATATTCATATTAAATTAAAAATATTTAAGAATGATATTTGAGTAAAAAATAATAAAAAAAAACACATAAAAACATACAAATATACCTACAAATAAAAATAATAAAACCAAACAAATATATTCATATTAAATTAAAAATATTTTAGAATGATATTTTGAGTAAAAAATAATAAAAAAAACACATAAAAACATACAAATACATGGTGAAATTTTTATCGTTTTGGACCCTTAAAGGGGTGACTCAGACCATTAAAATGAACAACTTTTCCTATGGGAACAATGCTGGGTACTCGAAAAAAAATCAACATTCCCATACAAACTGGCCGGGCGACGGAACTCTTTTGTATGGAAATGACGAATTTTTTTTGAGTCCCCAGCATTAGACCCAAAGAAAAAGTTGTTCATATTGATGGTCTGAGTTATCCCTTTAAGGATCCAAAAAGATCTAAATTTCACCATGTACATACACAAGCAAAGCGCATAACACGTTTATCATGTTGGGGGCATTAGGTGGAAAACTGAATCACAATTACCGGTATTGTAGTTTCATAGAGGTACCGGTACTGGGTTTTACCGGTATTTCAACGGGTTTTAGAGCCGTCGGGAAGTAAGAAGTAAAGAAGCAAAAGTAGTAATAGTTACTTGTACCTACTAATATGTAAATAAATAAATAAATATATACGGACAAATCACACAGATTGAGCTAGCCCCAAAGTAAGTTCGAGTCTTGTGTTATGGGATGCTAACTCAACGATATATATTTTTTAACAAATACATATATAGATATACATCCAAGACCCAGGCCAATCTGAAAAAGATCATTTTCCATCTTGACCTGGCCGGGGATCGAACTCGGTCACTTCGTGTCGCAGGCTAGCGTGTTGAACGCTGCGCCACGGAGCTAGTCATATGTGTTGTAGTATATTGTACTTTAGTGCATTGCGAAACACATATATATGTTAATAACTGGGACACCGGCACGTGTAGCATGGAGTGAAGTGTAAGCAATATGTTTTCGAAATAGTCTTATTTAGTTTTAAGTTAAGATGTATTATTCCATTATTGACGCTTAGACAATAAACATCCTTGCCTTATGTGATGTTTCTTTCATCAACCTTTTTGAAGATGCCTCATTGTAGTGTAAATCTAGTGTATATCTTACAGGGGTGACATATCACTGAGTGATAAAACCTTTAAATTAAAAAAATTAAAAAAAAAAAACTTACTACTGGGCGGCGGCAGCTTGGGCAGCAGCGGCAGCAGCCTCTGCACCACGACGCGGCGCGCCGCCAGCCGCGGCCGCCCGCGCCGCCAGCGCGGCACGCCCGCCAGGCTCAGCTCGCCCCCGCCCCCCGCCTGACACAACCAATCCTTACTAATACTAATATTTATAAATACGAAAGTGAGTTTGTTTGTTTGTTTGTTACGCTTTCACGCCGTAACTACTGAACCGATCATCATGAAATTTTGCATACAAGTTCTCTGAAGTTCGGAGAAGGACATAGGCTACCTTTTATCCCGGGAAAAAGTACTATTCCCGAGGGATCGACATTGACGCGGGCGGAGCCGCGGGCGAAAGCTACTTTTACGATAAAACAGACTGCAATCGCTCAAATAATTTGGCAAATTTTACGTTTGGCCAATTATTTGACAGTCTGTGGTCATGTCTGACGTGTTTTTTTAAACAAACTACGTGTATGTCTTGTCGTAGCTACACGCTTGTCATATACACGGTGTATGTTTATACAACGTGATTTTGAACCTCCTAGCTATATTGGAATCTCAGAATCAGAATCCCTTATGAAATATAGAATAGCAAGAAAAAAAGCTTAGTCGAAAAAATAAATTGGGTTTCCCATACAAAGTCGCCGTTCAGCTGGACGAATTTCTAAGGAATGCCAAATTGTTTTTTTTTTGTTTTTACCTTTTTTTCTTGCAATTCTGTATTCCATTAGGGATTCAGATTCCCAGATTTCAATATAGCTAGGGGGTTCAAAATCATGCTGTATAACGATCAAAATTTCACCGTGTATGTTTGAAGGTTTACGGAAAGGTTTACAATCATGTTTGTCAAACAAACAAACTAGTCATTTTCGCGCGACCGCCGCTGAGACAGATTGTTAACTGAATACAAAAAATGGGGTCGGGACAGCATGGAAGTTTGTTATATTTTCAATGCCCCCGCCTAACGTCAATCGTGTGACACAGAATTTAATATTTTTCCTTACAATTAGGCTGATTTCATAGTGACACCGGCGGGGTACACCGTTGAGCGCATTTCAACAACGCGCGCTTGACCAGCGTTCATTCATTTCATTTCGAATAGGTGTCACGGTCAATCGACCATGCACACCCTAGACTAGCGTGTACTGTGAAACGAGTTTTAATATTGCGCATTTCGCTGCAATGTACACTGTGTATAGTCGTCATCATTTGGGACAAATATAACAGGATTAGCTGTTTATTTTCTATGGAAAAGTGTGCAACAGCGACGTCGTAACACAAATTGATTATTAAGCGCGCTTCGGCAGCGCTGGTCGGCGGCGCGCGTCTCACGAACGACGCGTTTGAACTGCGTGACTATGAAACGCAACTACTATCTAGTATAACTGCAAGCGCACGCGTGTGGCAGCGCTGCTCAAACGCGTGACTATAAAATCAGCCTAATACTACATGGTATGACAAACTCCTTCGTTCCGTTCTGAATTCAAAATATTGCCCTCACCAAAAAGTATTACGTATATCTTTACGTCACAATCTACTTTTTTACGAGGCTAAATGAGAGCCGCTTCGGTGGTCAAGGGCGTCATCTTCAACTGCCTGTCCGGTGGTTGCAGGTATAGCATCGGGTAGGCGCGCCCGACCTCCCGAGCTGCTACTTGCTTTTTCCCCATTCATTCGAGTGAATAAAATAAATAAATAAATATATACGGACAAATCACACAGATTGAGCTAGCCCCAAAGTAAGTTCTAGACTTGTGTTATAGGATACTAACTCAACGATACTATATTTTATAACAAATACATATATAGATACACATCCAAGACCCAGGCCAATCTGAAAAAGATCATTTTCCATCTTGACCTGCCCGGGGATCGAACCCGGTCACTCCGTGTCGCAGGCTGGCGTGTTGACCGCTGCGCCACGGAGCTAGTCAATAACGGAATAGTATCCCAATACCGTCATTGCCTTCCCAAATGCAACAAATTCATACACTTTTCCAGCTTAAAAATGCTTGCAAAGGGCAGCAGCGTCGGAAGCACAAGAAGCCGCCAAAAAAATGCGCTCGCCGACCCGCCTGCCAAGCGTAGTAAGTATGGCAATATGAGTATCCTCCCATGGAACGAAGAATCCATGGGAGAGGCTGGCTTTTCGTGGCTGTAGTGATGATAATGTTGTAGGCCACTTTGAAAATCTTTGGAGCAATGGGCTTCTTGTGGCTGAGATGACGATGATATTAAACACAAACCTCGGTGTCTGGACGTGGAGCGATGGGTGTGGGGTGCCGAAACACCACTGAAGACGGATCCTCTGGCCGAGGCAGCGATGGACCGACGCCTTGTTGTTTTGGATGCTATACATAAAATGGTATTATTAATAAGTAGAGTATGACCGAAGGTTCGGTAGGTCTAGTAGGAAAATAAGTGTTTCGACGATAGTTTTTTATGATATAGGCAAACGAGCAAGCGGGTCACCTGATGGTAAGTAATCACCGCTGCCCATGGACAACTCCAACACCTGGGTGTGACAGGAGCGTTGCCGGCCTTTCAAGGAGTTGGGAGAAGGAAATGGGGGGAGGAAATTGGGAGGGGATAAGGATAGTGTTCGGCTCTCTCACTCACCGAACGAAGCATAGAAGCCATAAAGCTCCTACTCAAACGTCGATTTTCTGTGAGTGTGGTACTTCCCTGGATGAGACGGCCCATTCATGCTAATAGGAAAAATTAATTTTACCAGTAGCGTGGCTCTACCAAAACTATACCTAACAGTTTCGGTTTTGACATGAAATCGGGCGAACCTTCGGCCACCGCCTTTTCGAAAGCCACGTATTCGGGTGATTTGCTATCGTTACACGCGCGTTAATAGTCGCCGCGCCCAGTCTAGTAGCGAGTAGGTATATCATTACATAGTATAAAATATAGTCGCTTCCACTGCCTGTTTGCTTAGATCTTTTGACCCATTGGGCGCCAATGGCCACTTTAGTTGCAAAACAGTCGCGTGACTGAGACGCCATTGGCAACTAAAATTATTACAATTTGAACTAGCTTGGCGTCGGGCGTGAAGTAATGTAAACAAGCGCTGGCGTACAAAAGGTTCAATCTGCTGTTGTTTTAAAAGTTTGTTAGGCTGTCCTCTTATATATAGAAATCACTCACAGACGATTTAGACACCCTCAGTCTACGGAGAGACGTTGGCTCTCTGTGTGTATTTTACCGTCTATACTATGGATCTCCAAAGGCTTCTTAATTTCTTCGGCCACATAGCGCGACGCGCACCGGATAATCTCGAAAAAACCATACTTCTGGGCCATGTCCCTGGACGCAGAGGTCAAGGAAAACCGCCCACAAGATGGACTGATGTCGTTCGTAGGGTGACGCGCACAAACACTCAAGGAGCCATACACCTGGCGCTTTTGCGCCAGTTGTATGGCTCCTGGCCGTTCAGGGTGGAAAACCATTGTGAGGGGAGCTGCTCCTGATGGTCACGACCCTCAGGCATGAGGATACGATTATGAAGAAGAAGAACTGTTACTACTGTATTGAAAAACTTTTTGAATTGGTGCCACCGTCACCTTTCTACCACCGCACCGCCCGCCACAGGAGTAAAGTTCATCCACACACCGTTTTTTTTCCTTGTACAGCAATATTGTGGAATGGACTCCCTCCCGAGGTTTTCCCTATGTGCTATGACATGGGGGGAGTCGGAAACGCATCAGCACCTCCTCTGTGTTGCAGATGTCCATGGGCGACGATGACCAGTTTCCATCAGTGGCTCGTCTGCTCGTTTGCCGTCAAATATACATAAAAACGAAACGTAGTCCCTTACTATGGGCCTCAAAAAGAAGCTCAAAGTCGCTCAAAGAGCTACTTTGAGCGGAGAGAGCTATGCTCGGTGTTTTTCTGCGAGATCGAATCAGAAACGATTAGATTCGTAAGAGAACGAAGGTCACCGACATAGCTCAGCGGATTAGCTCTTTGAAGTGGCAGTGGGCGGGCCACATAGCGCGTAGAACCGATGGTCGATGGGGCAGAAGGGTTCTCGAATGGCGACCACGTATCGGCAAGCGCAGCGTCGAACATCCACCAACCAGATGGTCGGATGACTTGACTAAGGTCGCAGGAAGACGCTGGATGCAGGCCGCTTCCAACCGGTCGTATTGGAAATCCTTGGGGGAGGCCTATGTCCAGCAGTGGACTTCTTGCGGCTGTAATAGTTAGCTAAAATTGTAATAGTCGTAGCGTGTTTTACCTGTTTTATTATTACCTGCTTGCGCTGTGCGGGACAAACATGTCCGCACTCGCACCGCGCGATCCCGCCGCACGCGGGCACGTGCGGGTTTCCCGCCAGCGCCAGCAGACGCTTCAGCCTGCAACACAGCCCCCATTACTTGTAAGGCAATTTGGCATATTTACTGCTTACAGTACGGGGTTAACTGCCTCTGTGGTCCAGTCATCATCATCACGTTCTTTTTAGTCTCCACTACAGGAGCTTGACCCTCTCTCTCTCGGGCTTTGTCTACGCCACAAGAGAAAGAGAGGTGATATTCATACTATGAATAAAGAGTATGTATGTATGACACCCAGCTTCTCAATTATTCGCTCTTCAATATAATAAATTACATCGAAATTCTTGGAACTAATTCTTAAATTCTTTTTTTATATTTACACTTATACAATAATTGTTAACTCAAAGATATAAGTTTAAACAGTTTATTGACACAGCATTAAAAAAATATTGAGATAAAAACTATATTACCACGCGTGTAAAAAAAAAACCTTTTTTGGAAACTTACAAAACAGTGGCGTCAACTTAAAAAAAAACTGGTGTTCTGTAAAGTCATCATCATCATCATTATCAGGTCTTTTTAGTCTCCACTACAGGAGCACGACCCTCTCTGTACTACTAGGGCCATACTTGGCCAGAGCAGGCAGAGGACTTGGTCTACACTCTCCTCGCTGGCCACGGGTTGGAAAGGTCTCACAGATGTTTACAAGCTTTGTTTAGCTTGTATTTCCTAAGTCGCCTTCTACGACATCCATGGGAAGACTTAGAGTGGTCCTATTCTACTCTGCCGGATACCACACGGCTATGTGGTCCAGTGGTTATGTGGTCCCGTTTATATTATATGAAACTAGCTTTCGCCTGCAGCTTCGCTCGCTTCTACATCGTGCTCTCGGAAACAGTACTTTTTCTCAAAGATATGTCCTTCTCCGTACATCAGAGTACTTGTATGCAAAATTTAATAATGATCGATTCAGAAGTTACGGCGTGAAAGCGTCACAAACAAACAAACTCACATTCACATTTACAATGTAATCATATAAAATAATAAGGATTAAGATGCATACATAAAAGCAAAGCTTGTAAAAGGAGAAAAAAAAATGTTATATTTCATCTTGCATAGTTATGGTTACCGTCTATGGTCGACCACTTACCTATCTCCCATCAAAGCAAGCCCAGAATTGGTCGAAGTAGGTGCACTCGGCAGCGGCCGGTTGATCAGCTTGCTGACCAACTTTAGTGACGCGTTGCTAGACGGCTTGTGCTCTGGAGATGCCAGCTGTTCACCTGACAAGTAAGATAAATAAAATATTCCGGCACAAGTACGACGTCTTATATAATTTACGGACAGAGCCAAGACTGATGGTGATCATCTCCGGACATCCCATCATTACTGTCTTGACTAAACGTATTCTTTGGCGAGAAAATCTACCTGTCGCTGACCCTCTTATCTCCATTTGCCAATATGATTTATTTTCCCTTTTCTTGCATTTTGCCCGTGTTACTTTTTGGTATTTCTCATAAATAAAAAGCATGACTTACCTTTCTTCTCATCTCCAGACTTTTATTCAGCGATTATTACTGACTTGGTTAAATGTTTTCGTAGGCGAGAAAACCTCGGTGTCGCTTACCCTCTTACCTCCATATTCACGGAGAAGTCTCTTTTCTTATCTTGCATTTTGCCTGTGTTCCTGTCTGGTATTTCTTATAAATAAAAAGCATTACTTACTTTTCCTTTCATCTCCGGACATCCCATCATTACTGTCCTGACTAAACGTGTTCTTCGGCGAGAATATATCCGTGTCGCTTTCCCTTTTATCCCCATCTTCTACAGAACTGTCTGTTCCCTTGTCTGGCGTCTTGTCCGTCTTCCTGTCTGGTGGAGACTCGGTCTTGGCTTTGTGCGGGGGCGCGGGCAAAGGAGAAGTTGGCTCTGCCCACCAGTAGTCTAGTTCTAGACGAGATCGTGCTCCAAACTGTAAAAAAGGATACAGAATCTTGTCTATGTCCTTTGTTTTGTATGTACCAACCATTAAATAGGCAGCAGTTCTTAAATTATATTCGATGTAATGTTTATAGATATGAGGAAATAGGAACTTGAATAGTTCCTGTTTCCCCATATCTATATCTGCTTCTAAGGGTTACATACACAAAGAGTTGCTCGCTTTTCGAGTGTATAAGTGGCCAACACTGGTGTCAGATTTTTAAAGCTGATAGGACAGCAAACGTGCAAGCGAGTCACCTGGAGGTAAGCGATCAACGCTGCCCATGGACAACTGCAACACCAGGGTGTGACAGGAGCATTGCCGGCCTTTCAAGGAGTTAGGGGAGGATGTTGAGGGAGAACATGGGGGGAGGAAATGGGAAGGGGGAAGGATAGGCCTTCGGTTCTCTCACTCACCGCACGAAGCATAGCAGTGGTAAAGCTTCTACTCAAATTTCCTGTGAGAGTGTGTTACTTCCCGACGACGGACGAGCAAGCCCATTCATGCTACTAGCAAAAATTTATTTTGCTTGTAACGTGGTTATACCTCAACTAAATCAACAACCTTCGCTTACCATCAGATATAGGTCTCCAATAGTAAGGTCTCCAGCGTCGTGGATGCTCCAACCGCGTCGGATCTGTTTCATTGCTGTGTCTATATCAACGTCGTCTTTTGGCTCGTCAATTTTAGCATCATCTACCTATGAATATAAATAAAAAAATAAACACGAACAATAGACAATAAATGGTGTGTAGAAAACATTCGTAAACGATAGAGAAGACACAAACACAGTATGGCAGAAACAAAACAAGTAAAAAATCTCATCAGTCCACAACTTATTGTCGGGCCAAGCAATCCCCAGCAGCCATACTTGCTATAATTAGTGTACATCGTCACTTCAAAATACATATCGGCTTTCGTATGATTGACTATTTGTATTTAAGAAATATTAAACGTAATGGATGTTGAAGTGACCATCAAAACGTTTGTCCAGGAAGTTGAATTCGCATGAAGTTGAAATCTCATTATGTAGAATTCCCCAGAATGTTGTTATTTTCTTAGTATCGCAAAATGTTCGTGTGATCTATCCCTATATATTTATTTACTTATCCTAAAGCCCGAACAAAACTATAATAAGCCAGCCATGGGGGTGCAAAATTAACTATAGATATAGCAACATACATGCGTCATGTTAACAACAAGCTCCATGATGTTCTTTAGAGCAATAGAATCCAGTTCGACAAAGACTTCGTTATAATGTCATTAAAACGTTTTTTTTTTTTTTTTATTATTTATATCGGAAAAACAAACAATTACAGAATTGAATTTTAACAGAAAAGGCTTACATTAAACATAACTTATTCTGTAACCGACTACATTTTTTACAGATTATTTATTAAATTACATAAAAAGATACTACTAGAGAGCAAGTATGCAAAAACTAGAAAACATAAATAAGTAGGTCTGAATATACAAAAAAGAAAAGAAACCTAATACTTTCGGGCATTTTTACGTAAAAATAACTTACAATATCTATCTAAGATACAGACCTAGCACACAAGACAGATCACATTAATTACGCCTTAGTTGTAATGTAATTAGTTACGTTGCTAGTTTAAAAAATAGTTCCAATAGTTTTCCGCATCATGGCGAGGATTTTTATATTTTTGGTTGAGCTTTACTTAAGCATCGTTATTGAAACTTTTGTCAAACCTTACCTTAACTTCATCAACTTTAGTTTCCTCGACTTTGACGTCCTCATCTTTTATCTGTTCGTCTGTTTTTATTTCGTCGTCCTTGTCCACTACTGAGACTAGAGTGTATTCGCTGCCGCCGCGTTTCTTAGGGCGGATTCGAAACTTCACCTATTACAAGAAAAAAATATTTATTGAAACATATGCACAGTTGTATGAAGGAAGTAGTAGTTTTCTTTTTGTTTATTTTCATTACATAATAATAATAATTCTTAGCCACAGCTTAAAACTATTAGATTTGCCACCATACACATATGTCAATATGCAAAAAGCAGCCATACTTAATACTTGCAGAAGTATACGAAAATTCATGCAGGCTGATGAAATACCCGACCCCGTAGAAACTATAATATAAAAAGTACGATTTTTACTTGGCAATAGCACGTAAATATCGGAAACAAAGTCTGCTTTAAGCTGAGAACTACGTATATAGTTAATAAAAATAATAATAATTTCAGTGAACGGTCTTATAGCGAAGAGCCTCGATCAACACCTCAAGCCTCTCGCTAGATGGCTGGATCAAGGGTCAGTACAGAAGGCAGTACTCCTGGACACTACGCGCATCGTCAGGAGGTTTCTCTCTCTCTGTAGCCTTAACTGTCGGTAGCTTGAGCCCTGCCCCGCTGCTGGCAGCCCTCTAGGATTAGGTTTTAATAAAAGTTGTATTTTTTTGTATGATATTTTGTTATAATTTAATTTTTATATACGTTTTATAAATACTTCATACCAAATAAATAAAGAGAATAACAATTCTTTATTGCACCAGCAATTGTAAAACAGAAAAAAAATACACCTAATATTATGAGTAGGTACGAAGGCGGGCTTTCACTAAGGCGATTTCTTCCAGCCAACCTTTGGGTAGTCAGAGATTTGAAAAATGTTGGCGCAGTATATTAGAACAGAAACATAAAAATAAAAAATAAAATAATTTATAGAACACATACATATTCACATAATCCAAAGCAATTTTTTTAGGATTCCGTACCCATACGGTAAAAACGGGACCCTATTTATATGGCTCCGCTGTCTGTCTATCTGTCCGTTCGTCTGTTACCAGGCTGTAACTCATGAACCGTGACAGTCAGACAGCTGAAATTTTCACAAATGATGTATTTTTGTTGCCGCTATAAAGGGGGCTCCCATATAACAGGCATGATTGTTTTGCCGTTTTTATAGATTAATTTATTTATGTATTCATAAACAATTTTACAATCGTGTCTGAAATATTACATAATCTTAAAGACATCAACTAAAAATATAACAATAAAAGAGTTAATTATAATAAGAGCATTAATTAATCAAGTCACAATGTCAAAAAAAATTCCAATTTAAGTATTTGTCTATATATGTGCCTAGAAATTTTAAATGATCTTCTACGTCAATTTTTTTATCATTACATTTTATGTCAAATATTTCTCGATTTTTACTGGTTAATTTGAATAGTATAATTTTAGTCTTATTTTCATTTAATTTTAAATTATTTATTTCAAACGGAGATAATGGTACCGAACCAAGCAACTTATACACGACTCATTAAAAGATTTCTCACCTTCAAATTCTTAAATTCGCCATCCCTCTTCTTTCCGTGATCGCTCTCATTGTCTGTGTCACTCTTATTGTATTTCTCATCGTCTTCCATCTCTGAGAAACTGTCTTTCTCTCTTTCAGACAACAAAATGTCTCTCTCCCTCTCTGAAATGTCTTTATAGTTGTCTCTCTCTAACTCCTCTTCCGCTGTCTCTTCTAACTTTATTTCTTTCTCGTCTTCTGTGCTCGGTTTCTCTTCTTCATCTTGAATATTTCTGTATGAAACAAGATAAAAATATCCACATTGGCCTAAGTAGTTAACACATCACAGTATCGTCCGATTGCTATGTGAAGCTATGCAAAGTTTCAGCTCTAGCAAACACCAAGAAGTTGTTCATTTGGTTAGAGAAAAACAGACAGACACTGGAACAGATGGCAAATTTAAGCATGTAACGTTTTTCTTATTTTTATCCCGTAGTATGACTGAAGCGACGTTAGTTTCTTCCAGACCTTAAGCTAGGTCAAAAATTGTTTCGTATGTCTACATGTCCGGCTGTTCTACTGTTTGAAATTTTCAAAACGGCAGAATAGCTGTGATTAGCTGAGACCTACAGCTAACAGAGCCTTTGTTTTAAAATTAAATACATGTCGTCTCTTTCAATTTCTACCAGTGCCTGCTAGCGGTAAAAAGAAATAAAGATATTTTTGGCGATAGTACAGATCGCGCCAAACTTTATTGCTGGTCTGAAGTGAGACGCGAGTGTTTCCATGCGCCGGTACAAGCAACGAGCACGTGTGTTCACATAGGAATGCAGCACTCACACACTGAAACACTAGCGCGGGAATGCGGAGCGGCGCGCGGGCGGTTTCACCCCCTCCCCTCTGACAAGTTACTGCGACGCGTCTCGCGACCAACTTCAGATCGGCTATAAAGTTTGGCGCGGATCCTAACTCGGTAGTCTCCACAGGACTTCTGACATATCGGAATAAATTTACTTACAGTCCCACGGGCGCCGACAAGCTCCCCACTCCTTGAATTATTTTATACGCACGCAAACAAATTAGAACCGTACTGCACACCACTCAAACATATGCATGCACATTTAATACAATTTTTTGTTTTGTTTAACGTGTGTGTATGTAAGTCAACACTGGTGTCAGATTTTTCAAGCTGCCTAAAGGCATCTGACATAGCTTAACGACTGCCATCGATGATGACAGCCGGGACCAACCGCTTAAAGAGCCCGAAGCACGGAGAAGCTCGAGAATTGTTGTACCACTAGCGGTTACCCATGACAGTGGGGACTGCGCCCAGGGTTGCTTAACTTACGTAAGCGCTATTAATGTTCACAGCCACTAGGCCATCGGGCTCCTCCTAATACTAATAAATAATTATCTTTACTACGTTGAGATAGAGTTTAAAATCATCTGTTGTAAACTACACTCACACAAATCTCGCGCCGCCTGTCTGGCTTTTGAGCCAGACAGGTGGCTCGTGCGCATTTCTATTCCGATATATTAGAAGTTCTGTAGTAGTCTCCCATCATAACTCACCTGTAGCTAGCCATGAGGTCAATGCCATCCACGGCCGTCTCGTCAATCTGCATTAGTTTGGTCGGATCTTCTTCCATGCGCATTTTCTTTTGTTCAATCTCTTTGTCCTTGTCTGTAGCGCTATCCTTTCTTTGGCGTTTCGGGGCTCGCATTTTAGCTGATATAATACATGCAATATTACAGATAATAATATAGCAACTTATTTATTTTTCAAATGGATGTCAACACTTCATATGTCATTGTATTTTATTACAGGGTGGTGATGATATTTGCGTAATAAATCATAATCGTCCAGTAGTTTTCTAGAAATACAATTTTGTAATGGTTTTGAACGTGCAGTCCTCCCTGAGTATACTTACCGACATTTTTGTCGCGGTGAAGCGAGCACATCCTCTCCAGATACGAAGAGAAGCATATCTTCTGGCTGGACAGTTGTTCAGAAGGAGTCAGAACAGGCAGGTGAATGGCTGCATCAGGTCGGGGTCCCACGTAGAGAGTCAGTTTGCGAGGCTGGCGATGTTCTGTGGAAAAAATAAATTGTTTTAGTAATTAGAGCATTTAAAACATTACTATCTCTTCGGTGTGTGATATTACGTCGGAACTCTGTTCCGTATGCATTCGAGGGACGTGTGCATAAATAATGTCCGTTTCATGAATTTTATTACGTACCCACAAGTCATTACCAAATACGGTTCTTTTTTTATGTATATTTGAGGGCTGACGAGCAGACGAGCCACCTGATAGAAAGTGGTCACCGTCACCCATGGACAACTGCAACACCAGAGGAGGTGCTGATGCGTTGCCGACTCTTAAGATAGAACCTGTAAACACGCCTTTTGAAGGACCTCAAGTCATAGCACAAAGGGAAAACCTCGGGAGGGAGTCCATTCCAGAATCTTGCTGTACGAGGAAAAAACCACGTGACGCTCTGACATTTTTGGAGACCCAAGGGTGTGGTGTCAAGGATGTAGGGATAGACTTTACTCCCGTGGCGAGCGATGCGGTGGTAGAAAGGTGACGGTGGCACTGATTCAAAAAGTTTTTCACGACACTCCCCATAGTATAGACGGTAAAATACACACAGGGAGCCAACGTCTATCCGTAGACTGAGGGTGTCTAAATCGTCTGTGAGTGTGGGATCGTCGATAATACGTTTGTTTTCTATTTATTACATTATTTTTACACAGAACATTTCGGAAACTTTACAGTTTTCATGGTCGCAGATAGGCTAATTGATATTTATCTTTTGTGTTTATTTAATGATAACGTTCCGGATGGGTACACGGTGTCTGAAGGTCAAAGATTTTTATTCAATTGGATACATGTATCTAACGTCATATTTTTTGTTTTTCTTTTTATTTTAATATATGCAAATCGAAAAACTACTAGCGTTTCGAAGCGACTACTGGTAAGAAGAATACGCTGAAAGAAACTCCATCCGGACAATGATCAACATATTTGTTCCCCTGCTGGGCAATCTAGGAATTCCTATTCTGAGCCAGCCTATGTGACATGTCTCATAGAATTTCATACATTACAAAAAATGTGTGTCACGTTACGTATCGCTTATGTACGCAAAATTTCAATTTAATCTATTAATTATTTATTTTCAAAACAGCACATTTTACACATAAAAATATCCATTTAACTTAAATATAGAAAAAATCTTCCAACGCTTCTCATCGAGGCAATGTTCCCAGAATACTGACAGTGTTTCCTCGTTGAACTGCAAGACTTATCCGCTGAGCAAAATAACTGCCAGCTCTTTGGTCTCCCGTTGCCTCGATGAGACGCGTTGTGATATCCTTTAAAAATAATGTTGCCTCCGGACCCCAAGGGCCCATTGTTTCCACCGCGAATGGTAAGAAAATAAATTATTTATTTTTAAATATTAATTTATTTTTTTACTTCTTCTTGCATTCACACGTCTAACATGTTATATTTAACTAACCTTGTGTAATGATTCTGTCAGGTTCCAAGCCCAGATGGTCTTCGAGATCCTCTCGTTCGTCATCATCACATCTCAAATCCTGCAGGTAGGTGTCTTCTTCTTTTTGCAGATCGTCAGGATACTTCACATCGTTATCTGACTTCTCTGGCTTATAATAAGACTTTGGGGGAGTTAAGGTGAATAGTTCTTAATTGTATCTGTACATATAGGTATTTTTGAAAATACAATAAATCATATTTTTTACTCTTTTTATTAGGAGTTTTTTTTTATTTGCCTACTTAAAAATTAGATAGGCTACCACTGTAAATCAGTTGTACGGCAGTTGTTGATCATAAAAGCACCCGCTGTGGTCCCAAGGAGCCATAATATCTTTAACTATGTTTTCTACGACCTCACATGGCGACCCTGCCAGGATAATCGGGACTTTTCACCTAGCCTCTTTTTGCGCACGTTGACGCGACAACGCAACAGAAAACTGTTTGTGCGCACGTATGTATGTCAATACGGCTGTTTGAATCGCTATTGATAGACAACTAAAGTACATACGTACTGTCCACAAGGAACCCTTATAGTTTCGTCATGTCTGTCCGTCCGGGCTCGTACTCTGCACCGATTGTCAAGAAAATTGGTGGAGAGATAGATATTGAAGTTCCATAAGTTGGTTCTTAAAATTATAAAAAAAAAAAATTTTTTTCAACCTCTCCCATACAATTAAAAGTAAATTAAAAAAATTAAACTGGACTAACCTCAACGTGTGGAGTATCGTTGAAAAGGTCTTTAAAAATGCAACAAAAACTGCTTTGAAACTATGTAGATCAAACCCCTAGTCTTGAGATAAACTAATACAAAGTTAAAATTTGAGGCGTCCCTCCCACCGTAACTTTTGAAATATTACTAAAATAATTCTGAATAAGAAAAGTGGTATATACCTCAAAGTATGTACTTTAAATTAGCGGTCTCGGTATCATCGATAGTTATTTTAATACAACTCGACCAACTTATGTAGTTACAGTCGGCCGAACCCACGTATGGATTCAACTGCAAAATGAAATTTGTATACACAACATTCGGTTTTTTTTGCCGTCTTATAGATAACGGTACGGAACCCTTCGTGCGCGAGTCCGACTCGCACTTGGCCTTTTCTTGCTCGGTAAAGAAGTAATAAAAAGGATACGCCGAGTTTCCACCGGGCATGCAGCGCCAGCAGCAGGTCAGCTAACCGCGCCCTGAGCGGCGCGTGCAGCTGCGAGCGCGGGTTATGCGCGGCGGCCTGCACGCGCGCCCAGGCCGCCGCCGTGCGCGCGCGCAGAGACACCAGCGCGCGCGTGCAAACGCGCGGCCCGCACGCGCGCTCTGCCCATGCCAATACTTATATTTTTTTTCTTCCAACTACACTGCAATTCTATCATAACTGCACTACATAGCCCGCACAAAGCAGCAGCTCTAGAGCACATAAATTATATGGAAATCCTTTACTGCACTGTTTAGTTTTTTTTTAATCGCGTGACCATAAGTGTCACTTGTCAACATTGCCCGAGCTTAAAAAAATACTGGCCATAAAGAAAAAAAAGACGAGAATGTAAACAACAAATTTTCACTAATTGTAATTTATCTTCAGTTTTATTTTTCACATAACTACTTTTCTTGTAGTAGTTGAAAGAAAAGCAGATTATGCACGTCGCATTAAGTAATTTACATTGCACTCGTGCTTTTTAAAGCCCTCGCTAACGCTCGGGCTCCAAATAAGCACTCGGTGCAATAATATATTACTTTCTGCTTGGTGCAACAATCTACTATTACACTTCACGCATGATATTCGAAAAGAAATGCTTACTTGCTATTAATAGTAATTCCTAAATAACTGTATTTTGTTTTTAGTACTGAACTTAATTTGAGCTAAGCAAGTTATGTACACATATTGTTGGTCGGTTTGGTTGATTTTATTATAACAAATGTATCTTTTTTATTCATGTACCCACCTAACTTACTGTTTTGTGAGATTATTAAAATAAATGAATAGCAAAGTCACCACCAAATGTATACACATCAGTTCTTAAGTCAATGTAATGAAAAAGACACAATATTTACATCACGACTTAAACTACTTTTACTTTCGAAGGCGTACTACACCAAAGAGGAACATCTAAATGACAAATTTGAATAAAAATAACTTTCGATTTTTGACTTTTATCCAATTATACCAAATGAATTTTATATACTTTTGACCAACTAACGTTATAATTCTGTTTTTAATGTATAAATATTGACTACAAAACTAATTTCGACTTAAATAAATTTATTAAAATAATTTTGATTTCTCTATTCTTATTGAATTTCGCAAAAATTATTTCGTGCCAATTTTAATATTTAATTTTATATCTCTTAATATATTTTATATCTGTCACAACGTCCTGACTGGGTACATGTATGTATATCTTAGACCACTTACCGTGTATCTGATTCAGTCTTCTCAGAGCACGACACATTGGTGTCCGCACGCGAACATTTCTCCCTCTCGCTCGCACCACCAGACTCCCGCATCTCACCATCTCGCTTAGTCTCGCGCATGTCTTCTCACTAACTGAGACCAACTTCTTTCGGAGTTCCCCGTAGTTGATCAGCGCGTACAGTTCTTGTGCGACCTTTTTAACGTCTGAAAAACAAATGTATATTTTTTAATTTCCTTTAAGCTAATGTGAGACACACATTATAATTATGCAACATACGGATTCGTCAAGGACGTCTTTCGTAAGGGCGAAATTGAGATAAAACAGACATATAGTGTAGATCGGGACTACTTCGTGCGTAACCCGTATGACATATATTAATTTTTGATGTCATTTGGAGAAAATGCGCTGTGCAGTTTGTTACCGCTCCTTCTGCACTCCGCCTTGGAAGCGGCGTAAACTTAGCTCTAAGTAAGTTATTGACGTCAACAATAATAATGTTGTAAATAATAATGTGTAATTTAACGTTCACCAAATGCTATTTAAAATATCTTACGATGAATAAAATATTTGACTTTGTCTTTGATTATGAATATTTTTAAAACGGGTTCATAGGAGTTTTAAACTAACATAACATTAAAGTGGATTAAGTTTGTTAAACATTTTCGAATACACAAATGTAGCATAGAAGTGGTAAAGCTTCTACTCAAACGTCGATTTTCTGTGACAGTGTGGTCCATCGATGCTACTAGCAAAGATGATTTTTGCCGGTAGCGTGGCTACCACGAAAAGAAACAGCATAGTCAGTTGAATGACGAAACAAACTAAAGGTTAGGTACCTACTGCGTGGTAGGTAATTATAATTATTTCCCATCACATACATAATTTAATCAACAAACTTATATTTTTAAAATGTCTACTCATCTAGCGTAAGTATATAATATAGTAAGTATACACCTAGTCGAAGAGTCAAAGGTACCTTACGTAAGGTTAATGTAATGTCATACAATTTATATTATAGTACATACAATGTAGGGTAATAATATCATGAGAGCACGTTATCACAAATTACAGGGCGTTTGCTTGATACGTAAGGTAAATAGATGGGTATAGGAAAAAATTTCATGATCTGCTCATCATCATCATTTCGAGTAGGTGACACTGTCAATCGACCATGCACACCCTGGTGTCAAAGTTCTTCGGAACCGCCTCTCGGCCTCTGACGTGGTTCCTTTAACGACTACCAGATGGCAGCCGGGACCACCGGCTTAACGTGCCTTCCGAAGCACGGAATCATCTTTATTATCAGACAATCAGGTGATTCAAGCCTGCAATGTCCTAACCAAACTGTAAAACAACTAAACAAAGTATGCTTCCGGTGGGAATCGAACCCACGACCCCCGGGTCAACAGGCAAACGCCTTAACCACTGGACCACGGAGGCTGTTATCATGATCTGCTGGCGATCTATCTCATTATAGTAATGGAAACTTGCATGAGGTTAGGGTGTCATCCTTAACTACTTGTCCGGTGGATACAGGTATGGCATCGGGTATGAGCGTCCAGCCTCCCGAGCTGCTACTTACATTTGCCCCATTCATCCGAGTAATCCTTAGTCGTGGTAGAGCCACGTTACCGGCAAAATCAACAGCCTCCGTGGTCCAGTGGTTAAGGCGTTTGCCTGTAGACCCGGGGGTCGTGGGTTCGATTCCCACCGGAAGCATACTTTGTTTAGTTGTTTCCGGTTTGGTTAGGACATTGCAGGCTTGAATCACCTGATTGTCTGATAATAAAGATGATTCCGTGCTTCGGAAGGCACGTTAAGCCGGTGGTCCCGGCTGCCATCTGGTAGTCGTTAAAGAAACCACGTCAGAGGCTGAGAGCCGGTTCCGAAGAACTCTGACACCAGGGTGTGCATGGTCGATTGACCGTGACACCTACTCGAAATGATGATGACCGGCAAAATGAATTGCTGGTAGCATGAATGGGTCGGCTCGTCCAGGGAATTACTACACTCCCACAGAAAATCGACGTCTGAGTAGAAGCTTTACCGCTTCTATGCTTTGACCGGTCATTGAGAGCCGGACGCCCATCCTTCCCCCAACTCCTTGAAAGGCCGACAACGCACCTGCCACACCCTGGTGTTGCAGTTGTCCATGGGCGGCGGTGATCACTGACCATCAGGTGACCCGCTTGCTCGTTTGTCGTCCTATAACATAAAAAAATCCCTTCTCAAATCCAACAAATTCTTTTTCTTACTCAGCTTAAAAATGCTTCCGATGGGTAAATGGACTACGTCGGTAGGATAAGGAGCCAAAGAAACTGTGCTCGCCAACCTGCCTGCCAAGCGTGGTGAGCAATATCCTTGTATGGAACGAAGAATCCTTGAGAGAGGCAGTTTTCCAGCAGTGGACTTTTTACGGCTGATATAAATGTTATCGAGAAAAAGGTTTTGACACACAGATAGACAATTGAGTGTTTCTAAGACAGTTCCTTTCTACCTTTTGGGCTACGGAACCTTATAAACGTAGGAGCCTACCACCTGCATATAAAAAACTGACTTCCATCGAATTACTGAACCGATTTTGATGAAATTTAAATGGTACTAATTTAAAACGTACCCTTTAAAAAAAGAATCAAATCGGTTCATAAAGGAGGAGTTATTTATTAGCTAACGGCTTTCGGGTCTTATAAGGTCATACGGGGTAGACAGAGCCTAAAGTCATTAGACCGTAAGGCCACATTTAGCGTGTTGGTGGGCATAAAGGCGGAATCAAAATAGTAATGGGTAGCGAGCCGACTATTGTCATAATTATTTTAGACTTTCGCCGATTCCCTTGACTGGCTTCTACGATCTGCGCGGGAAGAGAAGCAGCTGGCACATTTTTTTTATTAGATTTTCCCGGAATTAAAAGTACCTTATGTAATTTCCCGGACCTCCAATTACCCTCATACCTAATTGGTTCAATGGTAAAGCGTGAAAAGGACACAGACAGAGTTACTTTCGCATTTATAATATTTTTTATTTTTATTTATTTAATTTATTGCACACAATCTTTATGATTTTGTACAAAAGGCAATAACTTAATGCTAAGCATTGTCTACCAGTTTTACCTTAAGGATGTGGTGAAAAATTTATGGACGGGGTGCAAGATAACAATGAGTGTTATAACATAGGTATATAAATAAATAAATATAAAATAAATATATACGAACAAATCACACAGATTGAGCTAGCCCCAAGGTAAGTTCGAGACTTGTGTTATTATAGTTAAAATATAGTAACTCAACGATACTATATTTTATAACAAATACATATATAGATAAACGTCCAAGACCCAGGCCAATCTGAAAAAGATCATTTTCCATCTTGGCCTGGCCGGGGATCGAACCCGGGCACTCCGTGTCGCAGGCTGGCGTGTTATAATAATATAGACTGAATTAATAAATATTATAGACAGTAAAAGCTGAATTGAGAAAAATATCAGTTCTTACTTGTAATATCATAAATGGTATATCTATTTAGATATCATAAACATACATATATAAATATAATAAATAAACATACATATACTATTGCAGCATAACTTGATCGCGATAATGTCTGATTACAAGCATTTTGAAGTGATCACGTGACCGTGCTCTCGTAATGTTAGTATGGAATATTAGTATGGAAGTATGGATTGTATCCATAGGTAAGTACTTACACTAAATGCAGATGATATCACTGTGAAACATACACTCTGAAGTCATATGAGATTATCATATAATGACCCGGTATTAAGAATTTCAATGCCCAATTTAGTTTAATTTTACGTTCGATTGTTGTGATTTTTACAAAATCTTTGTGCGTTATTAAACTTCCGTTCAACTCATGTTCGAATTTAAAACAAATATGTACGGTCGCCTGCCAAAGTTCATATAGAAGTTTTGAAAATAGTCATCTTCCACGCTGGTCTGGGAGAAAATAAAAAACGTAAATTGTGCCAGCTGCTCTTTTTCCCGCGCAGATCATTGATCGAGAGATTGTCAATAGGCGATGCGGCTAGCAACCCATAATTATTTGATTCCGTTTTCCATCTACACGCTCTCCAACGTGCAAAATGTGGCCAAAAGGTCTTATTAGACCTAGGCTCTGTCTACCCCGTAAGGGAAAAAGACGTGATACTATGTATGTATGTATGTTGACCTCTCAGGAATAAATTAGCAGGATCTGGACTAACGCCGAAAGAAGCCGTTTATTGCATGGGTATTGGTATTCTTTAATTATTAAATTTTATTTTGTATTTATTATTTGATATAGTGGCAATAGATTTACATATTATGTGAACATTTCAAGTATCTATTACGGTTCAACAGATACAGCCCCGTGACAGAAAGACGGACGGACAGACATCATCATCATCAGGTCCTTTTTAGTCTCCACTACAGGAACACAACCCTCTCTGTACTACTAGGGCCATACTTGGACAAAGCAGCCAGAGGACTTGGCCTACACTCTCCACGCTCGCCAGACGGGTTGCAAGGTCTCTTAGATCTAAGTCGCCTTCTACGACATCCACGGGAAGACTTGGAGTGGTCCTATTCTACTCTGCCGGATACCACACGACACAGACATCAAAGGCTTAATAATAAGGTTCCCTTAGGCACCCTTCAGGTACGGAACACAAAAACGAGTTAACCAAATTACTATTAGAAAAATGTTATTATAAAGTAAAAGACTATCTTGAGGACTCTCTTAAACAATGTGTTTAAATTATAGTAAATAAATAACACTTGTCTTAATAATATTATATATTATCAATGAATTATAATAATTACTAATTGTGTGACATAATTTATGATTTTGTTTTGTGTAATGGTATTATGAACTTTTATGAAAACTTATTCCAACGCCAAATAATGGCAGAATGTGTTTGTACTATCTGTTCTGTAACACCTGCTTTTGACCATTTTCGATGGAATAAATGATTTCTGATTTTGATACGGAACCCTATATATGGAAACGTTTCCGGCAGTCACACCTCAATGCGCGCAAAATTGTGTACGGGGCGATGACCTTGACATTTGGTACTGGAAAAGCATCATTATGGTATTGAATCATTATTCAAATTAGTCATTTATATCAGACATTCATAATTAGTCATAATAAGTTCCTTTTTACCAAATCAAAAATCTATATCTTCTTCCATGCTGGTCTGGGAGAAAAGAAATAACGTAGAATGTACCAGCTGCTTCTCTACCCGCGCAGATCATATTAGTGGGCGATGCGGCTAGCAACCCATCACAATTCTGATTCCGGTTTCCATCTATCGCCTACTAACATGCTAAACGTCGCTTTTAAGGCTAATTTTACTTAAGGCGATACCACTGTAAATAAGGTCGTTCTGAACCTTATTTATCTCGCAAAATACTTAAATTAGGAGTTTCAAATCATATTCAAGTAATATGATTTTTGACTATTTCATCTCCAAAACTGTAAGATGAAAACACGTTTTGATAAAATTTTCTCGATAGAAATATTTTTGAAAAATGGTCTTCCTTCGCAGAGTTTTTGTTATTGTAGCTCAAATGCGACGAATGAAATAATGATATTTAGACTAAAAGATAGGTTATTAGTAATTCATCAAAATGTAAATATGAAAATACAATTAACTGGTCTGATTTTATATATAATAGAAATAACGAATTTGGCGCTTACGTTATTTCTTTGAGCGACTCGAGACTATCTCCTATCTCATCATTCACGGCCTAAACCGCCAAGCGCTATCCCTTGCGCGCACTTGATTAGTCTGCGTACGCCTTTGCCGAGCGAAGGTACCAAACATTTGAGGCCTCGTCTTAAAGTACAACTAGCTTTCGCCCGCGGCTCCGCCCGCGTCAATGTCGATCCCTCGGGAACAGTACTTTTCCCGGGATAAAAGATAGCCTATGTCCTTCTCCGTACTCCAGAGAACTTGTATGCAAAATTTCATGATGATCGGTATAGTAGATAGGGCGTGAAAGCGTAACAAACAAACAAACAAACTCACTTTCGCATTTATAATATTAGTAAGGATAAGGATAAGGAAGGATAAGGATTACCAAACATAATTGTTTACCCGTTTACTTAAAATAATACAAAACGATGCGCAGACTCAAGTTACCTGAAAGAACGATTAGATTAGCTTCGTTCATAGATACTTTAGGCCGTGTGGTTTCCGGCAGAGTAGAATAGGACCACTCCAAGTCTTCCCGTGGATGTCGTACAAGGCGACTTAGGAAACACAAGCTAAACAAAGCTTATAAACTATCTATCAGACCTCTCCAACCCGTCTGGCCAGCGAGGAGAGTGTAGGCCAAATCCTCTGGCTGCTCTGGCCAAGTATGGAGAGGGTCGTGCTCCTGTAGTGGAGACTAAAAAGACCTGATGATGATGACAGATACGTTCGATTGTTTTTCATCCAAATGACATTGATGTCGGCGGCCTTTTCACATATTACGGGCGTCGCGTAAATATCTCCGTGTCAATAGCAGCAAATTGTTCAGCAGCCTGTAGGTGTCAACATGTCGCCCACTAAGCGATCGAAATCGGTCGATAAGTTCCCTCCGTGTCAGAAGTACTACCGAAAAGTACAACTGGTAGTACAAATGATACAACCTTGTATTGAAAAAATGATACTAATAACAGGGAGTACTGTCGAACAGGAAAACAGAAAAATGTTAACTACCTCCGTGGTTCAGTGGTTAAGGCGTTTGCCTGCTGACCCGGGGTCGTGTAGCGTATATATTCTTTGCCCGGGGTCGTGCGTTCGATTTCCACGCGAAGCATACTTTGTATAGTTGTTTCCAGTTTGGTTAGGACATTGCAGGTTTGAATCACCTGATTGTCTGATAGTTCGCGTAGTGTATATATTCTTTGCTGATAGAAAGATAATTCCGTGCTTCGGAAGGCACGTAAAGCCGTTGGTGCCGGCTGTCATCTGGTAGTCGTTAAAGGAACCACGTCAGAGGCCGAGAGGCGGTTGCGAAGAACTCTGATACCAGGGTGTGCATGGTCGATTGACCGTGTCACCTACTCGAGATGATGATGATGATTTAGACGGCGTATTTGAAACACACCGAAGACGCGCAGTAGAAGCGCGTAGACACGCTTCAAACTTCTGGGGTACGCCCCCCCCCCCTCAATAACATGAGGGGTAAAGTAAATATCATCTGTTATATTTATTTTGAGATACCAGTATATGATCCTTATCTTCTTGATAGTCGGCAAGTAGAAAATCGGCCAAATCTGGTGGTATTTCAATTTGTTTCAATATGCTATTTTTTAGGGTTTACGTACAGTCGTGGGCAGATATATATGACTCCCTTTAATTTATAATGTTTTAGAGGGGTCTCCAGTTTTCCAGTTTTCCAGTTCCTGAACTGGCAACTGGAGAACACAAACCACAGACCGACAAAAATGGAAAAAAGAGAAATAGGCCTTTGCCCAGCATTGGGACATTAACGGCTCGTAATAATAATAATAATAGAGGGGTCAGTTAATCTGCCCCCGACAGTACATTTACACTGTAGGCGAAAGAGAAAGAGAGAGACATATAATACGCCATATTTAAATATAATAACTTACTCTCATCGAAATGAACATGTTTGGACAGCTTGTGCCACGTGCGGTAGTAAAAATGGCTGACTTGGGTTTTCGTCTTGAGGTTCACGTCTGGCATGCCCTTTTTCTTCATCTGTAATATAATTTATTAACATTTCGGTATATGGGTTAACACGTGGGTCTTACTAAAAGTTCTTAGAATAGGCCAGTAAGAAAATCAGAAACAAAATTTATTAAAATTTGAATAGGGAAGGAATCCTTTGGGAGACAAAACACATCCTCAGTTTTTTTTACAAATGCCTTATTTTGCATTCGCAATGCTTTTTTGATATACTCTTAATAAATTAAGAAATAAAATATGGTGAAAAATGCGGGTGGGACTTGAACCGGCGACCTAGGCTATGTACGACCTATGCTCTGCCCTCTGAGCTACCGCACAATTCAATCTCGGCGCCGGAATTCTCCTCCATATCTCATCTTCCCTTTTACGTATTATATAGAGCAAAGGTCGTACATAGTCCTAGGTCACCGGTTCAAGGCCCGCCCGCATGAACCATTTCTCAGTTTCCGAAAGGGTTCCTTTGTCTTTAATATCTCATCTCTTTTTGCAAAAGAGCGGCAAATTAAATGTATCTGACATGCGTCGAAATGCATTGGCCACTACGCCGGACGGACTATCGAGTTATCTATCGATGTTGTGAAGTTAGTGAATCTTTCTTCTTACAGACCAGACCTGGCACCTTGTGACTTACATCTCCAATTTAATATAAACTTTAGTGGAATTGGATTTATGAACCCTGATTATGAAGCTGTGGCTGCCTTTGTACAGCTGCGTTTATAAGTCTCGCATTGAAATGAAACTCTGGCGTAACCAGTTCCCACCTCCAACAAATTTCCTTCCTCCATCTGAGGAGAACCTCCAGGGTGCCAGCTTCCTTGGGCCACATGGAAGTGTCTTAATTGGACTGGGGTAGGTCGATGCCGACACAACCTGGCTAAATGGGGATTTATCCAACAGGCGGAAGCGCAGTGCGAGTGTGGTCATGACGACCAGACCATGTTGCACCTCCTTTCGTGCCCTTGTGCCCAAACAACTGCACCAAGGATGATCTATACTGTGCATCCGATTTTTTTGTAGTGGTAAAGCTACGCTACCGGCAAAATTAATTTTTGTTAGTAGCATGCATGGCCGGCTCTTTCGGGGAAGTAACATACTCTCACAGAAAATTGACGTTTGAGTAGAAGTTTTACCGCTTCTATGCTTCGCCCATCCTTCTCCCCCTTTCCTATGACCCCCAATTTTCCCTACTCTTAATGTCCTCCCCCCAACTCCTTGAAATGCCGGCAATGCTCCTATCAAACTCTGGTGTTGCAGGTTGTCCATAGGCAGCGTTGATCGCTTACCATCAGGTGACTGACTTGCTCGTTTGCCGCCCTATAACATAAAAAAAAAACCGAGAGTGGTGTCAAAGTTTCTACATTCTGGAGAGACAAAATTTAACATTTTGTACGCCAGCGCTTGTTTACGTTAATTTCCACCTGACGCCAAGCTAGTACAAATTGTAATAACTTTAGTTGTCAACGGCGTCTCAGTCACGCGACCTTTGTGCAACTAAAGTGGTCAATGGCGCCCAACAGGTTAATGCCTTGAGCCATCGACACGAAACGAAGAAGATACTCGTAACTTCAAGGAAGATATTTTACTCGGCAGTTAATCTTATCTGCGATGGGCATGCGTTACTTCACCGTGGGGAGCTATAGATCCTCCTAAGTATGATAAGGCTTGATGCAATGATTTCTGATGACCATTAATATTTCCTGGATCTTTACTAAACGAAATTGTCTCCAATAAAGAATTTACTTACCTTAGCGCAGATATAGGCAGTGATGGCATCGAAATCCTTGCCATATTCATTGAGGGCTTCGAAGAACAGGTTTTTCTCATCAGTGGACCATAGTGCTTTGGGCATGCGCTGCTTCACCGTTGGAAATTTCAACTCCTTGTCGTCTAGCTTATTGGGGGTCTCGCATTCTGTCAGATCTGCAATGTAACTCGGAATTCATAATTGATTTTTTTCTTGTGCCGCCTGGTTTCCGGCTTCATCATCTCTTGTATTTGGAGCGTAAAGGACGAAAAACATATGTGCATCTATTAAACAAAAGCATACAAATATGTATGTATGTAATATGTAGTATTACAGAGAGGGTCGTGCTCCTGTAGTGGAGACTAAAAAGGACCTGATGATGATGATGATGATACAAATATGAATTAATTTAGAGAAAGATCTAATACCATCAGGCTGTCCATCTGGTCGCTTCCCCCTCTTCTCACCAGCTGGAGGTTCCAACTTCAACTTCTTGATAACCCTCGCGCTGGTCCGCTGCTGCTGCTGTGTCGTTAAGGAACCGAGAAGTTCTGTTCTCTCTGAATCGGAACTGGCTGCTGTGGGTGACATGGCTGCGTCTTTCACTACCTGCAAACAAAAATACATTTTATTGATGGAACAAAAATTCAGAGATGGCCAACCAGAACACTTTTTATGCAATATTGTTTGTCGTAGAACGTTTCACGCTATTTAATTCTGATTATACGACTACTTATTTCAATATTAAATGTAAAATATACAAAATGCCGCCAGCATCAGGTCGGGGTCCCAGAGAAAGAGAGAGAGAGAGAAATCTTCTGACAATGCCTGCCGTGTCCTAGAGTCATTTAATTAGAAAAACTATGGAAGCAACATTGCGCTCAAAAGTTGACACCACGCAAACGCAAAAGCCGGCGGGGCTTAAAAAGTAGATTTTTTCCCGAAATAGTCTGCCGCGCGCTCCGTGCAAGAAACGCAAGGAAAGACGGAAAAGTGACACTGGAGTAACTTAGGTATCATTGGTGAGTAAAACATTTTTAGCGACTGCTAGTCTCCCTTCCTTCGCTATGTTGACACATAGCGTTTATAGATATGTTGACACCGCCCCATGACATTGACGCGGCCAATCGCAAACTCGCTTCGTCTATGAGTGCGTAGGATTTTGCCCGTCACTGTGTTGGTGATCACACGTGTTTTGGATAAAATCGCGATCTCTTTACATTAGTGCTTTGTGTTTCTTAAAATTTCTGTTTGTATTGTCCTGGTGGTGGTGTTAAGGTAAGTGATTTAGTTTTGACCAATTGAGAATGGACGAGGAGCCCCCGGATGGGGGAGGTAACTCTCCTCCTGATATTCCTATGGACAATCCTCCTATGCCCACACAACCAAAGTCCATTCTACGCGCTACAAAGCGCCTCGCCGAATCCGAGCCCCCAAAAGAGGCAAAAAAAAGTGCCCTATCGCCTCCTTCAGATTCAATCCAATCCGTTTATATACGACCTGGTTACGAGGAAGACAGTAACTTCCTATACGATGAATCCGATCCTGGACCATACATAGTACACGTGAGCCGTACAGAACCAGATCACTCGGCCGGTTTATCAATCCGCGTTCTAAAATTCGCACAACAAATTTATAAAAGTAGGGTAGGGGGAATTACATCAGGTGGCATTCAAGCTATTAGCCGAAGCAAAATAGCCGTAACGTTTAATACAGCCTCTGAAGCTAACAACTTCACAAAAAATGATACATTCCTTAACGAAAATAATTTAAATGCTATAATTCCCAAATTCTTAATATCCCGTATGGGAGTTGTACGTAATATCCCTACAGATTGGACACTAGAAGAACTTCTCCATGGAATTGAGGTTCCTAGAGGGACAGGTTTAGTAATTAGAGCTAGAAGGTTAAACATAAAAAAGAAAACCGAGTCTGGGGTAAGTTGGGTCCCATCAACCACTGTCGTCCTTACATTTCTTGGGCAGTCACTACCAGAAAAAGTTTACTGCTATTGTACATCCCTTGATGTAGACATCTACCAACTACCAACAATCCAGTGCCGTAATTGCTGTAAGTTTGGCCACATTAAAAGTCAATGCCGTTCAAAACCCCGTTGCTATTCCTGTGGTCAAAACCACACTGGTGATGAATGTGAAAAAGAAGACCCAATCTGCTTTTTGTGTGGTGGAAGGCATCTGGCTACAGATAGTAGATGCCCAGAACATATACGGCAAAAATCTATAAAAGTGATAATGTCTCAGGAAAATGTGAGCTACACAGAGGCTGCTCGCCGACTCCCCCCTACCAAAACCTCCTATGCTGATATAACAGCCACTAAGTCTACCATCCAACCCCAAATGACCCCTCCACGTAGCCAGATTCCTGAATATGTATCTCTTTATCCTCCACAGAAAACATCATACAGGAAAACTGTATTTAAATCTCCAAAACCCACTCCAGCTCTCGGAAAATCATATGACTATGAAGCTCATAACTTCTTAACAAGTACCCCTAGATCATCACAACCCAACGGATGTGCTCTGATAGACAATCCTACCAGCCCCACCCCTAAACTTACCCCCAACGACAACATTATCGAACTTTTAGTATGCTCCCTTATTAATATAGTTTCAAAATTCTCCGACGCACTACCGCCCAATGTCAATGTTTTACTACAACAGCTCCTTCAAACTCTAGTATCCCATGATGGATCACACCCAAAAGGACCTCCTACAATGGAATTGTAAGAGTGTCCGCCACAAAAAACATGACTTCCTCTCCCTTCTCAACCAGTATAAGCCCGTTGTTGCTGCCATCTCTGAGACATGGTTGTGCCCTGGTTCTCGTTTTCGAGTTCCTGGGTACTCCTGTCTTCGTGATGACAGGGATGACGGGTTTGCAGGTTGTGCTCTTTTCATCTCTAATTCCTACACCTTTTCACAAATACCTATACCTAATCACAGCCCTGATCTACATCTGGTGGCTGCTACTTGTATAGGTATTTGTTTTGTATCAGTTTATATTCCGTACCCTAATTCCCAACTCATTTCAGATTTAAATTCTTTTTTCTCTAATATCCCCAAACCCATGATAGTCCTTGGCGACTTTAATATTCACAGTACCCTCTGGGGTTATGAAGATGATGACCTCTTCCTTCCTGTTTTCCTTGACTTCTTGGACTCACAAGATTTGTGTATTCTAAATGATGGCTCTCCAACCAGGAGAACATCCCCTTCTCAGAGAAAGAGCGCTCCAGACCTTACATTAGTTTCCCCATCCATAGCCCCCTCTACCTCTTGGTATGTTCTCCCTAATACATTTGGGAGTGACCATATGCCTATTATTACTTCCATTTGTTCTTCTTTCAAACCTTTTCCCCCCATACAGCCTCTTCTTAAATACCGTACCCAACAGGCAGATTGGTCTAAATATTCACAATCATTGGATGACGAAATAAGTATTCTTCCAAATGTAAACAATTTAAACGCACAAACAGCCTACGACCAATTCATAGCTTGTATTCACACAGCCGCTAGTAGATCAATTCCAATTAAGTCCCCCCCTAGAAAAAATATCCCATCACCTGCCTGGTGGGATCATGAGTGTACAATCAGTGTCAATGAACGCAAGGACGCTGAGGATCAGTTTCTTTCTGAGACCAATATGTCCAACTACCTTAACTACAAAAAGGTTTGTGCCCGTACCAAGAGATTTCTTGCCAAAAAAAAGAAGACAAGTTGGAATACATATTGTGAAACTTTATCGCCTAGGACGCATCCCTCTTCGGTATGGAAAAAAATTAAATCCTTCCGCAGGAGTCTAAACGAGAGTAGCTGTACTTCTAATGACTCATCCCCATGGTTGGACCAATTTGTGGACAGATTAGCTCCACCTTTTGTACCAAACTTGGACTGCCATCCTCCATTCTATGCCCATGTCTCTTCTGACATGATGAATGAAGAATTCTCATTTGCAGAACTATCCAGTGCCCTAGACCATTTAAAGGACTCGGCTCCAGGCTTGGATGGAATCCCATACTCCTTTATCTGTAAAGCTTCTTCTTTTACTAAAAGATATCTTCTCAATATTATAAATTCCTTCTTCCTGTATGGAAATATCCCCGAATCCTGGAAAACCCAAATAATAATTCCAATTATAAAACCAGGGAAGGATCCTTCAGACCCTTATTCTTACAGACCTATTGCCCTAAGCTCAGTAATAGTCAAAATCACGGAGCACCTCATAAAAAACCGTCTTGAGTGGATAGTAGAGAATAGAAACCTTCTATCGAAATCACAGTTTGGTTTTCGACGCTCCAAAGGCACTGTTGACAGTCTTAGCATACTGAGTTCAACGATTAGGTTAGCTTTTTCTAAAAATGAAAATATTATTGGAATATTTTTAGACATAGCATCTGCCTATGACAATGTCCTGCTCCCACTGCTCAGGCAAAAAATGCTACAGCTGAGCATTCCGGAGAGACTCATAAATGCTATCTGCAACCTATTCATGTCTCGTTCTATCTCTGTCCGAGTCAACGGCAATCTTCTCCCGCCTCGTAAAATTTGGAAAGGTCTTCCTCAAGGTTCGGTTCTCAGTCCTATCCTCTACAATATATACACCTACGACCTTGACCTTACCGTTTCCAGCTTCTGTGAAGTTTTACAATACGCTGATGACATTGCCATTTATGCCCAAGCAGAAAAATTTGAGGATATATCCTTGCGTTTGAATTCAGCTCTGTACTACTTAAATGACTGGCTAGTTAGACATGGACTCTCACTCTCTATAAATAAGTGCCGTGCAGTAGTCTTCTCACGTAAAAGATCTATTTCTCCTATAAATCTCTCTGTTAATGATACCCCCATCAAATTTGAAGACAAGATAAAATTTTTGGGAGTCTATTTGGACTCCAAAATGACTGGCATGCCACATCTAAATTTTGTGTCACAGAAAGCTGAAAAGGGCGTGAATGTCCTTCGGGCATTATCAGGCGTTCGCTGGGGTTCGCACCCATATAGTCAACTACTACTTTATAAGGCTATAGTACGGAGTCACTTTGACTATGGTTGTTTCTTGCTAGAACCTTGTAGTAAGCTAGCCCTCGCAAAACTCGATAAAATCCAGTCCAAATGTCTACGCACTGTCACCGGAGCCATGAAATCTTCCCCTACCCTGGCCCTACAAGCTGAATGTCTGGAACCTCCTCTTCGTCTCCGGAGACAATATCTGGCAGATCGTTTCTTCTATAAAGTGGTTCAAAATTCTACCCACCCCCTTATAAACATCCTTGATTCTCTTTCTGAAACCCTTAACACTACAAACTACTGGATATATAAAGACCCCTACCCGCTTCTTAAAAGCTATCAAAAGTATAAAAACCTTGACTTCCCAGTACAACAATTTACAAGTCATCCACTATACCACACAAAATTTTCAGCCCTTATTTTTCACCCCCATATAATTTTAGACTTTGGAGTTAATAAATATTCATTTGAAGCAAACAAACAATTTAACCAAATTATAGAGGAAAAATGGACGGACTGGCTTCTTATATATACAGATGCCTCCAAGTTGTCAGAGGAAGGTAATGTTGGCATAGCCGTATGGATACCCAAATATAGTGTTCTCCTAAGCTTTAAATGTCCCCCATATTGTTCTGTATTCTCTGGGGAGGCTATCGCCTTACTAGAAGCAGCTACGTTTGTAGAAACCCACTGCTTAAACAAAACTCTCATCCTTTCAGATTCTAAAAGTAGCCTCCAGGATTTAGTTAAGCTCCCATTTCACGCTAAAGACAACTTTTCCATCTCTCTGTCTACTCGAGACACTTTGTATAGATGTCATGAGGCTGGAATTGAGGTAGCCATAGCTTGGATACCGGGTCATGCTGGTATACTTGGTAATGAAACAGTAGACGCATTCGCCAAAGACGCTATTCAACAGGGCTCTGACAAATACTTATTTTGCCTTTCACGGGACCTCAGATTAACCGCTCACACTCGTCTTAAAAAGGACTGGAATTCGTTTTGGGCTTCTAACGGCTCACGTGCAGCAAAATATTATTTTAAAATCCAACCAGATATCCCCGTAAAACCCTGGTTTTATAAATACCGAAATCTCCATAAACACCCTACATCGGCAATTATTCGATTACGCCTAGGACATATATGCTCTCCGGTATTTCTAGCAAAAATCAGAGTGAAAGACAGTTCACTGTGTGAGTGTGGCCTGGACGAGGGTACCCTGGAACACCTCTTTTTTGAATGCCCCAAGTTGTCTGTGTCTCTGTACGACTCACTTCCTTGTAATATTCCACGACCAGTCAATATCTCTTTCTTACTAACTTTAATATTTTCTTCGTTTGTAAATGTTTTAGCTAAATTTATCAAAAATAATAATATTTACTTATAAACTTATATTATATATATACTGCCCACTCCCTTTCCCATTATTATCATTTTCCTACTTCCTTAATTGTTTGGTCTCACCTTCTCTTACTAATCTTCTCTTAATGATCAATTGATCTTATGTAGCTATAGTTTACTAACACTACTACTAACTTATTTGTGTTGTGTTTGTTTTAGGTTACACTCAGCTCCTGTACCGATCAATTGCCTGTAATAGTTTGTTGTGTCATCTCCAACCTTGACATTGGCAAAATCATCGTTCGGCTGTACGATGGAGCCATAAACTAAGAAAAGAAGAAGAAGAAGATGAGTGCGTAAGTTTTTAATTGTGATTTGATAAAGTTTGTTTGCGTAAATGGGACTCATATTGAATCGTTAGTTGTATGAGAGTTACGCTTCCATATTTTTTTAATATTTAATGCCAGGCAGGAGTACTGCCTTCTGTTTCTGACCTTCTGTTTCTTAGGCGTTTAGAGGTTAGGGATTAATGTCAGAGCGTCACGTGGTTTTTTTCCTCGTACAGCAAGATTGTGGAATGGTCTTCCTCCCGAGGTTTTCCCTGTGTGCTATGATTTGAGATCCTTCAAAAGGCGTGTTTACAGGTATCTTAAGAGTCGACAAAGCATCAGCACCTCCTCTGGTGTTGCAGATGTCCATGGGCGACGGTGACCACTTTCCATCAGGTGGCTCGTCTGCTCGTTTGCCGTCGGATATAAATAAATAAAAAAAGGGTTATTACAAAGCCTCCGATGTCTGTCTGTTCGTCTGTCCGTCTCACATAGGGCTAGTGAAATTTCCATATAATTTGTCGCTACGACAGCAAATAATAAAAATCTAATTAAATTAAAGTAAACCATATAAGCAACTCGATTTTGTGGTGTTTTTATATATTCTGTCAAAATCGCATTTATTAACTGAGACGTCAAACCACAGAATAAAGAAAAATAATGTCTATGCAAGAAAAATCTTGGTTGCTAGGAGTTCTTGGAATTTTGGCAAATTGCACAAGATTTGTTTTGGATTGTTTTGCAAATTGCTTCTAGTGGACTTTATGTAAAATGCGGGTAACAGTATATACTTAGGGGCATGATCAGCTCATGATATTGAACAATTTTAACCAGGGAACATACATCGAAAAACGAAAATAAAACGACCCTGTATACAAAACAAAATGAGCAATCATCTGATCCACTTTCTATGGAAAGTAAATGACTTTTATTCTTGATTATTGGTTGGTCTGCTGGGGAAAGTTGTTCGATATCATGGGCTGATCATGCTCACTAAGTTTGTTACCCCCATTTGGTATAATGTGTGAGATCGGTGTAATTTGGGCGTGAACTTAAAGCTGACATTCGCAACTACGGAACCCTACACTGCGAGTGGCCCGACACGCACTTACCGGATTTTTATATGTTTAATCTTAAGAGCCTGCCATATGCCAGGCGGCGTGGCGGTACAAACGTGGATGGTCTAAACGCGTTGGCTACTTTAGATATTTTCGTTTTTTAGGAATATTCAAGGGTTATTCCAAAAAGAAAAACATATGATGGCTGCCTTATCTGTAATGCAATAATAATTAAAAGTTTCAAGGTTAATTTTAATGTATTTGGTGAATAATGCTATATACCGAGTAAATTAGACGTGATTTGGAGGCAACTTTGCAATTTTTTTCTATCGAGAAAATTTAACGCATTCGTGTTTTTGAGTCATATAGTTACCAGAGTTAGTCCTGAACTTTGCTGCATTTTTATTTCAACTTGAGTATTTAATTATTATTGATATTAATCAATCCTGCAAAGCAGTGTGAGGTAGTACGGGCCCTTAACAAACACTTTATGTAATGAAATTTGAATTAAAAATGTTTTATTTTTTGTCAATTAGCTCTAAGAGTAGGCCAGATACATTTAAAACCCGCCCTGTAACGTTTCTGGTGCAAAGGTGCCCAAAATGCTGGCTGCATTACCGCGCTGAATAGCTATGGCCATCCTTTGCACCAAAAACGTGCCAGAGCGAGAGTCACCATTCTTCTGCCCTATTAGGTTCCTATTAAGTACTTGATGTGGTAACAATTACTTTTGATTAGTTATTTATTATGAAAACATGTGGTCACCGGCCTGTACGTACATCAGAGCGGTCTTAACGCCGGAACTAGTAAAAGATAATAGCCAACATAATTAGACTACCTGTGGAAGTTTTCGTTAATGTATTGTATATTTAGACGATCACATGTTAAAACATTTGTTTGTTTGATCGGCGGTTGAAGCATTAAAGGTTAATTGTTTTGCGTTAAACGAGATTAACTAGTAAACACTCATTAAATAAAAACCGAACAGCGAGGTGGTTAACTACCTCCGTGGTCCAGTGTTTGAAGCGTTTGCCTGTTGACCCGGGGATCGTGGGTTCGATTCCCACCGGAAGCATACTTTGTTTAGTTGTTTCCAGTTTGGTTAGGATATTGCAGGCGTGAATCAACTGATTGTCTGATAATAAAGATGATTCCGTGCTTCGGAAGGCACGTTAAGCCGGTGGTCCCGGCTGCCATCAGGTAGTCGTTAAAAGAACCACGTCAGTGGCCGAGAGGCGGTTCCGAAGAACTCTGACACCAGGGTGTGCATGGTCGATTGACCGTGTCACCTACTCGAAATGATTATGATGATGAGCGAGGTGGTCATTTAGATATTTAGTCTTACATAGTCTTAAAATCGAAAATATGTGTTGAAAAAATTCGCTGCATGTAGGATTCGAACCAATACTTTTAAGGCGCTGTGCATCAGGAGTTTCGTCGCGAATTACTTGATATTTTCAGCGACAACTACCAACTTTTATACGTCTATAAAAAGTATAACTAAATGAGCAAGATGGATACCTACAAAAAATAAAATATTTGGTTATAATTATTGAATTACTAGCTTTCGCCCGCGGCTCCGCCCGCGTCAATGTCGATCCCTCGGGAATAGTACTTTTTCCCGGGATAAAAGGTAGCCTATGTCCTTCTCCGTACTCCAGAGAACTTGTATGCAAAATTTCGTGATGATCGGTTCAGTAGTTACGGCGTGAAAGCGTAACAAACAAACAAACAAACAAACAAACTCACTTTCGCATTTATAATATTAGTAAGGATTAAATTAAAAGTGAAAATTAACACGAAAATGGCAGACACGGGTTTGAACTGAGACTGATGACAAGTATAACACGAGTATATAGGTAATAAATATATCGCGCGATGTCCGCTACAAACGGTTAAGGGATACAGCGCCTTAAATAGTGGGTAACAACTAAAAATGGTGATAACGCATACGGATGCTTCGATGGGTGTACCTGTAATATATGAAGAACAAATTCGCCACGGTGATTCGAGGCTACGAAAGCTCAGTGGTCGAGAGCGGCGACGGAGCAGATTTCGAAGGTTTTTGGTTCGAATCCTATCCTTGTAATTCTATATAATATATAATACAGTCTTATTGACTACCTAGTGTTATTGAGATGTAGTCATAAAGCTTCTAACCTATTTAATTTGATGGTAAAGCTTGACCTGTGTAAGTGTATGTATAAATGTGTCCAAATCGCAAAAACTTTAGAAAACATCCATCAGACATCGTAAGGCGTAAAATGTATAATTAGGTACGGAAAAATTTCAGTAGGTCAGTAATCTGTATTAGAATTTTCCGAATATTCTAATATTATTTAAATTACGTATTAATAACCGGGTTGAGATAACCATAATCGATATTTCATTAATCCTGCATAGTGATAAAGGATACCAACAATATTATTGAACGCTGGGCAAACACTAATAAGTTAAAATAGACTCTATTTACAGGCCATAAGGTTTATGTCATAATTTCAGCCGTAAGTAGTTCACTGCTGGCCAAATGCCTCAGAGAAGGATTCTTCGTTCAATAGGAGTATATTGCCATGCTGCTTGGTAGGCTTTTTGGTGAGCGTAGTTTCTTTGGCTTCTTGGACTTCCGATGCTGCTGCCCATCGAAAGAATTTTTAAGCAGAGGAAGGATAGGAATATCTTGGATTTGGGAAAGGAATGAAGGTATTGTGGTAGTAATCCAATATCTTCATTCCCTCGGGCTCACACTCTGATGAATGCAGCAAGAAGCAGCTCAGAAGGCCGGGCGCACGTACGCAATGCCATACCTGCAATAGGGTGGATCATTTTTCAAAATTTTTGAAATCTTTAACAGATGGGTGTGGATTTGGTGCCAATAAGGATAGTGATAATGTAAAAAATATAAAAAAAAAAAATCAAATAACAGGAAATGCCTCCACAAAGCTCCCAAAAATAAAAAAATAAATTTTTTTGTTGTTTCTTATTTTAATTTTTTTTAATAATAAATACATATTTTACATATCAAGTTATTTTAAAATTAAAGAATATGTTATATACTAATAACATAAAATAACTTAAATTAAACATTAACTGTAGCGTCTGGAAAATTATTAAAAACATAAAAATATACCAAAATTACAAGACTTTTACGTCTTTTTTACTCTCAAATTGAGGCATAATTTCTGTACTTCTATGCGTTTTCTCTTCCTAATGGTTCACAATGAAACAGATGCTTCAGTAACAATATTCATATATCTTTCGACAGCTTGAGTGTGGCATAGTATTTTATTTATCTTCACTAACACTTAAGTAAAATATTTTAATTTTTAGAGAGAATTGACATCGTATTTTAATATATTTTTTAAAGCCAATGCTTTGATGTAGTTGCGATCATCAGCCAGCATTGCCAAAATGATGTTTTTAGGATTTGACTAAATATTGTACCACTGGAAGTGTTTAACAATTATGTAAGGCTTTTCCGATTTCTCCTGTAAAACTTCTTGGTCCTGTTGTAGTCCCGTGCAAATGTTCGAACAAGTGGCGAGGTAAGAGATCGTTGTCGTGCAATTGGATATAACAGCACTTTCAATCTTTGAATTTTACCAGTCTTCCAACCAGGATTGACTGAAATCTCATCACAACAATTTGTACCAAGTATTTTTCAGTGAAATAGATTTCGCGTTGCCTATTGTCGGTGTAAAGTGTCCTATATATTGATAGCCTTGCTCTTTTATCAAGCTTACATGCCCTTAAAATTTAGTTAGACGTCGATTGTCTGTAAATGTTAACGTAGTATCCTCATGTCCATCGAAAACCAAACCAAAAATTTCAGTTTCATTATTAATGGGCATAACTTCAACCTTTCTTTATCCCTGAGTCGGTGAATCCTATTACCGTCGATGATTTGGGATGTGTCTATTTCGATTCTTATTCCCAGTGCTTGAAGAGTAGCAGACAACTGCTGTCCCTGCCTGATCAGATACTTTATATCTATCTAGAGTTGGCGCAACATTAATTAACTCTCGTTCAGTGTCCTTAAAAGAATGCGTTTTTTTTTTATAAATAGGACCATTTTTTCGCTGCTATGTTTTATAACATTTTGTATTGGAAAAAACATTGCAGTGTTTTTAATATTGGCAAATATTTTTTAACGCAGTCTTTCTACCCCGTAGCCACAACAAATATGTACCTACGAAATATCATCTTTGTACGTAGGCAAAAGATTATCTGGTAAATAGCGTGCAATACCTACTACTGGACCAGTAAATAAACTTTTTAATTTCATAATTAAATTAAAAGATGCATATCACAAATTACGAATTTATTTATTAAAAACTTCATGCCGCTGAGTGTTCACTACGGACTAAAGTCAATACTCGCGTTTTGTAGCGTCAACGCAATGTTTTAGAAACTCTAAGTATCCACCTCAATTTTTATCGTTATATTACCAGTTTTTTTTTTTTTACATTTTGCACAAAAAAGAAACAGTTATACTAAACTGTTTTAAATAATTATTACTTATCACTAATTTGAATATAAAAAATAAATTACGATGTAACTATATACAAGATTTTTTTTAAAGTATTAAATTGCTTTGTGGAGGCACTTATAAACGTCAAATATTTTTTTCATTATTTTTCCCGGAATCCCTTTTATACATGGCATTAAAATTGCACCCATCGTTTTCAAAAATTAAGGTTTTTATTTCCCCCATACATTAAGCGATCCACCCTAACCTGCAACCATCAACCAAGCAGGTCAGGATGCCGCCACCCCAGACCGCAAACTCTATGTATCGATATAAAATGAAAAGGGCCCTTAACAATCTTTTTAAAATGAATGATTGGATTAATTCGCTGGATGTTACATAATGAGAAACATTTTTAAGTTCAAACCCAGATCACAGTTGCCATATAGCGTTTAAAAGATAAAAAGGCCCCAATATTACGGTAGAAATAATTAAAGCGCAACCACATTTGGAATTACGGTGACTGGCCAGAGGATTGGTGCAAGTCTATAATATTTTACACCACACAAAAAGGTTCCACAAAAAACTGTAACAATTACCGAAACCTGGCTTTGATTACACATTGCAGCAAAATTTTGTTACTTATATTAAACTGGCTTTCGCCCGCGGCTCCGCCCGCGTGAAAGTCGATCCCTCGGGAACAGTAATTTTTCCCGGGATAAAACGTACCCTATGTCCTTCTCCGTACCCCAGATAATATGTATGCAAAATTTCATGATGATCGGTTCAGTAGTTACAACGTGAAAGCGTAACAAACAAACAAACTCACTTTCGCATTTATAATATTAGTTAGGATTAGGATAGAATAGTCGTATCCGTTACTATCTGAACTGGCAAATTCCACAAGAACAAGCAGGATTTGTGAAGTGCAAAGGCACAATAGAACAGATCTTTATCATCAGGCAAGTCATCGAGAAAGCCTATGAATTTAATGATAATGTCATGTCATTCATAGATTACAGCAAAGCGTTTGATTGTGTAGACTGGGACAACCTGTGGGCCATTCTCGCAGAACTCGCAGTGCCTAATCATCTCATAGCACTGCTACAGTCTTTACACATGAACAGCGAAGGAGCTGTTAAAGTTGAAGAAATTCACTCAGAGTCCTTCAAATTTAAAAAAGGAGGGAGACGAGTGTGCATACTTTCGCCCGTCCTGTTTAACATCTTCGGAGAGTACATTATGAGACGCACTTGCGAAGGCTTCATGGGCGGAGTTACTATCGGAGGTCATAAAGAAACCAATCTTCGCTACTCAGACACCACACTTTTGGCTAACAGTGAATCCGAGATGGTCTCTTTATTGGACAGAATGGAATCCATAAGCAAAGAACATGGTTTATCTATCAATTGAAGCAAAACTAAAATCATGGTGGTAGACCGCAAAAGCGGAATGAGACTAACCGGCGCCCTGAAGTTGGACACTGTACATAATTTTATTTACCTAGGTGCGCCGATCTTAAATACCGGATCGTGTGAATATGACGTGCGCAGGCAAATAGGTATGGCCAAGAATGCCATGTCACAATTAAATCGTATCTGGACCAATAGAAACATCGCCATTAAACTGAAAAAGAAACTAGTCACTACCCTGATATTTTCAATATTTCTCTATGCTGAGACTTGGACCTTAAAGAAACTAGACCGCACCAGAATCGACTCTTTTGAAATGTGGTGCTGGAGAAAAATGTTCGGATTCCATGGACAGCGCGCCGGACAAACGCATCTATCCTCAAACAACTAAGCATAAAGACCAGTCTCTCCACAATATGTCTACGAAGAATACCGGAATTCTTCGGACATATTTCCAGGAAACGTATAAAACGAGATAATCTCGAGAAACTCCTATTTACAGGCAAAGTAGAAGACATCCAGAGGACGCAGTTCCATGCGTTGGTCCGACCAGATTCGCTGGACACTAGAAACCAAATTCAGCGAAGCTGTCCGAGCTGCAGAGCACAGGACTGCATGGCGGGACATATTACACAGGAAGGTGTTCCATAGAGACCACGACCCTCAACAATGAGGATTACGAAGCAAGAGGAGGAGGAGGAGTAAAAGTAAGTGGAGACCCTAAGACGCAAACAAACATAATTTCCATATCTTTAGTCACGAATATCATGAACCATACTTTTCTTACCCCGGAAGAGCTTCTTCTGATGTGATGATGCTGGTGAATGGGATGAGGTTTGTTTTGTTTTTCGCGTGTGTATAGTCAACACTGGTGTCAGATTTTTCTAGCTGGCTAAAGGCATATGACGTAGCTTCACGATTGCATCAATGTTGACAGCCGGGAGCAAGGGCTTAACGTGCCTTCCGAAGCACGGCGTGAGCAGTTGCGCTTGCGCATATTAATCAACCCCCGGCGCAGTCCCCAGAGGGATGGGTGACCGCAAGTGGCATACAAATATCTCTAGGAGCTAGAGATATTTGTATGCAACTTGCAGTCACTCATCCCTATCCCTATCATCTAGGAGCTAGACTAGCTAGCTAGCTTGCTTAACATGCGCAAACGCAAATGCTCACGCCCACTTGGTCATCGGGTTCCTCGAGATGAGGTGCTCGATGGCCCAGTGAGGGGCCCATACAAAAGTGTAATTAATAGCACATAGAATAAATAGAAATGTAAAATTAATTAACCTGTTTCAAATATTAATTTTTGATACAGGTTAATTAATTTTGATGACTTAACTCGAATCTTATATTGCACTAGCTTTTGCCCGCGGCTCCGCTCGAGTTTATGTCGATTCACCGGGAACAGTACTTTTCCGAATGAAAGTCAGGTACCCTATGTCCTTTTCCGTACCCCACATAACAGATATCCGAAATTTCATGGCGATCGATTCAGTAGATTGGGCGTGAAGGCGTAACAAAGAAACAAATTCAATCGCATTTATAATATTAGTGAGGATTATTTCTTTTACTTTTTGATATAAAGTCCTACCTAGACATCTTTATGCAAAAAAGTATCTCATATTTTTTATATTTTTATAAAATGTATTTTAAATAAAATTATATAAAATTACATTTGTTTAATACATATTTTTTCTATAAAATGTTGTGCGGACCGTGATGGTCATTTCATTTCTTAAAACGGACCCCGAGCAAAGAATATCCATGGTGAATTTTTTATTGTTTTGGACCCTTAAAGGGGTGACTCAGACCATCAATGTGTGTGTCAGGGGGTGTCATTCTCAACTGCCTGTCCGGTGGTAGAAGATATGACTTCGGGTACGCGCGCCCGGCTCCCCGAGCTGCTGCTTGCTCATCCTCAATTCATCCGAGTGAGTAGTATCCCATCAACCTTCTCCCGCTCCCCTATCCCAATAATATCCTACCCTTCCCACGCTTAAAAGTGGTTTCAATGGGCAGCAGCATCGGAACCTACATTAGCCAAATAACTGCGCTCACCAACCCGTTTGCCAAGCGTGGTGAGTATGGCAAAACCCCCCTCATGAAGATGGATAACGTACCAAGGCCCCCAGTCCCCGGCGGCCCCGCTATTCCTGACTCCGGTAGCGGTCACGGTAACGGCGGGGCAGGGGGTGCGAAGAATCTCCGGAAGAGATCCGGCTACCACCCCCAACAGAGACTGGCCCTGGTAACACACAACATTCGCACAATGAGGCTAGACGAGAAGGTCGAGGAAGTGGAAGAGGAGATGAGTAGGTTACGATGGGACATATTGGGTCTGTCTGAAGTCCGAAGAGAGGGAGAGGGCACGACAACCCTGAAGTCTGGTAACCTACTCTATCACCGGGAGGGTGACTTTAAAAAGTCACAGCATGGTGTCGGGTTTCTCGTCCACAAGTCCCTCATCAACAACGTTGTAACCATCGAAAGTGTTTCCAGCAGGGTAATATACCTGATACTCAGAGTATCTAAAAGATACTTGTTGAAGGTAGTACAGGTATATATGCCGACCGGGAAACACTCAGATGAAGAGGTGGAAGTGGTGTATGAGGACATTAGTAGGGCCATACACGCTTCCGAAACCTATTTTACGATTGTTATGGGGGACTTCAACGCAATACTTGGTAAGCGGAGCGATGGAGAGTCCAGAGTGGGACAATTTGGATATGGAGAACGGAATGACAGGGGCCATAGGCTGGCTGATTTCCTGGAAGAAGAGGGACTCTATGCGATGAACTCTTTCTTCCAGAAGCCGCCTCATAGAAAATGGACTTGGATGGGCCCCAGCAGAAGAGACCAACCCCCTGTCAAAAACGAGATAGACTTCATCTTGTCGACGAGGAGAGAGATATTCAACGATGTCTCTGTGATCAATAGGATTAAAACCGGTAGCGATCACCGAATCGTGAGAGGCATCGTGAATATCAATCTCAGACGAGAGAGGACTCGCTTGATGAAGTCTACGCTCCGACCATCACCGATCCATATCCAGAATGTCGACAATTTCCAACTGGAACTCTCAAATCGCTTTGATTGCCTGAAGGATTGCGTTACAGTGGACGAGCTAAACAATGGGTTTGTAGAAACTGTCCAAGCGGTGGGATCAAAGTTTTTTAGGTCCTGTCCCAAATACAAACCTCAAAAGATCTCGCCCCAGACCCAGGAGTTGATGGCCGCGCGACGCTCCACGCCGCTGCAGACCTCCGAAGACGCAAACGTGCATCGGCAGCTCAATAGACGAATCCAAAAGTCCTTGCGACACGACATTCGCTCCTTCAATACCGAGCGTATTAAGGAGACGATAGAGCTAAATAAGGGCTCCAAAGTGTTCGCAAGAGTGGAGTCTATTGGGCAAAGTCGATTAACGAAGCTGAAGACGGAGGACGGCAGCGTGGCGTCGACAAAGGCCGAGGTGCTGGGAGAGATCGAGAGGTTTTATGGGCAGCTTTATACCTCAATAGCCAAACCCATTGTCAGCTTGGCCAAAGATCCGAGAGCCAAGCTAACCCGTCACTATACCGAAGACATCCCGGACATCAGCCTGTACGAGATTAGGATTGCCCTCAAACAGCTAAAGAACAACAAGGCGCCGGGCGAGGACGGAATTACAGCAGAGCTTCTGAAAGCGGGCGGAACGCCGGTACTGAAAGTCCTTCAGAGGCTCTTTAATTCCGTTCTGTTCGAGGGCATTACGCCGGAGGCGTGGAACAGGGGTGTGGTGGTTTTGTTCTTCAAAAAGGGTGATAATACTCTATTGAAGAACTATAGACCCATCACACTCCTGAGCCACGTCTATAAGCTGTTTTCGAGGGTGATCACGAATTGTCTCACGAACAGGCTCGATGCTTTCCAGCCTCCCGAACAAGCCGGTTTCCGAAAAGGCTACAGTACCATAGACCACATCCATACGCTGCGGCAGGTTATACAGAAGACCAGAGAGTATAACCGGCCATTATGCTTAGCGTTTGTGGACTATGAGAAAGCCTTTGATTCGGTCGAAACATGGGCCGTGCTTCAGTCCCTCCAGCGATGCCGCATCGACCATCGGTATATCGAAGTGTTGAAGTGCTTATACAGCAACGCCACCATGTCAGTTCGAGTACAGGAGCAGAGCACGAAGGCTATACCATTGCAGCGAGGTGTGAGACAGGGAGACGTCATATCTCCGAAACTGTTCACCGCTGCTCTGGAGGATGCTTTCAAGCTCCTGGAATGGGAAGGACTTGGCATCAACATCAATGGCGAGTATATCACTCACCTTCGATTTGCCGATGACATCGTTGTTATGGCAGAGACGCTGGAGGACTTAAGTACCATGCTCAATGACCTCAATGGAGTTTCCCAACAGGTGGGCCTTACAATGAACATGGACAAGACGAAAATAATGTCGAATGTCCATGTTGTGCCTTCACCGGTATTTGTTGGGAACTCCGTCCTTGAAGCTGTGGACCAATATGTCTACTTGGGTCAATTGATCCAGGTTGGCAGTTCCAGCTTCGAGGACGAGGTGTTTCGACGAATCCGACTCGGCTGGGCAGCGTTCGGGAAGCTCCGCTATGTCTTCTCGTCCAAAATACCTCAGTGCCTGAAGACGAAAGTCTATAATCAATGTGTGTTACCAGTGATGACTTACGGGTCCGAAACGTGGTCCCTTACTATGGGCCTCATAAGAAAGCTCAAGGTCGCTCAAAGAGCTATGGAGAGGGCTATGCTCGGTGTTTCTCTGCGAGATCGAATCAGAAATGAGGAGATCCGTAGAAGAACAAAGGTCACCGACATAGCTCAGCGGATTAGCTCTTTGAAGTGGCAGTGGGCGGGGCACATAGCGCGCAGAACCGATGGCCGATGGGGCAGAAAGGTTCTCGAATGGCGACCACGTACCGGCAAGCGCAGCGTCGGACACCCACCGACCAGATGGTCGGACGACCTGACTAAAGTCGCAGGAAGACGCTGGATGCAGGCCGCTTCCAACCGGTCGTATTGGAAATCCTTGGGGGAGGCCTATGTCCAGCAGTGGACTTCTTGCGGCTGATATGATGATGATGATGATGAGACCATCAATGTGAACATTTTATTCTATGGGCCCAATGCTGGGAACACAAAAAAAAATTCGTCATTTCCATACAAAAGAGTTCGGCCGCCCGGCCAGTTTGTATGGGAATGTCGAATTTTTTGATGGATTTTGATGGTCTGAGTTACCCCTTTAAGGGTCCAAAACGATAAAAAATTCACCATGTATACACCAGGCCGAGCGAAACTAATTGGTGACCCCTAACGTACTCGTATATGATAAATTTAGAAAAGGTATGTACTGGTAAATTATATTTTATGTATAATTTATTTTATTAACTAATGAAATGTTTGATATTAATACACACCTGAATACTAATTATTAATAATTTGACATTCACTGCACCTTGAGATTATTATTTTTGTGTGATTTATTTAATTCCATTAATTGTATTTTTGTATCTTTTGTAAAATGTACGCATGCTTTTTTGCATAATAAATCATTTGATTTGATTTGAATATGGTAAACTGTTGTTGGGCAACAATAAATAAAAATTGGCCAAGTATGAGTCGCATTACACACACTAAGGGTTCCGTACCATACAATATTTGAATACAAAAATCACGTAGTTAATAACAAAACCGTAGTTATAACTACGGTTAAAAGTTCTTCCAATACAAGCGACCTCTCTTATGATGTTTACCTTTTGACACTTTTTGCTCTAAGTTGTCTGTGGTTTGACGTATCAGTAATGAATAAGCAGCCACTTTAAAAGAATCGAGAAAGATGGCCAAAGGAACTCGTTTCTTGTATGGGAACCCCTTTAATTAGTCATTTTATTTTGTTTTTATTATTTGTTGCCGCAGCAGCAAATAATAAGTAAATAAATATATAGGGACAAATCACGGTAAGTTCGAGACTTGTGTTATGGGATACTTACTCAACGATACTATATTTTATAACAAATACATATTAGATAAACATGCAAGACCCAGGCCAAATTGAAAACAAAAATCCATCTTCACCAGACCGGGGATCGAACCCGGGAACCCTTGTGTGGCAGCCTGGTATGATGACCATTGACCATCATATCGCTAGTACTCATTTTGTGATTTGGATAATGATCAAAAGGTACCAACCGCCAGTTATTTACCTATATTTACTCGGGCTTTAATAAATAATGTAATTACAATCGCTTTATGATGAGAATTTTATAATAAACTAGCTGTTGCCCGCTACTTCGTCTGCGGAAATTTCTGTTATTATGATTAATTAGTATAGATGAATAATTTTCCCCCCTTTTCAAAACATTTTTTATTTATGCTTCGCTCCTATTGGTCGCAGCGTGATGTTTTATAGCCTAAAGCCTTCCTCAATAAATGGACTACCCAACACAAAAAGAATTTTCCAACTCAAACCAGTAGTTCCTGAGATTAGCGCGTTCAAACAAACAAACAAACAAACTCTTCAGCTTTATAATATTAGTATAGATTACACAACGTGGCACAATCTTTTGTTTATATTATAATGCATACATTAACGAACGATAACGAAATATTAATCTTATACATAATTGCTTTTAACTATAATAGCTTATATTAAATGGCCTCCCGGATGCGTACCTATGTGTCTATGTGTAAATAGAACTATACTAAACTCTACGACTAAACTCGACTATTTAAAAGGAACCTTTGTAATATGATAATTCAAAACTTGTACTTAAAAACGTCCCAAAAACGGAGCTATTTAAAAATAACTCCATGTCGATGTGTATTAAAATATTTAATAAATTGCCTCTTAATATAAAGGAGCTACCACTGCGACTTTTTAAGACAAAATTAAAACATAGGCTTGTAGAAAAAATGTATTATAAGACTAATGACAAATTTAACTAAATGACATTTCTATATATAAGTATTAGTAATTGAATTTTAATATTTTGGCAATACGTAATGTTTATTTTTAAATTTTATCAAACTGTAATATTTTCACATGCTTAATTAAGAGAAACAGACTAAGGGACGTTCTGTTATATTCTAAGAACTATTGTACTCTATTTTATTTAAGTGAAATAAAATTTCATTATCATTAAAATATCATTATCATCATTATCAATAAAACAATTAATATATACCTTAAAAAATGCTGGTCTGGGAGAAAAGTAAAAATGTAGAATGTGCCAGCTGCTTCTCTTCCCGCGCAGATCGTAAAAGCCGATCGAGGGATTGGGCTAAAATCTGCGGAACCATGCCAATAGGCGATGCGGCTAGCAACCCATCACAACTTTGATTTCGTTATCCATCTACACGCCCTAAATGTGGCCATAAGGTCTTATAGACCTCATAGACTTTGTTTACCCCGCAAGGGAGAAAGACGTGATACTATGATACTTAAAAAATTTAAGTATCATAGTATAACATAACATAACGTGTTCCACAAAAATATGTAAATTAAAATTGTATATAACATGACATCAGAAAAAAAAGAAAAGAAAAATATTAAATATCATACAAAGCCCTTCAGGCAAGTAGGCGACCAATACTGTTGAAGAGTTTCTTTCGGCGTCTTCTTCTCTGCAGTGGTCGGTTCCGAAACGCTAGTAGTTTGTAGCTTTTAAACAATAATTAATAATTTGAATATAATATAATAAGTATTATTTAAAATGTGAATTGACGTGAAAAAGTGCCTGAAAAGGCCTATTTTCTGAATAAATCTTTGAATCTTTGAATTTAAGTAATTTCTTTAAGATTTAATAGCCACTCTCCTATTGCAGCGCTCGTCAAGGTTCTGAAATTATTCATTAGATTTCATTCCCACTGCCAAATTGTACGTTCTGCGCGGGAAGAGAAGCAGTTGGTACATTCTATACGTTTTTCTTTTCTCCCAGATCATAAAATAATAATAATAAATAAATATAAATATATACGGACAAATCACACAGATTGAGCTAGCCTCAAAGTAAGTTCGAGACTTGTGTTATGGGATACTAACTCAACGACACAATATTTTATAACAAACACATATAAAGACAAACATCCAAGACCCATGCCAATCTGAAAAAGGACATTTTCCATCTTGACCTGACCGGGGATCGAACCCGGGGCCCTCGTTTTGCAGGCTGGCGTGTTAACCACTGCGCCACGGAGCTCGCCGATCATGCTGATCTGCCGGCCTATTTGCTAACTCAGTGTACAACGTTTTGATAGTCACTTCAGTCATACATTACGTTTTATGTATCTTAGATAAAAATAGTCAATCATACGAAAGCCGCAATGAATTTTGAAATACTGAGTTAGCAAATAGGCCGGCTGGAAGGAACGAATGAAAACGCTTACAAACTAATGTCCCTATATCTTTATTTATTTACATTATTTGTATCCCTCCGTCATTGCCTCAGTACAAGAGCGAAAGATTAAGCATTCGAAGCGCGCGTATGTAAAATTTTGCAAATGGACATATAGCACTGCGTCATTTCATTGTTACATATGGTTCGCAAAAGGAACTGGAGCCTTGATTAGCATTATTATTTGTCTTATAATGCTTTGTGAGTGTAAGAAGGTTACCGGCGACTGGTTTACATTTTTATTGTTGGTTAATCATCATCATCATCATCATCATCAGGTCCTTTTTAGTCTCCACTACAGGAGCACGACCCTCTCTGTACTACTAGGGCCATACTTGGCCAGAGCAGCCAGATATAATAATAATAATTTATTTATTGGAACATCAAAGTCACAAAAAAAAAATGAGAAGACCATGGCACCCAAGCTAGGAGGAAAACAATTTCATAAGCATGTACTTAATTATATTAATTTGTAACAGATAGCCAAAGGACTTGGCCTACACTCTCCACGCTGGCCAGACGGGTTGGAGAGGTGTCTTAGATGTTTATAAGCTTTGTTTAGCTTGTATTTCCTAAGTCGCCTTCTACGACATCCACGGGAAGACTTGGAGTGGTCCTATTCTACTCTGCCGGATATCACTCGGCTAATATGTTGGTTAATAGGTATTTAAAATCCTGGTTGGTCAAAAGTCGCGCATATCCCAAATTTACGTACCTATTAAAGAAATTTGTACAATTTATCGAGGAAGCTTTCACCCGCGGCTCCGCCCGCGTCATATTAGTTAGGATTACTTAGGATTGGGCAGTTTTGCACCAGGTACAATTCACGGCGGATTATTTGACTAAACCGGGACTACCGGTGTAATTTATGTTATTTGTGAAATGTAAACATGAATGTATTTTATTAGCATGATTTATATATATATTATGTTAGGATTAGGATAGGGAAAATTGGAAATTAGTCCGCGGACAAGAGCGGAAGGAAAAATGAAGAGTAAGATTTTTGTAAAGTACGAACCCACCCAGTAATGTTGTCAATCGCTTCGACAGGCAGGTGTAGCTAATTCCGGCAAAGTTTATCGAAATAAAGAGACAACAAGGAAATGATGAAGTGCAAAACTTAAGATATGGTACGGTTAAAAGCTTCCTACCCATATTCTTCAGTGCCACTCCATTTAAATCTATCAAAAGACTGTGCCTACCCCACATAAAAGTGGGGAAAAATGTGAAGAAGACAGTTTTTAGGGGGTTTTTAAGTATTCACAATGCTATACTATCAAGCCTTATTAAGTTAGCCAGTAATGGGGTATGTGGACCTAAGGTAGCTAGTTAAAAACCTGGCCGGGCAGATATTTTCCACCATTTTTTATATATTTGCTTACATTAGTCTTCTTATACTAATGTAAAGACCAAGTTTCCCCATGGATGCCGTAAGAGGCGACTTAGGAAATACATCAATGAGACTTCTCCACTTCTGGCCAGCGAGGTGAGTGTAGGCCAAATCCTCTGTCTGCTCTGGTCAAGTATGGCTCCGGTAGTACAGAGAGGGTCATGCTCCTGCAGTGAAGATTAAAAAGACCTGATGATGATGATGAAGTAATTATAATAATATAACCTAAGCTGAAATAAAACTATTTATTGCACAAAACAGCTCAAAATACCTTTCGACGGTACAATGTACCAATCAGTCTGCTCTGGCCAAGTATGGCTCTGGTAATACAGAGAGGGTCATGCTCCTGCAGTGGAGACTAAAAAGACCTGATGATGATGATGACTAATGTAAAGATGTTCAGCCTAGTGTAGCGACCCTATAGGCGTATACGTCACGAGTTGTGACGTTATGTATGTCACAGTGCGTGCGGCCAAATGAACGATAAAAACAAATGCAGGACAAGAGAGCAAATTATTCCAAACGCATGCGCGGCCGTGACAGTGACTTCGCTGGGGAGTTGATACCGGTCGCTGAGTTTGACAATAACTCATAAAAGTTCATAACAAAATTATATGGAAATTAGTTTTAAATGACACTTAATGTTCAGTTGTTACATTTAAATAGTTGTTTCGTTGAGAGATCTCATTGCTTGTGTTTATTTAGTGTTCAACAGAGTAGAGGACGTTTTCTGAGATGAATGCAATGTTAAGAGTGATGACAGTGCTGTGTGCTGGAGTGATGCTGACTGACTCGCAGAGTTTGAGGAAGAAGGTGTACATGACAGTCGTAAGTACCTTTGTAGCTTTTCTTTTAACGTGAAAACAGAATAATACAGTCATTCATTCATTTCGAGTAGGTGTCACGGTCAATCGACCATGCACACCGGTGTCAGAGTTCTTTGGAACCGCCTCTCGGCCTCTGACGTGGTTTCTTTTAACGACTACCAGATGGCAGCCGGGACCAACGGTTTAACGTGCCTTCCGAAGCACGGAATCGTCTTCATTATCTGACAATCAGGTGTTTCAAGTCTGCAATGTCCTAACCAAATTGGAAACAATTAAACAAAGTATGCTTTCCGTGGGAATTGAACCCACGACCCCCGGGTCTACAGGCAAACGCCTTAACCACTGGACCACGGAGGTAGTTAAAAGACAGTTAAAAAATACAGTGGCAATCCGGGAGTGCCAACAGAAGGGAAAAATTTAACTTTCGTTACTTATACTTGACAGCTCTGTGGCGCAGCGGTTAACACGCCAGCCTGCGACACGGAGTGCCCGGGTTCGATCCCCGGCCAAGTCAAGATGGAAAATGATCTTTTTCTGATAGGCCTGGGTCTTGGATCTTTATCTATACATGTATTTGTTATAAAATTTAGTATCGTTGAGCTAGTATCCCATAACATAACACAAGTTTGACTAGCTCCGTGGCGCAGCGGTCAATACGCCTGCCTGCGACACGGAGTGACCGGGTTCGATCCCCGGCCAGGTCAAGATGGAAAATGATCTTTTTCAGATTGGCCTGGGTCTTGGATGTGTATCTATATATGTATTTGTTATAAAATATAGTATCGTTGAGTTAGTATCCCATAACACAAGTCTCGAACTTACTTTGGGGCTAGCTCAATCTGTGTGATTTGTCTGTATATATTTATTTATTTATTTATTTAAGTCTGGAACTTACCTTGGGGCTAGCTCAATCTGTGTGATTTGTCCGTATATATTTATTTATTTTATTTATTATATGTATATGTACATAAGTGACGGTAACGGTAACAGAGACGTGAGTTCGAAGGTTGTTTTTTTTCTCTCAAAAAATACCCAACGCGCCGTTAGTGCGCTTATTGCCTAAATAATTTGGCCTATCAACCCCCAAGCGGCCCAATCGGTCCGCATAATAATAGAAAATCCATTGTATCAGCGGTTTTCGCGCATAATGGGTTAAAAAGCTAACAAATATTCAGCACTGACTTCATTTTATACAAGGGCCATACATTTTATTAAGCAAAGCACAACAAATTATTATTTTATCAAATAAAAACATTTAAAAGTTAAAAAGAAGTAGGAAGAATTCAAATATTTACGTCACATTTCACAAATGAGTTAAAGCTTCCCAAAAAACTCCCTAGTTCGTGTCACGTCTAAGGGCGAACCCACACGTCACTACTCAAATCCGCACAAACCTAAGGGCGCAAATAAACATCACGACACACGTCACAAATAATAACAACGCGACCAGATGATCTATCGCGATAAAAACAATTGCAGGACGACAGAGCAAAGTATTCCGAACTCATGCGCTGCGTTGCGCGACATGTTGTATTGGCCGTGACTTTGACTTCGTAGCCCTCGTATCACGGTATCGCGAGCGGTTGCAACATTGCCCAATAAAATTTGCCAACATAAAATTGCCCATTTTAGAAATTTTAATTTTTTATTTATCAAATTCTAATAAAGATTTTGATGGATAACAGTTTAATATTTAAAGGCGAGTATTTTTAAGTGTTAACGGGCAATGTTTGAGATGAATGCGAATATATTACGAGTGGCTGTGGTGCTATGTGCTGGAGTGATGTTGACTAATTCACAGAATATGAAAAAGGAAAGTTATATGTCGGTGGTAAGTGCAGTTGCAACTAAGATTTAAATATAAAATAGTAAACCGTTACCCCAAAGCGATTTTCTGATATATAAAATAGTGTTTGTAGACTATAATACACGGATGCACACTTCATTAAGGCGATACCACTGTAAATAAGGTCGTTCTGAACCTTATTTATCTCGCAAAATACTTAAATTAGGAGTTTCAAATCTAAGTAATATGATTTTTGACTATTTCATCTCCAAAAATTGAAGATGAAAACACGTTTTGATAAAATTTTCTCGATAGAAATATTTTTTGAAAAATGGTCTTCGTTCGCAGAGTTTTTGTTATTGTAGCTCAAATGCGTCGAATGAAATAACGATTTTTAGACTAATTGATAGGTTATTAGTAATTCATCAAAATGTAAATATGAAAATACAATTAACCGGTCTGAATTTATATAAAATAGAAATAACGAATTTGGCGCTTACGTGTTTTTCTTTGAGCGACTCGAGACTATCTCCTATCTCATCATTCACGGGCTAAACCGCCAAGCGCTATCCCTTGCGCGCACTTGATCAGTCCTTTGCCGAGCGAAGGTACCAAACATTTGAGTCCTCGTCTTAAGACGGTACTGCACGAAATTGTGAAAATTTACGTGTTTTCAAATCACTAGTACTATGCGCTGAATTAATTAAATACATCAAAAGTATTTGTATAATTTAGGTCGATCTTTGAACAAGATCGCCCCCTAGTTGGAATTTGAAACAGATATATATGAAATTTAAAAATGATATATATATGTTATGATATCAAAACACATTTTTCTTCGAAAACATTGTAATTTTTACGTCTAAAACAATAATTCTCACATGACAATATATATATTTACATCTCGGAGGTCGCCCCCTTTTTAATTTTTTTTTATAAAAACCTAAATGTGAAAATATTAAGACTTTTCATTATTTTTCCCAATCGTCAAATGGTTCTGCGCAGCTGAATGGCTTGCGCAGTAGCGACGTTTTTCGTTAGCGCGGCACCCGCATATTGTCAAAGTTCCGTATAGCAAGATCGGCAGTACTGTCTTGAGCAGTTTAGACTAATTTGGATTTTATAGTAGACCCCTTTTATGACGTGATAACGTTCTATAAATCGATGAATGTCGGCTGCACGCACGAAAGAAGTCAGTGTCACGTTCCGTGTGCGAGCTAGAGCGCGGAACAAGGGATAGTGATTAGAGAAGCACGATCGGCCTAAGCGTTATGCTTATGACGCATCTATCTCTCTTCCACTGTTATCACGTAAATTATTGTCCGTAAAGCGACTTTACAGACAACCAATTTTTATCCAAAATTTATGTATTTGTAATCTCGTATTGTTTTTATTTGACTTTATATCAAGTACCTTAGAAACTCATAATCCGATTGTTAAGAGAAATTTCTTTAAAACTTGACGGCATGCAGTCACCCTCAAACCAAAGAGGATAATAACGTCCGTATTTTAAAATCTATCTATGTTAGAGTAGACGTGGTAAAAATTGTTGGTTCATTGTCCGTCGAAAGGTACTTTGAGCTGTTTTGTGGAATAAATAGTTTTATTTTAGCTTCGTTTATATTATTATAATGATTTCATCATCATCATCAGGTCTTTTTAGTCTCCACTGCAGGAGCATGACCCTCTCTGTACTACCGGAGCCATGCTTGGCCAGAGCAGACAGAGGATTTGGCCTACACTCTCCTCGCTGGCCAGACGGGTTGGAGAGGTCTCATTGGTGTTTATGAGCTTTGTTTAGCTTGTATTTCCTCAGTCGCCTCTTACGACATCCATGGGAAGACTTGGTGAGGTCCTATTCTACTCTACCGGAAACCACACGGCATAAATTATTTATACCGTACAAATATGGTTAAGTATAGTATTTAAATTCTCACGTGATATTTCGAGACCGGTTCCTCGGACAGCAAATGCGTCGATGAACTCTACATCTTGGTCCAATAAGGCTAAAGGTCTTAATTTACCTTTTTTACATCTGCCTCTTAATATTCACAAAATACTCCGATCCGATGTTTTATTGTGTGTGATTTTAATTACTTATTTTTTAGATTCTTCCAGCAGTAGGAAAATACTTAGAATGTACCAGCTGCTTCTATTCCCGCGCTGATCGTTAAAGCCGATCGAGGGAAAGGGCAAAATTCCGAGGAATCATGTTTAATAGGCGATGCGGCTAGCAACCTTCCAATTTTGATTCCGTTTTCCACCAAATGCCCACCAACATGCTAAACGTGGCCTTTGGGTCTTATACACCTAGGCTCTGTCTACCCCGCAAGGTAAAAAGACGTGAAACATATAGTATGATTTTAAATTAATATTGTGTATTTTGCTTATAATTGTCTTCATAGCAATCATACTAGTAAATGATAGCAAATTATTTGATTTGGACAAAATCGCTAATCCATGTATAATTATTTTATATGCAGAATATTACACAGTTTTGCTTAGGCAATCAAAGTATATAAAATTTTACAATTCCGTTGAAGTAATTAAGAATAATAATAGTAATATTTATTGACCAATAAAATTAAACAGTCAGTTACAAAATATAAAATTAACAAAGTTTATAACATTTTTTGTACACTGTTGGACATTGGACCCTGCACTAAGCGGAGCTTGTATCGCAGAAGTCCAGAAGTTATTATATTTTCCATATGTACCTATATCTAGTATATTTTGTTTCAACGTCCTTACTTATATTATAAATGCGAAAGTGAGTTTGTTTGTTTGTTACGCTTTCACGCCGTAACTACTGAACCGATCATCATAAAATTTTGCATACAAGTTCTCTGGAGTACGGAGACGGACATAGGCTACCTTTTATCCCGGGAAAAAGTACTATTCTCAAGGAATCGACATTGACGCGGGCGGAGCCGCGGGCGGAAGCTAGTTTTCCATATGTACGGTCACCTGCGAAAGTCCATACATAGCCTTAAGGTGAAAATCTATTGCAGCGATTAGGTAGGCATATTTAATTTAAAATATCATGAACCTTATCCCACACACATGTTTAAGGTTCAAATTGCTATTATTTCTAAAAAGTATCTGTAGCTGCACACGACTTTTTACGCAACCTCTATATGGACTTTTGCAGGCGACCGTACCTATATCTAGTATATTTTATTTCAACACATAAATAAATAAATAAATACGGACGAATCACACAGATTGAGCTAGCCCCAAAGTAAGTTCGAGACTTGTGTTATGGGATACTAACTCAACGATACTATATTTTATAACAAATGCATATATAGATACACGTCCAAGACCCAGACCAATCTGAAAAAGATCATTTTCCATCTTGACCTGGCCGGGGATCGAACCCGGTCACTCCGTGTCGCAGGCTGGCGTGTTGACCGCTGCGCCAACGAGCTAGTCAAAATACATATCTATATATATTATAAGCCTTCTGTTAGATTTTTTTTTCAGTTGGTTATGTTCTTTAGTTCCTTTATTGGATGTAATATGTGCTTTTTTGTAGCAAAGGCCTCCTCCAACTGAATCCACATTTTTTCTTTCTCGGGCTAGTGATGTCCAGGTACTGCCCGCCACTGCCTTAATTCCATCGACCCATCGCCTGAGTGGTCTGCCCCGTTTCCTTACCCTGTTACCTGTGTACCAGTTCATTACTAGTTTCGACCACTTGTCTGTTCCTCTTATAGTATCATCATCATCATCATCATCAGGTTCTTTTTAGTCTCCACTACAGGAGCACTACAGGAGCACGACCCTCTCTGTACTACTAGGGCCATACTTGGCTAGAGCAGCTAGAGGACTTGGCCTACACTCTCCACGCTGGCCAGACGGGTTGGAGAGATCTCTTAGATGTTTATAAGCTTTGTTTAGCTTGTATTTCCTTAGTCGCCTTCTACGACATCCACGGGAAGACTTGGAGTGGTCCTATTCTACTCTGCCGGATACCACACGGCTAAATATATCTTATAGTATGACCTGCCCATTTCTATTTGAGCTTTTTGATGGTGATCGTGACATCTTTTGTTCTTGTGCATTTCCTGATCGTCGTAGTGATTTTAACATATCCTTATCCTTACTAATATTATAAATGCGAAAGTGAGTTTGTTTGTTTGTTACGCTTTCACGCCCTAACTACTGAACCGTCATCATGAAATTTTGCATACAAGTTCTCTGGAGTACGGAGAAGGACATAGGCTACCTTTTATCCCGGGAAAAAATACTATTTCCGAGGGATCGACATTGACGCGGGCGGAGCTGCGGGCGAAAGCTAGTTTATACATAATTCTACATCGGTTCAACAATGCACAGCAACGATTTACAGTTTGATTATTATCTTTATAATTTGACGTAGGTAATGATAAAAAAAAATACTCGCATACATACCTATTACATACGTAACGCACAGAAACTCGAAAATCAATACACTCCTTTTTTGTAGTCTTGTGAAAAAAGCTAGTTTGACCTTTTTATGTGACATTATAGAATATATTGTATAAGGAAAAATAATAACAAAAGCAATAATTGATATTACCGTCTGCTAAATTGAAATACTTTCGTGAATCCCTTACCATATGGCTATAAAAATTTACAACCATATCGCTAATAATCTCAAAACTATAAAAAACCCACTCTATTAAACACTTAAAATAATTCCTGATTTAAAAAAAACTGCTACATACTATCAGATTTTTTTGTTGATAAGTTATCTAAAAATTGCTTCCATTTCTCTACTCAGCAGGCAATAAAATGCGATTCAAATTTGAATTTATTTGTAAACTTAAATTGCTTTTCTAACCTACTTAACACCGTTGTATTTAATATTTAAGTAAAGTGGCAACTATGTGCCTACCTAACCGTTTGCACTTTTGCAGTGTCCTTGCAGGGCGGTAGTTGTATCTTAAAACCATTATGTAACACCTTTATATATAATATCTTCTGAGTTATATTAAAAATCCCAAATCCAACAAATTCCTTTCCATAGAAATTCGCCCAGCTCATCATCATCATCAGGTCTTTTTGTAGTCTTGTGAAAAAAGCTAGTTTGACCTTTTTATGTGACATTATAGAATATATTGTATAAGAAAAAATAATAACAAAAGCAATAATTGATATTACCGTCTGCTAAATTGAAATACTTTCGTGAATCCCTTACCATATGGCTATAAAAATTTACAACCATATCGCTAATAATCTCAAAACTATAAAAAACCCACTCTATTAAACACTTAAAATAATTCCTGATTTAAAAAAAACTGCTACATACTATCAGATTTTATTTTTGATAAGTTATCTAAAAATTGCTTCCATTTCTCTACTCAGCAGGCAATAAAATGCGATTCAAATTTGAATTTATTTGTAAACTTAAATTGCTTTTCTAACCTACTTAACACCGTTGTATTTAATATTTAAGTAAAGTGGCAACTATGTGCCTACCTAACCGTTTGCACTTTTGCAGTGTCCTTGCAGGGCGGTAGTTGTATCTTAAAACCATTATGTAACACCTTTATATATAATATCTTCTGAGTTATATTAAAAATCCCAAATCCAACAAATTCCTTTCCATAGAAATTCGCCCAGCTCATCATCATCATCAGGTCTTTTTAGTCTCCACTGCAGGAGCATGACCCTCTCCGTACTACCATACTTGGCCAGAGCAGACAGAGGATTTGGAATACACTCCTCGCTGGCCAGACGGGTTGGAGAGGTCTCATTGATGTTAATGAGCTTTGCTTAGCTTGTATTTCCTAAGTCGCCTCTTAAGACCTCCATGGGAAGACTAGGAGTGGTCCTATTCTACTCTGCCGGAAACCACACGGCTTATTTTATTTTTCGTTTTTTACCTTTTTTTCTTGCAATTCTGTATTCAATTAGGAATTGTGATTCCAGGTTTTTAATAAAAGTGATAAGTACAAAATCACGCGGTATAAAACGACCTTGTGACGACTGGATTACAATTTATTATCTATCAAACAATATATTACAAACGATGAGAACCACGCAACAATGCGTCCCTTGATGAAAGCCTGTCGCGGATGACGGACGGACAACCTAATTATACTAATGTTAACTATATCATTATCATCAACGTATTATTCTGATATAATGCCTGAGAGACATGAATATCTCAGAAGTATACAAGTACCACTGTTAGTAGATACTGATATACAGAATTTTATTGATAAGACTGATTCAACCATCAACATGCTAAACGTGGCCTTTCGGTCCCATGGCCTTAGCTGTCTACCCCGTAAGGGATAAAGAGGTGATACTATGTATGGATTAGTGTAAGAACTGATTGGCTATATAAGCCACTACAAAGCACATCAAAGAGCTTTAGAACCAGGTTCTAATCAAAATTTTTAATATAATTTTTATAATTTATGAAAACGCCGTTGCTTCTAATATTATTGTCTCCTCCCACGGGTCTGCTGAACCTTGGGCTTTCTTGTGCGAGAAGTGCAGGCCGTATTCCGAGACATGCAATACTAAACGACAGTATCCGCAGGACATTGGCTACATTGGCAATTTTAGAGCCAAATGAATCGTCCGCACAGACGGTAAGCGTCCAGATGTCCTCTCTTTAGTCCCGTGGAAAATGGGGAAATGTCGCGTGTGAGATGCCACATGTGTGGACACGTTGGCGCTCGCATCTATCCTCCACATCCAGTCACAGTGGGGACGCTGCTATAGCGCCAGAGTCAGGGAAACAACGCAAATACATGGGCCTGGTAGCTAATCATATTTTCTTACCTTTCGCGGTGGAAACAACGGGCCCTTGGGTCCGGAGGCAAAATTATTTTTCAAATACATCACAACGCGTCTCATCGAGGCAACAGGAGACCCAAGAGCTGGCAGTTATTTTGCTCAGCGGATAAGTCTTGCAATTCAACGAGGAAACACTTCCAGTATTCTGGGAACGTTGCTTCGATGTGAACCGTTGGAAGATTTTTTCAATATTTACGTGAATATTTTTGTGTAAAATAAAATGTAATGTTACTCTTTTTTTGGCAGTTATGTAAAAATGTAATGTGGGTGGTCTTATAGCCATATAGTGTAGTATTGGTATGTAGTCAAGGTCGTTAAGAATTACCTTAAAACGCAGTTTGGAGTCTCACTCCGTATAAACTGTATTATCAGAGGGTGCTTGGCATGCGAGGGAGTCGCTGCTACGATGACTAGGCTGCTGAATATTTATGTCAATTTTATTGTTATTCTATATAACGTCGATGACGAACTTTTTGTTGATGTTACATATTGATGAGAGATAAGTTTCTGATGACCTGAGGAAGGTCGCTGGTAGTGGCTGGATGAGGAAAGCGGGAGATCGTGCACTGTGGCGTGCCCTTGGGGAGGCCTACGTCCAGCAGTGGACTGCAATAGGCTGATTGATTGATTGATTGATTGAAGTTTCTGGCATAACATAACCGCGTGATTTTGAACCTCTGAACTACATTGAAATCCTGGAATCATCCTTAATGAAATATGAAATTGGATTTAGGAGGAAAAAAGAGATAGCTTCCCATACAAAGTCACCGATCAGCTGGACGAATTTCTATGGAAGGTCAGTTTCTTTTTTTTGTTTTTACCTTTTTTTTCTTTCAATTCTGTATTTCATTAGGGATTCTCACCGTATTATGACGATAATTACGTTTTTTTTTTTTGTTTTTTGTTTAACTTCATACACAGTTACAAGTGTAATGGCGGACTTAAAGCCTTTGGCTTTTTCTACCAGTCAACCAAGCAAGTGGTGTAGAGAATGCGAGGGTAGTGCAAGAACAATCAGTTGTCATAAACGCATCTCAGGACAGCATGGAAGTCTTTTATCCTTTCCATGCTGTAAAAAAAAAAGGGTGTTAATTTTGACGACTGGCCGCCTGCCTAACATCACTGAGCGTCTTATTAATTGGTAAAATTTGCAGACTAACTAACTAAACTGACGATGTAGGAAATAAAGTGTTGTGATTCAGAATCCGCAAACGTCACAGTGACATAATGAGTGTAAACGTGCTCGGAATAACACCCTAGGGCTTTGTCTTTTATAGGAGCTCAAGATAAACTACGTCTCAGATCGTCACTTATCTACTGACCAGCTTTTGAAATTATCCTTACTGATATATGTGTGGGATAACAGTTTTTGAACAAGATGATGAACGGAAGTCGATGCATGTTTCTGAACGATGGTGTGCAAGCGAGACGAGGAATGAGTGACAGAGATAGGTAGCGTTGAGGTCCAGGACACATTACTATTTGGATACGATTACGCTGGCTGCCATATGTGTACGCAATTTTTATTTTAACATAAACGTTTTTCATCAAATAAGGAAGATTTTGAGTCACGACCCCCATCCCCTACATGTATATGTTAACGGAAATGTATGTAATCCGTCGTTGTATACCATTCCTAGGAAATGTATAAAATTCCTAAAATCGCCTGGAACTGTTCCCGCGGGATCAACAATAACGTGAGAGGAGCTGCGGGCAACAGCTAGTAAGTTATAATTTTGTGTAGAAAATGATGTGCAGTTTGATGCTGCGTGTTTATGCTAAATTAACTCTTTTTCCCTTGCGGTGTAGACAGAGCCTTCGACTTCACCAATAGCCACGCGTTCAGCGTGTTTATGTAGGGTGGAAAACGTGTTACATTGTTAGCCGCATCGCGTTTTAAAACGATTTCTTATATTTAATTTGTTTTGCAAGCGGTGCTCAACTAAGCTACATAATTATATGTAAATTATGCCATCCAGCACAATTATTCTGCCTAGAAATTCCAGATTCTATGCCAGTATACTTCGTTCCACTCTTAATCCAAAATTATAGGCTAGTTTCCCGGGTCAAAATCCTAATTCCTACCTTACTAATATTATAAATGCGAAAGTGAGTCTGTTTGTTTGTTACGCTTTCACGTTCTTACTACCTACTAAACCGCTCATCATGAAATTTTGCATGCACGTTATCTGGGGTACGGAGAAGGACATAGGGTACATTTTATCCCGGGAAAAAGTACTGTTCCCAAAGGGATCGACATTGACGCGGGCTGAGCCGCGGGCGAAAGCTAGTAATATTATAATTAGTCCGTCAAATAGATAGTCAAAAAATATTGGACACGTATCTTTTGTCAATTAAAACAATTAAGAGTGCGCTGCGCGAACGAAGAACGTGAATTCTGCGCAAGCCATTATACATGGTGAAATTTTGATCGTTTCGGACCCTTTAAGCCTTGAGGGGTGATTAAGACCATCAATATGATCAATTTTTTCTATGGGAACAATGCTGGAAACTCAAAAAAAAGTCATCAGTCGTCATTTCCATACAAAAGAGTCCCGCCGCCCGGCCAGTTTGTATTATGTATTAGGCTGCATAAAACAATCAGGCGATTATGTAAAAAAAATAAAAAGTCTTAATATTTTCATACTTATACTTTTTATAAAAATGAAGAAAGGGAGATGCAAGATGTAAGCACCTGCGATATGTAAATATAAATATTTTCATTAAAAACCTACTATTTGAATCTTGATGTTGTAGGAAATGCTACATTCAGAATCCGCAAGCGTCTCCGTGACATAATGAGTATAAACGTGCTCGGAATAACGCCTTAGGGCATTGTTTGTCTTTTTATAGCGATTCTCGTGACCTTCTGCCTGTACTGTATTTAGTTTGTGGTTGATAACCGATAAGAAAGCATGAATAGTCATAACAAGCGCGAGTCGGACTTTCGCCCGAAGGGTTCCGTATCATTACCAGTAAAAGTAAAAAAAAAAATGTCTGTTGTGGGTCTGATGCCATACCTGCAACCATCGGACCGGCCGTTGAGGATGACGCTACTGACCTTAAGACCTTAATAAAGATTTAGTATGCATAATAAGGCGGCTTCTATTTTTACCGGGTAATGTGCGAACTTTTTAGCAAAACCTTATTGATTAATCACAATGGATAAGAGAATGCCTTAGAGGCATGTAGGGATCAATCCACAATACTGGATTGAGTATCATTCAGCGTATTCTCCACAGCAGTTGTGATATAGTCAGAAAAAAGACAGACATGCAATTGCATTTTATTTACTTTTCCATTCGTCTCATCAAAATAAGTACCCTTATCAGGCACAGATCCGGAGTAATTATATGTAGGTATGGTCTGAAAACTGCCAAAATAATAGAATTATGCTTGTCGATTTCCTGATGATAGCATCAGCAATCTAAGTACGTAATGAGTCGTGATGAACACAGGGGTTATATTTAATAACGTAAAGTTTATACGTGTTCAGAATGGCATAATTGGCAAAATTTAAATGGCCGGACGATGCGATGAATGGACGATTAGGCCCATAAGTTTGCGTCTCCACTGACTTGACCAATAACAAGACTCGAAATCAGATTTTGAGTCTTGTGATAGGTCAATTCATGCACCGCTAAGCTCCTCTCCGCTCCACTCCGCGTCAGTGGAAACGCAGCCTTAGGCTCTAAGTGATTACTGTGTTGCTGCTACGCAACTTCTTCAAATTTCAAAAAATCTTAAGACTTATTTTTCCAATACTTGGAAAAATAATACATTGAGTACTTCACTTGAAGGCAGGGCTTGGTAACGATACCAATTCACATTAAAAATACCGTTAAATAACGTTATTTTCGTTTCGATACCTTTGATATCGTTAAAATGTTTAACGTTAATTGGGTAACGGAACAGTATTAGAACGTTACTTTTTAACAGTAATTTACCGTTAAAAAGTATTTTATCGATATTATAACGTTACTTTTTAAGTAACGGAACTGCATTATAACGTTACCAGGTAAAAATTCTATTTAACGATACTTTTATGATACCTCTCCGACGTTGCCGCTCCGTACAAGTTTCTCGACTTGACGGCTGACGCGCCGCGCGATTTTCGAGGTGCGGGGGGGCGGGAATCGGTAAGAACGGCAACAATGCGCGCACATCGTCTTACCATCCCACGCGTCACGGGTAACTTAGATCGAAACGCAAGAGTAGTACATGTGTGAGGCCATTTGTAGCAGATAGCGCTTAGTAGCCGGACACGAAATTATTTTGATTAGGGTTGAGACGACTCTGTAGCAGTATGGGGCGAAGATGAAAGAACGCGGTATACCGTTTTTCATTCAAAAGAATCTTCATTACAAATGAAGAAAATAGGTTAAATATTGAATTTAACCATATAGATTGCATAGCAGGTTAATGCTTGGTTAAAGCTTTTTACACTTATAGGTGGACATATGATTTAACGATTATTTAAAATACAAATTCGTTTTACATGGATTTCATTTTTCTAGAAACACCAATTAGTGTTCTGGTATAATGTAAGAGCAACGAGTACGTACATATTTTGTTTGCATTTTTAAGACGCACGCTTTGTGATTTATAATAAATAAATAGCTGTCTGAATTTCCATGATCATATCATGAATACGTGTATGGCAGCTTCTAAAGCCCTTGGTTTTATACTGAGAGTGTCTTCTGACTTCTGACCCCGCTTGGTAATGACCAAGCGGGGTCAGAAGTCAGAAGTTTTGCGCGTATTCAGTGCGGACGGCAGGAAGAATGCCTGCTGCCGTCCGCACTGAATACGCGCAAAATGCCCCAACGCCGATTGCCCTGAGACTGCTCAGTGACATGCTCGTCAATAACAGTGACATTGATGTATTTTATGACTCGTTTAATGTATTTCTAAACAAGACAGTTGATTATTTCAATTCTATATAATTTACAAGGACGTTCTAGGAAAAAACACTTACTATATAAATGGTATTACTTGACATTGACATAAAACAGCTAACATAGGTATAGATATCTTTTTGACATTTGTTTATAATTGTAATTTTTGTTTTAGTAATATTTTCCTTTTGCTTTGTAATAATTTTATATAAACCTAACATTGTGACTGACTAGCATGCAGATGATTTGGTGTAAAACTGTTAATCTGTATGTGATTTCTATAATAATAAACAAATAAAAAAATGTTTGTTAACTAACATTAGAAACTAAAGAATTACTTACTACTAATAAAATGGCACTGCCTGTTAAAATCAGTGATATATGTTCTTACGCCTCGTTCACAAGTACGAGGAAGGCGCACGCGTCAGAGGCAGGCGCCTGCGTTTCCGCACAAAGTCATACAAATGGTAGAAGATGTTCACGACAAAAAATATAGAGCGGCACGGATGCGCACACAAAACACAGCGCGGCAGCTTTCCGCCGAAATAGAAAGAGACGACATGCTGTGCCAGACCTTATGTTCTAACATAAGGTCTGGTCACAAGAGCGGTAGTGAGTCAGTGGCAGTGGACGTATTTAGGAGAATAATTCTAGGTATAAAATGATTCTGTTTTCTGATGTAGGTACGGTACTTGATATTTGAGATTTTGCCAGTTTTAAACCGACTTAAAAAAAAAGACGTTTATCAATTCGATTGTTTTTTTTTTTTTTAATAATTGTTACCTACCTTAGAACTCCGTCACTTATGAACCGAATTTAATTTTTTTTTTTTTATTGGGTATGCTTTAAAGTTGGTTCCATTTGAATTTCATCACAATCGGTTCAGTTGTTTGATTAGAGTCGACTTTTGTTACCTATATGAAAAATTATCTATTTTTACACTACCTCCAAAAAAAGGAGTGTGGACGGTTTAGACCTCGAAAATGACGTTAGTTTTGGAATCCAAGAGCGCGGATACGACGTTTCATGAAAAATTTACATGTGTGGCGATTTTGGGGTAAGGATTTCAAAAATGACATCCGTGTTGGAATCCAAGATGGCGGACGCGAGTTTCATGAAAACTCGACATGGGTGTCATTTTCTGGGTTTTCCGCGGTGAAGATCTCGAAAATGACGTCAGTTTTGGAATTCAAGATGGCGGACGCGAGTTGTCGTAAAAAATCGACATGGGTGTCGTTTTTTAGGTTTTCTGGGGTGTAGATCTCAAAAATGACGTCAATTTTGGAATCCAAGACGGCGGACGCGACTTGTCGTGAAAAGTCGACATGAATGTCGCATTTATAATATTAGCAAGGATGAAACTCGAGTTAAAACTGACATCATTTTCGAGATCTACACTCCAAAAAACCTAGAAAATTACACCCATGTCGATTTTCGATGAAAACTCGCGTCAGCCATCTTTGATTCCAAAGCAGACGTCATTTTTGAGATCCTCACCAAAAAAAACCCAGAAAGCGACACCTATGTAAATTTTTAATAGTAACTCGCGTCCGCCGTCTTGGTCCCAATACTGAGATCATTTTCGCGATCTATTCCCCAAAAATCCTTGACAACGCTACCCATGTCGATTTTTCATGACAAGTCACGTCCGCCATTTTGGATTCTAAAACTGGCATCATTTTCGAGATCTAGACCCCAAAAACCTAGAAAACGACACCCATGTCGATTTTCATGAAAACTCGCGTCCGCCATTTTGGAATTCGTAACTGACGTCATTTTCGAGGTCTACACCCTAATAACCTAGAAAACAACACCCATGTCGAATTTTTATAATAAGTCGCAATCGCCATCTTGGATATTTTGGAATCCATGATGGCGGACGTGTGCTCGTGTGCGACGCACAGATTCTAAAACTGATGTCATTTTAGATATCTAGACCCCAAATACCTAGAAAACGACACCTATGTCAATTTTTAGTGACAAGTCGCGTCTGCAATCTTGAATTCCAAAACTGACGTCATTTACGACAGCCCTAAATTCCCTACGTAGTAGCTACCAACAATATTTGAATAAATATTCAGTCAGTTCGTCTTAGACCAAACTATAATTTATCTTTGTCTTCAGAAATAGGGTTTGGCCGGTTTGGTTATTCATATAATATACGTTTAATAAAACACATTTTTTGACATAAATGATTTATAAGAAGAGAATTTTGAAAATCAGTCCACTGAGAAACCGGAGAACGTTAACAAAAAAAACATCCATACTGTCGAACATGGAACATTTTCCATTTTTGAAGTCGGTCAAAAAGCACGTATCGTTATAATGGCATCCTTCAAAACACGTTTGACACAATAAGTTATTGTATTATCCAAAAATTACTGTATTATTCTTTGATCTAAATACGTCCACTTTTCTTGCCGCCCGAGCGCACCACCCGTTCTCGTGAACACCTGGCGCTGGCGCTTACCTTTGCCGCATGCGCCTGCCTCTGAAGCCCGTTGCAGCCGCACAACGCGCGTACTCGTGGCATTGCGGGATAGTTTTTTTAGCCTATCACTATGGCAAACAGGCGTGACTTTATATGAATGTATTTTCGGTTTTGCTTTGCGTTTCGTGTGTGTAAGTGGCAACTATTGGTGTCAAGATATTTCAAGTTGCCTGAAGATATATGACATAGGTGGTTTAACGACCGCCGGACCGACCAACGGATTAACATGCCTTCCAAAGCACGAACGAGCGAGAAATTTTTCTCCACTTGTGGTCACCGATCCCAGTGGAGACCACGCGGAGATTTGTTTACATGTGTAAGCGGTTACTAAGTTACCCGTTTGCCTCAAGTTGGCCGTTACTTCCCGCCCGGCTACCCCCTACTTATTTATTAAGTACTTACTACTTTTATTTTATATAATAAATAAAATTGTTAAAACAACACGATATCGTGTTTAATTTGGCATAAACAATGTCAAACAATGCAGTAAGTAAAGGCCCCCGAAATCTGTATGGGAAAAGTATCGACTCGGTCAAACTTAAGCGCCAACCTTCACAAGGTTCATTTACCAGTGAAACGCCACAATAATTCTAATACTTAACAATGTAACATTTATTACATTTAAAAACTCACCCAGTGCCGGCGTCAGCATTATTGGCGCCCTGGGCGATATTTCTACGAGCGCCCCCTCTTATATGCAATGGGATTGAATCACACTGCCCTGCGTCCTCTGCCCTAGCTTGGTTGTTTGTTTTTCGTGTGTGTAAGTGGCCAACACTGGTGTTAGATTTTTCAAGCTGCCTAAAGGCATCTGACATAGCTTAACGAATGCCATCAATGATGACAGCCGGGACCTTTCTGCCGCATCGGCCTAACGGCTTAACGTGCCTTCCTTGATTGGTGGAGGCGCCCCTTCCGTAGCCAGCGCCCTGGGCGGTCGCCCAACCACGCCCTACCCTAACGCCGCTACTCACCCATTCTCAAAACAACCAATCTTTAGACAAAGGTATCAAAGAAAAAGTAGAATTTTCAAATTGTATTGACCTACTATTATATGTAGGTACATTAGTTAACTAGCTGCGCGTACGACCGGGATTAGTCAGACTGGCGAAATAAAGTCAAAATAATGGGGGTCTTCTTAGGCCGCACGCGCGGTATATTGGGTGGGAGGGAAATATCCTTAACAATACCTTTTACGCAATCGAGTTTATATGTTATCCACCACAGGTATCGTTATTTGCTGATAACGTTAACTACGTTTGATAGAAGTAACGTTACCAAATATTAACGGTATAGACATGTAGCGTTAATACATAACGTTAAAATTATTTTTAACGGTATCAATTTTACCGGTATAATGGCACCAAAGTAACGATACTTATAGGTATCGTTATTTTATAAGTATCGTTACCTTTGCCGAGCCAAATTACCGTTACCAAATTTTTAACGGTATTCCAAGCCCTGCTTGAAGGTGAGTTACTCAATTTCTGAGACTCGAGACCTTTTATCTTTTAGCAGGGATTGCACAATATACAATAGGTACTTCCATGCTAGTCTGGGAGAAAAGAATAAACGTAGGATGTACCAGCTGCATCTCTTCCCGCGCAGATCGTAAAAGCCGATCGCGGGATTGGGCGGAAACTAAGAAATCATGTTAGTAGGCGATGCGGCTAGCAACCCATCACCTACTTTGATTCGTGGCTTTTGGGTCTTTTGACCTAGTCTCTGTCTACCCCGCGAGGGGAAAAAGACGTGATGGTATGTATTTACGCAATATAAACCCCTGTTGATTGTTATACGCAATTTTAGTTGTCGTCTTAGCGACACGTGTTCATGTCATCTCTACCAAAGAATATATATGTTATAGGAAATCTGTGAAAACCAGGAATTGTGTACAATTCCTAGGAAATCTATAGAGTTGCTGGCTTATTTAGGAAATGTATAAAATATTGTTTGAATTAGTTTTTATTACACACATTTCCTAGGAATTGTATAAAATTCCGATATTGTTTTAGGAAATGTATAAAACCACCCGGAACGACTGAGGGCAGAAGTTTTGCTGACCATAAATTGCTGCCCAACTACCTATTTTAGCTGACCAATTACATTTTTTTGCAAACAAAAATACATTTCCGAGTGCTATTTAGGAAATCTATAGAATTCCTAGGATATGTGTCTAATATAATTTATTTCACACATTTCCGGGCGATTTTTGGAATTTTATACATTTCCTAGGAATTGTATACAATGACGGATTTCATACATTTCCGTTAACATATACACTATCTCTACATAGACGTTGATCGCTTTTTGCCTGCGAACAGAATGAATATTTTTTTATATGTCGCATGCAATTTGCGACGTTTGTGCATTTTTCCTTATTATCTGACAAAGCATTCTTCAAATCTGCTTTACATTCAATGCTGATCGATAACGCAAGCGGTGCCGTTTTATTATGTACCACTATACGCAGTTCACTCATGTTTATGAATTGAGGTGTCACAAGGACGTTTCATAGGCCCACTGACAAAATTAGTTCGAAAAGTAATAAAGAGGGTTTGGTACGAAATCGCCCAAGATTATCGGTTTTCTGTGGCAGGACCAAACATATGTGTATCATATTCGTTCTATGTCCAAAGGGCAAGTGTTGTTTATTATTATAATCAATAGACATCGAAAGAAAGAAATTGTTAAATATTATCAGTGTATCCTCTCTCAATACAACAAAACAATGACGATTGACATGTCAAGTTGTTTAATCTTCTATGATGGTCTGGGAGAAAAAAAAATGTAGAATGTGCCAGCTGCTTCTCTATGGCGGAAATGGCGAAAATCTGAGAAATCATGTTAGTAGGCGAAACGGCTCGTAATCCATTACAATTTGCTCCGTTACGTTACCTCCGTTTCTACCTAACACCCACCAACATGATAGACGTGGCATTTAGGTCTTAAAGACTTTTCCCTTGCAGGGTAGACAGAGTCTACCCCGCAAGGGAAAAAGACGTGATAGTATGTATGTATGTATGTACGTTGTTTAGTGCAAATAATTAAGGAAAGTATCCTGCCAAACGAAACCATGTCAATTGGCGATGCGGCTAGCAACCCATCACTATTTTGATTTTGTTTTTCATCTAAATGCCCTCCAACATGCTAAATGTGGCCATAAGGTCTTATAGACCGTATAGGCTCTGTTTATCCCGCAAGGGAAAAAACCGAGTACTATGTATGTGTGTCGTCATCATCATCAGGTCTTTTTAGTCTCCACTATAGGAGCATGACCCTCTCTGTACTACCAGCTACTTGGCCAGAGCAGACAGAGAATTTGGCCTACACTCTCCTCGCTGGCCAAAAGGGTTGGAGGGGTCTCATTGATGTTTATGAGCTTTGTTGAGCTTGTATTTCCTAAGTCGCCTCTTACGACATCCATGGGAAGACTTGGAGTGGTACTATTCTACTCTGCCGGAAACTACACGGCTTTTAAATATGTAGGATCGTGTAAAAAGACGAAAATGGTCAAGATGACGAACACAGCAAGTCCATCAACACACAAGGTATTATTGTGGTTTCGTGAGGATCTTAGCATCAAAATAAAGATTAGACGCTGTCACTGGCACTTCGTGAAACCACAACCCGTTATTATAGAAAAACATAGCCGTGGTGTCCATGTTTAGAAATCCTAATCCTAACAATATTATAAATGCGAAAGTGAGTTTGTTTCTTACGCTTTCACGTTGTAACTACTGAACCGATAATCATGAAATTTTGCATACGTTATCCGGGGTACGGAAAAGGACATACGGTACATTTTATCCCGGGAAAAGTACTCTTCCCGAGGAACGACTAGCTCCGTGGCGCAGCGGTCAACACGCCTGCCTGCGACTCGGAGTGACCGGGTTCGATCCCCGGCCAGGTCAAGATGGAAAATGATCTTTTTCAGATTGGCCTGGGTCTTGGATGTTTATCTATATAAGTATTTGTTATAAAATATAGTATCGTTGAGTTAGTATCCCATAACACAAGTCTTGAACTTAGTTTGGGGCTAGCTCAATCTGTGTGATTTGTCCGTATATATTTATTTATTTATTTAACGACATTGACGCGGACGGAGACACGGGCGAAAGATAGAAATACAATTTTTTTTTCGAGAAATCAACTTTGCAGTTGTTCATTTGATTCTAAAGAATCAAGGAACTTTTCTCTCAGCTTTCTCTCTTTTATTACTTTATCATCATCATCATCAGCTTTCCACTGCTGGGCATGACTCTCCTCTTTTGTTTGTGACACTCTTCTCTATCCCTAGCCTTTTCAATCCAATTCTTATTATTTGGCAGCTTTAATTTGATTCAACAAACAATCACGAAACTTTTCTCTCTGTCTCTATTTCTATTACTTAATCATTATCATCATTATCATCATCATCATCATCGTCAGCTTTCCACGACCTGGATAATAGTCTCCTTTTGTCTGCGCCACTCTTCTCTATCCCTAGCCTTCGCAATCCATTTCTTATTATCAGCAATCTGCTATATGTCGTCAAGCCACCTTTACTATATAAATAAACTAGCTGTTGCCCGCAACTTCATCCGCGGCAATTTCTGTTATTATGATTAATTAGTTTTTATTAGTATAAATGAATAATTTTTCCCCGTTTTAAAACAGTTTTCATGGATGCTTAGCTCCTGTTGGTCGCAGCGTGATGTTTCATAGCCTAAAGCCTTCCTCAGTAAATGGACTATCCAACACAAAAATAATTTTCCAACTTGAACCAGTAGTTCCTGAGATTAGCGCGTTCAAACAAACAAACAAACTCTTCAGCTTTATAATATTACAATAGATTATAGTATAAAGTATAGTATAGATATAAATGTATAAGGACGAATCACAAAGATTGAGTTAGCCCCAAAGTAAGTTCAAGACTGGTTTTATACGATATCAACTAAGCGTTACTATATTTTATAACAAATACATATATAGATAAACATCCAAGCATCAAAAAGATCGTTTTGCATCTTGACCTGACAGATCATACTGATCTGGAAGGAAAGAAGGAAAACGCCTACAAACTATAGTCATATAAAATAAAATAAAAATAAATAAAAAATGTCATGATCATGAGTAAGCAAAAAAGCGGCCAAGTGCGAGTCGGTCTCGCCCATGAAGGGTTCCGTAGCAGCAAGTAACATAATATACTTATACGTTCTTGTTATATTTGAGGTAATTCAATTAAAGGTAAATTGCTGTTTACGATTTATGACGTATTAAAAAAAACTATTTACCTCTTCGGAAGTATCTCTCGGGCAAACTACTCAGTTTAGAAAAAAATATATTAGAAACCTCAATATAATTTTTGAAGACCTATCCAAGATATCACACACGAAAGGGTTTGATGAAAAAAAAAATTAGTTTTGAAGTATGGGGAACCCCCAAAATTTATTGTTTTTTTTTCTATTTTTGTGTGAAAATCTTAATGCGGTTTACAGAATACATTTACTTACCAAGTTTCAACAGTATAGTTTCGAAAAAAAGTTGCTGTGACATACGGACGGACAGACAGACATGACGAATTTTTTTCCATTTGGCCACGGAACCCTAAAAAGGAGAATTATAATAACTGTTTCCTAAATCAATTTTGTATACATTGTGACTGTCTATAACATCGATTAAAAATTAACTATGTATGCAACATTAACTTTGAATTCATTGGCGTGCTGCTAATCACTGTGATCCGGTGGTATTTAAATAATGGTGATAATGATAATGGCTCAAGATGCAAGCTTTGTATCAACACGCATTTGTTATCACGTTAAAATAACACGTGTAAAAAGCGGCCAAGTGCGAGTCGGCCTCGCCCATGAAGGGTTCCGTAGCAGCAAGTAACATGTTTAATTAATTTTAATGTCTTTTTAAAAGAATATATGTTTGAGTTGAATGAAAGGTAAATTGCGGTTTACAATTTTATGACGTATTAAAAAACTACTTATCTCGTTCAAACCAATTTTCGGTGGAAGTTTGCATGGTAATGTGCATCATATATTTTTTTAGTTCTTTTTTCTATTTTTGTGTGAAAATAATAATGCGGTTCACAGAATACATCTACTTACCAAGTTTCAACAGTATAGTTCTTATAGTTTCGGAAAAAAGTGGCTGTGACATCCGGACAAACATGACGAATCCATACGGGTTCCGTTATGTGCCATTCGGAAAAAGACTACTTTCGTGTTAACCTTTCAGCCTTTCAGGAGCCCGATGACCCAGTGGTCGTGAGCATTAAAAGCGCTTGCGCATGTGAAGCAACCCCGGGCGCGGTCCCCACGAATCTCTTATCTGTTGTTGTTGCACGCTCGATCGCTAACATAACGTAAAAAATAAAATTATGTACATTAAAATTTATATACAATTTCAATTTATATAATTTTGTGAACATGAAACCAGAGCTAACCAGAGCTCAGTGGCGTGCCATGGGAGAGACCTAAGTCCAGCAGTGGACGAGTATAGGTTGATGATGATGATGATGAAACCAGAAAAAAAAGATAAAAATATCATACAAAGCCCTTCAGGCAAGTAAGCGACCAATAGGCTAGTTTCCTGGGTCGTAATAATAACGTAACAATTAGTCCGTCAGTTAGATAATCAAAAAATTTAGACACGTATTTTTTCTTTTGTCAAATAAACAATAAATAATAATGATAAAGCGCGTCAAAGTTCAGAAGTGGGGGCTCGTGACGTCTAAGTTTGCTAAAAAGTGTAGCAAACTATGACGTCACACGGAACTTCAAAGGGCTATATCTTTATCATTTTTTGTTTAATCGACAAAAGAAAAAATACGTGTCCAATATTTTTTGAATATCTAACTGACGGACTAATTATATTTTTTTAGGAAACTAGCCTATACTGTTGAAAAGAGTTTCTTTCGGCGTCTTCTTCTCTGAAGTGGTCGGTTCCGAAACGCTAGTAGTTTGTAGCTTATGAACAACGAGTAATAATTTTAATATAATTTAATAAGTATTATTTAAAATGTGAATTGATGTGAAAAAGTCGTTTTGTTTCGTCGTTTTAAGAGTCGGCACCTCCTCTGGTGTTGTAGATGTCCATGGGCGACGACTTTGCATCAGGTGGCTCGTTTGCCCGTTTGCCGTCAAATATAAAAAAAAAAAAATGTGCCTGTAAGGGCCTTTTTTAGGGTTCCGTACCCAAAGGGTAAAAAGGGGACCCTATTAATATCGCTCCCCTGTCCGTCTGTCACCAGGCTGGATCTCATGAGCCGTGATAGTTAGACAGTTGAAATTTTCACAGATCATGTATTTCTGTTGCTGCTATAACAAATACTAAAAAACAGAATAAAATAAATATTAAAGGGGGCTCCCATACAACGAACGTGATTTTTTTGCTTGTTTTTGATAACGGCACCAGGTAGACGCTTGAAATATTCACAGAATATTTAGTTATATAATCACTTTTAAAATAATTAATTAAATAAAAATAAGTTCTAAACTTAACAACATAAACCCATCATGTTTGGACTTATTTGATTTGTCTTTGAAAGTACGAATCGCACATAATAAAACCTTGCCAAAAATATAACGAAAATCGTTTTAAAATATTTATAAAATATAAAAAACGTAGTATTAGAGTATTGACTGCATTTTAAAGAAAAAAACCTAATTAAGGACACTTGGGTTTTTGAGATGAGCCTAACGATACTGTCAAAATCCATCCAGTCGTTTGGAAAATACTTAGTAATAAAAAAATACAAACACAATGATAACCCTTCTTGGCTGTCAGTTAAAAATGATAAAAAATTGTTCTGTTACAGCCACAGCTCATCTCCTCAGCGGGTTACCCAGTGGAGAAGCACAGGGCGATGACCCCGGACGGATACATCCTACAACTGCACAGGATTCCCGCTGGTAGACGCACAGCCAGGAGATCAGGCAGTCCCAACGCTAAGGGGAAAAGGGCGGTGCTGCTTGTCCATGGGTTGATGGGGAGCAGTTCGGACTTCATCATCATGGGTCCCGAAAGAAGTTTAGGTAACTAATTAATTAATCATTGTAATTTAATTCGTGTAAGAAGCTTATCAAACAACCTCATGGGTAAGGCAAACCAGAAACAAGATGGACAAATGACTTGTCTGCTTTGATAAAACTTGGAGAGAAATAGGAAGAGATAGAGTAAAATGGAAAAATAAAGGGGAGGCTTTTGCCCAGCAGCAACACCTAATAACTAATGAAAAATAAGAAGTTATTTGCTACTTTAACAAATAGATTCAGAGGCCGAGAACCGGTTCCGAAGAACTCTGACACCAGGGTGTTCATAGTCGATTGACTGTGTCACCTACGCGAAATTATGATGATGAAATAGATTTCCAGCCGTGAGTAGAATTTTCTCTCCTCTCGGACTCGATTTTCTCTAAATACTCTACCCCTCTCGGGAAGACTTAAAAATGATTGAAACTATTAATAAGGCGAATGACTTTTACTGCATGTATTTCAAAAGAATGGCAAAGAAATCCTAACCTAGGAACGTTTTTCTATTGTTCCTCTCATCACATAAGCATTGCAGCGTAACTTACCCTTTTGTCTCTCTTACAGAATTAAGAAATAAATACATTTTTAAATATCTGGACCTTCCAGGGTTTATCTTAGCTGATGCTGGTTACGATGTGTGGTTGGGGAACCTACGGGGTAACATGCACACCACCCATCAGACTTTGAAGAGAAATAACCCAGAGTTTTGGGCGTACAGGTGAGTCGATTACCATATCATACCATGCTCCTGGCATCACTCAGGGATCTTAAAAATGCAGCAAAGGACACCTTTTATGCGTCACTGGTAGACAGACTGAGGGTGTCTCTTGAAAACACGTATATGCCTTTTATGCATTTTCAGTTCTCCTGGATCAAGATCGAGGTCCTAAGTATTTCGAGGCATCCGAAGAAGAAATAAGAAGACAGCTCGGTGCTTACCAGTGATAGCGCTAGCTGTAGACGATGTAGGCCTCGAATGGCTTGCGTGATGAAGATGACCTAGTTCTTAATAGATGTAGGATTTTTATTATTAGATTATTCTTTCAAGTTGATTCAAGGAGCCTTGCAAATTATGAATGACAATTCATTTCTCCTTGAGTCTTCCAAAATGAATATACCCATTATATACATATAAATATATATGGAAAAATCACACAGGTTAAGCTAGCCCCAAAGTAAACTCAAGACTTGTGTTATGGGATACTAAGTTAACGATAAGTACTATTTTTTAATAACATATACAATTATACATACATATAAAGATAAACATCCAAGACCCATTCCAATCTAAAAGAGATAATTTTTCATCTTGACCTGACCAGGGATCGAATCCGGGACTTCCAGTGTGACAGCCTGACATGATGACCAGACTAGATACCAGAGAGAGACTGTGCGATAGAGCTCGTCCAATTAACTGTACCCTGCCAGCAGCACACTACGTATAGTTAAACCTAACAACAATAATTTCAGTTTCCACGAGCACGGGAAATACGACGCTCCAACCATGGTCGACAAAGTGCTCAACGTGACCGGACTGGACAAGATCCTGTACATCGGTTACTCCATGGGCACAACCACCTTCTTCACAATGATGGCTCAACGGCCGGAGTACAATGATAAAATTGTGGCGTTTGTTGCCTTAGCGCCCGCGGTCTACATGGATAATATTAGGTTCCTGGCCAACTTCTTTTTGAAGACAGTTAACTTGCCAGTAAGTAACTTATCGTCTATGCCAGACATTCACCATCATAGCAGCCTCCGTGGTCCAGTGGTTAAGGCGTTTGCCTGTTGACCCGGGGGTCGTGGGTTTGATTCCCACCGGAAGCATACTTTGTTTAGTTGTTTCCAGTTTGGTTAGGACACTGCAGGCGTGAATCACCTGATTGTCTGATAATAAAGATGATTACGTGCTTCGGAAGGCACCTTAAGCCGGTGGTCCCGGCTGCCATTTGGTAGTCGTTAAAGGAACCACGTCAGAGTCCGAGAGGCGGTTCCAAAGAACTCTGACACCAGGGTGTGCATGGTCGATTGACCGTGACACCTACTCGAAATGATGATTCACCATCTTTATTACAGCCGTAAGAAGTCCACTGCTGGTCAAAGGCCCAAGGATTCTTCCACGGAAGGATATTGCCTCACTACGGCACGCTTGGCAGGCGGGTTGGCGAACGCAGTTTCTTTAGCTTCTTGTGCTTTCGACAGAGTAGAATAGGACCACTCCAAGTCTTCCCGTGGATGTCGTAGAAGGCGACTTAGGAAATACAAGCTTAACAAAGCTTATAAACATCTAAGACACCTCTCCAACCCGTCTGGCCAGCGTGGAGAGTGTAGGCCAAGTCCTCTGGCTGCTCTGGCCAAGTATGGCCCTAGTAGTACAGAGAAGGTCGTGCTCCTGTAGTGGAGACTAAAAAGGACCTGATGATGATGATGATGATGATACTATTCGCTCGGTAAAAAGCAAGTAGCAGTTCGGGAAGGCCCGGCGCATGTACCTGATGCCATACCTGCAACCACCAGCCTAGTAGTTGAGAGGATAACACCCCGGACCTAACTCGCAGGCCAGGCATTATTCTATGGTAGAGGTCAAAGTCAAATTTTTTTATTCATAATTGGATACGTGTATCTCTTTCTGAACGTCATATTTTTATTTCTTATATTTTTTCAATATATGCAAAATCGGTCCCTTCAAGAGTTGGCAACCTTAAGGGCTTGTACTCTTTCCTCACACTGGTTACCTCACACTGCTTTGCATGATTGTCTTTAATATCAATAATAATGATTTACTCAAGTTGAAATAAAAATGCAGCAAAGTTCAGGACTAACTCTGGTAACTATCTTACTCAAAAACATGGTTGCGTTAAATTTCCTCGATAGAAAAAAAAAATGCAAAGTTGCCTCCAAATCACGTCTAATTTAATCGGTATACAGCAGTATTATATTCACCAAATACATTAAAATTAACCTTGAAACTTTTGATTATATTTGCATTACAGATAAGGCAGCCATCATGTATTTATTTTCGAATAACCCTTAAATATTCTTTAAAATAGAAAATATCCAAAGTAGCCAACGCGTTTAGACCATCCGCGTTTGTACCGCCCCGCCGCCTGGCCTATAGCGGGCCCTAAAGCACAGCCCTCAGAATTAATGTTTTATTTTATAATGACTGTCTTTCCAGAACACGCTGCGGACTAGAGGCATGCTTTCCGTAGCATTCGAGCCAGCCGCAATAGACTTCGTGGTGAGCAGTTTCTGCACGATTCGCGACCCAGACGCTGACATGTGCATGAGATTTGTATTTTCTATCGTCGGCGAAGACTATGAGCAAAATGATTGGGTAAGTGGACCTAGTACTCACCCTTGCGGCACTCCTTTCTTTTTTTACGGAAATATCAGTGGCGCGCTAAAGACAGCTTGTTCTTAATTTTATTTTAATTTTTTAATAAAAAGATTGGGACATAACTAGACTAATCTAGTCTTGATCTAGACTCATAATATATAGGGTTAGATTTATGAGTTTTGTTTGTAATGGATAAAAAAAAATCAGCCTATACCCAAACAATTATCTACAAAAACGGCATAAAAATCATGTCTGTTGTTTGGGAGACGTACGGACAGACAGACGGACAGCGGAGCCATACGAATAGGGTCCAGTTTTTCCCTTTGGATACGGAACCCTAAAAAGTGCTGGACAGATTATTCAAAATTTCTTAATAAGCTACATTATCAGCGAATAACAAAGGCTATGTTTTATTTTTAATAGAATTAGGGGAGGATCCTTACCAAAATTACATTAATGTATTTAATACGGATTTCGTAACCTTATTTTATTATTTTTCTTGGAAATGTTTTATTTTAAGACATGTGGTGATTTTGTCCTCTAGCTACTTTCTCTCGCCTGCTAAGACTACCATAGGAAAATGCTGTATCATATAATAAAACAGTAAAAATATTTTGTCTGTACATTTCGAATTTTTGACTGAAATGGATAGAGGGACGCTTAAAAAGAATAATAGAAAGCAAAAAATTTTTTTTGGAATTTCTTGTCTGTCTGTCTGTCTGTCTGTATGTATGATCACGATTATCTCCGAAAATACTGAACCGATTTACTTCAAACTTTCACCAATTGCTTTGTTTTAACTCAGCAAAACATCTAAAGTTTGTTTCATCAAAATGGGTTCATTAAAAAAAAAGTTATCGTCATTTGAATGAACTCAAAGCATTAGTTTGCCTGCAAATATACTAGGTAAATTTTTTATCATTTTGGACCCTTAAAGGGGTGACTCAGACCATCAAAATGAACAACGTTTCCTACGGGAACAATGCTGGGAACTCAAAAAAAAAAATTCGACATTCCCATACAAACTGGCCGGGCGGCGGGACTCTTTTTTTATGGAAATGACGAATTTTTTTTGAGTTCCCAGCATTGGTCCCATAGAAAAAGTTGTTCATATTGATGACCTGAGTCACCCCTTTAAGGGTCCAAACTGTTCCTGAGGGATGGACACTAAAGGCGGCGTCGTAGCCGCGGGCAAACGGCAAACCAACCGAAACTGCTGCGCCTAGAAACTTGAAATTTGGTACAGGGGTTCTTTTAATGATGTAAGTGAGCGCTAAGACAGGATTTTTAAGAAATTTAACTTCTAAAGGGGTAAAATTTATATGGATATTTCTAATTTTTGGACTTAGAAGTATGAAAGTAGGTATATAAGTTCTCGATTAAAATTAAAAAAGATGTGTGTGGGTAGATGAAATTTGGGGGTGGGTGGGTGGTATAAACTTTGTATCGAAATTTTCTCATTTCTGGACTTAGACGTATGAATTTAAGTATATAAGTTCTAGGTTACTATTAAAAATATCTGTGTAGGTAAAATGGACGATATTTTCCCCTGAAGGGGTAAAATAGCGGGGTAAAGATTGTATAGGAATTTACTTATTTCTAGACTTAGAAGTATGAAAATAGGTAAATAAATTCACGATTACAATTGAAAAAGATCTGTGTAGGTCAACTGGAAAATAATCCCCCAGAAGGGGGGTAAAGTTTGTTTGGAAATTGGAAATTTTCTCATTTCTGGACTATGAAGTATGAAAATATATAGGTATGTTCTCGATTACAATTAAAAAAGATATATATGGGTGAAATGGACAAAATTCACCCCTAAAGGGGTAAAATGGGAGGGTAAAGGTTTTATGGAAATTTTCTCATTTCTGGACTTAAAGTATAATGAATAATATCGATACTTCCATACTAATACTAATATTATAAATGCGAAAGTAACTCTGTCTGTCGTTTTTTTACGCTTCAACCATTGAACTGATTTGGATGAAATTTGGTATGGAGTTGTGAGGCCCGAGGAAGGACATAGGGTATGTTTAATTCTGGAAAATTCTACTTCCCGAGGGATTAATTGTTCCCGAGGGATAGACACTAACGCGGGCGGAGCCGCGGGCAACAGCTAGTAATATATATAACTATATCACAATAAATAGTATGAAAAAATGTGTCTCATGTAAACAATGTAATCAGAGCCCTTCAGGCACGTAGGGACCAAGTCTGGATTGAGTTTCTTTCGGCGTATTCTTCTCACCAGTGGTCGTTCACACAAGTAGTATTTTGGTTTTGCATATATTAAAAAAAATATAAGAAATAAAATTATGACGTTCAAAAAGAGACACATGTATTCAATTTTGAATAAAAATCTTTGACTTTGACACACTAAGTGTTCCGTACAATATTTAACTACAAAAGCCACGATTCTTGTAAGGGAACCCATGTAAGTACCTACGCTTAAAAACTCGTCAAAGAGACATCTCTTAAGAGCCCGCCATATGCCAGGCGGCGTGGCGGTACAAACGCGGATGGTCTAAACGCGTTGGCTACTTTGGATATTTTCGTTTTTTAGGAATATTCAAGGGTTATTCGAAAAAGAAAAACATATGATGGCTGCCTTATCTGTAATGCAATAATAATCAAAAGTTTCAAGGTTAATTTTAATGTGTTTGGTGAATAATGCTATATACCGAGTAAATTAGACGTGATTTGGAGGCAACTTTGCAATTTTTTTTTTATCGAGAAAATTTAACGCAATCGTATTTTTGAGTCATATAGTTACCAGAGTTAGTCCTGAACTTTGCTGCATTTTTATTTCAACTTGGGTATTTAATTATTATTGATATAACAGTCAATCATGCAAAGCAGTGTGAGGTAGTACGGGCCCTTAAGAACTTAGCCAAATTCTTTCGAGGACGAACACTTGTTCTGAATTATCTGTGGTTTGACATCTCAATAATAAATAAGCAGCATCTTTGACAGATTCGAGAAAAATGCCAGAAGCACACGTTACTTGTATGAAACCCCCTTTAATTATTAATAACATTTTTTCATTATCTATACTAATATTATAAAGCTGAAGAGTTTGTTTGTATGAACGCACTAATCTCATGAACTACTAGTTCAAATTAGAAATTTCTTTTTGTGTTGGGTAGTCCATTTATTGAGGAAGGCTTTAGGCTGTAAAACATCACGCTGCGACCAATAGGAGCGAAGCATCAGTTAAAAATGTTTTGAAAACGGGGAATAAATTATTCATCAATGAAGCCGCGGACGAAGTCTCGGGCAACCGCTAGTCTGTTGATATAGCGGCAATAGATACCTATACCTACACATTCGGTGAAAACTCTCCAAGTCTCTACCTATTATGGTTCAATAGATGCAGCCATGTGACAGACGGACGGACGGACATCGGAAGCTTAGGAACATGGTTCCTTTTGGCACCCTTTGAATACGGTACACTAAAAAATCAGGCAATGTTTGTATCATCATCATCAGCTTTCCACGACCTACTGCTGGGTATAAACCTCCTTTTGTCCGCGCCAATCTTCTCCTTCACAATCTAGTTTTACACCTGATTGCCTGATAATGAAGACGTTTCCGTGCTTCGGAAGGCACGTTAAGCCGTTGGTCCCGGCTGCCACCTGGTAGTCGTTAAAGGAACACAAGGAGGCCGAGAGGCGATTCCGAAGAAGTCTGACACCAGGGTGTGCTTGGTTGATTGACCGTGACATCTACTAGAAATGATGATGATGATGATGAATACAGTTTTTACCAGCAATCTACACTATGTCGTCGACCCCACTTAGCTATTTGTTTGTAATGTTAAAAAATCTTTTTTTCTTCAGGACATGACACCAGTGATACTTGCCAGATTCCAACCAGCATCATGGAAACAATTAGAACACTTCGGAAAAATTGCCATAGCAGGTAGGTATTTGATGAGTAACCTAACCCAAGACAAAAAAATTGGCGTATTGACGTCAGGCAGGCCGCCGGCAGTAAAAACTTTCGCCAAATCATATCACAGCATGAATGCTGTCATAACAGCGGACCCCGGGCTAAGAAGAATAATAGCAGAATGGGAATTAAATTCACACCGCGGAAAACGTCAAATTATCTTATGAGCCCGCCATAGGCCAGGCGGCGTGGCGGTACAAACGTGGATGTTCTAAACGCGTTGGCTTTGGCTACTTTGGATATTTTCGTTTTTAAAGAATATTCAAGGGGTATTCGAATAAAAAATACATGATGGCTGCCTTATCTGTAATGCAATTATAATCAAAAGTTTCAAGGTTAATTTTAATGTATTTGGTGAATACTGCTGTATACAGAGTAAATTAGCCGTGATTTGGAGGCAACTTTGCAATTTTTTTCTATCGAAAAAATTTAACGCAGTCGTGTTTTTGAGTAAGATCTCTCTTACCAGAGTTAGTCCTGAACTTTGCTGCATTTTTATTTCAACTTGAGTATTCCATTATTATTGATAGTACAGATAATCATGCAAAGCAGTGTGAGGTAGTACGAGCCCTTAAGGCGGTGTATCCCTTAACCGATTGTAGCGGACATCGCGCGATATATTACTTAAGCGCCAATTAGACCATCCAGAATGTAGGATCCGGAATTCAGTCAACGGATAGTCAACGGACAGTTTAATCGCATTCAGGACGGTCGATCCGTTGTCAGGACAAAATGGCTTCCGACGTCCTTATCGGAAGCATAGGTGAAACCATCCGGAATTTAGGATCGCCGCATGAGAGGGACGCCGCTATACGTTAAAAACGATACGAGAATATCTCCAATCGCATCGCACGTATAGCGGCGTCCCTCTCACGCATTCAGGAAGGCCAACGGATGGCTCTCTCAGGACGCGCAGTCTCCGTTCAGGACACGTTCCGGACGGTGTAATCAGGAGCTCCGACGACTGAACTTCTTGTCCTCATCGGATGCTGAATTCCGGATCCTAAATTCAGGATGGTATAATAGGCGCTTTACTCGTAATGTAAGGTAATAACTCGTAATAAGGTTGAAAGGTTGATACCGGTTGGCTTTTCACCAGTCTCAGTTTTTGAGTCATATAGTTACCAGAGCCGTGTCTGCCATTTCCCTGTTATTATTCACTTTTATTTTAATAATTCAATAATTATAACCAATTATTGTTATTTTTTTAGGTATCCATGTTACTCATTTAGTTATATTATACTTTTTATAGACGTAAAAAAGTTGTGAGTTGACGCTGAAAATAAATTGGTTGTCTGTAACGTCAGTTTACAGACGATAATTTATGTGATAACGGTGGTAAAGAGATAGATGCGTCACACAAGGCTTGTTCCGCGCTCTAGCTTGCACACGGAACGTGTCATTATTTCGTGCGTGCAGCCGGCATTCTTCGATTTGACGTTATTGCGCCAAAAACAGTATATAACTCTCAATATGTATGAGTTACGTTTAGAACAACCGTATTTGATTACGTCGATTGAAATGTGCGGTTAACATCTAATAGCTATTAAATATGTTTATCCGTTTTGTAACGCGTATCTTATTAACTGTCGCAGTTTGTTTACGGACACAAATTAATTCGTAGCCAAAAACTATTATAAAGTAAACAATGCTATAATTTGGCTATTATCAATTACCTAATGACGCACTAAAAATAATTCAGTTAACATAAAGGGCGATTATTTACTAAACAACTTATGCTTTGGTTTCTACAATTGCGGTGCCGCACTCCAAGCAGGATAAACCTTATTAAATAATGTAAAAGAGAAACCCCTACTACTTTATCTTTTACATATAAAGACTGACCGACTGGTAAATTATGTAACATATTGAAAGGGGGCACTCAGGATTCGATTTTCGTTCCAAACATAAAAAAATAGGGGCATAACCTTGACCGTTGACCAAATTATCCAATAAAAACAAGAAGTGTGGATGTGGACACCGGCGCTAATCAAAGCGCACGTACCTGGTGACATATCGGCCGCGGGTCGTGGCGAGCGCGCGGATTCCAAACATTCCGAGACTTCATTTTGTTGGTTTTATGTTTTTTAACGTTCCGTGTGATTATTATTTATTATAATAAATAATATATACGGACAAATCACACAGATTGAGGTAGCCCCAAAGTAAGTTCGAGACTTGTGTTATGGGATACTAACTCAACGATACTATATTTTATAACAAATACATATATAGATACACATCCAAGACCCAGGCCAATCTGAAAAAGATCATTTTCCATCTTGACCTGGCCGGGGATCGAACCCGGTCACTCCGTTATTGCCGCTATTATGACACGTGATTTACCAGTCAGCCTGTATAAAGGTCTATACTGCTCGGAACGCTGCATCGCAATGGTAAAGGGCTGCCTGAAGGGCTTTGTATGATTTTTATATTTTTATCTTTTTTTTCTGATTTCATGTTATATACAATTTCAAATTACATAATTTTGTGGAACACAATCGAGCGTGAAACAACAAATATGATTAAAGATAGAAGTTTCAAAGAGGCCGAACAGACCTGTCTAGCATCTAAGGCCCAGGTCAATCTGAAAAAGATCGTTTTCTATCATGACCTGACCGGGGATCGAACCCGGGCACCCGCGTGTCGCAGGCTGGCGTGTTGCCACTGCGCCACGGAGCCCACCTTATGTTTATATATGTATTTGTTTTAAAATATAAATAGTGTCGTTGAATTAGTATCCCATAACAGTCTCTTTGGGGCTAGCTCAATTTATGTGATTTTTCTGTATATATTAATATTTATCTTGAGTTCCACCGCTTTTCGGAAGGCACGTAAAGCCGTTGGTGATGGAGTGACAGGAGTCACCATTAGATGAATAAATAAATATAGGTAATATATTTATATTCATCTAATATTTATATACGGACAAATCACACAGATTGAGGTAGCCCCAAAGTAAGTTCGAGACTTGTGTTATGGGATACTAACTCAACGATACTATATTATATAACAAATACATATATAGATACACATCCAAGACCCAGGCCAATCTGAAAAAGATCATTTTCCATCTTGACCTGGCCGGGGATCGAACCCGGTCACTCCATGTCGCAGGCAGGCGTGTTGACCGCTGCGCCACGGAGCTAGTCTCTAGATGGCAGTTGTAAAGCCATATAAGATGCCTGAAGGCAGCTTTTTAAAATTTTACACCAGTCACACACACGAAAACATCTCGTGATAAAACTAATCTTATGTTGCAGGAGTGTTCACATCGTGGGAAGACGGTCTGTGGGGGTTGGTGAAGCCATACAACCTTTCCAACGTGGCCGTGCCTGTCACACTGCTGTACGGCGAAAATGACCAGTTGGCTGAGAAAAGTGTAAGTTTTCATACTTATACTTTTTTATAACCCGATAACGACATTAAATGGATTGATAGCCTTCCATTCACCCCCTAAGACTTCATCTTTTGCTGCCTGTCTACATGAAACAATGGGCATGTATTCTAAAAAATACTTGTCAAAATAATTAGTCCGACTGGTAGATTATTGAAAAATATTGGACACGTATTTTTTCTTTTGTCAATCAAACAAAAATTGATAAAGATATAGCCCGTTAAAGTTCCGCGTGACGTCACTGGCCGGTACACTTTTTACCGGCCACTTGGGTCATGAGCCCCACTCCTGAACTTTGATGCGCTTTATCTTTATCATCTTTTGTTTGATTGAAAAAAGAAAAAATACGTAGGTATGTAATATTTTTTGAAAATCTATTAAGACGGACTAATTATTTTAAATGTTTTTTTTAAGGAAACAAGCCTATTCGCTGATAATAATAATAATAAGCCTACTAGTGACCCGCCCCGGCTTCACACGGGTATCAGAGCATATTATGGCTACATGATTTGCCTGTCGGCCTTAGCTTGATGTCTCGTCGTAGTTGTGATATACACACTTGAATCTTTTTTGGCACGTGTTCGTTTTTGAGACTCCCCTTTAGATGTTCATTTACATCATATATTCATGTAAATGAAATGCTTAAGGTTACTAGTTGATACATAATAAAACTCTATTCGTCTAAATAGCTTTCCAATACCGCATTGCACGGGCTACATTTTTTGAAGATATAATGGGTATAGTATGCAATACTAAAAGATAGATGTGCCATCGCATGATGCCATGAAAGAGACATATAGTTTGCTTAAACTATTTAGAGTACCCTATAACAAAAGCCGTTAGGCGTGTGGCATCCGGCAGAGTAAAATAGGACCACTTCAAGTCTTCCCGTGGACGTCGTAGAAGGCGACTTAGGAAATACAAGCTAAACAAAGCTTATAAACATCAACATCTACAACCCGTCTGGCCAGCGTGGAGAGTGTAGGCCAAGTCCTCTGGCTGCTCTGGCCAAGTATGGCCCTAGTAGTACAGAGAGGGTCGTGCTCCTGTAGTGGAGACTAAAAAAAAGGACCTGATGATGATAACAAAAGAAAATGAAAAAGTGGAAATATCTGCTAGTAGGAAAATTCCGATATAGGAAGAGTCATGCACCGCCCCCCGCCCTAATTTATCTCCACTTAACCTAACTGCCCTAACTTTACTACAATTTTTATTTTCTGCATACAGCAAATACTGCGGCTAGCAGCCGAGCTGAATAGCACCGGGGTGCTGGAGGCCGTGCAGCCAGGCTGCTCGTGGCCCAAGTTCAACCACCTGGACTTCGTGTTCGCGAAAGACGTCGGCAACCTCCTCAACAGACCTCTCGTGAAGCACATCAATATGTTGTTTAATAAATATGCCAAAGATTACTGAGTTGTTTTATTTCATAACTAGCGACCCGCCCCGGCTTCGCACGGGTGCAATAAATTATACATATAAACCTTCTTCTTCAATCACTATCTATTAAAAAAAAAGCATCAAAATCCATTGCGTAGTTTTAAAGATCTAAGCATACATAGGGACGGACGGCGAGAAGCGACTTTATTTTATACTATGTAGTGATAGTAATATTCTTTAGTTTAAACACCCCTACGAAGTCAATTATTCTTAGATCAAATAAAAGAAAAAAAAGGGTCACTACTTACAAGTAAGTAAAAGAAAGAGCAGGAAAAAAAGGAATGGTTAAGCTCCCCGATAACAGAGATCAAATATAGATACTTATTGCAATTATTTACACAATTAGTATCGGTTTCAGAATCTACTAAAACAGAGACCGAGGACAAAGGTATGTTTTTGGTTTTAAATGCAATAGCACTTAGATTCTCTGTGCCAAATACTACATTTTAAAAAAATTCCAAAAATGAAATCAACAAAAATCTTCTATGTAAATCAAATCCAACGAACCACATTATAGAATATTTAGAGCTGGAGCAGAGTATCATCCGTGAAACGTAAGGATACGCGGGAGAATTTATATAAAATTATTGAACCATCTAATAAAATTTCACGAGAATCTGTTGAGAAATGCACCCTATAGGAGAACAACTGGACAGCAGCATATACTTATAACTTTTTGCCCAAGATGAAATGGAAATGCTTAACCCACGCTTCACGTTTGCTAGGTGCATTAAGTATTTTAAGTATACAGAACAGTTATTTTTAACAACATCTTAATGTCACTTGTAATCATTTTAAAAATCTCAATGTCATTCTAATATCATATTGCTACCTTAAGGGCCCGTACTACCTCACACTGCTTTGCATGATTGACTGTTATATCAATAATAATTAAAGGGTGCTAATTAAACAGGATTCTTTTTAATAGCATTATCCGCCTCTAAAAATGTATGTTGCCTTCTAAATTACTAAGTCAGCAACAATTAACTAGCATCTAAATAATACCATCTTATCCACTAGATATCTTCTATGTAAGCCACTCTAAATGCAACTCAGCATGATGGTTGTTATTTAGCATCTGAATTTGTAACTTGCATTCTAACAGTAAACTTCTAAAATAGTAATATTTGACATCAAAAAATATATTTATTTAGCTTCTATTTTTTTTACTCAGCATGTTTAAAATGTAACTTATCCCACAATAATTGATCGTCAATATTTAGCTAAAATTGTCATCAAATAGTATATTATGGCCACTAATATTACCAGTAGCTATTGAGGAGATACAAAATAAGACTTTATTTTTGAAAAAAAAAAGTTTATTAAATTACAATAAAGTTTATTTAATTATAATTTTACTAATAGTAATAGTATGCGAGCTGGTACAAATTTTTGGGCAAGTATTTGAAGCAAGTTGAAAACTTGTCACATACCTCTCCTATTATACCCTAACACGGAACTGTAGACCTGACTGGTTAGTGGTAAATAGCGGGGCTAAATCAACCCCTAATTTTTTGGCAGCGTGGCAGGTAGAAAGTCCCACCAAAATAGTACCCAGTTAAAATTTCAACCAGCTTCAAATTGATTTTTTATATTTTTTTGTAAATTTTTTTGCACGCTGGTAATGTTAAAACCCCGACTAAATCGTCTGGCTTATATTTTTTATACATAAAACATAAAAAAAATGCATATTGCCACAAATATCTATATTTTTGGTAATGAAAAAAGAATATAAAAAAAATAGGGGTTGAGGTAGAGGTATGTGACAATTTTTCAACTTGCTTCAAATACCTACCTACCCAAAAATTGGTACCAGCTCTCCTGCCTATCGATACATGAATCACGCCATATCATGTAGTGGCTATTTTTACGATAAAAGAATATGATGTATTATTTTACATGCTAAGTTATAATAAATGATGCTGACTGTCGAAGCTTTAATTATATTTTTTTGAGGACATAGTTTTGATGCTGTAGAAAGGAAAATGGTGACGAAATATAAAATCCGTGGCCGAGTTAGTAAATTAGGTGGCAACGTATAAATAAGAAGGACAAGTCATAATAATTGATGATCTTTATTTGACGCTTTCTATAGAATATTTAGTTGGCGGTGTAAAAAAGACGAATTAGTTTATTAGAGGCTATGTAATTTTCCCGTTGCTTAGTTATGAAATTAGAAGTTTGCTCACGTGGCCAATAAATAATTTTGTGGCTTGATTTATTATTTCCCATAATTAAATACTCAAGTTGAAATAAAAATGCAGCAAAGTTCAGGACTAACTCTGGTAACTATATGACTCAAAAACACGATTGCGTTAAATTTTCTCGATAGAAAAAAATTGCAAAGTTGCCTCCAAATCACGTCTTATTTACTCGGTATATAGCATTATTCACCAAATACATTAAAATTTACCTTGAAACTTTTGATTATTATTGCATTACAGATAAGGCAGCCATCATATGTTTTTCTTTTTCGAATAACCCTTGAATATTCCTAAAAAACGAAAATATCCAAAGTAGCCAACGCGTTTAGACCATCCGCGTTTGTATCGCCACGCCGCCTGGCATATGGCGGGCTCTTAACCCCTCAAAAACCCTCGGGGTCTTAAGGAAACTATGTCGTAAATAGGGTCTTGACGGGTTAAGCCATTAATAGTGAATAATGGCCTGCAATTCACAACAGCTTTAAGGATGTCAAGCATCTATTAAACCATCCTAAATTCAGTCAATGACGAGAGGGACGCCGCAATACGTGCGATGCGATTGGAGATATCTCGTATCGTGTTTAACGTATAGCGGCGTCCCTCTCATCGGATCCGATATTTGGGATAGTACAATACCCCCTTTACTGTGCCTGTTGCGACTTTCTAGAAGGGTCACTGCATTCTCCGATCAACCCCAGAATCACAGCAAGGAAAACAGTAAACACTGACCTGGATTCATTTGTGAACAGGACGTTGGGAAGGATCGCCCGCGGCAGGCCTCGTGGCGGCTGGCTGGGAACCTCCCTGGTTTGAACTGTATTCCTTTTCTTGCTGCTTACGCTAGTGATACACCAACACACACGCGCGATGAAACTTTAGAGTTGTTTTCGGCCAGCGAAAGTCCTTAGAAGTCGTTATTTTTGGAAATTATATTAGCGCAAGGCGCTGTTCAACTCGACTCGCACGCCATATTTTTTCGACTGTCCGGGCGACCAATCACAGATCGTCGCGGCGAATTAGGAAGTATGTATGGAAGGGGAAACGGAAATATAGATAGGTAATTTTATTAGGGTTTTAAAGTTAATGCTTACACATTTTCCCCCACCTGAAATCCACAAGGGTTTCACAGAGAATGCAAATTGAAAGATATAAAACAAAAGCAATAGCTACGCACTATTGCAAGAATATCTAGAAATATTATTTTCGAAAGATAAAGTAATAAATAAGTTTTAACTAGCCTAAGGATAGTGTGTATTTATGTTTTAGTAATTTATGAAAAAATATCTTAATTAATTGGTAAGGGACAAACCTTTACTACCGGCCTACGAAAGGTCTTTCCTTTAGCAGTTCGGAAAGTAACTACTCTGATTACTTGATCCGAACCAGCATGCACTTGCACAATACGTGCCAACTTCCAAAACATCGGCGGAAGATTAGGTTCGTTAACTATGACTAAGTTATCTATATTAATATTTGGTTCATGTACGAACCTTTTGTTCTTTCGTTGTAATGTATGAAGATAATCACGCTGCCATACGCGCCAAAATCTCTGGGTAATTTTCTTAAGCATGACCCAACGAGAGCGCGGACACGAAATAAAACATCTAACACACTTTGACAGCACGGTACGTATCAGAAGTCTCAATCCAATCATCCAAAACTGGCGTTGAATAAGAGATTGTAAGGTTCGAGGTCCACAATGCAAATATTTTTTATGAAAATGTTTTATTATAATTTTAGATATTGAACATTGTTTATGTAACAAAAAAGGGTGTAACGCAGATGGTGACAGATTAGCCTCATCGATGCGTTCCCCCACCCGCACGATCCCATCATCGTCCAGGAAAGGTGAAAGTTTTTGAATGGACTTTACACATGGTTCATTATCTCGCACTCGACTGACTTCGGAAGACATATAATGATCCTGACTCAATTTAACTAACACTTTGGTTGACTTCTCGAGTTCAGAACTACTGAGAAATGAAAGAATTCGATTTTTCCTTGCAACCCTCGAATTTGAAATAAATCTAATACACCATGCTACAATTTTTAGAATTTTTGTAAAAGAGGAATGTCTGGCAATTAAGGCCAGAAGTAGGTTTCTCACATTAATCACGTGAAGACTTTTAGTTTCTAGCGATTTAAACTCGGGTAAGTATTCTTTTGGAAGTAGAACCCGTTTGTTAGGCCATTGACTAGGCAAATCCTGTAGCCAAGAAGGACCTTTCCACCACAGAGGATGGTCTATAAGCTCTGGACAGGACACTCCGCGACTACAACAGTCGGCCGGGTTATCCTTAGACGAAACATAATACCAGTGATCGGTACTAATCAAATCAGTTGCTTGAATGACACGATTGGCTACATACATTTTTAACAAATGAGGGGCTGTATTAAGCCATGACAAGGTAGTGCTGCTGTCTGAATAAGCTCGAATAGAATTAATAGTTATATGGTCTTTAAGCAAATTATACATGTGCGATAGAACTTTTGCCAGAAGCACCGCTGCGCTTAGCTCAAGTCTATTTACTGTGGTAGGTTTTAAAGGAGCTACTCTAGATTTTCCAATCAGTAAACTAGTCGCAGTAGAAATTCTGGGCTCATTAGTAACCACACAAATATACACACAACAATCATAGCCTTTGAAAGAACCATCACAGAAACCTACCAAGTGGAAGAAGAACTTCCATCGGATTGGAACGTATAACTAACCGCGAAAGAGATTTTTTTTGTAAATCAGACAAATTGGCCGCTATTAAATGCCATTGTTTGGTTAAATGTTTTGGAATAGTCTCATCCCACGATAAATGCAACCGCCATATTTCTTGCAACAGCGATTTTGCTGCAAAGACTACTGGGCATATTTAACCGAGTGGATCGAAAATGCAAGCTACTAAAGAGAGTATGGATCTTTTAGTAAATTTGACTTCGAACGAGTCTGAAAAGGCATATGAAAAAGAATCATTAATGGGATTCCATCGTATCCCTAATATTTTGACAAACTCAATTCCCGATTCATCGAAGGATTTGGAACTTTGACAAAATTCAGGAGGAACATCCTTAAGAAGACGAGGAGCGTTAGTAGTCCATTTCTCGGGTTTTATCAATATTTGCCGATACATACGACGGATGTCGGCAGTAAAAACTATTTTGTGAAGTCTAAATTTTGTCACTAAATCGACAATATCCACTTGCAACTTAGGACCCACACGAACAATATTATTGAGTGACAGATTATTCGAGGTCCGACTACTGGCATCGAAGACTACTCGTAAACGTGTCGTTGCACTATCGGGTCGTATTACACAATGGTGAGGAATAATATAATGAAATGAAATGAAATGAAATGAAATGAAATGATTGAAATGAAATGATTTAAATGAAATGAAATGATTTATTAATTTACATGAACCATGGTCTTAAAATGTGACAAACAAAAAACAGAGTCCAACATGTTTCGCCATCAAGATGGCATGTAAATATTTATGTCTTATGCCTAATTAAATTATGTTATTACATAACTAACAAATTGGTAATCTTATTAATTGAATTATTTCTAGCTTAACTATACATTTGTTGGCCATAAAACCTTAAAATAGAAAATAATGTATTACTATAAATAATTTAAACGATAATAATACAAGTGATGCCTATCTCATCTTCCAAAATTCTTCCATGTCATAGAAACATCTGTCTAGTAACCATTTCTTCAATCTATTTTTAAAATGTGTTATTGGTAACTCTCGAATCACTTTCGGTATTTTGTTATATATTTTCACTGACATGATATAACAATTATTACTAAAAAGAGACGTTCTACATCTCGGTATTACCAATCGAGTGGGATCTCTATGCGGAAATCTTCGGTCGTTATCGCCAACTCTAGTAAAGAATTTCATATGTGATCTAACAAAAATTCCAACCTCGAGGATGTACATACAGGTAAGAGTTAGGATATTGTGTTTTTTGAATAAGGGCCGACAAGATTCTAAGGGACCTTTCCCAGATAGCGCTCTAATGCATTTTTTTTGAGTTATGAAAGCCTTTTGTACTTCTGTAGAATTTCCCCACAGTAGAAGTCCATATCTTAGTACTGACGCTACATAGCCGTGATATGCTGTACGAACAATTTCTTCGTTAGAAATACGTCTTAATCTTTTCAAGGCGAATACAAATTTATTAAGTTTCTTAGATACACATTCTATGTGAGCCTTCCAATTACAATGCTGATCTAATGTGAGCCCAAGGAATTGTGTATAAGAAGCTTCTGTTAAAGATTGCCCTTGACAATTTATATTTAGTATAGGTTTAGAAGTTTGATAATTTAAAAAATGTATATATTTAGTTTTCTCAATATTTACGTGTAGATTATTAGATTTTAACCATTGAATTATCGTTTCAATTGTTGTATTTACAGCAGTTTCGTATTGAACATTGTCATCATTATCAGTAATTATTATGGAAATGTCGTCGGCGAATAAGATACATTTATTTTTAGTTATCGAAGTAATGTCATTTATGTATAATAAAAATAGCAGTGGTCCCAATATACTGCCTTGTGGTACCCCATGTTTTTTTCTTTAAAGACTGAGTGGTATGATTGTCTCTCAAATTTTTTGTTAACGCGAGTTATTTCTACACACTGACTTCGGTTAGTCAAATAGCTTTTTATCCAGTCATTTGTCAGACCTCTAATGCCATATTTTTCTAATTTACTGAGCAGTATGTTGTGGTCGACAAAGTCAAAAGCCTTTGACATATCAAAAAATACTGTCAAAACTGGTTTTTTATTGTCAATATTTTGCGTTATAGTGCTCATAAGAGAAAAAGCTGCTAGAGTGGTTGACTTGTTTTTTCGAAAGCCATTTTGCTCCTCAATTATTACGTTGTGTTTATCAATAAATGAGTTTATACGTGTTAACATTGCCTTTTCAAATATTTTAGACAAAACAGGAATTAACGTGATAGGGCGATAGTTATTAAGATCTTTTTTGTTTCCCTTTTTAAAAAGCGGTTTAACTATAGATATTTTCAATTTATTTGGGAATTTGCCATTTATAAATGATAAATTTATTAGGTATGTCAAGACTTTCGCTATTGATTTAGCACAGAATTTTAATATAATAGTAGGAATATTATCATAACCCACTGAATTCGTGTTATTTAATGACTGAATAATTTTGACAGTCTCGTCTTCCGTACAAGGTGTAAGAAACATACTTTCGGTTATTTGCTGGATTGTGTTGTCAGGTATATTATTTGCTTTGGATTTATTGCCTGCGTTAGTTATATTTACATAATATTTATTGAAAGATTCTGCTATATGTTGTGGGTCAGTTGTGTTTATTCCTTTTATATTTATTGATTCAATGTCATTATTTAGATTTACTTCGTCAGTTTTATTTTTTATAACATTCCAAGTTGCTTTACACTTATTTCTGGCATTATTAATAATTTTATAATTCATACATTTTTTAGAAGTATCGATGCATTTTCTTAAAATTTTATTGTAATTCGTGTAAATTAGTTTATTTTCTTTCGTGTTATGTTTGTACAAGTTAAATCGCAGATGCCGTTTCAATTTACAGGCTTTTCTGATACCCTTTGATATCCATTTTGGAGACCCAGTGTTAGTATAAACTTTTGTTTTTTGAAATGGGAAACATAAATTAAAAAACAACAACGGTCAGTAGACAAAGATTCAGCAGGCTGCATATGTCCCAGATCTTCGTACTGCTGCATTAATTCCTTATACTCCGTTTTCAACTCAGTCTGGCTGGCAAGACGCTTTTCCAAGTTGAGAAAACGGTTAAGAGCCTGATGATATGATTCTCCTAAGGCTGGAGTATCATCTTTAAGCATAATTGGTACAACATAACGACCGTCGGAGGTACGATATGTGCCATTTTTATATTTTTGCTCACATATTTCATCCTCAGGACCGGAAATTTTACATTTCGGCGGTTCTTCGGATTCCCAAAACCGTTGAACGATCTCATCGAGCGCACAAGAAGACGCGATGAGTGACGTAACGGGTGTGGCTGGAGTTTGAGCCACTTCACATATTTCATCCTTAGGACCGAAAATTTTATATTTCGGCGGTTCTTCGGATTCCCTAAAACTTTGAACGATCTCATCGAGCGCACTAGAAGACGCGATGAGTGACGTAACGGGTGTGGCTGGAGTTTGAGCCACCACGTTTTGAAGAAACTGACCACTTATCACCCAGCCGAGTACACTAGACAGCGCACATGGAAAACCAGGACCTGGGCAATAACGTGAACCAGTATATATCTGGTCAAAACAGTCTACTCCTAACAACAGATCGATCGGACCCGATTTATCAAAATCTTGGTCGGCAAGATCCAGATGTTTAAACTTTTTCTTGACAACCGACGGTAACGAAGTTGAAGGAACCATTTAAGTGATTTTAGGCAAAACCACTAATGGTATATCGAATTGGGGCGAGTCATTTGACCTAGGCACAATAGAGCCAAATGTATAACCTTAATATTACTAACTTAATTTTGACCGAGACCGGTTACATTTAAATTACACTTTTTTATATGTAAACCTAACTGTCGCACACAGCTACTTGTAATGAAAGAGTCCATCGAGCCACTATCTATGATTACACGAGCATACTGCCATGAACCATCCACTCTTCTCAACCGAACCACTGCTGAACCAATAATTTTGGTACTCATAGGTGACTTTGACATGTTTGGCTGAGTTGTACAAGTTAGGGAAGTGCTCATATTGGAATTCTCAGAAGCCTTTAGGTCAATGGTATTAGCTAATAAACTTTTATGTTCTTCATGTAATAATGTGTTATGTTTTGAGTTACAAATGAAACACATGGACTAAGACTTGCAGTCTGCACTAGTGTGACCGGGCCTTAAGCAGTTTTGACATAATTGTAACTCTTTAACTAATTGTTGTCGCTGTCCTATATTCATAGAATGTACTTTACCACAGCGATATATTGAATGATTTTCATGACAATACGCACAGACAGCCTGATTAGGTTTATTATTATTTGAGTTCGAAGAAGTAATTAAGGAAGAATTTGATTGCCGAGAAAAATTATCTTTCTTTGTATTATTGTGGTTTTGTTTATTTGTAGAATTGAATGACTGTAAATTACTAGGTTGACTAACCTCTAATACCTTTATATAATTCTGTAAATAAACAATCAAATTATTAAATTTAGGAATTTCTTCGGTATTTTGTAATTCAAACCTTTTCCTAGTTTCTGTATCAAGCGGCCGAGATGCTATGTAAAATAAAAGAAATTCACTTAAATCATCAATATTTAACCCGCGCAAGGCACTAACACATTCATAAAGTGTGTTGGTTAGTTGTGATAAGTTTGATAATGATGGCCGTTGGATCGGATTTAATTTTATTATTTTTTCTAAATAAGCGGTGGCTAAAATACGTTTATTATCATACCTGTCTAGCAACGCTGCATAAACAACAGAATAATTAGCTGATGTTATAGGAACACCTTTAGCTAGTGTCAGGGCATACCCAGACAGACATGACAACAAATAGTAAAATTTCTCTGTGTCCGACACCGAAACATTATTATGCACAAGCGACGTATAACTGTCTTTAAACATCTGCCAGTTCTCTATATTACCATCAAACTTAGCTATTTGCAATTTAGGTAATTTCACTTGCTAGTTGGAATGCGCATGACCTTGACAAAGTTCCGAGCGCGAACTTACGTCGAGAGAGTCAGCAAACTCAATGACATAATAGTATAACTCGTCAAATGACAACAAAGCATTATTATCGATAACAAATTGAGGATTTAGTTTAAGTTGCAACTGGTTTACACGATCGTTGCATTCCAAGAAATTATCACGAATTTTATCAATTCTTTTATACCTAGCTCGAAAGGATGCTAATTTAGTTTTATTTTCTTTCGTAATTTTTGCTAAGTCATAAAGTATTTGCATATTTTTAAACTCATATTCACGTTTTTTAATGGTGGACATTAATTCTCCTTCCGCCATGTTTTCGCTAAGCACTAATTGTGAAAGTACGAGTAATGTAGGTAAGTAGCAAAAGTTTAAATGGAAACTGAGTAATGGAACAGATATTCACAAAACACGTAGGTTTTAACCTCGTAAAGCCCAATGTACTCAGACGAGGCCAAAAAAAAGAAAGCGTTCGGACCCAAGAATTTATATTTTTTATCAACGTTATTACCCACTGTGATCACTTGAGGACAAAATAAAAAAATCCAAGATACTTGAATTTTAGCGCTTAAATGATCTGTCAGTTGTTGTCCTCTGGTTGGTCGAAACATAAACGTCAATTTGATGTAAATGAAATTTCTGACCAATGATGTGAAATTAGTCCTTTTTGACCAAAATGGCAAACATGCAGCGTCCACGTCGAAGAGGTGAGTTATAATCTTAATTTATTTCAGTCATCGACGATTTATTTTTTAATCAGTTTTGATAAATAAGTGACTTATATTTACTAGTTTTCAAATACAATACTATTTGGTTTCAATGTAACTGTAATGCATATTTATGTACTATTGAAAAAATATGTACTCGCCTGATCACAGCGGGCGTTACTTCTATTTTTTTATGTGATTACTTGATCACATTGGGTTTTAATTACATTACAAAAATATATTACTTATTTTTATATTTTGTTGCAGATTTGAAAAATTATGATATCGAGGACTTGTTATATGAATCAGAAATTGAAGATCTAGATTGGTACATTCTTCAGTTTCTGAATCATCAAGGTCTGACCTAGGGGTCGGCAAGATAACGGCTTATATTCTGAGTTCGGGATTACCTAGGACCGAGATAACAGCTGCTCATCAAAATCGGAGCGCGGAGCTGAAATTACTGCATCAGCTTAATGTGGAATTCCTCATGGTAGAAGTAGGGCAGAAGACGCATAGCTAACTCGACTGGGACACAAAATGCAGAATATCCTAGCCACATTATACCTAAATGTTAAGTTTAGTACTTCATGGTCACTACAGCATTGAAATTAAAATACAGCATTTAAATTATAATTATAAGTATCTACCTAGACAAGATTAAAATGTTGCTTAATTCAAAATGGATGTAGAAGATTTATGATTTAGATTTTTTTCATTTGCAGTTTCGTTTATGTTCATTTATTAAATAAAAGTTTTAAAACTAGTTTTTTTTAATTTATTAATTATAAACCATTGTACTCACATGAGAACAAATAAATCAAGGACACGTTTGCAAGTAATACCCAATGTCCTCATGCAAGAACAAAATATATTGAATTTTTAAATATCCCAAAATAATCATACATAGTATTAATGAAGCCATCAATAAGTCCCAATGTAGTATTGCATATATTTTGGGTTCATTTTAATAAAAATCGGCTTGGGTCTGAAGCCTTTCAACTTTTTTGCCCTCGTCTGAGGACACTGGGTCGCACTTCATAAAGGTAAATCTTAAGCTTGGGTTTTACGAGGTTAAAACTACGGACTATTAATTATAATCATAAATACACACCTCACTGCTATTAATTGACCCTAGGTAAGTGAAGTACATAGGCTATCCAAAATAGTTCGAAAGCCTGAGTAACTAGATAGTACCTTATGGCATACACATAAATCGAACGATTAAGGGACTATTACAAGGGAATTAACGAGATAAGAAGTATGTACTCGTAAGTAATAGGTATTTACTATGGTATGGAACAGGAATGGAATTCCTGTTTCATTCGAGACTGCCAGACAAATAGACAAATGCTAGGTGGGTAAGTACCTAGTTAATTAGAATCTATAATAAGTCTATTTATGAATAAATTAGTTATCCATATTTGGAAATAACTTTAATTGAAAATATTGAAATTAAGTGGGTAAATTTGAAATAAGTACGTGAGGAATTTCCTCACAGGAGGCACCATAAATTAATGTTGCGACTTTCTAGAAGGGTCACTGCATTCTCCGATCAACCCCAGAATCACAGCAAGGAAAACAGTAAACACTGACCTGGATTCATTTGTGAACAGGACGTTGGGAAGGATCGCCCGCGGCAGGCCTCGTGGCGGCTGGCTGGGAACCTCCCTGGTTTGAACTGTATTCCTTTTCTTGCTGCTTACGCTAGTGATACACCAACACACACGCGCGATGAAACTTTAGAGTTGTTTTCGGCCAGCGAAAGTCCTTAGAAGTCGTTATTTTTGGAAATTATATTAGCGCAAGGCGCTGTTCAACTCGACTCGCACGCCATATTTTTTCGACTGTCCGGGCGACCAATCACAGATCGTCGCGGCGAATTAGGAAGTATGTATGGAAGGGGAAACGGAAATATAGATAGGTAATTTTATTAGGGTTTTAAAGTTAATGCTTACACAGTGCCATTAGCTATTATGTGCCTAATTGCTGCACTACCTGCACAGTTAAAGAACTAACAATGCCAATGAGTAAAGGATGAGTAAAGGATGACAGCTCCGTGGCGCAGTGGTTAACACGCCAGCCTGATGCGACACGGAGTGCCCGGGTTCGATCCCCGGCCAGGTCAAGATGGAAAATGATCTTTTTCAGATTGGCCTGGCTCTTGGATGTTTATCTGTATATGTATTTGTTATAAAAATATAGTATTGTTGAGTTAGTATCCCATATCACAAGTCTCGAACTTACCACAAACAAAACGTAGAAGTAGAAGTTACAAAGAAAAATGTAGAATGCACCAGCTGCTTCTCTTCCCACGCAGATCGTAAAAGCTGAACAAGGGAATGGGCAAAATTCCATGGAATCATGTTAATAGGCGATGTAGCTAGCAACCTATCCCTATTTTGTTTCCGTTTTTCACCGAATGCCCTTATAAGCCTAGGCTCTGTCTACTCCGAAGGGAAAAAGATGTGATACTATATATGAATATATTTTTTTATCTTATATTTTTTCGAGGCTTCAGTACACTTCAGTCAAAATATATCTGAAAGAGATCATTTCAACTTGTTAAGAAGACTGGGTATGGTATTAATAGCTAGTAGACTTACCTTAGTGGTGACAACCTTGGCAGTAACAGTCGGTGGCTTTGTAACTGCAGCATTCTGACTGACAACCGCCGGCTGTTTCACATCCAGACTGGGCCGCAGCACAGGCACTTCTGTAAAAATAATACCAATACTGAGAAATTAATCGGCAGGAGGCATAAGTGTTTCAAAAGGGATTAGGCAAAAATCACAGAAACTTAAATTTTGGTGCATAAGGAGCTGGCCCTCCACAAAACCATCTGTTGCATGACAAATTTTATAGTGAACTTGATGATTTATTACAATTACTTAACTGATTAAATGTGGCATTCATTTTCATCAACTTTCTGGTTGTGGAGTAATGACGCCTTTGTGGCATCACCATCAAATAGGTTATACAGTTTATTAAGCAATGTACTAGGAAAAGTACAATGATAGGTACTTTTTCCTCGCCCTCCCAAATGACAATACTAGATTCGCCATCATCATGATAACTATTACTTTACCTTGTGATAGCCATGATATACACAAGAGTAGCAGTTGTTTTTTTTTTTCATTGCTCTCAGGTGAATATGCAACATAGGAATTTGCTAATAACATCTATGAGAAATAGTAAAGAGATATTTGCCAGTTACTAGGTTCTTTATAGCACAGACACATTTCTTTCTTAGATGGATTTACTATTTACAACGGTGAAGTTGTACCTACCTGGAGAGAATGTCTTCAAAGTATTTCAAGTGGATAGTGTCAAAGTGTACACCACTTATCTACCATAATTCAATGTTATATAAAGTATTGTGCAAGCTTTTAATGAAAGGAGGTAACGGCTCTCCCTCACCCACCAGTCAAAACCGTAAGTACAATATCGCTGGAATAGATAGAACAATCTTTTAACATGCCTTTCTAATGGACCTGATTATATTCAAGGGCAGATAAATCTGATTTAAACCGTTTACGAAAATTGGCGTACATATTTCTATAAGCTTTATCAGCGAATTTCCTATCTCCTAGAGGTTATGTATCACTAAATAAGTTAGATCTCAGAAAAAAATGCTAAATAATACCTTTATTGGGCATTGCGAATTCATTAATGAATTCTTACAATAACTAGGTAGTCCCAATATCACATCATTAACTACAACATTTTTATCAAACTTGTACACAATATAAACACCAACCATTCAAAACAAAACATTCTTTGACATGACATTTGTAGTATTACTTTTGGCGTACGGCTGTATCAATCAGCTGTAGTTCTATTTCAATTTTTGCCTTTGCCTGTAAAATATATCAACTTTGTTAAAAGGGAAAATATTAAAAAAAAGATATGAATGACAATGACATTGACAGTTGGCTACGCTCCGTTGCTGGTTCATTTCATTCCGGCATTGAGATAATTTTCTGATAAAAATTAATCTAATCCAATTAGTATTATTTATGTGACTGTTAATTAGGTCTAAGTATCGTGAGTAAGTTTAAGCAACCTAAGTGAAATCATGGATCTCCATCGGCCTGTCGATCCCAATAAGGTAGAAATACTGTTCAATATGTGCTTGTTAATCCTTCTGATAACGCTCAAGTTTTTGTTGTAAATGTAATAAAATATTCGTTCTTCTTTTGTAGACATACGAAGAATTGACGGCTGAAGAAAAGCTGCGGTAAGTCTTCAGTTTGCTCAATAAACTCCAACTGTAATGCTAAAATGTAACCAAACTTTGTGTACTAATCGGTTCTAAGTGCCTGTTTTCACATTACAATTATAATTCTTACCATTTTGGATGAATGTAAAGCCAGTCTAACGTAAATTTAAGCTAGCCATATGAGTATAATAATTAATTAAACATTAAAAAAAATTTTTTTTAGGTAAGTATATTTGCCTCTGTGGCTTATGTCAATATAAAACCTTTTGATAAATATTCTTATTTGTACCTATGACATGACAGAGATCTTATTTGTCTTACAATCCAAGTTAATTCAAGTCCATGTAAGCTGCATCTAAGGAAGAAATGTTGTAGGTTTTCTTTATAAATAAATGACTAGGTGTTGAAGAATGATAAGAGAATCTTAGTAACCACATCTTTGTCTGTTATGGATAGATATAGCTAAAAATTGTACGACCTGTCTTTACATGAGACAAAAATGAGGAATACTTGTTAGATACTAAGTATTAATCTCATCATTGTGCTTGTAGTTTTCACTTAATTCTTGGAACCCATAGTAGCAAACTATGCATTAATTATTCTTCTTTTATGATGTAACTATTACTTCTAGGCACTGTGATTCTATTTTCTATGTGTAATCAAACGATGTTTACAACTGTCATTTGTGTGCACGTTTTTGGGTTTCAATCTAGCTCAGAAATAAGATGTATTTTTAGAATAAGCTTTAACTGATTGTTTCCTGTTGTGTATGCCTTATGTTAATAAATAAATAAATAAAAAGAATAATCTTCAACTTGATCTTGTTGAGATTTTCTCTTAGAATAACATGAAAAGACATCTGTTGTAGGCAGGGCACCTACAAAAGATGTCTTTTGGCAGCTTGATAAAACTAAAAGCACAGTGAGACACATGCAAAAATAAAAAAACATATATCTTTTCGTCTTAAATTGTTATATACAATGATGAAGAATTAAATTATATACCCAAAAAATTCCAGGTATGACCACCAGAAGCTTCACGAGTTACACAAAGGCCATGAGTCTATGCACACCACCATGATCCTGATCCTTATCATGACTCTGATTGTGGCCCAGGTTATAGTGGTGGAATGGAAGAAGAGGCATTATAGATCTTATGCAGTAAGTAAAGGATTTTTCATAAAGTCTTCTCCTATCACCAGTTCCGTAACTAGCCTTATGTGTTACTTCTCTTCGCTGTACAATACAATCATCATCATTTCGAGTAGGTGTCACGGTCAATCGACCATGCACACCCTGGTGTGCATACAATACAATAACGCGTTCAGAACGATGTTACGTCTGCCGCGGTACTGCAGCTCCTCGGGCATGTTTGTCGACACTTGGGTGGATGGCTTTCACTCCATCATCAGAAAAAGACGCTGGTTGCTGCTGTCTTGCTTGTGCGCCAGCTCTAACTACATCCTGTGCACATTGATTGACAGATGGGGCTCTCCAACTCTTGGGTACTGGATGACGTATCCTATGCCCAAGAGTTGGAGAGTCTACACACATATTCATATTCATTTATTTCATAAATAATTTACATTGTGTTGAAAAACATACGTATACTTATTTTAAGTCTTAACTAAATATATATTACAATTTTATCAAATAATTTGCATTTAATATATTAATAACAAAACAAAATAATAAAATATGGATTATCTGCTGTCTACACACACACTACTTGTAGGTGATCCCAGTGTGTTCGTTTTTGAGTTTTCATTTATATTATTTTATTTTTTGTTCAGAATATTCTAAATTGTAATGATATGGATTTAAATCTGAAACTTATCATTATCTTCTCATGAGACTTGCTTCTATTGCTCAAAGATTTATTCAGAAAATAGGCCTTTGCAGGCACTCTTTCACGTCAATTCACATTTTAAATAATAGCCATTTAAATTATATTCAAATTATTAATTATTGTTCAAAAGCTACAAACTACCAGCGTTTCGGAATCGACCACTGCACAGAAGAAGACAACGAATGAAACTCTTTTCAACAGTATTGGTCGCCTACTTGCTTGAAGGGCTCTGTATGATATTTTATATTTTTCTGATTTCATGTTATAGGTATACAATTTCAATTTACATAATGTTGTGGAACACGTTATGTTATCGATCGAGCGTGGAACAACAGATAAGATAAAAGATAGAAATCTCAAAGAGGTCGAGCAGACCTCTAAAGTGCTTTAGAGGCCAGGAGCAACAAATTATTTTACCTGAATACCAAGGAGGGTTATATGTTTATTGTGTTGCGCGTGCGTATGTTTGTAAATTTCTTTATTATCTCATATCTACTTAATGTCTTGATAGATTTCAACATTTAAGGTATCAGTAAGTGCATCTCAAAACACAAGTAATTTTAAATAAGTGTAATAAATGAGAATGGCTGGGTTTTTTAATTTTTTTTGAAATTATACTACTTGTTATCTTTTTAAATCTGTATTCAAAATGCAAAATACTGGCAGATAAAAATCTCGTTAAGACGATAGGCACTAAATTGTGGTGATGTGTTTTCAAATTACTAGTACTATGCAATGAATTTATTAAAAACATCTAAAGTATTTGTATAATTGAGGGTTGCGCAGTCGAGACGTTTTTTATTTGCGCGGCTCCCGCTTAAGCGGTGTCCCATTTTTAAGCCCTTTCCATGGCTATCCTAAGCTGGAAGTGCAAATGTGACACAAGCTAGTCCCTTGGGGGTTGGGGCCCGGCTAACAAATGCCAGTATATGATCAGTCCAACACTGGCCTGGAACAATTATTGTTACTTCAGTTGATTGTTACTACATTGAATAGTCACTAGTTAGAACTAAACATCTATTTATATAATACTAGCGGACCGCCCCGGCTTTAAACAGGTAGATATAGGAATTTAATTCTACAACCTGTGTTCATCATCATAATTAGGAATAATGTAGGATTCTTATGGTGAAAGAATTGTTCAAATCGGTCGAGTAGTTTCGGAGCCTTTTAAATGCAAACAAACAAGCAATACATTTTTTCCTCTTTATAATATTAGTGTAGAAAAATAAATTTGTATTGAACCCGTCTTGTAGGTACATATTACGTTAATTAAATTATGTATGAGCATTAATATTTGAGTAGTCTGATATCACTGAGACTTTGACCTTGTTTAATATGTGTTCTTGTTACATAAATAATGTTATAAGTATGACATTCCTTAAGCATGAAACCTTACATCTATGCTTATACTTTAGCCGATTGCTCATTTTGTATGAAGGAGTTTTTGTTCGTATTTTGATGTAAATATGTTCCCTGTAAGTAATGTAAAGTTGTTCAATATCATGGGCTGATCATGCCTCTTAAGTATTGTTACCCACATTTTGTTACACGTGTAATGAATTTATCTCGCGTGTCACGTAATTAAGGGTATAGTTGTGGTAGAGCCACGCTACCGGCAAAATTCATTTTTGCTATGAATTGGCCGGCTCGTCCGGGGAAGTACCACAATCTCACAGAAAATCGACGTTTGAGTAGGAGATTTACCGCTTCTATGCTTCGTTCGGTGAGTGAGAGAGCCGGAGGCCCATCCTTTCCCCATGTCCTTTCCCAATTCCTTGAAAGGCCGGCAACGCTCCTGTTACACCCTGGTGTTGCAGTTGTCCATGGGCAGCGGTGGTCGCTTACCATCAGGTGACTCGCTTACTCGTTTGCCGCCCTATAAAATAAAAAAAAATAAACGTAAGTTTTTTAAAATATTATATGTAATTCTTATACTTTATTTTCAGTTTTTCACAATGTGCGCGATGTGGTCGATACCAGTACTGATGAGCGTTAAGAACCACTGGTTCCGCTTCATCACCATCTGGTCGATATTCACGTTACTGACGGCCATCGTCATCAGGAAGTCTACGCACAAACCCATGTCTGTCACCACGCCAAGGTACGTAATACCACCGAATAAGTACTAGTACTTACGTACAGAGGGCGCACTCTGCAAAGGTATTCAAAGAAATATCAACTCAATGTAGTAAGAGATATGGTGTAATTTAGCTCGCGTCACCTTTTCTTTGAGATAACTACAGAATCCATTGCAAGCCAATTTCATTCTTATAGCTCTCAACAAACGATTTTATTTCGATGAACTCGGTGAACACATGTGACCAAACGTTCATCGTTCTACTGGGTTTGCCCGGTTTTTCGATACCGACACGGGTAATGAGACAGGCCTGGATATACTCCTTAGTCGACACAGTCCTTAGTGTTTATTTCTATCAATGTGACAGCCAATCTTGACCCTCATCAAGGTCACTAACATGTAGGCTAATTTATTTTCATCAGGAAGCAAGCAGTGTTTTAGAATTATCATCTCAGACCGTCTTCCGCCCACTGCCGAGCATAGTCCTCTCTTCGCTTTCGCCCAAGTTCCATGTCTCAACAGTGTAGTTCTCATAGTTTCGAAAAAAGGGGCTGTGACATACGGACGGACAGACAGACATGACGAATTCATAAGGGTTTCGTTTTTTGCCATTTGGCTACGGAACCCTAAAAAACAACAACGCTTACGTGAGTAATGGAATTTTTAAGGATTTTTATAGCCCAAGGCCATAATAGAGACCAGAGGCGGATCTACAGATTTGCCGCCCGTGGGCAATTTAAATTGTCGCCCCTCATCATGGGAAGGGGGGAGTGAGGTGACGTGCGGCGGCGACGGGTTGCGTCGCACGCGCCCCTTCCTAACCTCGTGCCCCTAGGGGCATGGGCCTAGGCACATGCCAAGTTTGCCTAAGGGATAATCTGCCACTGCATCCAGCCCACTTTGCTTGCATTTATTACCTTACTAGCTGATGCCCGTGACTTCGTTTGCGTGGACTTTATGACTCCGCAGATAATGCTCATCAGGCTAAACAACTTTTGTTAAGGCGTAATTTTTATATTTCTTATAGTTTAGCTGGACCCTAATAGTTATGCGTCAGGTGTTCCAGTTTTCAAAATAAATTATACCTATATGTTGCTCATGCTCGATAGCTATACAATGTAAAAAGTTTTATTCGAATCCGACCAGTATTTCCGGAGATTAGCGTGTATAAACCAACAAACAAACAGACTTCTTTTTAAATTCTTACTCTATTAGTATGTCTCCATCGCCCTATATAATTTTTTTGTAAATATATTCAATGTACAGACACATTTTTTTACTCTTTTATTATATGTATTGATAAGAGTAGACGTGATGAAAAATTCGTAATCATAGTCCTCACTTTCAGATTAGTGTACAAATGGTTCTACTTCATTTATAAAGTGAGCTGTTTCCTCGGGGTGGTGGGCTACATAGTCATGATGCTCACATTTGTCGGAGTCAACATGATCTTCGGCCAGAAGCCACAGCAATGGATGGACTTGGCCCTTATGCTGCTGTTCTATGGGCTTTACTTCGGGGTTTTGGGGAGGGACGTTGCGGAGTACTGTACTGATAAGATGGCTGCTTCTATAGGGGTAAGTTTTCTGTATACCTACCCTACATACCGCTTTGTATTTTAAGTTTTTGTATGTTAAGCAACCCGGGGCGCAGTCCCCATTGTGATGGGTGGCCGCAAGTGGCATAAAAATATCACAAGGTCTGAAAGGAGCTTTCGAAGCAAAATCTTTATTATCAGACAATCAGATAATCAGCCTGCAATGTCCTTAACAAACTAGAACAACAACACAAAGTTGTTATTCCCACCGGGAATCAAACCCATAACCTCCGCAGTGTGAGCCGAACGCTCTAACCACTACACCACGGAGGCAGTAATGGCTTATAAATACGCAAATGTCGTAAGTAATGTAATGCACGAGATGGCAACGCGTCCTATGAACTTGACTTTGTTTTTCGTGCGCGTAAGTAGCCAACACTGGTGTCAGAATTATCAAGCTGCCTAAAGGCATCTGACTTTACGACAGCCAACAATGATGACAGCCGGAACCAACGGCCTAACGTGCCTTCCTAAGCACGGAGGAGCCCGAGATATTTTTTATGCCACTTGCGGTCAATCCTAGTGGGGACTGCGCCCACGGTTGTTTTACATGCGTAAGCGCGAATAATGGATTGACTCATGTTTGACAACAGAAGTAAAGTTATCGACAGCTCATAGGACCGATAAATAAAAAAATAAAATTATTGGGTAACGACATTTTTAGTGTAAGGCTTGTTGCTGGAGTCTCCTTTTAAGCAAAAAATGCTTGTGCCAGGAGGCCCCGCTTTTCTTATCGCTAGGTATCTTAAAGTTTATATAACCAATTAAAAATTTAAAATTTGTGTAGGTTTACATTAAAATAGAACAAAATATGCAGCTAGCTATAGATGCGCTAGCGCATGCAATTTGCGCACACATGCATGTAAGAGGCAGTTTTTTTTTAAATCGTAAATTTAACCTCCATCTTGCCTGATGACCTCCATCTTGCCTGGGAAGCAACGATGAGCTCTAGGGTGGTACACGCAAACTCAAATAATGCCTATTCACTCTTGCCTTGAAAATCCCTAAATTGTACGAGTCGGGAATGATTGACGCGGGAAGGGAATTCCATTCCTTCGCGGTTCGCAAAATGAAGGAGGAGGCGTATCTAGAGGTGCGATGAGCAGGAATATCGACCACATATGGATGGAATCCCTGCCCACGCCGTGAAACGTGAAAATGTCTCCAACTCATCATAAGATTGATTTCTTAACTACGCTACTAACATTGTATACGCACTTACGGTATATGGATATTTCAATGCTTCTAACAAATCTATACTAATATTATAAAGCTGAAGAGTTTTGTTTGTTTGTTTGATTGTTTGTTTGTTTGTTTGAACGCGCTAATCTCAGGAACTACTGGTTCAAATTGGAAAATTCTTATTGTGTTGGATAGTCCATTTATTGAGGAAGGCTTTAGGCTATAAAACATCACGCTGCGACCAATAGGAGCGAAGCATTAATAAAAAATTATTTGAAAATGGGGAAAAATTATTCATCTATACTAATTAATCGTAATAACAGAAATTGCCGCGGACGAAGTCGCGGGCAACAGCTAGTACTGAATATTTTTGTTTGCAGTATTACACGCAGGAAGGCATCCCGACGCGGCAGCTGGAGAGCAACGTGTGTGCAGTTTGCGGCAACCAGCTGTTAGTCGATGTTAATGAAGAAGGTGTATTAGGTATGTAGGACGGAGTATTTATATAGTGACAGCTCCGTGGCGCAGTGGTTAACACGCCAGCCTGCGACACGGAGTGCCCGGGTTCGATCTCCGGCCAGGTCAAGATGGAAAATGATATTTTTCAGATTGGCCTGGGTCTTGGATGTTTATCTATATATGTATTTGTTATAAAATATAGTATCGTTGAGTTAGTATCCCATAACACAAGTCTCGAACTTACCTTGGGGCTAGCTCAATCTGTGTGATTTGTCCGTATATATTTATTTATGCTAGTAAGTATGCGCTATGAGGCGCTTTAAGTAGCTCTGTTGACTCTTTAATCCTTAACCCTTTCACCGCGAGGGCTTTACCAGGTGCCGTGCCCTCAGCGCGAAGCATAGTGAATAAATACCTACAACAAATACGGATGTGCAATAAGTTTTGCACTTAATTATGAGATTAAAGTGTATGACTTTGTAAATTATTACTAGACCACATATTTTTCTACTTAATAAGAATATTTTTTTTTATCCGAATACACCATAGTGAAATAAAAAAGGGTTAGTTGGAAATATACGACACTCGTGAAGTGGGCATGAAGATATTAGTCGCATCAATCTGACGTTTGAGATGAAAGGGTTAAAGAATGGCAAATAGATAAGCTCCTGTGTCCAATACGCCAATGTAATACTTTATACTAATCATGCCGTAAAAAATCATGGCGAAATTTGTACAAATTAAATTTAAAAAAAAGAGAATGTGAAAAATTTTTATATGATTACTACGGCTCTGGTCAACAACTTGAATTAATCAGAATATTTTTTAAAGACGGGGAAAAAAAGATATTTATTTTTTTAAATACTGATTTTTTATTCGATATCCGAACGCATATTAATAATTTTTGAGTTAATATCCGAACACTACCTGCAACTGACACTTTAAAATATATTAATTTATGGCAACACCACGCAAGCAGGCAAACAACCGCTACAATAAAAAAAAAATCTGTCAATCCGACTGATATTTTCTCATTGACTTGACAGTTCTGAGTGACAGATCTACAATATACAGTCAGTTTGACAACCATTGTGAACTTTTTTAGGCAAATGAAAATGGCAATAAGGCTATAACTTTTATTGTGAAATATTTTACATAAACGGGGGTTTAAAAATATTTCTATTATGCAGACATGTTGCTAGTAAGGAAACCTCAAGACTGCTATATAATTCATCTCCTCTTTTTTTATTTTTTTTTCTGTACATTCGATGTATGGGCGTTCGCCATGATTCTTTGATTAGCAATGTTTTTATGGTCAACATTCCTTACTTGTCGAGTCAAAATGATTGCATTATATTAGATATCTTTTGACCAATATTTGGCTACGCTGATCACCTTATCATTGGCCACGTTGAGGTCCTGTACCGTGCAAGTTGTGTGGCAGTTATGGTACGACAGAAGGTGAGGCATGGGCTGATTGGCACCGCAGTCGCACAAATTATTGATTGCGAAACTCCACATTGATATAGTATATTCACGACAAGTTAGTTCTTTGGTTTTTTGTCGCCTGGTATCCGTTCCAGTAGTTGTTGTAAGCTATAGAAAGGAAGGAGTAATCTTATTGCAGACCGAACGGCAACCGACTACATCGATAAGAACCCTCGGCTATCGTTAACCATGTTTTGAACATTCGTAGAAAATATTTACAAGATGTCGTATTTCACGAATTTTGCATTCAAAGCTGGTACATCGTCACGATCAATTAGTACTTTATTTCTTTGATTACAGCATATATTATCTGCGTGGAGATAATATATACTGTATCCTATTGAATGCCAAGAACCAAAGGACATCAAACTACATTGATAAATGCCTTTAGCTGTATTAAACGTAGTTTTTGCATATTCTCAGAAAACACGTACAAGCTGACGTGCGGGCACGTGTTTCACGAGTTCTGCATCCGCGGCTGGTGCATCGTGGGCAAAAAGCAGACTTGCCCTTACTGCAAGGAGAAGGTGGACCTCAAGCGCATGTTCACCAACCCGTATCCTTTGACACTTGTTTTTCTTCAATCAAGCTAGCCATGAAGAATAAGTTGAATGTTTCAAGCGTTAGTTTGTCTCTGTGAGCGTGTGTATGTCCGGCTGTTTGTCGTACCGTAGCCACCAAAATGGGTTGAAAAGCGGTTTTCTTTTTTTTTAAATCAAGTTTTAGCTGGCTTAGTTCGAGCTTTCCGACTAAACCAGAGTTTGGTCAGAAAACTCTAGTATGGGTTCAAATGATTAGCACCAAAAAAAGTAAATGTTTTCTAGGTTTCATCATCATCATATCAGCCGCAAGAAGTCCGCTGCTGGACATAGGCCTCCCCCAAGATCGGATCCAATACGACCGGTTGGAAGCGGCTTTAATCTAAGTTAGTTTGTTTGTTTGTTCATTTGTTTGTTTGTTACTCTTTCACACCGTAACTACTGAACCGATCATTATGAAATTTTGTATACAAGTTCTCTGGAGTGCGGAGAAGGACATAGGCTACCTTTTATCCCGGGAAAAGTACTATTCCCGAGGGATCGTCATTGACGCGGGCGGAGACGCGGGCGAAAGCTAGTAAATTATATTCTAAATCAGTATTTTGGCATACATATTCATAAAGAAATATATTTTGCAAAATCCTTAACGCCATACAGCTGGGACCGGCCGCACATCCTGTACGGACAACTGCTCGACTGGATCCGGTGGCTCGTGGCGTGGCAGCCTTTGATCCTGTTCCTGGCGCAGGGCATCAACTGGGTGTTCGGACTCGAATGAGGACCAACGCACGGGGCACCCCGCACTGCCAATACTAAGGACTCGCAGAGACTGTGGCGCAGTGTGTATTACGGACTGTCTCACGTTTGGCGTAGTATACGAGCCACAATCACTATGTTATACTCTACGGTTTTCATACGTTCTGTTAAACAAATGAGGCATGTAAAAACCGCAAGGTATATCAAAACGCTGGCTATTGGGGCTGAGTTTGAGCCCAGCCTTAATCTAAGACAAACACGTTACATTTATATTTATCTATGTTTCCCGAATTTAGATAAAATAGTCGGATTGTTAAGTAAACTCTGTCCGATCCTTGAAGGGCTGATTCAGCCGGTTGATATGAACCACTATTCCTATTAGACCAATGCTACCAACGTTCCTATATGAATTGACCGGGCTGCCGAACATTTTTGTTCGGAAATGTAATTTTTTTTATTGAACAACGTTTCCTGTAAGATTTGATCCCATAGGAAAAGTAGTTCATATCGGCGGGCTGAATCACCCCTTCAAGAATCGGACAGGGTTTTATTTACATATTGTATATGGCTCAATGCCAGCTGGGTGTTCGGACCGTTCGTTCGTTCTTCGTGAGCATAAGTAGCCAATACTGGTGTCTGATATTTTAAGCTGCCTACAGGCATCAGGCATAGCTTAACGACTGCCATCAAGAATGTCAACCATCACTAAAGATGTAACGTTTCCAAAGCAGAGAAGCTCGAGATATTTTATGCCACTTGTGGTTACCCATCCCGAGATTGCTTTACTTGCGTAAGTACTAATAATGCTAACGCCTACTCAGCCATCGAGCTCGAATGAGACCTGTAGCACGGAGCACACCGCACTACCTAAATAAATGACTCTTTGAGCCTGTGTCGAAGTGTGTTGCGGACTTTTGTTTGTGCCATTCGACGCAACACAAAAACTACGCTGGCGTTTTCATATACTTATTCAAATCAAGATTATATAAAAAACCGCAATGTCGGTCATCGATATATCGGTGGTTGTTGTGTATAGTTGGCACACCGACAGGCAGTTATTTGACTGGTCGACAGCAAAGTTCTGCTCGTCTGTTTCATCAGACGGCCGTGCCGTGACGTTTGTGGTACTGAAGATGGCCCTCTGAATAGGCTTTAACTGTCTCTAACTAAAATTACGGGAGTCAAAGTATTTTGTTTAGTATAAAATGTTAATATCTTTTCTCCCTGGAAAAAATCCGTCAGCTGCTGGCCGACATGTTTTGATCTCATCCGGAGGTCTTTCTCAGGGCGAATTTGACTCGAGACGCGCGCCCGATATCGTGCAGATCGAAGAAGTCGGAACATGTTAGCCAGTAATAGCTGACTTAGTACGTGAGTAACCCGTTGTTATATCATCATCATCATCATCAGGTCCTTTTTAGTCTCCACTACAGGAGCACGACCCTCTTTGTACTACTAGGGCCATACTTGGCCAGAGTAGCCAGAGGACTTGGCCTACACTCTCCACGCTGGCCAGACGGGTTGGAGAGGTCTCTTAGATGTTTATAAGCTTTGTTTAGCTTGTATTTCCTAAGTCGCCTTCTACGACATCCACGGGAAGACTTGGAGTGGTCCTATTCTACTCTGCCGGGTACCACACGGCTATATACCCACGTTGTTATATACAGACAGCTATATCCGCCGTAAATATATATATATATATATATGTATGTATATATATTATATCTGACGGACTTAATAGCATTTCATACCATGTCATAATTCGTATTGTCATTTGTTGATCCTGATTCTGATTTTAAACGCATTGTAGATTATCGAATATTCTTTTGTTATTTAATTGTATAATGATTTATATTCCTTTGAAGAGTTAGGGGCGTATTTGACTAGCCACGAGCATTCATATATTGTATATATTTTGTTTTCTAATTTAGACCTTATGTCATCGACGTAAGAACAGATGTGTATACATATTAATGCTGGTGACTGTACAATTGTACATTAGTGTACAAATAGGTGAGTTGTATAGATGTTTTATTCAGTGATAAGAACATGTATATATGTGCGTTTTAATCACAAAATGTATGTTGCTTGTAATGTTACGTGATTGTTAATATTATTCCACCATCGCCCATCTTCTATCGCAGTCCTTGTAATACATGGACCTAGGAATAATATGGAGAGCGCGGATGACGTCACAAGTGACGCTAACTTTTTAAGTTATATGTGTGCAGCTTAAGTAGGTAGTAATTTCACATATGTTAGATTTGAATTTCGAACAGGAAAATTGCATCCTTATTAACTGTCGATGTGCGCGTGAGCTTGTGTCGCGACATGCATGCATTATTTGCGTCACTGTTACGTTCGATGGAGGCCTATCCCGAATATTCTTTAATCCATGTTGTACATTTACAATTAGTGTAATTATATTTATAAGGGGAGGTTAAGTAGCTAAGGGAATTTATGATCACTGGTCCTCCCCTTTTTAATATTGTGTGTGTGTGTGACCCTGAGCTCCCTGACAATATGTTAATGTCGAAATCAGAATTCCTTATCAAATATAGAAACTAAAAAAAATGGAAAAAAATTGAACGTCGCAAATTTACCGCTCAACTTATCAAATTTCTATGGGGAGTCTATTTTCAACCGACTTCAAAAAAGGAGGATTATAATCTCCCAATGTTTGTTACCTCATAATCTTTTCTCAATTCCTAATCTTTTTATTTGAAAGGTTTTTCTTTTCAGATTGGTCCCATTTAAATTTTATCGAATTCGGTTCAGTAGTTTGTTTGAAGTCGGTTTTTTTTTCTTTCTTTATTCCTTTATTTCTTACCTTTTTTTCTTGAGGATGTATATTCTATTAGTGTTCCGATTACATCATTAAAATATTGCCAACGAGTTCACAATCACCATGTATAAATATTACGAGGACAGCGATAGAAAATTACCTTTTCAGATGCAGCGGGTTATCGTGGAATATTTAGTATTTACCGATTAGATAGAAAATCTATTCTACATACGGTGTTACAAGAATCTAAGTGAACGCCAGTCGGCATCTTGTAAAATGTTAAATTAATCATTACTGAGTTTTGTCTGTCCGTTTTCAGGTTATATTTTATTTCTAAAGCACTAAAATCATGCCACATATTAGTTATAAGTAGTGGTGTCCGTTTACCTACCTATAAGGTCTTATAGACCTAGGCTCTGTCTACCCCACAAGGGAAAAAGACGTGATACTATGTATGTATGTAAAGCTCTCCACACATTACACCAACTCAACGCCGTCTCAATGGCAGTGAAGTTAAGCCTTATGTTGTATTATTTAAGAGTCAATTTGCAAAAACGAGTGGACCACGTGTCAAAGCGTCGTACGCTTCTTTCAATTTAACGTTGAAATATCTACTCTAAATATCATAATGCAAAGCTCACATTTCAATGTCATACTGTGACTTGAATTGGAGTGGCGTCGACGTTGAATCGGTGCGTTGTGCGAAGACCTTTAGAAGGATAGTGTCGGCGAAAGATTTTGTTTTTGAAAGAACTGTGAGAGTGTGGTACTTCCCCGGACGAGCCGGCCCATTCATGCTACAAGCAGCCACGGCTTTACCACGACTAAAACTCTCGCTCATAATACTTTACAGCGGCTGCAGCGACCTACAGACACGGCGCGTATGCATCAGCCAATAGCAGACGGATATTTTCGCCCCATGCAATAATTTGATTTCTGCGCAGGTTTTCGGTGTTACTTATAAAAGTGGTACTGTATTTGTGGATGAATTTAGTTCATGATGTTGATTTTTTATCCAACGAATAAGTCGAACAAAAATTATAGTTAATATTCTACTGTCTATACTAAGCTGTCTATGGAGAACGACCGAAGATTCTGTCCGAATCTTATTAAAGTTGTAAATAATTATTATTATTAATACTATTCTGTTCCAAATTCCAGTATATTTCAAACACTATGCATATGTTTGAAGGTAAATCATGTTAATAAAAAAAAAAAAAAGACCTATCACCGAAACTATTTTCCGCCGAAATTTGACAAAACCGAATTTTCGGTCGGTCTCTCATCTTCTATGGCCAGTCTCTATGGAATGTAAATTTTCTTTTGTATTTCGCTATTTCTTTAACTGGGAAAGTTATAAAATATCATAGACCGAGTTTACCCTAAAATTACTCCTTAATTTTTTTTTATTTATTGCTATTATTGATGGTATTAATTTTATTCTATTTATTCAATATTAATAATTTTATTAATTGTCAATCTTGCCTTTAATAAAGGCAAAATAAAGTTAAAAGAAAAAATGTTCAATGAAATAGGTAATAATAAATTAATATAAGAATTATCTATTTTAATTTAAATGCTGTATTCAAATCTTTTTAAAGGTGAGAACTTTAAGATATTTTGTATCTTATTGTACTTGTTTTTTTATTCATCACATTTCCAGTTTTTCATAAATAAGTAGGGTTAAGATGGCTATAGTTTACCAGATACTTGTGTTGACACATTTAGCATTACGCTGTTAGTTGGAATAGTGCAGCTGAATTTATGTTTCTTGGGCAATATTCTTCCTATCCTATCCGTTATTTGCTACATACGAAAACTTAGATGAAGCGTGTATGATATAATATTATCATGGATACTAGGAATAATATGGACCGGGCGCGGACGCAACAAGTGACGCTAACTTAACATTTTTATACCTAAGTGTTTTTTTAGTAGGTACTTTTATCAGAATATACCTATTGGTCATCATCATCATTTCGAGTAGTCTCGGTCAATCGACCATGCACACCCTGGTTTCAGAGTTCTTCGGAACCGCCTCTCGGCCTCTGACGTGGTTCCTTTAACGACTACCAGATGGCAGCCGGGACCACCGGCTTAACGTGCCTTCCGAAGCACGGAATCATTTTTATTATCAGACAATCAGGTGATTCAAGCCTGCAATGTCCTAACCAAACTGGAAACAACTAAACAAAGTATGCTCCCGGTGGGAATCGAACCCACGACCCCCGGGTCAACAGGCAAACGCCTTAACCGCTGGACCACAGAGGCTGTTCAAAACCTATTGGTGAAACATTTCCACGCGAGCGGGGTTTGAACCTGCGACCGTAGGTCTCTGTACGATCAATGCTCTGCTATTTGATTTTTAAATGTTTGGTGACGCAAGCCTTTATGCGTATAAGGGGAATGGGGCGGTAGTTCAAATGGCAGAGCATAGGTTTCGAACGGAGGAAATTGCATCCTTATTAACTGTTGATGGGTGCGTGAGCCTGTGTCGCGACACGTTTGCATGAATTATTATTTGCGTCACTGATACGTTCGTTAAGGACCTATCCTAATTATTCTTAGATTCGTTGATTTTATAGTTTTGCATAGGGTCAACACGACCATATTTACCCTACTGTATGTACGATTTCCATGTAAATACGGAGTGATAGTGATTGTGTGATGTTGATTAAGGTGTTATGTTAAAAATAGATTTGTTGTACTACACTACAGCTTGGAAAATAAGTCGGTCCTGGCGAGAGGTTACAAAAATTCAACCTTTTTTAGTTCCTCGCTCACGCAACTCGTCAAGCAGTCAATGATGTGAGGCCAGTTTATCAATTGTCAGATAATGAGTACCTATTTCTCCGATCAAATATAATGTGGATACACTATTCGCGCACCAAAAGTGGCACCGGCAAAACAGCGCACTAATCGAGTTTCGGAGCTGTTTTGTCCACAGTTTCAATAAACCGCGCTAGTACTCACACGTCTCGCGACGACGAAGGTATAGTAAAAAGATGCAAAAACTACGCATCAAAAGTGAATAAAAAGATGGAGTTATACTTACAGTATGTACCGTTTTTGTCATTGGTTTGTAAGTATGCATGATGTTTTGACTCGGGGACATTATTAAGGCTTCATTTTGTATGAGACTGTGTATCTACCATTATATTTGGTCGAAGATCTATTTCATTTAGACTTCTCAGTAGAATTTAACTTTAGCTGTGTACGTAATTTGTTTCCATTTTCAGTGCTGGCAATATTATTAAAAAGGGGATATTAAGCTAAAATATGCATACATACTTATGCTGTCTGTCAATACGAAGCAAAAACCTATATTGAAAATATAAAAATCTAAATATCCCAAACTGTAGTTCGAACAGATAGACCGTCGACCCATCCCAACGCGATTTTCTGATTGGTAGGTAGGTATTTGATAGTGTTTAGAGACTTACATAAATATCCAATTTCTTATATCTGGTTTAGGAGCATATAAAAGTTATAAAAGATTTAAAATTTATTATAAAAAAATATATGAGAGTGATTGTATTGAAATTCTTTATAAGCACGAACGGCAGTATAGTTTTGAGCAGTTTATCACTTCTACATTTTTTTTAACAAATTTTAAACTTCTGATACTTCTATAGTTAACTCGTATACGGTTCCTTATCGGATGTAAAATCAATATACTATAGTCCCCAAACACACGAAAAATCCCCAAATCTTACACATCAGGAAATCGTCTTGGGACAACCGACCGACGTTCGCAAGACCTTGTGAGATGCATGTGATATTCGCGTGCAGTATATTTTGTAAAATTCAGATAGAACGCATTATCTGATGATTGAAAGTGGGTTCATGGGTATTATTTATTACAGTATTTATAGAAATCATGTCACGTAATAAATTGCATACAATGTACAGTCGTGGGCAGATAAATGTGACCCCCCCCCCCCCCCCCTACAATTTAAGACCTGTTGTTAGAGGCTGACCCCTCTAACAACAGGTCTTAAATTGTAGGGGGGGGGGGGGGGAGTCACATGTATCTGCCCCAAATTAAATAATTTTATTATTTTCATTTACTTTCCAAAATCTCTTGGGGGTGCACTGCAAACCATTTGACCAGACAGACTATACAACGTTTTGATGATCAATTCAACAACCATTACAGTTAATAACTCTTAAATAAAAAATAATAAATGATCAATTTATATATTGCAATTGTATTTATTTCTCTTTTTCTTCTAAATAAACTTATAATACGAAAGCCGCAACAAGAAGTTATTGAATCACCCCAAGGAATCGCCCCGTTATCAAAACCAGACCGTGACGGGATACAGTAACATCGAAGATATTTCATTACTTTTCGCCTAGGTACTATAACAATCTTAAGTCTCCGCAAAGACAATATATTTGGTCTTCGTCAAGTCGCCCCTTGAATCATAGCACTTTTTAAGGAGCAAGTACTTAGATCTCATGCATACCTACCTCAAAAGGGGAAAGAGGTTGGAAGTACACCTCCTTTGTGACGTCAGTTAACGACCATAGTACATCAGACAAGGTTTCTATAAAAATACTTTATTGTATAGAACGAAGTATTTGTACCTAGCTACCTATATTTTGTACAAATAAAACTGATTCAATATTTTTGTTATTATTTCTTTGTTTTCATTTTGAGTTTTACCTTATTTGCTGTTTTTTAAGGTTTTACGCGTTACGTGTTAGCCAGTAAAGTTTGCCGCGCTTTTCTTAGTCTTGTTTATTAATGGCCCTACGGCACAGCGGTGACACTCCCTGTACGTGTGACTTCGAGTTTCTGTGACCTTGGATGGCAACGTGTAAGCGAGACGCAAACAACAAACGCTTATATCCCTCGAATAATCCACTCAGTGGCGGATCGTTCACCGCCCCGCGCGCCTCTCGATGCCCCCGCGCACATCCAGACACCCACACATAGCCGCAAGCGCTTTTACGTGCACACATGCTTGAGTGTCGCTTCTTTTCGTGTAGCGTATATATTCTTTGCCTACGGTGTAATTAATTTCGTCGATTCGATGGAACCGCAATGGCGACAATTCTCACGAGTCCACTGGCTTGGTCATAGGCGACGCAGCAAGGCGGACAACCATCAGCCCGCTAAGTAAATCTCACTACAGCCGCGTTTTAGTTATTCCACGCATTGCTCAGAAAAATGGGCATTTATAAAACCAAATTGCACTAATTTCACATTATAAATGAAGCAATTTGCAAAACAACCCAATATAAAAGCCCAGTAACGGCGTTAGGGTAGGGCGTGGTTGGGCGACCGCCCAGGGCGCTGGCTCTGGAAGGGGCGTCGTCAAGTCAGGGCAGTATGATTCAATTTGCATCCCCCCCCTTGTCCACCAAGAAGAGCGCTTGTTGAAATCTCGCCCAGGACGCCAGTAATGCTGACGGCGGCACTGCAAAAGCCGTGTAATTCGCCGAAATTCCCGCCAAGAATGTAATGTCCCTTGTAATGGCGAGTATGTTGTTTACTCTATCTTATATCTGCTTATAACAACGCATATGCAACAGCACCAGATAAACCGATTTCTTTACTTCCCAAAGAAGTTAGGTCAGCTGATCGGTGATGGATGACAGCTTCGTGGCGCAGCGGTCAACACGCCAGCCTGCGACACGGAGTGCCCGGGCCGGTTCGATCCCCGGCCAGGTCAAGATGGAAAATGATCTTTTTCAGATTGGCCTGGGTCTTGGATGTTTATCTATATATGTATTTATTATAAAATATAGTATCGTTGGGTTAGTATCCCATAACACAAGTCTCGAACTTACCTTGGGGCTAGCTCAATCTGTGTGATTTGTCCCTATATATTTATTTATTTGTTTGTTGTGAGGTGAATTTATTTCCATATTTTTAACACGTTTTTAACGCTTCCGATTTTGTCCGAGGCTGGGTTCAAAACTAACCAGCCATAACAAGAATAAAAATAAAATAAATGCAATGTTATGAGTGCGACATGCACTTTTTGTTTATATCATACTTACATATGCCTGTATTACTTGTAATGTGATTTATCTATATTGATCCTTCTAAATCATAAACGCGAAATGTTTAATTAGGTACACCATCCTGAATCGGATCCGATGAGAGGGACGCCGCTATACGTTTGACACGATACGAGATATCTCCAATCGTATCGCACGTATTGCGGCGTCCCTCTCATCCGATTTAAGATGCGGCTAGCTCCGTGGCGCAGCGGTCAACACGAGAGTGCCCGGGTTCGATCACCGGCCAGGTCAAGATGGAAAATGATCTTTTTCAGATTGGCCTGGGTCTTGGATGTGTATGTATATATGTATTTGTTATAAAATATAGTATCGTTGAGTTAGTATCCCATAACACAAGTCTCGAACTTACTTTGGGGCTAGCTCAGTCTGTGTGATTTGTCCGTATATATTTATTTATTTATAAGATGCGATTCAGGATGGTAGGTATAATACTCCCGCTTTATTCTTTCACACCAAGATGGCTGAACGGATTTTTACGAAATTTTGCAACAGATAGGTTAGTACCTGGTGCACATAGGCTATCTTTCATCCCGGCAATAAGTGCTGTTCCCGGGGGATCCACATTAACGTGAGTAGAGCCGCGGGCGGCAGCTAGTATTTTTATATTTCAGAATGTACCAGCTGTTTCTTTTCCCGCGCAGACGCCGGCCGAGGGAATGGGCGAAATGAAGAACTCATGTGACATGTCAATTGGCGATGCGGCTAGCAACCCATCACTATTTTGATTCCGTTTCCCACCTTAACGCTTACTTACACGCTAAACGTGGCCTATGGGTCTAATAGCCTTAGGCTCTGTCTACCCCTTATGAAATAAAGACGTGATAATATGATGTATGATTTTACTTCCTCACGAAAAGACTACCTACTCTAAGCACTTCGCAATGATCATCAGAGCGTCAATCATGACTTTACAAAGCCCTGTCCGATCTCAATGATCGGATAGGATCAGATGATAGGGGTGGTTCAGCCCGTCGATATGGCCAACTTTTCCTATGGTACCAAGGATAGGAATAAAAAAAAATTTGACGTTCCCATACAAATTTACCGGGCGGTCGATCATTTTGTCTAAAAATGTCAATTTTAAAAGATTTTAATCTATTGAAAACAATTATTCTTTGAAAGAGTGTTTGTTACGCTTATACGCCTTTTAACTACCTAATATGAACCAAACTGCCGACCTATTTGCTAACTCAGCAGTGTACAACGTTTTGATAGTCACTTCAAAATACATTGCCTTTTATTATATCTTATAGGTATAATAGTGTATCGTACGAAAGCCGCAATGTATTTTGAAGTGACTATAAAACGTACACTAAGTTAGCAAATAGGCCGGCTGATCATATTGAGAAATTGTATACGCGTTGTCGGTACGGAGGAATAAGAACCACATTTTCATCCCATAGTAAGAGGAAGAATTGCACGAAAGCTATAATTTGACTCTAACGCGGATAATGTCAAGGGCAAGAACTAGTACATAATATTAATTAATAAGTAGGCATTTCCAAAATAGTAATTAGAGTTTAGCTACAGGTTAAATTATTAAGTAGGTAGCAACGTACAAAGTACCTTTTTGTTTCGATTGCAAAGCATGAATAAGTCTCAGCAGGGCCGTATGCCTGCTCGCCAGCTTAGTTCTATAAATAACTTATCAACCCACTCGTCACCAGTGTTGCCAGGGCCCTTGAGTCGTAAGTTACGTTTCGTTTCCTGAAATGTTACATTTTTGCAGCAAAAGTTACAATATTGTAATTTTTTTAATTTACGTCTTTTTGGGGTCGGAATATAACCCTCCACACAGTGCTATCCTATAAAGTGGTCACTAACATATAGCATAACGATTTGCGGCATTTAATCGGTCGACCATATCGCGCATTTACCGGCGGTGACTTTTGTTTATAATAATAGAGATAGAGAAGACACCACCTAAACCTGTACCAACTTGCCCTGTCCCATTATTATGTCTGTGTCATATTTAAGTCTGTCTTTACCAAAACACAAAAAAATATATTCTAATATCTAGATCATCACGATGTCTATACCTTACTGGGTAATCATTACTCTGGCTGGAGTGCCGAAATTACGTATTAACAAGACAAGGCTATTTATATGATATGATAAATTGATAATATGGCGCTTTCTATTTCAGAACCATCTCTGAGTGTGATATATAGTGAAATACTTTTTAGACGCACCAGTTTTAGGTGCGTTCAAATCGAATGCGTTGAATTGCAATCAAAATCTAGTATTACAAACTCGTTGTTCTCAAAAGTTACGAAAATTGCCTTAAATATAAAAATTACTTACATGTTACGCGAGAAGGTCAAAAGTTACGAAAAATGTAAGAAATGTAACCTTCTGGCAACGCTGCTCGTCACTGAGGTATTATTACCTCGGCGCGGCGTAAGAGGGGGGAGCGGCGTAGCCCCGCCGGCGTCCGCGGCTGCATTCCGTCAGCGCGGCGCGCCGCCGCCGCGGCGACAGTCACTCATCGGCACTAGTCCCTGACACCCGTTTTGTTATCCAAAATGACAGAACCAACCTCATCTAAAGCTTTAAACAAAACACCGGTCAGTAAACTGGCCGTTCGAGTGTTTTACGATGCGAAAAGTCGCAGCAGTTTTTGTTGGCGGTATTTCGGCAATCTGTTGTTGAAGGAAGGCAGTAAGAAGAAGATAATTAATTCCCACCAGGTGTACTGCTCGGTTTGCTTGGATTTGGTGAAAGCGGACAGCAATGAAGTGACATTTGGAGCGTAAGTTTTGTTTGTTTAGTTATTAAATATAGTTTGAAATGATGGTTTTGTCTTAGGTACCTACCTACTTATTTCTTTGTGCATTTTTCTTGTTTTCTATTTTTATTAATGTGTCTTTGAAAATAACATTGACAGAATGCTAAATGATTTTTGTTTTCTATAGAATCATTTGACAATTTTAAAAGTATAAATATATTTTTATTTTGTAACGATAAATTTATTTCAATGTCAAAGTCAAAAATCTATTTACGTATTGCGCCATCTATGATTCCTTGCACTAACTACAGAGCCGGTTTGAAAAAGGAATGGTGTTTCCTACGACGCTGTTACGATGTTTTAACATCACATGATGGCGCTGTCCTAAATTTCACACCTTTCGCCGTAAAGGCTAGGCAAAGGCAAAAAACCGTAAAGGTTAGGCAAAGGCAACAAACTAGTATGTACAGTATAATTTTAGTGCCCAGTTAACTCCTTGTAGCGCTTCATTGACATGGTAGGTAATATTTATTATATACAATTATGTATTTGTATACCTACCTTTGAGGATTAGTCGGTTTATTAAGGACTGGAATGAAAAAAAACAACTTTCTGTAGGTATGTTTGGTATTTTCACTAACAACCTAACTAACGCGAAGAGTTAGGTAATATTAATAAGCCGTGTTTCAGATTAAAAGGCTTTTTAAGCATTCAAGAATGGTGAAATAATTCCACGCACGCAGGGTTTTATTGAACCGGCTATAGGTATCTTGCTTAATATCTTTAAATAATAGCCCTGTTTTAATTTCAGGGTAAAAGTAAAATACTACAACATGACCGTAAGCACCGGGAACCTAACCCGTCACCTCCGCGACACTCACCAGATCTACGAGACCAAGGAGGAAATCTGTCAGACCAAAGCCGACAGTCACGCCCTAGCCCGCCACGCGCGAAAGGCCCCCGTGAATGCGAGGGTGACAGCACAGGATCAGTTTGAACTGGCCAAGGATCTGATTATGCTCTGCTGCCGCTCCTTCATACCCTTCGAATCCGTCTGTGGCGAGGCTATGGGAGACTTTTTGATGGTAAGTTTAAGTTGCGTCGAAACGGTATTTCAATTCAGTTCAATTTCTTTATTTTTGGACAACAAGATCCATTAGCACATTCATGGTTTTGAGGGGATATCATTACTCTTTGTTATTATTCGAGTTCAAATAAATTTAAGTTTTAATATTTCGAAGAAGAAATAAGAAATCGTCGTCGAACATCAATCATTCAAATAATTATTTTTGCATGTTAATATCTGTAAAACCGTTTGAGCACTGTTTATAACATTCAATTATAAATATACATTCTAAATTCGGTGTGTCTATACCTATGTTAAATACTTAGATTTTGAGTTAGGTATTAGGGTTCAAAAACTGAAAAGTAGCTCCAAATGATTTGAGCAATATTTCATATGTGCTGCTCGCCAATTTTTGGCTTGAATTTGGCTTGAGACGCTCCCGCGTCAAAATGATCCAAACGGGAAATCTAAGAACTAAGTAGTTTTTAATGGCACCGTTGTATACACGGTGAAATTTTGATCGTTCTGGACCCTTAAAGGGATGATTCAGCCCGTTGATATAAACAACTTTTACTATGGGACCAATGCTGGGAACTCAAAATTTTCATGATATTCCTATACAAATTGACCGGGCAGCCGAAATTTTTTGTATGAAACTGCCCATTTTTTCCCTATGGGACCAATGCTAAGAACTCAAAAAAAAAAATGGGCGGGTCAATTTGTATGGGAACGTCAAAACAAATATTTGTGTTCCCAGCATTGGTCTCATAGGAAAAGTTGTTTATATCAACGGGCTAAATCATCCCTTTAATCCTTGCACAAATAAAAAGCGGTTTGTATTTTTTGTTATTGGGTCTGATGGTCGGTTTAGAAGTTGAATCGTAAATCTGTTACACACAAATACAAATGAATACTTAAGTATAAACCCTATCAGTGTTATTATAAAAAAACGGCAAAACCCAGGTTCAAACCTGGTCTACCTTAGTCCGGACTAGCGATGGATCAACCTAGGTTTAGCAAATTAAACTTTGTTTCATTACAAAAAGTGAACTAAGTCAAGACTTACTTAGACCTGAGACGATCTCTGGATGAACCATCGGAAGCAGGATTCATTCAATCATTCGTTCAGTATGCTACTACTACGTTCCGATCTTCACTAATATTAAAATAAATAATAAAATTTATTGTTTGAAACTAGTATAAAACTAAAAATAATAAAATTGAAATGAAGAAACATGTTTATTTATATCATAAACGATATATTCAGTGGTCAGATAAAAAAATCATACTTTATACAAAACGATTTAATAATTTTACAAACCTGAAACGGAACGCGTGTGCACGCGCAACAAATTGAATTTGTTCAAAAGTAACCTCAAAGTTTGTTTACAAATATGGTTGTAAAAAATATATTTTAATTAAATGAATTAACGGTGGTGTTTCGAAAGTAATTGTATTAAAGTTGCTGCGAGATAAAATTTACGAGAATGTAAAAGTTAGTAATTCTTTTACATTCACGTAAATGATAAAATCTCTCATCTTAGTGATAAAAGTAAATATGGTGTAAAAATTTGTTTATATTTGTACAAACTTTTTTTTCCTAATATGAAATTAAGTAAAAGTTATTGTTTTGTGGCGGTTGTGAAATATAAATGACGACAAAAACGTTGAAAAATAATCTAATTAATTATTTTGATATGTTAAAATCCAATAATTAAAATATTTTTCATAATTATATGTGTTGGTTTTATTTATTTCTTTGCATTTTCCAGGTTTTTGCTCATTGCGAATAGGGTAATAGGATTTGACATAGATTTTAGCATCAAAGCATTTTTTTTTGGTAAAATGTGGCCTATTTGTTGGTAACAAAAATGTTTTATAATAACACTGATACAGTGTTATTATAAAACATTTTTGCCGTTTAAGTTTAAACCGGGGTCCAAGTCAGGTACTAAGAAAAATTGTATTATAAAACGAGGTTTATTGTTTAAGCCATAGATGATCCTAGGTCTAAAGATAAACCTACAATTCCCTAGTTTAACTCTAGTACTAACTTATTTTGTTACCAACCAATAGGTCTCTTTTCACCAAAAAAATTGCTTTGATGCTAAAATCTATGTCAAATACTATTACCCTATTCGCAATGAGCAAAAACCTAGAAAATGCGAAGAAATTAATAAAACCAACACATACTTATAATTATGAAAAAATATTTTAATTATTTGCATTTTAACATATCAAAACATTTAATTAGATTATTTTCAACGCTTTTGTCGTCATTTATATTTCACAACCGCCACAAAACAATGACTTTTAGGAACCTTAATTTCATATTAGGAAAAAATAGTTTGTACAAATATAAACAAATTTTTACACCATATTCACTTTTACTTTATTCACGTAAATTTTATCTCACAGCAACTATAAAACAATTACTTTCGAGACACTGCACCGTTAATTCATTAAATTCATTAAATAAAAATAAATTTTTTACAAACATATTTGTAAACAAACTTTGAGGTTACTTTGGAACAAATTCAATTTGTTGCGCGCGCACACGCGTTCTGTTTCAGGTTTGTAAAATTATCAAATCGTTTTGTATAAAGTATGATTTTTTATCTGACCACTGAATATATCGTTTATGACATAAATAAACATGTTTCTCAATTTCAATTTTATTATTTTTAGTTTTATACTAGTTTCAAACAATAAATTTTATTATTTATTTTAATATTAGTGAAGATCGGAACGTAGTAGTAGCATACTGAACGAATGATTGAATGAATTCTGCTTCCGTTAGATCATCCAGAGATCGTCTCAGGTCTAAGTTAGTCTTGACTTAGTTCACTTTTTGTAATGAAACAAAGTTTAATTTGCTAAACCTAGGTTGATCCATCGCTAGTCCGGACTAAGGTAGACCAGGTTGAAACCTGGGTTTTGCCGTTTTTAATAATAACACTGTATATGTATGAAAGTTAATGTAACGTATAGACGCTGGTATTGGACATCCTTGTTCATCCTATGGCCAGCAGTAGACTTCTTGTGGCTGAGATGATGATGATGATGAGGTATACAAACTCGCTTTCGCGTTTATAAAGTTAAGAAAAGGATGTTCTTGCCGGATTACTGTCATTTCTTATGCCTCAAGCTGCCGGAATCAGGTTCCTAATTTAAAAAGTTTCTTGTAGAGGGCTTTCTGAAATAGCGGCGACAACACTTGTTCGGTAAGCTGTTATTGGCCAACAATGTTAGTTGTCACTGCTTGTCAAATATTATCCAATGACAGCAGCTTATCGCACGACATAGTGCTGCATTCCTGTAGTGGGCATTTCTTAAAACCCTCGTTGCTGGTTAAACCGTCTTATTTATTGCTAATCTTCCTCTATCCACCATCCTTCTCCCAATTCCTCCCCATGTCCTTCCCCCAACTTCTTGAAAGGCCCGGCCGTGGTGTCGCTTACCATCAGGTGACTGGCTTGCTCGTTTGCAATCCTATACCATAAAAAAAGAACAATGTTTTGTTCCAGAAATACAATGTGGTGCGGCCAGAGGATCTTCCGACGAAGCGCACCCTAAGTGGCGAGGCCCTGACACACGTGTATGACGTCACAGCCAACAACGTGAGGAAAGCGATCTTGCAGGACAGCCCAAGACATGGAGCTATAGCGCTCGAGCTGTGGACTGATGTGTTCAGGAAGCTGGACTATGTGATGGTCTCGCTTCATTATTTGACTAATGGTAAATTTTGATTACCGATAGCTTGCGTGATATATCACATTTTTAACCAATCAAGAGCCACTGTTGATTAAAAAATAAAATTTTCTAGAGAACCGTATGGCATTCCAGAATGCCATGTGAGTCTTGAAAGCTGGTTGTTTGTGAGTAGCCCGATGGTACAGTGGTTTAAGCATTATTAGCGTTTACGGACGTTAAGCAACCCCAAGCGCGGTCGCAACTGGGATGGGTGACCGCAAGTGGCATAAAAATATCTCGAGCTCCTCCGTGCTTCGGAAGGCACGTTAAGCCGTTGGTCTCGGCTGTCATCATTTATGGCAGTCGTAGCTACTTCAGAATGACTTAGGCAGCTTGAAAAATTTGACACAGTGTTGGCCACTTACACGTTAAACAGTTTTTAGGACAGCGTGAGATGACCGTAATTTTTTCTGGGGAGTTCAACCAAAATCTCCCGCCCGATGCAGCAAAATATTCACGATTAGCTGCCCCAATGGCCAAAATGACTTCCCGGGCGTGAATTTTAATAGGGTAAATCCGCATCTGCTTACCTAATTTTGTCTTATATCGTATATTCTTTACAGATTTTGACCTGAAATCCTTCAATTTAAGCACCTTTAACATAACTGGAGAAACAACAGCAGACAAAGGAGAAAGAATAAAAAGCATGACTGAAGACGTAAAAGAAATATTCGGACTGACGGACATGAACATCCACGCTGTCACCACCGCTGGAGTCGTCGAAAACCACTCCATTTCCCTGCTCAACATGCCTCAACATCTATGCCTCGGTTATGGACTCCAAAACTTAATCTGCGATGGAATAAACGAAGTCCATGAAATAAAACAACTTATTAATAAATTCGTTGCTATTGTTAAAGCTGTAGTTTACAGAATGAATGATATGGAAGCTGAAGACGAGGCCGAACAAGAACTGTTAGATTCTCTGTGCGAAATTGTTGATGGGCTACATCAAGAATTTGATCTAATTGAAGAGTGTGATAATAGAACCTCTCCTGTGATCGAAACTCCTTGCTTAAACCCACTAGAAGATACTCCTGCTATTACAGACGTTAAAAAGGAACCGCTAGTTTACATGCCGGATGAAAGCATGAAATTAAGCCCAACAGATCGATTGCTTTATTGGCATAACATTTTAAAGATGGCGGAGAAACTCTTGCAGCACACGCCGCGAAATCAGGTTATAATAAACAACATTTTGATACGATTAGCACAGGAGGAAATTATGGTAACCCCGAGCGAATGGGTGCTATTAGAAGAACTGGCAAAGATCTTGACGAGATTCCGAGAAGCCGTGACGATTATATCATCGCAAATATGTACGCTAAACGTGGGTTTAGTTTTCCGTTCGGAAATAATCGATATAATCAATACAAATACCGATGATGAATCGATATTTATGTTCCGTTTCAAACGCAGCATGTTATCGAATATAAACAAAAGGTTCCCTGTGTCGAAAGCAATGGTTGCCGCAGCTCTTTTGGACTGCAGGTTCATGGCTCTGAAAGAAGTAGATTCATATATAGAATCGCAGCACACGACTAGATCAGTTTTTCTTGCTTCGTCAATCAGAGATTGCATAAGCGATGATGAAATACCAGATATCAAACCTAAGCTGTCGCCATCACCAAATTCCTCGTCACATGACTCATCGATATTAGTAAAACTATCTCAAAAACATCGAGGAGCAAGTTTGCCGCTTCAGGATGATCCAATAGAGCAAGAATGTTGGAGATATCTCGCTTCAGCTGATCCGAAAGACCCTAAAGACGGGGATTTGTTATCTTTTTGGAAGAAAAGGCAAGATACGTTCCCTCGTCTTTCAGCGTTTGCCAAAGCAATACTGTGTATACCAGCGACGAGTGCGCCTTGTGATACTGTGTTTTACGGAAATTCACTCGCAACCCAAAGGTCCCGTATGAGCCCGATCAATATGAATAAAGTAATCTTTATTCACACGAATTATAAATATTGTGATTATACATCTGCCGATACTGCTTAAGGACAAAACAATGTGTTATTAGGATAGTATAGGTAACTGAAAATAAGAAGACTGAAGTTCAAGCTACAATCCGATTTGATTGGATAATTTTATTTTATTTAGAAGCCGTTACCTTTAGTAAATAAAAGTAAGATTTTATTATGTCAAGTGTTAATTATTTAATGTTTTGTACATGTAACAAATATGTGAAGAAACTTATACACAATATTTTTGAACTTGAGATATTTTTTATATGAAACATAACTGGAAAACGGTTTTCATCACGTATTTTAGTCAGGAAGGAGAATGCCCACAGTTTCAGCCTACTTTGGGCGAGTGTCGCACGCGGATATATGAAGTCCCATATATGCCATATACAACGTGATTTTGAACCCCCTAGCTATATTGAAATCTGGGAATCAGAATCCCTATTGAACACAGAATTGCAAGAAAAAAAGGTAAAAAATCAAAAAGAAAATTAGGTTTCCCATACAAAGTCGCCGATCAGCTGGACGAATTTTTATGAAAGGTTAAGTTTTGTTTTTCCTTTTTTACCTTTTTTTCTTACAGTTCTGTATTCCATTAGGGATTCTGATTCCCAGATTTCAATATAGCTAGGGGGTTCAAAATCACGCTGTATGTGAAGAAACACACAATATTTTTGAACTTGAGATATTTTTTATATGAAACATAACTGGAAAACGGTTTTCATCACGTATTTTAGTCAGGAAGGAGAATGCCCACAGTTTCAGCCTACTTTATGTTTAGGGCGAGTGTCGCACGCGGATATATGAAGTCCCGTATATGCCATATAAATAGGGTGAGGCCCTCGAGCTTAGACACCAACATAGCTTAACTTAATAAATCAAGCTACCCCAGGTCAGGGTCCTCGACTGCCTGTCCGATGGTTGCAAGCACGGAGTATACTCCGTGGTTGCAAGTATGACATCTGGTACGCGCGCTATGCCTCCCGAGCTGCTACTTGCTTTTCCTCATTAATCCGAGTGAGTAGTATCCCAATACCTTCATTCCATTCCCAAATCCCAACAAACTCCTATCCTTTCCCAGCTTAAAATGCTTCAGATGGGCAGCAGCGTCGGAAACACAAGCCCACCCGCCAAGCGTGGTGGATGAGTATGGCAATATCCTCCCACGGATCAAAGAATACTTGGCCTTTGTCCAGCAGTGCATTTCTTACGGCTAAAATGATGAGGCTACATCAGATAAGATGCCTATACGCAGCTTGAACCTAAACCTTACAAAAATTCTGAGGGCTAACCTACGAAGGGCTGACACTAAAGATTTTTTTTTCATGTTGTAAGGAAAAATAAAAGATTGGTCTAATTTGAACTTTTTACTATTGTAGACTTCCAACCTTCAACGTTTCTTTACACTTGTGAAGAGATACGGGTACACAACTGGGTCTCGCAGGTCATAAGTTTTTTTGATGTTCTCACCATACCTTCCAACTGAAAAGAAAACAACATTGATTGTCTGTAAAGTCGGTATTTTACATGATAACGGTGGATGAGAGATAGAATGCGTCACAAGCCAAACGCTTGGGCTGTGCAGTGTGCCTTTCTATCGCTTCTTCCGCGCTCTCGCTTGCACAAGGAACGATCATTCAATATTGTTTTGTAGAGAAAGAAATAAGCTTCTGTGGCGCAGGGGTCAACTAATAGCCAGCCACACAGATGCCACTCACGGGGGCTCTAGGTTTCAATCCAGGTGCAGACAAATACTTGTACCTACCAGTGCCAAATATAGCCAGAGTAGCAAAAGCTACGGGCCCCGCGCTTTTAGGGCATAAAATATACCTAAGCATACTAATATTATAAATGCAAAAGTTACTTTGCCTGTCTGTTCCGTACTTCTTTAAGCATCAACCAAGTTCGTATGGAGATGTCTTCAGCCCCAGAAAGGGGTACTGTTTCCGAGGGATCTACATTTACGCGAACAGAGCCGTATCATCATCATCATCATCAGGTCCTTTTTCGTCTCCACTGCAGGAGCCCGACCCTCTCTGTTCTACTAGGGCCATACTTGGCCAGAGCAGCCAGAGGACTTGGCCTACACTCTCCACGCTGGCCAGACGGGTTGGAGAGGTCTCTTAGATGTTTATAGCTAACAGAGCCGTATAGGCAAAAGCTATTATACATATAAATAACCTAATGTAGGTATACTTAAAAGCCTGCAATAAATAATATCTGTGAGGCAAACGAACGGGCAATTACGGTAGCAATGCACTGGTCGAAACATAAGCCATTTTACGACTCGATACAAGAAGAATAATGAAAGGGTTTCATTGCAGGCTTATCCTAACTAATATTATAAATGCGAAAGTGAGTTTGTTTGTTTGTTACGCTTTCACGTTGTAATTACTGAACCGATCGTCATGAAATTTTGCATACACGTTATCTGGGGTGCGGAGAAGGACATAGGGAACATTTTATCCCGGGAAAAGTACTGTTCGCGAGGGATCGACATTGACGCGGGCGGAGCCGCGGGCAAAACTATGTATGACGTAAATATCAGAGAGTTATACTTCTTAATGCAAGGTCCTATGGAGATAATGTCGGCGTCCTTCAAGTAAGTGCACTTCGTGTCGCCAAAGCCTAGGAGTTCAGCAAGCAGGTTAATGTCCTTGTAGGTGGGCTTAGCGCGAAGCAACTGAAAAAAAATTGGTTGTCTGTTAAGTCGGTTTACCGGTGATAAACTTACGTGATAACAGTGGAAAAGAGATAGATGCGTCATAAGTCGAATGCTTAGGCATAACGATTTGATTACAGACAAACTTGGGGACAGGTGAAAATAAATAAAAGCTTGTAAAAATAGCATTCTTTCAGTGGAACCGTTACCGTTTGGCTAGTAGGGTGTAGATATAATGATGCTGCAAATCTTACCTCAGTGGCTACCATCTTTCTGTCGTCGATGGGCGGCATGTTCCAGAACACGAACCCGACTATCGTCTCATCGCGTAGGTAGAACAAAAGTCCGCGCTTGTATTTTTGCTCATAGGTTTCGCTCCTGGTAGGACAAAGAGAAATTATGTGACGAACTAGATTAAGGATACCTACCTAAATTTAATAATTTGAAGTGAAAAATACTTTATATTTACGTGAAAAGCTAACTGTAATAGAAGTTTGTGACGCAATAAACTATATAATAGGTACTTTTTAAATGAGGGCATTATTTAGATGCCAGAGTTGAACAAAAGAGTCTACTTAAGAATCCCTAGCATTCTTAGGGTAAATCTATGGGTGACACATAATCCTAAGTGAGAAATAACTAAATTTTTCATCTCTATTCAAAAAACAAAGAACGGGTGCCCGAAACAGCGGAACACCTAGAGTATCACAAAGTACTGACTGTTGGTAGCACTTCCTGTCGCCGGCGCCTTCTTCTGGGGGCACGTTCTCCTCGTCGTCCTCGCACGGCTTGAACAGAGCTATGGTCGGCATGCACGCGCCCACGTCGCCTACCACCTACACAAATAGGCGTTATCTTTATTACACGAAATGTAGAAGTAGAGAAAAGCATACAGAAGACAGGTACTAATATTCCGCAAGCGATGAAAAAAAGGTTAAAGTATAAAAAATTGAGTACGCAATTTTATAATTACTTTTTGGCTAGCCTGACACAGATATTTACTTGGCCGTGTGGTTTCCAGCAGAGTACGAATAGAATAGGACGACTCCAACTCTTCCCATGGATGTCGTAAGAGGCAACTTAGGAAATACAACAAAGCTCATAAACAACAATGAGACTTCTTCAACCCGGCCAGCGAAGCGAGGAGAGCGTAGGCCAAATCCTCTGTCTGCTCTGGCCAAGTATGGCTCCGGTTGTATAGAGAGGGTTATGCTCTAACAGTGTTAGAGTTCAGAGCATCCGCGAGTGTAGTCACATAAACCTTTCTCCAATTAGTTCCAGTATTACCTTCTTCAAATGGTTGCGTTTTCAGCTTTGTCAGTGCGGCTTCTTATTGGATGTGGAAAATTGAGGTAGAAAAATTCTTAATAACCAGTATTCCGCGGTAAATAAATAAACACCATTCCCAAACTAAGAGAAAAAGTTATTTGTCCTGATATCTAGTTACAAAAAAAGTCTTAATACCCAGTCCTGACTCTTTTATCACAAGAAGAAGTATGACATAAACACAAAACATAGAACTGTTAACTTTTCTTCAAGAACTTACCTCCATTGATAAAGTGTCTCCCAGTTCGAGCCAGTAATGTGCTTCCATATTGGCCGCAGCCCAGTATCCTGTCATGTTGGAGCCAGCGATATAGCCCTGTTCCTCAGCATTGTCCCAGTGCTCCAGCCGTTGACGGATGTTCTTCCATTGTGAGTAGAAGCTTGCTACATCCCCAGCCTGGTTTAAGTGTAAGCATTAGTGTTAAGTTATAACTAGATTGGACTCTGTCGAGGACAAATCGAGATAAACTTATCGCTCCAACCGCTTCCTCTTTACTGTACACGTGAGAGACCTTTCATGTCGTTATATCATCATTACAGCCGCAAAAGTCCACTGCTGGACAAAGGCCTCTCAGAAGGATTTTTTCGTTCCATGGGAGGATATTGCCATACTCACCACGCTTGGCAAGCGGGTCGCATTTCGCTATATATCTAAGGTGTGCTAATCCTGAAGCCCGTGTTTCCATAAGGCAAAAGATGAGAGTTGCTGCTCTCCAAAGGCTTTTGCGATAGGATTCTTAGATTGGCCCTTAGGTTATGCATGCACGTAATCGCGGCCCATCAGGCAATATGAGATTTTGATATCTCTCCAAGCCTTGCGTACACAGGCAACGCCCAAAGCCGAGGTCCGCCCTTTGGTGATGTTATCTAATAGGCTGAGGGCACTCTGCCCTTGCCTCAAATGCCCGGTGAAGTAGAAAAAGGTCACTTGGAGCTAGAGATTCATAGATGTTTAAGAACTAACGAGCTCCTTCGCTCCGCGTTACAAATTTTGGATAGTCTACATCACAATGGCTCCAGGTTTCACTTCTTGGTTACTTAACAAGGGTAAGTGTTAATATCTAACAGGATTTCCAACTGCCTCGTGGCGTCATGGCATAGCTTACGACTGCATTTTTACGAGTATAAACTGCACGAAGTTTCCGCTCCCCCTTTACTGTATTCAAGTGAAGGGATTTTCGTGTCGGTATAAAGTACGAATTCTGATGCCCCTGTTGCTAGACATCTAAAAGATGTCATTCGTTAACTAGTACCTAAGTATTTTCGTTTCAAAGAAGCTTAAGTAGATAGCTCCTACATGTACGTAATCTCGGTAGTCTGCATCACAATGCCTGTAGGTTTCACTTCCTATTTTGTAACAGGTTTTCCAAGCTGTCTCGAGGCATAGTTAACGACTGCATTTGACTTACGACATATAGATGCGTCCTGGCTTCAAGCTCCGTGTTGGCGAGGAATCCTCCGTTGATTTCGTCTAGCTCCAAGAACGAACGTCCCGCCATTTCTATTCGAGGCTCGGTTCCGATTGCAACTAACACCTGTAGGTACAAAATATCAAATTCCATGAGTACCCACTTGATGTTTACACAATCGACAATTAGCTTAATAGGGACTTCTGAAAGCGTTTATCCAGCACTAAGGCACTATAATATTGTCTGATATGGAATCCTTTTAAGTTCTTTTTTATTGATTTGCTCTTTTGGGACATTGGTGTTATATAGGTAATCCTGGTTGGTAGGTCTCGGTCATTCTTGGTGGAAGAGTGGTGGTAGCTCCTGTGAGTCCCGCATAACTGTTCTGTATCCCCGTAGCAGATCAGTATGCATAACGCATTTTCCACATGTAAATAAAAGGTCTCGGTCATTCTAATTACGTATAAGTTAGGATTATCTAGAATTTTACTATTGAAAATGAATTCTTATTTACAATAGTATCCGATCTGGTTTGGAAGAATTAATCAAGGTGTTTCTAGAATATACCTAAATCTGCTGTGTGCCTAAATTCAAAGACTCAGTCTCCAAAACTATGTCTCGGGAGAATCCAATTAGCAACATGATTGAGCTATGACAACGACAGATATGTGCTGTCGTTTTATTTGAAAACAAAAGAAAAGTAGGAGTTTTTAAAAGGTGCTGGCGAGGTAATTCATTTTTAAAAAGTACTTACGTAATCAGTAATCAGGGATGATCCGTTGGAGAGCGTGAGTTCTAACCGATCGTCTGGCGTAGTGAATGCGTCGTATATTTGAGCTAAAACATGATAAAGAATATCAAGGAAAAGTTTCCGAAGGGTGCAAGCGGTAAAGATATTGAAGATAAGAGTAGATTTTTAAAAGTCGCTCGCTTATCCACATACGTTTCGACATTGTTCAGTCAGTTCTACTGCCTACAAATGAGAAAAGCGAGTCTTTCATCGTTTTCGCCACACATCTCGGTCTTGTACAGCTCACATCCAGGAGCGATCGTTAATTCTGGCAATATTATCAACCTAAGATCACATTTTTTAAGTGATCTTAGGAATATAAAGATATTTTGCATTCACAATGCTATTTTGATATACTCTTATTAAATTATGAAATAAAATATGGTGAAATAATCTCAAGCGGGCGGGATTTGAACCTGCGAGACCTTCTCCAGGACATCCCCTTAATTAAATATATACTAGTAGAATAAAAAAATGCAGAGTTGACATTATTTGCACTATTAAAATTATTGACAATTTTTTTAAAATTTTGTCTTCTTCGTCCTGTCGAGTACTGCCTATGCCTTTTACGTCAAATTAATTGTGACCAATAATCTGCCACAACCACCGCATTGGGGGTAGCAGCCATGAGGCTCTTCATTGTACAAGATGAGGGACAGGATGGGCATTCAAGTAGGTGTGACATTGTTTGCGAATGCCTTGGTATCATTAGCGAAACCCCATCTAACCATATTGCTTTTACAGCGACCAGCCTGGGTCCTCAGCCTATTGATAGACCTTCAAACCAGCCAGGAAGCAGTTCCTCAGATGGGCTAATGTAATCAGAAGGAGGGGGATATTCTTTTTTCCATAGTTTACATGAGGAGAAGAAAATGCAGTTGTGGAGCCCAGAAAACTGTTCCGACTTTTAAGTCTGGTTCTATCTATGGTTGTAACTTGTTTCTGGACCAGAACTCGTAGCATAGGTACCAGTTCTATGAGATTCACAGCAAGAGAAAATATTATTTTTGACTCACTCTTCGGCATGACGGTGACACCCTCGCACTTGACCTTTTCGGCTGCCCACACGCCCAGATACTCGGGGATTATGCTGGACAATATGCCCTTGTCCTTGTATATGTGGGTGATTTCTACCGGCGGTGCCTCCGGCGGGTTGCGTTCGACTATTTGATCTGTTAATCATAACGTGAATAGTGAATTTTAAGTAATGTACCAGATTTCTAAGTCTTATTTATCTAGATTGTACTCTGTGATGTTAATAAGATGAGGTTAGATGAGGTCAGTTGAGATGAGGTTAGGTCATCATCATCATTTCGAGTAGGTGACATGGTCAATCGACTATGCACACCCTGGTGTCAGAGTTCAGCGGAACCGCCTCTCGGCCGCTGACGTGGTTCCTTTAACGACTACCAAATGGCAGCCAGGACCAACGGCTTAATGTTCCTTCCGAAGCACGGAATCATCTTTATTATCAGACAATCAGGTGATTCAAGCATGCAATGTCCAAACCAAACTGGAAGTAACTAAACAAAGTACGCTTTCCGTGGAAATCGAACCCACGACCCCCGGTCTACAGGCAAACGTCTTAACCACTGGACCACGGAGGCAGTTTGAGGTGAGGTAAGGTGAGTTGAGGTAAGATGAAGTATTGACAAGGTTTTGGTTTAATCATTCATTCACCTTACCCAGCGCTTGCGCTTGCGTTAATAATAAGGAACGGTAAATATCAAATATCAGGGAGAACAAGGACTGCGTACTCACTTCTTCTTCTTTTCGTGTCGATGGCTCAAGGGATTAGATTTTGTCTCTTCAGTATGTGGCGACTCTGACACCACTCTCGGATGCAGTGATCATTTTTGGTGCAGCTGGTGGGGCACAGTGGGCACGAAAGGAGGTGTAACATGGGTACTCACTCATCTTGCCCAGGTGCCAAGCCAGCTCAACGCCCAACACTCCACCGCCCAGAATAGTCACATGCTTGGCAGCCTTCACTTTGCGGTACGCGATCTCCAGATCCCTGATGGTGCGCATCGTCTGCACTTTGTCCCTGACCGCTTTCGGCGCCGTGCAGAATATGTCCAGGGTCTTGGCTTTTGCACCTGCAACAATCATCATCAATATCTATTATGTATATATTTTGACTAGCTCCGTGGCGCAGCGGTCAACACGCCTGCCTGCGACACGGAGTGACCGGGTTCGATCCCCGGTCAGGTCAAAATGGAAAATGATCTTTTTCAGATTGGCCTGGGTCTTGGATATGTATCTATATATGTATTTGTTATAAAATATAGTATCGTTGAGTTAGTATCCCATAACACAAGTCTCGAACTTACTTTGGGGCTAGCTCAATCTGTGTGATTTGTCCGTATATATTTATATTTATATATTTATTTATCATTGAGGAGCTCGATGGCCCTGTTGGCGTGCGCATTATAAGCATTTACATGACTTACATGTCTGTATGAATTTTAGGTTCCTTTATTTTGGATCTAAGTAACTAACATACACACACACACTTCAAAGTAACATTTACTCGTATCAATTAATTGTATTTTTTTGTATTAATTTAAGTTTCTAACAATTTTGTTTAAATTAACTTACTTACATAATTTATGTCAACTTAGGAAGAGCGGAAACTCCAAACACAAGTACATCCTTACTTCCTTACTAATATTATAAATGCGAAAGTGAGTTTGTTTCTTTGTTTGTTACGCTTTCACGCCGTAACTACTGAACCGATCATCATGAAATTTTGCATACAAGTTCTCTGGAGTGCGGAGGAGGACATAGGCTACCTTTTATCCCGGGTAAAAGTACTATTCCCGAGGGATCGACATTGACGCGGGCAGAGCCGCGGGCGATAGCTAGTTATATTATATATTACAAATTTTGGTAACATTAGTAATTATAACCTGCAGTCCTTATTCATATTCATTCACATAAAACATGATACATTTGAGGTGTTAAATGCAGCATACAAGAGCCCCTGAGGTATTCCTCAACAGAGTAATACCTAACACTTTTTTAATAGAAAATTGTAAGTTTTCTTTTAGAGGTTGATAACCTACAATCAAACGTTGATTGTTTTGAAATGTGTATGACGTCTTCCGCGTGGATGGTTGGAATTATTTTCGAATCATGTATGATTGGTAAAAACGAACATGGCGCCTTATTTTGGTCCCAAGGTCTTTAAAGAGCAATAGAGAGGGCTAAGCTCGGTGTTTTTCTGCGAGACCGAATCAGAAATGAGGAGATTAACCGTAGAAGAATAAATGTCAACGACCGACGAACGAAAAGTCACTTATTAAATTAAGACATAAAATATGGTGAAAAAATTCCAAGCGGGCGGGATTTGAACCAAGTATATCCAAATAGCATTGTGAATGCAAAATATGTATAAACACTTAAAAAAGTCACGTGTCAACACTATTTACTTTTAATCAGCTTTCTTCTAGCAATTCTGTATTCCATTAGGGATTCTGATTCCGAGGTTTCAATATAGCTAGTAAGTTCAAAGTCACGTTGTATAGATAGATAAAACCGGAAAATACGTTCCGCTAAGGACGACGAAATAGGCAGTTGTTGGTGCTGCAAGTCAGCATACGTACCGGTTGCAATGAGAGCGCGCTCGTAGTAGATGGGCTGCTCGCCACACATGGTCCTGACGTACACCACGTGGTCGTCCGCGTCTACCCTTGAGACCGTCCAGCCGGACGCGATGGACAGCGCCGGCCCGGACTTCTTGCGGTAGAACTTGATCGGGTCCATGAAGTCACGGCACTCCGCCATGTACATTCTGGAACCGATATAGGTACAGTTTGATAGCCGTGTGGTTTCTGGCAGAGTAGAATAGAATCTCCAAGTCTTCCCATGGAGGTCGTAAGAGGCGACTTAGGAATACAGGCGAAACACAGCTCATAAACATCAATGAGACCTCTTCAACCCGTCTGGCCAGCGAGGAGAGTGTAGGCCAAATCCTTTGTCTGCTCTGGTTAAGTATGGCTCTAGAGTACAGAGAGGGTCATGCTCCTGCAGTGGAGACTAAAAAGACCTGATGATGATGATGACAATTTGATTGAGAACAGAAGTTGTCACTACGGGACTTAGCAAGATTATTTTTGAGATTCGTGTCATATTACCCGTAGTGACAATAATAGTGATTGTGTCCGCGAAAGCTTAAAATCGTATGAGAACAGAAGTGTCCCCAAGAAGAGGCAGGTGAAACTTACTATTTACAAGTTCAAGTTATTTGAGAATATTTTTTTTTAAATATAGGACGGCAAACGACCAAGCGAGTCACCTGGAGGTAAGCGATCAACGCTACTCATGTACAATTGCAACACCAGGGTGTGACGGGCATTGCCGACCTTTCAAGGAGTTGGCGTGTGGATATTGGGAGGAGGACATGGGGGGAGGAAGGATAGGCCTCTGGATCTCTCACTCACGAACACGAACGAATCATAACATAAAAGCGGGTACCTAAGCATCTTCACAAACGTTGATTTTCTGTTAAGCACGTCGGCCACGTGCGCCGGCAGAGAGTGTGGTACTTCCCCGGATGAGGCGGCCCATTCATGCTACTAGCAAAAATGTGTTAGAATCTCTACCTACATTAATTTTGTGGATTCCCACAGAACTATTCAGTTGTAAACTGAGACTCAAATATGTGAAGCTATTACACGTAATATGGCCATAATATGCCCCTAAGGTACACCGGCGTCTGAATGACTAGTTCTCTCGCTCTACCCTAGGACGGACTTTGCGCCGAGAAGGTCCTAGGATCCTCCCATGGAATTCGTTCCATGTATCTTTGGGAGATCCTTTTTTCCAGTAGATGTTCTTTTACGGGTGTAATGATGATGACGAGTATGACGATATTACACTCACGTATGTCTCTTGCCGTCCTCGATGAAGTTGAGGTTCCTTATGTCAGGTGGCTCCACGTTAAACCACATGTGTTTGGACATGGGCGGCCGAGCGTAAGGTATGATGTCTTCTTTCGTTATGAAGAACACCTGAAATTTGCCATCAGAATGTAATAGATAATTGATCAAGTTGCGTAAGAGTACCAAAATAATTTAAAAAATACAAGGGTGTAGCTTGGTTTTACAGATCATACTTAACAAACAGATATAAATAAAAAGAGAACCTTAGCTTTTGCATCATGCTCCTTGATCGCTCTGTAGGCAGCCCATCCAGCCGCGCCGGTCCCAACGATCAGATATTGGACACAAGGCGGCAAGTCCTTTTCGTGAAATGGTCGCTTGACGACGCGCCGTGGCCGCCCTGGATAATAAACATACAACATACATATTTCAATTTATACTTACTTGCTACTGGCATCTGAACGCCACTTTATACCTCGACTAGTAAAAGTAAATGCCGTGTGGTTTCCGGCAGAGTAGAATAGGACCACTCCAAGTCTTCCCATGGATGTCGTAAGAGGCGACTTAGGAAATAAAAACTAAACAAAGCTCATATACATCAATGAGACCTCTCCAACCCGTCTGGCCAGCGAGAAGAGTGTGGGCCAAATCCTTTGTCTGCTCTAGCCAAGTATGGCTCCGGTAGTACATAGAGGGTTATGCTCCTGTAGTGGAGACTAAAAAGACCTGAAGATGACATGAGAGGATAGTAAAAGAAGCTATTGAAATAAGGAAGCATCCTAATTTCAATCGGGAAGATGGCTTCAAGTTATCGGGTCCATGGAATCCAGTGATTGAGTTGTGCAAAAGGTGTAGACGCGCGCCAGAGAACAGTTCTCGAACGGACACCGTCAGTGATGTGTGTAAAAACTTGTGCAATAAAACACTAAGAAAGATGGTAGACCGATACGGTTTCCTTTGTCAGTTCCAACATCAGCTCAGCTTTTCAGCCAGTCTGTGAAGATGGTGGCTGCAAGATTGTCGAAATATAACACAATCTCAAAAATAATCGCGGTAAGTCCCGTAGTGATAATAATACATATTTCTTATCGTCTTCCGATCCCGAACGGGAGAGGAAGGGGGGTCATGGGACTAAAAAGCCACGTTTAGCGTGTCAGTGTAGAGTTAGTGTTAAGCATATAGTTGTAAAACTATGATGAAATTAAAATTATGATAGGTTACTAGCCAATAGCTTTGCTTTTCACGTGTATAAGTGGCCAACACTGGTGTCAGATTTTGCAAGCTGCCGAAAGACATCAGACACAGGGGTTGGAATACCGGTAAAAATCCATTACCGGTACCTCTATGAAACGACAGTACCGGTAATTGGTTTGGTACCGGTACATTTGGTAACGGTAAAAATCAAGTACCGGTACCTCTATAATACAACGGTACCGGTAATTGGATTGGTACCGGTAACTCAATAAAACGACGGTACCGGTAATTGAAAGAAGTACCTGTACCAAATACCGGTAAACAGTACCGGTACTTAGTACCGGTACTCGTATTGGGAATTATCATTTCGTTAATGTGTGTCGTTGCCGTGTTGTGCATGTGCGGCGTGAGGCGGGGGCCCACAATAGGGCGGCACTTTTACAGTCGAGCGAGTCCCATGCGGTAGACGGCAACAATGCGTAGGTACCGGTAAAATTAACGCAATTTTAATACCGTTAAAATTTGACAGAATAGAGGTACCGGTACTTACCGGTACTTATAATGTGAATTTGGTACCGGTAACAAGTAGCGGTAAAATTACCGTTAACTGTTAACAATATTATTACCGTTAAATACTAGATTACCGGTACCTCATATTACCGTTAAAATTTTAACAGAATAGTAATACCGGTACTTACCGGTACTTATAATGGGAATTTGGTACCGGTAACAAGCCCTGCGACCATCATAAATATTACATTGTAATATTTATGATGGTCGCTAAGCCATGTCTGATTCAGACATGGCTTAGCGACCATCATAAATATTATGACTAGCTCCGTGGCCCAGCGGTCAACACGCCTGCCTGCGACTCTGAATGACCGGGTTCGATCCCCTGCCAGAAGATGGAAAATGATCTTTTTCAGATTGGCCTGGGTCTTGGATGTTTATCTATATATGTATTTGTTATAAAATATAGTATCGTTGAGTTAGTATCCCATAACACAAGTCTCGAACTTACTTTGGGGCTAGCTCAATCTGTGTGATTTGTCCGTATATATTTATTTATATTTTATTTTATTTTATTTAAATATGAGATACTAGCTTTCGCCCGCGGCTCCGCCCGCGTCAATGTCGATCCCTCGGGAATAGTACTTTTTTTTTTCGGGATGAAAGGTAGCCTATGTCCTTCTCCGTACTCCAGAGAACTTGTATGCAAAATTTCATGATGATCGGTTCAGTAGTACCGGCGTGAAAGCGTAACAAACAAACAAACAAACAAACTCCCTTTCGCATTTATAATATTACTTAGTTAGGATAAATACTCGTTTGTAAGCAATTTTTAAACCTATATAATTAAAACGTATAATGTACCATAATAATAACTAAATCTTCTTCTTTTTGTGTGGTAAAACTTTTTTGGCTTGCCATCATGGTGTAAGGATCTGACTATCATTACCTACTCGCGTTATTTGCTGACTGCCCAGAGTGCGCCGGACGAGGAGTGAATCAAAAACTAAGTACAAAATATCCATATTTTCTTTCAATACCAAACGCCCTCCATCCACCGACTAGCGATAAAGCGCGCACTTACGTGGCCATCCAGCGTCTCGAAATAATAATGACCAAGTCAGTAGTTCAGTACCGCATCATAGTCTAGAGAGACGCGGAGAGCCGCGTTCCCTGTTGCATCCTTAGCTTTGATGCTTTGGTGCCTGGGGGTCTGCTTTCCAGCTTAAAGTATATAAATTGCTAGTATCGATACTTACAAATAGCCTTCGAGTCGCTTAGTCTGTTTCTCTCTTCTTTCCAGATGTAGTATCTATAGAGCTGGAAATACCGAAAAATATTTGGATTATCTACTTCGAATGCAAATAAAAATGGGTACATATCCGAAATACGAGTAGAGTCCCGCTTTCAGAATTCGTTGGATGTAATTCAGTTTGCATGGGAGAAGTAGTTGGCAGATTTTTCTTTAAACTACTGGTTATTGTAAATATTCTCATCATCAATCAACTACTCCTCAACCAATCCTCATCAATCAACCCTTCACTAAGTATTTCCGAAAATACAATTAGGAAAGTTGGCTTGCATCCAGTGTCGTTCTTGTACCGTATTTATAAACCTTGTATCATCATATCAGCCGCAAGAAGTCCACTGCTGAACGCAGGCCGTGACCAAGGATTTCCAGCCGGTTGGAAGTGCATCCTGCATCTGCATCCAGCCTCTTCCTGCGAACTTAGTCTGGTCGTCCGATCATCTGGTCGGTGGGTGTGCGACACTGCGCTTGAGCTGTCGTTACGTAGTCACCATTCGAGAACCCCTCTTGGCCATCGGTTCTACGCATTATTTGCTCCGTCCATTGCCACTTCAAAGAGCTAAAATCCGCAAAAGTATGCCGGCGACCTTTGTTCTTCTACGAATCTGCTTTTTTCTGATTAAATTAGCAGAGAAACAGCGAACCTCTCTATAGCTCTTTGAGCAACCTTGAGTTTTTTTATAAACTAGCAACAACTTACAAATGTGAACAGCAAAGTTTCAGAAGCAGTGTTTGCGGTAAACTTGTTACTTAAACATGAGGTCAGGGTTGTCACCCTTAACTCTTGGCCGGTTGTTTCAGTATGGCTTCGGGTGCCTCCTGCTGCTTCATATTCCCCTATTCGTCCGAGTGAGAAGTATCCCAATAACTTCATTCCGTTCTAATATGTAACAAATTGCTATCCTTTCCCAGTTTAAAATTATTGCCAATGAGCAGCGTCGGAAGCACAAGAAGCTAAAGAAACTGCGATCGCCAACCCGCCTACCAAGCGTGATGATTCTTTCGGAGAGGCCTTTGTCCAACAATGGACATCTTACGACTAAAATGATGATCAACTTCATAAATAGTTTAAGCAAATGGTCTGCAATAATTGAATGTGGGATATTACCCAGTCCAGCTGGATACTTACCGCTCCCATGAGTGCGAAGAAAGAGCCAATGGCATACACGTAGCACCAGGGGAAAGGCTCGGGGGGCGGCACGGGGCATGGCGGCGGTGGCGGCGGTGGCAACACGGAGCAAGGCCCTTTCGTTTTGGCGCACTCTAACATAGGCTGCGAATGAATTTATGATGATCATTTAAGTCCCTGATAGGTCAGGGGTGTCATCCTCAACAGCCTGTCTGGTGGTTGTAGGTATCCGCGTTCGGCCTCCCTGCTACTTGCCTTTTCCCATTCATCCGAATAAGTAGTATCGCAATACCTTCATCAGTTGGATTCCCAAATCTAACAAATTCCTATCCTTCCCCAGTTTAAGAATGGTTCCGATGGTCAGCAGCGTCAAAAGCACAAGAAACATTCAAAAAAAAAGAAGAGATTTGAATAAATGGGTATCTCTTGATTAGGCTTGTAACATCCTCGTCTTCTTCGTCACTTACCATCAGGTGAGTGAGATGGGAGACAAATGCCTACTTCAATAATTAGTAAAAAGAAAAAAAAAGAAACCACCCTCTTCCACTTATTATATTCTCTTCCTTTTGCAATGAGTTTCATTCTACTATAATTTTATTTTGCGTTTTATCATTTTCAAAGACTTCAGCACTATCTATAGACCAGTGCCGAAGCCTTTGAAAATGGACCTAAAAAGCACTTGTTAACTAGAGTTAACAAGCACCTGTTAATTCGAGTTAACAAGTGCTTTTTAGGTCAATAATACTGCTTCATATTCTCCGAAAATTATGATTGAGGTATCATTCGATTCGGAATGGTATGTAGATATTTTTTGAGATAATACAGGGACGAGTAATTTTTTTTCCTGTATTTTTTTTTGACTCCGGTTTATTGTTCATTGATCTATCCTGTAAGTATTAAAGGTCTTAAGTAATGAATAAATATTATTTCAACTTATTGAATATGAAAATTAGGAACTGGATAAAATCAGGCGCCTACAGGATAGATCATTGAACAAAAATAGTTTTTATTTTCGCGGCCCTTTAGTTTTCTCAAACCATATCTACATGCCATTCCGAATCGAATAATACCTTAATTACAATTATCGGAGAATACGAAAAAGCTTTGACCTAAAAAGCCCTCTTTGACTGAGTCTTGTTATAGACATGTACTTTTCTTATTGCAGCGTTCGTTGTCAGCATAGATAAAAAAAAAATCGGTTGTCAGCATAGAGATAAGATAATCCTGACGTTGTCAGCAACTTGTTATTACGTTGTTTTCATAGTGAATAAAGGTATTATCTAGTATCTATCATAGGGATTGTGTGATTGTAGAATTTGCTTTAATGGGATCATTTTCTGATTTTTTTTTATTGGAACAAACAGTATGCCATGTTAACTCAGCCAATAAAGTTTTGTGCTGCAGCGGATTTTCCGCACCCCCCCTCGCCATTCTGCTTGTGGTCCGACCGCCTTGGACGAAGGCGCGGCGTTTTGCGAGTCCTGCCACTCTCATGTTACACCACTGATTGGGACCCTTCGAAAAACGAAGTCGCATACAAAATAGACACTTTATGCTGTTCAATTATTCAAATGTAGATATTGTTAAGTTATAAAACTACATCAATCCAAAACCAACCTTACTTGCATGCCATATAGTCGAATTTCGAAAGCTGATCGCCGTCAGCTTCCGGGATACAAAATTCCAATTTTAACGGAATATACGCACTTAAATGTCTAGTGAGTGAGCAGTTATTTAGAAAAGCGCTTTTTTTTATTCTTTTTGGCTATCAAACTTCATTCAAGTGTCTAGTCATTTTCCTAGTTATTCTTGCTTGTGTATGAACAAAACGAATTTCGCTGATTTCGACGGAGCCCCCGGCGACAATTCCTACGAATCCACTGGCTTGATCATAAACGGCGCAACGAGGCGAGCAAACACCAGCCCGCTAAGTAAATCTCATTACAGCCGCACCATGACACTTTTTTTTTTTCCCACACTTTGTTCATAAACATGGATAGGTATTTATAACACCACATTACACCGATTTCACATTATGACGTTATAATTTGCAAAACAATCCAAAACAAAAGCCGTGCAGTCCGCCGAAATTCCCGCCAAGAACCCCCAAGCGCTTTCTTTAGTGGGGATTGTGTATGTGTTTTTTTTAAATATTCGATTGAAGCTTTGAAGAGGGACCCAAAAGTTAATTTTTCTACTACCAGCATGTACGATCGCCTGCAAACGTTCATATAGAAGTTGCGTAAAAAGTCGTGAAGCTACGGATACTATTTAAAATAACACCAATTTCAACCTTATTTAAGTGGCATAAGGTTCATGATATTGTTAAATATGCCTATCGGCTCAATCGATTTTCTCCATGGACTTTTGCAGGTATACCTATGTAGATATGTGGTTACTACCTCAAAGAACATATTGGTGTAATTTGCAGTTAACAAAATATCGACTATATCTCAATGAGATTACTACATGAAACCCCTCAGACCCATGATAAGTAAAAACCAAGTTTTAATACAAATCAAACAAGTCATTTAATTCAGAGTATTGAAAATGCAAATGATAAAATAATTCCGTCAGAATTTGGAGACGAAGTTCTTTACCAACAAAAAGCATCTAGCTTAGATTATTGACTCACCGTAGCGAGGTTCGCCGCATAGTGAAATCAACCAGCAATTATTATTCATATAGGTAATTGAATATAAAATTTTGCTCTTATAAAGAGTTATCACAAGAGAATAGAATAAATATAATGAACACATTTATTTCAGTACCATGCGACGTCTACTACACCCCACTCGGATGACAACAACGAAAATTTACATTTTTTTCTCCAAATCAGAGCCCCTCACTACAGCTGTGTGTTATTGGAACTCTCTTCAAGGACAGGTACAGGACTCTCCTCCTTCTCTGCTTGATCGAGTAGCGCCAGTCTGTCCAGAGGCTTCCAAGGCTCGTGGAAGGCATATTTGTACTTAGTGCGCCCATGGTACCCCAGTTTTGGCAACGTTTCTTTCACTAACTCTTGTAGTCTTTTCTCTGGTTTGTTTTTCCAGTAGTCTGGATGGATAATATGAGAGTTTTGGAACAGGTCTTTACAGGGTCCAAGAGGCATCTGATACCCATTAAATGCCATCGGATTGTCTACGACGTCCTCATTTGGGAGCTCCTGTCGAAAAATCAAACATTGACTTGGTTGTCGCAAGAGGTTTAGTGCGTTGGACGAATTCCCCTTTACAAACTCCTGGTGTTCAAATTCTTCCTGTCAAATTCTTACCAGTTACTCATTAGTGGATATGTAATTGACTCTGTAGTTGGGCGGGACCATCATCTCTCCGGAGCCTTTGGGTTTCTCTTCTTGCTCTTGGCCTCCCCACAGCCTTTTAAGCATGCCGAAGAAGCTCTCTGACTGTCCTTCCTTCTCTTCCTCGGAGCTATGCTGCTGGTATCCCTGGCCATGGAAGTCTTGGCCGTAGCCTTGGCCGCTATGAGGGTCGGTCGCCGCGAGCACCACTCCAGTCCACTGATGAAGAAAGCACAAGCTGGATTTCATTAGATTCAATTCTCACCCAAATGGGGATCTTGCCCGATCTACCCCATAGAAGAAGAACACGTTGGGCGTATTTATTTTCACATAAGGGCTCTGATTTCGTCAAACGCACTAGAGTTTAAGTTTTGGGTCGCAAGATAAAGAAATAAATATATTTTCTTTGGTCACGTCTAAAGCTCGAGAAATGTGTAAAATCTACAAATATTTTCTTTCTGCATTGCTTGCTAAAAACTTTGCTTGCTTATAATTCCAAATAAGTTTTGTGTATAGTCTTCCAGACATGACCAAAGCTAATCTAAAACCATTTAATCTCACAACTCCAATCATACGAGTACCACTATTAACCGCGAGCGTTGTGCGCACTGATTATTCCAAACTCTTATTAAATTAAGAAATAAGTTAGACCATAGGTTTGGTTGCAACTCTGCTCACGTGGAATTATTTCACCATATCTTATTTTATCAGAATAGCAAAAAACCCTAATATTGCAATATTATTCAAACAGTGGTAATTTCAATTGGTTGCTTGTGAGATAATTGTAAGAAAATAAAACAGAAGATGTTACCTTCGCTTTGCTCACTGGAAGAGGCGGCACTATGATTTCCGGCACCTTTATTTTATAAGGGTCATAGTTCGGCGGCTGTGGGCATGACGGGCACACACAACGCCAGGCGGTGGGAGGAACGTCACTCTTATTGGGCCACTCGGCGACCTTCTTCCCGGCTGCCTGGTCAATCGGCGTACAGCAATCCTTGTCTTTGGCGTAACCTCTTTGACCTACAACAAAGAAATATGTGAATCACCAAGTAGGCTAATAGAATATGTGTTAGGTCTGGCGGCCCTGAATTGTCCAGCAAGCAGTAGAGGATTTAGTCCTTTGTCAAAAGAATTATATAACCTAATGACAAATTATGTAACATTTTTGAAGAACAAAATAACAACAAAATGAAATTTGGTTATTGCCACCGTCATAGCACACTTTATTGAGCCGGTTATTTATCATACAATTTAAACTGCAAGTTGACTTGGTAGGCTTGTGTGATCTAGGTACTAAATTGTCATATTATATCATTAAAACTCGAGACATAATTAAACTCTAAATTAACGGTTTACTCACGAATTATTAGTCTGTATTTCCGACATGTTTCAGCCTATACAGAAGGCCATCTTCTGGGCGAGTGCGAAGATCGTCACGGTCGTGACGACCTTCACACTCCGCAAACCGTTAAGTTAGAGTTTACTAAATGGTCATTAATCTCCGCCGCTTTTCCGAAATATAAGAGCTAGGCTCTTGCCGCTGTCATGGTGTGTCACGCTACTATAACAAACTGCCAAAATCGGTCTTTGATATGTCTAATAATTTTTTTAAACGTATATAAAACTTCGTAAAAAGGCTTATTATAGGACTGAAGATTTCCTTAATGATAATAATATTTGGCTTGAGAAGTTTAGGTTATGGTTTTGCATTCGGCAGATTATCGTGTTTCGGTTGGTCTCTAATGAAACATATTTGAAGCTATAGAAGTGGAATAAAAAGGACGTATTTTTGAGCCACAGCAGTGACTAAACGGTGATGCATTGTAGCCTGCATGGACGTGATGATAATGAAAAACTTAAGGGTGAGCTTAGTAGGAATTGTAATTTCTGATGATTGAATCTAATACATAGAACTCGATTTGATCTTCTTCACAATACGTAATTTACATTTACGTATTTGGGCGATACTCGCTCGCTTCGCACACTGTTTTGGTCACAAGAAAACCTAACCTCTGTTTGTTTTTTGTTATTGCGGAGGTTCGCCCCTGATTCCCCTTGACTGGGGACCTGCACGCACATGTTTGTGTTTTAAAACAACATTAAAACAATACAATTATAAAACAAAAATGTGTCTACTTAATGTTGTATACTTAGCCAAATGAGAAATTGTAAAAATAAAATGCTTATCGTGTCGAATCGGACGAATAAAATTTGTGTTGACCAGAACTCTGCCACTGACACAGCGTTACCAGCGGCATTGTATAGGTCCTCGCGTGTGCAAGTGGTAGGACACGCAGGGCAAGAGAACAACTTATAATTTATAATGCTTTCTCTCCGCTCTTTAGGATAATGTCGTAATGAAGAGGTTCCTGTGCTAAGCTATTGTAAAGCCCAGCCAAGACAAGGTTTACTTACTTATGATTGATACGATTTGTCCCAGGTTACCGTTGTGGACGGCAAGAACACCAGTGTTGGTTTTTATGGCATTACAACACCGTAACGGAGAGGCGTACATTTTGAATAACAGAAATTTGGCAAAATTTAACACAAAGAATTTATATTTTGTCTGATTATTGTTTGATTGTTTGTTACATCGTTTTTCTGACGCTTGGTCTTTTCATTGTCACGGATGAAACAAAAGTTGAAAGCGATTGGAAAATGGAATCGTTTTCTTTTTTTAATACAGAGGCTTGTGGCTTGTCAGAGAAGAATGAAGGAGGCATAGAGTTAAGATAAAGGAGGTGAGGACGGTTACATATATTAGGGTTACATATCTAAATACGATTTTGTTTTGTTCGATTAATAAATGACTGCTAGGTATTGTATGCGCTTTTTTGTTTTCCAGATTTACACACACACATTTTACCGAAAATACAATGACCGATTTCTGGAATACCGATTTTTAATTATTATTTTTATCAAGATTTATCCATATGTTTTTACACCTAACCCAACATTAGATCGAATCTATAAATGTTAGATCATTCGCTTTCACATATTTCCAGTATTATCAAAAGAGGATACTTTAAATGACACATAATTTAAATTAAACTCTTTATGATAATTAGATACATAGTGGTTTTATTTCATAATCTATCTATCTATAATTTAAGAACTGTGTCTTGTCGGTGGAGTACTCTCCATGTCTCTCGGTTCTCAGCCATTCTTTTCACCTCTCCATATGATACAACTCCAGCCTTTTCCTTTATCTCATCCAAAAATGCTCTTCTTGGTCTTCCTTCTTCTTTCCATATTTCATAATAATATTTCTTATTTTTTAACTCCATGTAAGTTCCGTTATAAAATTTTTTTGTTTAAATTTAATTAAATAATGCTTCAAAATACAGGCAAGCATGTAAGCAATAAGCAGCATTCAAGTAAGCAGTATGCAAACAAGCATGCGGTGTTCAAGCAAGTATGCAGAATGCAACATGTTAGTAATCAAGCACGTATGTAACATGAAAGCAAGCATACAGCATGCAATATGCAAGTAGGCATGCAGCATGCAAGCAAATAACTTGCATGCAAGTCTGTCTTAGTAGCTCTACCAGAAGATTGGCTTCGTTAGCACTTGGTTTGAGCCACGTGGAGTCGGGGTGCTCTAAGTCGAATTTGAATCTGACAAAAATATACCTGTATTATATTTGAAATTCAAAATATGTGATGAAAAAGAACTCGGCTACAGGTAGGATTCGAACCCACGTCCCTTAGGTTTACTCCCTAAGTGTGATACCATTACATCACCGTGACTTCGAATCACTGCGTCGAATTCTCTCATCACATATTACCCCGTAGCGTATACGCATTTCAAGCATGCGTACTTCTTCAATACTACCCACTATTTAGTAGTGTGGTATTCTACTTCATTCATATCCGATGAATAGAAAGCATTTTTCTTGTATTATTTTGATAAAATTACTCAATAGCTGGATTAGCAATAGTAAAGAAAATGATCCTTCAACCTTTAATACTTATGAAAATTAAAAGTATTGTGTACTTATATTAATTCTGTGGTATTGTTGGAAATCTTTCTGCCTAATGAAAAAAAATATATTCGTTTATTCGACTTTCTAGAAAACAAACCTCTCGTAAAATAAGTAAATGGCTTATGAGAGTACAGATGTGAAATTCGAACACATAATATTAGAAATTAAGATATGTTACCGGTGAGAAGGGATAAGTTACATACCTGCAAAGACAATTTATCCTTCGAGCAATCCAAGAAGATAACCCTCAGGAGATCTCGCCTTTATACAACAAAATTAAGACAACTTGGTTTCTTGAAGATGACCCTCAGAGATGATCGTAGAACAAGAACAAGGACACAGAATTAATATAAGTTGACAAGGACTAAAGCGTCGTCCTTGTTCAGAGGAGATGACCCGTATACCCTCTGTCTCTTTCCATGCTGTGGTTATAAAAGAGAAAGGAAACTATTTTTCTCTTTCATATAAACGTTCGAACAAAAATTTCACACTCTTCTTTTAAGTCGGTGATTGCACAAAGTTGGCAACATTGCTGGGTTATGTGGCAACCATAGAGATAATATAATAGGTATGTCTATGGTGGCAACACAGCAATGTAGGTACGCTGTGCTTGGTAGCGTCTATTTAGGTCTTTATTCGATAAGGTTCCAAAACTAAAATAACGGGCTTCATTCCGGGAGTGCCGGCAAAAGTGAAAACTCGCCTTTGCGTTGGCCTTAGGTCACGTCTTACGAATTTTCAATCAGGTCACGTGTCCTGACGCGAGTTTAAATAGGACCAATTTGAAAGCATACCGGTTAAAAATTTTTTAAAATCTGTTTATAAATTACGGATTTCTTAGGTAACAAACATTAACTCCTTTTTTTAGTCAGTTAAAAAATATATACTAAGCAAAACGGTTTTAACACGTATTTCAGCCTAGTCAGTAGGCCATTTTCAGGGTAGGCGAGCTCCGTGGCGCAGTGGTTTTTCAGATTGGCCTGGGTCTTGGATGTGTATCTATATATGTATTTGTTATAAAATATAGTATCGTTGAGGTAGTATCCCATAACACAAGTCTCGAACTTGTTTTGGGGCTAGCTCAATCTGTGTCATTTGTCCGTGTTTATTTATTTATTATAAGCGTGTCAAAGACGTCCTGGCCGTCAGATCACTTCATGATATCTCGCGTAAGTTTTAATCATATTATCGGTTAGAAATGCGCATTTGTTACTTAGTCCATATCATATCTATAATTGTATTCGATAAATTAAAGAACAATATAAGTACTTAATGCAACTTTATTCAAGTAAGTTACAAAGATTCTCTCGTGTCATTCACAACGCCACTACACTCACGCGGTCAAGTGATTTCAACTGGTACCTGAAAAAGACAATTTGACATGTGAATATTAGGTGAATACAGGGTAAGTGGTATCTAACGCATAACTTCCTAAAGGTGACTAAGGTACATTAAGATTACTTACTTTTGTTCTATGACTTTTGAAATTCGATGTTTGCTTTTTTCATACAAATAAATAAATAAAATGCAGTTTTGCAATTCTACCCGTTTAAACTCTATGGCACTCAGCGCTATGAGGTAATAATAGTAGGTACCTACGCTCACCTGGCACGCGGCCGGCTGCATAGACTTAACGTTTGATAGAAATCCACATTAAAGTTTATGTATGTAAAATCTTACTATGTATTGCGTTTAGGTAAAAGTCATAGAACAAACGTTTTTAGTCATGCAATGTACCTAAGTCGTCTTTAGCCGGTTTTGCGTTAGTTAACTATAACCCTGTATACACAGAAAGGCTATGACCCTCAGTGTTGAAGAACAAGAAGTATTATTACAAAAAATATAAGAGATCCGATTGGCCTCTTTTGACGTGATCGATCAACGCCGGCTGCACGCACGAAATAGTATCACGTTCCTCGTACAAGCGAGAACGCGGCACAAGCGATAGAGAGGCACGATCAGCCTAAGCATTCGGCTTGTGACGCATCTATCTCTCTTCCACCGTTATCGCGTAAAGTTATCGTCCGTAATTAGACATTTCAGACAGCCAATTTTTTACATAAAAGAAAAGAAAAACCGTAGAATGTGCCATGCCAGCTGCTTCTCTTCTCGCGCAGACCGTAGAAGCCGGTCAAGGTAATGGGCAAAAATCTAAAGAATCATGACAATCGGCGATGGGGCTAGCAACCCATCACTATTTTGATTCTGTTTTCCATCTTTATTGGTGGGCTACTAACATGCTAAACGTGGTCTTTTGATCTAATGACATGGTTCCTTTAACGACTATCAGATGGCAGCTGGGACTAACAGCTTAATGTGCCGTCCGAAGCACGAAATCATCTTAATGATTCTAATAGGGTCCCGTTTTTACCCTTTGGGTACGAAACCTAAACGAAGATAAAAACCTACTTATGTTTTTAATAATCCAAAGCACAGAACAGCGCAACTCCTCTCTTGATCCAGTGTGCCGGCGGCTTATGTGTTGGCAACTCTATGGTCATCACGTAGTTGGTGGAATGTCCAGTGGTCGACAACGTCCCTGCTCTGACCAGGGTCTTGTATGTTGGACACTCGTACAGACCCGATTGCAGTTTATGGTTCTGCTCTGGCTTCATGTAGATGATTGCCATGTCTGGTGGAGATAGGAAAATATATAATTGATTTAAGACTTAATTAGTTGAACTATTATTATTTAACCGTGTAGGTGTCACGGTTAATCGACCACGCACACCCTGGTGTCAGAGTTCTTCGGAACCGCCTCTCGGCCTCTGACGTGGTTCCTCATTATCTTCATCATCATCACGTCTTGTTCTGAAGGAGTATGACCCTCTCTGTACTACCGGAGCCATACTTGGCCAAAGCCTACATTCTCCTCGCTGGCCAGACGGGTTTGAAAGGTCTCGTTGATGTTTATGAGCTTTGTTTAGCTTGTGGGTGATCAATTAAATTATGGTGTAATTAATTTCGTTGATTCGACGGATTCCACGCATCCACTGGTTTGATCACAGACCACGCTACGAAGCGGACAACCACCAGGACGCTAAGTAAATCTCACTACAGCCGTACCATGGCAGTTCATTTATTCCATACTTTGTTCATAAACATGGGCAATTATAACACAAAATTACACTGATTTCACATTATAAGTCCACTAGAAGCAATTTGCAAAACAATCCAAAACAAAAATCATGCAGTCCGCCGAAATTCTCCCCAAGAACTCCGTGTAACTTATAAAAGTAGCACTGTACCCGTGTGCAGTTCCTTGGCGCGGCTCTCCTCCAGCGACAAGTCCCCCATGTTCCACTTGGCACCCTCCAAGTAAAGCCCGCGCACGCAGCAGCCGTCGTCTGGTCGCTTGGCGGGCGCTCCTGGCAGGTACTGATAAGAAACACGGACATTGGTACAGATTCTCTTTTTATAATATCTAGGAGACGAGATCTTCCATACTGGTCTGGGAGAAAAGAAAAAACGTAGAATGTACCAGCTGCTTCTCTTCCCGCGCAGATCGGACAAGCCGATCGAGGAAATGGGTGCAAATCTGACGAATCGTATTAGTAGGCGATGCGTCTAGCAACCCATCAGTATTTTGATTCCGTTTTCCAATAATGCCCACCAACATGCTAAAGGTGGCTGTAGGTTATAAAAACCTGGGTTCTGTCTACCCCGTAAGGGAAAAAGACGTGATATTATGTATGTAGGAGACGAGTTTTAGATTATGTCGGTAATTATGTGTAGAACAATGACTATTTTTGGCAAAACTAGTAGTTTGCCTTTTCCATTGTACACTACACAGTAGTGAATAATCTACAGTACGCTTTGAAAGGAACTTCCTTCCACGTAGGCTAAAGTTGTGGAACGAACTCCCTGCCATGGTCTTCTCGAGAGATTACAACTTGGGGCTCTTTAAAAAGGGCGTGAAAAGATTTCTTCAGGGTCGGCAATGCGCAAGTGGCACCTCTGGTGTTGCAGACGTCCATAGGTTACGGCAACCGCTTTCCATCAGGTGGGCCGTATGCATATTTGCCTACTTGGTTGTATAAAAAATCCACTAGTCAGGTTTCCATCATCATCATCATCATCTTTTTAGTCTCCACTGCAGGAGCATGACCCACTCTGTTCTACTGGAGCCACACTTGGCCAGAGCAGACAGAAGATTTGGCTTACACTCTCCTCGCTGGACGGGTTGGAGAGATCTCATTGATGTTTATGAGCTTTGTTTAGCTTGTATTTCCTTAGTCGCCTCTTACTACCTCCATCTCCTAGGAGTGGTCCTATTCTACTCTGCCGGAAACTACATAGTCTTTCACCATGGTTTATTTTATCAAAAGTAGCATGAAAATAATTGTACTTATGAGTTACGTATATAGGACTATAAACTCAGAGGTATGTGTATACGAGTACACACAGTCTCGACTTGGTGATTTGATGCATGGTGATTTGCTGCTTATTTACCATTAGTACCACATGGTTCACCCAATCCACGTAAGTCTCAAAGCCACCTACAGCTTTTTGACTAAGTTCCCCCCGGCAATTAACCTATAAAAATTTCTTTGCCAAGGCGGGCTGCGTAGACGGCGGTTGACATCAGTTTTCAAGGGTCGGCCATGCCGCAACAAGCTTGACACTGGTATTGAAAATGGTCTACTTCAGATACATTTAGAAAGGTTGAAAGTCACAACCACACGCGATAAGAATAAGAACTTACTTCAAACGCATAGGCAACAGTATCGATGGCAATGACGTGCTTCCTAGCGTAGTTCTGAAGCGCGCCCGTGAGGAACGCCTGTGGGAAGTAGAACCCAGAGATCCAGAACACCTTCGGGATGCCCTGGTCGGCCCACTGCTGCATGAACTGGACGCGGAGAAGCAGGTCCTTCACCCACGCGGCTGGTCAAATATTCGTGATGTTATATAAAATACAGTGATATGCTCGTGCGTGAGTGTCGTTTTGAAATGATGCATCTATACAAATACCAGAGCCAATTAAAGTTTTTATCTTTTTCTTCGGAGTAGCGTGCTTGGACGTGATAGAGCGGAAAACGCGAATACGGAGATTCTTTTTAAAAAAACCGGCCATGTGCTAGACGGATTCGCTCACACAGGGCTCAGTACCATTATCTATAATAAGTTTAAATTATTTTTATTCTTGGCTTTTCGCAATTCTTCATTTATATGTTCTTCAAGGCGTTGCTTCGTACCAAATTTCAAGATTCTGAGTACCCTGTAGGTTTTGATTCCCTTGCGAATGTCGAAAATTTGCGGCATAAACGGCTGTATCTTTTGAATAAGGTCTATAATACTTTGCATTATATTCTTTTGCAAATGTCAGCATTTCGATAAAACAGTTTCACTGACACCTAGACGCAATCAAATGAAGAATTATGTTCTTGTCATTGAGTATTGAGAATACTGTACTAAAATATGGACATAATGTTAAAATATTTAGTATATTATAGGTACATATATTAATAAATATTTAGTTGTGGTAGAGCCACGCTACCGGCAAAACTAATTTTTGCTAGTAGCATGAATGGGCCGGCCGGGAAAGTCCCACACACTCACAGGAAATCGACGTTTCAGTAGAAACTTTACCGCTTCTGTGCTTCGTTCGGCGAGTGAGAGAGCCGGAGGCCCATGCTTCCCCCATTTCCTCCCCCCATGTCCTTCCCCCAATTTCTTAAAAGGCCGGCATCGCTCTTTTCACACCCTGGTGTTGCAGTTGTCCATGGGCAGCGCAGATCGCTTACCATCATGTGACTCGCTTGCTCGTTTGCCGTCTTATACCATAAAAAAAAAATAAGGAATCCTAATAACTTGATATTTACCAAGTGGCTTCAGCGATGGGTAAGCTTTGGAGCTCCACATAGTTGGCACGCGGTTCATCGCGAGGCTGTTAGACATGCTTTCCAGAGCCTCCGACATCACCACCAAACCCTTGAGGGCTTTTAACAGATCCCTGAAAATATACAAATACCAACGTATTTCTTTCTGTCTCTTAGCTCTCTATGTCCCACTATTGGGCAAAAGCTTCCCCGCTTTCCTTCCATATTTCTCGATTATCTGTAGTATCCGCCCAGTTATTACCAAATTCTCATATTTTATCAGATGAAACAAGTAATCGAAATGTCGTCACAGGTTTCTTTTCGAAAACGAAAGGGATATGTAATGACTACCACTAGATAGCAGTCAGCTTTGGAAGGCTTGGACAATGATGACCTGACCTTAATAGCTGAGATCATCTTTGCAAGGCATTTTGAAATATGAAAGAGATAATGTTTCCGTTTACCCTCGCCATTTTGCTAAGCGTGAACAGTTATAAAAACATACATAGTTACATAGTCTTGTATCTATAAAGATCCATGAACTGAAAGTTTAGGATGATGGGTCTTTTAGGACAAATACAAATATTTGCTGAAATAGGGTCAGTAAAATGTGTAACATCTAATAGTCTTTTCAACTGTTAAAACAGTATGCAAATAACATAATAGAGGAAGCCCAATCTACTGTTGAAAACATTATAAGAAATTCTACAGACAATTTTTTTTAAATTATTTAAAAAAAAAATAGTGACTGTAAAGTCGGTTTCCGGACGACATCAGTGTTACCAACTCTCAAAAATATGAATCCCTAAAGTCAAATCAAAAACACCTTAAATCATTACAAGTACTATAAGCCTCCCTAAAAATTATATGTATTGACAAATTAATAAATCATGAATATGAAAAGTCAAAAAACGTCTTAATTATCCCTAAAAATATAAAGTTCCACACTACTTAATTACCCCTACATTTGGAGGAAAACTGCCTAAGTTGGGAACTGTGACGATAATCTTACGTGATAACGCGTGAGAGATAGATGCGTGATACTACTACTACTGCTGTTACTGTTGCTACTACTGCTGCTCCGAAACGTGACATTTTTCGTGCATGCAGCCGATGTTTTAATCGATTTAAAAGACTTAACCACGTCAAGAAATAAGTAAGTGACATACAAATGGATGGAGGAGGCAGTGTGAAAACATCCAAGTCCTTGGAAGAAGTTGATGTAATGCCAAAATCCCTTCTCAGGATACTATTAAATTGATATGCATATGAACAGATTTTGCCAAAAGAAGGAACTTTTGCATGAATGAAGATGTATGGGCTATGAGCTAGATTTGTTAGCTACGTCTGAGTTACTGTAAGATCTTACTTGAGGGAATTGTTTATGACCGTTAACAATTTGTTGTAGCGTATGGCCTCTTGAATGAGCACCGTGTTCAGCGACTCTTTGTAGGAGACAGGATACCTAATACACAAATATTTTGTTAGACAGGAAAAGAAGCACTAGACATATACAGGATGAAATTTAATTCATTAGCAAACGTTTAACGAGTGACTCAGACCATGAATCTGAACAACTTTCAATATGCAGGTGAGGTTGGCTTGGGTTTCTGATGGCAAGATGTTAGGCGAAACCCCTACCTATATACCTTACATAAATCATGTATTTACCATTATTTATGATTATTCCTTGTCCTTGTCCTGGTCGGTTGGTCGACTACGGATAGATCTAGGATAATAATAGATTAAGAGATATAGGGGAAGGGAATACGCATTCCTGAGAAAAATGGATTTTTTTTCCTTTTGAAGTACGTAGCCCTTAATTAGAAAACTCACGTGGTATCAATGTAATGCTGGTCCAGGCAGGGCAGCATCATTTGCACTCCATCTCACCTCTTTAGCTGTCAGCTAAGCCATTCCTTCAGCCGTCATGCCTCTTTCTTCTGCCACCCTTAGAGCCCTCGTTTTTGATCGGGTATTAAAAAGACCTCACGTCGTGGTAGCGATGTTCTGCTAGTCCAGGTAAGGCGGAATCACCTCCAGTATCTTATTAGCTGCCAGCTTAGACATCTCTTATCATGCCTACTTCTTCTGCTACCGCTTGGGCTACAGCCCTCCTTTTTGGTCGGAGCTTAAGAATAGACACTCACGTGGTAGCGATAAACTGCTGATCAAGGTTGGGCGGCATCACCGACAAGATATCTTTGGCCGCCATTTCAGTCATCTCTTCGGCACTCAAACCTCCTTCTCCCACGGCTTCTTTGGGCTGGAGATTTCGCAGTGTATCTGAGTGAGAGAGAGTGAAACTGAAGAATTTGTTGAGTATGGTTGATGAATAAATGTACATAGCTGATAAGATTTGGTATGGCAACTTATGTCAAACAAATAAACAAATATATAGGGACATATGACCCAGATTGAACTAGCCTCACATTAAGTTGTGAACTTGTGTCGTGGGATACTAACTCAACAATACTATATTCTATAATAAACACATAAATAGATATAGATCCTAGTTTCCCATCTTGACCTGACCGGTGATCGAACCCAGGACCCTGCGATTCAAAGGCACTTGCGATTACTACCACTGAGCTACAGGTCGTCAATGTATACTTACTTGCATAAACAAGACCCTTTTGTCTTTGGAATACCAAAGAGTCGAACTAAACGCATTTACAGTTCCTTTTTGGTTCGAGTAGCTAAGGTGTGGAATGAATTACCTGTGTCTATATTCCCAGACAAGTACAGTCCCGGGACATTCAAAAGTAGAATAAATAGGTATATCTTGGATAGGCATGTAACATCCTCGACTTTAGCGTCACTTACCATCAGGTGAGATGGGAGACAAATTCCTACTTCAATACGAGTTTGACATGAAAACAAAAATATATTGCCATTTTTTATCATGAGTGAATTAGACTTATCGACCTAGGTATCATTCAACTTAGGAGCAAGTGAGAATAAAACTTCAGCTTAATCGAATAGTGATAGATAGATAGATAAAAAAAAACAATTGCCACTATAACACACATACAAGGTTTCAAATTCCTAAAAACTTAACATAACAATCATCATCATTTCGAGTAGGTGCCACGGTCAATCGACCATGCACACCCTGATGTCAGAGTTCTTCGGAACCGCCTTTTGGCCTCTGACGTGGTCCCTTTAACGACTACCAGATGGCAGCCGGGACCACCGGCTTAACGTGCCTTCCGAAGCACGGAATCATCTTTATTATCAGACAATCAGGTGATTCAAGCCTGCAATGTCCTGACCAAACTGGAAACAATTAATCAAAGTATGCTTCCGGTGGGAATCGAACCCACGACCGCCGGGTCAACAGGCAAACGCCTTAACCACTGGACCACGGAGATTGTTCAACATAACAATAAAATTAAACTAGAATAATATACTCCAGCAACTTATGTATGCTACAGTGTTTCAAAAGGCTGTAGCTCAGCGTGGGACATTGCTCAGGGAGCAAAACACTGAGAATCATCTACCACCAGTTCGAGTGCGCGTGCGCCGTCGAAGTTAAAGACTGCACCAATTATGAACACACAAAAAAAGTGGTATAGACAAATTTACAGACAAAGTAAATAAAGTAATTCTTACTGAGGTTGTTGGCTGTCTCAGACATGGCGTAGCTGATGTTCGCATTGCCGTGGAGGCCGAACAGAGCGGGGTCGTCGTTAAGCGGCAACGTGCGGATATATCGGGTGTAGTCGTCAATATTGGCTGACGTACTTTGCTGTTGAGTAAAAAAGTCAGTGATGCTAGCTGAAGGGGTGTACTTAAAAGAAAGACACTTGTTGTAGATTCGAAGATAACTGACTAACTCCTTTATTATTGAATTGTCTGTTAACCCGGGGATAACTATGTGCGTGGAGCACATAATTTTATTAGTTATCCCCGGGTTAACCACTGCCACTTTAAGAAGCAAATCCGCTGAGCCGTCGTTGACATTTGTTATTTTACGGATCTCCTCGTTTCTGTATATATATAGCTCTTTGAGCGACCTTGAGCTTTCTTATGAGGCCCATAGTATATATCTCTATTCTATGCGGATATACAGTGGTGCAGTAGTGCAGTAGTTAACACGCCAGCCTGCGACACGAGGGTGCCAGGGTTCGATCCCCGGTCAGGTCAAGATGGAAAATGATCTTTTTCAGATTGGCCTGGGTCTTGGATGTTTATCTATATGTATTTATTATAAAATGTAGTATCGTTGAGTTAGTATCCCATAACACAAGTCTCGAACTTACTTTGGGGCTAGCTCAATCTGTGTGATTTGTCCGTATATATTTATATTTATATTTATTTATTTTATTTATACAAATCAAATAATATAAATATATATATACGGACAAATCACACAGATTGAGTTAGCCCCAAAGTAAGTTCGAGACTTGTGTTATGGGATACTAACTCAACGATACTACATTTTATAATAAATACATATAGATAAACATCCAAGACCCAGGCCAATCTGAAAAAGATCATTTTCCATCTTGACCTGACCGGGGATCGAACCCTGGCACCCTCGTGTCGCAGGCTGGCGTGTTAACTACTGCACCACGGAGCTCGCCTATAATAATGCTAGAAAAGCAACACGCACTTGCTTAAAGGCACCACTCTCGTCGAACATGTACCGGTCGTTGAGCACCGCTGTGTTGTAATAATCAGACAGTAGGCATAGCAGGCACCGTCGGTCCCAGTCATCGGTCACTCGCCCGCCGTAGTTGATGTGACCGGCCGTGTAGGTTAACATCTGAAACGATATTAATGATTCATCATCATCATTACAGCCGCAAATAGTCCACTGACGGACAAAAGCCGCTTCCAAGGATACTTCTATCCATGGGAGGATGTTGTCACGGCTGGTTGTGCTTCCGACGCTGCTACCCATCGGAAGCATCTTAAGCCGGGTAAGGTTAGGATTCGGAAAAATAGTTAGATCTGGGAGGAGAATGAAGGTCATCATTTGGTCGTTTTAGTCTTCACTGCAGGAGCATGATCCTGTCTGTACTACCGGAGCCACACCTGGCCAGAAGATTTGGCCTACACTCTCCTCGCTGGCCAGACGGGTTGGAGAGGTCTCATTGATGTTTATGAGCTTTGTTTAGCTTGTATTTCCTAAGTCGCCTCTTACGACCTCCATAGGAAGACTAGGAGTGGTCCTATTCTACTCTGCCGAATACCACACGGCTAAGAGAATGAATGTATTGGGATAGTACTCACTCAGATGAATGATAAAGCTTGACATCATCGCTGTAGTTTATAAGACAGTGTGTAGTGTTTCACAATACATTTTCGTATTTCTTCAAATAATTTATTTCACCACCGGCCCTCGAAAAATTCAGGGTATCTAACAATTTTAATTCATTCATTTTCGAGTAGGTGTCACTCAATCAACCATGCACACCCTGGTGTCAGAGTTCTTCGGAACCGCCTCTCGGCCTCTGACGTGGTTCCTTTAACGACTACCAGATGGCAGCCGGGACCACCGGCTTAACGTGCCTTCCGAAGCACGGAATCATTTTTATTATCAGACAATCAGGTGATTCAAGCCTGCAATGTCCTAACCAAACTGGAAACAACTAATCACAGTATGCTTCCGGTGGGAATCGAACCCACGACCTCCGGGTCAACAGGCAAACGCCTTAACCACTGGACCACGGAGGCTGTTACTGGACCACGGAGGCTGTTAATTTTAATTAAGTAGACATTATGAAGAATGGACATAATGATACTTTCGAAATTTCGATACTGTGGATATTTTGAAGTAGAGGATTGTGTGTAACTAAAGACCCAAAAGGAGTATCGAGAGCCAAGTCAAGGTTTAGAATAGAATAGAATAATGTTTATTGCAACACATTGACACACAACACAACAAAACTAAAAGAAAATACACAAAGAAAATAAAAAATAAAACATCTGTGCCATCAGTTTTACAAAAGGTGACGGCTCAGCGTTACGGTAGACGAAGGATACCTTAATCCAGCACTGATTTTCAGCCGTCACCTTATATACGTTTGTAGCTAAAAGTAAGAACTTACCTTAAGTGGAACTTCAGTATACTCCACAAGGAACATGTGCAGCTGAGAGATGCAAATCCTCAAGTCACCGTCAGTGAAATCGTATGGGATATTGAAGCCCAGCGGGCCGAACTTGCGACGCTCTATCACCACGCCGTGGAAAAGGCAGAGAGAGAATAGCAACCACTGCGAAGGGGAAAACGACCGATATTTATTAACATAATTACACAGATTGAGCTATTCCCACAGCAAGTTCAATTTGAGGATATTGTTATGGTCTTATCTTTCTTCTTATCTGGTAATATCCCATATATTAACTCAACGATACTACATTTTATAACAATACATATAGGTATAGATAAACATCCAAGACCCCAGGCCGAGTCTGGATTGAGTTTCTTTCGGCGTATTCTTCTCACCAGTGGTCGTTCCGAAACGCTAGTAGTATTTCAATTTTGCATATATTAAAAAATAAAAATATGACGTTCAAAAATAGATACATGTATCCAATTTTGAATAAAAATCTTTGACTTTTGACTTGACTTTTGACTTTTGAGTGAAAAAGATCATTTTCCATCTTGGTCTGACTGGATCTAACCCGGGACCACTGGTGCGGCTTCCTGGCGTGATGACCACGAGGCCACAGAACTCGTCCTTACCATCGCTTATCGTCATAGAGCATAGTGTCCCAACAGTTCGTCCTCCCGTTAAAAAGTCGTTATAAATCCGATAAGAAAATGTTTGTTAATATAGGGATTTTAATGGTTCCTAGGCCCCATTTTCATATCCCCAATACCCCTTTATCTTACTAAACATGGTGTTTTAGTATTTTCAGCTGTATTATCCCACAGCTGGGCCAGATACGAGTAAAAAAGCTTATTTGAGATTTTATTTACCTTGAAATTGGGGACTTTTGAGTCGTTAGAATTGAAAAAATCAACGAAATCCGGCACTTGGTTCATGTAGGCCTTCAGCAAGTTGGCTTTGATTCCACGGGGAGGCTCCACCGTCATCTTGTAACCTGCGTATATTTACTTTACTATTTTATTCTATTACATAGCAATAAATTGCCGTGTGGTATCCGGCAGAGTAGAATAGGACCACTCCAAGTCTTCCCGTGGATGTCGTAGAAGGCGACTTAGGAAATACAAGCTAAACAAAGCTTATAAACATCTGTGCGACCTCTCCAACCCGTCTGGCCAGCGTGGAGAGTGTAGGCCAAGTCCTCTGTCTGCTCTGGCCAAGTATGGCTCTAGTAGTACAGAGAGGGTCGTGCTCCTGTAGTGGTGACTAAAACAGACCTGATAATGATGATGATGATGAAATGAGCCCTCCCCTTAAATCAGCTCAAAGATTTGTGGATTTTCAGGGGTGTCATCCTTAACTGCCGGTCCGGTAGTTGCAGATATGGCATCGGGTATGCGCGTCCGGCTTCCCGAGCTGCTATTTGTTTTTACCCCCAGTCTTCCGAGTGAGTAGTAACCCAATACCTTAATTTCCTTCCCAAATCTAACAAATTCCTTTCCTTCCCCAGCTTAGAAATGCTTCCGATAGCCAGCAGAGTTAGAAGCATGAAGCCAATAAAACTGCGCTCGCCAACCCGTCTGCCGACAGCCAATGGAACAAATTCATAGTTGCAGCTCAAAACCTCGGTTTTGAAGAACTCGTACTGAGCACATATTTGCCACTTCGGGCACGCAGCTCGTCTTCGGGGTATGATGCTATCGAGATGGAACGCCGCGTAAGTACTGACAAAGGTAGCGTCACACAACAAACTGTGTCCTCTCTGCCAGTGTATTAAAGTTAGGTCATTAAGACGTCTCCCATCAATACTAGAGAACCCTAGTGGTTCCAATTGGCATGGCATACCTCCTGTTATAAGCGTCTTATGAATCAAAATACACATAAAATACATCTAAAACTCCAAGCACATTTATATTCTAAGCGGGATTCTAAGCGGGAAGAAGATTTATTCTTCTTTTTTTACCTTATCCCACTTTTCATGTGGAATCGGCACAGTATGTCAGTCCTCTCCATTTTGATCTGTCACCTAACATATCCTTTGTCGCTCCTTTCTTGTATTCTAACCTTGGTAAGGTAGGATATAAAACTCACCGTTTTGTAGCAGTGCCACCGGGAAATGCGGTGAGGGTGTGGACGTTAGCCACAGACGGAAGTCCTTGTGTACCGATTCCGGTTGGATCTGTTCCACGTTAACCTCGAGCACTGGCATCCAAGATGGCGACAAATGACAATTCTAGGCAAAAGAACGTAATATTAATACCACGGCTGACATTGATGATCTTCCGGCCTATTTGCTAACATAGTGTACAATGTTTTGACAGTCACTTCGAAATACATTACGTTTTATATATCTTAAATAAAATTAGTTAATCATACGAAAGCCGCTATGTATTTTGAAGTGACTATCAAAACGTACACTAAGTTAGCAAATAGGCCGACAGATCCTGCAGGTAAGGCAATAAATAAAAAACACCGACTACAGATGGCAATACATTAAATACGTTAGAACAAGCTCTAGGAGGCTTGTTATCAACTTTTAAAATTTTTTTTTACCATGGATAGGAAGGGAACACTTATTTTCTGAATTAGCATTTTGAAGTAAGAACATTATAGCGAACGCACTGGGACAGTCGAGGTCTGCCTTTGCTGGAATATAAGTGTTCCTAATAACACAGCAGTGTTCCGCGTGTTCCTATTTGTGTGTCTGTTTTATCGTATACTAGCTTTCACCCGCGGCTCCGCCCGCGTCAATAAAATGTATCCTTTGTCCTTATCCGTACTCCAGATAAGGTGTATGCATGATGATAGGTTCAGTAGTTACAACGTTAGGGCGTAACAAGAAAAGAAACAAACTCACTTTCGCATTTATAATATTAGGATTAGGATCATAAACTGTAACCTGTTTTGTGATAAGTAAACGATTGAGTGAAGTGTTGAATTGACTTAGCTTCTGATCTTCTCCTTCTTATCTTTATCTTTTCTTTCTGATATCACTTAAGTAAACTCTACACATACATCACATACAAGCATTAGTGAGGATACTTAAATAACATTGGAGTCAGATTGAAGTAGTGTAGGCAACTCTCCTCATCTCGCATCAACCAAAATATCTGTATTCCAACACATCCATGCATATTTGGGAGCTCACATACCTCTTGAAAACACTGATGGGCTTAAAATGTGATAGGTATAGTATTGTTCACGTAAAAAGGCCATAAAGTTCATTACTACGACTTGTACTATAAAATCTTAACCATAACAATCCCACAAATAAAAAAGGCACCTACCTGCGTTTTACTGTTAAACGATCACAGAATTCATATTTTGCCGGATTATAGCAATACGATGTGTAATGTAACGCTGTCGAATGACGTTCATAATACTTGACGCAACACAAAACGGTCTATCTCTTAAACGCGTATAATTGACGCTCTCATAAAAATTATGAAAAGGCAATTTATTGGTTTAATTTTAATGTTACTTGAAATATTTTCTAACATTATTTATCTTACAACTATTATTTGTTAAAATAACAGTGTTTCGTGATAAAAATATGTTTTTAGCAAGAATTAATTAATAAAACTGAAAAACGTAACGTTTTAAAGTAATACACTTTGTTTTGTGGGGTACCGATGACAGCGATTAACAACATTCGGCACGGCAGCCATTTTGTTGTTTTACCACACCGTCGCCACGGTGTGTCACTATATAAATAAATAAATTTAAATAAAATTAAAATTTAAAGGGTTTTAGGGTTCCGTACCATTATCTAGAAAAACGACCAAATATCGAATAATTTTTTTGTCGTTTTTATAGAATGGTACGGAACCCTTCGTCTGCGAGACCGACTCGCACTTGGCCGGTTTTTTAAATACATAGTTAAATTTAAGACAACACGAAACTTTTTTCCTTTCTCTCAGACCAGCATGAGAGGTGGACCTACCTTCCATGCTGGTCTGAGTGAAAGGAAAAAACATAGAATGTGCCAGCTGCTTCTTCTTTATTAATTTTATATTGTCACCAGCCGCGGCTCCACTCGCTTCATTGTCATAATAACGCTTTTCTTCGAAAAACGGTATACGTTCCAAGATAAAAACTATCCAATGTCCCTCATTAGGACTCGAAACTACGACTGTGTATCCGCACCAAATTTCAACTAAATCAGTTCAGTGGTTAAAGCGTGGTGAGTAAAGACCAAACAAACAAAGAAATCTACAATCAATTAAAAATATAAGAACTCACTTAACATTTATAAGTTAGGAAGTTGATTAATATATTGTACTTTCAAAGAAATGTTGACAATTTCTACTGTGAACTTGTATGAACCCTACTCTGTACCAAGTTTATGGTGTTTACATAATTTTGCGATACTTTTCATACATGAAGAAATTGTCGTTTTTAAAATTGGGAAAACATAGTACGCAAGTGTCAATGGACTCTATGGCCAACCTTCATGAATTTTACTTTAGGTGTTTGTAACTTTACCTGGAAGAACACCCAATTGCCAAAGTCGAGGCCAATCCTCATCATATTCTCGGCCAATGGCCCTTGTCCTTGTCCCAAGGAAATGCTTTCAAAACGTTTGCCCATTTTCATTTTATCCGCGAATTTCAATAGATCTGTAAAAATATAGAGCAAATGGGAAAAATGGGTAAAATTTTATATCACAATCTTTAATAGGAAACACTGTGCTCGAGAGAATTGAAAAATAGGTATTTGTAAAACCTATAGCGGTCGCGCTATGTGCCCAAAGAATCCGCAGAGTGCGATAGAGAGAATTGCAGCTCGGACCGAAAATAATATCATGGACTTATCATGGTAAATATTATTTCGTAGTTTTGTAACACCCGGTATATTATGGTAGTTGATTTCTATTTAGATCTACCAAGGACAAACCACACACATTGAACTGAACTATAACTAGAGCGACTGCAGTGCTACAAACATAACATTACAATCTTAACAGGTACTAGGTACACACAACATTCTAAGTTCTCATACGTCAGAGCTAGCCCCAAGGTAAGTTCGAGACTTGTGTTAAGGGATACTAATTCAACTATACTTTATTTTATAACAAAAACATATATAGATAAACATCCTAGACCCAGGACAATCTGAATAATTATTTTTTTATGAAAAAGGACGGCAAACGAGCAAGCGAGTCACTTGATGGTAAGCGATCAGCGCTGCCCATGGACAACTGTAACGCCAAGGTTTAACAGGAGCGTTGCCGGCCTTTGAAGGAGTTGGGGGCAGGACATGGGTGAGGAAATAGGGAAAGGACGGAAAGATAATTTTCCATTTTGACCTGACCGGGAATCGGACCCGGGAACTAATGTGGCAGCCTTGCATGATGGCCACAGAATCATCTTAATTATCAGACAATTAGGTGATTCAAGCCTGCAATGTCCTAACCAAACTGGAAACAACTAAACAAAGTATGCTTCCCGTGGGAATCGAACCCACGACCACAGGGTCTACCGGCAAATGCCTTAACCACTGGATCACGGAGGCAGTTACGGAGCTTTCTTACCTGCTGCGGGGTCTGTGCCAGTGGACAGTACGAAAATGATAGGAGCCAGGGGATCAGACTCGGCATACAGCGCCGCCAGGTCCGCCGGCTGCGGCTCTACGAAGCGGGCACCGAGACCGTGCACCACGTAGTCCTGGAGATAGTAATTTTGTTTTATTACAAGCTTTTATTTCGTTTCACCTGTCCCGATGTCTGTAATCAAATGCGAGATAAATTTGATCAACTTCCCGGTGACCGATTGAGCTGAAATTTTACATGCATGTTTAAATCGGATCGTCATCATCATCATCAGGTCCTTTTAGTCTCCACTGCAGGAGCATGACCCTCTCTGTACTACAAAAATACATATTGTATTCTCTGTAATATAAATCGGATGACAATACAATATTATGGAATCGTTGTGCTGGTCTGATGATGGAGTCGGAAAGTGGCCAAAGGAACTCTTAAACTAAACAAGGTACCACCAATGGTAATGTCGAGGTCGATTGGTGTACCACCAATCGAATATGAGCTCATTTGATCTTTGTCCATTAAAAAAAACACTGAGTGTGGATTCGTTTATAATAAAAACTTGTAAAAAAAAATGTGAATTTTGCAAAAATAACTTGTTCGTATTTGTAAGTGATGGTGTTAAGCTGCCTAAAGGCGTCTTTTTTTCATTTTTATATAGGTACCACTTACCAGACAAACAGGCATACGGTCCACTTGATAGAAATGCGGTTACCGTAGCCTATGGACGCCTGCAACACCAGGGGTGCCACTCAGTGCCACACATCATATCTGACATAGCTTAACGGCTGCCATCAATAATGACAACGTGCATTCCGAAGCAAGGAGCTCGAGATATTTTTATGCCACTTGCGGTCACTCATCCCATGGGCACTGCGTCCGGGGTTGCTTAACATGCGCAAACGCTAATTATGCTCAAAGAACAACATTTCTTCGGTAAATAGGTGTAACACTTACCTGTAGCCCTGGCACCAGCTTGTCAGGTCGTATGCATTTAAGAACCAGCAGTTTTTGGAACATGTCTAGCTGGGTGTCGAGAGGTTTCGGCAACGGCAGCCTGTACGAAAGTGAAGTAATGAAGTAATATAATCTTTGACGTTATATTATTAAAACTTACGCGAAAACTTGAAAATAATGGTTTACTCGCATAATATTAGTCGGTATCAGCGACGAGATTCAATCTATACAGACAGCGGCACAATTTAACCTATTTAGGTTACATTGTCTGTGATATTCACTTGTCCTACTACCTAGTCACTTATGGCACAGGTTCCAATAGGAACCTATTTCAAGGACTAGTCTCCAAACAAAGAGAACAAGTCGCAACACAAATTGTACAACCATAGTTCTTAGGACCCATACTTTTAAGGCTTATCTTTGTTAAAGAGAAAATAAACATATTATTTATTTATTTATTTATTATTATTATATTAAATTTAACCTATTTAGGTTATATTGTCCGTATACAATATAACCTATTTGGGTTATATTGTCTGTGATATTAAATTTTACCTATTTAGGTTATATTATCCGTATACAAAATAACCTATTTAGGTTATATTGTCTGTGACAGACGATCATCATTAGGGCGATATGAAGATCGTCACGGCCCGGCCGATCTTCGATCACTACTAATAATTCAATTCAATTTAAGAGTTTAATCATCTTTGAAGTTTTCAGTGGGGCCCACGAATGGCTGGTGGCTTAGCTAGCCCATTTACACTCCCCCCTCCACCGGTCTTCTGCTCCTGGACGAGGCCCTCTGGGGCCCGTGGTAATAGGCTAGTTTCCTAAAAAAATATAATTAGTCCGTCAGTTAGATATTTAAAAAATATTGGACACGTATTTTTTTCTTATGTCGATTAAACAAAAAATGATATAGATATAGCCCTTTGAAGTTTCGTGTGACGTCATAGTTTGCTACAACTTTTAGCAAACTTTGACATCATGAGCCCCCACTCCTGAACTTTGACGCGCTTTATCTTTATTATTTATTGTTTACTAGCTTTCGCCCGCGGCTCCGCCCGTGTCAATGTCGATCCCTCGGGAATAGTACCGTTTCCCGGGATAAAATGCCTATGTCCTTCTCGGTACTCCAGAGAACTTGTATGCAAAATTTCATGATGATCGGTTCAGAAGTTACGGCGTGAAAGCGTAACAAACAAACAAACAAACTCACTTTCGCATTTATAATATTAGTTAGGATTAGTTAGGATTTGACAAAAGAAAAAATACGTGGCCAATAATTAAAAAATAAAAAAAAAAAAAAAAAAAATTTTTAGCTAGCCTATTTTTCTAGCCTATTTGCCAGTAGCAACGCCGTAGTTACGCCACTACCTAGAACTAACAATAATAGCATTTTCTATTATTACACTTATTCAGCTTAGAATTTTATCCATTATTAAATAAATACGAGTTATATCTATATTTACGCTTAAACACCTAAATAGTCAAGTTATTAGTGGACCTACTGCCATCTACCGGTGTTTTTTGGCACTAAACTTGCTAGAGTCTTTGCTAGAGGTCGTGACATCTGACGATCTATTCCTGTAAAATTATAATATCTACTGAAAATCTCCCATGCTGGTCTGGAAGAGTACCTAAGAGTACCCACTGCACTGTTTCCCCTGAAGACTGAGCAAACTTCACTCCTAACTACTAGAGCTGAGGAATGGCTGAGGAACTTAAAAATAAATAATATAACGTGTAGGTTACACGGTCTATCGACCATGCACACCCTGGTGTCAGTTCTTCGGAACCGCCTCTCGGCCTCTGACGTGGTTCCTCTAACGACTACCAGATGGCAGCCGGGACCAACAGCTTAACGTGACTTCCGAAGCACGGAATCATCTTTATTATCAGACAATCAGGTGATTCAAGCCTGCAATGTCCTAACCAAACTGGAAACAACTAAACAAAGTATGCTTCCCGTAGGAATCGAACAACGACCGGTACAGGCAAACGCCTTAACCACTGGACTACGGAGGCAGTTAATAAATATAAAGGATTCTTGCAGAAAACCTGCCATACGAAATGATGATGAATGTGAAACTTTGTTCCCTGCCAGGCTTACTCATTGATCGTTTGTACACATGTGTCATAAACAAAGTTCTGCACCCGTACCATGGCACCCGCGACGCAGTTTATATCGTACGATAAACTATCTACATCTCGCTCTTTGATATTACAGAAAACAAGATAGCGATAGTCGGTTAATGTTGTCGCGCGTGCCATGGTACGAGGGCTGGCTTTTGGGTTGTCACCTGTGGGGGTTCCACGAGTCATAGTAAGTCCTGAAGAATTTGATCATCGCGGGGAAGTCTTCGCGCACAAACGTCTCCATCGTGGGCAACGACGCCAGTTGCTGCATGTCCAGCCACATCCGAAGCGATATCCATTTCGGCTCCGGATTTTCCATTTCCTGTTAATGTAATATCAACGTTGAAGGTTTCTTCGTTTTTGTTTTAATTTATTTTGCTTTTCAACCGCATGCCTTTTGAATTCAAATTTGCACCAGAGATGGCAAACATATTAGAACCCAAGTTTGTAAATATCATATGCAGTTAATATTGTATTGGACATTATATATTTATATTATTTTATACATTTGTCTAATGTTATATATTTACATGCTTTTGGAAATAAATATATCTTTATCTGTGCCTTATAGGCTTTTACAGCTCCGTAGCGCAGTGGTTAACACACCAGCCTGCGACACGGAGTGCCCGGGTTCTAAATAATATATACGGACAAATCACACAGATTGAGCTAGCCCCAAGGTAAGTTCGAGACTTGTGTTATGAGATACTAACTCAACGATACTATATTTTATAACAAATACATATATAGATAAACATCCAAGACCCAGGACAATCTGGAAAAGATCATTTTCCATCTTGACCTGGCTGGGGATCGAACCCGGGCACTCTCGTGTCGCAGGCGTGTTGACCGCTGCGCCACGGCGCTAGCCAAGCCGCTATAAACCGCTATCATTTGATCAAATTTTACAAGCAGGAACAACCGTCATATTGGTGCTAAATTACAACTTGCCTGTCCTGATGCTTCAGTGCTTTCGGCACATATTTCAGAACCTAATTGGTGCACGACAGTAACATTTTTTTGTTTCATACAAGAATAAGAAGTGGCGCTATTAGTAGGCGATTAGGGTTGATACAACCCAAAGATAAGAAAATACCTTGAAGGTTAAAACGCACAGATTGAGCTAGCCCCACAGTAAGTTGTGAACTCAACGATAATATATTTTACAATAGATAGTTTAAATAAACATCCAGGCCAATCTGTAAAATACTGCTTTTCTATCGTTATATATAGGAATATTATAAAAATGGAAAACGGTAATAATAAAACTAAAAATAATTTTATTGAAAAAATTATAAATGACGGTTCTGAGGTAACGGAGCCCGCTGAAATCGCTACTTTGATGAATAATTACTTTATTGACATTACAAATACCAGTAATAATACAACGGAATATACGAATAGCCGAAATCGCCTTAACAACTCGATATTTTTGACACCTGTTGACGAAGAATATATTATTAAAACTATTTTAACACTAAAAAATACACAAGCTGAAGGTTATGACTGCATATGTACCAAAGTTATAAAAGAATGTAGACTTCAATTGTGCTCTATTTTAATATATCAAAAAAATCCCATATATATTAATATATATATGGCATTTTTCCAAATAGACTTAAGATTGCAGTAATAAAACCACTACATAAAAAAGGTAAAACGACTGATTTAAATAATTATAGACAAATTGCAATAAACTCTGTTTTCACAAAAATATTCGAGAAGGTAATGCATGCAAAATTAACGTCGTTTTTAGAACAATACCAGATAATAAAAGGAGTGCAGTTTGGTTTTCAAAAAGGAAAGTCGACTACACATGCAGTATTTAATCTTGTTAATGACGTGTTGCATAATTTAAATGACAAAAACTATACTACAGTTATGTTTCTTGACATGACAAAAGCCTTCGATTTTGTTGTTCATGATTTGCTGTTAAATAAATTGGAATTCAATGGAATCAGAGGACCAGCTTTAAACTGGTTAAGATCCTATTTGACTGATAGGGCACAATGTGTTGATATTACAAACATAAATTCTAAGAATATAATAGAAACAAGCAGATCTGATTTGAAACAAAATAAATATGGAGTTCCACAAGGGAGCGTTTTAGGCCCTTTGTTGTTTCTACTCTATATTAACGACATGCCTGAAGCAGTAAGACATAAAGCTATTTTGTTTGCTGACGATATTTCGATTATTGTGACATCAGAAAAAAATATGACCGTAGATCAACATTCAACTGACGTAATTGAAACTCTAGGATTAGTAATAAACTGGCTTAGTCGTAATAATCTTATAATTAATTTAAATAAAACTAAATTTATCAATTTTAATAATCATACTCATAATATATTTAATTTAATTTATAATAATCAAAAATTAGAAATGGTAGATAGTACAAAATTTTTAGGTATAATTTTAGATACAAATTTCAGTTGGAAGGAACAAATAGAGATTGTTAGTAAAAAAATAAACAGCTTTACATATGCCATGTACAAACTAGCTAGAGTAGCCAGTAGACAAACAGCTATTATTACATATTACGCTTATGTCGAATCAGCAATAAGATATGGCATATTGATTTGGGGAAATGGCACAAATGCTAAAAATGTATTTATAGCACAAAAGAAGTGCATACGTGCTATATGTGGTATTGGTCCTTATGAATCTTGCTGGCCTTATTTCAAAGAATTACAAATTTTACCGGTACCCTGTATATACATAAAAGAGGTATGCATGTTTGTCAAGCAAAATCCACATATATTTAAGCAAGCGCGGGATCTATTTCCAAGGTGTGTTAGAAACCCTACGAGGCTTGTACTAGATGTCGTACCGAAACATGAACGGTTCAAGAAAAATTGCTATGGCATGTGCATCAGCATATACAACAAACTACCAGATCATATAAAACAGCTAACACTAAATAAATTTAAAAAAGCTTTGCATCAATTTTTACAACAAAACATATTTTACTCAATAAATGACTTTCTGGCGCGGGACTAGACAATAATACATTTTGTTTGTCACTAATTTATTTAATGTTATATCAAATGTAATTAAAAATGTTTTTACAATTGGAAAATGCATGTGTATAAGAAATAAGTATAATAAGAAGTAGTAGATAATTATAAAGAAAAAAAAAATTTGCATACTGTTTTCAACAGTTGAATAGGCTTGCTCTTTTATTTATGTATCATCTGTTATTGACCCTATTTCAGCAAATAAACTATTTGTATTTGTATTTGTATTTGTATCATGATCTGGCCGGGGATCGAACCCGGGATCCTGTGATTCAAAGGCAATTCCGGCACCACTGAGGTACCCTCCATATAATGTCATCATCATCATTCCAGCCGTAAGAAGTTCGCTGCTGAACAAAGGCTTCTCCCAAGGATCTTTCATTCCATGGGGGGATATTATACTCACCAAGTTTGGCAGGTGGGTTGGTGAGCGTCCATATAAGTAAAAAACATTGTGTTGTTTGCGCTATGGGATCCATATGATATAATAAGCTGATCCACTTCAATTTGCTAAGCAAATCGCGATATCAGTAAGATTTGTGTATTATTAAACGTACCTGCTCAATCTTTCCTCCATTCAGCAGAAAGTTAAACTCAGTAAATTTAATGATGCCTTTGTCGAGGAGAATCCTTGCGCAAAGCAAGAATGCAAATAACAACTTGTGCCGCTCAAACAGACTTCTGCAGACGTTCTGGTAGAGGAGGAACGTGAAGTGCTCAATTATTATCTCCACGCGCTCGACTATGTCCTCTGGAAAACCCAAAAAGAATTAGTTAAAAGTAGTGCTACAGAAAAATGGCCCTAAAATAGTTCCTTGAGGGACAACTTTATCATTCCTTAAAGATTTTTGTAGTTTGTGGTTATCAGGTGCGTGCTTCGCTCGGGATTCTACCTCTATATGAAAGTAAAGTAATTGACAATAAAAGCTAATTAAATTCAGCAGCGTTTTCACTTGTGTCCCTTCTGGAATATTATTGAATCAAAAATACAGAGTAAGAAAGTTTACCAGTTGGTTCAGTTTCAGCCATACTCCTGACGAAGAGCTTGACAAACCACTCGAGTGAGTACTGGTACATGGGGTCAACGTTGGCCATGCCGGCCAGGCAGAAGAACAGGATTTGCCCTCGATTGGCCACCGGCACGTACCCCTGACGCGCCTCGTCGATCTCTAAGGATGTGCGCTCGATGTCTTCGACTTTTATCTGTAGATTTTTTCGTTATTGATAATTTCTTAATCATCATCAGTTCGAGTAGGTGTCACGGTCAATCGACCATGCACACCCTGGTGTCAGAGTTCTTCGGAACCGCCTCTCGGCCTCTGACGTGGTTCCTTTAACGACTACCAGATGGCAGCCGGGACCACCGGCTTAACGTGCCTTCCGAAGCACGGAATCATCTTTATTATCAGACAATCAGGTGATTCAACCCTGCAATGTCCTAACCAAACTGGAAACAACTAAACAAAGTATGCTTCCGGTGGGAATCGAACCCACGACCCCCGGGTCAACAGGCAAACGCCTTAACCACTGGACCACGGAGGCTGTTAATATGTAATTTCTTAATAAGATATGTGAAGGCCGGAAGGCTTTTGGTTCGATTCTCAGGTGGCAGGTGAATTTCTACGGGTATTTGTCTAGGGTTCTAAAATTACCGATATCAGGCCGCTTATCAGCAGTAAAAATTTACCAAATTATATTACAGCATGTATAACATAAACAAAAGTGCCACTTATTAGCGTGATAATAAGTATGTAATTAGGTATGTAGCGGATCCGGACTTGCTAAAACTAGTATATCAAAGTTTGTGCCAAAGCATTTTAAGTTATTGCATTGTCGTATGGGGATCTGCAAAGAAGACCCACCTGCTGAAATTGGAACGAACACAACGAGCTATCTTAAAAATAATATACCGGAAACCTTGGCTATATCCAACTGATATGCTCTATAAAAATTACAAACATCCTCGGGTTAGACAATTATACATTATATCGGCTATCCTTAAATTTCACAAAATTGCCAAAAAAATAGGACGACAATCTAGTAGGGTTGTAAAATGGGATCGTCAGAAAGTAAATACTGATTTTGCGCGAAGAACTTTTAAACATATGGGAGCTTATTTGTATTCAAAATTTTATAAAAATAACAAAAGTATAATTGATATGACTAGAGCAAGATGTAGAAAGGCGGCATGCGAGTGGCTAGAAGGCAAAAATTACGAGCAAACAGAGGAAATTTTACATCACATTATTTAGCTGCTTATTTACATATAAATTCAAATATATATACAGAATTACTTCTTCTAATTTCATATTTATTTATTTACATTATATATTGGCTTTTATCCCGTAATTGGTAACTAAACTTTTTATTAAAATAATACATAAGTATAGTATTGTTGAGCACACAAGTTTACAACTGATATGTGGGGCTACCTCAATTTGTGTAATATGTCCTTAAATACTTATATTTTATTTATGCTATCTGGATTGGTCTGTAATTTATTCTATATAACTTATTTTCTTTTCTCGTATTTTTTCTATGTTTAGTCTTATTTCGGGGAAGACGCTGCGCTCCACGATACAGGGAATCCTAGTGTGGAGTTCAGCGCTACACTGATTAAGTACCTATCTTAGTAATATGTATTCTTATATTTAGTACTTGTGCTTACAGTGACCCCAAAGCACAGGTTATGTAGTCTAGTTTGGGGCCTCTGTTATTTGTATTAAGACTGTATTTTATTTAAGTGCTTAATCATAAGGATATTATATTTAGTTTAAAAACTAAACGATTTTTATTATTTTTTTAATAAATTTGGGCACCGATTAGTGTTGTAAAACCTTTGCGAGTTATTTTGAATGACTCGAGACTAGCAGTCCCGCGAGCCGTGAGTCTTAGGACTTCTTTAAGTTCTTTGGACTTAGTCTAAAGAGTCTGTCATGCGGTCTCTAAGTCATAGCTCAAGTCTTCTTTTACAAGACTTAAAAGGACGGAAGCTGGACTCGGTCTCGATTATTTCAGAAAAATCTCAGTCTTCAAAGAGAACTCAAGTAGCATTTGTATTAGACTTCAGCACTGGAGTCTCATATAACACTAGCGCTGTAACTCTTACTCGCATGATGCGCACAATATACGCTTTTGCTAACGCGGCGTGTCTAATCGGCCCCACCGCATATGAACATTTATTTTGTATTTATTTACTCGCTTAACTACATACTTTCTACCGCTTTTAACTTGTATTTTTATCTAATTTAACTAATAAACTTCTACTTAGTACGTGTACTCAACTTCAAATCAACTACAATAAATTCAAGAATCTCAAGCTCTCTTTAACTTACAAATCTTAAGCATATCATACAACTTAACAACAACTCCTACACATGAGGGAGGCGAGGAAGGGACAAGGAAAATGATGTGCTGAATGTGTAAGTACCATCGCATTCACCCACAGTAGTCTTGATGTTAGTGATTACGAGTATAAGAGACTAGCCTACGATAGCATGATTATGTCTTGAGGAAACTGTAAGTAGCTATACGTAGAAAAAAAATTCTGGCCATTCTGCAGGCCCTAGTAGAAGGTCGATAACATAAAAGAGAGTGTAAGACAACGAGCAATCTTACGATAATCTCCGCGCTCTTGATCTTAATAGCCTCCAAGGTCAAAATGAGCGGCAGGTCATCCACGGGCGACCCCTCACTGTTGGACAGCCCGTACAAGATGTCAGCCTGCATCTCGGCTAGTTGGGTCGCGAGCTGGGCTCGAGACACGATGAGCTGACCTCGCAGTTCTTCTAGATCTGGTCGCTCTTGTGCCACTACAATAGACAGCAGTTGTTCGGCTAGACCGCTGTAATCGTTAATATAATTAGTTTTAATTATTTCTCACTAGCGTTGGATAGCTAATATTAGCTCAATCCCTGGTCTTTTTTCCACTAAACCTTTAACCCATACATACTGGGTGTAAATTTACCCACAATATTTCCGTAAATGTTAATTCTTTTTTCCATGATGCGATAATGTGGGGTACTCGAATTTCTATACATAAATCTTATGATTGTGTGATACAAGGGTTTTTAAAAGTTCAGCCTATTTGTATAAAAATGACGTATTTTTCGAGTTCGAATGCTAAATTCGCATAATTGGAAAGGTTGTTAATATTGATGGACTGAATCGCTCTTTGAAGAAAATGTCGAGGGTTAATTTATACCCGGCATTATTTTTTATTAAAATCTTTAGAATAACTTGTCATTTTACATTCCGCATATTTGATTAGAAACAACATTTGTACGCTGAATGGGACAAGGTGTCCCTCAAGGACGTATTCTTGAACCATTTTTAGTATTCTGTATATGAGCTATTAACAATTTAAGCCTGTATAATTTGCAGAAGACAAAATTTCGTAAATACGTCAAGTGTCCAGAACGAAATAACATCTCGAAAACTTTACATGACCAAAGAAGTTTGGTAACTTATCTAGTTGAAATTATTTGATAGCATTTAAAAGAAATAACATGCCGTTTGAAAAGCCTGCGTTTCGAAATGCTATAACTGAGAATGTAACTGCGAGATATATATCAAAAAGAACCCTACCTTGGCACAAGGGCAAAGTTGACAACCTGCACTTTGACCGAAGTCTCAGGCGTATAACGAGGGTTGGGCAGTTTGGTCGTGATGTACAGTCGGAATCCAGCGACAAATGGGATCAAGGAATCGCCGAGCTTGAGCACCAGTTGGCCAGCTTGACGGAAGTATTGACGCTGTGAGAAGAGAAATCAGTTATACAGTGTGTTTGAAATAAATCTTACGACAATATAAAGAGTATGCTCAATCTTATCTAGGACTAGGAGAGAAGCTTGTTTGGTCATAAGACTCCCCTTCTAGCATGAAGGGGATTTTGACGAAACGGCATTTCATCATCATTCATAATCTCTTGTCGTTCTTTGAATACATATTTCTTTGGCTGGTAGAATATATATTTATAAATGTTATCATCATCATCAGGTCTCTTTGTCTCCAGTGCAGGAGCACGACCCTCACCGTACTACCTGAACCATACTTGGCCAGAGCAGACAGAGGATTTGGCCTACTCTCCTCGCTGGCCAGACGGGTTGGAGAGGTCTCATTGATGTTTATGAGCTTTGTTTAGCTTGTATTTCCTAAGTCACCTCGTACGACCTCCATGGGAAGACTAAAGTGGTCCTATTCTACTCTGCCGGAAACCACACGGCTATAAATATAATAGAACCTTGTAATGAGAGAATGATAGTTGTGATGATTACGTAATCCTGCTAATGTTGAAACGGTTAAATTTGTTTTTGTTCTTCTTCTCCACCATCAAACTACTGCTCAGGCATAATTCGAGGAGCCCGATAGCCTAGTTCAGCAACCCCGGACGCAGTTCCCACTTGGATGGGTAATCGCAAAGTGGCATAAAAATATCTCGAGCTCCTCTGTCCGGAAGGCAGTTTAAGCCGTTGGTCCCGGCTGTCATCATTGATGGCAGTCGTCAAGCTATATCAGATGCCTTTGGGCTGCTTGAAAAATCTGACACCAGTGTTGGCCACTTACAGACACGAAAAAAAAGATAAAAAACGGGCATAATACGAATTGTTTCTTTTACAGTCTGGTCTACTTGAACCGAAAGTAAACTAAAATACCTTAAGCACGGGATCCAGCGCTGGATCCACTTCTTGACCCACGTTCTCCAGCAGGATTGGTTTTCCGAACCGCAGCGCAGACTCGAAGCTTCTCAGCAGATCTCGGTCATTCGGCTTGCACACGATCAGCCCTTCATGTTTGCCCTGTTTACACAATCATCTTAGCTGTAATTATGTTTATAAACGGGACTTAGCACGAACCGTTTTATTATTTGTTTCCTTTGACGTTTCAATGGAGTTACATCCATAGTGGTTACACTAAGATGGATGTATTATTTAGGGTCATATCACACAAATTGAGCTAGCCTCACAATAAGTTGTGAACTTGTGTCGTAGGATACCAACTCATGATAGTATATTTTTCTAAGTATCTATTATAAATAGATACTTATATAGATAAATATCGAAGATCCATGTCAATCTGAAAAAGATCGTTTTCCATCATGACCTGGCCGGGGATCGAACCCGGGAACCCTCGTGTCGTGGCAGGCTGGCGTGTTAACTGCATTAGGGGCTCGCATCAGTTTCTTCTTCTTCTTCACCTTGTCCCACTAAGTGGGGTCGGGACAGCATGTAGGTATTTTCCATTTCGCTTTATCTTGAGCAATTTCTTTCGTTATCATCTTTCTACCCATATCCTATTTCACACACTCAATCCATCTTTTCTTTGGCCTACCTCTACTCTGATTCCCAATTACTTTCATATCCAACACCTTCCTAGTTATAGTTTAGTAACAGACAAAAATGTAAGGAGAGACGATTAATGGTTACCATAGCTCGAATCCATTTATTGGCCTGTGTCTGAGGGTCAATCACCAGCGGCCATCGCCTGGAGTTGGACATAAGAACTGCCGACTCCACCGACAACGGGTCCCGAGGGAGGCCGTACATTTGCCAGTTCCTGTACAGATAAGAAATATATATGGAAAATGGATTTAAGTGACTGTAGCCTAAATTGATAAAAAATAAACCGGCCAAGTGCGAGTCGGACTCGCGCACGAAGGACTCCGTACCGTGATCTTTAAAAACGGCAAAAAAATCGTTCTACAGTTCGATTCTTCTCTGCAGTGGTCGGTTCCGAAACGCTGGTAGTTTGTATATTTTACTTTTACTATTATTATTTTAAAAATGAATTGACGTGAATGTCCGTTGTATGAGAGCCCCCTTTAATATATATTTTTTTATTTAATTATTTAATTTTAAAGTGAATATACAACTAAATATTCTGTGAATATTTTAAGCAACAGAAATACATTAATACAAATAATACATATACAAAAATATTTATTGATAAGTACACCATATACATGTTACTTATAATTATGAGCGAAAACTTAGGATATAGAAATTATAAGTTGGATCGAGAGTACTCAAAGAAAAAAAAAAAAAATAACATTATCTGTGAAAATTTCAACTGTCTAACTATCACGGTTCATGAGATACGGCCTGGTGACGGACAGATAGACACACAGACTGATGGACAGCGGAGCGATATTAATAGGGTCCCTAACCCTAATAAAGGCCTCTGTGCGTGATAAACAACTACAATAGCCAATACAATAGCACTCAAAGGCAAGGTTATATTGCGTATGCCTTTTGCCTCCGTGGTGGTCAGGCATTTGCCTATAGACACCCGGGGTTCGTGGAGGCATGGGTTGGATTCCCACGGGAAGCATACTTTGTTTAGTTGTTTCCAGTTTGGTTAGGACGTTGCAGACTTGAATCACCTGATTGTATGGTAATAAGGATGATTCCGTGCTTCGGAAGGCTCGTTAAGCCGTTGGTCCCGGCTGCCATCTGGTAGTCGTTAAAGGAACTACGTCAGAGGCCGACAGGCGGTTCCGAAGAACTCTGACACCAGAGTATGTGACTGTGTCACCTACTCTCTTTCTGCCTTATCATTTATCCCACCGTTTATGTGGGGTCGGCACACCATGTAAGCTTTTTCCATTTCGCTCTATCTCCAGTCAACTCGTCCGTTACTCCCTTCCTAAATGACTAAGTGACTGTGTCGCCTACTAAATAATAATAATAGTTAAATCTGTGCTGGCCACTAGTACCGACATATAAATAGTAAAACAAAGAACCTGATTTGTACAGCATCTCCAAGGGTAGATAACGGCGTAGCGCCATGCGTATGCGGGACTTCGACCTCCTAAAAATTAAACATTATTAACCGACAGTTTTTGTGGTTTTTCCTCGTACAGCAGGATTGTGGAACGGACTCCCTGCCGACGTTTTTCCTGTGTGCTATAACTTGGGGTCCTTCAAAAGGCGTGTTTACAGGTATCTTAAGAGTCGGCAACGCATCAGCACCTCCTCTAGTGTTGCAGATGTCCATGGGCGACGGTGACCACTTCCCATCAGGTGGATCGTCTGCTCGTTTGCCGTCAAATATACATAAAAAAGATAGATAACAGATAGCAAAGTATCGTTAATGCGAATGTGCGTTCAAATTTGCGATTGAATATATAACAACACATTTTAGATCTTATTTCAATGTATTTTTAATTAAATAAATCCTATCTCGTCTGTGATTTTGGCAGGGGTGAGCAGCGCGCAGTGCTTGCGCATTTGGGGGGTTGACGTATCTTCCATATTGTTTAAGCTAATATAGGCCTAGCGCTTAATTGAGTGTGTTACTGAGGGATGGGGCACGGCACGGGAGGGTGTGTTTATAGGGCGTATAGCGACAGTTCGCACACCACGTAATGTTTAATATAATTGTAAGCTGGTGCCGCGGGTGCCGCGCGAACGAAAAACGTCGCTACTGCTCAAGCCATTAAGCTGCGCAGAAATATAGGCGATTAGGAGAAAAGATGAAAAGTCTCAATTATTTCTTATTTATATTTTATAAAAAAAAAAATAAGCAAGGGAAAACCCCCGAGATGTCAATATGAATATTGTCATGTAAGAATTATTGTTTTAGACGTAAAAAATTTAAATTTCATATGTATCTGTTTAAAATTCCAACAAGGGGGCGATCTTGTTTAAGGATCGACCTAAATTATACAAATAGTACAGTCAATGAAGGCAAAAATCAGCCACAACCTCCGATTTCGTTGAACCTCCATAGATTTGGATAAAAATTTAGGATTGAGTATGTTTTACCCTCTATTTCAAAAGTGACATATGCTCGTCATGCGCTTTTTGCATTTTAGGGGTGAAATTCACCCCTATGGTTAAAAATGGGAAAAATGCAGATTTAACCATTCTGACTTAAGTAATTGTGTTTAATTAGATAAAATAAATGTTTTTTAATATTTATATGCATGATTTTAATTAATTTTTCAACCCTTTTAGCAACCACCCCTTAAACCTAGCTCTACAGGTGTACAAAAACAATACTTCTTTTTACAATCCTATTGTAAGGATGGCCCGTCAGTGTAACGAGATTGCAAAAAGCAACCCTGAATTTGATATTTTCGACCCTAAGATTCAATGTTATAAAAAAATAATCAGGGATATTCTGTATATTAATAATAATACTAATAATACTAAATAATGTTTAACACCTAGATATAAGAAGATGTTATATTTCAAAATTGATCTATATTTATTTTATTTTGTTTTACTTTTGTCTACCTATGCCTATATGTCGTCCGATACTTCTTAAGTGATTTTGTTTTAGCCACACATGTTTTGGATGGCAACTAGATTCACAATCTTGTGTATTTTTTTTGTATATTCTTGTATGTGTTGTTATCTGTTTTGTGTGTTAATAAAATAAATAAAAAAAAAAAAAAAAAAACGAAAATATTTTTTTGTATTTCTGAGTTCTAAAATCGCATATTAATATTACACAAAGAGTTTGTTTATATGATATAATCGTTGATCGTGAAACTTCATCCCTTAAAAACTACCCCCATAGTGCAGAGTCAGTGTAAAAATTGGTTTCAAAAACTTTAACCTATTAAATAGTACATTACTGAAGTGAAATCTTTTTTACAAAGAATTAAAATATTTATTTATTAGTTGCATAATTTTTCACCCTTAAAAACTACCCCTTATCATAATAATAAAGGAATATTTTTTTATCAGCTTTAATTAGAATCGTTTTTAATAGATAAGATAAATCTATACTATAATATTGTAAAGCTTAAGAGTTTGTTTGAACGCGCTAATCTCAGGAACTAGTGGTTCAAATTGGAAAATTCTTATTGTGTTGGATAGTCAATTTATTGAGGAAGGCTTTAAGCTATAAAACATCACGCTGCGAGTAATAGGAGCGAAGTATCAATAAAAAATGTTTTAAAAATGGGGGAAAATTATTCATCTATACTAACTCATCACAATAACAGAAATTGCCTCGGACGAAGTCGCGGGCAACAGCTAGCTTTTATTAATTTATTTCAAACTTTTCTTTCACTTTCTCTATCTTCAAAACACATATACAAATATATAAATAAATGTAGTTTTCCTATAATTTAAGCATATCAAATCTCTTCTCCAATTTTTTTTTCCAAATAAATATAATTTGTTTTTTTACCATAACTCCGTTAATTTTTAAGATATCAGGTTCATCCAAACACTATTTGAAAGGTAATTTTAAGATCTATAAGATCATCTAAATTAAAAAAAATTAAAGCCCTATTTTTTAAAAGATAAAGGGTTAAAGCGTAACGGTTACATGGTTCTCGCAGTAAAAGTTAGGCTTTGAACATCTCTATCTCGGTTATTTTACATCCTATAAAAATAAAAAAGAAAACAAAGTCTTTCCATAAAAACAACTCAAATTTCGTTCCATATTATTTTTTACGAATATCCAATATTTTTGAAGTTATTTTCAAAAGAAAATAAATTTACGAAAATTTGAAAAATTTAGATTTTATTAAATCATACTTTTTTTTCTAAAATAAGCACTCTAAATCGGGAAAAATTTTGAGGTCATCACTTATGCTAAAAAGCAGAAGGTCCTTTAGGGATATTCATAAATTTGAATTTTTGTTAAAATGGTGGTTTTGTTTTCGTTTTTTCCAAATAAAATTGAAAGTGTCATCTTATTTTTATCATAACTTGCTCAATTGTGATGCTATTAACTTTTTACAGTGCTCATTAGAAAGGTATTTTTGGATACTTTAAAAAGTGTCCTGAAAGTATATGGCATAAAATTTCCCAGTTTCCCGTTATTTAAGTTTGAATACTAAGATTGAAGTACTCGCCGAAAAAAATATACATAAAATTACCTATAGCTCAATTTGAATGAATATTAGAAGTTTTTTCAAAATAGGGATTTGTTTGTTTTTTATTAGCTTCAATTTTATTAATTACACATTTTTTGTCAAAACTCTCAGTTTTTGAGTTATTTATGAAAAACCGCTTTAAAACATGTATTTTTATGACGAAAAATTACAATCTTTGATCTTGAATAACTCAGAAAGTATTGATTTATTCCAAAAACTTTATATAACAATTTTTGCTTAGAATTTATCTCTTAATCGATTCCTGGGGTAATTTTTATTAAAAGAATTTTCACCCCTGAGAAGGGGTGGCATCCATCCCCAGGGCAATAGCGCAAGTTGGCACTATGTCACTTTTGTTTCTTAAGGTATCCCCCACCTCCTCACTAATTTTCATGAAAATCGATGGAGATTCAACGAAAACAGAGGTGAAAACCTTCATTGACTGCACTAAAATACTTTTGTGATTATTTAATAGTGATTTGAAAACACGTCAATTTTCACAATTTCGTGCAGTACCGTATTAGGTTATCGCAGTCACAATCACTAGTCACAAGTGATTTACTTAACGTGATTAATTATAAGCGATATTTTGGCAAACATTCTAGCTGTCATTATTAATATGCGAATTACGGGTTACTCACGACCAAAGTTAGCTATAAGTTGACAGACTTTATACGTAATTCGCATAATGATAATCTTAGTATCTTGCGTTAGTTTTGATAAAGATATTGCAACTGGGTTGTAAGAAAAAGCTCCAATTAGTACCTACGCTAGTATCTTTTACTTACCTGCATATGGCGTATCCATTTTTCTAGCAGTTCTCTCCGGAACTCGTCAGTGAATGGGGTTATATAGCCCACAGCACCTGAAATAGTTACACATGTATGCATAGGACCAAATAACTCATCATTATTTCGAGTAGGTGTCACGGTCAATCGACCATGCACACCCTGGTGTCAGAGTTCTTCGGAACCGCCTCTCAGCCTCTGACGTAGTTCCTTTAACGACTACCAGATGGCAGCCGGGACCACCGGCTTAACGTGCCTTCCGAAGCACGGAATCATCTTTATTATCAGACAATCAGGTGATTTAAGCCTGCAATGTCCTAACCAAACTGGAAGCCACTACACAACGTATGCTGGAATCGAACCCACGACCCCCGTCTCAACAGGCAAACGCCTTAACCAGTGGACCACGGAGGTTATTGGCCACCAAATAACTATATTAGGGGAACGGTAAAAGCACGGGTAAAAGTGTATAACAGAAAAATTAAGAAGTAACAAATTAGGCTGGTATGGACATGTCAAGAGAAGAGAGGAAAGCCATATAACCAGGCAGGTTCTGAAAATGCATGTCAAAGGACAGCGAAACAGAGGGAGACCGAAGAAACGTTGGATGGAATGAGAAAGGAGGATATGAGTAGGAAGGGAGTGACGGACGAGTTGACTGGAGATAGAGCAAAATGGAAAAAGCGAGTTATTCCGGTCTGATCCACCAAATGGATCCACTTTTCCTTATTATTATTACTTTTGTCCGGTTTGATCCACTATAAAATTGATTAGTCCGGTCTGATCCCCTACCTGTAAGTAAGTTTAAATAACCCCTACCTGTACGTAAGTTCAGATATTTGTTACTGACAGTACTAAAAATATGCTTGGGGATCCGACCGGAATACAATATTTAATTAAGATTCTGAGCCCCTGCGCGGTGGATCAGAACGGAATAGAAATTAATAAAAATAAAACGGAGCTACTAGGGTATCAGATTTTGGGGATCGGACCGGAATAAATCGAAAAAGCTTACATGCAGTGCCGACCCCCTCTATGCTATTAAGTATACCTAGTTGTTATCAATATCATCACCAGGGATTTTATTTACCCGAATAGAGAGAGCGTTTTGAACACTGTATTTTATTTCTGTTTCAAAAGTAAATCAGAAAGAAAATGAAACACTTTCAATTTGTTTTCAAAAATACCGGTTCATAAGTGTTAATAACTGTTACAGTCAATAAGGTTTACATTGGCATAACTATGCGACAGCTCACGCACACTTGCCTGGGAAATACCTGTATGGATACGAACTGTGTAAACACGTACATAGAAAAATGCACGAAAAATGTAAATACAGTTTTCTAACAGGTTGGTTACAGAAAGATTATATCTGTTACACTTTTATAAGTATTAAGAGCAAAATAGGTTTAAAACACCCAAATAAGTGTAACAGGAATAATTATGTAATAGATTTAATGTAAAAAATGCAATTACCCGATAATATGTCCAATTATTAATCTCAGAGTTTGCGCTGCTATTCAGTCAACTCAGGAATTGGGATACTACTTACTTACTTAGCTTAGCGAATGGGGTAAAAGCAAGCAGCTCAAGAGGCCGGGCGCGCGTATGATGTTATGCTAGAAACTACCAGAAAAGCAGTTGAGATTGACACCCCTGACCATAAAAGATACTTAAAGTAAACAATTTTGACAAGAAGAATAAATACTTAAATATATTTACGGACAAATCACACAGATTGAGCTAGTCCCAAAGTAAGTTCGATACTTGTGTTATAGGATACTAACTCAACGATACTATATTTTATGACAAATACATATATAGATAAACATCTAAGACCCAGGCCAATCTGAAAAAGATCATTTTCCATCTTGACCTGACCGGGAATCAAACCCGGGCAGTCGTGTCGCAGGCTGGCGTGTTAATCAGTGCGTCACGGAGCTTGTCTTTATTATAATAGAATAATAATTAATTTAAAAACATACAAGCGCTCAATAAGATATCTCCAATCAGATTAACGATGTCAACGTCCAAATCTTTGATAGTTTTGATCCAACGCACTCTTTCGCTTGACAATCCATTCAGTAACCTGTAAAATATCATCATCATCATCATCATCATCATCAGGTCCTTTTTAGTCTCCACTACAGGAGCATGACCCTCTCTGTACTACTAGAGCCATATTAGTCCAGAGCAGCCAGAGGACTTGGCCTACACTCTCCACGCTGGCCAGACGGGTTGGAGAGGCTTGTATTTACTTAAGTCGCCTTCTACGACATCCACGGGAAGATTGGAGTGGTACTATTCTACTCTGCCGGATACCACTCGGCTATATACGGAAAATATACTCTTATTAAATTAGGAAATAAAATGTTAAAAATTTCAAGCGGGCGGGACTTGAACCTGCGACCAAGTCTATGTACGACTTAATAAGAGTATATCAAAATGCAAAATATAAACACTTAAAAATAGTTTTCAATATAGTTTTCAAAAAGCCGATTTTAGATTAGGGTTTGCAGAAAGTGGTGTAGTCGATGCATGTATGAAAAATATCAAAGTTATTTTATTTGAAAACCTCATGGTTGATACTAAAATGTTTTTTATTTTTACAATACGTATCAATTTTTGAAGATAATCCTAGTATACCGAGAAGTCTAATAAAAATGTGCAGTAAAGCGAACCTTTTTCTTAATCTTTAATACTAGACATTGACCTAAAGTTAGTCCTGAATTTATGTCATTATAGTCTGGACGATATATTTTTTCTTTTCACATTCGAGCACCTTAACATCAATGGACTAACAGACAGACCCACAAAGACCATAGATTCTTACAAAGGACTGTAATAAAGGCTTGCATAGTCAACGAACCCGTTAAAACGATCCATCCTTACCATGCACTAATTGATCTCATCTTTCATTCCTTGGTTTTTCTTCCGCCTTTAAAATTCATCAGTTGAGTAGTTTTTCAGCTAATGGACTGTCACAGCCAGATAAGCCCACGAGTATCATAATGATTGTTACAAAGGACTTTTTTTTCTCTTTTTTTATAATATAGAACGGCAAACGAGCAAGCAACATCTGAATGGTAAGTGATCACCGCTGCCCATGGACAATTGCAACACTAGGGGCCTTCAAAGAACTGAGGGAAGGGCATGGGGGCGAAGCATAGAAGCGGTAAAGCTTCTGTTCAAACGTCGATTTTCTGTGAGTGTCCACGGACGAGTCGGTCTATTCATGCTACTAGCTATGCTACTAAATTTATAATAGTTATGATAGCGTGGCTCTACCGCGACTAAAAAAGTGAAAGACTCAAAAAGTCTTGCTAAATCAACAAACCTGTTAGCTCGATCCATTCTTGCCAGACACTGATTAATTTCCTCTTCCATTCTGGCTTTCTCTTCCTCCTTTTCGTTCAAATACGCGTTGAGCTTGGCGATGCCCTCCAACAACGCTTGCATTTTAGCCCTTGCGTTAGACAACATTGCTAAAATGTAATAAAATATGTGAAGAATATTAAGCGGAACATTTAGCGCGCAGTAGGTAACACAGGTAGATAAAAGGTAAAATTAATAATGATAATAATAAATATAAATATATACGGACAAATCACACAGATTGAGCTAGCCCTAAAGTAAGTTCGAGACTTGTGTTATGGGATACTAACTCAACGATACTATATTCTGTAACAAATACATATATAGATACACATCCAAGACCCAGGCCAATCTGAAAAAGATCATTTTCCATCTTGACCTGGCCGGGGATCGAACCCGGTCACTCCATGTCGCAGGTTGGCGTGTAGACCGCTGCGCCACGGAGCTAGTCAAATTCAAACGTTTATGCTTGTTTAATAACGCTATATGCGTTATTAAACAAGCATAAACGTATATATATATATATAAATCTATACACCAACCTGCACACTAGTGTGTGAAATAAAAAAGGCAATGGCAAGCCACTTAACAATTCCCTGCCAAAAATAGTTAGGTATAGAAACGTGTATGCGTTTTTTTCCACAAAATGACACCGACAAGAGTGTATAATTATTCAGTCTTAGTCCGCGAGGCCTAAGCTGAGCTTTGCATTTGTGTGAGTGTAATCATAATCATAATCATAATCATTTATTTGCCAAAAATACAGTAAATGCAGGTCTTAAAATTAAAGTATAGGTACAATGTATTAACCTGAAATCAGGCATGCAAATAATAAGATAGTTACAAGAAGGGTTAGTGAAACATTTTAATTCATAATTTAAGTTAAAACGATGTAACACATAATACGTCAAAATAATAATGGTCAAACGATGATTTACTAATATATATATTTTAGTTTACTGAGTCTTACAGAAATGTATATATTCATTTACAGAATAAAAACAGTGTTCAAATAACCATCCTGTCAATTTAGTTTTAAAAGCTGTACCTTTTAATAATTTGATGTCATTAGGCAGCACATTGTAAAGCGTTATACACATATTATACACGTTTCTTTTGTAAATATCTTTGTGGCACATGGGCTGGTACAGTTTATTCATTATAATATTTCTAGTTTTTCTTGAATTTACCTCACTTCGTTTTTGCCAATACTCTGTGTAAGTATTTACAAACACACAGATATCTCTTATGTAAACACAAGGCAGTGGCAGAATATTTAATTTCTTAAAAAGCGGTTTGCAGCTGTCATCTATCCAGGCGTTACATATTGCCCGAATACACTTTTTCTGTACTTTGAATGCCCTGTCTATATCAACTGAATTTCCCCAAATTATAAGTCCGTAACTAAGAACAGATCCGACGTAACCATGGTATGCCATTACCGAGGCTTCTGTAGATACAGTCTGTCTTAGTCGTTTCAGTGCAAAGACAAAACGGTTTAATTTATTACAGACTTGTTCGATGTGTGCCTTCCAATTCAAATGGCTATCTACTGTTATACCTAAGAATTTGATTTCGTCAACTTTTTCAATGGTTTGGTTATAATAAGTTATTTTTAGGGGGTCTTGGTTAGAATTGTAGGACGAGAATTGCATGAATTTGGTTTTATCTGCATTTAACCGTAAGCTGTTAACATCCATCCATTCGATTACATTATAAAGCGCTTTATTTATATTACTTTTGTATGTTTCATTATCCTCACATTTAACAATTATTGTTATATCATCCGCAAATAACACACATTTTTGTGAGGTAGAATTAGGGAGGTCATTAATAAAAAGTAAAAATAATAAGGGTCCCAGAATACTTCCTTGGGGAACACCTTTGTTACAGATTTTATATTCAGATCTGTATGACTGTTTAGTGGGAATATTACCAGATTGATCAAATCTTACTATTTCTGTGCATTGTGGTCTGTCTTTCAAATAGTTTTCGATCCAATCAAATGCTTTACCCCTTATACCATTATAATCAAGTTTATATAATAACTTGACATGATCAACAAGGTCAAAAGCCTTGCTCATGTCAAGATACGTGGACATAACAGGAACAGAAGTTTTATTATTAATACTTCCTGGAATATATTTTATGAATTCAAAACATGCCAGTGTAGTTGAACTTCCTTTACGAAAACCATATTGACTAGAGTGCAACACGTTATATTTATCTAGAAATTCTATAAGTCTCTTATAAAGTGGTTTTTCGAAAACTTTTGATAAAATGGAAGGTAAAGTAATGGGTCTAAAGTTATTAATGTCTTCTTTATTACCCTTTTTAAACAGGGGTTTAACAATACACATTTTAAGTTGATCAGGAAATATGCCCTGACTAAATGAAAGATTTATTAAGAAAGCAAGCACTCGACTTATATATGGAGCACTCAATTTAAGAATTTCATGACAATGCCATCATAGCCGCTACACTTACTATTTTTTAAAGATAAAATTATTTTCTGGATTTCAGCGTCATCAACCGGTTTTTAAGAATATTGTTTTTGGATTTTTATTAGTCAAATAAGTTTTGTATGTCACATTATGTTTATTATTAAATTGCTCATTGTTCCTTAGATCTAAAAAATAATTGTTAAATGTATTACATATGTCATGTACGTAGGTAGTGTAGGTATGATGTCGGCCTAAGGCGCGGCACGGCCCTTGCAGGGCATAAACTGGTTTATACTGCTTTTCGGCAATCGGCCTGATGCACGGTACGTCCTTCGCGCGACGTAACTCTGCCGCGCATCTTCCTAACTTCACCTGTTGTACCTACTGGTAGCAACGTAACGTGTTTATTTTTACTATTAGTGAAATGACTATAGTAGTAAATATATGTAAGTAAACTAAAAATACGAAAACCAAGCCAAGTAAAGAAATAGCCAAGTAAAGGAAATTTAGTTCAATTTAAATTGTTATTTTAAAGACTCGAACGATAAAGACATGTCAAGTTTTACTACGTCAGCCCAATTGGTAGTAACATAGACCAGAATTCCGTTGTCCACCGTCAAACGAGTTTTGTTGGAAGGTAAAGTCTTTTGAAAGTCGGAAGAAAATTTAAATCTCCGTAAAAGCCCAGATGTAAAAATAAAGACAAAGGAAATAATGAAGATGCAATGATGAATAATTATGGTAGAAGAATTGTTGTAATTATTTTTTAATTATAAAATAATAAAAAATATTTTTTAAACTTTTTGTCTGATTCTACTTGGTGTCTCAGAAATGCAAAGCATTAGGCCTCTCAGACTTTTACACCGATGTACTTATGCAGAAATCAAAATTTTGCATGGCGCGAAAATATCCGTCTGCTATTGGCTTATACGTTCGCGCCATGTCTGTAGTTCGTTACAGCGCCGCGACATATGTGTTACTTGAGCGAGACAGTACGAGTCCTGTTGTTTTAGATTTCAAATCTTATGTTATAGCACAGAATAAGTAATAGTAATTGTAGTAACTTCTTCTTCTTATCGTGCCTCAAAACATCTATAAATTTATTAAATTTTGTGTCTCCAGTAGATTGCAACAGCCACGCCACTCGCTGAGGCAGAGTTGAGGACGTAGTAGTCGTCATTGTAGTAAATAAAAGTTTGTTATTACACTGATATTACACTCAGTTATTACACTGATTGAAAAAAAATAAAATAAAGATAAAAAAAGCCTGCAAACAAGGTTTCTGAAAATGATCAATTTTGTTTATTGTTTACAGCAGAAGTTACCATTTTTGTTTATATGTTAAAAAATAGATCTATAGGTTCGATTAGATACATCGTAGATCGACATCTTCTTTTTTAAAAACTCTTCCTTAGCTAGGCCTTTTTACCCAAACCTACTTTAGGTATAATTAAAGTATTAACCATTTCGTCAAAACCTTGCTTGCTTGCTTTTTGTCTGTGAAAGCTGCTATCACTGGTGTCAGATTTTTCAGGCTACCCAAAGGTATCTGACAAAGCTTAACGACCGCCACAGCCGGGAACAACGGCTTAACATGCTTTCAGAGCACGAAGGGGCTCTAGAAAATTTGGTGCCAAAACCTAAATACCTTCGACAATTGCGAGATCCTTGGAGGCTTTTTCGAGAGCTTCCTTCTTCGGCAAGACCGCCTTATTCACATGGTAGAATTTGAACATCGCATGCACCCACATGCACAGAGACATGCAAGCCTTAGATACCTGCGGAGAAAATTACTTAATTCTCAAACGGAAACCAACCACTGGATCAAGCTGCTGCAACTGAAGATACTTGCGACTGAACGCCTCTTTAATTTTAATCGAGAAGACGGCTTCAAGCTGTCTGGTACATGGAATTTAGAGATTGAGTTGTGCAAAAGGTGAAGAACGCGTCAGAGAACAGTTCCTGAAGGGACACCAGTGTTGTGGGTAAAACTTGTGCAATAAAAGACTAAGAAAGACAGTAGACCGATACGATTTTCCTTAGCAGTTCCAACATCCGCCTCAGCTTTAGCCCTTGATATTTTTCTTTTCAACGTGTATTTAAAACGAAATGATGGAATAATTAATTTCATTAATACGACGGATCCCATATATACGACAGCGGAGCCATATTAATAGTGTCCCGTTTTTACCCCTGGAGACAATTACCACAAATATACTGGTTTCATCATAGACGACGCAGCAAGGCGGACAACCACCAGCCATCTGAGTAAATTTTACTACATCCGCACTATCACAGTTTAAATTATTGTATATTTTAGTTATTCCATACATTGTTCATAAAAATAGGCATGTAACACCAAATTATACCGATTTTACAATAGAATAAATTAATAAAAATTAACATAATAAAAAGAAAATAATACAACAGTCCAGGTGGTAGGTACGGATTTTTTTTTTTAAATATAATTTTTTATTGAAAACTTGGTACACATACATTGTTTCAAAAAGTTTTTCTATCATGATATTCACTTATTTATTGTTATAAATAAATTGGCATTCAAAAATTGTATCTTGGTAAATCTAGAATAGTTCAAAATAATGCTAAAATCTTTACAAATTTTATTATATTAAATTTATATCGGGTGGAACGGTGGTAAAATTTTGCGGCAAGTATGTATAAGCTAAAAAGTAGAATAAATGGGTATCTTTTGGATAGGCATGTAACATCCTCGTCTTCATTGTCACTTACCATCAGGTGAGATGGGAGACAAATGCCTAATTCATTACTGAATAAAAAAAAAGTATCAGGTTGGATATTTATTACTTCTTCACGAAAGCTCCTGGACCGTTTTGATGAAATTATAATATCGCGTGATAGAGGTTATTAAAGCATAAATACCTTTAAAATCTTGGCAGGGTCATAGTCTGGGTTAGCGATGAATTTCTTGAGGTTTTTGATCATGTTCTCGGTAATGGATTCCTTATCAAACTTCATCAGTGACTCGAGGAAGGCCGACGGGTCCGATAGCATGGCAGAGCCTGGCTTCCAGTAGTTCAGGACCTTCTCGCCGAAGCTCGCACCTTGTTCCTGTAAAATTATATAAATAAATAAATATAAAGCGCGTAGAACCGATGGCCGATGGGGCAGAAGGGTTCTCGAATGGCAACCACGTATCGGCAAGCGCATCGTCGGACATCCACCAACCAGATGGTCGGATGACCTGACAAAGGTCGCAGGAAGACGCTGGATGTAAGCCGCTTCCAATCGGTCATATTGGAAATCCTTGGGGGGAGGCCTATGTCCGGCAGTGGATTTCTTGCGGCTGATATGATAGGGACATATCTCACAAATTGAGCTAGCCCCACAGTAAGTTGTGAACTTGTGTCATAGGATACTAACTCAACGATACTGTATTTTACAATAGAAACTTATATTGATAAACATCCAAGACCCAGGTCAATATGAAAAAGATTGTTTTCCATCATGATCTGACCGGGGTTCGAACTCGGGCACCCTCGTGTCGCAGGCTGGCATTTTAACTGCGCCACGGAGCTTGCCATTTTGATATCATATCAACATAGAATATAGCTGTAGAATCTTAGCCCTCATATGTCTCCCGCATAACATCTCAGGGAGAGAGGTCACCTGAAAATCAGCGCTACCTAAGCCTGCCTGGTAGCACAAACTGAGGCATTCCTTTTACAACATTAAATTAGGTTCTTATGCTGTAAAATCTTCTATAATTTTACAAATTGTGAATGATGTGTACCTAAAATATGGTATCAGCTTTTGTAGAGACAGGCTCTTAACTAGTCATCTCACTTTAATGGGCTTGATGTCAGAGACCAAACAAAGAGACTCGATGAACAGCACCACACTAGCAAGAGGCTTCTTCTTAGCCTTTACTTCTACAACATCGTTACAGTTCAGCTATTGTAGAGACAGGCTCTCAACAAGTCATCTCACCTTGATGGGCTTGATGTCAAAGACCACACAAAGAGACTCGATGACCGGCACCAGACTAGCAAAAGGCTTCTTCTTAGCCTTCACTTCTACAACATCGTTACGGTTTAGCTATTGTAGAGACAGGCTCTTAACAAGTCATCTCACCTTGATGGGCTTGATGTCAAAGACCACACAAAGCGACTCGATGACCAGCACCACACCAGCAGGAGGCTTCTTCATAGCCTTAACCTCAACAACATCGTTACGATTCAGCTCTTGTAAGGCTTTCTCGGCGGCTCGCAGCGCAGGCATTGCCTCATCTGAAACAAGTTTTTTTTTTGCAAGTTTTTATTATAAACGAACCACACTGTAAAGAGCTTTACAAGACAAACCAAATGAACCCAAACACGATTGGTGTACCTTGTGTAGTTTAAGAATTCCTATGGCCACCTTCCGACTTCATCTACAAACAAGCGCAGCGATTCCATTATATTGTATTATCATCAGATTTGCATGCAAGATTTTAGCTCAATCGGAGCCGGGTGGCGGATCAAATTAACATGCAAGATTTGATTAGGTACAGACACATTGGGACAGGTGAAACTAAATAAAAGCTTGTAAAATACCATCCATATACACGTATATTTGTCCTGTGTAAATTTTCGGTCGCCAATATTGCCGTCCGAATCTTTAAGCTGCCCTGAAGCATCTTATAGCTTATCAACTGCCGGCTTCTTACTGCTGAAATGATGATGATGATGACTAAACCCAAAGGACACCTTTTAGGTCTCAAAGATTCAGAGTACGTCTACCCCGTTTGTTTTTAGAGTAGATGTCACGGCCAATCGACCATGCACACCCTGGTGTCAGAGTTCTTCGGAACCGCCTCTCGGCCTTTGACGTGGTTCCTTTAACGACTACCAGATGGTAGCCGGGACCAAGAAGGACTTAAAGTGCCTTCCAAAGCAGGAATCATCTTTATTATCACACAATCAGATGATTCAAGCCTGGAATGTCCTAACCAAACTGGAAGCAACTAAACAAAGTATGGAATAACCCACGACCCGCGAGTCTACGCACAAGTAGATTGTATACATCAGTATACAATCTACCCCGTAAGTGGCAAAGATGTGATTAGTACTGCATGTAGTTTACCCAAATCTCGCTGCGCGTCCTCCGCCATCGCAGAAGTCTCGGCCGCCATCTTCTCAGCAACCGCTGCTTCTTTCTCCACATGGACTTTAGCTTCCTCTGCAATTGCCTGCAACAAATCCGCATTTTTATCTATAATATCAAAATAAATAACAGTTACTACAAGAGCCAGAATGATAACGAAAACACCGTAGCCCAAGCAGCATCTGACCGGTCGATGCAACAGTACCGTCGAATGAAGCGATGTATGCAGGGATTACATCCATCTTCATCTCATCATCTAAGTGACAGCCTCCGTGGTCCAGTGGTTAAGGCGTTTGCCTGTTGACCCGGGGGTCGTGGGTTCGATTCCCACCGGAAGCATACTTTGTTTAGTTGTTTCCAGTTTGGTTAGGACATTGTAGGCTTGAATCACCTGATTGTCTGATAATAAAGATGATTCCGGGCTTCGGAAGGCACGTTAAGCCGGTGGTCCCGGCTGCCATCCGGTAGTCGTTAAAGGAACTACGTCAGAGGCCAAGAGGCGGTTCCGAAGAACTCTGACACCAGGGTGTGCATGGTCGAGTGACCGTGACACCTACTCGAAATGATGATGATTATCTAAGTCGCAAGAAGGTTGTTCTTCTACGATTGTCGTTGTTTGTGATGCGATCTCGCAGAGAAACACTGAGCATACTATACCTTCTTCTCCGACATGTATTTTAGGGTTTTCAAGGTAAGAGGAAATTATTTGTGTGAAACTGTCTGGCTTGCCCACCATTACCGATTTAAATTCTGACCATGCCAATATTTAGTCGAGAATGAATCACCATATATAAAAAAAAAAAAAATGTCAGTCTGTAGTTTAAAAGTAGCATTTTATAGTGTTTACATGTTTTAAGTGGCCATGCCAGAGCGCACGCTTGCTAGCATGACCACCTCGGCATCTCAAACACTATAACACCTAGTGACGATCTGTTTTCTCCCAGATTTCATTGAAAATTAGTCGAAATCATTGGCGGAGTCTTAGACCCTCAAAGGCCTCTTTGAATTTTTATATTGTTCGCCTCGTCCATTAGATGGCATAGTTACCCCTTACAATGTCTACAGCTCACCGTATCAATAGCTATCTGATCGATGACCTTCCTCGTCTCATCAGCAGCCTTCTCCATCAGCGGTTTCAGATCGGCCAGTTCAATTTGAAGTTGTTTCACTTCCACTTCGGTCTGATTCAGTTTGTTTAAACCTGAAGTAAGCAATGATTTTATGAAATGGATATCCTTCCATTATCCATTTATATATATTGGACATTACATATAAGTTGAGCTACAGATTACTTTAAACCAAGAAAACCCGGACAAATCCTCTGTCTGCTCTGGCCAAGTATAGCTCCAGTAGTACAGAGGGTCATGCTCCTGCAGTGGAGACTAAAATACCTAATGATGATGAATAAAACCAGCCTCTGATTTTATATTATTATATATAATAATTCAAAAAACCATTATACGTAGCCTTCGTTGACTATTTTAAAGCTTTCGATAGTTTAAAACATTCATCAATGCTTACCTCTCTTATGAATCAAAACATCAACAACACTTAAGTACAACTGCTTCAAAACATTTATTATAATAGTACAGCATCTATTCAGACCACAAAACCGGGACCTGCATTCAGTGTGGAGCGAGGTGTTAAACAGGGTGACCCGCTGTCTCCCCAGCTATTTACAAGCTGTCTTGAGGAGGTGTTTAATACACTGGCAGTTCCGTGGGAAAACATGGGCATTGTCGTCAGCGGACAAAGATTAACAAACCTCCGCTATGCTGATGACATTGTCTTGTTCTCCCAATCAGCACGAGAGTTAGAAAAAATGCTCAACGATTTGAGCGCAGCAAGCCTAGAGGTTGGACTCGCGATGAATCAGTCAAAGACTAAAGTTATGACAAATAGCACAGAATATACGACCGTGGTGGATGGGCAGGCATTGCAGTATGTCGAGGAGTATTTCTACTTGGGCCAGATCTTCTGGTCCATGAAGAGCTTCTGGTCCATGAAGGAGTTGATGAAGGGTAATCTCCCTCTATCTCTCAAACGGAAGCTCCTTGACATGTGTATTCTGCCCATCTTGACCTATGGTGCACAGACATGGTCTTTTACTGAAACTCAAAAGTCCAGACTCAAGGTTTGCCAACGAGCAATGGAGCGCAGCGTGCTAGGATGGCGACTTATAGACAAGGTTAGGAACACCAAGCTGCGCTCCCTGACACGAATTACGGATGTAGGTACTAGAACTGCCAAGTTGAAATGCTGGGCAGGACATGTTTGTCGCATGCGGCCAGAAAGGTGGGCAAAGCTTGCCACTTTCTGGGTATCGGACGGCTGCCGTGGCAGAGGCAGACCAAGAAGGAGATGGAGGGACGACCTCGATAAATTTCAAAATGGATGGCCAGAAGTAGCGAAGGATAGGAATGACTGGAGAAACCAGGGGGATGCCTTTGCCCAGCAGTGGGACACAACACCAACAGGCTAGAGAAAAAAAAAGTGCTATATATTTATGTGTGCTTCTATGTACATATTCAGCTATCAGTAGTAAAACAGGAGATAATGATTTTCTATGTTTATTTGTTCTTTTGTTATGTAAGAATTGAAGAATACATAATCCACATAAATGAACATTTCCCAAATGTTCATTTATGTGGATTTTTCTTTCTTAAATAAAAATTACACAGGTTGAGCTGGCCCCATAGTAAGCTCTGAACTTGTATCGTAGGATACTAAATAAACGACACTTTTTTTTTATTGAAGATATTTTTATAGACGTAAACATCCAAGATCAGGGCCACTCTGAGAAAGATCGTGTTCCATCCATCATGGCCAGCCAGCGCATTTGGTAATTAGAAACATGAAAATACATTGCAGCTTTCGTATGATTGACTATTTTAATTTAAGATATATAAAACGTAATGTACTTAGAAGTGACTATTAAAACGTTGTATATATACTAAGTTAGCAAATAGGCCGGCTGTCCAGGTTGGATTTGAACATTTGGGAAATTAAATCGTGTATGCGTAACTAGTTGTCCGAAAATAAAGAAAATTTGAATTTGAATTTGTAACATTTTTTTCACTACATAATTATTTTTGAGTTGAAGTGGGACTGGGCGGGCCACGTTTGCCGAATGCACCCAGATCGCTGGGCTGCTTCAACAACAAAATGGACTCCGGAGGATGGACGTAGAAAACCGGGCAGACCTCGAAAGCGTTGGTGTGATGACATCAAATATTTTGAAGGAAAGTGGTTGGAAGTGGCACAGAATAGAAAGACATGGATACTTATGGGGGAGACCTTTGCCCAGTAGTGGGACAGTATAGGTTAACAAAAAAATATATATATTTTTAATCGTCAGTGAGTAATTTAATACCTGTTTTGAGTGCGTTAGACTCTTTCAAAATGGCCGCTCGTTTCTTCTGAAACATGTCTCTGTAGGCGTGCAACATCTCCATGTAGGACATCGGCGTGACGTAGTTCAGGCGATTCAGCTGCTGCAGGAAAAGCTGGCTGGCCTCCACTACTGTTTGATGGACGTAGCAGCAAACAGACTGTAGAGGTAACGGAACCATTATCTTTTATGCCTGGCTACGGACAAATCACACAGATTGAGCTAGCCCCAAAGTAAGTTCGAGACTTGTGTTATGGGATACTAACTCAACGGTACTATCCTTACTAATATTATAAATGCGAAAGTGAGTTTGTTTGTTTGTTTGTTTATTTGTTTGTTTGTTTGTTTGTTACGCTTTCACGCCGTAACTACTGAACCGATCATCATGAAATTTTGCATACAAGTTCTCTGGAGTACGGAGAAGGACATAGGTTACCTTTTATCTCGGGAAAAAGTACTATTCCCGAGGGATCGACATTGACGCGGGCGGAGCCGCGGGCGAAAGCTAGTATTTTATAACAAATACATATATAGATAAACATCCAAGACCCAGGTCAATCTGAAAAAGATCATTTTCCATCTTGACCTGACCGCTGCGCCACGGAGCAAGCCATCTACATAATTACATCGATGTACTTGCGCAGAAATGAAATTTTAGCACGGCGCGCAATTATCCGTTCGCTATTGGCTGATGCGTTGGCGCCATGTATGGAGTTCGTTGCAGCGCCGCGCCGTATGAGTAATATGAGCGAGATAAAATGAGTCCTCCTACAGACTTATTTTAAATCTTATGTACTAGGAATAAGTTTCTTTTTCACATTGATATTTTCATTCGTTTTGAGTGGGCGGTAGGTTATATTATATTCTAGCGCTATTCTGCTTCATCGAACAATGACGAGGCGACTTATAAACGTACGTTTATTTTTAGGGTTCCACACATTCTGTTAAAATCAAATCATCTACATCCCCCGCCCGCCTAGCCTCCTATCACTTCTGCTAGCAGCGAGCGGCTTTGCGTGCTGATAGCCGAGGGCAAGCAGTTCTTCGGCGTCACGCATCCCTAATTTGCCTTGAAAATGGACTCCTAACGAGCCCCGAAACTATAGTCGGCAATCCCGGCACATTAAAATATAATTCTGTAAAAACTTCAAGTCAATTTTTACAGTTAAATACAATACTGATAGAAGGACGGACATCGAAGGCCTAGTAATAGGCTCCTGTCTTTACTCTTTGCGTTTTTCTTCTTTACCATAAAACAAAACATTGTACACCTACCACCATCGACTGTATGACCTCATCAGTGGTGCTCAATTCATACATCTCTCCGAAGAAGTGTGTAGCGACGGATTCCAAAGCGGATTTAGGCCACTCACTAAACCAATCGATAGTGCAGCAGTTCACTAGTGAGGGGAACTGCCGAAGGCGAGCGCGGAATATCTGTCAAAGAAGTTTAATTAAGGATCAACATCAATAAGGATCCCCTGCTTGACAAAGGCCTCTCCTAAGGATTCTTCGTTCCTTGGGATGATATGACTGTACTCACCGCTTGGCAGGCAGGTTGGCGAGCGCAGTTTCTTTGGCTTTTTGTGCTTCCAACAATGCTGCCTATCGGAATTTATCTGATACTTAAACTGGTGATGGATCAGAATTTGTTGGATTTAGGAAGGGAATGAAGGTATTGGGATACTACTCATTCGGATAAAGGGGGGAAAAGCAAGTAGCAGCTTGGGGGGCCGTGCGTGCTTACCCAGGTATGGACCTGTAACTGCCAGCCAAGAAGATGAGGGTGACATCCCTGACTAATGACTAATTAAGGATACATAAATTTATACTATGCTTATATTAATAAGATTTGATTGGTTTCCGCGGGTAGTACTACCTTTCGTAGCCTGAAGGTTCATGCTCATGAGCGACTCGGATGATTTATCTTCGTTTTATAAGATAATCACCATCATCTTAGCTGTATGAAATCCACTGCTGGCCATAGGCCTCCCCCAAAGACAAGATATCTTGTACTAAAAACAAGATGTCTTATACTAAAAACAAACTTACTTCTCCGACGGGGCTCATCACAATCACCACGTGCAAGTTGCTCCTGACTCTCCGCTGGTAGCAGCCGAACAGATTCGCCTTCGTGGCCTGAAGGTTCATCTCCATTACTGCATGTCGGACAGACACGAAGATGCGGTCTAGGTCTTCAGCTTCGTAGATGTTAGGCACGTCGCCGGAGCTGAGAATGTTGTTCAGGTCTTCGAGGAATGACTCCATTTTTATCTGAAAAAATCTTATAGTTATTGTTTAATTTTTGTATAATAGCCGTACGCAAGAGGTTCCGGCTTTAAATTCCGGTAGGTCCGACTCGTACCGTTGAGTTAATTGCTAATCAGGCTCAAGTACGATAATTTTCCTCCTGCTTCAGATAAAACAAAACATAATGAACCCGAATAGCGGATTTTTCACTAGTATGCGAAATGGAAACCACCTCATTCCTGGAAAAGTGTGCATTTCTTTCCACATAATGGCACGCACAAGAGCCTAACTCTTAAATATCGGATTTGTCGGAGAAAATCGGTTGATTTTGACCAGTGACTCATGAATAATAGTAACCTGAGCATCAGAAAACAGGAAGACCACGCCGCGGTTGTCGGCGCCGGCCTTCAGCATGGTCTGCTTGAGGTCGTCTCGCCATTCCGTTTGTCCATAAGCTTTTGTAATCTCTATCTGTATGCATTGGAGTTCCCCCATATGGGCTGCCAAGCGCGAAAGAGACTGGCGACCTGTCACATAAATTATGTCAAGCATTTTAAATTTTTATAGTGGTTGTAAGTAGTAATTAAATAATAGTCAAAAAATAAATGAACTTATTTATTTATTTATTTATTTAAGGAATAACAAACAGTTACAAAATATACAGTTACATAATATGGCTAGTGTAATTTGTATTAACAATTTTGCAACCAACCGCGTTATTCACAGGTTGTGTGAGTACATATTATACAATCATTTACAACTAGAGGGTATAAATGAGATATAAGGAAAACAATTATAAAAGTAGAATTGGGTAGCAAATACTTAGTGAAATAATAGATAAGTATATAACATAAAATTGTAAATTGCAACAATCAGACGTAGAGTTAATATTCAAGTAGGCAACAAAACAGGTAAGTATGTATGAAATACAATGAATAATATAGATAAATAAAATAAAAATAATATATATAATTATAACTAATTTTGAGACCAATTAAATAATCACAGCACGCTCCGAGAGTACTGATAAAAGAAGGCTTTTATATCTATGTATGGAGCATGCAAATATGTCAATTTTTACAACTTTGTCTTATTGATTCCAAACTCGAATTTTCTAAACTCACTAGCCCAGAAAGGGCAGCAGTTTTAAAATGATCTTGGCTGGACACGTCTCTCAAATAATTATGTATAACAGAACTTGGCACGGAATTTTTTATTATTTGTTTCCGTTGATATTTCAATGGACATCCATTGTCTACGCCAAATTAACATTATTACATTTTTTTTACATATATTGGAATTCCCCCCTTATCACACACACTCTCCCTCATACTCTCCCCTCTTTCTCACCTACCCCACCTAACCTCGCTTACCAAAAAAGATGGCGTCGGCCCCCGGTCACGCAAAGGCACCGCGCGCGCGCTTCGTGAAATAAACATTCCTATACATAGGTAATGTGATAACTAATATTGAACATTTACGCGGAGTTAAAAGTGTTAGTGCTTCAGCCCCGAAAATTCTGTGATCGAGCGTGAAGAAGACCAGCGCCCAAGGAACCTGGAACGTACTGCCGTCGTCCCAAGGTAACCCTTTCGAATCCCGCTTCATCATCCATTATGCTCACAACAAGGCTCTTATATACATTTTTTTTTCAAAAAAGAAAAGAAAAAATAGAACATCTCTCGAATCTCTAACATTCACTGAGCCAAGTATTGCGGCAGACTGCAGACTTGATGGCAAAGAGTATTCTCTTTGCATAGAACATAGAAGATATTACGGATTTGTTTTCCAGCCCGCTTCTTCTTCTTATCGTGTCGACGTAAAAGTGATTTTTCTTCCTTCAAAGTTATTGTTTAACCCCCGAATTCTCAAAAAAATCTTAACTAAAGGCGCTTTTCCTGTCATGCGTTTTATCGCCCGCGTGCGGTTCCTGTCCGCGTGCGGGTGATTACACGCTACTGGCCACACGCAGAACAAAGATTGCGTTTGTTGCTGCAGTGCCGTGCGTGTCGCCAATGACTAAAGTCATGCACAAAGACGAACGAAAAATACGACATTTTTATTTGCGATTATATACGTACACCATGCGTGCGACCCGCGTCACAGTAAAAATAACACTGAAAACAGAAGAAAGCCGCCCGCATCCGGTTAGCACGCACGCGCGCTGCGCTTCCGCAGCCAATCCGCGTTCCGCGCGCGTACTTCCCGCATGTTAGGAAAAACATGTATGAAATGGTAGGATGCAACCTGCATGCGGACCAAATCTGCGCGCGGGCGAAAATACGCATGACAGGAAAAGGGCCCTAATCACGACTCGAATTCTCGTGCTATCTTTGTCTTGCTAGGTAATTATCAAGACAGTGACAGAACGAGATTTGAGATCGATTTTAGCTAAGATAATCTTAATATGATTTTTAGTATTCGGGCGTAAGAATGACAACCGTAATCGAAATTTTACCAGAACCGATGGATGTACGGTAAAAGCAGGAGTGCATTGGCCATGGGGTGCCACATGATCACTCCACACAAGAGTCTCTTTAATAAGAAGAAGATGTGCAATGGCTTGGACACCAGAAACTTGAGATATACCGTTGTATATCAGAGGGCGTTATGGATCTTGATGAAGTTTTTACCTGAACCGCCCATTCCAAGCAGGAGTGCATTGGCCATGGGTTGCCGCATGATCACTCCACACAAGAGTCTCTTTAATTAGAAGAAGATGTGCAATGGCTTGGACACCAGAAACTTGAGATATACCGTTGTATATCAGAGGGCGTTATGGATCTTGAAGAAGTTTTTACCTGAACCGCCCATCCTAAGCAGGAGTGCATTGGTCATGGGTTGCCGCATGATCACTCCACACAAGAGTCTCTTTTATTAGAAGAAGATGTGCAATGGCTTGGACACCAGAAACTTGAGATATACCGTTGTATATCAGAGGGCGTTATGGATCTTGATGAAGTTTTTACCTGAACCGCCCATCCCGAGCAGGAGTGCATTGGCCATGGGTTGCCGCATGATTCTGGCTATCTTGCATAGATGAGCTGCCGCGTCCTCGAACAACACCAGCTGGAGAGGCACCGTGGTCGCGAGGTTGTACTCCTCCATGTAATGTGACAGGATTTCGTCCATCTAAAGGTAAATATTGGAGAAGTTGGTTGAATTCAAGCGATCCAATGGTAAGGGTATCGTCCTCAACTGCCTACCCGGTGGTTGCAGGTATGGCATTGGGTATGCGCACCCGGCCTTCTGAGTTGCTATTTGCTTTTTCCCCGTAGTATTCTAATACCTTTTCCCTTTCCAGATCAGACAAATTCCGACTAGCTCCGTGGCGCAGCGGTCAACACGCCTGCCTGCGACACGGAGTGACCGGGTTCGATCCCCGGCCAGGTCAAGATGGAAAATGATCATTTTCAGATTGGCCTGGGTCTTGGATGTTTATCTATATATGTATTTATTATAAAATATAGTATCGTTGAGTTAGTATCCCATAACACAAGTCTTGAACTTACTTTGGGGCTAGCTCAATCTGTGTGATTTGTCCGTATATATTTATATTTATTTATATTTAATTCATATCTTTCCCCAGCTTGAAAATTATTCCGATGGGCAGCAGCGTCGGATGCACAAGAAGCTAAAGAAACTGCGCTCGTCAACCTACCTATCAAGCGCGGTGAGTATGGAAATATCCTCCCATGGTAGAAAGAATCTTTGGGAGAGGAGAGAAGCATTTTTAGGCTGGGGAAGTTTAGAAATTTGTTGGATTTGGGAAGGGAATAAAGGTATTGAGATATTACTCACTCGGATAAATGGGGAGAAGTAAGTAGCTCGGGAGGCAAGGCGCGCGTACCTGATACCATAACTGCAATTACCGGTCAGGCAGTTGGATAGCACCTCTGGCCATCTCAAAATTATTCATTGAAATGTATAAATAAAAACAAATCAAACGTGTATCCATTTTATTTTTTAGATTCTTGCGTAATACATTAAACATGGGGGAGACGGCTTGTTCTTATTTTTCTTACATAAGGGAGGGACGGGGCAAAACTGCCAAAGATCGCCTTACGTAATAAAAGAATGGCACCCAGACGAAACGCCCTTTTTACGTTTTGAGGTGCGAAACCCTAATAAAATGCTCAGATGAGGATGATGACTTAGGTTTAGATAAACTTACTTCTTGTCTGTCGTTGATCTCCACATACTTCCTGTCGTCAGACCCTATGTCCATAAAGTCCCCGTACAGCATCATCCGCCCGCCCACGACATCGTTAGGCGGTCTGCCAAACACTGTACGGACCTTCTTATGTAGTAATCTAAAAAATAGGCCGGATTACAATTATGTCGATGCCCCGAAGCAAATTGCTATTCGGAGCACTTAGGAATCCTAACTATAATATTGTATAATGCCCACCAACATGCTAAACGTGGCCTTCGGGTATAATATATCTAGGCTCTGTCTACCCCACAAGGGAAAAAAAGATGTGTTACGGTGTAAGTAAATTATTAATACCATAAAAATGCAAAAGTGAATTTGTTTGTTATTGTTACGCTTCCACGCCATTACTACGGAGCCGATTATTGTGAAATTTTGCATACATGCTATCTGGGGCACGGAGAAGAATATTTTATCATTTTATCACGGGAACAGTACTGTTCCCGAGGGATCGAAATTAACGCGGACGGAGCGGCGTGCAAAAGCTAATAAATAAAATAGATTTTTACATGTATAACATTGAAGTACACAGTTTTTTAATTCTTAATAACAATAAAAGTAATATATGCAACCAAAGGAGTCGTTCGCCCCTCCGCAAGCAAGACACGATCGAACTATGAATAAACGGCCTATTCCACCAAAGGCCGGCAACGCTCTTGTCACACCCTGGTGTTGCAGTTGTCTATGGTCAGCGGTCATTCATTCATTTCGAGTAGGTACCACGGTCAATCGACCATGCACAGCCTGGTGTCAGAGTTCTTCGAAATCGCCTCTCGGCCTTTGACGTGGTTCCTTTAACGACTACCAGATGGCAGCTGGGACCAATGGCTTAACGTGCCATCAGAAGCACGGAATCATCTTTATTATCAGACAATCAGGTGATTCAAGCATGCAATGTCCTTACCAACCTGGAAGCAACTAAACAAAGCATGCTACCCGTGGGAATCGAATTCACGACCCCCGGGTCTACAGGCAAACGCCTTAACCACTGGGCCACGGAGGCAGTTGCCAGTTTCAGTGGGCAGCGGTGATCGTTTACCATCAAGTGACCCGCTGGCTCGTTTGCCGCCCTAGGTCATACAAAAAGAATCCTCAAGACCTCGAGGGTAAGGAAGGTTCAATAAATGCTTGGATTAAGTATAAAAAACTAGTGTTTATTTATGTTAAACTAGTTGTTTGTGTCAATAGTCACATACAAAAATGACACATAAAAGCGTGGTACTATTGTACTGACTCGCTCTTGGCCAATTTATATACTTACTGTACGAACCACTTGCGATCTTCATCGTTGACCAAACGATCTTGGTACACGCGCTGGTGCTCGTGGAACCACAACCGGATCGCGTCATCTTCTGCCTAAACAGTACATGTCTTATTGTAGACTAGCTGATGCCCGCGACTTCGCGTGAACTTTATGACTATGACGTATTATTATCCAGTTTCCAAAATCAATTATACCCTATATGTTTTCCAGGCTTAACAGCTATATTATGAAAAAAGTTTCATTGGAAGACGTTTAGTGTTTCCAGAGATTATCGCGTACAAACAGACATACATTTTTTACTTTACTCCATCAATGTATTAATTGTATTCGAAGATGTACAAGACGGTACATTCCACATCAGGATGAAGTTTAAACTCGAGTCAGGTTTTGCAATTCACAAAGGCTGAATGGACGACACTAGAGCTCCCAAAAATATTTAAAAGGTCAATTTAAAAAATTGACACGCTAGTTTTCGAGATATCTGGACCTGAACATTTAGAAAAACAGACGAACAAAACATCCTGTGTACAAAAAAACGCTTTGTTGGCGAACAACTTCTTACTATTATCAGGCCTGGCGCACTCCGCACTTTAGGTATAAAACTACAAGTACATGCGGCGGCCGGTCCGGACCGGTTAGTCAGAGGGTCGCCGCCCGCTGCGCAGCTTAGTTCGCTCGCGTTGATATTCGCGCTTCCGAGTTCTCGCGTTACAATACAAAAAAGCAACCAAAAAATATTGCACAGCGTTTGTTTGTTGTTGTTTAGCCATTTATAATTATCGTAATTTCATTTTTTTTTAGGAATAACTAAATTTGATTTCTTATAATTGCGAAAATAATTATATCAATGTTTGTAATGTTAATAAGAATAATTTAATAAATATAATAACTATACAGTCCCTATTAATTTATACAATAAGTAATAAAACCCATGCGATCCTTGAAAGGGTGATTTAGCCTGTCGATATGAACAACTTTTTCCATGGGATAAAACCCGGGAACTCAAAAAAAATGGACTAAAATGTTCGGCTGCCCGCTCAATTTGTATAGGAACGTCAAAAATAATGTTGAGTTCCCAGCATTGTTTATAGTAGGGGAGCCCATGATGCTAAATGTGGATTTACTCGAGCGTCATGGGGACCCATTAGACTTTGGTAGAAAGGAAAAAAAGGTGATATGAAATTTTTCATTTCACCGGTGGGAACAGCAGTAAGAGGATTTCAAAAATTCAAAACATAAATAATAGTCACATGAAAATACTCGAGCGCGTCTATTTAATACAAGCTGGCTTTATCACATGCCAAAAATTGTGTATTAGCAATAATCTGATGATTTGACCATGACGTTAGGGGGTGGGAGGGTAACAAAAGTGCAGACAAAAAAAGTCGAAAAAAGACAAATGTATCTTTGGTCCTGGTCGGCTATTTTTTATTAGGAACGAAATAATTCAAGAATAACTAGGAACATATAAGCTGACGATATGAATATGTTGTAGCAAAAAAAATAACAAAAAACATAACCCCCATTATTAAAGTCGGATTTGTGGTGGAGGTAGTAATACTGTGTCCGAGGTATCCCTCATATCTTAATCTGACGCGCTCGAGTAAATCCCAAAATCCCCTCTTGGGCTCCCCTACTATTAGGAAAAGTTATTCTTATCGACGGGCTGAATCAACCCTTCAAGAATTGGACAGGGTTTTCTTTACATATTGTATGACTGTCTTCTTCTTCTTTTCGTGTCGGTGGCAAACCTTTTTTTATATTTTTTGTTTCCAGTATTCAGCCACTTGAATGGCGTTAGTGTTGGCTGTCATCAGGTCATCCAATGTACAGGAACAGGTGCACAAGGAACAGGACAATAAGTGGAACATTGTTTGTGGAAGTCCACATTCGCACAATTGGTTTGAGTTAGTTGTGAATCCCCACCTGGAAAGATTTTCCTTACATCGGCCGACCTGAGTCCGAAGTCTGTTTAAAGACTTCCAGGTCTGCCATGGTAACTCATATCCTGGCGGGAGTTCCTCGGATAATGGCACAAAAGGGGAAGGACCGTTCCACTTGCTGCGCCAGAGAGTGCACCTTGCCTGTTGAACATTGGACGACATTGGTTCAACACACTTTTTGAAACTGCGTCGACTTCTAAGTCTCCTAGGAGCGTCAGTGTAGTTAAATAAGGGGTGGCGGGTATCAATTAGCATTCTTGAGTATTCTTGTGTATGACTGTGTTCTTATTTCAGTCAACACAACCACTCGCTTCAAACCACTAGAACGGCTGTTTTGTGGCCGTCTTGTCATTGAATCGCTTCACTCCGTTGTAGCTGCTACAGACTACAGTACATAAATATAATTCGTAAGTCGCATCTTGGTCGCATCGTAAACCCTAAAGCAAGAAACTAACAGATGCAGTGCGCTGCATGATGATAGCATAAAGTCGATTTTTGAAGTGTGCCCGGCGCCATCTTGCGGCGCGCGTCTCTGGGTGGCGTCTCTGCGTCGCGCCGCATGATGATAGCATAAAGTCGATTTTTAAAGTGCGCCCGGCGCCATCATTCGGCGCGACGCAGAGACGCGACCCAGAGACGCGCGCCGCATGATGGCGCCGGGCGCACTTCAAAAATCGACTTTATGCTACATACTATTAAGGTTAATATTCTGTTGTTTTGACTCTGCGCCGCTTGTGGCGCGCCTCCGCCGCACTGCATCTGTTAGTTTCTTGCTTATTAAGCAACGCGGTGATGTCGTATACGGCCATGATTGAAACGGTTGAACTGAAAGAAGCGCTCTCACGTAGTAACACGGTGTATTTTTGCATGAATAAATGTGACGGAGTGGGGCTGTAGGCTAATATCGCTGTAGGTAAATATAACAGGAGCGAGCTAGATTGTGCTTTATGTGTACGCGGCTAGAGTTTTTATCTATTTAATCACTCCAGAGAGTGATTCTTCTGTACGTTAGTACTATTACTTATTCTGTGCTATTGTCTAATACTGATAAGTCACTGACGTCGACAATCGAAACAGCTGATTCATTGATTTTAATTAAAAAATAACATTATTTTGCATGAGAACACAAAAACAAAAATTAGCGTGTCGATTTCTTAAAATTTGCTACTTAAGCACTTCTTTGACCTATGAGACCCAGTCCTTAAAATATTTGCGCTTAATTTAAATGGACCTTGTATAAATGGACCCCGCCACAGATAAGACCTCGAGGAATGCCTAGAAAGCGGTACAAGGATTGACTGAAAGAGAACCCAAAGTATTATTTAAAAAAAAAATATTTAAAAAAAAAAAAATACTAAGCAAGAATACATCTTGGAGTCGGGAGGCTAGAGACAGAGCGCAATGGAAGAAGATCGTATCCTCTACGATCTCCTTTAAAATAAAGAAATATATTTTATCAAGAAAGTGGTCAACGGTTAGAATACCTTGATATTAGAGGGATCCATCATCAAAATGCCTTGAAAGACCTTGCTCAAGTCTCTCAGATTGAAGGTGTAGTGAGATTTGGTGGGCGTGGGCAGTAGTTCTTCCACCAGGTTCTGGAAGATCTCGATGGAAGCCTTCAGGAAGGGGTCCACGCGGACTGGTACGTCTTTGTTGATGTTTTGAGTCCAGGACTTCAGGATGGTGTGGAAGATTGTGTACTGTAAAAATTACAATATTAATATGACTACTAATATTTCTTCCTTAAAATATTTCTATCTCACATATTAATTTCCCACTTTACAACCCGTGGGAAATATCTGCGCACGTGACTCACAGATATAATTGAGTTGTGAGGTGCACAGAAATTTCTCGCGGTTTGTAATTATTAAAGTTAAAAGTTACCAGCAAGCCTAAGCTTAAGCGTTAAGGGTACTTTAAACGTATACGTTTACCCTTCAGTATTTTCTGTGCATCTCACTGTTCAATTATATCTGAGTTAGGTTCGCAGATATTTCAGACGGGTTGCAAATACCTACCATCTATTTTTTGATCTATTTATCTTTCTCAAGGTTGACTGGGAGAGAATGCTTTTAGAATTAAGTCCACCTACTGTAGATCAATAAGCTCAAAAAGTTTAAAAAAAAAATGAAAAAGACTTTACTACATGCAAAAATCATTAATCGACTGTTTTATTAATTTTTGCTATGACGTGTGCTAGGAGACATACGAAAAGTATTGTATCTCCTTCAACATCAATAGTATTTAACCTTAATCTTAGAACCCGAACGTCCTCAAAATCTACGATATGCTATGGCTTTTTTGCAAAAATTCTTCTATGCTGGTCTAGGAAAAAACGTAGAATGTACCAGCTGCTTCACTTCCCGCGCAGACCGTCAAAACCAGTCGAGAGAATGGACAAAAAAGGAAGAACTCAATAATAATAAATAAGTGGCCGCAAGGCAGCCTGTGGCGAGCTGTTGCTGAGAAACGATACCACGGACCCGAGTGCTCCAGAAAATCGGTCAGAGCCCCGACATGTCTTCATCGGTTGGGGTGGAAACCCAAGAGGGCTCGCAGGACTGTCGGCTCTGGCTCGCCTTAGTTGGCCGTCCAGTCCAGAGGGGAGTTGTGAGAGCTTTTGCTCTAGGGGTGGAAGTATTAAAGGGCATAACGCCGCGAGTAACTTCGGAGAAAGCACAGTATACCCCTGAATCGCACGCCCTGGTGTTGCCGTACTACATAATAATATATAATGTTGGTAGTTATCCTTTTTCTTTTACCCAGCTTTGATCATATACAGAAGAATACCAAAATTGGTTACTCGATGTGACTTTTTTACTCTGAAGAGTAGTAAGTATAACATATCACAGAACTGGTCACTTTTATCTCTTCTACCTCAACAATGATGACCTTCATCTGAAAAATAATGCACTTGTGCTTCTCCAAATTCTGTTCTCATCACTGCTAGATAAAACAATCACATTTTTTGCGCTGATTTCGTAAATATATAAGCTCAATTTGACCAAAAATGCGACTTGTTTTTTTTCTTATAGTTCAGAATGCATGAAATTGCGTTTGTGGTTTCATCGTACGATGTACCAGTGAGAGTACTACTGAAATGCGGATAATGTAAGCGTTTGGTTAGTGTTAGTGTAAAATATTTTAGTGCTCTGAAATTGTTTTTATAACATTTACTTTTTGAGTCGTAATGTCTTGCGGCCACAGCCTTTGCCCTGTCATTGCTTCCTCTAGAACTTATGTGCAGTGAGTGGGGCATTTAGGGCACGTCAAAAGGTGGCCATCTTATTGGATATAACTCTAGTCACATACGGGCCGCAAAAATCCCATCTAAAACGATTTTCCTACAACAGCTTGGAATGGCTGACTGTCTAGTGAATATATGGTTTCTCGGCTAGTGGTAAGGAGGATGATGATTGTTGGCGTAGGCTTTCCCATTGCTCCAATCTGGCCTTTCTTGGCTTCAAAGCCAGACTGCCTGAAAAAGCTGTTACGGCTCTTCAATCGAGATGTTGAAGGATTCTGGGTATATGGTTAATGCTTTTCTGAGATCTCGCGCTTGCCTTCAATTTTTGTATATTGCCTCTTACACTCCGGGGAGCAATACCAGATAGAGAGTACCAGTGGTGCAATTTGGTAGGCTACTTTATAACATCATCATCATCATATCAGCCACAAAAAGCTCATTGCTGTACATGGATCGTCTCCAAGGGTTAACATTGAGGGGATTTGCCATGACGGGGGCGCAGTTTGGTTGGCTTATCGCAATTCCGATGCTGCTGCCCATCAGAATCGGTTTTAAGGTTCGACTACACTGACCTTTTTGTAACTATTCTTATAACATTCTTGGGAATATTTTATTAACTTCTTTGTATTTAAACCTAATTTTAGAAGGTGTTAGTTTTCTTTATGAAGTAAATATAAAAAAAAATACCTTGCTAGAATATTCCATCTCTGTGAAGGAAATGTAGTGGAAGTGCCTCATGAGTCGCATGGTGACGGGGTTCCGGCCGCCACCGGGAGGCCCCATGGCTGCCACGATACCGACGTCTACGATGAGACGGAAGTCACCGATGTTTGTGCGATCGTACCAACCTGGAAGGACAGTTGGGTCAGAGAGGTTGCTTGTTTTTCCTGAGTGTCAGTTCCCACTGTCCCAACTCTGATGCCAGAGTTCAACACTTCACGCTACTTAAGTATCTGACGTAACTTGACTTTACTATTTAGATTCCGTTTTCCACCTATACGCCTACTAATCCTCTAAACGTGGCCTTTGTGTCTTATGGCACACGAACACCTGGGACCTACTATCCCGCTAGTACCATTGGAAAAAAATACACGCTGTAGGCGCCCTACCTATCACAAACTGTCATCTTGTGAACCATAAAACGCGGGAAGATGGAGTAAATTTCGATCTTTCCGCGCCCCCTTATACCCGGCGTACTATTTTTATTGAGTCTACTGGATTTGGCAAAATTTCCTTCAGTCAAAGTTATCTGTGACGATATTATCTTACCAGAAAAGTCCATGAACTGCCTTAATAGTTCTATCGGAGGCTGTGCGCCGTAGACTTCGAGGGCAGGCATGTTCAGGTCGTCGATGAAGAAGACTTGACGCCTAGTAGGAGGTGGTCCAAACACACCACGCCGCCGACGTTCTAGCTTGTTATCGATCACATCCTGTCACGAAAAGTATATTGTGATAATAAGTATATTTTTTTTACAAGAAAAATAATCAACACTGGATGGAAACAAGTGACTGGTGTGACTTGCGATAAGCGAATTCTGAGTAAATTGAAGGGCAAGATATAGTTAAATTTTGATCGTTTTGGACCCTTAAAGAAGTGACTCAGACCATCAATTGAACAACTTTTTTAATTTTTCTATATGACAGAACTCTGACACCAGGGTGTGCATGGTCGATTGACCGTGACACCTACTCGAAATGATGATGATGGGACCAATGCTGGGAACTCAAAAAAAAATCGTAATTTCTATACAAAAGAATTCCGCCGCCGCCCGGCCAGTTTGTATGAGAATGTCGAATTTTTTTTTGAGTTCCCAGCATTGGTCCCATAGGAAAAGTTGTTCATTTTGATGGTCTGAGTCACCCCTTTAAGGGTCCAAAACGATAAAACTTTGACCATGTACCTATAAGACGGTTATAAGACTATCATCATTTGTGTCTTTTTTGTCTCCACTACAGGAGCACAACCCTCTCTGTACTTGGCCTACACTCTCCACGCTGGCCAGACGGGTTGAAGAGGTCTCTCAGATGTTTATAAGCTTTGTTTAGCTTGTATTCCCTAAGTCGCCTTCTACGACATCCACAGGAAGACTTGGAGTGGTCCTATTCTACTCTGCCGGGTACCATACGACGTTATAAGACCAGCTTTCTTGTCATCATCATCATCATCATCAGGTCTTTTTAGTCTCCACTGCAGGAGCATGACCCTCTCTGTACTACCGGAGCCATACTTGGCCAGAGCAGACAGAGGATTTGGCCTACACTCTCCTCGCTGGCCAGACGGGTTGGAGAGGAGCTTTATTGAAATTTTATAATATATTTTAATAAGTATGAAAATATAAGTATAAATCATAAAAAACCTATGTACCAGCTGATTCTCTTCTCACGCAGACCGTAGAAATCAGCTGAGGGAATGGGCGAAATTCTAAGAAATCATTTCACTGGACGATGCACCTGACAACCCCACCCCTATACACTCGCTAAGATGCTTAACATGGCCTGATGCTGATTCGCAGTAACCTGCGTCTGTAATAATATAAAAACTTACGCGAGATAAGTTGCTTATAAAAACACGGCTTCACTCACGTTTATTCAGTTGGAATCGCCAACTATTTCAGTCTGTTACGAAGTCCATCATCAGGGCGAGTGTTAGGGGTGGCGATACAGTGGTTTCGCTTCCCTCAAAGCATCCAAACCAACTGAATTTAAGATTCCAACAGAAAAAAAGTGAGTGCAACCATGTTTTTATATGAACCTGCGTCTGATTGGCGCTGGTCCTAGCGGAGAACACGATGAACTCGCAAATGAACTTCTTGTGTAATCCCCGCATCAGCTTCGACGTGATGGTCACAGTCTTGCCTGTCCCCGTGGGGCCCACGCAGACGGCGTGGTTGTAGTTAGCGATCTTGTATCCCAAGAGGGCCGCGCTTCGTACATTGTCCAATGTCGGTACTTCGATGTCTGTAGGAATAAAGAATAATAATAATAATATATACGGACAAATCACAAAGAAGAAAATAGGTTTTGTGTCAATGCATTTCCTAGTCCGGAATTGCTTCATTATTTGATTTTGTGTATATAATGACACTCTTCGTGGTCCAGTGGTTAGGGCGTTTGCCTGTAGACCCGGGGGTCGTGGGTTCGATTCCCACGGGAAGCATACTTTATTTAGTTGCTTGCAGTTTGGTTAGGACATTGCAGGCTTGAATCACCTGATTGTCTGATAATAAAGATGATTCCGTGCTTCGGAAGGCACGTTAAGCCGTTAGTCCCGGCTGCCATTAAGTCGTTAAAGGAACCATTTCAGAGGCTAAGAGGCGGTCCCGCAGAACTCTGACAGGGTGTGCATGGTCGATAGACCGTGTCACCTAAACGAAATGATTGTTAAACGTATACAGTATTACACCGTTGTTAAACGAAAAATAGTGACAAGTGACAGAAATAACTGGACATGAAGCTAAATAAAATATAAATATATACGGAGAAATCACACAGATTGAGCTAGCCCCAAAGTAAGGTCGAGACTTGTGTTATGGGATACTAATTTAACGATACTATATTTTATAACAAATACATAGATACACATCCAAGACACAGGCCAATCTGAAAAAGATCATTTTCTATCTTGAACAGGCAGGGGATCGAAGCCGGGCACTCTTGTGTCGCATACTTGCTCGTGTCGCAGGCTGGCGTGTTGACCGCTGCGCCACGAAGCTAGCCAAGCGAAGCTGGATATTCTTAAATACAGTTTTAACCGTAGACCCTACGTCTACACCAGGGAACGGCATATAAGAATAAACACTGCTTGTTCACCACTTTATACATATATAGGAGAAATATCAAGTTTTTCTAGATTTACTTCTACTTTCTTCTTGGGAGTACCATTCATTGTCACGTGTCCTTATATTTTTACTATCATTACTTGTCATCATCATCAGGTCTTTTTATCTCCACTGCAGGAGCATGATCCTCTCTATACTACCGGAGCCATACTTGGCCAGAGTAGACAGAGCATTTGACCTACACTCTTCTCACTGGCCAGACGGGTTGGAGAGGTCTCATTGATGTTTATGAGCTTTGTTTAGCTTGTATTTCCTAAGTCGCCTCTTACGACATCCATGGGAAGACTTGGAGTGGTCCTATTTTACTCTGCCGTAAACCACACGGCTAATAAATCATTACTTGTGCTGCCCCCAAACTTTTACTTTATGAAATGCTTAGTGGCAGCACCGACATATCAGGCCTAATAAAGTGTTATTGGAAAAAGAATTGCCAGTTCTAATTGTCTGTTATACTATGACAACAGTTCATCAACCCCGACGTTTAAGACTAGTGACCCGGGAGCTGTTGCCAAACCCTCGTTACCTGCGTACTGCCACTCAGGGTCCACCTCGTACTCTGGCAAAATGGCCATCCAGTTGTACCAGAAGGGGTTTGCTGGCTCTCCATCGTCTGTCGGATCAGTGAAGCCACCGTCGTGGAGACTACAACGAATGACACATGATTTTAAACGTAACTAGAGACGATTTATTCAGTAATGTACCCATGCACTGGACATATTTAAGGTCCAGTACATCTTATACATTTAACAGCCTCCGTGGTCCAGTGGTTAAGGCGTTTGCATGTAGACCCGGGGGTCGTGGGTTCGATTCCCACCGGAAGCATACTTTGTTTAGTTGTTTCCAGTTTGGTTAGGACATTGCAGGCTTGAATCACCTGATTGTCTGATAATAAAGATGATTCCGTGCTTCGGAAGGCACGTTAAGCCGGTGGTCCCGGCTGCCATAAGGTAGTCGTTAAAGGAACCACGTCAGAGGCCGAGAGGCGGTTCCGAAGAAGTCTGACACCAGGGTGTGCATGGTCGATTGACCGTGACACCTACTCGAAATGATGAGTACATCTTATTTATAATTCACTTCACCGAGGATTTACATAGAGGAGATGCCATTATCAATGACATCAGGTGGCGCTGTTATCAGTTCGACTTTGAAACTGTGACGCTCGAACGAGATGTGCTTCATGATTTTTTTATTTCTTTTTCTATTAAAATACCACATGTAATATAGGTATTATAGGCTAATTGTCAAAAACAATTAATTATAAATAGAATGTACGTGGAATCACTCATATATACAGTCTGTAACTTGACCCTCGAACTTCCCTTAACTGGGTGACTCAGCCCATCAATGTGAATTTCCATATGTTAACAATGCTGGTAACTCAAAAAAAAATTCGACATTCCCATACAAGTCCTTCTAGTAAGAGCAATATAAAAATTAGTTTCGTAAGTAAAAAAAATCTATTAATCAATTTTACTTACGTATAATCATAGACTCTTCCATCTTTGGGGAATGCTGGTTTCAAGCCGTTTTCCTCAGTGATGTTCCTGATAAATTCTGAGAATATGGCTCTCCCGTTGTGGTCACACGTCGCTCCCACAGACCATATCACCGCCCAGACTACCCAACACGGCGCCAATTTTGCTATAATCAATGAAATTTTTTTATGAATGGTAATGGATGAATGCCGTGTCTAGAATATGACCACTCCATCTCTTTCTAAGGCCAAATCACAAAGAGTCCAGGGTCCAATCAAAGTATTATAACTGAGAATTTATTTAGTACTAGTTTTCGCCCGCGGCTCCGCCCGCTTCAATGTCGATCCCTCGGGAATAGTACTTTTTCCCGGGATAAAAGGTAGCCTATGTCCTTCTCCGTACTCCAGAGAACTTGTATGCAAAATTTCATGACGATCGGTACAGTAGTTACGGCGTGAAAGCGTAACAAACAAACAAACAAACAAACTCACTTTCGCATTTATAATATTAGTAAGGATAAGGATTAGTCTTGGTTAGATAATAATTTGGTCAGGAATGTCTACTCAACTGCTTGGTCAATGGTAGCAGGTATGGCATCGGGTACGTACACCCGGCTTTTCGAGCTGCTACTTCCTTTTCCCCCATTCATCCGAATGTGTAGTATCCCAATACCTTCCAATAAATTCATATCCTTCCTCTGTTTAAAATGCTAATGGGCAGATAGGCAGGCAAAAGTTACTTGCTGTCCTGAACCCACAAAGTGGAATTCAAGTTATGTGATGAGGAAGAAAGGGTATTTTTTGTTTTCCATTTATTTGCACTAGTATCATGTATACTAACAAAGCGTGATATGATGAGAGTAATGAAACGACCAACAAATTAAAATGTTGGTCATTTATATATTAAATTATTATTTTTTTTCCATAAATATAATTTTGTATAATAAATGCTTGATATATTATCATATATTAGGCATATTCCATATTGGCATAACCCCAATAACGCTAGAAATTAATCGTTAATTGTCATAATTTATGCCAAATAAATACCAAATAAAATAATGTTGTAAAATATTATGACACTTGAATGCCAAGGAAATAAGTAAAAATTATTTTATATGATTGATAATTACGGCAATATAAAAATATATGGCACATAAAAATATTGCATTTAAAGTTAGGAAAAACATAAGCAAACACGAAGAAAGACCGTCTTAGCTGTTTTTTTAGATGGAGTATCTATCTATATACCTATTATGAAATTTTGAGATCTTTAGAAATAATTTCATTTTTGCTAGTATAGCATGAATGGGCCCCGTTCCGCCAGGGGAAGTACCACACTCACACAGAAAATCGACGTTTGAGTGGAAGCTTGACCACTTCTATGCTTCGTCCGGTGAGTGAAAGAGTCGGAGGCCCATCCTTCTCCCCTCCTTCTTCCATTTCTTCCTACCGTGTCCTCCCCAACTCCTTGAAAGGCCTACAATGCTCCTGTCACACCCTGGTATTGCAATTGTCCATGGGCTGCGGTGATCACTTCCCATCAGGTGAGACGCTTGCTCATTTACCATCCTAAGTCATAAAAAAGAGTAAAGAAGAAAGAAGAGTAAATAACTCAATAAGGTGAGGTAGGTGAAATAACTGGCATACTGTGCCGACCTCACATGAAAAAGTGGGATAAGGTAAAGGAAGGAGAAGAAGAAAGAGTAAAGAACTCACGCATCATCGCGATGAAGGGCGCTCCTGGTGGCGGCCTGTCATCTTTCCCCGTCAGCGGCCTGAGCCGATAGTCCAGCAGTTCTAAAAACTTCAGCACCAGCGATGAGTCAATCGAGGCCACGAGTTCTGTGAGTTTGGAACGCAGGATTTGTAGAGCCGGATATAAGTATGTGTTGATCAGTCCCGGTAGAGTTTTGCGGATGTTGTCTGCTATCTGAAATTTGGGTAATATTAGATTTTGACGCAGGAGCCTAATGTAGTTTTTTTTGGTGAGGGAAATATTTTCAATACAGTACTTAACGAAGGAGTCTAGAATAGAATCCCGAGCGTAGTGAGGGATTTTAGAGTTGAGTGATGCGAGGGATTCAGAGTCTTTTGCCCAAAATAAAAGTATTACGTTAGTCCCGAGAAGATACATTCTGCTTTTTCATCTCCCTCTATGAGAAAAAAAAGTTCTGAGCAAAAATTTGTTTTAAGAATTAGTTTCGTAAGTAAAAAAATTTTGTTCATTAGGTGTTTCTTGGAAATAAAAAACGTACTTTAGACCCTGTTCAACCTGGCAACTGTTCTTTGTTTTTTGAATAGATGAGATGAAAAAGTATTTTTATGTGCAGAGTGTATCTGTATGAACGAATAGCTATTGTGGTCGATTAGTCAAGGCGCTCTTACAAAACTGTAACGATAGGATCCCATAATTAGGCCAGCTTACGCCAGATGTTATTTAACGTACTTGGACATTATCGAAGTGCACACACTACGAAGCAACGGCTAGGTTACATGTAGAAACCTTCATCATCAACGGAGTCTCTACAACTGTATATAAACCAGGGGCGCCGATTCCGTGGGTGAGAAATAAACAGTGGGTGCAGAGCACCCCAGAGAATAGACATCAAGTAACAGATCAGAAATCGCCTTTTAGAGATGGGCGTTTTTTCATTACCAGGTTGAGATGCAAGAGATGCGGATTCGATTCCCGCACCAACACAAATGTATGTTGATGACAACAGTGTTGGGTCTGGGTAACTTCGTTGTTCGTGGTTTCCATAGTACAAGGGAACACCTAAGTTTTGGACCAGGACAATGTATATGATGTTGTCTCAATTTATTATTTATAACTCTTACTACTCTTCTCACACTTCGCCACTTTTTCGAGTCATCAAATGAGCATGAGTACCCATGAGGTTTTCTAAAAGCCGGCGCCCCTGTTTTATACACACAGCTTAGTTATCTCTTTAGCCGTTTTGTTGATTAAGGAAATGCTCAGTACTTCCAGGTCTTGTTGAAGTCTATGAATCTCGAAGCAAATTCTTACCGGTGGTAGGTTAGATTTGAACCAAGCGTTGACCAGCGGCGGTAGTCCCACTACTTTAGTGTCTAGGTAGACCATACCACATCGCGATACGGTAGCTGGAGAGGCCACTGCTAAATCTGCCACTTCGAATATCATGCGTTGTTGTTCTGTGAGTTTCATGATTTCACCGCTTGAGAGGCATAGCTTTTTGTTATCATCCAATACCTGGTGACAAAGAGACTTCAGGTTAAGGCAGTAGTAACACATTGGTTGGTTTAGGATGTTCATGCTTATTCTCTATGTTTATTTGCTCTTCTTCTTCCATGCTGGTCTGGGAGAAAAGATAAAACGTAGAATGTGCCCGTCTCTTCCCGCACAGACCGTAGAAGCCGGTCAAGGGAATGGGCGAAAATCTACAGAATCATGGCAATAGGCGATGCGGCTAGCAATATGATTCCGTTTTCCACCTTTACGCCCAACAACACGCTGAACGTGGCCTTTCAGTCTTATGGGTCTAGGCTCTGTCTACCCCGTAAGGGATAAAGACGTGATAGTATATATGTATGTATGTACATTTATTTGCAGTTAATATGAAATCAACTCTTTTTATACGGGGGGGTTCGAAAGGAATTGAGCATTGTAATAATACTGCTCAATCCCACTTTTTTGAGAGCAGAATGTAATTGGAGGTTGTGATGAATCCTCTATGGGATCGAAATAGGGGATCCAAGTGAGACGACTGAATTACCGTGTTCATGTTCTCGATCCACACAGCGTCGACGGGGCCGTCAAAGATGTACCAACGCTTATCCAAGTCCTCAACAGCGATGCCAGCTCGGACAAGACTTGATAGAATGCCGTCGGTCCTGATGTAACATTTCAAATTTAAAATCAGTACTACATGAGCGTCAGTATGAGCGACGACAGGTAAATGAGTCATTGTCTGATCCACTGTCAGATTTGACAGGGGGAGACTTTTTTATAATGAATTTGAGTGCGTTTAACCTTTATCTTGCCTGATGGGAAGCGATGATGAGGCTAGACCACATCGTTGCTTCCCATCACTGGATTCGTGGTCATGATTAAGGCGTTTGCCTGTAGACCCGAAGGTCATGGGTTCGATTCTCACGGGAAAGCATACTTTGTTTAGTTGTTTCTAGTTTGGGGACATTGCAGGCTTGAATTACCTGATCGTCTGATAATAAAGAAATCATCTTTATTATCAGACGATCAGGTGATTCAACCCTGCAATGTCCGTGTTTCAGAAGGCACGTTATACCGTTGTAACCGGCTGCAGGTAGTCGTTAAAGGAACCACATTAGAGGCCGAGAGGCGGTTCCAAAGAACTCTGACACTAGGGTGTGCATGGTGGATTGACCGTGATACCTACATGAAATGAAGATAATCAGGCAAGATGGCTTTTCAAAAAACATCAGCACACTTTCAGCGAATTTCACTTTATGTAAGTATCCAATCTTTTATCGTGTGCTTTGGAGTCGAAAAACAAATTACTTATTATGTGCTGGGATAAGCAAATTTGTTAAAGATTACAATACAAAGCATGTTAGACCTTACTGCATGCAGACCTTCTGATTCGACTCTACGAGTTCAAACATTATAGCTCCTGATCGGTGCTTATGCAGTCAACAGTGGTGAGCACTGATCAGTACTTCTGCAGCTGAAAGCAAATCTTACCATTCATGAGTTTGGATATCGAACTCTCCGTAAAGTTGACCCATTGTGATGGACTTCGGATTTACGATGTAAGTCAGCACTGTGGTGAAAGGGAATCCGTCAGGCGCCATCTTACCTCGGATGGCGGTTAGAGCGTCGCGGAGGATTTCGTAGCACTAAAATAATAAAAGTCACTATCGTTTATTGCACATTTTAACATGAAAAAGTAGTTATTGTGACATAACTGTAATAGTTAAACAAATAATATTGCAGACTTTTTTAAGGATATGATGTCCTCTTTAAAACTGTCATGACTTTGCTCTATTGAGTTTCTTTCGGCGTATTCTTCTCACCAGTGGTCGTTTCGAAACGCTAGTAGTATTTCAATTTTGCATATATTAAAAAATATATAAGAAATAAAAATATGACGTTCAAAAAGAGATACTTGTATCCAATTTTGAATAAAAATCTTTGACTTTGACTTGACTTTGACTATTGTCAATAGTTTCGCAGCGTCCGCGTCATAACGATTTTTCTTGGTATTATTTTCACATTATTGAAATTTTTATACGGATCCCTAACTCTTATGAAATTAATATATAGACTATGTTATCAGAGATAATGTAGGATTCTAATGGTGAAAGAATTTTTCAAATAGATTTAGTAGTTTTGGAGCCTATTCAATGCAAACAAACAAACAATCTAATCTTTCTTCTTTATATTATTAGTGTAGAAGTGTAGATGTAGATAGTCTAGATGTAGATAGTAAATAAGTAAATAAATAAATAATAAATATATACGGACAAATCACACAGATTGAGCTAGCCCCAAAGTAAATTCGACACTTGTGTTATGGGATACTAACTCAACGATACTATATTTTATAACAAATACATATATAGATACACATCCAAGACCCAGGCCAATCTGAAATAATCCGATGATGATAGTACCGCTGAGTTGTACCCTACGACAAGTTCACAACTTACTGAGAGCTAGCTCAATCTGGTGATTTGTCGTTGTATATTTATGTATTTAAAAAATGTTATGCTAAAACTGAAAACTTAATATTTCTAGCGATCTCGGGAGTCTGGGTGAGGATGCGACCAACACAGTCAGATGGGAGAAAAAAGATTCAGTCAGGGATTGAATCAGGTCAAAATTCAAAATTTAAAATTCAAAACGTTTATTCAGAAAATAGGCCTTTGCAGGCACTTTTTCACGTCAAATCACATTTTAAAGGATCTAAGGTAAATGTACCAGTAGTTGATACTATAGTGGGAAAAATACACATTTTCTTTTATAACAATGTATTTATTTCAGTTAGAATTTTCAAAGTAAGTAAAAAATATTAATCAGTCTTTCATTTCTCTTACATTGAACTTAAGTAAAGAAAATCAGTGTTGTTTATTTTAATATAGATTTTTGTCGAGAGGACTAAAATTGTACCAGTAATTGATGAACAAATTTTCAATTGTCCCAGTAATTGACTATGACTTTTTCAAGCCAGTGAACTAGTACTTGATAAGTACGCACTTGACAAAAAAATACAATAAACTGAAAAAAAATAGCAACTGTAGATAATAATTTAACAAAACTTCTTTAAATTACGTAATATCAACATCAACCGGCGAAGTGCAAGTCAGACTCGCGCACAAAGGGCAAAAAAATCATGTCTGTTGTATGGGAGCCCCCCTTTAATATTTATTTTGTTGTTATTTAATTTTAAAGTGAATATTTATATAAATATTCTGTATATATTTTAAGCGACTACCTGTTGCCGTTATCGTTAGCAAAAACAAGCAAGAATCAAGTTTGTTGTATAGGAGCCCCCTAAATATTTATTTTATTCATTTTTTTTAGTATTTGTTGTTATACGGCAACAGAAATACATCATCTGTGAAAATTAACTATCACGGTTCATGAGATACAGCCTGGTGACAGACGGACAGACAGTCATACAGACATACATACAGATCCATAAAATAATAAGTACAGCTAAACATCTTGAAATTTCTAAATAGTCAGATAAATATTAAAATTATTAGAATCATCGCTATTGAGATCATCTGTCTATCCTACCACCAGAAGGCTTCCGTCCGCTGCATTGTTGCACATTCAGATTCGCTACTTGAATCAATCCATATTTTTTCATAAGTAAATTCTTTTTTCTTTCAGTTTCTTTGCGCGGCGTTTATCTTTTTTGTTTTTGTTAGCTTCTTCTTTTTCTTTCTTCAGCTTTTTTCTGTTTCTGTTCAAGTTGTGCATGCTTATTTCTCTCTTTATTTTTATGATACTCTTGCCACTTATTTGATGTGACTTCTGGGGGATTTTCTCAGGATTCCTCTTCTTCTCCTTGTTTTTCTTTTCTTTGGCCCAAAATAAAGAATTTTTAATGGTGTGGTAACAATATTTTATTAATTAAATTAGAACCAGCACAAAAAAAAGACAATTTTTCTTCTGTCCTAGTATTTGATATTTTATGTTCCAGTAATTGATACCCCTATCAACGACTAGGTAGAAGTCACTTAGAAAAGCTATATTTGAAACTGAGATAGTTCAACCTTAAGCTTATTGTAATAGTATAAAAAATCGATCGAATCGAGCAAATGAGAATTTACCTAGTAGATGATAGTTGTATCAAGTACTAGAAATCAGATGATTTTTGTTCTAGTATTTGATACCCTTGTATTTCATTTAATTATTATAAAACTGTTATAAAAAGAAAACATATATATAATACATACAATCCCAAATAGAATAAAATAAATACTTACCACTTTATGAGCTTCAATTTTGAGTAACACAGTTCGAAACAAGTAAGGTCCTTATCAAATTCGTCAACATACACATTGAGGGCCAACGCGTAATGACACTATTGTAAACAAAATGAAAATGTTAATGTTTGACAGCCAATCACAATGAAAGTAATTCTAGGTTGGATTCAGAGATGTTGCTACTAGTTTAATTAATAAACGTTTCATTGATACCTGTGGAGGAATTCTTATTATAATGAGTTAAGAGTCCGACATATGCCAGGCGGCGTGGCCATACAAACGCGGATGGTCTAAACGGGTTGGCTACTTTGGATATTTTCGTTTTTTAGGAATATTCAAGGGTTATTCGAAAAAGAAAAACATATGATGGCTGCCTTATCTGTAATGCAATAATAATCAAAAGTTTCAAGGTTAATTTTAATGTATTTGGTGAATAATACTATATACCGAGTAAATTAGACGTGATTTGGAGGCAACTTTGCAATTTTTTTCTATCGAGAAAATTTAACGAAATCGTGTTTTTGAGTCATATAGTTACCAGAGTTAGTCCTGAACTTTGCTGCATTTTTATTTCAACTTGAGTATTTAATTATTATTGATATAACAGTCAATCATGCAAAGCAGTGTGAGGTAGTATGGGCCCATTTATCAACTTCTAGGGCAATATCAATGACTGGTACATTTACCTTAATTTAGTCATATTTATATTATTACTTAATGTGCAAAAGCTACAGACTACTAGGGTTTTTTTTTATTTTTTTTTTTTTTTTTTTTACTAAATATTGAATTAGGCATTTGTCTCCCATCTCACCTGATGGTAAGTGACGATGAAGACGAGGATGTTACATGCCTATCCAAGAGATACCCATTTATAATATCGGTTTCGGAACCGACCACTGCAGAGAAGAAACGCCAAAAGAAACTCTTTTCAACAGTATTGGTCGCCTACTCGCCTGAAGGGCTTTTTTATTTTATCATCTATCTTTATCATTTATCATCTAATTTCTTCATTTATAATTTTTTTTTCATTTTATGATTACAATTTTTATTATATAGGTACATTATTATTTTTTGGAACATATTATGTTAGCGATCGAGTGTGCAATGATAATATTTTACATTATACACAGTAGTCTCAAAGAGGCCGAGCAGACCTTAGAGATAGTAAACGTCCAGGTATTAGAGATAGTAAACGAACCTTCGTTTTCCCCGAACCAGAGGGTCCAACCAGCATGAGGCCATGACGCACGACGGTCGTTTCATACAACTGGATTATTTTGAATATAAACGCTGAAAAGGAGAATTCCGTTTTTAGGACTTACAAGTGAATTTATGTTTTTTTTTATACTATGTAAATATAAGTTAACTTAAAGAAAAAGGTTCGAATTGACATCGCTTCTGGTAAAAAGGAATATATATTTGAAAATATACATACATACGTGACGTTCCACGAGTAAAGGTATGTTATGGACGCTGGCACTTACGAAAATGTGTTTTTTTCATCATCATCATCATCAGGTCTTTTTAATCTCCATTGCAGGAGCATGACCCTTTCTGTACTACCGGAGCCATACTTGGCCAGAGCAGACAGAGGATTTGGCCTACACTCTCCTCGCTGGCCAGCCAGTGTTTTTTTATTAGTCGTTTATATCCCACTGCTGGGCAAAGGCCTCCCCTCTTTTCCGCCATGTGTTTATTTTAGCCATGTGTTTATTTTAAGTAAAATTGTATGAATAGTTTTTCCAAACGTCTTAAGCGCCAGCGTCCATAAGGTACCTTTATCAGTGGAACGTCACACTGTCTCTTTCCAATGGGGGCAGGCAGAGACTTAGGACCTCCACTTGCTACGACCTCTTTCGCTTCTTCTACATCCATCACTGTCTTCGTGCATGCTCGCCGGTTTCGGGTACTCCAGACTTGCCCTTTAGCAAGAACGTCCGCAATCTGGTCACGGTATATGCGGCGAGGTTGACCCTGACCAACTATTACAGTCACATCTGAATGATTGTAAATACTTACTTCGCCATGCGGTACCCGGCAGAGTAGAATAGGACCACTCCAAGTCTTCCCGTGGATGTCGTAGAAGGCGACTTAGGAAATAAAGCCTATAGCTAGCTAAACAAAGCCTATAAACATCTGAGAGACCTCTACAACCCGCCTGGCCAGCGTGGAGAGTGTAGGCTAAGTCCTCTGGCTGCTCTGACCAAGTATGGCTCTAGTAGTACAGAGAGGGTCGTGCTCCTGTAGTGGAGACAAAAAAAAGACCTAATGATGAATGATAATAATAATACTTACTATAAAGATCATCATATCCCCGTTTCACCAACATGTTTCTGATGGACTGCTCCATGATGCCGTAGTCAACCACAGGAATCTCGATGCGAGGAAACAGATCCGATATTATACCTGCAGAAAAGTTTACAAGTTCAAGCTCAACTGAAGGGCAGGAGTGTCGGACAGCAGCGTCGGAAGTCTAAGTAGCCAAAGAAACTGCACTCGCTAACCCACCTGCCAAGCGTGTTGAGTATGGCAATATCCTCCCATGGAATTAAGAATCCTTGGTAAAGGCATTTGTCCACAGAGAACTTCTTGCGACTGAAATGATGATCATGATGAATGAAGATAAACTGGATGCCTCCCCTCCCCCGTAGGCAGGCATGATTATGTATTTTGTTAAGCCTGAGCGTGGTTATCACGTACATTTAATTACACCGCATGCCGTTTCAAGAGTTGGCCACTAATGCAATACAGAAAGAAGGGATTATGTGAGATTTTGACGCTGGGTTGAAGATGCAAGTTGACTTCGTGTAAAAAATGTAAATTTGTTACATATTGAAGTTTGGGATTACATTGACGGATTCTTTCTTAACCTTTCGGCTGCGGAAGTACTGATCAGTACTGACCCCCGTTGACTGCTTAAGCACTGAAGTGCTCTTCAAAATCTCAATCTTAAGACCGACTTAAATTTTTGTTTTTAAATATATTGAAAGGTCTAAAATGCTTAAATTTAAATAAAATTTGCAAATGTGAGCCATTTAGCCGCATTCAAGGGATTTAAAGTGTTTTAATACATTCGGAATACAAGCGGCTTCAGTGAGCATTATGTATGGTGCATTAGATGTCGGCTTTTATACCCTTAGACAGTCGGATGCCCGGAGCGGACTTCGATTTAATTGTTTTACTATTGTGTCTCGTATGGCGACAGTTAAAGGTTTATAGTACTTATAAGATGTTAATGCTAGGTTTAAAGCTTTACGCATCAATTTATTATACGAAGATCAAACGATGTCATATTAAAATCATTTACCATTAACATTTGTACTGTTAAATTGTTAGTGCGCGTCTTCTCAATCAAGGTGACAGCTGAAAATCAGTGGTTGCTCACTAGAGTAACATTTCGCTGAGCTGTAGCCTTTTTGTGATATTGTGGCACACATACATATATTATGTTTAGTATTAAGTTTTATTGTAACTTTTTGTTTTATTATGTGTGTTACAATGAACAAAATAAATATGTTAGTTATCTATCTATCTAACCATTAAACAGTAACAAATCATCAGCCAAAAACTTTGGGACGTTGACGTCTCGCAGCGAGCGGAGCACGATCTGACGCTCTTCCGCGTCGGGCATCTGTCTGATGAGATTTCCTGCTACCAAGATCACCGTCTTCACTGCGCGCATGCCAAAGTCGTAGTGATCCTGAAGAAAATACAAAAAGTTTTAAGGATGTTCTTCTTCTACTCAGCATATTTGCGTCCACTGCTGAACATATGCCTCTTGGTGGGACTTCCACTCTGTTCGTGATGCGGCGATCCTGGTCCAGGTCGGCCCTGCCGTCTTTTTAATGTCGTCCGACCATCTGGCTGCTGGTTTACCCACACTTCGTTTTCCTATACGGGGTCGCCAAAACAGAACCCTCTGGCTCCATCTATTGTCATCTCTGCGACAGATATGCCCCGCCCATTGCCACTTCAGACGTGCAACTTCCTTTTTCTTCTCTAATCTGCTCTTTTTGCGTTGCGCGTCCATTATATGTTAGTCTGATTTATATGTTGAAGTTTCTAAGCACCGACAGACGATATAGCCAGGTATAACCCAGCCGTGCCCCTTCGTCGGAGCTCACACGGCCGAGTGGAGATGTATCGCAAGAATGGAATGCTCTTTAAGTACACCATATAACAACATGTTACTTATAAACTGAAAATTAGGATACAGAGGATAACAATACATTATAAGTCGGACCGAGAGTACTCGAGAAGCAGAAGGAATCAATTCATTTGCTTGTATTTCCATGTAGTCTGTATGAGACAAGTATTTGTTTTAATACATTTTTGTGACAACCTTTTATTATAAACTAATCAATTTTGTAAAGTGCTTTCCAAGACAAATCAAATGAGCCTAAATATGATTGATGTACCTAGTTTAATTTAAGAGATTAAACCTTTCGACTCCGTCATCAAACCAGCGCAACGTTCCCTTATATTGTATCATCTAATTTCTCAATCGCTCAATCGGTAACTGGGAAGTCGATCAAATTTAACTTGCAAGATTTGATTACAGACAATCATCAGGACAGGTGAAACTAAATAAAAGCTTGTAAAAAGTACACAAATTTGACACCTGCGCAGATAGCTGTTCGGAACTAAGCCGGAAAGTGGTAGTAATCTTCCCGGCAAGGATCTTGGCTTCGAAGAAACCGTAAGAGAACAGTGATATTTCCGCGATCAGAGCGTAGTCGGGCACCATCATGGAGATGGGGCGGAAGAGTGCCTTCAGATTGTCTGGCAGCTCCGTGCGCCCTGAAAAAAAAGGATTAAAATTTTAAAATAGTACAAATACCAATGACTGATGTGTTATCCTCAACTGCCTGTCCGGTGGTTAAAGGTATGGCATTAGGAACGCAGGCCCGGCCTCAAGAGCTGCTAATTGCTTTTCCCCCATTCATCTGAGTGAGTAGCATCCCAATATTATCATTCACCTCTCCAACCCGTCTGGCCAGCGTGGAGAGTGTAGGCCAAGTCCTCTGGCTGCTCTGGCCAAGTATGGCCCTAGTAGTACAGAGAGGGTCGTGCTCCTGTAGTGGAGACTAAAAAGGACCTGATGATGATGATGATTATCATTCCCTTTACAAATTTAACAAATTCCCGTCCATTCCCAGCTTTAAAATGCTTGCGATGGGCAGCAGCATCAGAAGCACAAGCAGCCAAAGAAACTGCGCTCGCCAACCCACCTTCCAAGCGTGGTGAGTATGGCAATATCCTCTCAAGGAAGTATCTTTGGGAGAGGCTTCTATCCAGTAGTAGACTTTTTACGGCTGTAATGATGATGATGATCAAATACCAATAAAATGTGATGACTGATTGAGAGACGTTCTGGTATTCGAGTGCGTTACTAAGTGCTATTGAATAATCAATCAAAATAATGGACTCTGGTACCTAATCAAATTATTTTTTAGAAACCACGTGTTAATAATATATTCTTCAATCATTTAAAAATCTTGTTGTTGTAGTATTATTATTCCTCCGTTCACCGGCCATTCGTCGTAAATATAAAGCTCTAATAACGCGGTTTTATTGAATATGGGTATAATAATGTTACCGGCATATCCTGGATTCATGGTGATGAACACAGAGCAAGACATTTTTAAAGGCAGGTCGGTGCCTTCGAACATGAACCTTTCCTGCTTTGCAATCTGAGCCTTCTGAATAGTCACCACCTGAGAAAACATATCGTTTATTTATACCTTACTAGCGATCCGGACCCCGGCTTCACACGGGTGCAATGTATATATAAACCTTCGTCTTGAATTATTCTATCTCTTAACAAAACGCATCAAAGATCTGTAGCGTAGTTTTAAAGATCTAAGCATACTGGACAGACAGAAGGAAGCGACTTTGTTTAATACTATGTAGTTTTCATGTAGATAGAGCCTAGAGCCATCATCATCATATCGTATGGCATGGTCAGCAAGAATCCTATGAATATCTTAAATATCTAATTTTAAGTTCTTCAGCTAGTCTTCGGCTGCGGGATAAAGGGAGAGGAGTTGGTTATGGCCTTCAGGATACTGAAGTCACTCTTCGACAATATGCCACAAAGTTTGATCTTTGGCCCCACAGTCACATTCTGGAGGGTATTTGTATCCCTACTTATAGAGGTGGTGATTAGACCGTCTGCATAGCCGTAATATTGATAGAGCGTTAAAAGAGTCCCTATTTATGCATTGTATATAATGAGGTTTGGTTGGGGATGCAAATGGATACGGAACGCTAGGCTCTACTCGTAGCTAGCGCAAGGCCCCGGGCGGTTGCCCGACGTGCCACCACTGCTTGAGCTATTAAGCCCGTCAGCAGGTGACTATTCCTAATTGGCTTAATTGGTAGGTCTCTTTGTGTGCTCCAGGCCAAGCGACTGCAATCTGAGTCTTTGGGATAGACACAATGGAATTTTTAGAGATGCTCTATGTCTCTTGCTTCCAAACCTCTTTTATACTGTCTGTGAATTTACACTCTACTTAACCTTAAAAAGAAGTCTGAACCGGTCGATATGAACAAATTTTCCTACCAGACCAATGCTGGTTACTCGAAAAAAGATTTTTTTCATACTAATTGATGAAAATTCTTTAAAAAAAATGTATTTTTGTGCATGGACTGGTAGCTAGTCTTGTGTATAGGCTTACCTGCTGTGCTACCACCGACAGTACTTCTATATCAATCCTATTGAACTCGTCAAAGCACGCCCAGGCTCCCGATCTAGATAAATGTGAAATGTATTTTTATAAGATAAAAACTTTTTGAAGTGGAGTCGACACACTCAGAGGAAGAAGTGTTGGCCACTTACACATCGGTAAGAAGGACTAAAAAGAAAATTAAATATATCATATCAGAAGAATAAATAAAATACTAACGCAGCAAGCCCCTTGAAGAACTTCCCCATCGCCATGTAGTCGAGCTGGTCCGAACAGTTGAACACTACACACTGCACAGCCAAAGCTTTTGCTAAATCCTGAAAAATAAAACCAGACCAGTGCGAGTCGCACACACTTAAGGTTCCGTACAATATTTAATTAGTAGAGTTAGTAGAAGGATGCATAAAACCTCTTCGTTTCATATTAATAGAGTTGTGTTTCAACTATACACACAGACACAAGGCGTTTCGAGCTGTATTTAATCGATATTAATATTACAACTCGCAACAAAAGCATTTACCCTTATTAAATCATTCAGATTACATGTTTATCGTTGAAATCAATGCTTTATTATTTGTTTTTATGGTTAAACACATTTTTTTTTATCAATAATTTGAGCGCGTTTGACCTCTATCTTATCTATGGGAAGCAATGATGACATCTTGGGTGGTACACGCAAACTCAAATATTGCCTATTCACTCAAGAGTGAATAGGCAATATTTGAGTTTTCGTGGTATTTGAGTTTTCGTACAATTTATTTTCAAGGCACGCCTTGAAAATAAATTGTACGAGTCGGAAAACAGCGACGCGGGGAGGGAATTCCACTCCTTTGCGGTTCGTATAATGAAGGAGGAGGCGAATCTAGAGGTGCAATGAGCAGGAATATCGACCACATATGGATGGAATCCCTGCCCACCCCGTGTCGTCCTAAGATGGAATGGTGCAGGGGGAATTAGATCGTGCAGTTCCCGTGCGCACTCACCGAAATGCAGCCTGTAAAAGACACACAGACTAGCTATTAATCGGCGGTGTCCAAGGCTCTGGAGCCATCATCGATGAGTCTTTTGTAACGTCTGTCAATAGCTTCCAAGGCTTCGAGCTGGTAGCGGTCAGATCCACCTTACAGATGGCAAACAAAACTGTCTAGGCTCAATAGCTGGCCGAAGAAAAATATTGTTGGACCTTGGAGAGGATGCCCAGTTTTATTCTAAACAGTCTTTCAATTAGCAGTGGACCTACTACCATCTAACAATGCCTTTTGAAACTAAGCTTGCCATAGCCTTGGCAAGACAGCGAGCCGCTACATAAGGTGGATAAAAATTCATTAAGGAAATGGCTTCTGGATAAAACATTTTATACTATAAATGAATTTCTGGATTACAAATGACTATTCTTCAATGGTGGACTCGATGCGTGAATTTTTCGTTTATTTCGTTTTTATATTATGATGTGTTTACTAAAAATTATAACTAGATTGACAGTATTTAAATTAATCTCATAAGTTACATTGTTAATATTTGCATGCTTATTTTAGCTAAATAGGTAATAAGGACTTTTTACTATTAACACTTATGAACCCTATTTAAAGCAAATAATTTGATTTGAATTGAATTGATACCTTATGCATTATTCCTGTAGAATTATAATATCTATGGTATTTGTAAGTACCTTGGTAGTCTCTGTTTTGCCAGTACCAGCTGGTCCAGCAGGGGCACCGCCGAATTTCAAGTGCATAGCGCACATCAAAGTCACGTAGCAACGATCAGTCAGCGGAGTGATCACCAGCCGGCCACTGCGCGATAGTCAATATAATAATACAACAAATAAATATATACAAGGCGTGTTTACAGGTATCTTAAGAGTCGGCAACGCATCAGCAGCTCCTCTGGTGTTGCAGATGTCCATGGGCGACGGTGACCACTTTCCATCAGGTGGCTCGTCTGCTCGTTTGCCGTCGGATACATAAAAAATATATATATATATATATATATATATATATATACGGACAAATCACACAGATTGAGCTAGCCACAAAGTAAGTACGAGGCTTGTGTTATGGGATACTAACTCAACGATACTATATTTTATATCAAATAAATATATAGATAAACATCCAAGACCCAGGCCAATCTAAAAGAGATCATTTTCCATCTTGACCTGACCGGGGATCGAACCCACCCTCGTGGCGCAAACCGGCGTGTTAACCACTGCGCCACAGAGCTCGCCGGAATATAATTATAGCAGATCTAGTTAAAGCTAATAAAATTACACATAATGTAATGAAAACTAACGTGACCCACACACATGCGACTGATTTACGCACAAAATTAATACATACATAGTATCGCGTCTTTTTCTCTTGCGGGGTAGACAGGGCCTAGGACTATAAGATCTTATGGCCATATTTACCATGTTGGAGGGCGTGGTAGATAAAAAACAGAATCAAAATAGTGATGGGTTGCTAGCCGTATCGCCTATTGACATAATTCCGCAGATTTTAGCCCATTGGAAGAAAAGCAGCTGGCACATTCTACGTTTTTTCTTTTCTCCGAGACTAGCATCGAAGAACAAAATTTATGTATCCTTACTATCCTTACTATATATATATATATATATAGATATCCCCATGGGCACTTCCTGGCTCAACCGTGCCGTACGAGCAGCACTTAATTGCTCCGTTTTCATTTCTGACTCCGGTTTGATTTTCTGACTCCATTGCCGTTTGCCCGTCAAAATATGACTCCAATTGGAGTCATAAATGTCGACGAGAATAATAATAAGAATTGGGCAATTTTTATACAAATCCACCTTTTTGGCTTTCAAGCACTTCTTGCTCCGATTCAAATGGGCCAATCAGAGCACACCATACCTGTCGGTATCTATGATTGGCTTCTGCCGGCTACTCACTATGTAGGTTAGAGTTTTGCTTCGTAACCATTTAAGTTGGTGTTCATTAGTTGCGTCTTGGCAAAAAAGGGGAGATGGGGCCGGAAGGTGAAAGAAACTTCTAGCTAAACTAAACAAGATATCCGTTGTGGACTCGTTAAAAAAACACGCATCCCGTTTCTTCGGTGACAAGATCATGTAGCTGGTTTGATGATGGAGTCAGAAGGTGACCGTAGGAACTCCTCAACGAAATAAGATACGTTGGTCGTGTTTCGACTCATTTGATTTGTATTAGCAAGCACTTCCGTGTTACATGATATTCAGGGCCTGGAGATGGAGCCTAGAGGTGGTAATAAGAACTTCTGATAAAACCTTACAAAACAGAGCCGTCTCGGGTATGAAGTTGTTAATAAAACAACTAACCCCTAATCTCCGCGTGATCCCCACTGCTGGGCAAAGGTCTGCCCCATTTCCTTCCAAACATCCCTATTTTGTGCCATTTCAGAACATTTCTTTTCATGACTCGTGATGTGTTTGTTAATGGAATAAAATATATTCTTTATAATATTTACTTGCCCAAATGTTTTTTAAATCTTTTGGTATCTGTATTTTTGTAAAAGTCTATTTCACATGTATTATTTTATTTTTTTAAGTTGTATTTTGCTTAAAATAAATATTTCAATTTGACTTTGATTTTATCTGTGGTTGTATTTGATGATGAATCAACAAACACTATGCCTGTTACATCAGGCTGGCCTATCACGGTATGTGCACTGAAACCAGACTACCTGTTGTGACATTGGCGGTTTTTGTTGAGCGGGACCCTCAAGATGTTATTTTATTGTCTAAAGACAACAAACACGACACCAGTTGCAAGAAGCAGCTCACTTATACCTATAATTCTGCGACAGCCATGCGTTTTGTTGACTGAGGACGATATTTAGTTCTAATGTGCCATATAAATACGGGTTCATGTGTCATTTTATAAAATAGAAACCGGCCAAGTGCGAGTCGGAATCGCGCACGAAGGGTTCCGTACGTATGGTCTAAAAACGAGCCAAATTCTAGTGAGAAAATAGATAGTACTTTACTATTTTAACAAAAAAATAATAATGAATTTCACAATTCAGATAGGAACTTAATTTGGAAAATCACATTATTAAATCGTAATAACGGAATAGTGTATTTAGTTATAAATATAGACAACACGCTTCGAATTTTTAAAATAGCTAGCTACAAGCAAACTTTTGGAATTATTAATCAGGCTTGATAAAAACATTACATAAAATAATTCTCGAAATAGGTTAACTGACGAAGTTTTAAATAAACAAATTGTTACCAGAAGTCCTGCTGAAGGTGGATATAAAAAACGCCTTCAATTCGGTAGATAGAGGTGCCATGCTGACACAGGTACTTCACAAAATTCCTTCCGTTTACAATTTCCTCTGGCAGTGCTACAGTCAAAATTCTAAATTAATGTACCAGGACAATCTTCTTTACTCAGAAGTTGGATGCCAGCAAGGTGATCCTCTGGGTCCGGTTATTTTCAGCCTCGCCATCCATTCCATACTTGAAAAATTAAAGTCGAAATATAACGCATGGTTTTTGGATGACGCAACGCTAGGTTCAAGTGCGGCCACAGTTTTAACAGATTTAATGATCATTAAAACCGAATTTAAATCCATTGGACTATCCCTAAATTTTTCCAAGTGCGAACTATATTTAGATGAGGACCTGCCACTGCTATCAAAAATCAAAATTATCTCACAATTTAATTCATTAGCCCCCAATATTAAAATTATTGACAAGTCCACACTCCGTCTCTTAGGATCCCCCGTATTTGACGAATCGTTTCCAAATTTCATTCAGGACAAAATTCAAAATTTTCAACTGGCCGCCGACCGCCTTGCGAGTATACATACTCATTTTGCTTTCACGATATTAAAATATTGTCTATTCGTGCCCAATTTTACATATAATCTCCGATGCAGTCATCTGTGGAAATACCCGGACCTCCTTTCAAAATTAGATGATGTTATAAGAAATTCGTTATCATCAATTCTGAATATTGATTTAAGTAACCAACGTATTTGGGACCAAGCCTCCTTACCCGTCAGGTTAGGGGGGCTTGGAATACGCAAAATTTCCAGTGTTGCCCTTCCTGCTTTTTTGTCCTCTGTTCATAGTGTAGAAAACCTCTTTCAAAATATCCTTAAACAACCTACATATGAAATTCCCTATGTGGCGGAGGCCAAAATAGTTTGGTCAGAGGTAAGTCTAAATTCAAAATTTCCCGACATTCCTTCTTCGCAGAGGCAGTGGGACGAGCCGTTATGCAGGGTTGTTCAGAGTAATCTCCTTAAATCTTCTGACAGCAACCCTGCTGAGTGCGCTCGTCTCCTTGCAACTGCTGAGTGGGAGTCTGGTTTATGGTTGCAGGCTTTACCATCTTATAACCTGGGTACATTCCTAGATGACCACACCTTCCGCTTAGCGACGTGTCTACGTTTAGGAGCCGTCACTAATGTCTCGCATCATTGCCTCTGCGGTGATGCTGTCGACCAGTTTGGACGCCACGGACTTTCATGCTCCAGGAGCGCTGGCCGCATAGCTCGCCATGCCAACCTGAACAACATTATCCACCGTGCTCTTGTCACCATCGAGCTACCAGCTGTTTTGGAACCAAATGGCCTGGCGCGAGATGATGGCAAGAGACCAGATGGCATGACTCTTGTGCCCTGGAGATTGGGGAGGCCATTAGTGTGGGACGCCACGTGTGTTGACACACTCGCGCCTTCCCACCTCCATGGCACTAGTTCTAAGGCTGGCGCAGCTGCGGCCACCGCCGAGTCCCTCAAACGTCACAAATATGCATGCCTTGGCAATGGCTACATATTTGAGCCGTTTGGGGTGGAGACTATGGGTCCGTGGGGCCCTTCAGCTCATAAATTATTTAAAACCATAAATAAGCGACTGGTCGAGGTATCTGGTGACCAAAGGGCTGGCAATTTTTTTGCACAACGCATTAGCATTGCCATCCAACGTGGCAATGCGGCCAGCCTTTTAGGCACTCTACCGGAAGGCAATGATCTGCGTGACATTTTTTATTTATAGATAACTTTTATTTAGTGTACATATTATACAGTTATACTAGTTCTAGTTGTTAGTAAGTACTATTTCTTAAGTTAGATATAATATAGCCAAAATAAATCTTATTCTAAATATAAAAAAAAATTGTTACATAATTCCCCACGAAAAATATAATATTTATTATTCAGTTTTTTTTTTGTTATTATTCATCATCATCATCGGGTCTTTTTAGTCTCCACTGCAGGAGCATGACTCTCTCTGTACTGCCGGAGCCATACTTGGCCAGAGCAGACAGATGATTTGGCCTACACTCTCCTCGCTGGCCAGACGGGTTGGAGAGGTCTCATTGATGTTTATGAGCTCTGTTTAGCTTGTATTTCCTAAGTCGCCTCTTACGACATCCATGGGAAGTCTAGGAGTGGTCCTATTCTACTCTACCGGAAACCTCACGGCTTGTTATTATTACTGTAAAAAAATAAGAAGTCTTTTCTAGATTTGTCATTAACTGCTCAGAGATAATTAGATACTTTCTGGGTTGTCACATTTGTAGGTCACATTAGCGTTACGATTTCAGGGTTGCGTTTTAATAAAGATAATTTTATGCCTTTTTTTCTAGAAAACTGCTTCTTTGCGCAATACTTCTTCACACAAAGCTTTTCCTGGATTGTTTTCTTCAATGCGAATGATTTTCAGTGCTGCATCACGGATTCAATCTTAATGCTGCTCCATTTGGTTTGAGTTTTTTTTCATCTTTTTCTCAACTTCTTCTTCATCTGATTTCTCATCATTTTTATCATAGTTTTTTTGAGTATATTTTGGTCTTTTTTTTATTCCTTATATATTTATATATTAAATTTATCGCCACTTATAATTTTTGTTTTTTTTTTCTGTTTATGTTTTCCTTTTTCTTCACAAGATTGATCACTCTCAGTATTTGATACTAATCTTTGCCCTATTTTTTACTCATATTAATTTCATAGAACCAAAAGTATTTTTGTTTTAACTATATCATTTTGTTTGTAGTCACTTGCATTATATCTTTCTGATGATTTTTCTTTTTTTGTATATCTCTATATAGATTTGTGCAATTTGTTTACAGACAGGTCTGTTTCAGTTTGTTGACTGATCTCACTCTAGTTGCTGTTATTCTTGATGTCTCTCTCATTCACTTTTTCATTTTCTTTGCAACTGGTTCTGTCTGGGTATCTATTATTTTTGTCATCATCATCATATCCGCAAGAAGTCCACGGCTGGACATAGGCCTCCCCCAAAGATTTCCAATACGACTGGTAGAAAGCCGCGTGCTTCCAGCATCTTCCTGCGACCTTAGTCAGGTCGTCCGACCTTCTGTTCGGTGAGTGTCCGACGCTGCGCTTGCCGGTACGTGGTTACCATTCGAGAACCTTTCTGCCCCACCGGCCATGGGATCTGCTCGCTTTGTTATTTTTATCAGTACTTTATTATTAGTCAATGTTTCCCCCGCCTTTGTATACATACGGAAGTGGGTCTAATAAGTTACAATCTTTACGAATATAAAATTAGCCGGGCAAATTCCTTATATGAAATGGAGTCAACAAAGTACAAGTTTTGACTAAAACGCGGAGACAGAATGTGCTGACGAGTTAAAAAGATATATACGTTACGGATCAAATAAGTTTTGAAATTTAGGTAAGTATATAAGTCAGTGAGTATAAAACGGAGGCAACAATGTTCAAGTATTGAATAAAACGTGGAGTCATAAAGTGATAACGAGATTAAAAAAATGGAAGTGGATCTTATAAGTTACAATCTTTATGAATATAAAATTAGCCGGACAAATTCCATATATAAAATGGAGTCAACAAAGTACAAGTTTTGAAGAAAACGCGGAGTCAGAATGTGCCAACGAGTTAAAAAGATATATTCGTTGCGGATCAAATAAGTTTTGAAATTTAGGTAATAATATATTTCAGTGAATATAAAACGGAGGCAACAATGTTCAAGTGTTGAATAAAACGTGGAGTCATAAAGTGATAAGGAGATTAAAAAAATTGGCCGTTACGGATCAAATTTGTTTCGAAAGTTGAGCAAAAATTTTGTCGAGCATAAAGGTATATTAACGAATATGTCGGTCAGAAATTATCGTAAGACGCAACATATTCGACTCCGAGCGAAATACCTACAACTGGAGTCAAGTTATTCCGGGTTAAAGGTGGAGTCAACAATGTTCCAGCTCACTGCTGGATGCGGTAAGTGCCCAAAGTAGTGTTTATATATATATATATATATATATATATATATTATATGGGAAAGTGAGTTTGTTTGTTTATTTGTTTGTTTGTTTGTTACGCTTTCACGCCGTAACTACTTAACCGATCATCATGAAATTTTGCATACAAGTTCTCTGGAGTACGGAGAAGGACATAGGCTACCTTTCATCCCGGGAAAAAGTACTATTCCCGTGGGATCGACCTTTACGCGGGTGGAGCCGCGGGCGAAAGCTAGTATAATATATTTGCACATTAATTCATTATAACATTTCAACCGTAAAAATTTAATTGCTGAACAAAAGCGTCAAGGATTCTTCGATCATTGACGTAATGAAATGAAATGAAATGAAATGAAATGAAATGAAATGAAATGAAATGAAATGAAATGAAATGAAATGAAATGAAATGAAATGAAATGAAATGAAATGAAATGAAATGAAATGAAATGAAATGAAATGAAATGAAATGAAATGAAATGAAATGAAATGAAATGAAATGAAATGAAATGAAATGAAATGAAATGAAATGAAATGAAATGAAATGAAATGAAATGAAATGAAATGAAATGAAATGAAATGAAATGAAATGAAATGAAATGAAATGAAATGAAATGAAATGAAATGAAATGAAATTTTATTCAAATTTGGATATCATGTATCTCTTTCTGAACGTCATATTATTATTTTTAATATTTGCAAAATCGATAAGCTACTAGCGTTTCGAGTACTCACCACTTTTGGCAGGTGTGTTGGCGAACGCGGTTTCTTAGGCTTCTTGTGCTTCCGACGCGACGTTGCTGCCCATCGGAAGCAGTTTTAAAGCACCGGCCAAGCAGTTGAAGACGGGGTGTCTTTCATCGGGGAGGACATTCATATCACTATTACTAGCTGTTGCCTGCGACTTCGTCCGCGGCAATTTCTGTTATTATGATTAATTAGTTTAGTTGAAAATTTTTCCCCCGTTTACAAAACATTTTTCACTCCTATTGGGCATAGCGTGATGTTTTGTAGCCTTAAGCCTTCCTCAATAAATGGACTATCCAATACAAAAAATTCTTTGAATTAGCGCGTTCGAACAAACAAACTCTTCAGCTTTATAATATTAGTATAGATAGAGTTTTACACTTATAATATGTGATATACGGGTAACTATAGACGGGGGCTAGACTAGACGATAAGTTTCTAAAATCCAACTTGCCAACCCTCCTCCCAAGCGTGGTGAATATGCTAGTGCCATTCCTTGGAACGAAAAATCCTTGGAAGAGGCCCAGCAGTGGACTTCTTACTAAATAATGATGATTATGAAATGTTCTGCTAAAAAATATCAGTGCTCCCTACAAGCATCCTACCCTGGGAGGATGAGGACCTCATGTGAGCATTATTTTGCTTATATACCTGTAGTGCAGATCGTAGTCTGCCATATTGGCAATATTTATCCCAAAATGGCCGTAAAATATTGCTAAATTATGATGCTACCGCCCTGGAGAGCTCCAGGACCGCCACCTTAGGAAGTTAAGTAAAAGTATTTGTTCGCGTTGGAATTGAACCCTCATGAGTAGGCTCCTATGATAATCACTGCGCCACGGGACCTGACAATAGCTGGCCGTGCTGATTACTGACCTGTTCCCCAAGTACTCGTTCTGGTATGTGAACACAGAGTTGAGAGCTTTGACGTCACACTTGTCCTGGCTGAACTGGCGATAATACGCAGATGTGTCCAGTCTATCTGCGTCCTGGTAGATTTCCGGTGACTCTCCTTCTTCCAGAGGATACATGTCTCGTTTTGCTTGATAGTATCTGTAATTAAATATATGAGATATCAAAGAGTCAATAAACTAAATCTTACTAATCATTATTCGCGTAGGTGGCATGGTCAATCGACATTGCACACCCTGTTATCAGAGTTCTTTATAACCGCCTCTCGGCCTCTGACGTGGTTCCTTTAACGACTATTAGATGGCAGCCGGGACCGACGGATTAACGTGCCTTCCGAAGCACGGAATCAACTTTATTGTCAAATAATCAGGTGATTCAAGCCTGTTTCCAGTTTCGCCCGCGGGTCCACCCGCGTCAATGATGCTCTGGAACAGTACTTTATCCCGGGATAAAATGTACCCTTTGTCCTTCTCCGTACCCCAGATAACGTGTATGCAAAATTTCGTGATGATCGGTTCAGTAGTTACAACGTGAACAAACAAACAAACTCACTTTCGCATTTATAATATTAGTTTTGATTAGGATAGTATTTCTAAAAGCAAGTCTTTATTTACTCCTTCACATATACAACAGTCTGCAACGCATTAATGCCCATAAAGGTCAAATTCAAATTCAAAATGTCTTTTCAATATAGGTTTCTAATAAGTGTTCAACACTTATTAATTTTCTCAACAATTGTTTGGTACTTTGGTACTCTTTAGTGGATAGTGTATATTGGTTTTTGATTGTGTGGAGATACGAGTACAGTCGGCCAAGCAGATACCTGACCCCCTGACTTTTAAAACGTAAATTCACACTTTGCTGTGAAGCGCCACCTACCGTGATTTTTGGCAAGTAGACAGACAACTGCTAGTATAAACTTGTTTCTGATAACCTGCTCAGTTGCAAATTTTGTATTTCTAATAAGCTCAGCTAATAATTCAAGTAATCATCAATGGTAAGAACAAGAAAGAATCAAAAACAATCCTACGTAAAGTTCGATTCGAACCATGGACCTACGACTTGAGAAGCTAGCGCTCATCTCAATACGCCAACCGACGATATGACATCTCGGGCGAAATTGGCTATCTATTTCTACTGCTATGACATCATTGTCACCAACTGCAACGCATTGCTTTAACAAATAAATTGAGATAGTTAATAGACTCAGGTGTTACTTTGCGGAAGTCAAAGCTACATTTACTTTGAGACAATTTACTTTGCGTGCTTCCGCCACCAGTTAGTTCATGCAAACTATTGCTGGCCAGCAATAGTTTGCATGAACTAACTGGTGGCGGAAGCACGCAAAGTAAATTGTCTCAAAGTAAAAATAAATTGAGGGTAATCTATCAGATTTATTTATACCTGATACCAACTAATCACAAATATTGTTCACTCGCGTCACAATTACATTCAAGATACTGCGATTACTGTGTAGTGATCCAAAACCCCACCAGTTATTAGGCATCCCGTTTCATCTCATATAGCAGATTTTGTGAAAGCTAATAGTGTATTGTGAAGACAACCACAGTATTTAAAGTATCTATATCTAGAGAGTTAGGTATCGCGGTAAGTAGAAATTATAAGTATTTAATATACTTACTTAATTGTCACACTAATTTTTTGTTCCGTAAAACAGGGTTTGTGATAAATGTCTAAGATAAATATATCTCTTACAGAGAAACACCGTCCGTTTGTGGATTCGGAGATTTAAGAAGACTCGATCAACTGCAATTGAAACAGTGAGGAAACATTTAACAAGAACGAGATCGTATTTTATTCTGATGAAAAAAGTTTTAAGTCTGATGATGATGGCAGAAAAATATTGCGGAGAAGACGTGGCCAGCGTATAGCCATTAAAATAATTTGCCTTTGAGAACAGTGGCAGGATAACATTAGGTAAAAATATTCATTAAATAGTTAAGTAAAATAATAATAATATTTAATACCTCGTGTATTACGCAGTGTAGATTATTAGGTAACTGATCGTATTATTGTTTTGCAGGTTATTGGGGACAGATGTCTTCAATGGGCCCAGGGGAGCTGGTAGAATTCGGCGGCCGGATGAATAAAGAAAAATACTTGGAAATTTTATGAGATGTGGTGATTCCAACAGTGTGCAGTGTAGAATATATTTTATTTAAGACAATTGTTCTGTGATCTAACTGTTATTGAGTGACCAATTAAAATCCCAGATTGTAGGGTCAAATAGTGCTTAACTGAGACACGAGACACGAGTAAAGTTTGAACTTAAATCAATTTAGACAAAGAGGTTATACTAAATTAATAAATATGCGCATAAGTGATATGTGATCTGATCTAACATGGTAAGTGAAATGACAAATAGACTTGAACAAAAGCTTCAAAAAGGGGGTCACCCTCTCCCATATTAAAATTAATTTAATGCCATAGGTTTACATATTCATTCTTATACTATTATCGAAGCAAAGTTATTCACATAGCACTATTTGACCCAACACATTTAAAAAAATATAATACTATGATTAAAAAAAAGTTGAGAGATGTAAATTGTTACTTATTAAGTAACATGTTGGTTCTCTCTACAGAAGATTAATCATAGTTTGAATTAAGTAGGCAGGTATTTATTTCACTGTTAGATTTTTTGATGTAATAAAGTAATTAAAAATTTAAAATGCTTTTTATTAACAGTAATTAGCTCGGTAACATTATGTTAAAACAACCAAAATTACACCAACATCACAATACGAAGTTAGTGACATTTGTAAAAAATAAAAAGCTTTGGAGGATTTGAACCTGTTTCCTCATAAACACACTAACTATTAAATCGTAGTGCCTACCACTTGCGCCACATCTAACTATTGAAGTATCTTTGAAATAAGCGTATCGTATGCTAGGGCTTGTTTTATTTATCAAAAATCGAATAGATGGCATTAGTCATCAAGGGTATCAGATTTCTGCTTATTAACCTTATTTGTTCATTCACAATTCAATAGATGGCACTAGTCGCAAAGGATATTACACTTGTATATTTTTATCTTTGGGTTTAAACCACGGATGGTTCTTTAGTTTACGAAAAATGGCGCTGTTGTAGGGGGTCAGATATCTCCTTGGCTGACTGTACAAGCACATGGCTATAGCACGAAATGAAAATAAAACCTTCATAATTAGTTTAGCCGTGTGGTATCCGGCACAGTAGAATAGGACCACTCCAAGTCTTCCCGTGGATGTCGTAGAAGGCGACTTAGGAAATACAAGCTAAACAAAGCTTATAAACATCTAAGACACCTCTCCAACCCGTCTGGCCAGCGTGGAGAGTGTAGGCCAAGTCCTCTGGCTGCTCTGGCCAAGTATGGCCCTAGTAGTACAGAGAGGGTCGTGCTCCTGTAGTGGAGACTAAAAAGGACCTGATGATGATGATGATGATTTAGTTTAGCCAGTTTAATTTTATGCTGATCTGCCTATCCAGTGGTTGCAGGTGTGGCATCGGGCGCGCCCGGGCTGCTACTTGCTTTTGACCCATTTATCCGAGTGAATCCCGATACCTTCATTTTCCTTTTCCAAATTCCTTCTTTCCCCATGTTTAAAATGCTTCAGGCAGCAGTGTCGGAAGCATAAGAAGCCAAGACACAGCGGTGGAATGCTGCAAGTGCTAAGGGCCCTTTTGATTTGACTTTATGAGTAAAGAAAATTTTATCGAAATCCTTATCCTTATCCTTACTAATATTATAAATGCAAAAGTGAGTTTGTTTGTTTGTTTGTTTGTTTGTTTGTTTGTTTGTTTGTTTGTTTGTTTGTTTGTTTGTTTGTTTGTTTGTTTGTTACGCTTTCACGCCGTAACTACTAAACCGATCATCATGAAATTTTGCATACAAGTTCTTTGGAGTACGGACAAGGACATAGGCTACCTTTTATCCCGGGAAAAAGTACTATTCCCGAGGGATCGACACTGACGCGGGCGGAGCCGCGGGCGAAAGCTAGTAAACTATAAAATAAAAACATTTTATGTGCATTGCTTGCGGGTATACCTGAGCTGAACTATCCACTGGAAGTCGGTTACATTCTTGACGTTCTCATCTACTAGCGATCGCGTGACGTCACGGGCATGTACTTCGATCACGATGAGGGCGCACACCACAGCGCGCTGAGCGAACGTCAACTCGCCCTTCACTAAGGCGCGGAGGCGGTCCAACTGCCAAAGACAAAATTTACAGTGATCCCGTATACAGAAATTTTCTATTTGAGTCATAGTGAATTCCAGAGGTAAACAATTGTTCGAAAACCCTACTAGCACTTCCTTTACTTCACCTCCGGAGGATAGATTCGACGGTATTGGCGTAGTCTCAAAAATTGAAGTTTCAACTGTAGAGGTGTTGAATCTTTTGAAAAAGCTTGATATAAAAAAAGGAGCGGGCAGCGATGGCATATTAATTGAACATGGAACACGGCGCTGGCTGACCTGTTACTGTCTAGTTTTTTCAGACTTCTTAATGTTCATAAGCGTGTGGTTTTCGTCAGTGTAGAATAGGACCACTCCAAGTCTTCCCATGGAGGTATAATAGGCGAATTAAAAAATACAAGCTAAACAAAGCTCATAAACATCAATGAGATCCCTCCAATCACTCTGGCCAGCGAGGAGAGTGTTAGCCAAATCCTGTCTGCTCTGGCCAAGTATGGCTCCGGTAGTACAGAGAGGGTTATGCTCCTGCAGTGGTGCAGACTAAAAAGATCTGATGATGATGATGAATGATTATGCAGCCTAGTGGACACATTTCGTCCTGTCTCTCCGACGTATCGTGTCAATCGCGATGTAAGTTGGAGCTTACCCGCCATCTGGAAACCTTTTCTTCAAGGGATGGTAGAAGCCATGTACAGCTAACAGAGATTGACACAGCACTTTTCATTTACGGGCACCAACGCTAGTAATCGTAGACGATGTATAAGATAATATGGTTCCTAGTACATCCAAGGGAATCACTGAAGCAGAAAACCAACTCCCACCAACCTCCCCACTGTCAAAGCAGCAGCGGGCGGCTGCCCGTTTGCCCGCGCCGCCAATGCTTCCGATTGCTAGCATCAATGAGGATCGGGGCGACTGTCGAGTCGCGTTTCGATTTACATTCGCCTTGAAGAAGACCACCGGATGAGGTCGAATCATATCGGCCAGTAGGTGGCTTCATACGTGAGTAAACCATAATCATCATTTCGAGTAGGTGTCAACGGTCAATCGACCATGCACACCCTGGTGTCAGAGTTCTTCGAAATCGCCTCTCGGCCTCTAACGTGAACCACCGGCTTAACGTACTTAACGTACCCAATGTCCTAACCAAACTGGAAACAACTAAACAAAGTATGCTTCCGGTGGGAATCGAACCCACGACCCCCATAATTACATATTTTAGAAAGATTATTTTTAGTGACCATGCGTTTTTAGACGAATTGATTGCTTACATGCTTTGGAAGAATACGTTGGATATTGACAATAAGCAAGCTTGATCTATCAAAGATATAGCAATGGACCCAAACTAATAGAATGAGACTTCTGATTCGTACCTGAGAGAGCATCTCTTCATAGAAACCGTCCATCCTATAGTCTTCAATAGCACACTCCACACCAGCGGTCCATGCTGTCTGAGAGCCGGCGATCACCACCTGCCCTGGCCAACGCAGCACCCATTGCTCACGAGGCAGCGTCCAAAGTTCGGCCATGCCATCAACCAGGGTCAGACGAACTAAAAGATGTCGTAAGGCTTTTGGAACCGATTCTGGCTACATAGCAAAATGGAAGAGACTGGCATCCACCAATTTATCCCATTCTCCTTTTTGATCTTTTTCTACATAAGAAAAGTGCACTTACTAATTTAGAATAGGATTTACAATACGACAGTCACGAAAAAGGGGTACAGACTTAAGCGTTTTCAACACTTATTTTGCTATTTGTGGTAGCTTAGGCACAGCCCCAAATAAAATGGAATAACTGTCATAGGAGTCGAAAGGGAACCAAAAAGATGGGATGCTTCTTTCGGTGAGTGGGAGAGCCGAAGGTCCATCCTTCCCCCATCTCCTACCCCTATGTCCTACTTTCCCCCAACACCTTGAAAGGCCAGCAATGCTCCTGTTACATCCTGGTGTTGCAGTTGTCCATGGGCAGCGCTGATCGCTTACCATTAGTGACTCGCTTGCTCGTTTGCCGTTCTATACAATTAAAAAAAAACTTAATATAATGTCCTGTCCCATATTTCTGTTTTCCAATTATATTAAGGATAAACTTGTTTTACGCTAACTTGTATGTCTCATAGTGTCTTCAAGCAGCAACAACCACTGTTCCACGTTGGAGGACGGGTAAAATTTGTACTTCAGCTCCACAACCTCGCCCTCGGACGAGTGCATGTAGGTAATCTTCAAGTCGTGCTCGAACGTTACCTGTAGGCACAGAGATATACTAACGAACAGAATAGAAATCCGCAGTGTCCCCCGCAATATGGCGTCCCAGGACCTCTCCCCCGTTTTCGGATGCCTTGATGCCCATGCCAGAGCGCAGAATAAGCGATAGAGAGGAACGATCGGTCGGTCGACGCGGTGACGATCTCTCTTCTAACGTTATCACATAATTTATCGTCCGTAAACAGACTGTACAGACAACACACAAAAGGAGCATGAAATATGACGTCACACGCCATGAATGTATTAGTACCGCGCAGGAACTTAGTTCGACAGTTATATTATACATTTATTGCATATAAATGACAGTGGCCTCTTAAAAAAGCTATTCTTACAGATAACTAGCATAGTTAATATTATTGTTTGATATTTTTCATGTTTTAAAAAAATGGATTTTCTTAACCAATTTCAAGGGATCACTAAGTTCAAAAAACGAATAGACACTGATGATGATAATGATTGATGTTAATCACTGCTTAATATACAACTTTTTTCACATCTTTGGAATTCCCTATTGATTTGGTACTTATGTATTTGTTATTCTGTAATTATGTCGGTACGTCTTATTGTCTCGATTACTTTAATCTCTGAACTTCTAGAAAAAAGAAATATTGTATCATGATAAAATGTTTATAGTGAACAGAATGTGTACCTTTGCGATAGCTTCGAAGCACTTCCTCAAATGCGGCTGCACAGCTCTTGGATTGCGGCTCTGAGCCAGGATCTCCAACAGCTCGTCGTCGCTCAGGAAGAAGAAGCGTGGGAATCTCAGCCTCTTGAGCTCCATGTATTGGTTCAGTCCACGAGAAACCACGGCCAGCAGGTGGCGAGCTTCTATCAAGCTGTCCAGCAGACGGCTGTCAGGGCAGATCAGCATTATCTGCAACAGGAATGTTGCGGAAGTAGATTTTTTTCACATCCGCGGATGCGGTATAGGCTCACGTTTACGGATGCAGATGCGGCTTCGCAGCCGCATATCAAGATTGCTTATGAAAAAACTTTATATCTGTAACCGGTATTTTTGCATACGTTGTCGAACTTAGGTCCCCCATCCATCTTTTCAAGCCTGCCACTTACTTAAATGGAGACAACCGAAAAGAAACTAAGTATATGGGAACTATAATAAATAATAATCGACGAGAAACGAGTGACATAAAATCCCAAACGTGTCGGACTCAAATCTTCGCTCTTATTGATTGCTCAGTAGCTAAGCAGTCGTGTACGGCACGCGCTTCTCATCAGCATAACCTATTTTTGCCAAAAAATACGACTTGACTACATGCATTGCTTGTGGATGTTTATTGCGAATGCAGATGTGGAAGTTACGCAATTGCGAACGCGGGTGCAATAATTCGTAAAAAAAATTCACCAACAACTACTTCTTATAATAAGTATCTATTGAAAGTGTTTTGTAAAGATATTTTGTCAACAAAAAACAACTTTCGATGTCGCAGAACAGCGTTGTCTTGTATCTGTCTATGACTTTAAATTACCTTAGGACAAGCAGCAGCAGAACCCATTATCCTCCTCCAGATTCTCTCCATCGTGCCGTACTTCTTGGCTTCCAGGGGCAGTTGCCGAGAGATATCCTCAGATGTGAAGATTGGCTCCAGATACATCCATTCCCTGATCGATAAACCCAAATACATGATGATCTAATAGTATAAAATAATAATATCTCGTCGTTCTCCGGAACGCATGTTAGGCGTTGGTCCAGGCTGTCATCATTGATGGCTGTCATTAAGCTATTTCAGATGACCAGGAAGCTTGAAAAATCTGACACCACTCATCATCATCATCAATTCATGTGGGTGTCAAAGTTTTTCGGAACCGCCTCTCGGCCTCTGACGTGGTTCCTTTAACGACTACCAGATGGCAGCTGGGACCAGGGGCTTATCGTGCTTTCCGAGGCACGGAATCATCTTTATTATCAGACAATCCAATGATTCAAACCTGCAATGTCCTAACCAAACTGGAAACAACTAAACAAAGTATGCTTCCCGTGGGAATCGAATCCACGAACCCGGGTCCAAACGCCTTAAACACTGGACCACGGAGGCAGTGATGGCACACACACACACACATACACGAAATAAAAACTCTATAAAACTTCTAACATAAAACAACATTTAGATTCTTGATTTTTACTTGGCCTAAGAGCTAAGGGCTATAAATACTATACTTGCGGTCACCCATCACAGTGGGGACTGCGCCCAGGTATGCTTAACATGCGTAAGCACGTTTAATGCTCACGACCAAGAACGGATGATGGATTTGCTTACTTTTGACATTCAATCCACTCATCGACGACCTTCTGAGTAAGTCGCAGCCTGTCATCCCACTCCTGGATACGAAGCTCGAAGGCCGCTTTGAAAGGACTGAAGCCCAGTTGCTGGGTGGCCATGAGATGCTCGTCCAGAAGCTGCAGAGTTTCGTCAGCTATCTTCATTATGAAGGTGCCTGGTTGTAAAAGTTTACATATATGAGTTTTTGTGACTTTGCTTTCATAGTCAGTCGAATTAGCAAATAAAATTCCACGCCAAGAACAACCGCACAGTTTTAGGTTAATTTTTACTTAGTGCGTAACACAACATATTTGGAGAAAGATATAGAAAACTTTATTATACTTTTCATCATAATCAACATGTTAGCCGCAAGCAGGTAAGATGCGAGACAAATGCCTAGTTCAATACTTAATAAAAAAAGCAGTCCACTGCTGACATGGGCATCTCCCAAGGGTTTCCAAAATGACTGGTTGGAAGCGGCTTGGATCCAGCGTTTCCCTGCGACCTTGGTCAGGTCAGTCGGTGTCCGACGTTGCGCTTGGCGGTACGTGGTCTTCAATTGAGAACTTTTTTTCCCGATATCGACCATCGCTTCTAAATGATTATATAAAGACCCAGCTCGTGACCATGGCATATTGTGCCTACACTGGATTTCAATGCGCCATACCCTCTTACTGTTATAAAATACCCAAACTAACCAGTTTGTTTATATGGAGCAATTTCCATGGCCTTGGTGGCCCAATCACCCAGCATCTTGTCCAAGGCTTGCTCAATAACATACTCCTTGCTGGCCAGCTCTCCGATTTCTGCGATGAGGTCCCCGTGAGTTGCGACGCCTTGCTTGAGACACATTTGAAAGGTCTGTTTCTCGTTCATAGTAACAGTGATGCCTTTAAAAAAAAGATATAAGTCTAGTTACAATCCATCTGAAATATCTGCGAACCTGACTCATTGAGGTATAGTGTGATGACAGACGCTCTCATTATTGTACAACGTACACGATCATAGAACCCTTCTATTTAGAACAATCAACTAGTTTACTTAACCTAGATAGGTAACCACGATCTATGTCCTACTTATGATCTGTATATAAACTCTGCTAATTCTATAATAAAGGAGTAACCCCCGAATTCTCAAAAAAATCTTAACTAATCACGAATCAAATTCTCTTGCTGTCTTTGTCTTGCTAGGTAATTGTCAAGACAGTGACAGAACAAGATTTTAGATCGATTTTAGCTAAGATACTCTTAAGATGGTTTTGAGTATTCGGGCGTTAGTCAGTTAGTTACCTTTGAAGCTACAACAAGTGTCTTTCTTTTAAGTACACTCCTAGAGCTAACATCATATGGCGACCCTACCAGTGCTGTGCCTCGTCGGTACTGCTAACGTCATAGACGTAATTGCTGTGAGCTACGCATAAATTTCAGATGATTTGTAAGGTTTGCTGATAATTATTATCAGCAAACTGGTCAACAGTCGGTATTTTCTGTGCACTTTACTGAATTATATCGATAAGTCAAGTAGCAAACCAGATCTCTCCATGAACTCGTTCCAGTGCCGCTCCTTCATGCCTGGGTTCCTGACGGCCTGGATGATGGGGATCAAAGGCCTGAACTCATCTATGGCATCCTAGAACATGGGTTATAGGGTTTTTCTTAATAACATTCAGATTGTTAATAAAAGATTACACACAATACGGTAAACGAACAAGCGGGTCACCAGATGGTAAGTGATCACCGTTGCCCATGCACATCTTGTCCATACTCTCCATGACACAATCCATCCATCTTTTCTTAGGTCATCCTCTGATTAGAGTTCCATTCACTTTTAAATCGTTGTGAATTATTTACGTCAACAATATTTTATTTTAAATAAAAGTTAACGTTCACCGAATGATATTTCAAGTATCCATTCAAATGAAATGATATTGTATTTGAATAAAACATCTACATACCCTTATCGTAGTCGCCACGTACTGCACCTTCGGAATGTCAGCGAAGGTGCGCACGCACTTAACGATAGTCTTGTAGTATTCGTTGATCAGCGGCTCTATGGAGTCTGCGTCTACGTACATCAGCGGGTTGTCGAACCACACCTCGCGCGCTTTTAGGAAATCTGCACAAAATGGTCAAGGTAAGGTAAGAAACTATTTCTTTATTTCTTATGTAAATATTTTAAAATATGAGCGCCGTAAAGATGTGTTTTTGCGGAAGTCAAAGCTAGATTTACTTTGAGATAATTTACTTCGCGTGCTTCCGCGACCATATAGTTCATCCAAACTATTGCTGGCCAGCGCCAACCATTTTGCCTACAATGTCTTGACATGACGCAGTAACCCAAAGGTTTCTGTAGACCCAAAATCATTCTCTAATTATTTGAGGTCCACAAAAGGCTCACAAAACAGGTTGTCCGAACAAATTCTGCCTGGTTGAGGATGCAGCCCTAAACCTTAGGCCTCTTTCACGTTCTAGTGCTTCTTGCCTACAATATTTTACCTAAAGCGTTAGTGTCTGTCGATTCAAAATTCTCGACCAGGTTGAAGGCTCACAAAACGCACATCGGGATGCCCAAACAGCTTCTGCTGCTTGTTGAAGATACGGCGACTCCAATACTAGGCATTTTAAATGTCTTTACACGCCTTCTATCTCTTACCTGAAGCAGTAACCCATAGGTTTCTGTAGGGCTCGAACTCCTTGACCAGTTTGTTGAGGTCTGTAAAAGGCACAACTGGTTGCCCGAACAACTTCTGCCGCTGGTTGAGGATGCGGCCCCAATCCTGCGAGTCTTTCATGCCCTTCCATGCTTTCTTGATGTCGTTTGCAATCTCGTGAACCTATGTGATATGTCATGGATATAGAAGCTATAAACTCATTATTTACATGAAAATTAATATTTCATTAATTCAATAGTCCTTGAAAGTAGTTTAAGTAAATAGTAATAGTCTTATCAAATTAGGTAACAAGAGCTAGGGTATTTTTATAAGGATGGTTTGCATTCTTAATGCTATTCTAATATATTCATATTAAAGAAATAAAATTTGGTGAAAAAAATCCATACGGGCAGAATTAGAACCAGGCGACCTTTGGTTTATATATGTCCTAAGGTTTGCCAATTGATCTACTGTTATGAAGTTGACAACTACTTTATAGGAAGTCATAATATATCAATTTTTTTATAAGGATTGGAACGTTTGTTAATATATTTTTTTTATATACATACATATATTTATTTGACGTACATATATATGATTACTACACATACATATTCACATATTGCACGGTAGCACATATTTCTCTTTTTCATTATATACATTTCTCCAAAATTATATATGCACTTACATACCCAATTATCATAATATAATAATTAAAAATATTTTGTTTCACACCATGTGGGGAGACGCTGGTGTACTGAGATACAGGCTCTGCTTAGTTCAGACACCAGACTCTTACAATCTTAACTATACCAATTGTTAACCTCTATTATTTATTTTAAGAATATCTGTAAGATTGTGGAGAAAATAGAGAATTTGATTTTGTTTAGGTTACAGTTTGCTACTAGCTGCGACGTCACGAGCCCCATCTCATGGCCTTTAACGCGCTTTATCTTTATTTACTGTTTACTAGCTTTCGTCCGCAGCTCCGCCCGCGTCAATGTCGATCCCTCGGGAATAGTACTTTTTCCCGGGATTAAAGGTACCCTATGTCCTTCTCCGTACTCCAGAGAACTTGTATGCAAAATTTCATGATGATCGGTTCAGTAGTTACAGCGTGAAAGCGTAACAAAGAAACAAACAAACAAACTCACTTTCGCATTTATAATATTAGTAAGGATTTGAGTAAAGTAAAAATACTTGTCCAATATTTTTTGATTATCTTATTTTTTTTTTTCATGATATAGGACGGCAAACGAGCCAGCGGGCTACGCCAAATCAAATCAAATCAAATCAAATATCTTTATTGTGGAACACAGGTTACAAAGATCTTACTGATATTTTATATGGCATCACTGTGTCCTATCCCAAAGGACATACAATAATAAATGTATAATAAAAAAAAAAAAAACATAGTAGAAAAACAAATTAATTACAAGCATTCATAGTTAAAATTAAATCTAATAAATAAATTACATTATAAAATTAAAATTATATCAATAACAAATAATAATAATTATGTCAAAATATCGTTTAAATATTTTTTAACATTGTTATAACATTTTTCAGTCAGGAGCAATTTTAAATTTTTTTTAAATGTCGCCAGCGGGATCAAAGTGATCACCGCTGCCCAACAACTGCAACACCACGGTGTGACAGTTATTTTTTTTTTTTTGTAATGACAATCTAGCTCCAAGTGAGCTTTCGCTACTTCACCGGGCGTTCGAGGCGAGGGCAACATCACCAAAGGGCCCCCAGGAGGGACGGACCTCGGCTTTGGGCGTTGCCTGTACACCACACAGGCAACGCCCAAAGCCGAGGTCCGTCCGACAGGTGCGTTGTCGGCTTTTCAAGGAGTTGGGGGATGGAAATAGGGAGGAGAGGGGGTAGAATGTGTTCTCTCTCGCTTACCAAACGAAGCATAGAAACGATAAAGCTTCTACTCAGACGTCGATTTTCTGTGATCTGACGGACAAATTTTGATTTTATTATTTTGACCTTGGTAACTGGCCTATAGTCTTACCTTGCTAAAGTCGTTTTGCAGAGTGAGTTGCATGCATTGTGCGGTGAACATGTCTATCTTATCGTATAGTGTTTGTTCGTCTTGTTGATGAAGCTTCCAGAACTTCTCTTGTTCTTCCTCCAGGAATTCTGTTGTGGCCTCTACCTAAATACATTAAAAAGTGTTGATAAGATAACTGATTCAATTCAAATTCAAAAACGTTTATTTAATATAGGTCATTTGGACACTTATTGTCATATATTTTCAACTGAGAATTGTTGACGTCAGTAATTTACTTATGGCTAAGTTTAATGCTGCTTCCAAAGCGGAGTGCAGAAGAAGCGGCTACAAACTGATTCACTGATTCAGGTGAATAACGATTTATTTTCACTTTTTAGATTAACCTATTTCAAAACATTTATTACAATATTGTCACGCATTCGTCTTTCAAAACAATGTTATTACCAGTTCAATAACGCAAATGCTTTACATTGATGTTGATAACTGTTAATATTGTGTTATTAAGTATAACAAAACGTATGGATAATTTATGGTATTTAACTAAAACGCCTTATAAAATAATAAAAACCAATTCGTTCTTTACTTCATAATTATAAAAATTCTTACTAGCCAGTATTTAGTTTAGAAAATGAACAAGTTTTTTTTGCAAAATTACGTTTTTGTGACAAGCTTTTATTACAAACGAATCCACACTGTAAAGTGCTTTCCAACACAATTCAAATGAGCCCAAACACGATGGGTATACCTTGTTTAGTTTAAGAGTACCTATGTACCTTCCGACTCTGTCATCAGACCAGCGCAACGATTCCATAATTTTGTATTGTCATCCAATTTACACATGCATGCAAAATTTAAGCTAAATCAATAAATGGAGAGTGGATCAAATTTAACTTGCAAGATTTGGTAGACAAACATCGGGACAGGTGAAACTTAATAAAAGCTTGTAAAAAGGTGACAAACTCTTTGCTATTGATGGTTTTCCGAAATAAGTGACGGCAGCACCAAGGCGTCGGGTTCGGTAAGCTGTTATTGGTGAAAAATGTGTCAGCCAGTGGCTCATCAAACCTTTTGATATAGTGGTGCCATCTAGTGGTCAATATTTCAAGAGACCTTCATTCCGAAGTATTTCTTTTTGGTGGTCAACATACTTAACCATCACGCTTTTTTCTCTTGGTTGTTGGGCATTAGGTTGTACACGGAATTAAAATAGTGATATTTCTCACCATATCATCTACTAACATGATTCATCAGTTCCTTCGATTGGTCTTTACGATCTGCGCAGGAAGAGAAGCAGCTGATATATTCTACGTTTCTTCTTTTCTCCCAGACCAGCATGAAAGAAACAGTTTTAGCTTTTTCATGATACACAACCAACCTGTTTAGATATCTGCAGTGGCCAGCCGACAGCTTCCCATAAAAGTTTGAAATCATCGTTTTCAAGAGGCATGAAGAATGCATCTAAGACTTCGTAATCCTGTTTAATAAGAATATTAGATCAATTTGGTATGACATGGTCCTGATTTCTATATTGTTTACTTATAATACACTATGGCATAAAAATTTTACAGCATTGAAGTAATGGATAAACACATTGCACTGTTATACGACACGGCCGAATTCATGAATAATAAACAAAGTTAATATTATTACATCCATTTTATATGGATGGTATCCATTTTATTTGTGTCTGCTATGGCGACTGTTGAAGGGTTATATACTTATTAATAGCGAGCCTTTCACACAACACAGTAACAAACTATTTAAATTAAAAAGCGCAAAAAACAAACGAAAATTCCAAACGATTACAGTCAGAGTACTCAGGATCATGTTAGTATTCTTACGATACGCCTTATAAAGCAAATCTCTTCAGGTACTCTTCAGTGAGAGCCGAATAAACAATCCTACACGGATGTGTAAAGTCACGAGTATTGATTTCTATACACATCCAGTCTTATTACAAAACAAAGATTAACTAGTACCTGGTTCAAACCATTACCCGTCTAAATCAAATTCACAATGACAGTTGACTAAACGTCAATGTGTTATGTGTCGACTTATTTTGGTGGGATAATAGTTTAAACCAGGTACTAAAGTTAGTCCTCGTTTATCATAAGACGGATCGGATATCAATTCAATGTAATATGGTCTAAAATTAAATACAATTGTATATATATCAATCAAATCAATGGTTCTGCGTGACTGTACATCAACATTACACACTTTTCTGGGGTCTTGTGTAGAAATAGTTGAGTAGTTCTAAATAGCCTTCCATTTCATACCTACCGTATTGACTTTTCTCATAATATCTTCCTGCGTCTTCAGGGCAAAAGGAACCGACTCCATCCACTCTCTGATCTCGAAGACATGTTCTATCGTGTTCGGCTTCTCTCCAAGCTTTCTCATGATAGCTGGAAAATGTCAAGAATTAAGGTTAGTTTTCGAGACCGCCCTTAGTTTATTAATTAGTTACTCTTGATTTGGCGACTAAAAATAACAAAAATCTCCTCAGTGTTTCGGAAAAGCACGTCGAGCTGTTAGTCCCAGCTATCAGGAATCAAGCTATTGATTGCTCTTCTTCTTCTTTTCGATTCGTAATGTCTTTTTATTAGTTACATTAATTTTGCCCATACCATACCATTACCCATAGCCACTGCCCTGATGATTGCTCTAAAAAGTGGGTAGCATGGAATACGTACATTTGTAAGCCTGCACCACGTCTTCCACGACCAAACGCACCTCCTCAGCCCACATGGTCAGCAGTGCTCGGATAATATCTGACCGCTTGTTGACCAGCATTTGCTGGACGGAAGAAAAGTTACATTAGGTGTGAGAAATGTACTGCAGTTAAACTTCTTGATACGCTTTTATACAAGAGCAAAAGAAACGTAACGATGCCATTACAGTTAGATGCACATAGACGATTGCATGAATACCAATGCTCTCACAACGAGTTGCAGCTAGACAGAAAATGATATTGGCATGCATGTCATTTTCTGTCTAGACTCTAAACCAGACAAATGTGGGAAGATGTTAAAGACTGACCAGAAAGAAAAACAATTTTATCAAACAGAGTTTACCTATGTTAATTTTGGTAATAGTTGCAAGGGATCAAAGAGGTAATACTATTTTTGTGTATTCATATGTCTTGCAAGTGTTACGGAATAACTACGTGGTTGACTGCTATACAAGAGTTCGCCGGTGGTGACAAATATTGTACCTACTTAATTTTCGGAGGTATTTGTCAGTGATTCTGGTGTTACATAAGGAGGGTTGGCGTCAGGTAGGTAGCCAGCCATCTTATTTTTCTTTTCGAGACGATATAGTTCGTTTATTTTAACCTGTATTTGGTTACGCTGATCGCCTTATCATTAGCCTAATTGAAGTCTTATACCGTGCAAGTAGTGAGGTAGTTAGGGCACGACAGAAGGTAAACATGGACTAATTGGCACCACAGTCATTCAAATTTTTGGTAGAGAAACTCCACCTAACTTTTGTTTTCTCCACTTTTCCTAACACTAGCCTGGAGTCGGTTAGGGGTTTCCAGAATGCACACGAAATCCTCTCCGGATGGAAGCTTCTCAGCAAGTGGAATATCGGAGCCGGCCGTAAAAACTTCAACAAATCATATTACAGTACGAATGTTGTCATAATTACGGCTCCAACGCATCACAGTAGCTGAGGATGCAACTGAGAAAACCGCTCGAATGTGAGAGAGAAAGAGAGAGTAAGAGGGATGACTTGCAGCTCTTACCTTGAGAGTGTCAACATTAAGCGCAAAGGGACCAATGTTGATATACTGTGGCAGCCTCCAAATCAGATCAATCTTAGCATCGTAATGTGCCTGTACTTCTTCTCGGGTCTCTGACGCTGAGTGTTTTTCTTCTCGGAAGGTTCTGTAAATATCACACATGAAATATTATCATTATCAGTGCATGGTACAAACTGAAGTCACCCGGCTCATCATCTTTCCTACCTGCACCGGCTCATCTCGAAAGCAAACTTTAATGACAAATAAAAAAAAACCGGCCAAGTGCGAGTCTGACTCGTGCACGAAGGGTTCCGTACCATCTATAAAAAACGGATAAAAAATCACGTCAGTTGTATGGGAGCCAAATATAGTAACCAAAATTAAAATAAAATTAATATTTAAGGGGTGAATATTAATTTTGTTACTTATTTTTAAAGTATTATAACGAAATATCCTGTAAATGTTTCACGCCACGCATTTACTTGTCGCCGTTACCAAAATCGAGCAAAACGAGCAAAAAATCACGTTTGTTGTATGGGAGCCCCCTTAAATATTTATTTTATTTCAATTTTTAGTATTTGTTGTTATAGCGGCAACAGAAATACATCATCTGTGAACATTTCAACTGTCTAACTATCACGGTTCATGAGATACAGCCTGGTGACAGACGGACAGACAGACGGACAGCGGAGCGATATTAATAAGGTCCTGTTTTTACCCTTTGGGTATGGAACCTAAAGACGTAGCATGCCACAGCTGCAGCAGTCTGCACGCGCAGACCGAAACGTGGCTTTTGGGTTGTTTCATATGACTATAGGCTTATCTAACCCGTACGGAACATTCCAATACACATGCAAATGTATGTAAAAAAATCTTGGAAAAAAATCTATCTATGAACTCTAGAGGTATAAGTCAGAAGTAAAGGCAGGCCGTTATATTTGCTACAATTTAACATTTATCATCAGTAAGCGTGTAATCGGTCACTATCAAAGGTAAATGAATGATATGACTAATGTTTATATTATGCACTGTGTGACGTGAGATTTTATTCCATCGGGCCTAGAAGTTTCATAACCTATTTTCAACTCTCAAATTGTAAGACTTTTTACTTTAATACAAATGTTTAGATTCTTACTCAACATATGTCTCCACGTCTAGTACAAAGAGATCAGTGTAGCATTCGTACTGCCGCAAGTAAGCCATCAGCGGAATGATAGCCTTGCGGTAAGCAACCAGGAGACGATCACGATAATCTACCACGTTCGGTTCCATCAGACCTGGAATAGTTTAAACGAATCTTACAACTAATTAAAGCAATATACCTAAAACTCATCCTTGAGGTACTCCAAATTTTAAACACTTTGCTATTTGTTGTCGTTACTTATGTAGTTACATTGGAATGCCCGATTAAATCAAATGATTTAGAAACGTGCTGTGTAAACTTGACTAAGAGAGTTTTTGACAATGTACGCATGATTTAATGAAGGCACTGAGATCAAAGATGAGAAGTTTATCTGTTAGAGGTATTCAAATCCCGAAAATCACTTATGGTTATGTAAAAATATCCTAGGATCTAAAAATAAATAAAGAGTACAAACAAATACTGTGGGTATATTTCCGCGATTGTTACACATTTCATCTGAATATTTTTTTAATTATCTAATAAAAGAGATAAAATCGCGTTTATTACATTAATTTAAATATTGTAAGTATTGTGTTTTAATTTAAATATTGTGAGTATAGCAAAAATCTATATAAATGTATTTAAAATCGGAAATATGTGATGAAAATTGTGGGTTCAAATTCAAATGTGGCAAAATTTTTTCATCATATATTTTTGATTTTAATATTAAACCGAGCATTGTCATGCTATTAATATAATTAATGTAATATTTACCAATAGATGTGAGGAACAACTCTTTATCGAAGACCAGGCCGGTCATTATCATGGGGTGCACTTGCGGGATAAAGTGACAACGGTAGAGCATTTCGCGGAACAGCCTTTGAATCACAATCTGTTAACAATTAACAAATTCTCGCTCAATAAACAACGTGTTTCGACCTCATCCGGAGAACTTTCTCAGGATGAATGTGAATCGAGACGCGCGCATGAAGTTCCGATCCGCACCGTGAATACTTCATGTACTATGTTCAGTTAGTACGTGAGTAACCCGTTGTTACATATTTTAAGAAACCTTCTAATGACACTTATTTCTGATTCTCTCTCATAGACACAAGAACATAAATACTAGGAGATACGAGATCCATACAAGAACAAAGCTGAATGCTCTAGTTTAGATGATAAGCTCTTAGAGGTAGCAGTGGTAGTAGGAGAGCTGGTACCTTATTTGGGTAAGTAGGAAGTTGAGAACTTGCCTCAAATACCTCTCCTATTATACCCCAAAATAAAACTAAATCAAGCATATTTTTTTTAAATATAGAGCATTTGAGGCAACATGCAATTTTTATTTATGTTGTAGTTTAAAGTTTAAAATAATATAAAACATACTAGCTGACCCGGCAAACGTTGTTTTGCCATATAAATAATGTCTAAAAAATAAAAAATAAAATTTAGGGGTGGACTACCCCTCACATTTAGAGGGGATGAAAAATAGATGTTGGCCGATTCTCATAGATACCGGATAAGCACAAAAAATTTCGTCAAAATCGGTCAAGCCGTTTCGGAGGAGTATGGCAACGAAAACTGTGACACGAGAATTTTATATATTAGATAAGCCAGACGATTTAGTCGGGGTTTTTAAAATTGCCAAACGCGTGCAAAAATATTTTGTAGCAGTGAATTTATTGCGACTGAAATGATGATAAATCAATATAATGATTTATACGCACCTCAAATTGGGCAGGATCCGTGGTATAGTAAGGTCCTTCAGCATTTATCATGAGTTGAAAGTAGAACAGCGTGATCGTGGGCGATCTAAAGGGTGTGTTGATCAGGTCTTTTGGGTCCCACTGATAATCATCATCGCACCAGTACGTACAGAGGCAGGGTGTCTCGCATAGCGTTACGAACATCTCCATTGACTGCTCTATGCAATAGCGAAGAGCGTACTGAAACGATTTGGGAAAGCTTTTATTCTAAGCGAAGTAATATTACTTTTTTTGTGGACAAACTATCATCATCATCATTTCGAGTAGGTGACACGGTCAATCGACCATGCACACCCTGTTGTCAGAGTTCTTCGGAACCGCCTCCTTTTAACCGATCTATCTAGTATTCTTCTTCTTTTTATCGTGTCAACTCGGGCGAAATATATATGTGTTGACCAGAACTCTGGCACTGATATCTAGTATTGAAGAATTCTCTATCCTCAGACCAGCTCGTTGACAAATTTATACCAAGATAGTAGGAAGGCGCTCGATGCAGGTCGCAACGCAAACAACCGGTCGTATTGGAGAAACTTGGGGAAGCCTATCTCCAGAAGTGGACTTCTTGCGTCTGAGGTATAAAGTCTGAGGCTTACGACTAGCATTGGGCGACTGAAGATGATGATGTAGGTACTGACCTGCATTCGAAATCTCACAAGTTGCATGAAGCGAGCCAACTTGCTAACGCCATAGAACTCCCATTTCTTTTCATAGATGTTGTACCAGCTACACAACAAAACATCATTAAGTAAAATTGGCCGAGTCGGTCGGATGCAGACACTAAATATTACGCACAACCTTCGATCAAATATAATGGTAGATACACGATTCGCGTTTGAAAAGTGGCACCGGCAAAACAGAGTTCTAATCTAGTTTCGAAGCTGTTTTGTCCACAGTTTTAATAAACCACGCTAGCACTCACACGTGTCATAGTGAAAAGATGCAAAAACTACGCGTCAAAAGTGAAACAGAAGGATGGAGTGTCATACTTTCAGTATGTACCGTTTTTGTTGTTGTTTGTAAGTATGCATGATGTTTTGGCTCGGGAACATTATTAAGGCTTCATTTTGTATGAGACTGTGTATCTACCATTATATTTGATCGAAGCGCACAACCGCACATGTACAATATATATATAACTGCAAAGACGCTTCGATAACCATGTTTCTTGTATTAGGACCCTGATGTATAAGACACATGATACCTCTTCCATGCGACCTTCCTCTTTAATATTAACTGAACCTTTTCTAGCATGGATGCTATTGTTCTTTAAAATATGTGTTTATAGCCCATTGTCAGAGTCTAGACAAAGGCAAAATAAAAAAAAAAAAACCTTGTATGGTATAGAATTTCATTCATAATTTGTTATAGCGTCAAAAGTTATACATATTCTGTTAAAATTTCAAGTGTCTACCTATAACGGTTCAAAAGATCCCCGTGACAGATTGATAAATGGACAGCGGGGGCTTAGTAATAGGATCCTATTGACACACTGGATATGAAACCCTAAATATGGCTCGTTAAAGTTTCTACTAGTATTTTTACATTACCTAGTTTAAAGGGACAAATAATTACTAATTACGTTGATTGCAGATATAGCATCTTATCATCCAAGTGAGTAGTATCCCAATACCGTCCCAGATTCATCAGTTCCTATCCTTTCCCTGCTTAAATATAGTTTGTTCAGCGATGGAAGCACATGAAGCAAAAAAACTGCGGCCAACCACCCGCCTGCCAAGCGTGGTAAGAATGGCAATATCCTCCCATATAACAAAGAATCCTGGGGAGAGGCCGTTGTCCTTTTCCTACTTTTTGCGGCTGTAATGATGATGATGATAATGATAGATACTGACCCTTTTCCAACATCTCTAAAGGACATTCTGATAGCATGCGCCGTGCTGTTCAACCAGGTTATGTTCAAGTACTTCAACATCTGCAAAATATCATAATGATTCGTAAAAGCTTTTTTGCTTTTATTTTTGTGACAAGCATTTATTATAAATGAATCCACACTGTAAAATGTTTTTAAAGGCAATTCAAATGAGTCCAAACACGATTGGTGTACCTTGTTTAGTTTTTAGTTGAAGAGTTCCTATGGCCACCTCCCCACCCCATCATCAGACCAGCGCAACGATTGCATAATATTGTATTGTCAACCATGCATGCAAAATTTCAGCTCATCCGATAAGCAGTTAGCTATTAGTTCTTGATTAGTTTTTAATTGAAATCCTTACATAGACTTATCGTAATAGACCAGCTAGCTGCTGTAGCCAGACGCAGCGTTCAGCGCCCGGGAACGCAGTACACAATTTTTGATATTACTGTCTCATACTTATCATCTTCCGTCCACTGCTGAGCATATGCCTTTCTTCGTTTCCGCCATCTGTCTCGGTCTTGTGCTGACCCCACCCAGGAGCGATCACGACACAGCGAAGTCTCTTACAGTTCCCTACGAAATATTTATCACAACGAAGCGAATAGTGGTGGAGCAAAGTCTTTCTTCATTCACCAGTTCAAATAGCAAAAGGAGAGTTGATACTCCTTTCTTAACATACAGCGTGATTTTGAATCCCCTAGCTATATTGAAATCTGGTAATCAGAATCCCTAATGGAATACAGAATTGGATGAAAAAAATGTAAAAAACGAAAAAATAAATTTAACCTTTCATAGAAATTCCTCCAGCTGATCGGCGACTTTGTATGGGAAACCTAATTTTTTTTGTTTGTTTTTTACCTTTTTCTTGCAATTCTGTGTTCCATTAGGGATTCTGATTACCAGATTTCAATAAAACTAGGGGGTTCAAAATCACGTTGTATAATGTCCCACTGCTGGGCAAAGGTCTCCCCCATTTCCTTCCAAACATCCCTATTTTATGCCCGTTGTATCCTTACCATAGTAGTGCAGTGTTGCTGTGCAGCGTCAAACTCTGCAAGACTTACGTTCCTGCCATAGTTTGCCGTGAAGAACAACATTGACTCAACCTGTTGAGAAAACACGTCGTATTATGGCAATTGACTTGATTATGTTAAACTCATCATCATCTTTTTTCAGCTGTAAGAAGTCCACTGCTAGACAAAAGCCTCTCCCAAGGATTCTTCGTTCCACGGGTGGATGTTGCCATAACCACCACGCTGGCATTAGGTTTCGCGAGCGTATTTCCTTTGGCGTCTAGTTCTTCTGACTGATGTCTACAACTACCGGTCAAGCAGTTGAGGAAGACACCCCTGATCTTAAGCTAGCCAGCTTTTAAAAATAACAAATAAAAACTTATACATAAATAAGTCTAGCAAGATAGAAAGAGACAGAGTCGAGAGGGACACAGAGGAGCACAATTGCGATCGAATGAAATGTGGCTTTCGAACTTCTTAACCTATGTCAACCTATGTAGTATCCGCCTTGTCACGGATCTATGACAAGGCGGGCGAAAAGTTAAATCTTATCTATCACATCGAAGTACCAATAAATCAAGGGGAGTAAGGGGAGATCGGAACTAACATCATTACCGGCCCAATAGTCAACCTCACCTGCGCGCGCCTTTTGGCGGCGGCAACCAGTGCCGTGGTGCTCCCTGCTAGAAAACAGACGAGGCTATGGTGACCGAGTCAGTAGCGGTATAACTACTCACCTGACCGAGTCCGGTTAGAAGAGGCTACAGCGGCCTAGGGGAGTAAATAACCCCTAAAATGTCTGGTGCAGAAGGCAACGGGAAACCACTGCACTATAATTCCCTAGAAATTCAGCATGGAAAAGTCTAATCAAAATACGGCCCCGAGTGCCCGGCGTCCCTTAGATGGGACAGGGGTGCGAAGAATCTCCGGGCGGGCATTTAGAATAGGAACCTGGAATGTAAGAAGTCTCAAGAGTCCAGAAAAAGTTTTTAACCTTTGCAAAGAAATTGATCGGCTGAACATTAATATCCTTGGCATAAGTGATGTAAGATGGAGATACCAAGGTAAACATCGGATCGATGAGAACCACGTGATGTATTATTCTGGGTCAGAAGAGTCTAACAACATGCATGGCGTCGCAATAATTGTCAAAACAAGAACATTTACAACACCAATATCGTTCGTGCCCAAATCAAGTCGTGCTATGATGATTCAAATCTAGGCAAAACCCAGAAACCTAAACATTATCCAACTTTACGCCCCTACTAAAGATGGTTCGGAAGAAGACGTCGAAGAACTATATAAGCAAACGGAAGAACTCATTAACATCACCAAAAAACATGACATTAATATAACTCTAGGAGACATGAACGCAAAGGTGGGCAAGAGAGAGGTTAAAGGGACAGTTGGACAATACGGTCTCGGTGAGAGAAATGACAGAGGAGACAGACTTGTTCAGTTTTGCCAAGAACAAGATCTCATAGTCACTAACACATATTTTAAACTACCACCTAGAAGACTGTACACATGAACCTCACCACGCCATACACCTGAACAGATAGTCCGTAATCAAATCGACTACATTTTAATTAATAGTCGGTTTAAAAACTGCGTGAAGAGTGTAAAAACATACCCAGGAGCTGACATAAGATCCGATCATAATCTTTTGGTAGCAGACATGACATTCATTCTAAAGAGACTTCGTAAGCGGCAAACTAATAGTTTAGTAAATATACGCAAAATCAATGATGTCAACTGCAAACCAAGAGTGATAAAAGAGATCAATGACTGGGCAATAGAAGCCAAGCAATCTCATGGATCTGTTGAAGAACAATGGCACCACTTAAAAACTAGAGTGCATAAAATCAACACCGATTATCTTAAGCCAGATAAGTGGATCGCTAAAGAACCATGGATGACTGATATGATTTACCAGCTTATGGAGGAAAGAAGATTACATAAAAATAATAAGGAGCGGTACAACGATATCGACCGTGAAATCAGGAGAGAAGTTCGCTATGCCCGTAACACCTGGTATAGCAAAAAGTGCGATCGTCTTGAAGATCTGCATAAAAAACACAATGCATTAAATATGCATAAGGAAATCAGGGCTATGGTAGAAAAGAAACGAACCACGCACCAATTAATGGACGCCGATAATCTTCCGGTCTTAGAAATTGCAGAAAAGAAACGCATATGGGAGCAATATATTAAAAACATGTTCGCAGATGAGACCAGAATTTTTAATGATAACATCAGTGTAGATGGGGGCCTGTCTATCCTAAAAGAGGAAGTTAAGAAGGCATTACATAAGGCTAAATCAGGAAAAGCTTCTGGACCGGACAGCGTTCACATTGAGGTGCTTAAATTGGTGGAAGAAGAGAACTTGGATGGCCTAGTGAAGCTTCTGAACCTGGTGTATGATACTGGCCAAATCCCTAACGACTGGTTGAGATCTGTCTTCGTTACTCTTCCCAAGAAAACCAATGCAAAGAAATGTGAGGATTGTAGGACTATAAGTTTGATGAGCCACCTACTAAAACTACTCAAAGTGTGATGAACAGCTTGGGGACTGTCAATTTGGTTTTAGATCAGGTGTGGGCACACGAGAAGCTTTATTTGCTATACAGGTTTTGGTCCAAAAGTGTAAAGACATGCAACAGGACGTCTATCTCCGTTTTGTTGATTACGAAAAGGCTTTCGATCGAGTGAAACATGATAAACTACTTGACATATTAAAAGACATAGGGCTCGACGATAAGGATCTTCGAATGATTCAAATCCTGTACTGGAACCAACATGCCACCGTAAGAATAGAAGGAGAAGATACCAATGCTGTTGCTATCCAAAAAGGGGTTAGGCAGGGCTGCATTTTGTCACCTATTCTCTTCAACTAATATTCAGAAGCTATAATAAACGAAGCTTTGTATGATCTCGACTGTGGTGTAAAGATCAATGGCCGCAATATAAACAACATTCGATACGCTGATGACACAGTTTTAATAGCATCTACAGCGGCCGACCTACAACGAATGGTGAAGAGTTTAGAAGAATGTAGTCTCAGAGCTGGTCTTAAAATGAACATTAGAAAGACAAAATATATGGTTGTTTCTGGAAAACTAAATGTTGCTTCTAACATTAGAGTTTCAGGCCAAAATCTAGAAAGAGTTCAAAAATACAAATACTTGGGTACATGGCTAAACGAGGAGTGGGTCAGTGACTTAGAAATAAAGTCTCGTATAGAAGTGGCTCGCAGGGCTTTTAAAACTATGAGCAACATTATCTGTAGTCGTAGCATCAACAATGCGCTACGCACTCGTTTACTTCATTGTTACATTTGGCCCATTGTATTGTATGGATGTGAGGCTTGGACCATTAAAGAAGATCTTAAAAGACGAATAGAAGCATTTGAGATGTGGACATATAGACGCATGCTGTCCATTAGTTGGTCCCAGAAAGTGACCAATGTAAGCGTCCTACAACGGGTTGGCCAGAAGCGCAACCTTATGCTTACGGTAAAGAAGCGGAAAATCTCCTACCTTGGTCATGTGCTCCGACACCAACGGTATGACCTCTTACAGCTCATAATGATGGGCAAAGTTGCTGGAAAAAGAAAGGTGGGAGGAAGAAGGAAGTCATGGTTGCGGAACATAAGACAGTGGACCGGGATTGCTAAAGCGGCTAAGCCGTTCCGTCGAACTAAGAACAGAGATGACTGTACCAAGCTGATCGCCAGCCTTCAGTAGATGGAGAGGCACCTTAAGAAGAAGACCAATAAATGAACGTAGACTTGAATTGAATGGGTTTGACTCGACTAAGCTGGGCCCTTGAATCCACGGGGCCCTGGGATGAAACTCAAAAAGCCATATGGTAGAACCGGTCATGTGCTCGCATGAAATGAGAAGGGTGGAGGAGATGAAAATGGAAACGAAGCGCGGGGCTCCTCCAAGTGCCACAACTATGCCATACCTTTAAACACTCGTCGACTACGAGGTGTATGCAGGAAACTGCCTCAGTCAGGACGAAGAGCGAGTTCCACTGGTTGTACTTCACTCGGCCCGAGAAGTCGTCCATGACGCAGGGGTATCGACCTGAAATACACCGGGAAATGAATATTTAGCTCAAGGATATTTTCATGGTCTGGTAGAAAAGAAACATATAATTGTCCAGTTGCTTCTCTTTCCGCGCAGTCTATAAGCTGGTCGGGGGAATGGGCTAAAATCTGATAATACTTATATTTTAGCCCATTCGTCAAGGATCCATCGCTGATCCATGTGTCAACTCATGAACATGCTGCCGAAGGGGGCGGGGGGAGACAGGACTGCTCGGCCTCTGAGACTTCTATCTTTAAACTTGTCTGTTGTTGTTGCACGCCGATCGCTAACATAACGTGTTTCACAAAATTATGTAAATCGAAATTGTATATAACATGAAATCAGAAAAAACCGACCAAGTGCGAGTCGGACCGCGCACGAACGTACCATTATCTAGAAAAACGCGTCTTTTGTAGTCTTCTTCTTTTCGAGTCAAAATGGTTATAATTGAAACTGATTCCTATACAGTCAAGTCTTTTGTAGTGGCCCCTCTTTAATATTAATTTTATTTTTATTTCATTATTTATTTTTAAAGTGAATATATAACTCAATATTCTGTGAATATTTCAAGCATCTACCTGTTGCCGTTATAATATCGAGCAAAAACAAGCAAAAAAACTCATTTGTTGTATCGGAGCCCCCTTAAATATTTATTTCATTCTATTTTTTAGTATTTTTTGTTATAGCGGCAACAGAAATACATCATTGTGAAAATTCCAACTGTCTAGCTATCACGGTTCATGAGATACAGTCTGGTGACAGACGGACAGACAGACAGACAGACAGACGGACAGCGGAGCGAAATCAATAGGGTCCCGTTTTTACCCTTTGGGTACGGAACCCTAAAAAAGAAAAGATGAAAATATAAAATATCATACAAAGCCCATAAGGCAAGTAGGTGACCAATACTGTTGAAAAGAATTTCTTTCGGCGTCTTCTTCACTGCAGTGGTCGGTTCCGAAACGCTAGTAGTTTGTAGCTTTTGAACAATCATTAATAATTTGAATATAATCTAGTAAGTATTAATTAAAATGTGAATTGACGTGAAAATAGTGTCTAAAAATATGCCTTTTCAGGCACTTTTTCACGTCAATTCACATTTCAAATAATACATATTAAATGATATTTCTTTTATTTATTTTTTTTAAATCAAGCTTCGACGAAAGGCGATGCAGCTGTCAACCCATCACTATTTTGATACAATTTACACCTTACACCTAGGTACAGTCGGCCAAGCAGATACCTGACCCCCTGACTTTTAAAACGTAAATTCACACTTTGCTGTGAAGCGCCACCTACCGTGATTGTTGGCAAGTAGACAGACAACTGCTGGTATAAACTTGTTTCTGATAACCTGCTCAGTTGCAAATTTTGTATTTCTAATAATCTCAGCTAATAATTCAAGTAATCATCAATGGTAAGAACAAGAAAGAATCAAAAACAATCCTACGTAAAGTTCGATTCGAACCATGGACCCACGCCTTGAGAAGCTAGCGCTCATCTCAATACGCCAACCGACGATATGACGTCTCGGGCGAAATTGGCTATCTATTTCTACTGCTATGACATCATTGTCACCAACTGCAACGCATTGCTTTAACAAATAAATTGAGGGTAATCTATCAGATTTATTTATACCTGATACCAACTAATCAAAAATATTGTTAACTCGCGTCACAATTAAGATACTGCGATTACTGTGTAGTGATCCAAAACCCCACCAGTCATTAGGCATCCCGTTTCATCTTATATAGCAGATTTTGTGAAAGCTAATATTGTATTGTGAAGACAACCACTGTATTTAAAGTATCTATATCTAGAGAGTTAGGTATCGCGGTAAGTAGAAATTATAAGTATTTAATATACTTACTTAATTGTCACACTATTTTTTGTTCCGTAAAACATAGGGTTTGTGATAAATGTCTAAGATAAATATATCTCTTACAGAGAAACACCGTCCGTTTGTGGATTCGGAGTCAACTGGCGTAACATATACACTACAATATTTCAATTGAAACAGTGAGGAAACATTCAACAAGAACGAGATCGTATTTTATTCTGATGAAAAAAGTTTTAAGTCTGATGATGATGGCAGAAAAATATTGCGGAGAAGACATGGCCAGCGTATAGCCATCAAAATAATTTGCCTTTGAGAACAGTGGCAGGATAACATTAGGTAAAAATATTCATTAAATAGTGAAGTAAAATAATAATAATATTTAATACCTAGTGTATTACGCAGTGTAGAATAATAGGTAACTGATCGTATTATTGTTTTGCAGGTTATTGGGGACAGATGTCTTCAATGGGCCCAGGGGAGCTGGTAGAATTCGGCGGCCGGATGAATAAAGAAAAATACTTGGAAAATTTATGAGATGTGGTGATTCCAACAGTTTGCAATGTAGAATTATTTTATTTAAGACAATTGTTCTGTGATCTAACTGTTATTGAGTGACCAATTAAAATCCCAGATTGTAGGGTCAAATAGTGCTTAACTGGGACACGAGACACGAGTAAAGTTTGATTTAAATCAATTTAGACAAAAAGGTTATACTAAATTAATAAATATGCGCATAAGTGATATGTGATCTGATCTAACATGGTAAGTGAAATGGCAAATAGACTTGAACAAAAGCTTCAAAATGGGGGTCACCCTCTCCCATATTAAAATTCATTTAATGCCATAGGGTTATATTCATTCTTATACTATTATCGAAGCAAAGTTATTCACATAGCACTATTTAACCCTACACATTTAAAAAAAATATAATACTATGATTAAAAAGAAGTTGAGAGATGTAAATTGTTACTTATTAAGTAACATGTTGGTTCTCTCTACAGAAGATTAATCATAGTTTGAATTAAGTAGGCAGGTATTTATTTCACTGTTACATTTTTTTGATGTAATAAAGTAATTAAAAATTTAAAATGCTTTTTATTCACAGTAATTAGCTCGGTAACATTATGTTAAAACAACCAAAATTACACCAACATCACAATACGAAGTTGGTGATATTTGTAAAAAATAAAAAGCTTTGGAGGATTTGAACCTGTTCATTCATAATCACACTAACTATTAAACCGTAGTGCCTGCCACTTGCGCCACATCTAACTATTGAAGTATCTTTGAAATAAGCGTATCGTATGCTAGGGCCTGTTTTATTTATCAAAAATCGAATAGATGGCATTAGTCGTCAAGGGTATCAGATTTCTGCTTATTAACCTTATTTGTTCATTCACAATTCAATAGATGGCACTAGTCGCAAAGGATATTACACTTGTATATTTTTATCTTTGGGTTTAAACCACGGATGTTTCTTTAGTTTGCGAAAAATGGTGCTGTTGTCAGGGGGTCAGATATCTCATTGGCTGACTGTACGGTGCGTGTAATTTTTTCACCACATCCTATTTCTTAATTCGATAAGAGTATATCAGAATACCATTGTCAGTAAAAAAATGTGATTTACATTAAATACATGAGTAAAAATTTAACAAAATATAAAAAAAAATATGATTTATGCATACAAAAAAAAAATCTATATAGGAGTGTCTTTTTATAATTTTTACCATATTCTGGCACAGGAGCCACGTAATCTTTGGTAGGCGGGTCGATGAAGTTGTACAGGTCGCGGTACTTGAGGATCGTGTAGATTATCTTCATCTTGCCTTCCATCTTTCGGTACTGGAGCTCGGCCTGAAATACAATAGTCAAGTATTTTATTTCATTTCATCCATTCAAAAAAACAAAAAACGGTATCACAGATTACTAAATAGTTACCCCGTATACAGGGTCTAAAATACGTTTTTATTCCCGAGGGACTAAAAAAATACTTTTAGTTCACGGAGCGCGGCAACCCCATCAGCACCCTGAACGCCTGATTATATTGCATACGAAGGGCGTTATAAGCTTTTTGAGTGTATCTAGCCCACAGGCTACACATGTAAAACGATGTACAAAAAGCTCCGAATAAGGTTATTTTAACTATAGATCGAACCATAAGATAAGCCGTGTGGTACCCGGCAGAGTAGAATAGGACCACTCCAAGTCTTCCCGTGGATGTCGTAGAAGGCGAGTAAGGAAATACAAGCTAAACAAAGCTTTTAAACATCTGTGAGACCTCTCTAGCCCGTCTGGCCAGCGTGGAGAGTGTAGGCCAAGTCCTCTGGCTGCTCTGGCCAAGTATGGCTCTAGTAGTACAGAGGGTTGTGCTCCTGTAGTGGAGACTAAAAAGGTCCTTATGATGATGATAATGATAAGATAAATGGGAAAATGGCGTTAAAGATGGACGATACTAAAAATTTTACAAAATAATTAGGAACTGTTGCAAAATTATACATTACCTCCCGTTTGAGGTTGTCAAGATGATCCATATCGACCTCTTTGGCTTGTTTGTGTATGCGCACCATCTTCAGTATCTCCGGCATGTAACGACGAGGCATCATTGGTAAACCCTCGAGCAGCAAACAGTCGAGGTACAGGTAAAACCTGGTATTAAATAGAATTTAAAATTCTTGTTACAAAACATGCGGCCAGAAAGGTGCGCAAAATTTGCCGGAATAAGTAAAAACCTATTTTATGGATTTTATCTTTACTAATATTATATTACTAATATTATAAAGCTGAAGAGTTTGTTTGAACGCGCTAATCTCAGGAACTACTAGTTCAAATTGGAAAATTCTTTTTGTGTTGGATAGTCCATTTATTGTGGAAGGCTTAAGGTTATAAAACATCACGTTGCGACCAATAGGAGCGGAGCATCAATAAAAAATGTTTTGAAAACGGGGGAAAATTATTCATCTATACTAAGAAAATCCTAATTAATTATAATAACAGAAATCGCTGCGGACGAAGTCGCTGGCAACAGCTAGTAGGGGATAAAAAAATTGTCTATTTTGTTAAATAACTTTAAATAAGTATATTTTTAAAATAATGAAAAAATATATCTCGAATCTTTGCTGCAAGTCCTTTTATTTAATATCGTAAGATGAGGTATGCAACTACTTTTATAAATTTTCTGATTTGCGACTTTATCATGAAACCTAAACCTAAAATTATTTACTTTCGTAACATATTTGTGTTTGTGTCACATAAATGCATAAGTGTACGAAACACAAACTTTATCGGGCAAGTAGATTGGTACCCACAGACAATACAACCTATAGGTAGCAAATTCACTGTAACAGTCAAACAGACGGACACGAGTGACCCTATAAAGGTTCCATTCTTTCAATCAGTCGTACAGAACCCTAAAAAGAGCGCATGACTTCACTGACTGAGGTCCTAGGCATTTGCTTGTTTTCCTAAGGGAATATCCGGCGCTGAGCTATCACGACTTTTGAATGTGTTCTCAATATCCTCACCTCAAATTATTTTCTACTTCGCGACGCAAATTCACCGCAAACTTGACGCGATTGGCGAAAGTCTCTGGATCGTCCGCCTTGAACATCAGCCGAATTCTTGGGATACTGAAATCACATAATGTTCATCATCATTCAGCATCATTACGGCTGCAGAAGTTAAAATCGAAAATATGTGAAGAAAAAATTTAAATTTTTAAAATTTAGATTACGCTTGCTTCGAATGCGTGTACCTATAATATGTGATGAACAATAATGATTTGAAGCTACGGCAGCTCAGTGGTTGAGAGCATCGACGGGCTAGATGTCGAATGTTTGTGGGTTCAAATCCTCAATTTTCGATTTTAATATTAAACCGAGCATTGTAATGCTATTAATATAATTAGCTGCAGAAGTTGTTTATCGATTTTGCAAATATAAAAAATAATAATATGACGTTCAAAAAGAGATACATGATATCCAAATTTGTTGTTTATTCGGCACACATGCCCAATCCCACGTGAAGGTAAATTTTTAAATTAAAGGAAATAATTATTTAAGTGCAGGTTCAGGACAGATACAAACTTGGACATGAAAGTGATACTCGGTAAATAGGTTTTTTAAATAGTAAATATTACTTGTATTTTCTCTTGGTGCCATCAAGAGCCATAACTTCCCAAAGCTCAGTTTGTTTGTCGAAGCTGAAAGCTGCTACGTTTGTCCACTGAAAATAAAAGGATTTGAAATAAAATGATGACAAGAAGACATTATAGAAAAAAATTAGCAGGCTATCTATAAAATATGGGTACTACAAAACATTTACAAAATAGTTGCGTTAATCTGTTTCATTATAACTGATCGAAACATAATTGAAAAAAAAGCAGGAATTGATTGTGACCCGAGGGCCTAATATATTTTTTTTTGATGAGGGCATTATTCTTAATCCAGAGCGGAACGAAGAGTCTAGCATAGAATCCTGAGCGTAGCGAAAAATTCTAAAGTAGACTCCTGAGTGAAGCGAGGGTTTCATAGTTTGTTTCCCGAAGTAAAATATTATGTTGGTCTCTAGATGTCACGTTCTGCTTTTCATTTCCCTCTATGAGAAAAATAATATTTATGTTTTCATTTTCGCGGGACTAAAAAGTTAAAGTTTGAATTGTGAATTAAAAAAGACTTTTTAGTCAGTAGGGAAAAAAAAACGTGTTTTAGCCCCTGTATAAATACGGGCCACCGCGTTTTGTTTTCTGAATACATGAGATGAAAATATTATTTACCACTTTACATTCTTCAAAAGGTCACCTTTCTAATGGCATCAAAACCAGTCAGATACAAACAGCATAACCGAAGATATTTTGCTACAATTTTTTACATAAAAATACGGAAAAAAACTTTTCTCTCTACCTATTATCTCGTCTTTACAAAGACAAACTCTTAAATTTCAGCCATTAGGAGTCACTGTTGGACAAAAACCTCAAGGATTTTTCGTTCCATGGGGGGATATTGCCATACTCACCACACTTGGCAGGCGGGTTGGCTAGAGCAGTTTCTTTGGCTTCATGTGCTTACCCTACGCTGCTGCCCATCGAAAGACGCTGATGCCCATTGGAAGACGCTAACACCCATCGGAAGGTACAAAGGTTGTGTCAGGTTAAAGACTTACTTCATACAAATTGTTGTACATCTGAATAGCATCGCTGCTTCTGGCGTTGTTCTGCTCCTTGGGGATAAAGGCGAGGCCTGGACACGGGTACTGTTCACCTTCAATCATACCGAGGGACAACCACTCTTCAGGAATCCTGGTTGGAATCAACATGCATACATATTAGTAATACCTTCATCAGAGGTGGACAGCGCTTTCGGCCATAAGACCAAAAGACCTGCAGGCCTATTTGCTAACTCAGTGTACAACGATTTGATAGTCATTTCAAAGTACATTACGTTTTATATATCTTTAATAAAAATAGTCAATCATAGGAAACCCGCAATGTATTTTGAAGTGACTATCAAAACGTTGGTCACTGAGTTAGCAAATAGGCCGGCTGGGAGGGGACGGAAAACGGAATCAAAATATCGATCTGCGATCTGACTGAAAAGAGAAGCATCTGATACAAGGTACATTTGGAATAGATATAAATGAAGTATCTATATCAATACTAATGATACATCTGTAAGGGTTGGTCATTGAGTAAGTTACTTTATTTTCAGTGATATCGTGTTTATAAGCTCTATACATGAAACTGAAACAAAATTAAGGAATTTTAGATTTTTTTTTCTGTATTTATGTATGTTTCTCCATAACTCTCAAATGAATTAACTGAATTTTATGAAACTTAGATATACGTTTAGGCGTACAGGACACAGGATAGGCTACTTATTTTTTTCTCCTGTCATGATAAGACGTGCCCCCATACAAACATAACATAAAATGTACCCGAACAAAGTCGCAGGCACTGCTAGAAGATAATAAATTACTATGTTTTGCCCGCAGCTCCGCTCGCGTTATTCTAGATACCTCGGGAACAGTACATTTGTCGAGATCAAAGATACGCTATGTCTTTCCCTAGGCCTGAAACTACCTCCATATCAAATTTCATCGCCATTGGTTTAATATTTGAAGCGTAAAGTCGTAACAGACAGACAGAGTTACTTTCGCATTTATAATATTAGTATGAATAGCATACAATGCTAGCTATAATATCTAAATTAAAAATGTGATGAAACAAGTTCTCCACATAATGATACACGTACATAGATGGAAGATGAACGTAAAAGTTTGGTACAAATGAAAGCGCTCACCGGCAGTCATAATCTGTATTGTCAAAGATCTCCAGATCCAGTTTAGGGAAGGGGCTGTAAAGGCCGTAGTACTCCTGTTCGGTGAGGTGGAACTCCGAAGGTGGTAACAGCCAGAATGGCTGTATGCCCAGCTCCCGCAACATTTTCTGTAAGTAGGCATGCTTCAAACATGTTATTTTTTATGTTTATTTGACGGCTAACGAGCAGACGAGCCACCTGATGGAGTGGTCACAGTCGCCCATGGACATCTGCAACACCAGAGGTGCTGATGCGTTGCCGACTCTTAAGACACCTAAAAACACTCCTTTTGCAGGACCCCAAGTCATAGCCCCAAGCCCCAAGTTGAATAAAATAAAAATAAAAAATTGCACACAGGTAAACATCGGGAGGCTATTCCACAATCCTGGATTTAAAAATAATCAGGATAGGTCCCTAAAGACCGTATCAGTGACTAAAATAATAATGCAAGCAAACGTGATACTGCGCGTTTGGTATATTTTAGTTACTTTCATAGTGTTATGTCTTATGCGATTTTACTATGGGGTAACGCTGCAGAAGGAAACACCATATTTGTCCTGCAAAAACGCGCTATTAGATCTATATATAAACTTGGTGCTAGAGAATCTCTTAGAGAATTGTTTAAAGATATAAATATTTTAACTTTACCTTCTCAGTACATATTTGCGAATATTATGTTTGTGCGCTATAATCTTGATTTAGAAAAATAGTGATATCCATGACCGAAACATGAGAAATAAAAATAAATTAGCTACACCAGTATTGCGATTGCAGAAAACTATGAATTCATTTTTGGGTCTAGGAGTACGCTTCTATAATAAAATTCCTGCAGAAATATTAGGTCTGCCTTTACTTAAGTTAAAACGATTGTCAAAAGTCAAAAAAAGTCAAAGTCAGTGTGTTTAATGTTAACAATGTATTCAGAGCCCTTCAGGCACGTAGGGACCAAGTCTGGATTGAGTTTCTTTCGGCGTATTCTTCTCACCAGTGGTCGTTCCGAAACGCTAGTAGTATTTCAATTTTGCATATATTAAAAAATATATAAGAAATAAAAATATGACGTTCAAAAAGAGATACATGTATCCAATTTTGAATAAAAATCTTTGACTTTGACTTTGTGTCGCCATACAAGCTCACGCACACATCGGCAGCAAATATGGATCTAATTTTCGTCCGTATGAAATTCAAATTCAAACAAATGTTACATTAGTACATGCTTGTGCTGCACACAATATAACGTTAAAAAATAGCGTCACTTTTGACGTCCTTCGCACCCGGTCCTCGGTCCTATTCCTTCTATCTTCGGAGTTTGCAGTCAGTAAAACTCCGACGGCAGATTTATATCGTAAGGCCAAAGTAGGCTGGATTCGTAGACCGCACCGTGCACGTATACTAGACATTACGTTGTCGATCCGATATTCCACCTATTGAGAAGCTTCCATCCCGGAAGAGATCTATCCTGGGCAGTCTGGAGGTCCCTCAACGGACTCCGAGCTGGTTTAGGAGATGACGGGAAAACAGAGTTAGGTGTGATTACCCTGCCAACAATTTGTGTAACTGCGGTGCCAATCAGTCCATGTCTCACCTTCTGTCGTGACCTGTCACACTACTTGCTAGGAACAGGACTTCAATGAGGCTAATGATAAGGCGATCAGCGTAGCCAAATACTAGTCAAAAGGTATACATATAATCAAGTGGAACCATTTCAACTGGAAAAGACATAAGATGATATTGTTGTCTATTATACTTCCAATATGGCGGATGCATGGCGTAATCGTGCACGTAGGCATAATACAGCACGTAACGTGTTGGAGCTCTCAAAAGACATATATGTGATTAGCGTGTCCGTATTCGTAGAGCTGCACAGCTCCTGGTATGAAAGGGTGATGCACGTGTACACGCCTATCACCATGCGCGTGTCTGCGTATACGCGTTGTATACTCATCCGGTATGGCTCGGCTTTTATTTGTTTTCGTATGACTGCGAGTAGAAAACGATTTTGGATAATGGCAGGGCAGAGATTTCAGGTCAAATGGGCATTTTTATCCTCACTAACCCGTCTGCCAAGCATGCTGAGTAAGACTAAACTAACCCCCCATGAAGACGGTAATCCTAGAGGTAGGCCTATATCCAGCAATGCACTTTTTGCTACTTAGATGATGATGATGATGGGCTTTCTTATGGACAAAAATTGTAGTCTCCTTCTTTCATGTCAATAGCAAATACGGTGAGCCCAGTAGGTTTCCACATCAATGGCTGTCTGATTAACATTTAACAGACCGTCCCTAGAGCAGGAAACCTTAAGACCTGGGGCACGAGAGTAAATATTTCATAGACTGGTCATATCCCCAGGAATACCAGCTTGGATCATCTTGGATTAGCCATGATATATAAATAAAATAGTGACGATGATAACAATTGTCAGTTAATGAAAAAAATGCCAACCTTGATATTTGCAGCCAAAAACTTCCTGCGCAACCTCTCGATTTTGACGAGTCGAGGCAGTTCCTTTGGGAGTACCACGCTCAGAAACTGCAGCTTCGGTACAAAGGTCTCGAAAGGGAATTGCTGTAAAAGTAATAAATTTAAATAATTAGCTTCCTATTTCGTTTTGCTTACATAATTTAATTAGCTCTATGCCAATGAATATGTTGATCAATTAAAAGCTTCATGCTCAATATAATCATGTTTACAATGACAATTATTGTCTTGGGCATTTCGACTTAGGTATCGATACTTTATAAATCATACATAACTACATATTTCTAAGGTTCTAGGGTCTTACACTCATATGCTCTGTCTACCCCATAAAGGAAAATAAATTGGTAGGGTGACTGAAGTTCATCTATTCATCTAATTATAACTAATATTACATCCTTATCCTTATCCTAATTAATAAAATAAAAATAATGCGAAAGTGAGTTCGTTTCTTGTTTGATTAGCTTTCACGTAACTACTGAACAGATCATGAAATTTTGCATACACTTTATCTGGGGTACGGAAAAGGACATAGGGTACATTTTATGCCGGGAAAAAGTACTGTTCCCGAGGGATCGACATTGATGAAAGCTAGTCATAGTATGGTTTTTACTTCCCGCCGTCCGTCTCTTTGTATGTTTGCTAAGACCTTTTAAATCACGCAGCGAATTCTATAGTGTACATCATTCTTCAGAATCAGAAATCATTTATTCCATCAAAAATTTAAAAAAAAAACAGATGATACATATCAGATAGTACAAGCAAATTCCGCCATTATTTGGCAAGTTGGAAGTTTGTATGGAATGGAATTTGTGTGAAGCAGGGCCGGGCAGTCGTGGCCACGTCCCCATTAGATTGCTCGAACTGTAGCTTACTATTTTTAGTCGGAAAAGCAGACAGTTCCAGCCTAGTCTGTGGGCCATTTGCAGGGCGAGTGCGGCCCTCCCCCTGCCCCAGAGCGGCCGTCCGATGATCAATCTGTCGACATCTTCAGTAAAATGATATTCGCGTAGTGTACTAGCCGCGTAATGCTTGCAAACTATTGGGAGTTTGCAAGCAAAACAGAACACTTCGTTAGTTCCCAGTAGTTCCACTTCAACTAATCGCGTAATCGTTGTTTAGAGCTACTGAGCCGCCGTTCGCTTGCTTACTAAAGGTCGCCGCACACTTATCAACTCGTAAACGTATCAACTCTAGCAGTTCGGTGTCTTTGTATGAAACTCCATACTGCAACGCACACTATTCGGATCCTTAACATAATCGACTCGTCTCGGGACCAGCTCACGGTCAACTCGCGATCCTCGTGCTTACGGCTCGTCGTCCACGCGCTTACGTCTCTCCGTAAAGTGCAGTATGTTTGAGATATTTTGGCATATGGAAATAAATATTTTTATAAAACCATCATCTATCAAATGTTTTTTAATAGTTTCTTTTCTCCTTGCTTTATTCATATTGTGTACATTTTCTACGTTTCTTTCTATTTTCATTTCCCTCTTTATCAAGTGGCTTCTCTTCAGCAAGGCTATGATTGCGAACTCAGGTATTGTAAACCGGGGCATCAACGTTCGCTACACTTCACGTATGGATTTAAAATGATCTAGTGCCAGACAGAACAGAGCGGTCGGCGAGTGGTAAGCGCGGCGTCGTCGCCTAGCCGTAGCCAAGTCTTCGGCAGGTTGACGCCTGGTGGACGGCGCGGCGAGAGGCGATACGGTGACGATTCCTTTCCGACTGGATAGGTGTGCTGTGCCCTTAAATGAATCGGCAAGTGAAACGCCGAACACTGCGTAATACGCGCTGTATGAACACTTCATTTAAAATAAATAGGACGGCCTACTAGAGGCAAACAGCAGCCTCGTGAAGACGTGGCTTTAAAGTATTTTCCGACATTCATCTCTATATATAACATACAGTAAATCGTTTTGCCGTCCATGCTGGTCTGGGAGAAAAGAAAAACATAGAATATACCAACTGCTTCTCTTCCCGCGCAGACTGTAGAAGCCAGCCGAGCGAATGGGCGAAAAAATCAAAAGAATCATGTTAATAGGTGATGTGACTAGCAACCCATCACCATTTTGATCCCGTTTTCCATCTTGGTAGGTTAGCGTGTAAATAGCTACCACCTGGTGGGATATGCTCCCAAAGAATGAAGATGCCTAAAGGTATCCTCACTGCGTGTAAAAAAGGATATGATAAGAACCGCCATCAATGTTAATATGAGGACTGACCTGAATGTTGTTTCCACGTCGATGCACGTCCACGAAGCTGCTATCCACCGCCAGGACTTCTTCAGGGGGGTGTTGGTGAACAATACACGTGTCAGTCTTTACACAAAGGATTACGAGTCCTTATCCCTTTTTCACAAAATAAATGGATTCACGAGATCCAGCGTCAATGGGCGGCGTGTGATTCCCAAATTAGAATCACAATGAATAATGCACATTTACATATATGCAGGTGCGCGCGACTGGTCAAAACCAACCTTATCGGTCAAGGTTCATAGACAGCAGTGTCAGGGGCGAAGAGGCTCCGCGCCATCTTTCCTCCCCCCACGCTTCCACAACAGACAGGACAACCAACATAAAAACATTGATAAAGCGGCGTAGGAAACATGTACATAAGAATATTAAATTTTTTATTGCGTTTTTTAAATTGAGACTTTGCTCGCGTTACCATGCACCCCGCCTTGAAACGTCGCAAGATGTTTCAAAACAAAAATAAATTTATACATGGTAAATCAGGAGATATGTAGCGAATTAATTCAAATTATAGCTACCTAAACTAAATTTATACTAAATGCGTAAAGAGTTAAATGAATTTATTGTGTTGGAATAGGATATAATTTGGTAACAGCGCGTTTATAAATGCCATTCTGCGTTTTAACGGTCGCTACTCGAACGACGTTATCTGTACCCTTGTAGACATGAGTAATTATTCCTAATGGCCAAGTCAATGGAGCTGAGTTTTCCTGTTCTAATAGAACAACTGTTCCTATCTCTACAGGCTTGTCTGGTGTAGCCCATTTTTGTCTGACTTGTAACGTGTGCAGATATTCAAGGTGCCACTTTTTCCAAAAGGATTGAACCATATGGTCGAGCAATTTTTTGCGTTCCAATAAACTATAGCGCTGATCTGAGAGATCAGTGGCAGGCAAATACTGCAGTGGAGTGGACATTAGAAAGTGCGCGGGAGTTAAAACTTCAGGGTGTGGATCAGAAGAAATGACACTCAAAGGCCGAGAATTTAAGATACACTCAACTTGCGCTAGAACCGTCAATAGCTCTTCATAAGTGAGCAACTGGTTTCCAATCACCCTATATAAATGCGTTTTCATACTTTTTATATTCCCCTCCCAAATTCCCCCGAATGTAGGGGATCGGGGTGGAATTGTTTTCCAATCTATTTTTCGAGACAAAAGCTCATTAGACAGTGCGTTTTTGAAGGTTGAACTTGTCAAAAAACTATAAAGCTCATCCAATTGTGCTTTGGCACCAATAAAAGTTGTGGCATTATCGGAATATAAGCAAGACACTGGACCGCGGCGGGAAATAAAGCGCTTGAATGCGTTTAAAAAACTGTCGGATGTCAGACTTGTGACTAAGTCCAGATAAATACCCTTTGTCACCATACAAATAAAAAGTACAATGTATGCCTTTTGAGCATGTTGACCTCTGCGACGCGAAAGGGTAATGCGTACAGGTCCAGCATAATCGCAAGCAGTATGAACAAAAGCTTTCGCTGTCTCTGTCACACGGTACCACGGCAATGCAGACATTATAGGCGTGGGATGCGTAGGGTTCAACTTGAAACAAGTGTTACATTTCCGACACTTAGACCTAATGACTGTTCTGGCATCTAATATCCAGTAGCGCTGTCTTATAATTGACATAAGAAGTCCAGGTCCAGCATGACAGTTGAAAACATGAGAATGTTGAATTATTAGATCGACAATATGATCGCGTTTTGGAAGTAAAATTGGATGTTTAGCTTCATACGGAAGCATCGACCCAGAAAGTCTTCCTCCTATACGTAAGATTCCTTTAGCGTCTAAGAATACTTCCAAGTTCTGCAGCTTCTTTGAAGGTAACTTCTTAGCTTTGAGTAGTTTGATATCTTCAGCAAAATGCACTGATTGAACAGCAAGAATTAGAGCCCTTTCAGCAGCTGCTAATCCTGCTACAGATAGAGGATTGATTTTGAGTTTAGGTTTAGCGAATTTAAGTACATAGGCTATAATGCGTAGCAATTTTTGCCAAGAAGAAACTCGTTGTGCCAATGTACACAAGAGTGGTTCCTCTATATGCGTTGTGACAGCCATAACATTAGCCTTATGTTCAGGCAAATCATTACAATTAGCGGGAGCGAACGGAATAATAGGCCATTTTTCAGGCGGCTCGCGAATCCAAGGAGGGCCGTTCCACCACAGATCGTGAGACAAAAGTTGCGATGGCAACATGCCACGAGAAAGACAATCGCTTGGGTTAATAGCACCAGCTATGTGATAAAAATGTTTAGCGTCCAAATTTTCTTGGCACTGGGCTACTCTGTTGCTAACAAAGATTGACCATCTATGCGGGGAAGAATGAACCCACGATAAAGCTATCGTGGAATCCGAAAATGCGTATATGTCCACTATGGTCATGCGTTCAACGAATGTATCTCGTACAATTTTTATCAATTTTGACATGAGTAAAATAGCACAAAGTTCAAGGCGAGCGAGAGTGGAAATTTTCGTAGGGCTAATTTTCGATTTTGCGCAAAGTAGACGCGTGTCAATAATACCAGAAGGGTAAGTGCAATGAGCATAAATAACTGCTCCTAGTCCATTCATACTGGCGTCCGAAAAAGCAACAAGACGCAGCTCACACCCGACCTCCACACCAACATGTCGAGGAATTTTCAAAGTGTTAAGCAAGTGCATCTCTTGAGCGAGTGCGTGAAAGCGGGCACGTATGTTCTCTGGAGCCAGGTCATCCCAATCACTCTTGCAGAGCCATAACTCCTTAATAAGCAATTTGGCTGCGAGTATCACAGGCGCAACTAGACCGAGTACGTCGAATAATCTAGCCACAACCGAAAGTATGTTTCTTTTAGTGCATTTTTCAGCAATTGTGATAGTGGTGAAAAACAAATTATCCTCACAAGGATCCCAGGAAAGACCTAAAACTTTAGATGAGTTGTTGTGTAAATCGAATTCGATTGATTTGCGGTGCGAATCAGGAAGTGAATCAAGTAGCTCAGGACAGCTACTCGACCATTTTACTAGGTCAAAGTCACCAGATTTGAACAAATTAATTAAATCACGAGCTAACAGCTTAGCAGAGCTTTTATCAGCTGTGGAATGGACCAAATCGTCCATATACAAACAGGTTTCAGCCACTTTAGCTGCTTCAGGATAGTGTGAACTCATGTCCGAAGCCAACTGTTTCACTGTGCGTAAAGCTATGTATGGACTAGACCTGAGACCAAAGGGTTGCCTGTTGAAAACGAAGGTGCGAATTTGTTCCGATTCATTGAACCTAAATAAAATGCGTAGGTATTTACGCTGCTCCGGCATAACGCCTATACGTAAATAGTGCTGTTTTATATCTGCGTTTATGGCGATAGGAAACATCCTAAAATTCAATAACAATACAAATAAATCAGCCTGTAGATTTGGGCCGATGTGTAAAATATCATTAAGTGAAAATCCAGTATGTGTTTTGGCACTTGCGTCCAAGACAATACGCGGTAACGGCTTATCAGGGCGTACCACGGCGTGGTGAGGTATATAATAACCATCAGAGGTCAAATCAGACACATCGACGGGGCTAAGATACCCATTATCGATATAATCTTGAATTACTTTATTGTAATTCTCGCGTACTAAGGGCGTTTGACGTAATTTACGTTCCAGCGAAATAAAGCGGCGGTAAGCGGTGGCATACGAGTTGCCAAGTTCAGCAGGGCCCTGCTGAAGGGTAAAGCGACGGTATAACGACCGGAATCATCGCGACTCACGGTCGAAGCGAAAATATTTTCACACTCTGTCTCTTCAGGAGACAACAAGCGTTTTGTGGGCACTTCTTCGAGTTCCCAAAACTTCTGCACTAAATCATTTAATGCTAGCGCGGTAAAAGACGAAGTTGCGGGCAAAACATCTTTACGTGGGCATTCGCCCATAAATACATAACCGAGCGTGGTGAGAATTGCCGGCGGCGCGCGCGGTCCACAATCTGCCCTATCACCTAGGTATATATATGGGAAAAGCTGAGCACCCAGAACTAAATTAATATCTCCAGGGATATTCCAACTTAAATCCGCCAGGTGCAGATTGCGCGTGTCGAATTCTCGACAATCGATAAATCGCGAGGGTAATTGATCCGTGATACATTTTACTACCAATGCATGAATAGCATATTTTTTATCTGGATAGACACGGGACTCAATATTTAAATAAACATAGCCTAATATAGGACTAGAGTTCGAACCAACACCCTTAACAAAAGAATTACTTAAAGGCGTTATTGGTAAATTAAGCGAGCGGCAACATTCCGTTGTTATTAAATTATTTTGTGACGCGCTGTCAATCAAACAACGAACGATATATTTTTTATTAATACCATCTTTAGGGCATACATAAACTTGAGCGGTCGATAAAATAATATCACCCTTATAACTAGTAGCATACGACTGAGAAGACGTATCTGCGTTCATAATTGAATTCTCGCGAAGCATAGTAGTGACAGAAAACGTTTGAATATTATTATGTTCCAAAGCGGGCCGATCGACAGATACGGCTGCGCATGAAGTCGCGGTCGACTGTGACAAATGCTCAACGGCTCCGGCGCCTACATTCGCGCGTGATTTCAAATTATGATTATTGTTATTTGCAAAGTGCAACAACTTATGATGTTTTTTCTGACAGAAACAGACCGAAGTACTTTTACAATCCGGTAGCGTATGTAGGGTACTCAAACAATTAACGCACCCGCGTTTCGATTTGATATAATCGTATCGAGTTTTAGCATCGCGCATACTCTTAAACTGTGGGCAATCGTATAAATGTCTATGATCACTTTTAGCGCATAAGCTACAACCTGTATGTACATTAGTACCGGTCATAAACGTCTTATAGGTATGTGACGTCTGATCACGGGTTTTAGTTACGGGTTGCTTATTCATATATGATGAGTAACGAGGGTTGGAGCGCTCCAATATTTTAGCCTGATCTTGTACAAAAGAGATCAGCTGTTGCGTTGTTGGTATCTTTTCATCCCGAACAGATAATTCAAATGATTGAATACTTTGAGCATCCATTTTTCTTAAAGCGCATTGTAGCATAACAAAGTCTGTCAGATCAGGTATATCTAATTCTTTAAGTGCCGAAAATGATGCGGAAAATTTACTTATAAATGAGTCAAGTGCGTTCGCACTATGCGAGCAATTTTTTAAGTCTAAAATATTATTTAAATAAAATGTACCTAGGGCACGTTTATCATGATATTTTTTAACCAAGCTGTCCCATAAGATTTGATACGTTTCTCCACTGGCAACAATACCTGCAGTGAATTTTAATGCGTCATGAGTCAATTTGGCAATTAAATACTGCACGCGCTGCGAGTCAGACAATTGTTGATTCAAATGAATATTAGTCTTAAATGACTGATAGAAAACATTCCAATTTTCTGGGCGACCGTCAAAACTCGGAATTACTAAATGTTCTAATTTCACTACTGACTTGTTTGAGTCACTCGCAGTGTGTGAACTCTGCTTCAAGCTCTCGTTTATCTTATTTCGAGTTCGTTTAATCCGCGAATATAAATCTTCAAATGAGTCCAGACAGGCGTAGTCTGGGACCCCGATAGGTCTTGAACTCAATTTTAATTTATTTATTTCATCTACAATAGATTCAAACTTATGGCGCCAATCATCTAACATTTCTGATTCAGACATAAAATTTTCATTACTTCTTAACGACAAATCGTACGAAACAATCTTCTTCGATGCATCATACAAACGATTAACACGTTGAAATAATGCGTCCCTCTTACTGACTAACATAGTCATCCTAACTTCGCTATCTCCTGATTTTTCCGTCATAATTGCGACTTAAAATCTTGATATTGAAAATCTGAGGGTAGGCGGTGCTTGGTACGGGCGAAAAAATTACAAGTTAAGAAGCAGCGATAAGTTAGTTTTAACCAACTAGATTATAACCAATTATGCAAAGCAATGTGCATCCATATATTGTATGTATTTACTGACAATACTGTATTTAACAGTATGGAATGCAAAAATGGGCGTCGGCCGGTGTTTGTGCCGGCACTACTAAATTGCGTTTTATGCGTAAAATTACGTGAAATAAGCGAGTTTATAAGCTGGAATATTATCTCAGCTTATAAACCAAACTACTGGGTAATGGGGCGTAAAATAAGCGTCAGCCAATGAATATGGCGGCGCTGAGAAATGCGTTTTTGTGCGTAAAATACGCAAAAATAGCAGGAATTTTTAAGCTGGATGTTATCCAGACTCGAAAGGACCAAACTTATGGTAGGTTAGCGTGTAAATAGCTACCACCTGGTGGGATATGCTCCCAAAGAATGAAGATGCCTAAAGGTATCCTCACTGCGTGTAAAAAAGGATATGATAAGAACCGCCATCAATGTTAATATGAGGACTGACCTGAATGTAGATTCCACGTCCACGTAGCTGCTATCCACCGCCAGGACTTCTTCAGGGGGGTGTTGGGGAACAATACACGTGTCAGTCTTTACACAAAGGATTACGAGTCCTTATCCCTTTTTCACAAAATAAATGGATTCACGAGATCCAGCGTCAATGGGCGGCGTGTGATTCCCAAATTAGAATCACAATGAATAATGCACATTTACATATATGCAGGTGCGCGCGACTGGTCAAAACCAACCTTATCGGTCAAGGTTCATAGACAGCAGTGTCAGGGGCGAAGAGGCTCCGCGCCATCTTTCCTCCCCCCACGCTTCCACAACAGACAGGACAACCAACATAAAAACATTGATAAAGCGGCGTAGGAAACATGTACATAAGAATATTAAATTTTTTATTGCGTTTTTTAAATTGAGACTTTGCTCGCGTTACCACATCTGTTACACGCTAAAGTAGTCTTTGGTTCTTATGGTCCTAGACTCTGTCTACTCTGAAAGGGACAAAGACGTGATAATATGTATGTACTAACGATGCTCTCATCTTCTTTGTAAGTGGTCCAGCGACCGGGAGGCAGCAGAATCTTTGCTCGTTGAGGCTTTGGTAGCGATGTAAGCGTTGGCGCCAATTTATCTGTCTTAGCCTGAAATATTCAAGTTACTTCGGTCAATAATCATTCACAATTTAAACAGAGGAAACTTTCGATCAAATATAATGGTAGATACACAATTCGCGCTCTAAAAGTGGCACCGGCAAAACAGCGCACGAATCGAGTTTCGGAGCTGTTTTGTCCACAGTATCAATAAACCGCGCTAGCACTCACACGTTACGCGATGACGAAGGTCAGTGAAAAGATGCAATAACGCGTCAAAAGTGAAAAAGAAAGATGGAGTGTTATACTTTCAGTATGTACCGTTTTTATTGTTGTTTGTAAGTATGCATGATGTTCTGGCTCGGGGACATTATTAATTTTGAATGAGACTGTATCTACCATTATATTTGATCGAAGGAGGGAACCGATGTCAATAGGTATGCTCGGCCGGCCTATTTGCTATCTTAGTGTACAAGGTTTTGATAGTCTCTTCAAAATACATTGCAGCTTTCATATGATTAACTATTTTCATTTAAGATATATAAAACGTTTTGAAGTTTATACACGTAGAAGTTAGCATTTGCTTTAGGCCGTCTCATATACATTGTAGAAACACATGGTTCGTATCCAGGAATGAAAAAGAATCTCGCAAATATTCTAGACAGAAAATCGTGGGGGTGAGAGTGAGGAAGTGGAAAATAAAGTTTGTGTGGCTGTGAATGACACACGTACACACAGAAAATCGAGGAGCCCGATGACCCAGTTAGGCAACACTGGGCGCAGTCCTCACTGGGATGGGTGACCGAAAGTTGCATAAAAATATCTCAAGCTCCTCCGTGCTTCGGAAGGCACGTTAAGCTGTTGGTCCCTTGGGCTGTCATCATTGATGACAGTTAAGCTATGTCAGACGCCCTTAGGCAGGTGTTGGCCACTGACACACGAAATCGAAAAATTACCTGCAGTATCAGCTTCATGCGTTTCTTAGCACACGTCTCCTTGCTCGGGTCTTCCTTCGTCAGGTCTGACACCAGTTCGGAATAGTACCCCCTCTTCGGGATAGCGTCCCTAGTCGTATTGTCATACACGACATCCTGTCGTTTTATCTTCTTCTTTTTATTATACATAGCTTTGGTTTACCTAAAATAAACTATACTTATTTATAAATATAATTTGTTGCAATGACAATCAGTCGATTGTCACTGACAATGTTCTGTTTATTTTTGACATTTTGTCAGTTTACCATGTAGGTTGTAGTTGTTTTTAAGGTCATGACCTTTTTTAGAGTATCACGATCACGGAGATAGATAATCATGATCACGATACAGGCCTAGTCGGTAGTCTTTACTATTTATGTCTTTCTTTGACATGTTAGGTACCAGTCATAGACCAAGCATTTAGATTTTTATGGATTACTTAGGTATACCATTACTAACGACTCGGACCCCGACTTCGCACGGGTGCAATGTACATATAAACCTTTCCCTTGAATCACTCTATCTATTAAAACAAACCGCATCAAAATCCGTTGTGTAGTTTTAAAGATCTAAGCATACATAGGGACGGACAGACAACGGAAAGCGACTTTGTTTTATATTATGTAATGATAATGATAATGTTAACTAATGCCCACTAACATGCTAAACGTGGCTGTTAGGCTTTGTCTACCCCGCAAGAGAAAAAGACGAGATGCTATATATATGTATTATATCTGTTCATTTCTCATAATTATACATCGTATTTATATATTTGAGATACAAGGCAAACATATACGGGACATAGCTGTCGGGCGTTGAGATATTTTTACCTGTCAGTCACTTAGTCCTTTACTACCTCCCCCATTCCTTACTCTCTATCCTTGTCACATGCCCTTATCATCTTCTTTTTCTCCCTTTACCATATCCCACTTTTTTATGTGGGGTCGGCACCTACGTCGGCGCACATAGTATCACGTCTTTCTCCCTTGCGGGTTAGACAGAGCCTAGGTTTATAAGACCTGATGGCTACGTTTAGCATGTTGGTGGGCATTAGGTGGAAAACGGAATCAAAATAGTGATGGGTTGCTAGCCGCATCGCCTATTAACATGATTCCTCAGACTGTACCCATTCCCTTGATCGGCTTTTACGATCTGCGCGGGAAGAGAAGCAGCTGGTACATTCTACGTTTTTTTCTTTTCTCCCAGACCAGCATGGAAGAGAAACAGTATGTCAAATCTATTAATTTTGTTCTGTCCCCTACCAAAGCATTTGACACTCCTTTTGGCCATATTCTCCTTGACACAATCCATTCATCTTTTCTTAGGTCATCCTCTGATTAGTTCCATTTACTTTTAAATCCTTGTGAATTATTTACGTCAATAATATTTTATGGTAAATAAAAGTTAAAGTTATACTCTCCTTGAGACAATCCATCCATCCTTTTTAGTTCGTCCTAAGCCTTCAACATCGGTTCGCATCGGATCGCTTTTTATGCTCCTCAGATGCTCTCAGTAGGACGAAACAGCTTCCGTGGTCCAGTGGTTAAGGCGTTTGCCTGTTGACACGGGGGGCGTGGGTTCTATTCCCACCGGAAGCATACTTTGTTTAGTTGTTTCCAGTTTGGTTAGGACATTGCAGGCTAGAATCACCTGATTGTCTGATAATAAAGATGATTCCGTGCTTTGGAAGGCACGTTAAGCCGTTGGTCCCGGCTGCCATCTGGTAGTCGTTAAAGGAACCACGTCAGAGGCCGAGAGGCGGTTCTGAAGAACTCTGAAACCAGGGTGTGCATGGTCGATTGACCGTGCCACCTATTCGAAATGATGATGAGTAAGACGAAAAACAACTGGTACTTATAAATATCTTTTTAGAACAAAGTTATCCTTCTTGGACGATGACTTCATATTCTAATTAAGTCCACGAATAAGTAAGATTTCTACTTTAGGGATTAAAAGTAGGAATAGCAAAGTTTACTTTGGCACTAGAGATGAAAAAGCTTCTCCGTTTCACAACTCTTACATTTAAATATTATCCTTATTGAATTAAAACTTTCTGGAATTTATATGAAGCATTTGATACCATTGGGAGGCGAATATAATAACTTTTGAAAGTAAAGTAAGTTATGTAACACAGATATACTTAGAAATAGACTTTAATGTATGTTATTTCGGAGCTCCGATTACACTAATAAAAGGTAAATAAATTAATAGGGACATATCATACAAATTGAGCTAGCCCCACAGGAAGTTGTAAATTTTTGTCATACGATACTAACTCAACGACATTATATTTTATAATAGATATTCATATAGATAAATATCCAAGACCCAGGGTAAGCTGAAAAATATCGTTTTTCATCTTGACCTGGCCGGGGAACGAACTCGTTCGAACATTAAATGATACCTTAGAACTGATTCAACAAAATAAATAAGAAAGAAAATTATTAAATTATTATGGTACCGTACCATTATCTATAAAACCTACAAAAAAATCATGCCTGTTCTATGGGAGCCCCCCTTAAATATATTTTTAAATTAATTTAAATATTTATTTTTTAACTGAATATATCTTAATATTCCGTGAATATTTCAAGTGTCTACCTGGTTCCGTTATCAATATCGAGCAAAAACGAGCAAAAGAATTACGATTGTTATTCCGGCAACAGAAATACATAATCTGTGAAATTTTTTACTCTCTAGTTATCACGGTTCATGAGATACAGCCTGGTGAGAGATGCATGGACGGACAGGTGGACGGACGGACAGCGGAGCCAGCCATATTAATAGGATCCCGTATTTACCCTTTGGGTACAGAACCCTAAAAAAGCAACGAAACATTTATATTGTATCATCCATCATGCACTTTTCAATCATCATCATCATTTCGAGGAGGTGTCACGGTCAATCGACCATGCACACCCTGGTGTCTGAGTTCTTCGGAACCGCCTCTCGGCCTCTGATGTGGTTCCTTTAACGACTACCAGATGGCAGCCGGGACCACCGGCTTAACGTGCCTTCGTAACGTGCATGAATGAAGCACGGAATCATCTTTATTATCAGACAATCAGGTGATTCAAGCCTGCAATGTCCTAACCAAACTGGAAACAACTAAACAAAGTATGCTTCCGGTGGGAATCGAACCACTTTTCAATGTATGTATGTTTGTCTATTAATTCTTGTTATATAATATCTATGGCAAATGCCAAAGGAAAAGAGCAATATATTGTCGTCACAAGGGAGTCTATATTGAAATATTTGAGGCTTGTGTTATCGAATTCTGTTCGCGTACTGTCTTATATGCCACTGGAGAATATGTAAACTAAATAACTTTATCAATTTCGCTATAGCTATGGCAGATTAGTTTTAATATTACGCATGTTCAAATAGGTTTAATTATATTTTGATAATGTCTTTATTGATAATGTCTTTATTATACGACTGACCTAACCAGAAGGAGGGTAATGATTTTCGCGCGTATGTGTGTATATGTAAGTATGTGTGTTCCATTGACGTCTTTTGTAGCCTAAACGGCTTAACCGATTTCAAAGTGTGAGGTATCATTAGGTTCGTATTCTTCCCCGAAGTGTCATAAGCTATGTGACGTCAGCAAAAAAATTATATGGTGGACGTAAACTATCAAAAAGGATAGTTATAATAGTAGAGACGAAACACGTGTCGCGAGCACGACGGCCGATATTGCTACAGCCTCACCGAATGCAGCAGTATCGACCAGGGTTGCATGCATCAACTATTGGTGGCGGCATGAAGGGACTAACAGTAGGGTGGGCGCTGGCCAGCAATAGTTTGTATGAACTAACTGGTGGCGGACGCACGCAAAGTAAATTGTATGAAAGTAAATGTATCAAAAAGGAAGGAAGGAATCCACTTGTACGAGTATGAATTAACTTTTTGGGTATGATCGTATTTGCGTATTTTTGTTGGCCCAATTTAGGCGATATTAAAGCCCTCGCGATTCCAGGTATTTTGATGTGTTAGACCTTTGGGATTGTGGCCAGGTTTGACCCCTAGTCAGGTCACGACGAAGAATTATATTTTTCAGATTACGCAACGGACAACACTGGCTACTTTGTGGCCAAGTCTGTGATAATGGCCAACTCGTTAATGGCCAAGTCTGTGTTAATGACGAAAAATAATCTTTTTCAGATTGGCCTGGATCATGGATGTTTATCTATATATGTATTGTATAAAATACCATATCGTTAAGTTATAATAGTACCACATAACACAAGTCTCGAACTTACTTTGGGGCTAGCTCAATCTGTGTCATTTGTCCGTAGTTATTTATTAATTTATGTCCATTATTTCTTATTTCATTTTTAAATAGTTGTTTAGTATCATAGTAAAATACCGAATCCTAAAGGTAAAATTATGACAAATCTAGCGACATACTCATAGAGATTCTATATTCCTACATAAGGTTAAATGTGCTCAAAGAAGTAAACATAACATATACTTGAAAACATGATTTTCCTGTTGCGAAATCGGTGAAAAATTGTAGCTACTCCTATTTCAAGCTGGAGTGATACAAGATTAGTTAATGACTCCGAGAAATCTCGTTAGCGTCGCGAGCTTTATTTCATTTACGAGAACAGAGCAGCAAGATTTGCGAGAACTGAGGAACAAGATTTGTTCGTTTTTGAATGCAACCTTATTCATATTAGCATCAAGAAGTCCACTGCTGGACATAGGCCTCCCCCAAGGATTTTCAATAGGACTGGTTGGAAGCGGCCTGCATCCAGCGTCTTCCTGCCTCAGTCAGGTCATCCGACCCTCTGGTGGGTGTCCAAAGCTGCGCTTGCCGGTACGTGGTCGCCATTCAAGAACTCTTCTGCCCCATCGGTTATCGGTTCTGTGCGCTATGTGATTTAAGTTATTTTTCATTAGACTTTAAGTTATTACCTCTAGTGCCTAAGAAGGAACCAGTTATTTACTGTCACATTTGTAATAGTCTTATGAGAAACCAAAATGAATGATGATATTTAAACTTTTTATTAAAAACATAATCCCAGGGGGTCAAAAACACCGTTAAAAAGGATACACGTTAACTCTGTTACATAATTATTCCTGTAACACTACTTGGGTTTTTAAAACCTGTTTTGCTCTTAACACTTATAAAAGTGTAACGGATATAATGTTTTCTGTAACCAACCTTTTTCATATACGTGTTTACACAGTTCGTATCCGCCATATTATTAAAAAAAATAATCGGGGCTTGGTATCCGCTATAGTATCCGCATTTTATGCTTTAGTCCTTGTTCTGAGACATTATAGTCATTTTTAGTGTCTTAAGTTATGACAATGTCTCAGAACAAGGACTAAAGACCAATGTAAACCTTATTGGCTGTAACAGTTGTTAACACTTTTGGACCGGTATTTTTAAAAACAGATTAAAAGGGCTACATTTTCTTTCTGTTATACTTTATAAAAAATAAATCAAAAACAGTGTTCAAAACGATACCGGTGAAGTCCGTGCATAATCCTCCTTTTTACCAGTCTGTTAAAAAGTAACTCAAGCTAACTGCACTTGCACTTGTTGGACACGGGGCTAGAGTAATATTAGACTAGTTAGTGTCGCTGACTAACCTCGTTAGGGACGCGACTTTTATTTCATTTACGGAGAGCGTCTGAGCACTTGCAAGATTTTTTCCATCTTAAACCTAACTCTACGGAATACATTAAGTTTATCCATACCTAATATAAACACTTGACTATATAATAAGCAAGATTTGTATATATTTTTTTAGATAGGTAGATGAATTTTAGACAAAAAAAAGTGCGTAGAAATTGTCTGCCCTTTGTTGAAAAATGAAAATTATAAGCAAAATATCATCATCATCAGTTCTTTTTAGTCTCCACTGCAGGAGCATGACCCTCTCTGTACTAGCAAAATATGATTATAAAAAAAAAGCTTGATTCCGAAAAATAACTATAAATAACTGTAAGGTCGCAAAGTTTAATCCTACTAAACTTTATTGGAAAGGTTATCTTCAAATTGTATTAGGCACGTGATGGATAATACAACTCGAAGTGTGAAGTTGATAACTTACAAAAGATAGTAGGCAGTTGGAAAAACTTGATACATCTTATTTATGCGACTTTCAATGACTGACAACACCTTTAACTCTTTATATAATGGACTGGACTTATAACAATAAAACGTATATTATGTCTCGTAACGTTTGTAACTGGCTGTCTAAAACCAACACCAGTGGGAAAGTTGTATCCACTGGCTGGTATTGCTCCTCCGGACGTTCGTAGAGTCGTGGCCAGCTCCCTTGAAACGGCCAAAAAAGAAACTGACCGATGACACCCTTTACACCATCACGTGCCGGTTCCTCAAAGATTGAGGAGCCGGCATAGCTTTGTAAAAGAAGTGCCCCCTTTGTCTGCCGAAGTCTCCAAATCAAGGCTTAATATCTGTAGAAATCCAACAGCGTCTATCATCCCGCTGTCGAAGCATCTCCCCCCTGGTCATGATCTAACTTGATCTACCTCCATCTACATGGAAGTCCTTGAACAGACTCCGGACTCAAGTCGGCCGAAGCAAGAAGAACATGAGTAGGTGGGGTTACAGCTCTGATATTTCCTGTCCATGTGGTGCAACTCCTCAGACCATGGCACATTTGTTGTCTTGCCCTGCGTGTCCTACCACCTGCACACGCGAGGACCTATACAATGCCACTGATAACGCTGTCTCAGTGGCAGAGTTCTGGTCAACACAAATTTAATTCGCCCGAGTCGACATGATAAGAAGAAGAAGAAGTGTCTCCTATAGTGTCCATCAAAGTGTTAAACAAAACCGACCAAGTAATTTTTTTTATACTTTACAAAAGAAACAAAACTGTCATGTTTTTTCCCTTGCGGGGTAGACAGGGCCCAGGTCTTTAAGACCTACTTTAGTTATTATTATTTGTTGTTATATTGGCAATAGATAAATGTTAAAATTTAAAGTCTATACCTATTACGGTTCAAGAGATACCGCCCTTTGACAAACGAACGGAAAGACGGACGTACGAACACCATTCTAAGTTGTAGAGTGCCGATTTACCTTTTAGGCGTGGATCCCTAAAAAATAATAAACTAGCAAAAACTTATAGCAAAGGCATTTTCGGATTCTAATTATACTTTTTAAATCGAAATAATGAGATAGATTTAGATTTAAAAAGTATAATTAGAATCTAGTTCGCGAAAAAATATACTTTTTAAGCTCCGCCGGATTTGATTTACTTTGCATGGAGTCAGTTTTTGAGCACAATGCTGCTTCCATAGTTTTCCTAATGGCCAAAAGTCGTGCTTTCTTTGACTATAGTTACGGGTTACTCGAAACAATCTAATAACAGTGTAGACAACATCACACTCCAAACGATAATGCATGGGTCACGCTAAGCTGTTGGTCCCGGCTGTCTTCATTGATGGAAGTTAAGCTACGAGTTTGTCAGATGCGTTTAGGCAGCTTGAAATTCTGAAACAAATATTGGCCACTTACACACACGAAATAAACAAGTGTAGATAGTAGTGTGGATAGTAAAATGCGCTAGACACATTACCAGAGATCGGAATAGGTAGATTGATTTGAGGTCAATAAACTGACACGTATATATTAATATGGACATGCGTCCGGGAATCCAAGATTTAAAAAAAAAATTCATTTATAAAAATCGTTACGTATAGGATAAAGAATATATCATTACTACCTTTTCGCTCCGTCTTAGCACGTACAAATTGTTATCGTAAGTACTTGTGCGCGTCCGCAACTCCGTCCGCTCACGTCACACGCAGCCGATTACTTCGGTTGATAGAGTGCATTTCTTATTTTTTGTGTTGTGAAAACGTGATTTAACCCTGGTTTATGTACTGATTTCTGAATCTTCTTCAAAAAAATATTGATTTAAATAGTAACTTTTATTAATTTATTTATTACAGCTAAAACTGCAAGTAGTAGATAGCAAACATTTAACAAATAATCTACTACACTAGTCATACGGTTACTTGCGATTGGACAAAAATTCACATTCCCTTTCCAAAAAATCATTATGTATGTAAATCAATTAAAAATATCTTTCTAGCTTTCTATACATTTCAAATATACTAGTGTGAAAAATACATACATTAAATATATTTAATTCAATCCCGTAAGTATTGAAACGAATCCCGGAGAAAAGGCTTATCCATGTTATGTATGACAGTGACTGTTCATGATGCAAGTACATAAAATCAATCTACCTATTCCGACCACTGCACATTACATACGTTATGTAAAAGGTCGTTTGTTATTTATTTACTTTTAATGCTAATCCAGAAGATAGAAAAAAGAATTTAACATGAAGACAGGTTTTATGGACTTAATTTATAATGAGTTTCACTTCTTTCCTCCTCCCATCTCCACTCCTTCCTTCGCTATCAATTTACATTACAACCTGTATAATTAACATGGAAAAGGAGTACCAGTTCTAGCCACTGATTTGAACATGCAAAAAATCAAACACCCTGCCACCTTAGCTGTGGTAGAGCCACGCTACCGGCAAAAGTAATTTTTGCTAGTAGCATGAATGGGCCGTCGCGTCCGGGGAAGTACTACACTATCACAGAAAATCGACGTTTGAGTAGAAGCTTTACCGCTTCTATGCTTCGTTTGGTGAGTGAGAGAGCCGTAGGCCCGACTTTCCCCATTTCCTTCAAAGGCCGGTAACGCTCCTGTTACACCTTGGTGTTACAGTTGTCCATAGGCAGCGCTGATCGCTTACCATCAGGTGACTCGCTAGCTCGTTTGCAGTCTTATATCATAAAAAAGAATACTAAATACGCCCAACGTATATACTAAATAGGTACGCGCGCCCGGCCTCCCGACCTGCACCCACCATGGTGCCCGCGACGCCGTTTATATCGCGCGATAAACTATCCATATCTCTCTCTCTTTGATATTACGGAAAACAAGATGGCGATAGACGATAAACGTTGTGGCGCGTGCCATGCTAGGGGGGCTGCTACTTGTTTTCTCCCAATCACCCAAATGAGTATTATCATAATAGCTTTATTCTCTTCTCAAATTCAACAAATTTCTATCCTTCCGCAGCTGGTTTGAAATGCTTGGCAGCAGCGTCGGAAGCTCAAGGAAGCCCAAGAATCTGCGTTCGCCAACCCGTCAGCCAAGCGCGGTGAGCATGGCAATATCCTTCCATGGAATGATGAATCCTTGGGAGAGGCCTTTGTCCCCCAGTGGACTTCTAACGACTGTAATGGTGAATTAATGAATGATAAAAAATACGGGTCAATTTATTGATATTGATTTACTCCAACATGCTAAATGTGGCCATAAGGTCTTAGAGACCTACGCTCTATCTACCCCGCAAGGGAAAAAGACGTGATACTGTGTGTGTGTATTATGTTTTTTGAGAGACAGACAAAAAATACACACATTTAAAATTTTATATGTAAGTGTTTGCCTGCATATTCAGACCTTATTTTAAATTGTTAAACATTCTGCGTCCCCTTATAAATCAGAGGGAAGGCCAATGACACAAAACAATTATTTAAAAGACCCTTCAGGGAACCTTTATCCATTAATTCATTAATGAAGTACCAAATTAACATAATTTTAAGCGACAAATAAGCTAAGTATTTTTTTGGGATTGAGAGCAAACATGTTTTAATTTTGTCAGCCATTTTATTTTTGGATTGCGCCGTCATATCGGTAATTAAGTTACAAATGATCATAAATTGTTCGTTTTATGTGTCTATCGAAAATAAAAAAATATTTACTTTGAGCTAAATTACTTTGTGAAAAGACAATTTAACTAATACCTACTAATGTGACTTGACTAGCTCCGTGGCGCAGCGGTCAACACGCCAGCCTGCGACACGGAGTAACCGGGTTCGATCCCCGGCCAGGTCAAGATGGGAAATGATCTTTTTCAGATTGGCCTGGGTCTTGGATGTGTATTTATATATGTATTTGTTATAAAATATAGTATCGTTGAGTTAGTATCCCATAACACAAGTCTCGAACTTACTTTGGGGCTAGCTCAATCTGTGTGATTTGTCCGTATATATTTATTTGTTTATATTTGTATAAACTACTATCTTCTTTATATAAAACAAAAAACTAAATTATAAAAAAAAAAAAAAAAACTTCATACATAATCATTGGTCCATCTTAAGGCCTATTAAAGGCAGGCCGGTTGCCGGCAGGCTGTGGAAGTTAGTTACACTAACTGCCACTATGAGCGAGACTCAGACCACGAATCTGAACAACTTTTACTATGGGACCACCTTCGACATTGCTAAAAAGAAATCAGCTGTTCCAAAGATTTTGGCCAAGTAGATTCCACTTTTGCATGAAAAAGCAGATAATTTTTTCACAATGTCGAAGTTGGTCCCATAATGAAAGTTGTTCAGATTCGTGGTCTGAGTCACTCCTTAATCGTATGCTAATGAATTAAATTTCAGAATCTTGCTACCGGGAGAAACACATACATACAGGATGTATGTTTCTCCCCGTAGCAAGATTCTCTTGTTACATCTCCAACTCCATTTCAGTTAGTGGCAAAAAAGAACTAATTAACAAAATCTAGAAATAAGCGAAAAGTTTATATTTGCCGACTGCAATATTATTAAAATGCATAAAAAGCAAATAATTCGTGAGTTTACGTTTTTTAAACAACTCGCGTTAATAATTTTCACGCTCAAGGATTTTATTTGCATGTTAGGGATCCGCATAAAATGTGTCACTCTTTGCTGATATTATTTATTAGATTATTTCGTTTTTGACTCATGTTTCGCGGGCTCCGTGGGCGTAGTGGTTAACACGTCAGCCTGCGACACGAGGGTGCCTGGGCTCGATCCCCGGTCAGGTTAAGATGGAAAATGACCTTTTCAGATTGGCCTGGGTCTTGGATGTTTATCTATATATGTATTTGTTATAAAATCGTTGAGTTAGTATTCCATAACCTTTTTTTTTGGGGCCGGGAGGAAAAATGCCTTTGCATCATCCACCCTCCCACGGGTGGCGTAGCAGGCTGGGTATGTGGGGCTTAAACCCACTAAAAAACCCCCGATGTCAACGCCTCTGCCGCTTTGCTACTCTCGCTCTACAGCCCGGCGCGGTGGCCACTTTGCGGCCTCAACTCGGCTCGCTCTCGGTGCCTTCTCTATCGAAAAGGTTCGGAGCGGCCTGCGGAGTGACCCTTCGGCCTTCTATTCTACCCGCTAAGAAAGGCTCGTCATGCCACTGACACGGAGGGCGTTTCAGTGTCATGACCCGAGGGCCCTGCAGTATCTCATAACCATAACACAAGTCTCGAACTTACATTGGCGCCAGCTCAATCTGTGTGATTTGTCGGTATATACACTGTGAAATTTTGATCGTCCTGGACCCATTGAAGGGCGATTCAGCCCGTCGATATGAACAACTTTTCCTATTGGACCAATCTTATCTTATCTTATCTTCTATGGGGCCGACTCAAAGTCAGTAGCACGTCTAACCTTTGGGTTATTTTGTACTTACCCCATGCCTTACTCACCCGCACGGTTTATTCTGAAGAAGGACTGCATGAGCTTCAGAACATCGCCCAGTGCGTAGTGCCTGCTCTGGCTCAGGATAAGGTGATCCTAAGAGGTCCAAACGCTTACCAGCTAACGAGTCACAGATACACAAAATGTGTCTCATTGTCTCCTCCGATTCCGTCTCCTCACATGCCCTACATAGTGGGCTTTCGACAATTTTTAGTTTAAAGAGATGACTGTTATTTTCAAAGTGTCCAGTCAGGGCTCCCACTAAAATTCTTGTCTGTTTCCTGCTGAATTTGCAGATCACTTTGTGCCACCTGGCGCTGTCCAAGCCAAGTGTTTCTTTCGAGTGTTTATGTCCACTTATATTCCTCCATTCAGCTTGGTGTCTACTGTCGACATACGCATTGATTGCAGTAATGACCACGCTTTAGGATAGGCCTACGAAGGGTTCGGGTCCTACAAATGGCATATTCGATCCTTTCCTTGCCAGCTCATCGGCCCTCTCATTGCCCTCAACCCCAACGTGACCTGGTACCCAAACCAGCCTCAGTTTGTTGTGTCTGCCCAGTTGGTTTAAGACATTCACACCATCCAAGACCAATCTGGAACCGATTCTGTCAGAGTTAAGCGCAGTAAGAGTTGCCTGGCTGTCAGTTAGAATATAGATATTGTGATCTTTAAACCCTTGATCTAAACTCATTTTAGCACAGACAGTTACCGCATATGTTTCTGATTGAAATACGGTAGCGAACTGACCCATGCTCTGGAACAGTTGTTTGTCCTCGGAGTAGATGCCCGCTCCCGTCCCCTGATTGTTCTTTGATCCATCAGTATACCAGATTGAGCATTCTCGTTCAGAAGGACGAAATTCACCCTTCCATTCATCCCTTGTTGGGATATATATTCTATAGTTCTTCTTGAAGTTGTATACTGGGAGCAGCTTGTCACTTCCCATGTTCAACATCCTATCGAGCTCCTGTGTTGTCTCAATTTGCGTATGCCTTGTCCTTGGTGCGTGCCTGCTCCACAGACCAGAAGAAGATAGTCTGTATAGAGCTTTGCAGGCTTCGCCTTCTATATACAAATGTAGCGGCGGCAATCCTAGGATTATCTCCATAGATGCCGTTGGTGTTGTAGAGAATGCCCCCGAGATAGCACAAAATGTCATTCTTTGTATTCTCCTCAGGGCATTTATACAAGTTACCTGTTTAACCTTTGGCCACCAAACCAGTGCTCCGTAGGTCAGAATGGGTCTCACCATCATCACATATATCCAACGTAGGATGTATGGCTTCAAGCCCCAGGTTTTACCATATGTATTCCGACACATGCCACATGCCAAATACTCTGGTGGCCTTTGTTATGGCATTCGTAACGTGTGTGTTCCACGTCAGTTCTTTCTTGTCTAGGTATGGGACCAATGCTAGGAACTCAAAAAAAAATGGGCAGTTCCATACAAAAAATTTCGATCGGCCGGTCAATTTGTATGGACCACACCATACCATAGGAAATGTTGTTCATATCGACGAGCTGAATCATCCCTTTAGGGGTCTAGAACGATCAAAATTTCACCATGTATATTTTTTATATTTAACCACTATATTTTGACGAGCACTGTGGCCTAGTGGTAATCATGCTAGACTGCCACACCGGAGGTCCCGGGTTCGATTTCCGGTCAGGTCAAGATGGAAAATTAACTTTTTCAGATTAACCTGGTTCTTGGATGTTTATATAATATGTACCTATTTGTAGCAAAAGTCTCGAACATCATTATCATCATCATAATCAGGTCTTTTTAGTCTCCACTGCAGTAGCATGACCCTCTCTGTACTTCTTGATATACCATAAAGTCTCGAACATACTTGGGGCTAATTAATATTATTACTAACTAGCTTTCGCCCGCGGCTCCGCCCGCGTCAATGTCGATCCCTCGGGTACAGTACTTTTTCCCGGGACAAAAGGTAGCCTATGTCCTTCTCTGTACTCCAGAGAACTTGTATGCAAAATTTCATCATGATCGGTCCAGTAGTAACGGCGTGAAAGCGTAACAAACAAACAAACTCACTTTCGCATTTATAATATTAGTAAGGATATTTTTTTCTTTTTATTATTTATCTGAATACTGAGATCACCGAGAAGATGTAATGTTAAGGACAAAAGCATAATTGAATAGATAAATAAGAAAATCAGCAAAGAAATTATGTACGGAACACTTCGATTATTTCTAGAATTTGCTTAGCAAGTTATTTTTTATTTGCTTGCTTTACTTGCAGTCACTCTCAGTCCACTCTATGGCTTGTTTGTCCCCACAATTAAAAACTAATTAATTTCTATACAAACATGACGGCTTCTCAATGAACTGTCTTGAACTTTTATTGTTGTTTTGGAGCTTTCTTTATTAACCGTCTTCAAAAAAGGAAGATTTTCTCATAATTTAATTCGTCGATTTCTTTTATTTTTTTATAAGTATATGTACGTTTCCGATTCTCGAAGGCGCTTGTAGTACCGATTTGGAAAAATCTTTTTTAAGTCATATCGACTTATAAATCGATGAACCGCTGCACGCACGAAACAAGCGATAGAGAGGTACGATCGGCCTTGCGACGCATCTATCTCTCTTCCACCGCTATCACCTAAAATTATCGTCCGTAAACCGACTGCCAAATTTTATTTTTTTATTTAGTGGGTATGCCAATAAATTGACCGTAAAGAGGTTTGTTTGTTTCGTGACTGTAAGTGACCAACATTGGTGTCAGATATTTCAAACTGTCTTAAGGCATCTAAGGGAACGACTTAGCTGAGTCTGAGTTTAAAGAATGCCATCAACCAACGCGAGCTGCTTGACGTACCTTCCAAATCACGGAAAACCTCGACATATTTTTATGCCACTTCCAGTCCCAGGTAATCTGTCCATTTACTTAATTTTATGGTGGAATCGCTAGAGGTGCCAGGTGCAAGTGCCATGCTCAATGACCTCAATGAAGTTTCCCAACATTTGTGGTTTTTTCCTCGTACAGCAAGATTGTGAAATGGACTCCCTCCCGAGGTTTTCCCTGTGTGCTATGACTTGGGGTCCTTCAAAAGGCGTGTTTACAGGTATATTAAGAGTCGGCAACGCATCAGCACCTCATCTGGTGTTGCAGATGTCCATGGGCGACGGTGACCACTTTCCATCAGGTGGCTCGTTTGCTCGTAAATACAAAAAAAAAATTGGCGGGCTCTGCGAAACGAGAATTCCGTTATATAAAATATAGTATCGTTGAGTTAGTATCCCATAACACAAGTCTTGATCTTACTTTGGGGCTAGCTCAGTCTGTGTGATTTGTCGGTATATATTTATTTATGTGGGTCTTAAAATGAACATAGTCGAGATGAAAATAATTTTACCCACGTTTGTTGGGCTCCATTCTTGGAGTCGTTATATAACTGTATCGATTCATCTGGGTCAGTTGATCCAGGTTGGATGTTCTAGCATCAAGGACGAGGTACCTATTTCGACGAATCCGAGTGTCCTGTCGTCCAAAATACCTCAGTGCTTAAAGTAAAAAGTATTCGACCAAAGTGATGACTTACGGCTCCGGAACGTGGCTCAAAGTATTATAGAGCGGGCCATGCTCAATGACTCTGCGAGATATAATCAGAAACGAGGAGATTCGTAGTACAAAGGTCACAGAGACAGCTCAGCGGATTAGCTGCAAATATTAAAAATAATAATATGACGTTCAAAGATGTTTTTACTTCAGAAACTTGGAAATAGATCATCTTTATTAACAGCTAGCAACTAGGTATTATAAAACTAGGCTCTGTCTACCCCGCAAGGGAAAAAGACGTGATACTATATATGTATACGCTTCAACCATAGAAGTATGAAGCGCAATTTTTTTAAATCTATGGCTTCAACAAACTGCGTACTCAGCTGACAGCTGTCAGTGGAGTATGAAAGTCAAATAGAAGTTATTGTCTCCTTTAAGTTCCGTTTTGTACATTCAAAGACTCAAGTTGTAAATTACTTGTTAATCTCATTGTACATCTAGTTTAAAATATAAATAGCAGTTGAAGTAAAGTTTGGGCGCTGTGTCTGACGGAGAACAGTAAATTGAACGCAGAGCTGTGAACTCGGCGTTTAACACTGTTGCAAAGTTAAGCAAAGAGTCTGGGCTACTCTGCTTGAGCTAACGATTTTACAAAATCCTTATCCTTACTAATATTATAAAAGCGAAAGTGAGTTTGTTTGTTACGCTTTCACGCCGTAACTACTGACCCGATCATCATGAAATTTTGCATACAAGTTCTCTGGAGCACGGAGAAGGACATAGGCTACCTTTATTCCGGGAAAAAGTACTATTCCCGAGGGATCAAGATTGACGCGGGCGGAGCCGCGAGCAAAAGCTAGTACGTGTATAATTTTTTTTAAAGTGGGTTTGTTTATTACAATTTCACGCTTGAACTGACGATGACCAATTAGAATATTTTATACACGTTTACTAATACATAAATACATATAATCACGTCTTTATCCCTTACGGGGAAGACAGAGTCTAAAGTCATAAAGCTGAAAGGCCACATTTAGCATGCTCATCATCATTTCGAGTAGGTGTCACGGTCAATCGACCATGCACACCCTGGTGTCAAAGTTCTTCGGAACCGCCTCTCGGCCTCTGACGTGGTTCCTTTAACGACTACCAGATGGCAGCCGGGACCACCGGCTTAACGTGCCTTCCGAAGCACGGAATCATCTTTATTATCAGACAATCAGGTGATTCAAGCCAGCAATGTCCTAACCAAACTGGAAACAACTAAACAAAGTATGCTTCCGGTGGGAATTGAACCCACGACCCCCGGGTCAACAGGCAAACGCCTTAACCACTGGACCACGGAGGCTGTTAGCATGCTGATTGGCGTAAAGGTGGAAAACGGAATAAAAAAAATAGTGATGGGTTGCTAGCAGCATCGCCTATTGTCATGATTTCCGCCCATTCCGTTGACCGGCTTCTACGGTCTGCGCGAGTAGATAAGCAGCTGGCACATTCTACGTTCTTTCTTTTCTCTTCTCCCAGACCAGCAAGGAAGATTTTCACTAATTTACATTAATATGTAGAAGTGTAGCTTTGGGCGAATGCTAGTAGGAAATTAATTAATTATTAATAAATAAATATATACGGACAAATCACACAGATTGAGCTAGCCCCAAAGTAAGTTCGAGACTTGACGATTAATAAAAGAGTTTACATCGAACGTTAACTAATTTCAAAATATAAATTTAAATACTTAGCGCTTTTCCCTTACATACTGGCCATTCAAAATCTCGTACTTAACTCAAGTTTAAAATATAAATAGCAGTTGAAATAAAGTTTCGGCGCTGTGTCTGACAGAGAACAGTAAATTGAACACAGAGCTGCAAACAGACGTTCAAACCTGTTACAAAGTTAAGTAAAGAGTCTGGGCTACTCTGCTTGAGATAATGACTATTATTTTTTGAGTTACACTCATCATCATCATCATCATCAGGTCCTTTTTAGTCTCCACTACAGGAGCACGACCTTCTCTTTACTACTAGAGCCATACTTGGCCAGAGCAGCCAGAGGACTTGGCCTACACTCTCCACGCTGGCCAGACGGGTGGGAGAGGTCTCATGTGCATTAACGCTTACACGTGTTAACTCGAGAAATGCGAGGAATGCAGACACAATTATCTATTATCATTATTATCTATTGTTATGTTGGTGCGTTCGGTAGTTGTTGTTAAGCAACCCAGGGCGTAGGATGTCCACTGGGATTTTGACATTAGATGGCAGCGACGTGCACACAATTTTTTTGGAAGGTAGACAAAAACATAACCTAATAACTTGAGACTTGTACTTAAAGAAATACTTTATTTTCTATCATCATCATCAATAGTCAATAGTCAAATATTTTATTCATCGTAAGATATTTTAAATATCATTTAGTGAAAATTAGCTTAAATTACAGAGATACCGATCCCCGGTCAGGTCAAGATGGAAAATGGTCTTTTTCAGATTGGCCTGGGTCTTGGATGTGTATCTATATATGTATTTGTTATAAAATATAGTATCGTTGAGTTAGTAGCCCATAACACAAGTCTCGATCTTACTTTGGGGCTAGCTCAATCTTTGTGATTTGTCCGTATATATTTATTTATTTATTTACACAGAATTATTTACAACGTGTGTTGATGTCAATAACTTGCTTAGAGCTAAGTTTACGCCGCTTCCAAGGCAGAGTGCAGAAGAAGCGGCAACAAACTGCACAGTGCATTTTCGCCAAATGACATCAACTTACAATCTACGACATACTTAGAACTAAATGTGTGGACTTGAGCTTACTTTGTCATGTCATAAAATAAAATTCATTTTGAAATAAAAATCGAATTATTTTTTTTTCATTTAATCAACTAATGTCAAATCACAATACGTACAAATTGTACCAATTCATGTAAATTTTATATCAATATCATGACGAGGGTCCGGCACCAAGCTTTGGCCAGATATTTTTATCGTTTAGAGAATCATCAGTCCTGTATTAAAGCCTTTTTACAAAATACCTGTTTAACATACGCTTTGAATTGTCTATCAGGCATATCAAGGACTATAACAGACAATTTCAGCCCAGATCTGCCCACTGCTGGGCATAGGCCCCCCTTTTCTAACGCCATTCTCTACGGTCCTGTGCTAGTCTCTTCCACTGTTTCCCACTCAGCCGAACAATGTCATCTGACCAGCGGGCTGGTGGTGTACCGACTGGTCTTCTCCCCGCTCTCGGCCACCACTCCGTCACTGTTTTGGTCCAATGATTTTATTTTCTATATTCAATAACTACTGATTTATGGGGCATTTTGCATGTGATTTTTTTAAGGACAACGACCTAATTTTTTTTTTTGTTAGAGTAAAAAAATATCTAGTGTAGACTGAGTCTAACTGGCTGTTTGGACTGCAACGACTGTTAAAGTAGTGGTAGTCTTTAGGTATGTCAATGCTTTGAGACAGCTTGAAAATCTGAAACCAGTGTTGGCTATACACACGAAAAGCAAGCAAGTGAAAATGTATATTGGTAAGTTTAACTCCTACGCAACCAATCCATAGTTAACAATAGGTATAGCTATAGAATTCTTCTAAAAGTATTGACATTATATCAGAAAGTTTCCTTATTCATAGCGATCTCGTACCACGCCAATACAGCTTACGGGCTCACTTTTATTAAATATTTTGGTCAACAAAATCCCGACGAGTACGTATTTATATTTTCCGAACGTAATTCAACTAGACAGTACTGTCAAGCGATTCCTTTTAGCGGATCAATTTTTCTAAGTATTTTCGGGTCAACTAAGATGCTTATGATAGTGCGAAGCTTTTAAACAAGTTCTAACAGGTACTTTTTGGTTCGGAATTAAATGATGTATTTGCGTAGGTACGGTACCTATATTTTATTTAGAGTGTATGTGATGCCGCAATACAATTAGGCCTTCCTCTGGCATTTTCACATATTTCTATCCTGTGCAGTGCGTCACATAGAGATAACTACAGTCGGCTGATTAGACAAAAATTTTGCTATGGAGCGGGGCTTAGAATTTGTCAAATTTTGTACACCATCAGAGCTGAATGCCAAAGCGCGAAAATGTATGCCGAAGCTGCGAAACAGTGTGTTACGAGGATGCTTCACAAACATCATGTTGCGATAGACCGTGTTTACCAGAGCTGTGCTACGCGAGGCTAAGAACATTGATCGATAAAATAAATATATAGGGACAAATCACATAGATTGAGCTAGTCCGACAACAAGTTTTGAGAGTATTATCTTAACGATACTGTATTTTATCAAATATACTCATATACGAGTAGATAAACCAGAAAATTGCGAAAAAAATGTATAGCTATGCCATCTCCGACAGAAGCCCCGACAGAAAGGGGAAACCCAAGAAGTACTGGCTTGATAGCGTTACGGAGGATATGCATGTCAATGGTCTCACAACAAAAGAAGCCAAAGACGGAGCAAAGTGGAGAAGAAAAAGCCGGAAAGCGGAGCCCGGGCTCTAAAGCACTCCAGCTCTCAAGCTGTGGATGCAGCCTACCACGCTCTGATAGAAGCTTATATATAAACAATAATCTGAAAAATAACGTTTTCCATTTTGCTTGCTAATGAATTTACCCTTTAATGTACTCTGTGCTATCTGTAACATACTCTACGCCATCTCGCTGCATCGCACAGCTTTGGTGGAACGCAGCCATAAGCGAATTGGCCTGTAATTCGGTTGCGCTTAATTCGCCATGCCATGCCGTGGTAGACCAGACTCGATGATTGGTCATTAATATCGTGATGACGGTATCGATGGATGAGGCATCCCGGTCTCTGCCCTGACGGGATTATTCAAAAGTGGACGGTTAAATCCTTATACTTTTCCATCTGATCTTCAGCATCCGTGGTCCTGTAGACCCAGGAGTCGTGGGTTCGATTTTCACGGGGTGCATACTTTGTTTAGTCGTTTACAATTTGGTTGGGACATTGCAGGCTTGAATCACCTGATTGTCTGATAATAAAGATGACTCCGTGTTTCGGAAGGCACGTTAACCCGTTGGTGTGGATGGTCGATTGATCGTGTCACCTACACGAAATGATGATGATCAGATCCTCCATTGTGGTCTAGGAGAAAAGAAAAAAAACGTAAAAATGTGCCAGCTTCTCGCTCTCCCGCGCATCTCTTCCCGCGCAGATCGTAAAAGCCGATCGAGGGATTGGGCTAAAATCTTCGGAATCCTGTTAAGGGCCCGTACTACCTCACACTGCTTTGCATGATTGACTGTTATATCAATAATAATTAAATACTCAAGTTGAAATAAAAATGCAGCAAAGTTCAGGACTAACTCTGGTAACTATATGACTCAAAAACACGATAGCGTTAAATTTTCTCGATAGAAAAAAATTGCAAAGTTGCCTCCAAATCACGTCTAATTTACTCGGTATATACATTATTCACCAAATACATTAAAATTAACCTTGAAACTTTTGACTATTATTGCATTACAGATAAGGCAGCCATCATATGTTTTTCTTTTTCGAATAACCCTTGAATATTCCTAAAAAAACGAAAATATCCAAAGTAGCCAACGCGTTTAGACCATCCGCGTTTGTACCGCCACGCCGCCTGGCATATGGCGGGCTCTTAATAGGCGATGCGGCTAGCAAATCGTATCCCATCACTATTTGATTCTGTTTTCCATCTACACGCCCTCCAACATGCTAAATGTGGCCATGAGGTCTTATATACCCGTCTACCCCGCAAGGGAAAAAGACGTGATACTCTGTATGTATGTTTTTCATCAGTACAGCTTTTTCTTTTCCAATTTTTATAATTAGCTTATGTTGTTTGCTTTCATTCCAGCCGTTAGAGTCCACTGCTGGACAAAGCCCTCTCCCAAGGATTTTTGTTACATGGCTGATGGGAAGATATTGCCATACTCACCACACTTGGCAGGCGGGTTGACGAGTGCAGTTTCTTTGTCTTCTTGTGCTTCCGACGCTGTTTGCTTTATAAAATAACTAGCTTTTGCCCGCGGCTTCACAAGGCTTAAGAATTTTCATAAAAACTTTCATCCCCTATCTTATCCCCTTAAGGGTAGAATTGATCAAAATCCTTTATTAGCGGATGCCTGCGTCTTATCAACTACCTGCATGCCAAACAGCCCGATCCGTCCTTCGGGCTGTGCGTCACCTTTGAGTTATATAAACCTATTTAGATTTTTACGAGGGCAAACTATGTCGCTAGGATTAGTGTATTTTTACCGCTTCGCTTACTTGGACAGAGTTATTACCTAGATAGGCAGCCCTAGGCTGCCAAATCTGATTTATTTTCCTAGCTTCCCTTTGCACAACGGAATGAAATTTAACCGAATTAAAAAAAACCGGCCAAGTGCGAGTCGGACTCGCGCATCAAGGGTTGCGTACGAGTATATTATAGATAATAAGTTTGAAATTATTAAAAATATTTTTATTATATGATGTAACTAAAAATGTATGCTTTTCGCAACTTTTCCTTTATCTGTGCTATAAGACGTTGCTTCGTATTAAATTTCAAGATTGCGTTCCTGGGAAGTACCCTGCAGGTTTTGAATACCTCGCAAATGTCGAAAAAATACGTAAATTTGCGGCATAACGAGCTGTATCTTTTGATTGCGTTGGCTTCGACAGTAGACCTGAGTATTTGATATGAATTTCAGCTTGATACCTCTACGCGTTCCTGAGAAACAGGTATTGACAGACAGACAGACAACTAAGTGATCCTGTAAGGGTTCCGATTTCTACTTTTAAGGTACGGAACCCTAAAACGAGGACGATATCGATGTGTATTTTTTGTAATGTTTGTTACCTTATAACTCCTTTACTTATGAACTGATTTAAAAAAATCTTTTTTTATATGAATGGGTGTGCTTTCAAGTTGGTCCTATTCAAACTTTATCACAGTCGGTTCAGTAGTTTGATTGATATCGGTTTTTTATATGAAAGATTATTGTCAAGCAACGTTACTTTGAACAGAGCTTCCTACGTATCTTCGGGTACACATTTCATAGCTTCTTTACATACATACAAACATATTATTATCACGTCTTTGTCTCATATGGGGTAGTCAGAAGCCATGACCACAGGACCCAAAGGCCACGTTTAGCGTGTTGGTGGGCGTGCAGGTACAAATTGGAATCTAAATAGTGATGGGTTGCTAGCTGCGTCCTGGATTTTCGTCTATTCCCTCGGCTGGCTTCTACAGCTGCGCGGCAACAGAAGCAGCTGGTGCATTCTACGTTTTTTTTCTTTTCTCCCAGACCATGAAGAGCTTCATGTCTTATTGTCATGTAACGTATAGGTACTACAAGCTCTGGTAAAAATTTTTGCCAGCCTCGCAATGCATTAATTGTTTTGCTTCTAGCCCGTCGTCACTATACGATTATCTGATGTATAAGATAGTGTTTGAGGAATTTTATAAGCACGATTATCAGTATTTTTCTGAGCAGTTTGGATTAATTTCTGTGACGGTTTCAGGCAGCATTGACCATTGGCCATTGGGTCACGGCTAATTGCCACATATAAAACTTCATATCTTGAGAAAGCTTCGTTAGAAATGATAAAGAAAGAAAAGGTTTAAAATAATTCTCTCGGTTACACTCATAGTCAGGTTCATTAAACTAGAACTTCAGCTTCTATTTTTTTTTATTGTTTACTTACATAAAGTTTGTCTTATTTTAATTCTAATTTGTCGGATCTATTAATACATGTTATATTTCTATGAGTGAAGATTTGTAAATGACTTTCAGTTTTATAGATTTAAGATTACCATGTTGTTACAAGTCGATAATCTTCCAAACAAAATAAAATAAATTAATTAATAATCAATGAAAGGTATCCTAATTTCTGAAAATGGTTTCATTACAATGGGAGATGGGAGACAAATGCCTAATTCAATATTTAGTAAAAAAAAAAAAAAAAAAAACACTATCAAGTAAATACATTTTGGACATAATATATGTCAACAAAGTGTGAGTGGTGACCGAAATCAATCTAAACTGCTCAAAATAATACTACCAATAATGCTTATAAAAAAATTTAATTCACTCCTACAACTTATTTAACAAATTTTGAATTGTTCCAAAACTTCTTTACGCTTCCCAACCGGATGTTTGAAATTGGATATTTATGTTCACCAATGAAGTGTTCATCCACATACTATAGTAAATAAATAAATATAAATATAGGGACATGACATATCACACAAATTGAGCTAGCCACACATTAAGTGAACTGGTGTCGTACGACACTACCTTAACGATACTATATTTTATAATAGATACTCAAATAGATAAACATCCAAGACACAGGTCAATCTGTAAAAGTTCGTTTCCCGTCTTGCCCTGGCCGGGGATCGAACCCGGAAACCCTGGTGCCGCAGGCTCGCGTGTTAGCCATTGCGCCACAGAGCTCGAACATAGTCCTTAGCGTTGGGACGACGGTATTTTCTCTAAAAAACGCAGCTAGTACATCATCACCATCATCAGGTCCTTTTTAGTCTCCACTACAGGAGCACGACCCTCTCTGTACTACTAGGTCCATACTTGACCTAAGCACCCATCAGAGGACTTGGCCTACACTCTCCACGCTGGCCAGACGGGTTGGAGAGGTCTCTTAAATGTTTATAAGCTTTGTTTAGCTTGTATTTCCTAAGTCGCCTTCTACGACATCCACGGGAAGACTTGGAGTGGTCCTATTCTACTCTGCCGGATACCACACGGCTATACGATTACCTGTAATTTGGTTTCGCTGCGGGCAGTATCCAAATTCGCCATGACATCGTAGGCCGGACACGGTGATTAGTTATTAACATCGTAATGACATTATCGGCAGACTCGTCATGTGTCCAGTTGCCTCGACGGGTTAAAATGGAATTTTGTTAACCAAAATCGTATATTTCGGTATGATGTGTTACTTTTCTGTCAGTTTTTTGGCATGATAACGGTTTATAAATCGATGAACGCTGCACGCACAAAAAAGTGTCACGTGTCGAGTGTAAGCGAGGGCGTGGAACAAACGATAGAGAGGCACGATCGACCTAAGCGTTCTGCTTGTGACTCCGTGGCGCAGTGGTCAACACGCCAGCCTGTGACACGAGGGTGCCCGGGTTCGATCCTCGGTCAGGTCATGAAGGAAATCGATATTTTTCAGAATGTCCTGGATCTTGGATATTTATCGGTATACGTATCTATTATAAAATATAGTATCGTTGATTTAGTATCTTACGACACAAGTTCACAACTTACTGTGGGGCTAGCTCAATTTGTGTGATGTGTCTATATATTTATTTATTATTTCTCTAATACTCTCTTGCACGTTATCACGTAAAATTATTGTCCGTAAACTGCCTTTACAGAAAGCCATTTTTTTTTATTAACTAGTTCTTCCCACAGCTCTAATCGCGTTAATGTCCCTTGACAGTAGATTTTTTGTTATTCAAGGTACCCTACGTTCTTCTGAGTACCCAAGAAATCATGTATGCAAAATATTTGGTTCAGTACTACGTACTTGGTACTACCTATATCCCTAGGGGGCTGTATTTCACCCCCCTAGGGGTTGAATTTCAAAAGTTAAGGGGCTGAAGTATATATGGAATTTTGAACTCTGTCTGTCTTTCGTCTTTTTAGGCTTCAACCATTTCAATGGTTTTGGATTTTGATGAAATTTGCTATGGAGATAGTTTGAGGCCCGCGGAAGGATATAGGTTACCTTTCATATCGGGAACTACTACTGTTCCCGAGGGATCGACATTAACGCGGGCGGAGCCTCGGGTAACAGCTATAAAATAAGTGGTTATTATTATTTTCATATATTTCCTGAAACATCGCGTTGTTCAGTTTGTCATTATACAAACAGAAACAACAACAAGCAACATCATTAAAATAAGAACACATTATTATAGGAAATTATCATGAAATTTCTTCTCTAATAGATAGGCACGTGTTGTTATATAAAATATTGTGTACGTCATGCATGTTTATTTTTATCTTCGGTTTCTCGATGGTCTGACTGAAGAAAAATTTAACTTTTGTTAATCTTAAAATAAATAAGCTAAAAAAAGAATAAACCTAATCAAAAAGACAATAAAAAAAATACAAATCGTACAGTCAGCCAAGGAGATACCTGACCTCGCCATCTATCTATATCTTGAATTATATTCGTATTTAAAAATAATATTATTATGAAAATACATATTCAAAAAGATTTTAATACTTCTTTAATATAAATTTTCATATTAATATTACTTTTAGTTTATGACAAAATTCAAGATATATAGGTAGATGGCGGGGTCAGGTATCTCCTTAGCTGAGTGTACAATCCCTCCAGATACACGATCCCCGGGTATCGTGCCCAAAAGGCTGGCAGCAATTGCCGAGTTGAATGGCAATGCTGATACGCTGAGCTAGGTAGCTGCCAGCCCTTTGGTCACAGGATATCTCAAAAGCTTATGCGCTGATGGACCCCTCGGACCTATGGTTTATACCCCAAAGGGCTCAAATGTGTACCTCTGATACTACATATTTACGCCTTTTGAGGGTATTTGCTCCTGCTGCAGCAGTCCCGGCCTTTGACTTGAAGCTTGTACAACTATTTTACAAGATTTTATTTAGTTTCACCTGTCCCGCTGTTTGTCTGTAATCAAATCATGCAAGTTAAATTTGATCCACTTACCCATCACCGATTGAGCTGAAATTTTGCATACATATGTAAATCGGATGACAATACAATATTATGGAATCGTTGCTCTGATCTGATGATGAAATCGGAAGGTGACCATAGGAACTCTTTAAACAAACAAGGTACAACACTCGTGTTTGGACTCATTTGATTTTCCGCTTCTCTTTCCGCGCAGACCGTAGAATCCGGTCAAGGGAATGGGCGAAAATCTAAAGAATCATGACAATAGCCGATGCAGCTAGCAACCCATCACTATTTTGATTCCGTTTTCCACCTTTACGCCCACCAATACGCTATACGTGGCCTTTCGATCTTATGACTGTGCATATTCAAATCATATGATTGAGTTTAAAATTTCATACCAAAGTTGTATGTACTTTTAAAGAGTTAGGTACTTCAGAAATAGCCACAACATTAATAATCATAAAATGGTTGGTTATCCGTTTCTAGGCAGTATATTAATACTTCTAGCCCATAGGTTTGGGTAGCCGAATTTTTTCGGCCCAGCATCATCATCAATCATCATTTAGTGTCGGTGTCGCGGTCAATCGACCATGCACACCCTGGTGTCAGAGTTCGTTGGAACCGCCTCTCGGCCTCCAACGTAGTTCCTTTAACGACTACCAGATGGCAGCCGGAACCAACGGCTTAACGTACCTTCTGAAGCACGGAATCATCTTTTTTATGTCCTAACCAAACTGGAAACAACTAAACAAAGTATGCTTCCCGTGGGAATCGAACCCACGACCCCCGAGTCTACAGGCAAACGCCTGCACCACTGGACCACGGAGGCAGTTAAGGCCCAGCAAACAGGTGCTTATCAGGCATGTATCGGGCGAAAATTATTTTGGCCCATTCGGGCCTAGTTTTTGTCCACTGTGCAAGATCCTCGACCCATCTAGTCTTATGAATTTAGGCTCTGTCTACCTCGTAAGGGATAAAGACGTGATGATATTGTAACGTATGTTATATTTACTTGAAAAACTTATAAATTTGCCAAACATATTTTATTAAAATTAATAATAACTTAATTAAATTAACCTTAACCTAAATAATTATTTAATAAAACATTACAAACAATCACTCAATAACACTAAATTAACCTATTAAAATAATAAACTTACTTAATACACTTAAAGTTACCAAACGGACAAACAAGAACCGGTCAATACAAAATTACTGGCTGTTCATTCTTACCGCGACATTCATGCACCGATCCCTTTGTTCTAAGTAGCTACTTAGCGCGGCCGCATTCCGAGCGGGCGCACAGCGTCGACTTCTCTCGCGTAGCAGACACGTACGCTCCTCTAAGCGCAGTGTCTCATTTCGCATTTTATTAATCTGAGATACATAAAGTCTAATAACTGCAATCATTGCCTTTATTTTTTACAATTAGTAAAACAAACTGTTAAAAGTAAAAGTGTTATCTATACCCGTAGATCGGGTCCAAAGCTTGGGCTTGGTTTTCAAAGAAAATTAACCACCTGCGTCGAAGAGAAGAGAAGTTCTTCTACGGCGGCTACGGAGTGCTGACCCGCCAACATCGGACGACCCCAACCTCCACCTTCGCGGCGTCTGTCTTCGGGACTAAGGGCGGTACCTCTTATAGGACACGGCATAGGGCATAGAACCAACCCTGATTTTAAATTTTAATAAATATTTATTGTTGCTGACTAGGGCGTTTCTTTTATAAACCCCCTAACGTCACACTGGCGCTCAACGTGATTATTTCTTTCTTTCTTTCTTCTACTCTTATGCCGTGTTCTATTTTCTTTCAGTAGTTGCATGTTTGTGAGCTTTTCTTTATTTTTTCTGTTTTTGTGAAACGTTTATTTTTTCTTTTTGGTTGCAAGCAACTAAGGTGTACCACAAAGCACATTATCTTTAGTTGTACCTTTTTCTTTTAAAATTTAATACTATTGTGCTTCATTATTTGTTATCCACAGTTTATATTTAATTTATCCACAGTCAAAGTTGTTACCACCATCATAACTTAAAATTGTTAAAACTAAGTTGCAGTCACTCATGTCAGCAGACATTTTGTTAAGTGACTAGTTCCGTTTTTTTTATTCGTTTGTGTTACACACTAGTTGCATTTTTATGTGCTTTATTTTCCTTTTATTTTATTTTTGGTTTTGTGTTGTTTTTTATTTTATTTTTTTATTTTCGGTTGATTATTATTTTTTTAACTTTCATCAATGATAGCAACCCTAAACGTTCTTTCTTTTAGTAATTTTCTTTGTAAAGAACAGAGATAAGTTTTATTTACACAAATTGAGTTCACCATTTACTTATTTATTGGTTTACGATTACACTTATTTTTTTTCTAATCATGGCTTTTCCGATAAAATTTTTGTCTCTTCAAAAGAGCGAATTAGAGTACGAAGTCACTATTAGAGGTTCAAAACCCGAAACTACCGTACAAGAGCTCCGTAGACAAATTGCAAAACTAGCTCCAATTTTGCCATCGGAGGATATTTTAGATTCACCTCTTAGCTCGACCGAAGACCTTACAGGAGCGTCAAATGTTCTGACTAAAATTAAAATAGCGCTTGAGAGTGGTGATCTTGGTCGTAACAACATTTTAAGGATTAAAAACATATTAAATCACCTTTATCATCGCCTGAACAGGATATCTCGTAGTGAGACTGACTCAACCATATACGATTCTTGTGTTGACCAATTCAAATTGTATTCGCACAAAATTAGCCTACTTAAAGATAAAGATTTGATTGATCCTTTGTTATGCCAGAGTACCAGCGATACATCTGTCTCTGCATCTCCTATTAACATATCTGTCACTTGTGATCGCTCTTCTCAGGACATCAATAAATTAAAATATGATGGCAAAACTTGCGTCCGTTCTTTTGTCCAAAGAGCTAACGAATTTAAAAAGGCACGGAATATTTCTGGTGAAAAACTTCTTTCATATGCTACCGAAATTTTCACAGGTGATGCCCTTCACTGGTTTCGCAGTAATAGAGAACTTATTTCGGATTGGGACAGCCTCTTAGTTCAATTAAAAAACGATTTCGATAGGTCTGACTATGATTACAGACTTTTGTCTGAGATTCGTTCTAGAACGCAGGGTGAAACAGAAAACATTGTCATTTATTTATCCATCATGTCTGGTCTGTTTTCGCGCTTATCGAAAACACTCCCAGAAGATAGCAAATTAGAAATAATTTTGCACAATATTCGCCCATGCTACTCAAATATACTAGCTTCTTCACCTGAAATCCGCTCTATTGACGAATTGCGAGGTCTTTGTACTAACTTTGAAAGAGTACAAGCACGCCTTTCACAATTCCGCGAACCTCCGACTCCTTCTTCAGATACATTAGCACCCGAGTTTGCTTACACTAAATCTAAACCTAAATTTAATCAAAATTACAACTATAATAATAATAAATCTAACACATATAATAATCAACGTAATGAACATAATAATTTACAGAACCAAAATAGAAACAATCAAAAATATGTACATGCTTTACAGACTTCTAAGCGTCGTTATTGCCCAAGATGTCGTACAGATTCTCATGGTTTACGTCAATGTACGGCTGATAAAACTAATATACTTTGCTTTGTTTGCGGCAAGAAGGACGTTAAAACTCCAGAATGTCCCGATTGCAATAAAAATAAATATAGCAACAAATCATATTCAAAAAACTGAATATGCAGAACTGCAGCAGTAACAATTTTGATAAAACTGATTGGCAAAATTGGTTACAAACAATTTCAAACTTTTTTAAAATTTATAAAGTCGCTACAGTTCTGTGTAATAAACCAATTGATGATTCTAGGCCTTACGCTTCTATTAAATTGAATGATTTAGTTATTGCCGGTTTACTAGATTCTGGCGCAGCTATCACAATCATAGGTAACAATGCCCATAAAATTCTTATGGATAAAGGTCTTCAGTTTAATTGTAAGAACTCTAGCCCTTCATTTATTATTGCAGCAGGAGGACAACAATTGAAGAGTATTGGTTCCATGAATCTTCCAATTCACTTTGAGGATGAATTTCCCATTATCGAAGCTCTTGTTGTTCCTGAAATAAATAATAATCTAATTTTAGGTATTGATTTCTGGCGTAAATTTCACATTTGTCCTAAATATTTAAATTCTATTAGCTTGTGTAATTTTAATAATAATATTGCCTCTGTTCACGACCCTACAACGCATTTACAAAATTATGAAACCTTAGATGCCTCTCAAAAAGTTGTAGCTGATAACGTAATTAGTCAATTCGAGCAAATCTCTTCGAAGGTCAAAGGCTTAGGGAATACTCATCTGATTACGCACCGTATTGATACTGGGGATACGCAACCCGTACGACAGCGTTATTACCGCTTGTCACCGGAGAAGCAACGAATCCTCGTCGAACAAGTTGACGAAATGTTGGCTTTGGACGTTGTTGAACCGTGTGAGAGCGCTTGGTCCTCTCCTGTATTAATCGTGATGAAGAAAAATGGCGAACCTCGTTTCTGCCTAGATAGTCGAAAGCTGAACTCGGTCACGAAAAAAGATGCATATAATTTGCCTTATGTGTCGGAAATATTGGATAATCTTCGCGATGCTCGTTATCTTTCCAGTATCGATTTATCCAAAGCATTCTGGCAGATTAATATCCATCCAGACGATCGCGACAAGACGGCTTTCTATGTCTCAGGGCGAGGAACTTTTAGATTCAAACGTACCGCCTTTGGCTTGACAAATGCTTCAGCTACACAGCAGCGCCTGGTCGATATTCTCTTCGCAGAATTTGATCAAAAAGTCTTCGCATACTTAGATGACATCATTGTCGTAAGTAGTGATTTTGAAAGCCACGTTTCGACACTACTTCGCGTTTTGGAGAAACTGAGACAGGCTAACCTCACTGTGAATCATGAGAAATGCAATTTTTTCAGAGCGCGTCTTAAGTATTTAGGCTATGTGGTGGACAAAGACGGTTTGAGAACTGATCCTGAAAAGGTACAGGCTATCCTCCAATATCCTACGCCTTCAACTAAAAAGGACGTCAAACGGTTTCTCGGAACAGCCACTTGGTACCGTCGTTTTGTGCCAAATTTCAGCACCATAGCCGCGCCACTAAACAAGCTTACGTCAAATAAAAAGAACGCTCCACCTTTTAAATGGACGGATGAGGCGGATGCTGCTTTTCTTAAACTTAAAGAGTGCCTTGTTTCAGCACCAGTTCTCTCCTGTCCGGACTACAACCTTCCTTTCGAAGTCCATACGGACGCTAGCAATTATGGTGTTGGTGCTATGCTCACGCAAACTATTAATTCTAAAGAGCATCCAATAGCATACATGAGCAGATCATTGACCGACTCAGAACGTAATTACAGCATCACTGAGCGTGAGACTTTGGCTGTGATTACTGCTCTTGAGCATTTGAGATGCTATTTGGAAAATGGTAAGCGCTTCACAGTATACACCGACCACAGTGCGCTCAAATGGTTTTTGTATAGACGTGCCAGTCTACCTGTCGGATTAGTTATAGAACTAATCCGACAGGTAGACTGGCACGTTGGGGAGTGCGCCTGTCCTCTTTTGATTTTGAAATAAAACATCGTCGTGGCTCCGATAATGTTATTTCAGACGCGTTGTCAAGAGCAATTCCAGTAAGTGCCATTAGCTCTAGTAACTCTTATGTTACTACTTCTGACTCATGGTATAGAAATATTTATAACGGTTGCATTAACAATCCTCAAAATTTTCAAAATTTTATCGTTAAAAACAATACTTTATATCGCCTATCTAAAGAAAAATGTTGTCTAAATTCTGAATTTTCCTGGAAGGAGGTTATTCCTAGTGAATTGCGTGAACAGGTTATTTTTGAGAACCATTCCGAGCCTACGGCTGGACATCTAGGTATCTTCAAAACATACAGACGTCTTGCATTGCGTTACTTTTGGCCAGGCATGCATGAACACGTTGTCAAATTCATCTCTTCTTGTGATAAATGCCTAGCTTACAAAATGCAAAATCATGCAACGTTGGGTGAAATGGGACGCCCAAATCAATGTTCACGCCCATTCCAAGTTATCTCTATCGACCTGATGGGCCCCTTGCCAGTAACTCGTAGGCAAAATTCATATATATTCGTAATAACCTGCTGTTTTTCCAAATTTTGTTTAATTTACCCCATTAAAAACGCCACTTCGCAAATAATAAATAAAATTTTAGAAGAATCTGTTTTCCTTGTCCACGGTATACCCCAAACCGTATTTCTTGATAACGGTACACAATTTACCAGTAATCTTACTGATAGTCTTTTCAAAAAGTATAAAATCCCTAATATCTTTTTTACGCCTAAATATACTCCCCAAATTAATACCGTCGAGCGATATAACAGGACAATCATCACTTGCTTGTCAACTTTTGTTGATGATGATCATAGATCCTGGGATACTAAAATACCTTCTGTACAATTCGCCATCAACAACTCGGTGAACGAATCTACCGGTTACACACCCTCGTTCCTCGTTTTCGGTAGGGAGTTAGTCACTTGTGGATCACATTATGTTGACAATGACGTAGGTAATGAATTAATATTTTTACCACGCGACATTTACGCTGAAAACCTCGGTTGTATGTCTAAAATATTCGACAATGTTCAATTTAAACTTTGGCAAGCACACACAAAAAACACAAGTCACTATAATTTAAGACGCAAACCTGCCGAATTTAATGTTGGTGACATTGTCATGAAAAGAGCGTATTTTCAAAGTAACAAAGACAAATTTTTTAGCAAGAAATTAGCACCAAAATATATAAAATGTCGCATAGTAGGTAAAAAATCACCTCTTGTATATAACTTAGCGGATATGTCTGGAAAAGACATCGGTACCTGGCATATCAAGGATTTAAAATTAGTTACCTTGTGATAATAAATAGTGATACAAAAAAAAAAAAAGAAAATATAAACATTACAATACCCATCTTATTTTAACAAACATCGTTGCATGAGACAACGGCGATATACTTTAAATATTTTTTTTTTAAAGTTAGTCGGATAAATCACTGTCTTAACTTATTAATGTAACCGCCATAGTACTCAATTTTAATGTTTATTACGGCCGCTTGAATGTGAAAAGAATGAATGTGAATGAAAATGAGGTGAAGTATGAATATAAAAAAAAAATGTAATAAAATATATATACGCTGCGTTAAGACTTGCTCATGCGGATTTTATTCTATAAAAATAATAAAATCCTTACGGACCCGAGGGGGTATTGTAACGTATGTTATATTTACTTGAAAAACTTATAAATTTGCCAAACATATTTTATTAAAATTAATAATAACTTAATTAAATTAACCTTAACCTAAATAATTATTTAATAAAACATTACAAACAATCACTCAATAACACTAAATTAACCTATTAAAATAATAAACTTACTTAATACACTTAAAGTTACCAAACGGACAAACAAGAACCGGTCAATACAAAATTACTGGCTGTTCATTCTTACCGCGACATTCATGCACCGATCCCTTTGTTCTAAGTAGCTACTTAGCGCGGCCGCATTCCGAGCGGGCGCACAGCGTCGACTTCTCTCGCGTAGCAGACACGTACGCTCCTCTAAGCGCAGTGTCTAATTTCGCATTTTATTAATCTGAGATACATAAAGTCTAATAACTGCAATCATTGCCTTTATTTTTTACAATTAGTAAAACAAACTGTTAAAAGTAAAAGTGTTATCTATACCCGTAGATCGGGTCCAAAGCTTGGGCTTGGTTTTCAAAGAAAATTAACCACCTGCGTCGAAGAGAAGAGAAGTTCTTCTACGGCGGCTACGGAGTGCTGACCCGCCAACATCGGACGACCCCAACCTCCACCTTCGCGGCGTCTGTCTTCGGGACTAAGGGCGGTACCTCTTATAGGACACGGCATAGGGCATAGAACCAACCCTGATTTTAAATTTTAATAAATATTTATTGTTGCTGACTAGGGCGTTTCTTTTATAAACCCCCTAACGTCACAATATAATGTAATAAATAAATATATACGGACAAATCACACAGATTGAGCTAGCCCCAAAGTAAGTTCGAGACTTGTGTTGTTATGGGATACTAGCTCAACGATACTATATTTTATAACAAATACATATATAGATAAACATCCAAGACCCAGGCCAATCTGAAAAAGATCATTTTCCATCTTGACCTGGCCGGGGATCGAACCCGGGCACCCTCGTGTCGCGGCTGGCGTGTTAACCACTGCGCCACGGAGCTCGCCAAAATGTATGTAGAAAACATTATAAGGTAAACAAATATAATCCTTACAGAGATACATAACAATACAGAGCATCAAAATACTACGTATCAAATGGCACGTCGCGCGACAGACGCGAAACCATATATCAACAGTGGCGTGGATTAGGGCATGTTAACATCCACAGTCTCTGTAAATTATATCGCATATCACTACCACATCATTAGGTACCTAAGAAACTAAACTATAACTAGGATAGCGCAGGAACCCAAAGTGTGTTTTGACCCCCGATAATATTTATTTCCATTCCGATCTGTCTTGCGCCACCTGCCGCCATTAGGTACCTAAATATGTACAATTATCTGACGTCATATTTTGACCAACTGCTGCTTGCCGTTAAGCCCTTTTTAATAGATCCATCGAGACGCTAGTACTTTTGTGCTTTAGTCCCTTCGTAGGAAGAGACGAATGTTTTAATTCTAGGTAATATTTTAGGAATAATTCTTCAGTTTAAAATATTTCTAGTTGTTTTTTATTATTTAAATGATTAAAGGCTTGTCGATCGATGTCTTTCTGGAGTTTATAGTTATAGGAGTTCAGGGAGTTTATAGCTTTCAGATATTTTATATAAATGCGAGAATTTATCCAAACAGTACATATATACATACATATTATAACGTCTTTGTCCCTTACGAGATAGACAGGGTTAAAAAACCTTAAGGCCACGTTTAGTATGAACAGGTCTTTTATTAAATATATTCCATAAATCCATTATTTACAATCTAATGACAAGGATCGCAATCATGGCGTAATTCATTGTATGAAAATCATCACAATAATTTATCTATATTTTTAATACCTTTGGCCTATCAAAAAGTCGTTTGTCTGTCTGGCCGTGTGAGAACTAGCATTGTCGTGGTGCACCACGACAATGCTAGTTCTCACACGGCCAGACAGACAAACGACTTTTTGAAGGCGAAAAATGTAGAACTCATTACTCATCCTGCATGCAGTCCCGACCTGGCACCTTGTGACTTTTTTCTGTTCCCAAAAATTAAGAACCAATTACGCGGTCAACGATTTTCATCACCAGAAGAGGCTGTCGAGGAGTATGAAAAACACGTTTCAGAGGTCACCACAGAGGAGTGGCACAAAAGTTTTCAAAACTGGTTTCATCGAATGAAAAAGTGCATTGACGCCAAGGGAGATTATTTTGAAAAACAATAAATTAATTTTGTACCTTTAATAGTATTTTTTCATATTCATTCCGGAAACTTATAGTGCAACCCACGTATAAGCTGTATCACGTAAAAAAAGTTTTTTTTTCTGGAAGGACTATGTAGCTAGCTCCAAGTGCTCCTTTCGCTACTTCACCAGGCGTTTGAGGCAAGGGTAGAGTGCCCTCAACCTTTATAGACAACATCACCAAAGGGCCCCCAGGAGGGACGGATCTCAGCTTTGGGCGTTGCCTGTGTACGCAAGGCTTAGAGAGACGGGAAACAGATAATTATATCCTGCGAGTATGAAGAGATCCTCGGCCTAGCCGAATTCTTTGAAAGAGCGTCCGTGCGTAAAATTTTCCCACAAGTGGAGGGGAGAGATTTGTGAACAAAAAGAATAATTCTTCTTGCCGAGATCCGAAAAAATGTCACGTTTAATATAATTATGTGTAGGAGTGGGAGATGTGTCATACTCAGAAAATCTGTAGGAATGTTTCATAGTTAAGCTGCCTTAGAGATTCTGTAACAAATATAAATACTTTAAAAATAAATACACGGTGAAATTTTTATCGTTTTGGACCCGTAAAGGGGTGACTCAGACCATCAAAATGAACAACTTTTCCTATAGGAACAAAGAAGGGAACTCAAAAAAAAAATCCGACATTGCCATACAAACTGGCCGGGCGGCGGAACTCTTTTGTATATAAATGACGAATTATTTTTGAGTTCCCAGCATTGGTCCCGTAGAAAAAGTTGTTTATATTGATGGTCTGAGTCACCCCTTTAAGGATCCAAAACGATAAAAAAATCACCATGTATAATATGATACCCCATATTCATATCATCATCATCATGTCGTGTAGGTGTCACGGTCAATCGACCATGCACACCCTGGTGTCAGAGTTCTTCGGAACCGCCTCTCGGCCTCTGACGTGGTTCCTTTAACGACAAATTTTACAAAAAATTTTGAAAATCAACTAATATGTATTTTGTAGTTTTTAACATAGCAAATGATTTGGATGTTAGGATAAACATAGTTGTCTTTCAAACCATCAAATAAGCCGGTAAAAATTAACAACTATTCCAATGAGACCAATGCTGGGAAGTAAAAAAAAATCGTCATTTTATACAAAACATTTGATCGGCTTAATTTGATAGTTTGGAAAAAACCGTAATTAACATAACATTCTGTATATACTAAAAATGAGTATATAACTAAGTAAGTAAGTAAGATCATGTAAATTATGATTTGACGTGTAAAATATATAATGCCTGCAATGGCCTGTTTTTAACCAATTTTAAATACAAAAGAGGAGGTTATGAATGCGGTTGTATTTTTTTTAAATGTTTGTTACCTCATCATCATCATCAGGTCCTTTTTAGTCTCCACTACAGGAGCACGACCCTCTCTGTACTACTAGAGCCATACTTGGCCAGAGCAGCCAGAGGACTTGGCCTACACTCTCCACGCTGGCCAGACGGGTGGGAGAGGTCTCTCAGATGTTTATAAGCTTTGTTTAGCTTGTATTTCCTAAGTCGCCTTCTACGACATCCACGGGAAGACTTGGAGTGGTCCTATTCTTATATGCCGGATACCACACGGCTAATTGCACGGCTGTTACCTCAGAACTCCGTCATTTATGAACCGATTTAAGTTTTTTTTTGTTTGAAAGGTATGCTTTCAAGTTGGCCCCTTTTTAATTTCATCAAAATCGGTTTAATAGTATCCAAGTCTGTTTTTTTATATAAAAGATGATCTGGATAAAAGATTTGATTTTTTAATAAGGCATTTTAAATGCCTTTTTACTCACTTATCCAAAGCAAAAAAACCTGACATTTTCAAGAAAATTCAGTTAATCATAACTGAAGCCTTAATCATTGTCCTCGTCAATTATAATTAAGCTTTAGAACTTACTCCAAGAAATGAAAAGAAAACAATTCAAAAAATAGAGACGTATTTGCGCTGACGTCACGGAGCTACTCTTGACCTTAAACCGGCTAATCTTTATGGGATTGTGACACTTAATGCGATTTTTGTGACCTCTACCGTCAGGGAAAGTTCAATAAGGTACATACAGAAGAGTAACTTAATCACATGTCTTAAGCAAGAAACTAACAGATGCAGTGCGGCGGCGCGACGCAAAGAGACGCGCGCCGCATGATGGCGCTACAAAAATCGACTTTATGCTACATACTATTAAGGTTAATATTCTGTTGTTTGACTCTGCGCCTCTTGTGGCGCGCCTCCGCCGCACTGCATCTGTTAGTTTCTTGCTTTAGGGTTAAACCAAACTTTTTGGCTAGCTCCGTGGCGCAGCAGTCAACACGCCAGCCTGCGACACGAGAGTGCCCGAGTTCGATCCCCGGCCAGGTCAAGACGGAAAGTGATCTTTTCCAGATTGGCCTGGGTCTTGGATGTTTATCTGTATATGTATTTGTTATAAAATATAGTATCGTTGAGTTACTATCTAAGTCTCGAACTTACCTTGGGGCTAGCTCAATCTGTGTGATTTGTCCGTATATATTTATTTATTTATAAAATTTTCATAAAATTTATGAAAGCCCAAGATCGAGAACAGTGGCATAATCTGAAGGAGGCCTACACCTTAAAGGTAAAAAAAGGCTGAAAAGAAGAAGAAGAAGAAGTAGCTTTGGGCGAATGCTAGTAGGAAATTAATTAATTATTAATAAATAAATATATACGGACAAATCACACAGATTGAGCTACCCCCAAAGTTAGTTCAAGACTTGTGTTATGGGATACTAACTCAACGATACTATATTTTATAACAAATACATATATAGATAAACATCCAAGACCCAGGCCAATTTGAAAAAGATCATTTTTCATCTTGACCTGGCCGGGGATCGAACCCGGGCACTCCGTGTCGCAGGCTGGCGTGTTAACCACTGCGCCACGGAGCTGTCTATATTAGCATGCCAATATATATTTTTTTCATAATTGAATTATTTAAAGAGATATGAACCTTCAATAACCTGAAAAATTGGTTAGAATTTCCGTTGTGTTCAAACATCAAGAAAACAAATTCGACGCGATTATATTAGAAAAAGAAAACACAGAAACACAGCCATTATATCCTATTCATTTTTTTATTGAAATAAAAAAAAATTAAATTGGTTAAGTTTTGGAGAAGAAATTAGGGGACTTCGTAGCGTTAATTTTTAAAATCAGTTTATAAATAACGGAGTTCTAAGGTAACAAATATAAAAAAAATACAAAGGAATTGATAACCTGGTGTTGCAGGCGTCCATAGGCTACGGTAACTGCTTTCCATCAGGTGGGCCGTATGCCTGTTTGCCTACTAAGTGTTATAAAAAAAGCTTATATTTTTAAACTGTCAAAAATATAAGTTTACACAAAAGTTATTCTTCTCGATTCTTATTAGTTTTTTATTGCCATCGTCACTGGACACAGGATTTCGGTAGACTGATGGTCTCTAAATATTTAATGGTAAGCAGAAAAGGTAAATTAGGGGAGTGGACGCCTAAAATTACACCTAATAAACTTATCTCATCAAGCCAACGTGTATATCAAATCACTCGTATAGAGGTAGGTAGGTACGAATGAAAGGCACCTATGATCTTCCCCGGGCTTCATTCTACCTTCATATCAAATTTCATGTATGCTCAGTCCACATACGTTTTTAAGATATGCTAAAATTGTAAGTTGACGTCGATTGAAGAAAATGCGCTGTGCAGTTTGTTGCCGCTTCTTCTGCACTCCGTTTTGGAAACGGCGCCAAACTGAGCCATAAGCATAAGTAAATTACTGACATCACTGTTGAAAATATATAATAACTAGCTTTCGCCCGCGGCTCCGCCCGCGTCAATGTCGGGAATAGTACTTTGTCCCGGGATAAAAGGTAGCCTATGTCCTTCTCCGTACTCCAGAGAACTTGTATGCAAAATTTCATGATGATCGTTTCAGTAGTTACGGCGTGAAAGCGTGACAAACAAACAAACAAAATCACTTTCGCATTTATAATATTAGTAAGGATTAATAAGTTGCCAAATGACCTACATTAAATAAAAGTTTTGAATTTTTGATAGGGTATTTAGTAGAGACCGACAAAAACGCGATATTCCGTGCAAACCAAAACCCAAAACGTATCTTCAGTTTGCTTTATTTCAGCCTTAGTTTCGGCCGAATCTGAAACAGAAATTAATGGCCGCAGGGCAGCTTATGGCGAGCTGTTGGCAAGTAACGATACCACGGACTCGAGTACTCCAGAGAGTTGGTCAGAGCCCTCACCGCGAAATGCGTCATGCAACTTTAACTCTCCCTAGAATACGTAGTCTTCGCACCACACATGTCTACATTCGTTGAACACTTTGGAGAAGCTATTGCTGATCGTTGGAACAGACGGCTGACAATCAGTGCTGAATTAGGATATCCCTAGTCCAGCGTAACACTCCGTGGTCCAGTGGTTAAGGCGTTTGCCTGTTGACCCGGGGGTCGTGGGTTCGATTCCCACCGGTAGCATACTTTGATTAGTTGTTTCCAGTTTGGTTAGGACATTGCAGGCTTGAATCACCTGATTGTCCGATAATAAAGATGATTCCGTGCTTCGGAAGGCACGTTAAGCCGGTGGTCCCGGCTGCCATCTGGTAGTCGTTAAAGGAACCACGTCAGAGGCCGAGACGCGGTTCCGAAGAACTCTGACACCAGGGTGTGCATGGTCGATTGACCGTGACACCTACTCGAAATGATGAGCGTTACGCTGAGACGTCAACTTTTGTAACATTGTTGGCACATATGTTCAATGCATTTTCTTTGTGTATTTTCTTTTGTTTAAGTTTTATTTTATACCACACAAATGACACACAAATGACACATAACACATGTGTCATTTGTGTGGCAATAAAAAATATTCTTTTCTATCCACAGATCCCTAAGTACAGTAATGGGTTGGATTGGATCAGATCACGCATCATTATTTCGATTATCCATGCCACCAGCATGTGTATTCGTGGTACACGGCACCGTATTGAGCCACTAGCCAAACTATTTGGTTTTGATGACGGTGCGGCTCTACCCTGATATTTAACTTACATACCTTATAACCATACATACAATTACCCGTGTTCTTTCTTATGTTTCTTTATAATCTTACTAGCTTTCGCCCGCGGCTCCGCCCGCATCAATGTCGATTCCTCAGGAATAGTACTTTTTCCCGGGATAAAACGTAGCCTATGTCCTTCTCTGCACTCCAGAGAACTTGTATGCAAAATTTCATGATGATCGGTTCAGTACTTACAGCGTGAAAGCGTAACAAACAAACAAACAAATAAATAAACAAACAAACAAACTCACTTTCGCATTTATAATATTAGTAAGGAATTAGTAAGGATTATGTAAATAAAATCTCTTAGTATTCTTATAAAGTACCACATTGTGAATGCTTATAAAATCCTTAAACTCTATTACCTGATGGATAAATATAAAATTTAGTTGGGCCTAGTTCAATAGGTATATGTGATTTCATCATCAGGTCCTTTTTAGTCTCCACTACAGGAGCACGACCCTCTCTGTACTACTATAGCCATACTTGGCCAGAGCAGTCAGAGGACTTGGCCTACACTCTCCACGCTGGCCAGACGGGTTGGAGAGGTCTCACAGAAGTTTATAAGCTTTGTTTAGCTTGTATTTCCTTAGTCGCCTTCTTCGATATCCACGGGAAGACTTGGAGTGGTCCTATTCTACTCTGCCGGATACCACACGGCTATATATGTGATTTGCCCCTTAATATTTATTTATTGATTAATTTTATTTATTTATTTAAACTTTATTGTACAATTCAAGTATAAAAAGCACAATTGGCGGACTTAATGCCATAGGGCATTCTCTACCAGTCAACCATAAGACCAATCAGAGAGAAAAGTGTGGCTGGTGTACGATTAAGTTTTAATGCTGTACTTAATGCTGTGCTTAAGTACGATTAATGCTGGTTCCTTCCATGCTGGTCTGGGAGAAAAGAAAAAACGTATAATGTGCCAGGTGCTTCTCTTCCCGCGCAGACCGTAGAAGCCGGTCAAAAGAATGGGCGAAAATTTAAACAATCATGACAATAGGCGATGTGGCTAGCACGAATCCAAATTAGTGATGAGTATCACTATTTTTTACCGTTTTCCACCTTTACGCCCACCAACACGCAAAACGTGGCCTTTCGGTCTTATGATCTTAGGCTCTGTCTACCCTGTAAGGGATAAAGACGTGATTATATGTATGTATGTATTGAATAATTGCTTCGTTGATATTTTAGTTTTTGAACTTATTCGAATCGTCACAAATCTGAAATCGCCGCAATCAAGAATGGTGTGAACGATCGATATAACCATTTTGAAATGGTAGGCTTGCAAATTGAAATCGAGCTTTGGATCGTCATCTTGAATAATACTCCATTTTAATCCGATTATCATTATGAGATTATGAGCGGCGAACCGCGTTAGGCAGGCGCCAACTCGCAAATCCAATGACCAGGGACTTGACTGACACCACCGAAATTTGCAGATAATGTCATTAAAACCATATAGATAGGATAATCCTGGCGGATTTAAAACCTAAAAACCTATCGGGACCATAGACATCATTATCTTATCTCTATGATCGGGACGTCATTTTGTCTACCTACATATCTTACGCAATTGTAGCGCTATAGTTGCGCCATAGTTGTGCAATAGTTGTTCCTGAATGACATCAATTACGATGTTATTTCCGCAAATTACATTTATGAATGAGTGTCTCTAATTTTAGGGTTACTCCATTTTGCGTTAGTGGTTAGTGAGTGAAGTGCAATGCTATTTAAACGATCGCTAGGTGTGTAAGGATTTTAGAGTTCATGTATGTATGTAAGTATATGTTTGTTATTAGTGCAATAAATGTGTTTTTAGTTCATTATTTCAACTCCTGAAGAATTTATCATCATCATCAGGTCCTTTTTAGTCTCCACTACAGGAGCACGACCCTCTCTGTACTACTAGGGCCATACTTGGCCAGAGCAGCCAGAGGACTTGGCCTACACTCTCCACGCTGGCCAGACGGGTTGGAGAGGTCTCTTAGATGTTTGTAAGCTTTGTTTAGCTTTTATTTCCTAAGTCGCCTTCTACGACATCCACGGGAAGACTTGGAGTGGTCCTATTCTACTCTGCCGGATACCACACGGCTACCTGAAGCCTGCCTGAAGAATTAGACGTAAGTAAAAATTTGTTGTCTGTAAAGTCGGTTTACGGACGATTCGCCGACTTTTACGTGATAACGGTGAGATAGAAGCGGCACAAGCCGAGCACTTAGGCACCAAACACGCGAGCAGCAATTTGCTGTCGACCACCCAACGGCAAGCTGTCGACGCAGCAAACTGCAGCTGTCGACGGCTGCAGTCCATAAATGCGGACAGCTTACAGGAGGATAGTACAGAAGACAACAGTTACCATTCAGTATCAAAATGAATATCGAGAAAGAAACACTATATTGCTGCTTTTGCTCGGTCGACCCAACCGTAAAAGACGAAATCGTTTATTATGGGTTGACGGAATATTAGCATACAAAGAACAAAGTGATTTCTATGTATAGTCTTTAACCAGTTTCACGAAAATTTTACTAAAACTTTTTTAATAATTTTTCGAGTTTACTGCCTCTTAAGGAGTCAGTAACTCGCAAAGTTACTGAGGAACGGATTGCTATGTAATTTCGCAAATTAAAACCTTTCATTTTATTTATAATGTAATGAAAACTGTTGTTAATGATTAGCTGACTAACTAGAGATAATAGGAAAATAAAAAGCGGAGCGTCGTGACAATGCAACGGGTGCGTTCACATTCCAACATAATGAGATAAAAAAAAACACTTATAACATCAACCATTTTTATAAACGTGCGCGCTCCGTCTATTTGCACTGGACTGAAGTAAAATTGTTCGCGCAGCACGCCGTAGCATGCCGCGGCTAGCTGTTGACGCTCGCTGCGCTGCGAAGTTGAAGCTGCCGCTGCGAAGCAAAACCTATGTCAACAGCTTGCAGTTGGATGGTCGACAGCAAAGTGCTGCCCGTGTGTTTGGTGCCTTAGGCCAATTGTGCCTCTCTACCCCATTGTTCTGGGCTTTCGCTTTTACATGGAACGTGACACTTTTTACATCGATTTACAAGATTTTATCACGTCAAAAACGTGAACTTATAAAGAATCAGCAAAAGTGGGTCAATTAACATTAGCCACAAAATGTGGACAACATATTTTGTGTAGGTATCTCTTTAATTCAAGCTCATATAGGTAGCTTTTTAGGACATACTCTCTCTAATCTGTGGCCGCGCTATGCCAACATACAGACGACCCATCATAAATATATGTAATGAGCCGAGCAGCTACTAAAATCAAACCTTCAATAACCAGAATGGACAATTGGTTATTTTCGTTAAAATATTCATGGCCTCTGCGCCCCGGTGATAAAGCGCGGCCTCAAACGTGCGGGACCAAACTTCCATTTATGTATGTTGTATTGTATATATTTCTAATATAGTAATGCTCCATTTACTGCGAATATTAAAAGTTAACTAGTGAGCCCCCCCCCCCCCCTGCTTCGCACGGGTGCAATGTAGGTACATATAAACCTTCCACTTGAATTACTCTATAAATTAAAAAAAACGCATTAAAATGCGTAGTTTTAAAGATCTAAGCATACATAGGGCTTAAAATGATGACATTATCTATCTACCTAACCTACATTTTCTGCTGTTTATGTACTTAGTGTATTAGCAACAATTTTTTTTAGCCTGTAGTTTCCCGCTGCAGGGCAAAGGCCTCTCCTTTCTGTTTCCACACTTCTCGACCTGGGTTACTTGCTGCCACCCAGATTAAAAGCCTTTTATATCGCCGTAAGGAAGAGAGGCACTGAGAAGAAGATGGCGAGACGATATAGCAACGATATAGGGAAATTAAATGTTGAGTATCTCTAAGAATCAAGCTTATTTAGATATGTCAAATTTACTCAGACCTTCACTCATAAAATATCTATAACCAGCCGAGCAGCTAATAAAATCAAACCCTCGATAACCAGAATGGACAATTGGATATTGTCGTAAAAATATTCATGGCCTCTGCGCGCCGGTGATAAACCGCGGCGACTCGAGATTCATAAATATGCGGGACCTAAGTTTCATTTATTGTAGTTTAAACTGGATATAGTCGAGCTGTTTAGACATACTATAGTATACTGTATGACAAATCTTTACTAATATTATAAAGCTGAAGAGTTTGTTTGTTTGAACGCGCTAATCTCATTACTAGTTCAAATAGGATTTTTTTTTGTGTTGGATAGTCCATTTATTGAGGAAAGCTTTAGGCTATAAAACATCACGCTGCGACCTATAGGAGCGAAGCATCAATAAAAAAGAATAGCAAACGGGGAAAAAAATATTTTTCTATACTAATTAATCTTATTAACAGAAATACGAGTAGATGCGGGCAGCAGCTAGTAAAAGATATGGTGGATTACTTTTGTATAAATATTCTCGCATTCTTTTTAATTCATGGATATTTTCATTTTATTTTACCTACTTTTTAAGGTTCCGTATACGAACGGTGTCAAAGGGCTCTCTTACTAAGCCTCCGTTGTCAGTTCGACTAAATAAATAAATATATGGTTAGGGACACACCTATCACACAAATTGAGATAGCCCCACAGTCATTTGTGAATTTTTATCGTAGGATAGTAACTCAACGCTTCTATATTTTATAATAGATACTTATATAGATAAACATCCAAGACCCAGGTCAATCTGAAAAATATCGTTTTCCATCATGACCTGACCGGCGATCGAACCCACTCTCGTATCGTGTTGACTACTGCGCCACGGAGTATTCAGATTCAGATTCAGATTTTATTGCAAGTCACAAGTTATTACAGGTGTTATCAATGATTTAAAGGTACAAGTGACGCCCTGTAAAGGCACAGCAAACATAAGAGGCGACTAGTTGCCATTTTACTTATAAAATTCAATAAATTAATAAAATACATCGTATTAATTCAGTTTCATAATAATTCAAAATTACATAATAATCCAAAGTTTTATAATAATTCAAAGTTCCATAATAATTTAATTCGTAATAATGTAGAGAAATCAAAGCCCTTTCGTTAACCGAGTTTGTCATCAAAGAATTCAGATCTGTAAAAGCATTTATCTACTAGGAATTTTTTAAGTTGTTTGTTAAATAGGGTAGGGTTTTTTATATCTTTTAAGTCATTTGGGATATGATTATATATTTTTATTAGCATATGATGAGGGCTAGATGAAATTAATTCCATACAAGTAGGGGGACGTTTTAATTTATATAAATATCTAATATTCCTTTTATTGTTATTTTCCCTGGGTGTGAACAAATCGTGATGTTTTTTTACAAATTTACATGATTCTAGTATATAAATGCATGTTAGGGTCAATATTTGGTGTTTTATGAAATAAGGTCTACAGGATGCCATTTGGTCGATGTTTTCAAGAATTCTAATACACTTCTTTTGTAATACAAAAATATCACTCAATTCACAACAGTTTCCCCACAGAACTATTCCGTATGATAATGCGGAATGCGCGTAAGCATAATAAGCTACAAGAGAAGTTTTGAAGTCTGTCACTCGTTTTAATTGATTTAATGCATATGTAAAAGAACATAATTTATTTTTTAATTTTTGAATATAAGGTTTCCATGTCATATTTGTATCCAGCTCAATTCCTAGCAGAGTAGCAGAACTAACTGCTTTTATTTTAATATTATTAAAATCATAAGATATAAGTAGCGGCCTTTTTTGTGATGGTTTAAACTGTATAATTTTTGTTTTCTTTAAATTGAGTTGTAAGTTATGATTATCTAGCCAGTCAGTAATTTTTTGTATTGTAGCGTTTAATTTGCTTTCCAGTTCTACTGTGTGTGAACATGACACCAAAATAGAGACATCGTCTGCGAAAAGTATGCATTCTTCGTCTATCCCATTCGGTCATTTATGTAGATTAGGAACAACATACATCCCAAAACTGTGCCCTGTGGGATAGAGCCCGTAGAGTGCACTTTATCCGATCTCACGTACTGTATTTTTCCCGTATCATAGTCCAGGTTTCTAATTTCTACACATTGAAATCGGTTATTTAGATATGACTTGAACCAATCATGAGCAAACCCTCTAATACCTGACTCGAAAACTTTGGATAATAAAATTTTATGGCAGACTCTATCATAAGCTTTACTCATGTCTAACAGAAGTCCCACTGCGTCCTCCTTTTTTCAATATTTTGAAAGATTTTTTGGACATATTTGTAGATGGCAAGTGTGGTAAAGAATTTTTTTTCTAAAACCGTTTTGTATTTTGTGCAATATATTATATTTTTCATAAAAGCTATATAAACGCTTTACCATTGCTGTTTCGAATACTTTCGCAGCTGCTGGTTGAAGAGATATAGGGCGATAGTTGTTTATATCAGTCTTAGAGCCCTTTTTGTGGATTGGTTTTACTATAGAAAATTTAAGGAGTAAGATACTTGAAAATTAACAGAATGTGTGTATATCCATTGCCGCTCTAACAATAAATAATAATAAAAAACAAAAATGTTACTGTCAAAGATGCTGCTGATTTTTCGTTTATTTATTCATTATAAATTTCGCCGTTCGTGTGGGTTTACGTGTACGAGTGGTTTTTAGATTTTTTCATACCAAAATCGCTCGAAGACGAGTGGTCATACCTCCGTGTGTCATACTTTTAAAAGTAGTACTCCTCAGTTTATTACTTACCTTATTAAAAAGTGCCAGTATGAGAAAGAGTTTAGTAAACCTCACAAAAAAGGTTTAAAGGAATTTTCATGCATAATTATGACAATAGAGTCCGAATACAAGAAATGTGATGTTTGTTATTTAGTATTGTAATCAAGGTTGCAGGAAGACGCTGGATGCAGGCCACTTCCAACCAGTCATATTGGAAATCCTTGGGGGAGGCCTATGTCCAGCAGTGGACTTCTTGCGGCTGATATGATGATGATGATTGTAAGCTGGTACGGAACTCTAAAGTGTAAGATTTACACCCGCATCCGCACTTGGCGAGTATTTACAAGTTATTGCAAACTTTCTTAAGTGTTCAGAGAGCGTCCGGCGGGATTCTATCCCAGATTCCGAAGATTCAACTTGGGAAGTGATTTTGTACTTTCATGCAAACTATCAATAGAACGAGTTCGATGCAGCCATAGATTGAAAAAAAAATAGCGTCACTCACCCATGTATACACGGGAAATTTTTATCGTTTTGAACCCCTAAAGGAGTGATTCAGCCCGTCAATATGAACAACTTTTACTATGGGAACAATGCTGGGAACGCAAAAAAAATTCGACATTTTCATACAAATGAGGCCCGCCGCTCGGCCCGTTTGTATGGGAATGTCGATTTTTTTTGCGTGTCCAACCCCTTTAATTTTCCAAAACGATAAAAATTTCACCCGGGATGATTTAGCCAGTTGATGTAAACAACTTTTCCTATGGGACCAATGCTGGGAACTCAAACATTTTTTTGACGTTCCCATACATATTGACCGGGCGGCCGAAATTTTTTGTATAAAACTGCCCATTTTTTTTTTAATTCCCAGCATTAGTCCCGTAGGAAAAGTTGTTCATATCGATGAGCTGAATCACGCCTTCAAGAGTCCTATCAGTGTATAGTCAGGCAAGTTGCTATTTAGCGACATAATTCTTTAATCACGAGTAGCTGAAATAATCTTAAGCAGTTTTTGTACTTTCGAAGGCTCATTAGTGACGTAACTATACTATCTGGGGCCCGTGCAAACTATTACAAAGGGGCGCATGAGAGTTCGAGTTCAGCGAGCGGCTTCTTGCTCAAATAACTTTGACCGCTTTCTACTTCTTGCCTCCTCCTCCTAGGACCCAGGGCTCGTGACATTTTGCCGGCATGCTACCCTGTAGTTACGCTGATCGCTAGGTTTTAATTCCAGTTATAAAATAGCTGTACCTAACAACTGCTAGCCTGCTCTTATGACAACTACAGTGTATAAAGATTTGATAGTCACTTCAAAATACATTGCGGTTTTCTTATGATTGACTATTTTTATTTAAGATATGTAAATCATTATGGATTTTGAAGAGACGATCAAAATTGTATACATCGCTGTTGTCAAAAGTAAGCTAGTAAGTCGGCTGGACTAGGTAGGATTAATCATGTTAATTTTAGGCGACCTGTTAAATATGTTGGTAACCCAATAGATTTTGTTAGAAACACATACACACACATAACACACATACCACACACAAAAAAGAAGGTATCAAAAGAAAAGTGGAGTAAAACAAAACGAATGTAGAAATTCAATGATGCAATTTCTATGATTTGTATAATTTAATTTGACTTGTATACTCGTGTTACGGTTATATTCAAAACAACAAATTTTAAGTCTTAAAGAAACTTATGTTATCTTACTTGGTAGCGTAGAGTTACAAATCGAGTAGAGCGGGCAGTTAGGTCTACGTAAATTATTTATAAACATATATTTGAAGGTATAATAAAGTTCAAAGATTGGCTTCTATTCTAAAATTAAATAATGATATTATTAGATAAACAAAAAAAAAACTTTATTTAAAAAAGTCTGAAAAGGCATTGGTACTCGTATTGTAACTCTGTTAGGATACTAACTTTAAATTATCTAACTAGCTATTCAACTTTTACGTAAATAACTATAAATTTTAACAATAATTTACAAAATCAATATGTTACAACAACACTTTATCAGAATACAATTTCAAGATTAAATTTTTCATTTAATTGGCGATTTAGAATTACATTTAAGAAATAAATATGTCATTAAATATTCCATAAAAATATTTACTCTGCTAGACTGTGGGTTTAACACTATTTAATATTAATTTAATCAGAATTATTATTAACACAATTGTTTGAAAATCCAGTCCATTTCATAAATAAATTTTGATTTTTTTTATTGCGTGGAACTACTTTCATTATAATCAAATTAATAAAATTTACATTGGCTATTGGAATTTCCTTGTGAAAATGGCTGGGTTTTTCACAAGAAAATTGTATAGTATTGCACAGTAGGTGAATAATAATCACAATATATAATAATATTGACAAATTCATATTGTTAAAAATATTTTTTAAGCTTGGTATGATCCCTACAGGGAGTAATTGAGAAATACATAATGATGCTTTAGGTAAATTTTGTTGCAAGTTACTAAAATAATATGAAAAAAGTTCCACGTAAGTCCCCAAATGTTGAACAAATATCTTAAACCTCAGAGTAGTTTTCGGTGTCGTCATTAGAAGCGTCTTCGGCCGCCCGTTTGCCGAGGCCGAAACTGAAGCGATGCATGTCTCTCTCCCGTTTACCGAGGCCGAAGTTGAACTTGCTGCTCAACCGCTTGCCTAAGCCGAAGTTGTAGTTCCTCGCTCGCTTGCCGAGGCCGAAGTTGTACATGGGTAGTCGTTTTCCAAGGCCGAAGTCGTACATTCTCGCTCGTTTCTCTTCGGATGATTCGTCGTCGGCGAAGCGTTTGCCGAGTCCAAAACTGTAAGGCCGAGCGCGCTTTTCTTCGTAAACTGTAACAAAAAATGTTTATGTATAAATAAATAAATAAATTTAGTATCACGCATTTTACCATATTAATTTTTGTTGGTGACAATATAGTTATTTAATAATGTTTCTATTTTAATGTTTACATTCAAAAACTAATCAATAAGAGACTAGATTTTGCCCGCGGCTCTACTAGCGTGAATGTTCGGTAACGGTATTTTTCCGGGATTTATCCCGGATCCAGCTTTTAAGCTATCTCATGTCCTTCACCAGGCTTCAAGCTACCTTCTCACCAAATTAAATTGAATTCGGTTCAGCTGTTGCATCATATAAAGGCAACAGATAAACAGATAGATTTACTTTCGGGAAGCATAGATTACATTGTCACATAATGGTCTGCTTACCTTCCAATATTTTTTCTTAATAAATAGCAACAACGGTCTGTTTCTACTATTTAAAAATATCGTAAAAATAATTATTTAATGCGGAGATAATGTCATTTAGACATTCATCGTGAAAAGTCGAAACCTTTTTCATAAGTCGCTATAATGATGTGAATTTACTGTCCGCCTTTGAGATTAGCTCAATTTAACGGGAAACGTAACAGGCTCAGATACTTAATGTCCGAATTATAATTGAAGCGACGTCGTGTATACGAGATTATAAACTGTAAGTCTTTTTTTAGAACAAAGTTTTGCCACTCTTCCATGCTGGTCTGGGAGAAAAGAAAAAACGAAGAATGTACCAGCTAATTTCTTCCAGCGCAGGCCGTAGAAACCGGCCGAGGGAGTGGGCGCAAATTTAAGGAATCATGTAAATAGGCGGTGCGGGTAGCAACTCATCACTATTTTGATTCCGTATACCATCATTAAGCCCATCACCATGCTAAACATGGCCTTACGGTCTTATTGCCTTAGGCTCTGTCTACCCCGTAAGGGATAAGACGTGATACTTTGTATGTATGAATGTAAGTTTTGGCCGCGATTTAATTTTTAATAGAGATGAGATCAAAGTCGAGTTAGCTGTATACAACGTGATTTTGAACCCCCTAGCTATATTGAAATGTGGGAATCAGAATCCCTAATGGAACACAGAATTGCAAGAAAAAGAGGTAAAAACCGAAAAAGAAAATTAGGTTTTCCATACAAAGTCGCCGATCAGCTGGACAAATTTCTATGGAAGGTTAAATTTATTTTTCGTTTTTTACCTTTTTTTCTTACAATTCCGTATTCCATTAGGGATTCTGATTCCCAGATTTCAATTTAGCTGGGGGTTCAAAATCACGCTATATTAGAGGCTAGATCGGCAGGTTCAAAGTAGTAAAATCATAATGTATTGGTATGGGGTCAAGAGTGTCATCCTCAGTTACCTGTCCAGTGGTTAAGGCGTTTGCCTGTTGACCCGGGGGTCGTGGGTTCGATTCCCACCGGAAGCATACTTTGTTTAGTTGTTTCCAGTTTGGTTAGGACATTGCAGGCTTGAATCACCTGATTGTCTGATAATAAAGATGATTCCGTGCTTCGGAAGACACGTTAAGCCGGTGGTCCCGGCTGCCATCTGGTAGTCGTTAAAGGAACCACGTCAGAGGTCGAGAGGCGGTTCCGAAGAACTCTGACACCAGGGCGTGCATGGTCGATTGACCGTGACACCTACTCGAAATGATGATGACCTGTCCAGTGGCTGCAGGTATGGCATCAGGTACGCGCGCCCGGCCTTTCTAGCTGCTACTTGTTTTACCTCATTCATCCGAGTGTGTAGCTACCCAACACCTTTCATTCCTTTAACTTTAAAGCGACATGGCGACGTCAAAGAATTCCTCAGTTGTTTCACTTACCGACTTGTTCAAATAACATTAGGCATTATATTCCTGTTCACCGAATGTGTAGACTTCATAACTCTTTAAGTTCATCTACTGAATTTCCTGACATTCCTCTACTCACTTGCGGCATTTAAAAGAAAATGCCAAATTGTGTTCAATGATTCAGGTCAAAAGTAAATATATTCTTTGTTATCTGTATTTCTGCATTGTTGTCTAAGTTCTCTAGTTTTTAATTTTATTAAACTTTTTTAAACTAACTAATTTTGAGCTGTTACGTTACGTACATATTTAAATGGTGAATTAGGTTAGCTTTTATTAAGTATTTGAACGTGTTTTGTAAAAAAATTAACTACTAACAAACTGTTTGTGTACTTGTTAATAAATAAATAAATTCCCTTCCCAAATCCAACAAATTCCTATCCTTCCTCAGCTTCAAAATGTTTGCAATGGGCAGCAGCATCTGAAGCATAAGAATTTAAAGAAACTGCGCTCACCAACCCGCCTGCCAAGCGTGGTGAGTATGGCAATATCATCCCATAGAACGAAGAATCCTTGGGAGAGGCCCAAGTTCAGCAGAGGACTTTTTGTGGCTGTATTGATGATGATGATGATGATGATGAATGAGGCATGGGCAGGGTTGTAGACGAGGGGGAAATAGAAAGATTTTAAATTTCTACCACCTCTACCATCACCACGTCGCTCACACGCACGCCAATGCTCCATTTTCAGAATCTTGCCCTGGGTTAAAAAAAATCTAGATCTGGGGCTGGTGGGAATAGGCTAGTTTCTTAAAAAAATATGATAAGTCGGTCAGTTAGATATTCAAAAAATATTGGACACGTATTTTTTCTTTTATAGATTAAACAAAAAATGATAAAGATAAAGCCCTTTGAAATTCCGTGTGACGTCATAGTTTGCTACAATTTTTAGCAAACTTTGACGTCACGAGCCCCCACTCCTGAACTTTGACGCGCTATATCTTTATTATTTATTGTTTATTTGACAAAAGAAAAAATACATGTCCAATATTTTTTGATTATCTAAGTGACGGACTAATTGTTATGTTATTATTACGACCCAGGAAACTAGCCTATAGGAAGTCATTTTTTTGATAAAAATATTTCATATATGTCATGTTAGCCGTGTGGTTTCCGACAGAGTAGAATAGGACCACTCCTAGTCTTCCCATGGAGGTCTTAAGAGCGACTTAGGAAATACAAGCTTAACAAAGCTCATAAACATCAATGAGATCTCTTTAACCCGTCTGGCCAGCAAGGAGAGTGTAGGCCAAATCCTCTGTCTGCTCTGGCCAAGTATAGCTCCGGTAGTACAGATAGGGTCATGCTCCTGCAGTGAAGAATAAAAAGATCTGATGATGATATGTCCATCCATCACCACTAGTGGATAGTCCACCTTTAAAATCTGATTGTACAACTTGTATTAATGCAGAAAAATGGGCGCGAGAGGATAAAACACAAACCAACACATTTTCGACTTTAAAATATCATTACGGATACTTAAAATATCTGTAATTCTAAAAAGTGCGAGATAAAATCTCCAATTGATATAAATGTTGCCTGCAGAATATTAACAAGTTCCCAACGGGACTTCTTCGCGCTTTTCATTTTAATTTATGCAAATGCTTTTAGACCCAAATATTCACTTGAACTTCTTTGAAATACGTGATCTTTAAGTCGTGGTAAAGCCACGCTACCGGCAAAATTCATTAAATAAATAAATATATAGGGACATGTCACATAAATTGAGCCAGCCCCACAGTAAGTTGTGAACTTATTTCGTAGGATACTAACACAATGATACTATATTTTATAATAGATAGCTATGTAGATAAACATCCAAGACCCAGGTCAATCTGAAAAAGATTAAGAAACGTTTTCCGTCTTGACCTGACCGGGGATCGAATTCGGGAACCTCGTGTCGCAGTCTGACCTGTTAACCACTGCGCTATGATTCATTTTTGCTAGTAGTATGAATGGGCCGGCTCGTCCAGGGAAGTGCATCACACTCTCACAGAAAATCGACGTTTCCGTAGAAGTTTTATCGCTTCTATGCTTTGTTTGATGAGTGAGAGAGTCGGAGGCCCATCCTTTCTCCCCCAATCCCCCTTTCCCCGATGTCCTCCCCCAACTGCTTGAAAGGCCGGCAATGCTCCTGTTACACTCTGGTGTTGTCCATGGGCAGCGTTGCTTTAGGTGACTCGCATGCTCGTTTCCCGCAATAAAAAATCTAGAGATTCTCACTATGACATAATTATATTATTTGTCGTCTTTGTAGTGCCTATTTTCAGCTAGATCATGGAAACTTGGTAGGGCCCTGGTATGGCCCTACCTCGTTACAAAGATTCTATGATATCAAAGTATACTAACGAGTAACGAAAAAATATCATGTTATTCATCATCATTCCAGCCGTAAGAAGTCTTCAGCTGAATAGGGGCCTCTCCAAGGTGTTCTCTATTTCATGGGAGGATATTGCCATACTCACCACGCTTGGCAGGCGGGTTAGTGCCTATTTTCAACTAGATCTATCCCTTGGAAACGTAATAGGGCCCTGGTAAGTCCCTACCTCGTTACAAAGATTCTATGATGTCGAAGTATACTAACGAATAACGAAAAAATATCATTTCGTTCATCATCATTCCAACCGTAAGAAGTCCACAGCTGGACAGAGGTATCTCCAAGGTGTTCTTCATTTCATAGGAGAATATTGTCATACTCACCACGCTTGGCAGGTGGATTGGCGAGCTCAGTTTCTTTGACTTCTTGTGCTACCGACGTTGCTGTCCATCGAAAGCATTTTAAAGTTGCAGGAGGATAGGAATTTGTTGGATCTAGTAAGAAAATGAGGTATTGGGATATTACTCATTCGAATGGATGAGCGAAAAGCCAGTAGCAGCTCGGGAGTACCGGAGGGCTCCCGAGCTGCTACTTGCAATTGGTCTACTATCCCGATAGGTCAAGTTTCACAAATTTTCCCAAATTGTAAATGTGCTTTTTCCAATCGATCAGCTATATCCCTCTGGCACAAGCGGTCTACTATCCCGATAGGTCAACTTTTACAAACGGTCTGTTTTCCCAAATTGTAAATGTGCTTTTCCCTATCGGTCTACTCAACAAATACTATTGAATAATATTTACCTGGTTCATCATCGTACTGGTTCAGGAACTCGGCGATCGCTGCTGGGTCTATATCGTTTGAGTACTCGCTTGACTGGTCTTCATCAGACACGGAGCGCTTGCCGAGCCCGAAGGAGTAAGGCCTTGACCTGGTGGACAAAATTTTAAACAATATTTTCAATTTATTTTTGTAACAAATTCTTCCATGCTGGCCTGGGAAGAAAGAAAAAACGTAGCTAACCAGCTGCTTCTCTTCCTGCACAGATAGTAAAAGCTGACCGAATGAATGAGCAAAAATATGAGGAATTATCTTGGTAAGCGATGCGGCTAGCCACAATCTACACGCCCTTAACCATAGCTTTTAGGTCTCATGGGCCTAGGCTCTATCTTCCCCGCAATGGATAGTGATAGTGTGCATTAGGGTATATATTAAATATGCAAAAATATATTTTTGAGGTTTGTCTGATATTTCGGCAACATAGCCGGTGTCATCCTGAGTTGATAAGATGTACTTGTCCTTGTGAGTGAGAGAGCCGGAGGTCCATCCTTCCATCCCCCCCTCCATTTCCTCCTCCCATATTTGCTCCCCCGACTCCTTGAAAGGCCGGAAATGTTCCTGTCACACCCGGTGTTGCAGTTGTTCATGAGCAGCGGTAATCACTTAACATCAGGTGACTCAATTGCTCGTTTGCCGTCCATTATCATAAAAAACCGGCCAAGTGCGAGTCGGATTCCCGCACGACGGGTTCCATACATTATATGTAAGTTTAAAAATAATTTTATTATATGGTGTAACTCAAAATTATTGCTATCCGCAATTTTTCCTTTATCTGTGCTATAAGACGTTGCTTCGCACCAAACTTCAAGATTCTGAGATCACGGGAAGTACCCTGTAGATTTTGATTCCCTTGCGAATGTCGATAAAACATGAAAATTTGCGGCATACCCAGCTGTATCTTTTGATTGCGTTGGCTTAGAAGTTTGATTTTTTCACAGCTCTAAGGGACAGTCGACCTGAGTATATGAGATATGAATTTCAGCTTGATACCTCTACGCGTTCCTGAGAAAAAGGTTTTGACAGACAGATAGACATACGGCCATTTTCTTCTATACCCTAAAATAATTAGAGAGAGACAGAGATAAACCTACCTCTTTCCTAATCCAAAATTGTACACGGGTAGCCTTTTATACTCCGAGACGTAGCTGTACGCCCTCTTTCCGAGTCCAAAATCGTAGTGGGGGGATCTTTTCTCGAGAGGGGCGGGATGTTCTGGAGTTTCCAGGTCGTGAGAGTCATGGTCGCTAGCGGGCACGTTTTCCGGGAGGCAGAGCGCGCAGCTGATCAGCAGGAAGCAGACGGGGATGGATGTGTACAGCATTCTGGAAGACAAACAAATTTAGTTAGATTGTTTTTTTTTACTTAATGTTGGCTTAGGCATTTGTCTCCCATCTCTCTAACGACAATGAAGACGAGGATGTTACATGCCTATCCAAGAGATACCCATTGTTTTTGGTGTGTGCAGGTGGCCAACACTGGTGTCAGATTTTTCAAGCTGCCCAAAGGCATCTGCCATAGCATAATGACTGCCATCATTGATGACAGCCGGGACTAACGGCTTGACATGCCGATACATACTGATTCCAAAGCATGGAGGAGCTCGAGATATTTTTATGCCAATTGCGGTAACCCATATAAGTGGGAACCGCGCCCGGGTTGCTTAACATGCGTAAGCGTTGTTAATGCGCTCGCCCACTGGTCCATCACACTTCTCATTTTGCTAGGTTGATTTTGATAGAAGAAAGTTTTGGCTAGAGTACATTTAAGTTAATATTCAACATTTTTTCGAAATTCAAAATGGCCGACAACATTTTTCATGTACATTTGATATGGGTGCCTTTTTTGGGTAGTTTGAGGCGTAGATCCCGAAATTGATTTCAATGTTCAAACCAAGATGGCAGACACCACTTTTCTTCATCATTTTTGTAATCTCTACATTTTTAAAATAAGTAGAAAAGAAATCAAATATTTTTCATTGGTTTCTTATGTAAATAATCTTAGCTTACAGATATCTTAGACAATAAATGTTAATAACAATAAGTAAATAGTGAGTACGGATGTCTTTATTTTTTTTGATTAGGTTTCCGTACCAAAGCGAAGCATCCCTATGATGTATTTTAAAAAAAAAAACGGAATAAAATAACGATAGTAAAAATGATCCTATTCTATGATCCTAGATAATAAAAAGGATATTAGATACCTGCTTGCTCCCGTCCATTACTTATGCATGTCAGACATGGAAATTCACTCATAGAGCAAAATTAAGAATAAGATCTTGCCAGCGCAGTATGGAGAGAAGTATAATGAATATTAGAAAGATACAGAAAATACCTCACAGTACTATAAGAAAAAAAAAACAAAGGTTACAGACGCTCTTAACTTTTCATTAAAGCAAAAATGGAAGTGGGCAGGTCATGTTGCCAGAATGAATGAGGACCGGTGGACCAAACGACTTACATCATGGTCTGGCCCAGTAGGTATCAGAAAAAGAGGAAGACCCGTAAGTCGTTGGCATGAAGACATTCAAAAATTAGCAGGAAGGAAATGGATGGCCCTAGCTAAAGACAGAGAGGACTGGAATCATCTGGAGGAGGCCTTCACCCTTAGACAAGGGGTTCTTGCATAATATTTATCTAAGAATTCAGCTAATAAAATAATTAAATAAATAAGATATATATTAAGATAAATACTAATAACAATAATTATTATCATACTCTTGTTATACTAAGATGCAAGAAATAAAAGGCTTTTTTATTTTATTTTTAATAAATATGATAAACGCCGCCGGTACGCACAAAAAGTGTCGCGGAACAAGCGATAGAGAGACACAATCGGCGTAATTTGGCTTGTGACGCATCTATCTCACTTCCACTATTATCACGTAAAATAATCGTCCGTAACACGACTTTCATCATCATCATCATTTTCAGTACACATCCCAGTGCTGGGCATAAGCCTCCCTTTTTTACGCCATTTTCAGACACATATTTTAAAAAAATGTGAAACGGTTGTTAAAACCAATTATCTCGAAAATGCTTTTAGGTACGTGAAGTTCCACACATGACATCATTACAGTCTGCTCGTCAGTTGTTATCGTAGATGGCTGTGATAATGTCGGTCTGTCTGTTGCCGCGCAGACAAACTATTGTTCAAATCTATTGGGGTCTTGATTGATGATTTAGCGAGAACAGATAACGCCATTCTAATACAATAATATTTTGGTAGCATGCTGTAACTAGGGAATGCAAAGCCGGTTGTAATAAAAAAGCAGGTTTTTCAAAACCGATTTTGAGGTTCATTGGGATATTTTGGATTATTATGAAAACTTCTACCTAAACTTTAAAAAGCATAAGAACTTAATTCGTGAGTTTCTTTATAGGTTTAAAAAAACATAAGAATTTAAGTCGAGAGTTTCTTTTTAGGTTTAAAAAACATAATAACATAATAAATAAATGATAAATAATATATACGGACAAATCACACAGATTGAGCTAGCCCCATGGTAAGTTCGAGACTTGTGTTATGGGATACTAACTCAACGATACTATATTTTTATAACAAATACACATATAGATAAACATCCAAGACCCAGGCCAATCTGAAAAAGATCATTTTCCATCTTGACCTGGCCGGGGATCGAACCCGGGCACTCCCATGTCACAGGCTGGCGTGTTAACCACTGCGCCACGGAGCTGTGAAACATAAAAGTCGTGAGTTTCTTTTTAGGTTTAAAAAATATAAGAACTTAAGTCGTGACTTTAATTTTAGGTTTAAAAAAATTAACCGACTTCAAAAAAAAAGGCGGAGGTTATCAATACGGTTGTATTTTTTTTAAATGTTCGTTACCTCGGAACTCCGTTATCTTTATGAATTATAGTATCAATGGTTATTAGCCAAATGGGGTCAATTTCCCATCATGAAGTCATATTTTTCAATAACACTCGAGTAGATAAGCTTTATCAATGGCGGTGAGGCATATCGCGACACTAAAAGTCAATTTATATACAGGTGTAAGGGAATTAGATAAAGTTGACTGTGTCACCCCTTTTGATTCTGTCTTTACCGCCTATGTAAATCTAACATTCTAAAAAAAAATTGTTTGGTTCTTTGGTTCATCATCATCTTTACGTGTGGGTAAGGTTGCCAACAACGGCATTTTTTTTTAAATCTATGGCTTGCCACATTTTTTTTTTCAAGAAATAAAGTATATTTAATCGTTCTAAGAAGAATATAAAATAGTATTTAGAAAAATGAACTGCATTTTATTTAATTATATAATGTATCACATACATATATTTTAGAGCTTCTCTGGCCTTTGACAAATCATTTTTTTAAGCCGTTTGGTGCTGAAAACAATATTTTGTATACTTTATTTTTGTTCAACAGTAAAAACTATAATGTAGTAAAAAACATAATACTGTTTTTAACAGTATAGTTGGCAACCCTACTGTAGGTGACACGGTTAGAGATGGCCAAAGCACTGGGTTTAAACCTGGTGCTTTGGTAAAAACCCAATAAACACCCCAAAAATCTTGTGTTTACTTTATTTGTCAAAAACGTTAGTAATATATGAAAAATATATTTTTATTAAATTGCAATGATCAATTCTACGTTGCTGTACGTTAAAATAATTTAAAGAAATATAGTACGTACCTATACTTAATTAAATTTTAGGAAATTTTAAAATGTTTGCTAATAATAAAAACCAAGATGAAAATAATTAGTTCTGTGTTTTCATGTTGCAGTTGACCAACATGTTGGTCTTTTGCTTATTGGGTTTAAACCCAATAACACCCAAAACACCCGGTTTTTACACAACTAGGTTTAAACCCGGGTGGGTAGATTGCCCATCTCTAGACACGGTCAATCGACCACGCACACCCTGGTTGCAGAGTTCTTCGGATCCGCCTCTATATATCTAGTATAATAGAGTTAGCTGCCATAACACAAATCTTGAACTCACTTTGGGGCTATCTCAATCTGTGTGATTTGTCCATACATATTTATTTAGCGTAGCTTCTAGACATACTCACAAAGCGACGACTGTTAAACAACACCTTATGTGGACACTGCATGGAGCGCAGGTGACACGTCGTGAACGCTGCAAAACGTACAGTATATTCGGATTAGCACACCGCAATGCAATGACCTAAATCCTGACGGATTGTCCATAAATTCGTTGTTTTTACTCAACTACAGCGCGAGGTAAGCCAAATGCCAGAAACAGAAAAAAGAGGTACCTATAATTTTTATTTTAAGTATTTCTATAATATTGTTATTGGATCTCTGTCATTGTGTGGTAGGAAACCCATAAAATGACTCTTTTTTTTGGCAGGAATTAACAGAGTTTTAAACTTTAAGTAAAGTTTTACTAGGTATTTTGTCGACCCAGTAATATTTTAAATAACAGAGACATACAAGATATAAGAGCTTTTGTGAACCGTAGCTTATTTTACCCTTATCTTTGATACTTTTGTGCTCGACTTTACTGTTATAGCACCATATTTCGTAATATACAGGGTGATTTTGGATTCCCTAATAATATTTTACGGACTGAATCAGAATTCTTAACTCTTTACCGGACATTGCACGGCTACAGCCGTTAAAATTATTGCCTATAATACCCGCTGGTAATGTATCTTTCTATAAGGTAAAAGAACATTAAAAATCGGTTAGGAAATTTTTGAGTTTATTACATATACATAGTATGACGTCTTTTCCCTTGCGGGGAAGACAGAACCTAGTGACCTAAGACCTAATGGCCACATTTAGCATATTGGAGGGCGTGTAGATGGAAAGCGGAATCAAAATAGCGGTGGGTTTCTAGCCGAATCGCCCATTGATATTATTCCGCACATTTTAGCCCAATCCCTCAATCGGCTTTTACGATTTGCGCAGTAAGAGAAGCAGCTGGCACATTCTACGTTTTTTCTTTTCTCCCAGACGAGCTTGGAAGACTTCTACTTTCTTTTTTTGTAAACAAGCTGTTAGAAAATTGATTTTACGTTTAAGCCGATCGAGGGATTGGGCTAAAATCTGCAGAATTATGGCAATAGGCGATGCGGCTAGCAACCCATCATGTTAATGTGGCCTTAAGGTCTTATGGACCTAGGCTCTGTCTACCCCTTAAGGGAAAAAGACGTGATACTATGTATGTATGTTTACAGAAAACATTATATCTGCTACTCTTTTATAAGTGTTAAGAACAAAACATGTTTAAAACACCCAAATAAGTCATCATCATCATCATCGGGTCTTGTTTAGTCTCCACTACAGGAGCACGACCCTCTCTGTTCTACTAGGGCCATACTTGGCCAGAGCAGTCAGAGGACTTGGCCCACACTCGCTGGCGTCTGGCCAGCGTGGAGAGTGTAGGGTTGGAGAGGTTTCACAGATGTTTATAAGCTTTGTTTAGCTTGTATTTCCTTATAAGTGTTACAGAAATAATTGGGTAATAATTAATGTTCTAACCCTTACTAATAATAATAATAATAATAAATCTTTATTTCGGTCCACTAAGGGCCATACATGTTTAAATAATAATATTATATAAATGTCAAAACAAAAACCAGAATTATAATCGAATTTAAACTAATTAAATCTCCAAATAAATAATTAATACATTACACTAACAATAAAAATAATAATAATAATACAATACTAAATTAAAATTAATCGAAATCAAAGAAACCACGGTATACAGTCACTTGTTAGCCAGTGCATGAATCATATTGCAATGGTTCATGTACTGACAGTCAAACCTGTCCGCAAACAGCCGTAAGAGTGTATTGGGGCTGGCCCTGACCCTACGCACTAGGGATGAGCATCTCTTTCGCATGGTTGCGTAGAAACAATCCACACGTGCCTCAGCAAACATCCCCGACGCACTGCAGTGTCGTGGCAACCCCAATAGCACCCTAAACGCATTATTGTGTATCCTCTGTAATGGTGTTTTTGAGTTCCTGCTAAAAGCATAACAGTCCTTCATTGGGTTGCGTCAAAAGTGTTTCGAACTACATGAAAAATGTGGTCTGATCTTCATCTCAACAATTTTGAATCTATTTGTATTTCATGGCGGGGAAAATGATATTCTTCAATCATGCAGTGATGTATCGCTTATATAACAAATACTGCGACCTAGTACATCTATCACTATAAAGGTCACAGTAAATGCGTTCTTTTCTAGGGTTCCGTACACAGAAGCACCGTCTGGGTCATTATTATTGGCATGGTGTTTTTTTCTTTTTTTTATGTAAATAAATAAATAAATATATACGGACAAATCACACAGATTGAGCTAGCCCCAAGGTAAGTTCGAGACTTGTGTTATGGGATACTAACTCAACGATACTATATTTTATAACAAATACATATATAGATAAACATCCAAGACCCAGGCCAATCTGAAAAAGATCATTTTCCATCTTGACCTGGCCGGGGATCGAACCCGGGCACTCTATGTCGCAGGCTGGCGTGTTAACCACTGCGCCACGGAGCTGTCTATGTGTTTTTATAACAAACGAGCAGACGAGCCACTTGATGGAAAGTAGTCACCGTCGCCCATGGACATCTGCAACACCAGAGGAGGTGCTGATGCGTTGCCGACTCTTAACACTTTGACCGCGAACGTCGGATAAATCCGCCATACATTTCCGACGTTCGCGGTCTAAGGATTAAATAGTGGTAGGTATTCACAGTCGTGAAAACATTGTACCTATAAGAAAACATCATGTTTTTACTTTTAGTTGATTTTTGTAAATTTTGGAATCAAAATAGTGATGGGTTGCTAGCTTCATCACCTGCTAACAAGATTCTACAGATTTTCGCCCATTCTCTAGATTAGCTTTTACGATCTGCACGGGAAGTAAAGACGCTGATACATTAGACCTTTTCTTCTTTTCTCCAAGATCAGTCGTGTCGTCGTGAGAAGCCTCTTGGTCTAGTGGGCGTTTACTAGCGCTTACGCTTGTTAAGCAACCCTGGGTGCGATCCTCACTCGGATGGTCAATCATCCGCATCTGCAAGTGGCACAAAAACTTTAAAAAAGAAACGATCATGTCGCGCAGTTGGGCAAATATCGTGGCGTTTACTAACGCTTACGCTTGTCAAGTAACCCCAGGCGCGGTCCCCACTCGGATGGTCACCCATCCGCATCCACAAGTGGAACAAAAACTTGAAAAAAGATACAATCATGTCGCGCAGTTGGGCAAATATCGTGGCGTTTACTAACGCTTACGCTTGTCAAGTAACCCCAGGCGCGGTCCCCACTCGGATGGTCACCCATCCGCATCCGCAAGTGGCACAAAAACTTGAAAAAAAGAAATAATCATGACGTGCAGTTGGGACCGCATACCGCTAGCGGAAATATCGTGGCGAATCCTCGGTGTGCATAGCGTCGTTATTATAGTGACATGGTCAATCGACCATGCACACCCTAGGTGTCAGAGTTTTTTGGGACCGCCTCTCAGCCTCTTAAGTGGTTCCTTTAACGACTACCAGATGGCAGCCGGGACCAACGGCTTAACGTGCCTTCCGAAGCACGGAATCATCTTTCTTATTAGACAATCAGGTTATTCAAGCCTGCAATGTCTTAACCAAACTGGAAACAACTAAACAAAGTATGCTCCCCGTGGGAATCGAACCCACGACCCCCGTGTCTACAGACAAACGCCTTAACCACTGAACCACGGCGGTAGTAAGCGTCGTTATGATAAACCGCGTCGCATAACTCTCACTTAGACGGTGTTTGGGGAACTAATACCGGGATTTTTCTTACTCAGCCTGACGTCACCCATTATATCCGTGCCGGTGAATTTCTTATTAACTGACTAGGTAAATTTATATGAAATGGCGCGGTAATGGTTGTCAAAATGTGGTTTCAAGGCCGGAAATAGCAGGTTTTAATCGCACGCAACTACTTTGCATCTGGCGTTGTATACAATATGTAAGGAAAATCCTGTCCGATCCTAGAATAGGCGATTAACACTTTCCGGGACGTCCCGCCTGTAGACGTAGACTTCTATTGTTATATCTATTGTGATGAGTTTCATCATCATCAGGTCCTTTTTAGTCTCCACCGCAGGAGCATGACCTTTTCTGTGCTACTTGGCCAGAGCAGTCAGAGGACTTGGCCTACACTCTCCACACTGGCCAGACGGGTTGGAGAGGTCTCACAGATGTTTATAAGCTTTGTTTAGCTTATATTTCCTAAGTCGCCTTCTACGACATCCACGGGAAGACTTGGAGTGGTCCTATTCTACTCTGCCGGATACCACACGGCTACGGTGAATGAGTTAAGCCCGTTGATATGAACATTTTAGTTGAGGCAGGGCCACGCTACCGGCAAACTTCATTTTTGCTAGTAGCATGAATGGGCCGCAGAAAATCGACGTTAGAGTAGAAGCTTTACCGCTTCTATGCTTCGTTTGGGAAGTGAGAGAGCCAGAGGCCCATCTTTCCCCCATTTCCTCCCACCATCCATGCCTTGCCCCAAACTCCTTCAAAGGCCGGCAACGCTCCTGTCACACCTTGGTGTTGCAGTTGTCCTTGTTGCTGGTGATCGCTTACCATCAGGTGACTCGCTTGCTCGTTTGCTGTCCTATATCATAAAAAAATCCTATGGTACTATAGGATTTCTTTGCTGGAAAATATAAAAAATCTTAATTTCCGTACAAAAGTGGTCAGCCTGGGCAATTTGTATGGGTGTATCGAATGTTTTTTAGTTCCAAGAATTGGTGCCATAGGAAAAGTTGTATACAGTGATGTCGATTACGGTATCGGTAACAGTGTCGCGTGGTCAATGTTTTTTTGTCCAATCTTAAAAATGTCCAATCAAAAAGTTCTTACTTCAAAAAAGACACTGGCTGGTGTAATTCAATAAGGTAGCCAAAAAAGCCTTACCTCTAAACAAATCGCACTCTCCCCTTTGTTTCTTCATAACCCCAATTTCGGCGTCACCCGAGATTTACAGGTTGTTTCCGTTTCCTCGCGATATTCAGCTTTATTTATTGCCAAATTGCCAGGTAATGAGAACCAGACGACATTAAGTACAGAACTCAGGTTTTATTGCCTTTCTTTTTAACTAAGAAGGTTGTTATTTTATATATCATCATCATCATCATCATCATATCAGCCGCAAGAAGTCCACTGCTGGACATAGGCCTCCCCCAATGAATTCCAGAATGACCGGTTGGAAGCGGTCTGCATCCAGCGCCTCCCTGCGACCTTTGTCAGGTCGTCCGACCACCTGGTCGGTGGGTGTCCGACGCTGCGCTTGCCAGCGGTACTTGCCGGTACGTGGTCGCCATTCCAGAACCTTTCCGCCCCATCGGCCATCGGTTCTACGCGCTATGTGCCCCGCCCACTTCCACTTCAAAGAACTAATCCGCTGAGCTATGTCGGTGACTTTTGTTCTTCTACGGATCTCCTCATTTCTGATTCGGTCTCTTAGAGAAACACCGAGCATAGCCCTCTCCATAGCTCTTTGGGTGACCTTGAGCTTTCTTATGAGGCCCATAGTAAGGGACCACGTCTCTGAGCCGTAAGTCATCACTGGTAACACACATTGATTATAGACTTTCGTCTTTAGGCACTGAGGTATTGCGGACGAAAAGACAGTGCGGAGCTTCCCGAACGCTGCCCAGCCGAGTCGGAATCGTCAAAAGACCTCGTCCTTGAAGCCGGAACTACCTGCCTGGATCAACTGTCCGAGGTAGACATATTGGTCTACAACTTCAAGGGTGGAGTTCCCAACATAAACCGGTGACGGCGTAACATGGACATTCGACATGATCTTCGTTTTGTCCATGTTTATTTTAAGGCCCACCTGCTGTGAAACTCCGTTGAGGTCATTGAGCACGGTACTTAAGTCCTCCAGCGATTCCGCCATGACAACGATATCGTCGGCAAACCTAAGGTGAGTGATATACTCTTTTATATATGAGCGCAAATTATTAAAGCTGTAAGCTAGGAAAATTGTATGTAAGCAAATTTAAGAAAATTGACACGCCTACTTTCTATCTGTCTGTCCGTCTGTCATTAGGCTGTATCTCATGAACCGTGATAGTTAGACAGTTGACGTATTTCTATTGCCGCTATAACATCAAATACTAAAAAATAGAATAAAATAAATATTTAAAGGGGTTCCCATACAACAAACTTGATTTTTTGCTTGTTTTTGCTCGATATTTATAATGGCAACAGGTAGACGCTTGAAATATTCACAGAATATTTAGTTATATATTCACTTTCAAAATAAATACTTAAATAAAATTAATATTAAAGGGGGGCTCCCATAGAACTGACATGAATTTTTTGCTATTTTTATAGATATCGATACGGAGCCATTCGAGCGCGAATCCGACTCGCACTTTTTTTTTTATCTCAGAAAAGCATGGAATTTTTTAATTTAAGATATACAACGAGATTTTGAACCCCCTAGCTATATTGAATTCTGGTAATCAGAATCCCTAATGGAACACAGAATTGCAAGAAAAGAAGGTTAAAAACGAACAAAAAAAATTAGGTTTCCCATACAAAGTCGCCGATCAGCTGGACGAATTTCTATGAATGGTTAATTTTTTACCTTTTTTTCTTACAATTCTGTATTCCATTAGGGATTTTGATTCCCAGATTTCAATACAGCTAGGGGGTTTAAAATCACGCTATATAATATGTAAAAAAAACCCTGTTCTATCCTTGAAGGGGTGATTCAGCCTGTCGATATGAACAACTTTTCCTATGCTACAAAAGCTGGGAACTGTAAAAAAATTTTTGACGTTTCCATACTAACTGACTTTGCGGATGAACGTTTTTTTAGAAAAATTTTTTAAAGGAAAAGTACCTAAAATGACGTCCCCTTGTCGTTGCCGTTTCAAATTTAAGAGGGCACGAATGCGAAACTTGTCAATGAACATTCGTCTAGATGTCTATATCTATAACGACTACATGCCTGTTATTTATTATATATAAAACTTCAACATATTTTCTTAAAACTGTCCAACCTGAAAACACGATTAATAACAAAAGCCTCGATACTTTTATTTTGCAAACATAGCCCCTTTATTTGATGTTTGTGGTCAGAACGGCGAAACCCTAAGGTCTTTAGAAATGATTTTTAGTTTCCTAGCTTAGCAATAACTAGTTCTAAAATCTGGCCAAGTTTTTTTACTCATTAACCTCGTACTTTTATTTTAAATAACAATTAAGTAATTTGGCGCTTACGCCCGTTAATTCTAGGACACCCGCTTGTGCCTACCTACTATCTTCTTCTTATTTTTTACGCGTTACGGTCATTAGATCTATCCTTCTTTCGCGCGGGGCGCGGGGTGCGAAATGGCTTCAGCCGGGTCGCATTGGTGCGCTCTTAAACCTAGTTTTCATGAATTATTGCAGGCCCAATAGATTTAAAAAAAAAAAAAATTCGATGGCAGGCCCTTAAGACAAATCTTTTGTCAGAATTCTTTTTAATTTTGGTCTTATTCAACTATCCAAAATCGACAAACATCCGTTTCCCGGATATAAGCTACATTTCTAAAGACTTATTTAAGTCTTTTGAAATTCTTAAACGTAATCTCAGAGCAAATTAATATAAAGACTCACTACTATTTAAACTAGGTTATGTTCGCGTCTCCACTCGCATTCTTGTGTATTATACCTTCTTAGCTGATTTTGCCGCGACTTTATCCGCGTAAAATATAGCCTATGACACTCGCTGATAATGTAGCCAGACGGCTGCCGAGGGCAGTTTAGGCATCTCGTGTAGACGGAATCCGTTGTCTCTGGAAGTAGCAAAATAGTGCACGCCTATTCGACATAGGTGAAATTTGTCCCAAAATTTTTGAGTTTATCGATTACATTTTTTATACACACACACACACACAATCAAATCTTTCTTATTTATAATTGTCGTGAAGCTCCCAGAATAGAATAGTCCAGAACTTTTCCGAACACCGTCTGTCGCGCTCATACATCTTCCATCTTGCTCACACATATGCATTCTATGCCGCTCATACACTCGAATATTATAGAATGTTTTGGTTGTCGGCTATCGGGACCGGAAGTATATGGAACTTTCTAGAGACACATAAATTAGTATATAAGGAAGTGGACGCGGCGATCGTTAATCAGTTGATTTCAGTTGGTTGATAAGTGATAATTTCTACGACCTCAGCAACGGACCAGGACTACCGTATGCTTTGCGTTTTGGATATTTGGGGCGTTGGAAGACCAATCAGGTGTCAGTGTTGGGATTCCGTAGCGAATAAATTCACCATGAAGGGTTTGGCGTTTTACTCCTTATCCCGAACCCTAACCACGTAACATAATGTTTGTTTAGATAGAAGATCTTTCTCATAATATACATGCGAAATTTTGTGAAGATTTCTTATTCCCTTATTTAATTTTATAGCATCAGAATTTATATTCGCAGCGAGTAGTAGGCCACTTGTGAATTTTTGACAACTACGGTTTATGTTGATGGTCACTTCAATATCCATTACGGTTTATATATTCACTAATAATAATGAATCATACGAAAGCTGCAATGTAGTTGTCGAATATTATCAAGCAGGCCTGCAGAATAGCACATCCTAACTAATATTATAAATGCGAAAGTGAGTTTGTTTGTTTATTTTTTACGCTTTCACGTCGTAACTACTAAACCGATCATCATGAAATTTTGCATAAAAGTTCGCTGGGGTACAGAGAAGGGTATAGGTTACCTTTTATCCCGGGAAAAAGTACTATTCCCGAGGGAACATAGACGCGGGCGGAGCCGCGGGCGAAAGCTAGTAGACTATAAATATACAATGCGGATGAAGTCGCGGAAAACAGCTAGCAATAACTTTCGTTAAATATCATTCATTTCATTCACTCGCATGAACATCATTCGTTCAAAACACTTCCGCTTTTAGCGCGGTTTGTCCCGAGCTTTCGAAGCAGAAACTTTTATTTGTATTGATTGTCTCACATGCTGCATTTGTGCTGATTTGTTGGAAATGTCTATTGAATTCATTCGTGACTTTCTTTGATTTTTTTAGTTTTCATTGTAAAATTCAGTTACTATTTCCAAATGCAGTATGAATTTTTACAGCCTTATTTTATTCTGATCGTTTTCGGCCCTTAAAGGGCAGAATCAGCCCGTCGAAATAAATAACATTTTCTAAAGAACCAATGCTGTGTACTCAAAATTTCTTTGACATACATACATATCATCACGTCTTTATCTCTTACGGGGTAGACAAAGCCTAAAGTCATAAGATCGAAAGGCCTCGTTTATCGTGTTTGTGTGCGTAGAGGTGGAAAACGGAATCAAAATAGTGATGGGTTGCTAGCGGCATTGCCTGTTGTCATGATTCTTTTTTTTTACATTCCCATACAAATTGACCGGGCGGCTGAACTAGTTTGTATGGAAATGACCATATTTTGTTGAGTTTCCAGCATTGGTCCCATAGGAAAAGTTTTCATAACAATAGGCTGAATCACCCCTTTAAGGCATAGAGCCTTCCATTAGGGATTCTGATTCCAGGATTTCAATATAGCTCAGAGGTTCAAATCACGCGGTGTAGCATTCTGAATACATATAAAAAACTAATTCTTAAGAGCCCGCCATATGCCAGGCGGCGTGGCGATACAAACGCGGATGGTCTAAACGCGTTGGCTACTTTGGATATTTTCGTTTTTTAGGAATATTCAAGGGTTATTCAAAAAAGAAAAACATGTTATGGCTGCCTTATCTGTAATGCAATAATAATCAAAAGTTTCAAGGTCAATTTTAATGTATTTGGTGAATAATGCTATATACCGAGTAAATTAGACGTGATTTGGAGGCAACTTTGCAATTTTTTTCTATCGAGAAAATTTAACGCAATCGTGTTTTTGAGTCATATAGTTACCAGAGTTAGTCCTGAACTTTGCTGCATTTTTATTTCAATTTGAGTATTTAATTATTATTGATATAACAGTCAATCATGCAAAGCAGTGTGAGGTAGTACGGGCCCTTAAGAGGAAATCGTACGGCCGTATTTTCATACAAGCGTAATCTCCTGATTCCTCGCCGAATAGTACCAGTAGAGCAATGATTTTTTACCAAAAATATCTATGGATATAGAAGCATGTCCCTATGTTTTAATTTTTTACATAATTTAAATATTTAAAGATATATGAACCTTCAATAACCTGAAAAATTGGTAAGAATATCCGTTGTGTTCAAACATCAAGAAAACAAATTCGACGCGATTATATTAGAAAAAGAAAACATAGAAACACAGTCATAGCTTATATTAAAATTGAAATGAAAAAATAAATAAATCGGTTAAGTTTCGGAGAAGAAATCAGGGGACTGAAGCGTTAATTTTGTGTAATTTTCATAGGTATTTTCGGTCCGAGTGGCAGTTGTCTCTATCGCACTCTGCGGGGGTTTTTGGACACACACCGCGACAGCAATAGATTATACAAATACCTATTTTTCAATTCTCACGAGCGGAGTGTTTTATGTTAAGAGGGCCCTTCCCGGCCCGTTGAATAGCTTGTTGTTTCATCCATTTGACTAACAAGCAAGTGAGAATGCGATAAAATTCAACGAAAAACGTGTTCCATGTAATACGTGTTTTTCAGTAAGCCTTACAAGTTAGTGAAATAAATGTATTTCATTTATAATCTTCATTACATTTGCGAGATTTATATTAAGGCGAGGCCTCAAATGTTTGGTACCATCGCTCGGCAAAGGACTGATCAAGTGCGCGCAAGGGATAGCGCTTGGCGGTTTAGCCCATGAATGATGAGATAGGAGATAGTCTCGAGTCGCTCAAAGATAGGTGAATAGGCTTCTTCTGGGTGAACTCGCTCGATCCTAGACCATATCTTTGCCTTTGGCCTAGATTATGGTCAAGAGTAAACTCATTTAATATAAAAAAAAAAAAAAAAAAGAAAAAAACGTAAGCGCCAAATTCGTTATTTCTATTTTATATAAAATCAGACCGGTTAATTGTATTTTCATATTTACATTTTGATAAATTAAGTACTAATAACCTATCTTTTAGTCTAAAAATCTATCGAGAAAATTTTATCAAAACGTGTTTTCATCTTCAATTTTTGGAGATGAAATAGTCAAAAATCATATTACTTAGATTTGAAACTCCTAATTTAAGTATTTTGCGAGATAAATAAGGTTCAGAACGACCTTATTTACAGTGGTATCACCTTATAGCATATTCTTTACTTTTCCATTTACGTGTACTTTATGAACGGCCGAAGTTCAGGTAAAATTTGTACAAAAACCAGATTTTTCGAGGTTTATTATTAATTTGATGCTCTTAATTTTATATTTCCATTTTAATAGAAACCTAGAAATAGCGCATAAGATACCAGTAAGTATAGCCGTGTGGTATCCGGCAGAGTAGAATAGGACCACTCCAAGTCTTCCCGTGGATGTCGTAGAAGGCGACTTAGGAAATACAAGCTAAACAAAGCTTATAAACATCTAAGAGACCTCCCCAAACCCGTCTGGCCAGCGTGGAGAGTGTAGGCCAAGTCCTCTGGCTGCTCTGGCCAAGTATGGCCCTAGTAGTACAGAGAGGGTCGTGCTCCTGTAGTGGGGACTAAAAAGGACCTGATGATGAAACCAGTAAGGTCAAAGATAAAAAAAAAGTCTGTTACTACGCCATAATCAAGTTCGAGCGTTTGTTTGAAAAGATAGACGGGTTAGCGCTCTTAATGTTTAATTGTAAGCTCTCACATATATAATGAGTATATAATGAGAGTATATAATGAAAGTTGAGTTCATCAGATCTATAATGTTAATAAACATCAATTGACGCCAGAAATCCAAATTAATGAAAAGGTCTCTAGTAATTCTAACCTCTAATTGGAAGTCGGAACTTATGAAGTCGATTACTAAGTTGGGATGAAGTTGTCAATGAATGGGTATTGGGAATTTGCCAAACTACATGCAAATCAGACCTGTGCTTTATTTATAGATATTTGAATGTGTTGGCGGGATCAGATGAAAATTGATTTGGAGTTGTCCTAACCAATCTTCATTAACTCGCTCCGTGGTCTAGTGGTTAAGGCGTTTGCCTGCAGACCCGGGGTCGTGGGTTCGATTTCCAAGCATACTTTAGGTTATAATAAATGCGAAAGTCTAGGATTATTACTTATGTTTCTGATTACTTAGTCTACCTGCGAACATGAAAACTAGAGTTTTGAAACGTTATGCAACCCTGAGCGCAGTCCCCACTGTGATGGGTGATCGCAAGGGGCATAAAATTTTATTTTTCTGTTAAGCCGGTAGTCCCGGCTGTCATCATGATGGCCATGAATAAGCTATTTCAGATACCTTAAGGCAGAAAATCTTTTGAAAAATCTGACACCAGTGTTGGCCACTCACACACACGAAAAACAAATAAATCGCATTTTAATTGATTAAATTTTAATGTGCAACAATCGCTAAATATTTATTGTTTTATATTAATTGTTAAAAATTCCAAAAACATCACAACGATTATCTTAACTCGAATTTCTGAATTTAATTATAAATTCAGAAATAAAAAATGGTTATAAAAATACACGCGGGCGGTGTTTGAACCAGCGACCTTAGGTACGACCTTTGCTCTGCCATTTGAGCTACCGCGCTTCAAACCTCGGCGTCGAAAATCTTCACCTTACCCCATTCCCCTTAAACGCATTAAGGCTACCTAACACAACTACCCCACTTTTCCACGTGAGGTACTTGATTCAAATCATTTTACAATATATTTGAAAATAAACTTATATGTATTTTTGACAGTTCCGTGGCGCAGCGGTTAACACCCCAGCCTGCGACACGAAGTGCCCGGGTTCGATCCCCGGCCAGGTCAAGATGGAAAATGATCTTTTTGCGGCCTGGGTCTTGGCTGTTTATCTATATATGTATTTGTTATAAAATATAGTATCGTTGAGTTAGTATCCCATAACACAAGTCTCGAACTTACCTTGGGGCAAACTCAATCTGTGTGATTTGCCCGTATATATTTATATTTATGTATGAATAGCATTTTGAATGCAAAAAAAAATACTAAAAAATAAATAATCTATAGCCTACATAGGAAAATGTCGAAGGAGTCTTAAATTGCGGCTCCAGGGATTATTCGTTACAATTGATTTAAAATCAGAGGAAATCAGTCAGAGGTCCCTCCTGCGACTGATTTCCTAAGGTAAGGTTATTTCCAGATAATATATAAAATACAGCGTTTATTACACGACTAAGAGTTTAAGCTACGTATAATAGAGACTTCAAGTATGTTTGTTAGTTTTTTACCACCATTACTACTTAATACCTGCATAGTTTTGGATGTTTGAGGTATCGTTGGAATCATTTTATGTATAATATATTTCACCTTTGTAACTAATTAATCCTTTTTCGAATTCGAAAGTGAGTTTGTTTGTTTATTTGTTTGTTTGTTTGTTTGTTTGTTTGTTTGTTTGTTTGTTTGTTTGTTTGTTTGTTACGCTTTCACGCCGTAACTACTGAACCGATCATCATGAAATTTTGCATACAAGTTCTCTGGAGTACGGAGAAGGACAAAGGCTACCTTTTATCCCGGGAAAAAGTACTATTCCCGAGGGATCGGCGAAAGCTAGTATTATATAATTGTTATAAAGGTAAAATAAAGTTCATTCATTATTTGAATATGTAATAACGGGTCACACACGAACGAAGTCAGCTGGCCGACATGTTTCGACCTCATCCGGAGGTCTTCCTCAGGGTGAATGTGGATCGAGACGCGCGTCCGATGTCCCGATCCGCACTGCAATATTCATTGATTCTTCAAAATCGTTTCCAGTTTGGTTAGGACATTGCAGGCTTGAATCACCTGATTGTCTGATAATTAAGATGATTCCGTGCTTCGGAAGGCACGTTAAGCCGTTGGCCCCGGCTGCCATCTGGTATTCGTTAAAGAAACCACGTCAGAGGCCGAGAGGCGGTTCCGAAGAACTCTGACACCAGGGTGTGCATGGTCTATTCCCCGTGACGCCCACTCGAAATGATGATGATGATTCAAATGATTAATTATTGTTCAAAAGCTACAAATTACTAGCGTTTCGAAACTGACCACTGCAGAGAAGAAGACGCCGAAAAAAACTCTTCTCAACAGTTTTGGTCGCCTACTTGCATAAAGGGCTTTGTATGTTCTTTTTTTTTTATTTTTTATCTTTTCCTTTTTTTCTGGTTTCATGTTATATGGGTACAATTTCTATTTACATAATGTTGTGGAACACGTTATGTTCAAGATTGAGCGTGAAACAACAGATAAGATAAAAGATAGAAGTCTCAAAGAGGTCGAGCAAGATTCCATCGGCAAATAGTTCCTTAAAACTAGTAATATTTTTTCTCAAACTCAATCCGAAAGCTTAGGCGGATCGTGCCTCTCTATCGCTTGTTCCGCGCTCTCGCTTACACACGGAACGTGACACTTTCTCGTGCGTGCAGCCGGCGTTCATCTATTTATAAGACATTATCATTAATTGATACACTCATAGTCATATTTTTTTTTAAATCCATGTTTATAGTTATCTTATCTCTATGGATACACTCAATGATTTGTTCCGCCGTGTTCTTGTGACATTCAGTTTAAAAGCTCACATTAACTGAGCTTTATCTATTCCTTATTGCTAACATCATAAGGTTTAAACTTACTTGTATTTTACTCACGTTAGTGTAGCGTATGGAAAGTGCAGGTTTCATTTAAAATACAATATCGTTTTGTATGGACGGAAAGAATTCTTAGAATTCTTGTAGCCGTTCATAGTAAGTGTAGCCCTTCAGGCACTTAGGGACCAATACTGGACCGAGTTTCTTTCGGCGTATTCTTCTCAGCAATGGTCGTTTCGAAACGCTAGTAGCTTATCGATTTTGCAAATATTAATAATAATTATATGACGTTCAGAAAGAGATACATGATATCCAAATTTGAATAAAATTCTATTTCATTTCATTTCTTATTAGAGAGCGTTTTGTATGGTTTTTACAATAAAGTGTCTTGTACGGCTTCTAGGTTACTTTTAAAACAGCTATAGAAAAGGAATACAAATTTATCAATTGTTAGTGAGAAATTCTCGGAAAGTTAAAATAGAATAAAAAAGCCCGCTAAGTGCGAGTCTGACTCGCGCACGAAGAAAAATTATTAAGTAATTAAAAAGATTCACAATTTTTCCATTATGTGTCCTATAAGACGTTGCTTCGTACCAAATTTCAAGATTCTGAATTCACGGCAGGTACCCTGTATGCTTTGATTCCCTTGCCAATGTCGAAAATACACAAAAAATTGTGGTATAAACGACTATATCTTTGAAAATACACGAAGGTTTGTTTTTTTACAGCTCCAATATAATAATAAACAGTAGACTTAGGTCTACAACAAATACTCAGGTATTTGATATAAATTTGAGCTTGATACCATTACGCGATCCTGTGATCCGTTTTTTTTAGTTGTGGTAGAGCCACGCCGGCCAAATTCATTTTTGCTAGTTGCTTGAATGGGCTGGCTCGTCCGGGGAAGTACCATACTCTCACAAAAAATCGACATTTGAGCAGAAGTTTATCGCTTCTATGCTTCGTTCGGTGAGTGAGAGAGCAGGAGGCCCATGTCTATCGTTCCTTCATGTCCTCCCCCAACTCATTAAAAGACCGGCAACGCTTCCTGGTGCTGTAGTTGTCCATGGGCAGCGTTGATCGCTTACCATCAGGTGACTCGCTCGTTTGCCGTCTTATAGCATAAAAAATGTTTTTTTGTTTTTGAATCTAACGAACAGAATTATCTTTGATCATGTGAGTAAGAGTAAACACATCCGAATTTAAAATCTATTTGTAATTTACAAAGGTTGAATCATCTTGAATACATGCGAAATCTAAAGGTAAGATTTAATTACATCTTTCCATTCTTGTGTGTTACCAGATAATGTAAACATCTCTGTCAAAGGCATATAATTAACACGTGCCTTCTAACAAACAGTTCAAATGTATTGTGTTCAAAATCAGGGTTAAAATTGAGGTAACTAGACATTTTCTTGAAACTGGTAATAGGAGTCAAGCCTTTTGTTTTATGATTGAGAATAAAATATCCCTTTAAATCAGTCTGAGAGATTATAAATTTTACAAGTTTTTATGTTGAGAACAACATAAAAATATCGCCTATACCAGCCGACCTATTTTCTAACCCGGTGTACAATGTTTTAATAGTCATTTCAAAATACATTGCGGTTTTTGTATAATTAACTATTTTTATTCAAGATAAATAAAACGTAATGTATTTTGAAGTGACTATGAAAACGTTGTACACTGAGTTAGCAAATGACCGGCTGGACCGAAATAATGTTAAAAAATTTGTGTGTTGTCTTCGACATGGTGTTGCCGTCTCGCTTTAGCTTTGTATCGTATCTCTCCCTCTTCTCTGCCAACCCTCGATTGAGACGTACGCGTCCACTGCTTTATGAATTTAATTTCGTTCTGTTTAAGTTTAAAGTGTGTTGTGAACATTGCTGCACAGTCATGCAATAAACGGTGTAACAGAAATAAGAAGCGAGGTATTTCCATTCCAAAATCCTGGCGGGCTCACTACATCGGCCTCTACGAACAGTCCACTAGGAAACCACGTGGAAGATCTAAGATCTCCACAATATATTATACCCTCTTCTTCCCAGAAAAGCCCAGGTACAGTTATTTTACACAAATTACTTAAAAGTGGAAAGGGTTTCGTATCAGGATGTGAAAAGACTGGCATAAAATAGACTAATGGAGGGAGCTTCACCGACAAGAGCGTTGGTCGTACATTTTGATGATGATATATTATTATACCTATTATGTTAGAATATTATACTTAATTTACCACACAGGTACTGGCGGCTAGATACCGGTTTAAATTGGCAATCCATGCTGTTTTAATCCATGTTTTTGGCATTTAAATCATAGTCTGTCTGTCCGTCTGTCACCAGGCTGTATCTCATGAACCGTGATAGATAAACGGTTGAAATTTTCACAGATGATGTATTTCTGTTGCCGTGTACGTGAAGAATTGTTCCGACCGTGAAGAATTATTTATCTAAGCTAAGAGCTCACACGAGACCCCAGCTATATCGATGTGAACCTCAAACAGTTTGGTGCGGCTGTAAACATCGTCAACCGTGAAATTAACGAGCCGATAATGTTGACCGCTTTAACGGCTTTCTTAGAGGTGTGATGTCATGCGTCTTTATTTTTTGATGTGATTGGTTAGATAGGCGTCGGTCGAAGAGAAACTTGCATGAAGAGTAGATTTGGTAAACTGTTCTTGATTAAGTAAGCATCTAGCTGAAAAACACTGATAAGGGTGTAACTTTGCAGCATGCCACCTGCATGCTGCATCTCGTCCAACCTCATTTCTTTCTCATTTTGTCCATTTTTCATTCCTCATTTTATTTCCAATTTCATTCCATTCCATTTTTAGATTACTTTCTCTCTCTCATCACTCCTTCTACAGTCTACTATCATCTCTCGGACCATAACGGTCACTGATATTAATTATTAATGTTATATTGAAGTCAATATCTATATAAGTTGTGAAGTTGTAACAATAAAGTTAATCTTTGTGTCTTCTGTGTGTCGAGTCTTCTGTTCTCCCTAATACTTCCTTATATATGGGAACTCGACTAGAGCGCCAGGACAGTTGAGCCCTCAGAAGGGAACTGTTAATTTTTAACTAATCTCAGAAAATAGGCGAATGGTTTTTTTCTTTTCTTGTATTTTGCCCTCAAACTTCATTCAGAAGCTTATTTTAGTCAGTGTCTAGTTAATCTTTGAGTTATTCTTGTGTATCAACGAAATGATGATGTAATTCATTTCGCTGATTCGACGGAGCCCCTGGCGGCAATTCACACTGGTTTGATCATATCCGTACGCCGCAGCAAGGCGAACAAACACCAGCCCGCTATAAATCTAACTACAGCCGCAATATGACACTTTATTTTAGTTACTCCATGTTTCCGCCCACCAGCACGCTAAACTTGGCCTTTCGGTATTGTAACTTTAGGCTCTGTCTACCCCGTAAGGGATAAAGACATGATAATATGTATCTTTGTTTGTTTGTTGCTGTCGGCCGCAGCTCCTTTTACACACATTAATGTAGATCCCGCGGAAACAAATTCCGAGATGAAAGGTATATAGTGTTAATCCAGTACCTATCTGTGTGCCTAATTTTAGCAGAATCCATACAGCCGTTTTGGAGTGATTGAGTAATAAATATCCACACATACTATAAATAATGGTGAAATTTTGATCGTTCTGGACCCTTGAAGGGACGATTCAGCTCGTCGATGTAAACAACTTTTCCTATGGGACCAATTCTGGGAATTCAAAATTTTTTTTGACGTTCCCACTCAAATTGACCCGGTGGTCGAAATTTTTTGTATGGAACTGCCCATTTTTTGAGTTCCCAGCATTGGTCCCATAAGAAAAGTTGTTCATATCGATGGGCTGGGTCAAAATTTCACCGTGTATATAACAATACTTTCTACTTTCTACAATAATATAACAATACCTTACCAATATACTAGTGTTGCCCGTGACTTCGCTCGCGTGCATATATTGAATCCTTACTATATAATATTACTAGCTTTCGCCCCCGGCTCCGCCCGCGTCTATGTCGATCCCTCGGGAATAGTTCTTTTTCACGGGATAAAAGGTAGCCTATGTCCTTCTCCAAACTCCAGAAAACTTGTATACAAAATTTCATGATGATCGGTTCAGTAGTTACGGTGTAAAGGCGTAACAAACAAACTCACTTTCGCATTTATAATATTACTAGCTTTCGCCCGCGGCTCCGCCCGCGTCAATGACGATCCCTCGGGAACAATACTTTTTTCCGGGATAAAATGTACCCTATGTCCTTCTCCGTACCCCAGATAACGTGTATACAAAATTTCATGATGATCAGTTCAGTAGTTACGACGTGAAAGCGTAACAAACAAACAAATAAACAAACAAACAAACTCACTTTATATAAGGACAAATGCGGAAGTGAGTATGTGTGTTTATTTGTTACGTTTTCACGCCGTAACTACTGAACCGATCATCATTAAGTTTTGCATACAAGTTCTCTAGTAAACGGAGACATAGGCTACCTATTATCGCGGGAAAACGTACTAAAGGGATCGACATAGCCGCGGGCGAAAGCTAGTATAAAATAAAGCTTTTAATACCAAAGAGCAACAGGTTAAATCGTAATACGGACATGACATTTATCAGTTTATTGGATAGTTAACGTGAGCGCTGGTTTACTGCTAATAGACTATATTCACTTTATGACCAACTTGAGGACTATATTTATGAGTTGTTCAAGTTAATGGAACTCATTTGTAGGACCTTCACATCCAATGACAGAAGAAAACGGAGGCCGTTGTTCAGTCCGTTGAGTCTTGAGTAAGTCTCACAGACTTGAACAACTTGTATCTAAATGCTAACATTGCCATCCAACGTGGCAATGCGGCCAGCCTTTTAGGCCTACCGCAAGGCAATGATCTGCGTGACATTTTTTTTATTTATAGATAACTTTTATTTAGTGAACATATTATACAGTTATACTTAATTTCTAGTTATTAGTTAGTATTATTTTTTAAGTTGTCCTACACAGCCTATATTTTTTTGGTACTTTACCAACATAATAATAAGTGAAAATTTTAATATTAAAACTTCATTTTTATTATGAGTCTGCCTCCGTGGTCCAGTGGTTAAGGCGTTTGCCTGTAGACCCGGGGGTCGTGGGTTCGATTCCTACGGGAAACATACTTTGTTTAGTTATTTCCAGTTTGGTTAGGACATTGCAGGCTTGAATCACCTGATTGTCTGATGATAACGATGATCCGCCCACGTTAAGCCGTTGGTCTCGGCTGCCATCTGATAGTCGTTAAAGGAACTACGTCAGAGGCCGAGAGGTGGTTCCGAAGAGCTCTGACACCAGGGTGTGAATGGTCAATTTGCCGTGTCACCTACACGGAATAATGATGATTTTGAGACAATTAGTATACTGCGAAATTTCTTTACTAAGCTATTCAGTGCTGAGGAGCTGTCCGTCATCAGACCAGCCGGCCTATTTGCTAACTCAGTGACCAACGTTTTGATAGTCACTTCAAAATACATTGTTGGTTTCCTATGATCATCTATTTTTATTAATATTTATATAAAACGTAATGTACTTTGAAATGACTATCAAAACGTTATACACTGAGTTTGCAAATAAGCCGGCAGTTCGTTGAGATCATAGTCCATTCTGGTCATTCTTCGTCTATCGAGTTGTAACGGCATAACAGAAATATTTTTAAACTTTCGCGCTGCATATTTACTAAATGCATTAACGGGAATTAGCGCGAACATACCGTTTTTCACCAGACGTTTCGACCAGGTTGCACCGGCCGTGGTCAATGGATGACTCAGAGTCACCCAGTGACAATTGCACCGGCCGTGGTCACTGGATGACTCAGAGTCACCCGGTGACAGTTGCACCTGCCGTGGTCACTGGATGACTTAGAGTCACCCGGTGACAGTTGCACCGGCCGTGGTCACTGGATAACTCAGAGTCACCCAGTGACAGTTGCACCGGCCGTGGTCACTGGATGACTCAGAGTCACCCGGTGACAGTTGCACCGGCCGTGGTCACTGGATGACTCAGTCACCCAGTGACAGTTGCACCAGCCAGTGCAACCTGGTCGAAACGACTGGTGAAAAACGGTATGTTCGCGCTAATTCCCGTTAATGCATTTGGCATAACAGAAGTTTTAATTTCAATAAATGTATTACTGGGCAATGTTTAAAACTCCTTAAACAAGTTAGACTTAAAACTTAATTTTTAATAAGCACTTTCAGCTAATGTTAAAAAACGTAGTCAGTCCTTTTGCAAAGTAATTTTGTAATTGCCTGTTTTTACATTGCACTAATAGCTCTCGGCAAAATTGCAATAGTTGGCAAAATGCAAGGTTGTGTTCACATTAGGCGGAGAATGAGCGGTTTATGATATGTGAACGGTAATTGATCTTTTAAGAAAAGATCAATTCCTGGTTTCAAAGAAAAGTAAAGATTAATTGATATTTTAAGAAATTATTAATTCCTGGTTTCAAGGAAAAGTAAAGATCAATTGATCTTTTAAGAAAAGATCAATTCCTGGTTTCAACGAAAAGTAAAGATCAATTGATCTTTTAAGAAAAGATCAATTCCTGGTTTCAAGGAAACGTAAAGATCAATTGATCTTTTAAGAAAAGATCAATTCCTGGTTTCAAGGAAAAGTAAAGATCAATTGATCTTTTAAAAAAATATCAATTCCTTAGGTTAGGAAATATATACTATAGGTCAGCGTAAATTGCATCGAAATCGTCACAGTCATTTTTAAGAGTTTAAACACACAACTAGCTTTACGCTCTCGGAACGTCAATTTTAAGAAAACAATGTTTTGACAAAGGAGTTTTCAGACATAGTTTTTTGCACACAGTTTTTAGTTTCGCTTGTCGCCATAATTATTTTGCAGCAAAAATATATGCATGTTTGATTGCCATGCTCATATTAAATTATTCATGTAATGGGTTAGGTATTCTCTACATTGAAAAATAAAAAATATCACGGGCTTAAAAGTAAAATTTCAGGATATGTGTGATGTTTTAAATAAATAATAAATAAATATATACGGACAAATCACACAGATTGAGCTAGCCCCAAAGTAAATTCGAGACTTGTGTTATGGGATACTAACTCAACGATACTATATGTTATAACAAATACATATAAAGATACACATCCAAGACCCAGGTCAATCTGAAAAAGATCATTTTCCATATTGACCTAGCCGGAGATCGAACCCGGGGACTGTCGTGTCGCAGGCTGGCGTGTTGACCGCTGCGCCAGCGCTCAGTGTCGAGTACTATTCGAAGTTATCAACTAGACGTTCAGAGCCAATTATCAGAATTTCGGATAATATACGCCTTATCTGAACCCAGCCGTAAACTAATTGAGAATGATATATTAGTATAATTGTGGGCGGCAACTTTAGGTCATGCAATGGAGGCATCAATACGTACTCGTATGTAAAGGAGAATGAAACCAAGTTAAAGCTTCGTTTAAAATGTGTTTTGGTTAACCCTTTCAATGCCACAGCCTGATATATGTGACAAATCAATTTAGGGATGCAACCTGCGTTGACACACTGGCGCCGTCTCACTACCCGGGCGCGGGGTCTAAGGCCGGTTCAGCAGCGACAGCGGCAGAAGACCTCAAGCGGCGCAAGTGCAGTAGTCTTGGAAACAACAATATATTTGAGCCGTTTGGCCCGAACCTTTAAAACCGTGGGGGTCATCAGCTGTTCGGCACCATTGCCCATAAATTGATCGAGGGACCCGTGACCAGAAGGCTGGTCTATATCTTGGCCAAAAGATCAGCATTGCCATCAAATGTGGCAATGCTGCCAGCCTTCTGGGCATGCTACCGCGAGGCAACGGTCTACCCGGGATATATATTATTTTTAGTTGTAGCATTAGTTAAGTTATTTTAAATTTAAATTCTCCAAATAACAATATCAAGATGATACTAGACCATATTTAGGGACCAATGCATTCACAATCTGTGGCGCTATTACACATCCCCTTTTCTCACTTGTCATCATCATCATTTTAACTATCATTAATGCCACAAGAAGTCCACTGTTTCGAAGCCTGCCCTCATAAAAGTTTTTTTACCATATTTTATTTCCTAATTTTATAAGAGAAGACTGTGTATTTTAATATTTTTTGTGTTATTTTTATTACACTTTTATAAATACTACAATAATAAATACTAATGTTATTTACATACTTTGATACATATGTAGGTATTATCACGTCTTGTCATTTTGGGTGTCTGTCAAGTCCCTTTTTCTCAGGAACGCGTGTAGGTATCAAGCTGAGATTGATATCAAATATTTAAATATACTGTACCTTGGAGCTGTGAAAAAATCAAACTTCTAAGACGACGCAATTAAAAGATACAACCGTATATGCCGCAAATTTTTGACATTCACAGGGGAATCAAAACCTACAGGGTACTTCCCGTGAACTCAGAATGCTGAAATCTTGAAACAACCTCTTACGCACAACTTTAAAATTGCGAATAGTTATCTGGGCTACGGAGAAGTTCAAAGAGTTTATTTTATCCCGGGAAAAAGTACTTACTATTTTGTTATTGGCGAGCGGAGCCGCAGGCAAAATAAGTAAAAATATAAAAGTATTTTCTAAAACTACAGTCCATTTAGTCCAAGTCATGTTGTCAGCAAATGCAATAATGCATGTAGTTTTTAATATCCCGCATCCATTGTCCTCGCTTTTGTGAGCGTGCAAGCAACATTTTTAATTTTCCTGTTTGCGTGGTGCCTTATGGTAAATAACTCTTGTTGGTTTAGGCGAACTTGAGAGTTAGTTGTTAACCGTTGTGTTGTTGCTGATATGTTTGTTGATCTATCTTGGCTACTTGTAAACTCTGTCCGTCTTATTATGAAACGTGGAGCACATTTAATAACTGGTTTAAACTATTACCCCACCAAAATACGTAAACACTTATTAGTTTTTCGTTTTCTCAGCTGTTAGTGACAATTTTTTTGGGGGGATAATAGTTTAAGCCCGGTACTAAAGATAGTTCTCGTTTTATAATGAGACTGTGAACTTCGATCAAATATAATAGTAGATAAACAGTCTCATACAAAATGAAGCCTTAATAATGTCCCCGAGTCAAAACATCATGTATACTTACAAACAACGACAAAAACGGTACATACTGAAAGTATAACTCCACCTTAGTTTCTTTTTTCACTTTTGGTGCGTAGTTTTTTGCATCTTTATACTGAACCTTCGTCATCACGAGACATGTGAGTGCTAGCGCGGTTTATTGAAACTGTGGACAAAACAGCTCCGAAAGTCGATTACTGCGCTGTTTTGCCGGTGCCGCTTTTCGAGCGCGAGTCGTATATTTGATCGAAGACTGTGTAGGTTTAGAGTATAGAAAATGAAAGCTTGAATATTCGGTGACGAATATATGAATCAGTTTTTAATCTAGCTTTTGCACACAGCTTCATCTATGTTAAATAATGAATTTATTATTTGTTTACCAGTTTTTCCCGTGGGTCCTCCCCCGTTAATGTAGATCCCTAGGGAACAGTGGATTTTTCCGGAATGAAAGGTATCGTCTTTTCCAAGTCCTCAAATTACCTATCTCCATATTGAATTTCAACGCAATTGGTTTAATAGTTGATGCGTGAAGTGGTAACAGCCAGGTACATAGACAGACAGACAGAGTTACTTTCAAACAGAACAAAAAAAAAAGATTTTTTATTCGTTCCGTTGTCATATAAGTTCGCAGTGTCCAGTTCCAATTCATCATACCACGTTAATTTCTTGGAAAACTAAATTATTTTTCAGGACAAAGTCGGTTATTATTTTATTGTTATAATATCAACTAACAGCCTCCGTGGTCCAGTGGTTATGGCGTTTGCCTGTTGACCCGGGGGTCGTGGGTTCGATTCCCACCGGAAGCATACTTTGTTAAGTTGTTTCCAGTTTGGTTAGGCCATTGCAGGCTTGAATCACCTGATTGTCTGATAATAAAGATGATTCCGTGCTTCGGAAGGCACGTTAAGCCGGTGTTCCCGGCTGCCATCTGGTAGTCGTTAAAGGAACCACGTCAGAGGCCGAGAGGCGATTCCGATGAACTCTGACACCAGGGTGTGCATAGTCGATTGACTGTGACACCTACTCGAAAATGATGATGATAATATCAACTTATTGATACATTTTGTGCAAAAGGGACTTTTTGTTTTGTTTGGTACGATTCGCACAATAATCATGAATTGCATACACGTTTGGTCTGGAGTACGGAGAAAAACGTTTTAGTGCTGGAAAAAAGTATTGTTACCGAGGGATCGAAATTACGAGCGGAGCTGCGGGCGAAATCTAGTAATATTATTAATGGAAAGTTAAGTTCTTGCTTTACATGAACGCTTTTAAACCACCCTCTGAGCGAAATGAAGTGGCAACAAAAATACCGCTCTTCCGATTTTCGTCATTTTCGATCCTCGGCGAGATTGCTGATAGAGCAGGCATGCTGATCGAGATACGATGAGTGCTGGTATACACGCATGTCTAGAATAAAGACAGAAAAATCTTTTAAGTAAGCCGTGTGGTATCCGGCAGAGTAGAATAGAACCACTCCAATTCTTCGCGTGGATGTCGTAGAAGGCGACTTAGGAAATACAAGCAAAACAAAGCTTATAAACATGTGTGAGACCTCTCCAACCCGTCTGGCCAGCGTGGAGAGTGGAGGCCAAGTCCTCTGACTGCTGTGGCCAAGTATGGCCCTAGTAGTACAGAGAGGGTCGTGCTCCTGTAGTGGTGACTAAAAAAGACCTGATGATGATGATGAACTGCCGATGCGATGGTTGCAGGTATGGCATTGGGTACGCACTCTCAGCCTCCCTAACTGCTACTTGCTTTTCCCTGATTTACCCGAGTACAACCCGGTAGAGTTAACTGTGCATATGGCGCCCGTGATATCGCATTCCAGCGAGGACAGTTAACTGGATCGGGTTATAGTAATCTCAAGTTGTCACATTTCTTATCTTTATGATTTTTTCTTTTTTCCCTTTTTTTTATGCATCTTGCTAACTTCATGGCTTTCTGCTGTTTTGTGTATGTTTTATGTTTATATATGTATATTTATATTGTTTTATTTAAGTATTTTTATTGTACATTAAACAATGAAATTTAGTTTGCTTTAGCTACCCCGCACTATTTCTTCCCCCAACATGTCTTTTTTTCTGCAAAGGTTGCCTGGAATAAATTGCATTGCGATAAGGACGCCTTTTGCACAATCTGTTAGTATTAGATAAATATACATGTACCTACAACTTGTTATTTTTTTGTGCAATAAAGGGTATTGTATTGTATTATAGTATTATAGAGATAGTATAAGAAAGAGGCCTTCCAAATCCACCAAAAGTCTATCCTTTCTCAGCTTATAAAATCCCGATGGGTAGTAGCGTCGGAAGCACAAGAAACTAAAGAAACTGCGCTCGCCAACCCGCCTGCCAAGCGTGGTGAGTATGGCAATATCCTCTCATGGAACGAATATTCCTTGGGAGAGGCCTTTGTCCAACAGTGGACTTCTAACAACTTCATTCTTCATAGCATTTTGGAATGGCAAATTTCATTTGGCAAATTGCCGTATGTAATAAAAGGTTTAGATAGTCTGAATCTTATTAACAAAAAATTAAAACCATATTTATTAAGGAAAAATTATTACTCTGTAGATGGTTATTTTAAATGACTTTTTTGTTTATATTTTTGATATTAATGTAATTATAAATTGACATGTCCATTATATATTAAATTATTGACTCATCATCATCATCAGGTCCTTTTTAGTCTCAACTACAGGAGCACGACCCTCTCTGTACTACTATGGCCATACTTGGCCAGAGCAGCCAGAGGACTTGGCCTACACTCTCCACGCTGGCCAGACGGGTTGGAGAGGTCTCTTAGATGTTTATAAGCTTTGTTTAGCTTGTATTTCCTAAGTCGCCTTCTACGACATCCACCGGAAGACTTGCAGTGGTCCTATTCTACTCTGCCGGATACCACACGGCTTAATTATTGACTATTTGTACTTATTTATAGTTATGATATTTTAAGTTATTATGTTAGTATTGATGTAAATGTTTTAAGAATTCAGACACAATGTAAAAATTGTTATTGAAACAAATAAATAAAAAAAAACTGAGATAATTTTGGCTCTTTTATTTAATGATATCCTAACTTCCTAACTTTAATAGTATAAATGCAAAAGGGACTTTATTTGTTTGTGCCGCCTTCACACCCTATCTTCTAAATAGATCGTCATGAAATTTAGCATACCTGTTGTCTGGGGAGAAGGTAGGAAAAATTTCATTCGGGGAAAAGTTACTGTTCCCGAAGGATCGACATGAGCCGCGGTTGAAAGCTAGTACCTAATCAATAAGCTTTACCCGTAATTGAATTCACGATCTCACATCGGAACTCCATTTTTTTTGTATGGCTGCCAAAAAGAGGTGTAATGTTTAGTTTTTTACTCTTTCTTTTTAACCGACTTCAAAAAATGAAGGGTATAAATTTGGTTGTATTTTTTTATGTTTGTTACCTCTGAATTTAAAATTCCTTTTTTTTTTAAAGTGTAGATATGCTTTATTTTTTTTTTATTTTCATTTAATTTTTGGAAAATCGGTTTAAGTCGGGTTTTTATATGAATCCCCGTTGCCATGTTGGCATTATCCTTATCCTTACTAATATTATAAATGCAAAAGAGAGTTTGTTTGTTTGTTTGTTTCTTTGTTACGCTTTCACGCCGTAACTACTGAACCGATCATCATTAAATTTTGCATACAAGTTCCCTGGAGTACAGAGAAGGACATAGGCTACCTTTTATCCCGGGAAGATGTACTATTCGAGGGATCGACATTGACGCGGACGAAACCGCGGGCGAAAGCTAGTTGTTATATAAACTAGGTATACTATAACTTATAAGGATCCACAAAGTAGTTAATGTTCTAAAGTCGCTTTCTAGTTACATCTCGATAGCTTCATCTGAAGATGGCTCTGATAATAAACATGAGATAATTCCAATATACCATTTAATCTAATTCTGTTTCAATAGTTACTGTATTTCTCTTTCCTCTCGCAACACACTCCACTAGCAACTGACATACGCCGATGGATTGCTAAATTAGATGATATAATACACGAAATCGACATTGACAGCGTCCGTGGTCCAGTGGTTAAGGCGTTTGCCTGTTGACCCGGAGGTCGTGGGTTCGATTCCCACCGAAAGCATACTTTGTTTAGTTGTTTCCAGTTTGGTTAGGACATTGCAGGCTTCAATCACCCGATTGTCTGATAATAAAGATGATTCCGTGCTTCGGAAGGCACGTTAAGCCGGTGGTCCCGGCTGCCATCTGGTAGTCGTTAAAGGAACCAGGTCAGAGACCGAGAGGCGGTTCCGAAGAACTCTGACACCAGGGTGTGCATGGTCGATTGACCGTGACACCTACTCGAAATGAATGAATGAAGGGTTCCTTGTTTACTACGGAACCCGAAGGTATCGATGGGTACCAATGGAACCCAAAGATGCCGGTGGAATCAAATGGGTACCAAAGGAACTCTTCCATGGTGGTCCGGGAGAAAAGAAATAACGTAGAATGTACCAGCTGCTTCTCTTCCCGCGCAGATCGTAAAAGCCGATCGAGGAAATGGGTAAAATCTGAGGAATCATGTTAATAGGCGATGCGGCTAGCAACTCATCACTATTTCGATTCCGTTTTCCACCTAATGCCCACCAACATGCCAAATGTGACCTTCAGGTCTTAAAGACCTAGGCTCTGTCTACCCCGCAAGGAAATAAAACAAAATGATCCTATGTATGTATGTACCAAAGGAACCCAATGGGAACCGATGGCACAAGACACCCAATTGGAACCCGATGGAATAGAAAGGATCCGATGGGATATTGTGATCTACAATAACTTGAGAAAACCCGCTGGCGAATGCTAAATTTTTATACATATAAATAAATAAATAAAATATAAATATATACGGACAAATCACACAGATTGAGCTAGCCCCAAAGTAAGTTCGAGACTTGTGTTATGGGATACTAACTCAACGATACTATAATTTATAACAAATACATATATAGATACACATCCAAGACCCAGGCCAATCTGAAAAAGATCATTTTCCATCTTGACCTGGCCGGGGATCGAACCCGGTCACTCCGTGTCGCAGGCTAGCATGTTGACCGCTGCGCCACGGAGCTAGTCATATAAACTTTGAAATTGCTCCGAAAGTAACAAACTTATAATTCAGCAAAATTTTTACGTAGAATACGTACAGTCTCCCACACAGGTTGCATGCAATTACGTGCGTGTGCCCTATCTCGATCAGCGCATTGAGTGGCTCACTGTACCGACGACGAGACATAATAAGAGTTGAGACTAATCATGTTTAAAATACTGTTTGTCTAACAAAAGTGTATGAATAAAGATTCAGGAAAAAAAACAGGAGTCCGATAGCCCAGTAGACGTGGATATTAATAACGCTTACGTAAGTTAAGCACCCCTGGGTGCAGTCCCCACTTTGATGGGTGAGCGCAAGTGGTTAAAACAATTCTCGAGCTCCTCCGTGCCTCGGAAGGCACGTTAAGACGTTGGTTGGTTAAACTGTGTCAGATGCCTTTAGGCAGCTTGAAAAATCTGACACAATGTTGGCCACTTACACGCACGAAAAACAAATAAACAGAAACAATATTACGGATCTAATGACCAGAAGGCTGGTATCTTGCCCAACGAATAAGCATTGCCATTCAACGTGGCAACGCTGCCAGTCTTCTGGGCACATTACCGCAGGGCAATGACCTGCGTGACATTTTTTATTTATAGGTAGGTTTTTATTTATAGTTAGGTTTTTATATAAAGGTAGGTTTTTATATTAGATCGGATTAATATTTTTTTTAGTTTTGTATCTAGCAAATATTTAATTTTAATTGTAATACTTTTTGTTAATATTTGCACCAAATAAATAAATATTACGGATCTTAGTAAGCTTTCTAATATCAACAACTGTTTGAAAGAAGTAAGTGAGTATTTCTGTTTCCGATCTTTTTATTTTGCAGCCCATATGAAAATACTCGCACATGTTAATAGCGGTTTAATTAAGTTTTTAGGGCTCCGTACGACCTAGTCACAGAACGGATCCCTTACAGGATCACTCGTGTATCTGTCCGTCTGTACGTCTATATTTATTAAACTTTTAAACTATATTATCGCGTATATTATACTATACTAGCTTTTGCCCGCGGCTTCGCTCGCGTTAAGAAGTAGTAGTCATAGTAGTTTTATGCATGCAAAGTGTTAGCCTGATCGGTTTAAAATTGACAAAGTTTCATTCAAACTGTCATCCCTTATTTTATCCCCTTGGGGATAGAATTGATTAAATGCATACTTTTTAATTCTCTTCCATGCTGGTCTCAAAGAAAAGGAAAACGTAGAATGCGCCAGCTGCTTCTCTTTCCGCGTAGACTTTGAAAGCCGATCGAGGGAATGGGTGAAAATCTGCGAAATCATGTCAATAGGCGATGCGGCTAGCAATCCATTGCTGTTTTGATTCCGTTTTCCACCTGCACGCCTACAAACATGTTAAATGTGGCAATAAGGTCTTACGGACCTGGGATCTGTCTACCCCGTAAGGGAAAGTGACGTGATAGTATGTATATTTGTATGTCTCACCAGTCTCAGTGGTAGTTCCGAAACGCTAGTAGTATTTCGATTTTGTATATATTGAAAAAAGTATAAGAAATAAAAATATGACGTTCAAAAATATAATATATCCAATTTTGAATAAAAATCGTTGATGACATAAAAGACTTTTAAGTATACTTTTTAAAAATGGCAAAATAGACTTGCACGACATGCTACCATTCAATCAATCAATCAATCTTTTAAATACTGAAATCAATCTTGAAAATAACGTCATAGTACGGAACCCTCTACATGCGATTTCGCCTCACACTTGATTTTTTTTATAAACCACCGATGCACATACCTCTCCAACGCGTCTGGCCAGCGTGGAGAGTGTAGGCCAAGTCCTCTGGCTGCTCTGGCCAAGTATGGCCCTAGTAGTACAGAGAGGGTCGTGCTCCTGTAGTGGAGACTAAAAAGGATCAGATGATGATGATGCACATACAATTAGTGGCAGGGTATTACCATTTGCATAACATATTCATACGATGTCGTTATTCTACTGTCGTTCAAGTTTATTAAACATAACGAAGATACTAATACTTAGCCAAGGAGGATTGACGTCAGACAGGCGCCGGCAATAAAAGAAGTGTCCACGTACGAGTGGAATATTTTTTTTATGTTATAGGACGGCAAACGAACAAGCAGGTCACCTGATGGTAAGTGACAACCGCTGACCATCATCATCATCATCATCATCAGGTCCTTTTTAGTCTCCACTACAGGAGCACGACCCTCTCTGTACTACTAGGGCCATACTTCGCCAGAGCAGCCAGAGGACTTGGACAACTGCAATACCAAAGTGTGACAGGTGCGTTGTCGGCCTTTCAAGGAGTTAGGGGATGGAAATATATATACGGACACAATATATATACGGACACAAATCACACAGATTGAGTTAGCCCCAATGTAAGTTCAAGACTTGTGTTATGGGATACTAACTCAACGATACTATATTTTATAACAAATACAAATATAGATACACATCCAAGACCCAGGCCAATCTGAAAAAGATCATTTTCCATCTTGACCTGGCCGGGGATCGAACCCGGTCACTCCGTGTCGCAGGCAGGTGTTGACCGCTGCGCCACGGAGCTAGTCAAAAATAGGGAGGGGAGGGGGAAGGATGGGCCTCCGGCTCTCTCACCGAACAAAGCATAGAAGCGGTAAAGCTTCTACTCAGACGTCGATTTTCTGTGAGAGTGGTACTTTCCCGGATGAGCCGGCCATTCATACTACTAGCAATTCATTTTGCCGGTAGCGTGGCTCTACCACGACTAAAACTTGCCCATGAAGGGTTCCGTAGTAGTAGTAGTTTTACAATTATACACAAACTTTTAGGTCACTTTCAACACTGTTGACGTTTGACCTGACATGACTGCAACACAATTTCTTGGGACCCTTTTTATTTTTGAAGTACAAACTTCTTTAGCGGCGTTGCGTGGGTGCCCTTCTTGGATGGGTGAAGATGTTAAATTCGCGTCAGGACACGTGACCTAATCGAAAATTAGTATCACGGACGCGTGACCTGAGACTTCCGCAAAGGCGAGTTTTCACTTACGCACACTCCCATACTCCCGGAGTGCAACCCGCTGTAGTTTTTTTTTTACGAAGATCGTCTCGTTTACTCTAAATTATTTAAAAAGTAAATAATATTGAACTTTTTCATATAAATATTTGTAAATTGTAAGCAAATCCTTCTTAATATAAAACCTTATAAATGGTTTGAGCCAACGTGACGTTCACTTTTATGCTTATTAATATGCAGATTCCCGCTCGACTGGAGATTGCTCTAGATATATGTTTATATACATAAATATTACAGCTTTGTATGCTAAACGATCTATTGATTCACTATCTTTAAATTATAAAGAACAGAAGTCGGATCTTTTGATGCAATATGTTTTTTATGATATAGGACGGTAAACGAGCAAGCGAGTCACCTGATGGTAAGCGATCGCCGCTTGGCATGGACAACTGCAACACTAGGGTGTGATAGGAACATTGCCGGCCTTTCAAGGAGTTTGGGGAAGGGAAATGGGGGGAAGGTGGATAGGATGTTTTCAACCTCTGATCAAAAAGAGGGGTTTATAAGTTTCACCTGTTAGTGTGTTTACCTATCTCTCTGTTGCTTCGTAACGAGGTGGAAAACTTTGACTTTTAACTACCAACGCCAAAAAGAGGGGGTCATGTCTATTAGTGTGTTTGTTTATGTGTCTGCTCCCAATTGGTCAAACCGATTTTGATGATTTTTTTTTGTTTGAAAAGTAATTCAATCAAGGGTACTGGATACATTTCGATGAAATACAACGTGATTTTGAACCCCCTAGCTATATTGAAATCTGGGAATCAGAATCCCTAATCGAACACAGAATTGCAAGAAAAAAAGGTAAAAAACGAAAAAATAAATTTAACCTTTCATAGAAATTCGTCCAGCTGATCGGCGACTTTGTATGGGAAACCTAATTTTCTTTATCGTTTTTTACCTTTTTTTCTTGCAATTCTGTGTTCCATTAGGGATTCTGATTCCCAGATTTAAATATAGCTACGGGGTTCAAAATCACGCTGTATATATCGAAATCAATCCGGGTGCATACTAAGTTTCCATCTCATCATTCCAGCCGTAAGAAGTACACTGCTAGACAAAGACCTCCTAAGGATTCTTCGTTCCAAGGGAGGATATTGCCGCTGCCCGGAAGCATTTTTAAGCTGGGAAAGGATAGGAATTTGTTGGATTAAGGAAGGGAATTAAGTTATTGGGATACTACTCACTCGGAAGAATGGGGGAAAGCAAGTAGCAGCTCGGGTGGCCGGGTACCTGATGTCAAACCTGCAACCATCATAGAGACGGTTGAAGATGATACCCCTAACCTTATCCATCATAATAGATATCCATCTATCACAAATGAGTTAATTTTTCCAGTCAACCAGACAAGATTTTGAAATTTATCCGTGTGACCGGGTAGATGAGATGATTATTTTCATCTGTGAATATTTCATAAAAGATTATCTAACAGATAAAACTCCATGGAAGTAATACATTCAATAAATTGTTTATCAATATACATCAGTAATTAATGTTAAATAATTCAATCCTTACTATAATTTAATATTATAAATGCGAAAGTGAGCTTGTTTGTTTGTTTGTTTGTTTGTTTGTTTGTTTGTTTGTTACGCTTTCACGCCGTAACTACTGAACCGATTAACATGAAATTTTGCATACAAGTTCTGTAGAGTACGGAGAAGGACATAGGCTACCTTTTATCCCGGAAAAAAGGACTATTCCCGAGGAAACGACATTGACGCGGGCGGAGCCGCGGGCGAAAGCTAGTCAGTAATAAATGTAAAATAATTCAACTATGTGTAAGCGTAGCCCTTCAGGCACGTAGGGACCAATACTGGACTGAGTTTTTTTCGGCGTATTCTTCTCAGCAGTGGTCGTTCCGAAACGCTAGTAGCTTATCGATTTTGCAAATATTAAAAATAATAATATGACGTTCAGAAAGAGATACATGATATCCAAATTTGAATAAAAAAAATCTATTTCATCTCATCTACTAAAAACAGCCTCCGTGGTCCAGTGGTTAAGGCGTTTGCCTGTTGACCCGGGGGTCGTGGGTTCGATTCCCACTGGAAGCATGCTTTGTTTAGTTGTTACCAGTTTGGTTAGGACATTGCAGGCTTGAATCACCTGATTGTCTGATAATAAAGATGATTCCGTGCTTTAGAAGGCACGTTAAGCGGGTGGTCCTGGCTGCCATCTGGTAGTCGTTAAAGGAACCACGTCAGAGGCCGAGAGGCGGTTCCGAAGAACTCTGACACCAGGGTGTGCATGGTCGATTGACCGTGACACCTACTCGAAATGATGATGATGATTTCATCTATTCGAAAACCAAAGAACGGTAGCTTGTATACAAGGTGAAATAGAATTCATTAGCAAACGTCTACGGAGTGACTCTGACCACGAATCGGAACAACTTTTATTAACGGCCAACTTCGGCATCGTGAAAAAATTTGCTGATCTTTCATACAAAAGTGAAATATTTACTTGGCTGGAATCTATGGAACAGCTTATTTTTTTTAACAATTTCAGAGTTGGTCCCATAATGAAAGTTGTTCAGATTCGTGGTCTAAGTCACTCCTTAAACGTTTGCTAATGAATTAAATTTCACCCGGTATATTTTTGATTAATTCTTCCAGTCGACCAGTCACACAAATTAATTTCGAAATGTTACTAGATTAAAATGTGCCAATCGGTTAGCGAATTTATTTACTGACAACGCCGGTGATTACTATTATTGCCAAATGCCGCGACTTGCATGCCGCACTAACGTGGTGGAGCGAATTTTCATAATCGACTAGGTATTGGCCGCGACTTCGTCTGCTTGTGTTTCGGTTATCACGAAGTCTGTCTTACTCTGAGAGACTTGTCCCTTGCAAGCTCTTTCGGCAAGCGGTCGCATTCGACCGCACTCGCCGTCCGACTTTTAATCTTATTTTCGACCATATAGGATCTACTCTTGTTTGTAGCAGTTTTTTCATAGACAATCTTAGATAAATATCCTACAAACTGAACGCAACCATTTCTGACAACAGGGAATATTTACTTTCTTTTTCACTTTGAAAAGTGGCCATACATACTTGTTGGTGTGCAGTTCAGTGATAAGTGTATATTTTTTTTTTTTTGAAATGACTGTGTAGCTAGCTCCAAGTGAGCTTTCGCTACATCACCGGGCGTTTGTAAGTGTATAAGTATAATTTTTATTTATGTACCCACCTAACTCACTGATTAGTGTAATAATGAAAATAAAAATAAAAATCTTCGTTCTCCTTTTGAAAGTAGGTCAGAAAGAAAAGAATTAAGTCGCACAGGTGATGTCAAACAAAAGTCTGTAATCAGATCTAGCAACTCGTTACAGCACTAAAGGGATTTGTAAGTAATTACCAGTATTCGATTAACACGAGCATAGAATAAAAAGAGTACAGAAAGGAAATAAAAAAAACAAATAAATATATAGGGACATACTTCGATCAAATATAATGGTAGATATACAGTCTCATACAAAATGAAGCCTTAATAATGTCCCCGAGTCAAAACATCATGCATACGTACAAACAACGGCAAAAACGGTAAATACTGAAAATATAACTCTTTTACTTTTGATGCGTAGTTTTTGCATTTTTTCACTGTACCTTCGTCATCGCAAGACGTATGAGTGCTAGCTCGGTTTATTGAAACTGTGGACAAAACAGCTCCGAAACTCGATTAGAGCGCTGTTTTGCCGGTGCCACTTTTCGAGCGCGAATCGTGTATCTACCATTATATTTGATCGAAGGGGACATATTACACAAATTGAGCTAGCCCCACAGTTAGTTGTGATCTTGTGTCGTAGGATACTAACTCAACGATACTATATTTTATAATAGATATTTATATAGATAAACATTCAAGACCCATGCCGGCAGAAGTTAAAACTTAAACATTAACGTTAAGGCGAGGCCTCAAATGTTTGGTACCTTCGCTCGGCAAAGGACTGATCAAGTGCGCGCAAGGGATAGCGCTTGGCGGTTTAGCCCGTGAATGATGAGATAGGAGATAGTCTCGAGTCGCTCAAAGAAAAAAACGTCAGCGCCAGATTCGTTATTTCTATTTTATATAAAATTGGACCGGTTAATTGTATTTTCATATTTACATTTTGATGAATTACTAATAACCTATCTTTTAGTCTAAAAATCATTATTTCATTCGTCGCATTTGAGCTACAATAACAAAAACTCTGAGAACGAAGACCATTTTTCAAAAAATATTTCTATCGAGAAAATTTTATCAAAACGTGTTTCATCTTCAATTTTTGGATATGAAATAGTCAAAAATCATATTACTTAGATTTGAAACTCCTAATTTAAGTATTTTGCGAGATAAATAAGGTTCAGAACGACCTTATTTACAGTGGTATCACCTTAAAGCAGGACAGGCATACGTTTTCGCCGCGCGGTAGAAAGGGAGGGGATATTACTTCCTCTCTTACGCCGCGCCGGCGATCTCAGGTCACGTGTCTTGACGCGAGTTCAACATTTTTACCCATCCCAAAAAAGTGCACAACGCCGCTTAAGAAATTTTCACTTCAATAGACAAGCAGTTTTTTTGTTAAAAGCGGTAGTAATGAGTCATGGAAAGATATCTTTCGAGATACCTCTCGCATCAGAATCCATGGTTAGACGACTTGTAATTTAGACATTTTGCTACTAATACGAGACTCGTTTTAGACGCATTGCACCTGTAGATTATTTGCGTTTGCGACCTTATAATACTAACTCTCTCGGAAACATACGTGTTTTTTTTTTTGGAAGGACTTAGTAACTAGCTCAAAGTGAGCTTTCGCTACTTCACCGGGCGGCGTATTGCCAAACTGTATACTGACCCAGACACCCATAGTCTGTACTGAATTACGTCGTGCTCATTAAATCACAAAAAAATTTGAGCAAAGTACATACGAGCTCAGAGCAGTCTGAGAATGTATGCACTTTGCTCGCTTGTATGTAAAGCAAACTGTGACAGTTTTTTTACATGCTATTTTTTCTATGCTGTTGCGATTTTTAGGTATCCTATCCGTGAACAACTTTCCCCAAAAAACATACCTATTGTGAAGTAATTTAAGTTTTAATTAAAGAAAAGCCTTTGTAACTATGACTTAAAAATCAATTTGAACTGTAACAACTATAGAGGGTGTTAAAAGAACTATGAGATTTCCAAGTATTTATTAATTTTTAATAAGAAAGATGCACTGACACAACAAATTGTACCTATTTGATATTTCGGTCTAGGTAATAATAATAACTCAATTAAGTCAATATGATAAGTGATTGATAACAAAGTAAATTAATGAATCAAGAACAAAAAATGGGAAATTTTCATTAAACGTCACGACCACTGGCGAAAAAAGAAATCAAGGTCGCAAGCGGAGTAGTTTTTGAAGACGAGGCAGAGAAATAAAACATGTCTGCATTCGCATGCATTTTGTTCTAAATTATCATGCCATTACATACTACACCAGATGCTGGAAAGTATGGACGTCTGGACTCGTATGTATTTTTGTCAAGTATTTTAAAGCAAAATGTATATTGATTCAGACACTCTCTGAATAAGTATACAGTTTGCTCTTCAACTACATAGGCAAACTGCGATCGAACTCAGAGCAACCCCGGTATGGGTCAGTATACAGTTTGGCAATACGCCACCGGGCGTTTGAGGCGAGGGCAGATTGCCCTCAACCTTTTGAGACAATATCAGCCCAGGAGCCTCGGCTTTGGGCGTTGCCTGTATGCGCAAGGCTTGTAGATATAGCATGCAAGCCTAAAGGGCCAATCTGAGAATTCGTGAAAGTTTAATTAAAGTGCAAAGAGTGTGGTTGTAACATCGATAGTTTGTAACCCAGCACTGTTTATCTGAAGGACCTTTGTTTGAATCCCTAATGTAAACGTTTTTTATATGTGGATTTTTTCTTTCATAGCAAATTCGATTCGTTAATAAATTAGGAGTCTTAGCGGGTTAATTAATGAGTTTTTATTAAGTCGTATCCCCACCGCACTGACGTTATGGCTAAACTCCGCCCACTTTGGCCTATTTCTCAGCTAAATCTATATTATTTGTTTTTTCATCATCATCATTATCAGGTCTTTTTAGTATCCACTGCAGGAGCATGACCCTCTCTGTATTACCGGAGCTATACTTGGTCAGAGCAGACAGAGGATTTGGCCTATAGGTACTCTCCTCGCTGGCCAGACTAACTAAATAATGAATATTTATTTAATAAAATATTGAGTATGTATTCAACTCGCAATTGGCTATTTTTATGATCCCAACTTTCATTTATTTTTCTTTTCAAGAGAATCACGACTGTCATCTTTTCAATTACACTTAACTAGATAAGCCGTATCACTTTCAGTGAAGCATATCTCGACATTATAACTCAGTTAACTGATAGTGTGGGAATTGGTTTAAGTTGTAATACTTGATTATGTAATATTACATTAGTTTGTAGATATTATCGGTAATCGTAAAGCTAAGTTTTTTATCTTTACCTTAAAAAAAATCGATACGTAATGGCTGCTGATGGAAATACATTACTAAGCATTTGCTGTACCAATCATCATCATCATCAGGTCATTTTTAGTCTCCACTACACAGGAGCATGACCCTCTCTAAATTACTGGATCCATGCCAATTGCTGTACCAATGTGTGTGTAAAAATTATCTATGTATTTAACGGTATCAGAGGCAGTAAATGTGAACGATATAATGTGTGTGAACGATACCTTTAAATAAATAGATAATTTTTTGCTCTTCCAAGCTGGTCTGGGAGAAAAGAAAAAACGTAGAATGTGCCAGCTGCTTCTCTTTCCACGCAGATCCAGGAAATGGGCGAAAATCTGCGGAATCATATCGATAAGCGATGTGGCTAGCAACCCATCATTATTTTGATTCCGTTTTCCATCTACACGCCCAACAAAATGCTAAATATGGCCATAAAGTCTTATAGGCCTAGGCTCTGTCTACCACGCAAGGGAAAAGATGTGATTCTATGTATGAATGTATCTTTTTTGATAACGTCAAACGTGATAAATAAATAAATAAATATGTACGGACAAATCACACAGATTGAGCTACATATATTGAGTGATCATCGTCATCATGACATTTAGCAAGAACTGTACGAACAGGCGTTAAGAAAATTACATAAGCAAATTTTGATTCCGGTAAAGTAACTGTTTTCAAGGATTAAGTTCAATTTAAGTTGAGCCGAAGTCGAAGGCTAGTATTTGTAATCCTTCCTCCAATAGATCATCAAAAATCATATTAGATTTTTTTTTCTCTGTCTAATCTATATTAATCTAATAAGTTCTCTATCCTCTATCTAATAATAATAAGATAGAGAACTTATTAGATCATCATCATTTCGAGTAGGTGCCACGGTCAATCACACCCTGGTGTCAGAGTTCTTCGGAACCGCCTTTCGGCCTCTGACATGGTTCCTTTAACGACTATCAGATGGCAGCCGGGACCACCGGCCTAACGTGCCTTCCGAAGCACGGAATCATCTTTATTATCAGACAATCAGGTGATTCAAGCCTGCAATGTCCTAACCAAACTGGAAACAACTAAACAAAGTATGCTTCTGGTGGGAATCGAACCCATATCCCCAGGGTCAACAGGCAAACGCCTTAACCACTGGACCACGGAGGCTGTTAAACTTATTAGATGGAGGAGCCCGATGACCCAATGGCGCTTATAGTTATGGGTGACCGCAAGTAGCATAAAAGTATCTCGAGCTCCTCCGTGCTTCAGTAGGCACAATAAGCCGTAGGTCCCGGCTGTCGTGGCAGTTGTTAAGCTATGCCTTTAGGCAGCTTCAAAACTTTGACATCAGTGTTGGTTACTTCCACACACAAAAAATAAACAAACAAACATCAATAACTTGTTCATAATCAAATGCCAAGTTACGAAACATATTAAATAAGTAATTAGCTAAAGTTTTAAACTCACAAAAACAACAGTGAAATTATTTCGAAAGAGCCAAGTAATATCGGGGGTCGTTTTGGCAAAACTTCTTTTTAATCCACCAATACTGCTGGGAAATCAGCTTCGTAGAAATTAATGTTTCTTTAACTAAGTAAAGTGTGAACTTATAAGTAATTGTAATTAAATTTTCATACAGATTAAGGATTAATTTTTGCCGTGGCTTACTAATATTATAAATGCGAACGTGTGTTTGTTTATTTGTTTGTTTGTTACGCTTTCACGCCGTAACTTCTAAACCGATCATCATGAAATTTTGCATACAAGTTCTCTGGAGTGCGGAGAAGGACATAGGCTACCTTTTATCCTGGGAAAAGTACTATTCCCGAGGGATCGACATTGAAAGCTAGTCTATACTTCTATACTATACTAATATTATAAAGAGGAAAGATTTGTTTGTTTGTTTGACGCGAATAGGCTCCGAAACAACTAGACGGATTTGAAAAAATCTTTCACAGTTGGGTAGCTACACTATCTGCACTGAACATAGGCTATGTTTAACGCGGACGAAGTCGCGGGAAAACAGCTAGTATCTTATAAATCAATGAAAACCGACTGCACGCACGAACCATCATGACCTGACCGGGGTTCGAACCCGGGCACCCTCGATCGCAGGCTGGCGTGAATATGAACAATTATGTATTTGCCATTTCTTGTCATGTTGTTGACGAGCTCTGTGGCCTAGTGGTCAAGCCAGCGCAACAATTATATAGTATTGTCATACGATTTACATATGTATGCAAAATTTCAGCTCAATCGGTAACTGGGAAGTGGATCAAATTATCTTACAAGATTTGATGACAAACATCTGGACAAGTGAAACTAAATAAAATCTTTGTATAAACAACACCTTATACATCATCATCATTTCGAGTAGGTGTCACGTTCAATCGACCATGTACACCCTGGTGTCAGAGTTCTTCGGAACCGCCTCTCGGCCTCTAACGTGGTTCCTTTAACGACTACCAGATGGCAGCCGGGACCACCGGCTTAACGTGCCTTCCTAAGCACGGAATCATCTTCATTATCAGACAATCAGGTGATTCAAGCCTGCAATGTCCTAACCAAACTGAAAACAACTAAACAAAGTATGCTTCCGGTGGGAATCGAACCCACGACCCCCGGGTCAACAGGCAAACGCCTTAACCACTGGACCACGCCTGTTAACACCTTATACTATGTTCATTTATGCAAATACTTAGAAACTATATTTTTGGTAACAAATATTATTACCACCTAAATTAACCAATACACAGTTCTCAAAACAAAACATTTGTGACACGCACCCGAAACTGGTATTTTGAAATGAAATTAAGTTATTAAATTACACAAATACCGCATTTCCTGTGGCTTTGTTTGAGTAACGAGTTTTGGAGCAATTTAGACACATATACACCTACATGCTGATTAAGGGTGGCTCGGTTGGAATATTTATTGGAGATATTTTGGTTTCGACACCCTTTTAACATATATACAAATGTTCTGTATGTTTTGGTGAAATATGAACTTTGTCCTTTCATGCTGCAGGTCTACTGACTAGCTTTTCACAACTATGGTGTACAACGTTTTGATGGTCAGTTCAACATCCATTACGGTTTATATATCTTACTTAAAAACAGTTAATCATGCGAAAGCCGCAATGTATTTTGAAGCGACTATCAGAACGTTGTACATTAATTTAAATAAAATTACTTTAAAACGGTATTATCGCGTATATTATATTATTTTTACACCTAACGTTTCGAAAACTTACTACAGTTTTCATGGTCGCAGGTAGACTAAGTTGACATTTGTCTTTTGTCAAAGAATATACACTACGCTTTTGTGTTATAAGAACTATACAAAACTACCGCCTACAATATTTATTGATAATGTTCCGGATGTACGCAGTATTGGTTCACGGTGTCTGAAGGTCTTGGAGTCTTGTGATGAGCTTGAGATTTTATTAAATTGATGACAGGATCCCAAGCTGGTAGTAACTGCCAACCATCCTCTCTATTGAAATTAGGATGTTTTTTAATTTCAATAGCCTCACTGTATCTGTTTTCTTTTGCAAGGACTTGAGGATTATCACATCGCATGTAGTGGTTGGGTTTGTCTAAGGCATGTTAACATACTGCAGACTTGGTTGACCGTCTATTCTTTATGACAGCAATATGTTCTTTCATTCGTTGTACACTAAGTTAGTAAATAGGCTGGACAATCAAAAAGAATATTACAAATTAAACATGCACGAAAAAAATAACCAAAAACAAGGGAGTTTTTGGCGGGAATTTCAGCCGTCTGCATGGTTTTTGTTTTGGATTATTCTGCAATTTGCTTTTAGTTTACTTTATAATGTGCAATCGATGTAATTTGGTGTTATAAATACTTATGTTTATGAACAATGTGTGGAATAACTAAAATAAACTGTCATGGAGCGGCTGTAGTGAGATTTACTTGGCGGGCTGGTGGTTGCCCGCCTTCCTGCGTCGTCTATGATCAACTCTGGCTGATGTTTAGACTATAAGATAAAGACGAATCCCACGCGGTCTAATTCTCGGTAAACAGGTAGCAATTTTACACACGGTAAAATTTTGATCGTTCTGAACCCTTAAACGGGTGATTCAGCCCATCTATATGAACAACTTTTCCTATGGGACCAATGCTGGGAACTCAAAGAAAAATGGGCGATTCCATACAAAAAAAATTCGGCCCCCGTTCAATTTGTACCAATTTGTATGATAACGACAAAAAAATTTTGAGTTCCCAGCTTTGGTCCTGAATCATCCCTTTAAGCGGTTGCCGCGCGAACGAAAAACGTCGCTGCTGCGCAAGCCATTCGGAGATTAGCAAAAAAGATGAAGTTTTAATATTTTCATATTTATATCTTTATACAAAAAATAGCAAAGGGGGCAACCTCCGAGACGTACATATAAATATTGTCATGTAAGAATTATTGTTTTAGACGTAACAATTTCAAAGATTTAGAAGAAAAATGCTTTTAGATATCATACCGTATATTATAATTTTTAAATTTCATATGTATCTATTTCAAATTCCAACAAAGGGGAGATCTTGTTCAAGGATTGATCTAAATTATACAAATACTTTTGAAAAATTTAATTAATTCAGCGCATACTCGTAGTACTAGTGATTTAAAAACACCTAAATTCGTGCAGTACCGTCTTAAGAGTCCAGAACGATCAAAATTTCACCGGGTATAATAATAATAATAATAAATAATAAATATATACGGACAAATCACACAGATTGAGCTAGCCCCAAAGTAAGTTCGAGACTTGTGTTATGGGATACTAACTCAACGATACTATATTTTATATCAAATACATATATAGATAAACATCCAAGACCCAGGCCAATCTGAAAAAGATCGTTTTCCATCTTGACCTGGCCGGGGATCGAACCCTGGCACTCCCGTGTCGCAGGCTGGCGTGGTAACCACTGCGCCACGGAGCTGTCGAATAGGTCAATGCAATCATTGTTTAAACCAAAATTAATGAAAAAAAATCACAACGGGATCTCTCCGGGAGTGCCGGAAGAAGTGAAAACTTGTCCTTGCGGCGGTCTCAGGTCACGTGTCCTCCAATTATCGATCAGGTCACGTGTCCTGACGCGAGTTTAAAATTTTTTACCCATCCGAGAAAGTATACAATTTTCACTTCAATAATTAAACACTCCAGTATTTTTCCAAAACAAATTTTATTTTCCGACCAATATTTTTCGCGCAGTTTAACACGTGCAAGGAGTATTATTTATTACTTTTATTACTCTGGTCGCGTGAGGTTGGTAGTTATATCCTCTAATAAGGAAATCTTTTTATTATAAACTTGTTTCCCTGTTGTTGGTTATTGTAATTATACTCTAGTGCCGTTAGCACAATATGTTGTTATAACTAAATATTTGTATTATTCTACACAACATTATATTAGATTGTGTGTGTGGTAAAACTGACAAAAATTACGAAAAGAAACAAAGTAAAAGGGATCATTCACACAATAAGAAAAATGAAATGGGAACAGACAGGTCACATAATTAATTTGAGGCATGGGGAAGGACATGACATTACCTTTCATCATCAGGTATTTGTAGTCTCCACTGCAGGAGCATGACCCTCTTTGTACTACCGGAGCCATACTTGGCCAGAGCAGACAGCGGATTTGGCCTACACTCTCCTAGCTCTCCAGACGGGTGGAGAGGTCTCATCGATGTTTTGTTTGTATTTCCTAAGTCGCCTCTTACAACCTCCATGGGAAGAAAAGGAGTGGTCCTATTCTATTCTGCCGGAAACCACACTCCTTCTGTACCCGATGAGTTGACATTAACGCAGCCGGAGCCGAGGGACAAAGGGGGTATTATACTATCCTGAATCGCATCCTGAATCGGATCCGATGAGAGGGACGCCGCTATACGTGCGATACGATTGGTGATATCTCGCATCTATTCTAACGTAAAACGGCGTCCCTCCCATCGGATCCTAAATTTAGGATGGTTTCATAGGCGCTTTTAGCTAGTATACAAGGGCTATCCTTTCCTCGTAAGAATGTACGTGACTTCACATTTACAGCCTTCTCAGAGATTAAACTAGTTACAGCATAGTCACAGGATTAATGAACTAATGGCGTAGTCCTCTCGCTTCGTAAGCCAAGACGTCTCGAATGGTATAAGAAGCTATAAAAACTTGAATAAAACAGTCTTTATCTCATACGCAGCTAGTCATCATCATTTCGTGTAGGCTCCGCCCACGTGAAAAAAAAAACACTTATATAATTAAAAAAGTTATCCACAGCCTAAGATCTGACAACGATTGAATACGAGGCCAACGTTAATAAAATATTATGTCATCATCATCAACATCAGGTCTTTTTAGTCTTCACTGCAGGAGCATGACCATCTCTGTATTACCGGAGCATACTTGGCCAGAGCAGATAGAGGATTGGGCCTACAGCCTCCTCGCTGGCCAGACGGGTTGGAGAGATCTCATTGATGTTTATGAGCTTTGTTTAGCTTGTATTTTCTAAGTCGCCTCTTACGACCTCCATGGGAAGACTAGGAGTGGTCCTATTCTACTCTGTCGGAAACCACACGGCTAAAACTGCACGAACCATTTCAATAAAAAACCTTTCCGTGTCAAAAAGTATGGAATAGCAAATTTTTACAAATTTTTCAAACAATGTGTCAGCGTATTTATTTTTACAACATATAACTCTCCTCCTGGCGCTGTCGGGTAAAAAGATAAAGGCGGATAACATAGTTTGCATTCTGTGGTAACAAAGGCACATTTTACGAAAGTATGAAGGGTTTGGAGTTCCGCGATGGGCCAATTTTATACGAAGAATTTGAGACCTACGTGTTGCTAGGTTTGCTTACGGCTTCTTCCTAATCGATTAAGTAATCTCTTCTATATCATATAACTTGACGCCCGCGGCTTTTAAATAATATGAAATGATTTATTTCGCAATGAATGGGTAGGATAACGGTGTTATAACATTAAAAAAAGTCCTTTACATTCAGCCAAAGTCGGCATGCTCCCATTTATGTCAATCCCGCGGGAAAAATACATTTTTTAACTGCCTACATGGTCCAGTGGTTAAGGCGTTTGCCTGTAGACCCGGTGGTCGTGGGTTACTTTGTTTTCAGAGATATTGTGTTTATCTATACATGATATTGAAACTAAATTGAGGATTTTAAGAATTGTAATGTATGTATGTTCTTAAAGGAATTAACTGAATTTTATGAAACTTGGTAGATAATCATGTAGACGTACGTACAGGACATAGGATAGGATACTTAATTTTTTTCTTTAGTTATGATGTCTGTATATTAGAATCTCGGAATCATAACTCCTAATAGAATACAGATTGCAAGAAAAAAAGTTGATTGCAATAAAAAAAAACCAGCCAAGTGCGAGTCGGACTCGCGCACGAAGGGTTCCGTACCGTTATCTATAAAAACGGCAAAAAATCAATGTCTGTTGTATGAAGTTGTATAACATATAATAGTATTTTTATTTAATCATTTATTTTGACTAGTTCCGTGGCGCAGCGGTCAACACGCCAGCCTGCGACACGGAGTGACCGGGTTCGATCCCCGGCCAGGTCAAGATGGAAAATGATCTTTTTCAGATTGGCCTTGGTCTTGGATGTGTATCTATATATGTATTTGTTATAAAAATATAGTATCGTTGAGTTAATATCCCATAACACAAGTCTCGAACTTACTTTGGGGCTAGCTCAATCTGTGTGATTTGTCCGTATATATTTATTTTTAAGGTGATAACTATATATTCTGTAAATATTTCGAGCGTCTACCTATTACCGTTATCAATATCAAGCAAAAAATCACGTTTGTTGTATGAGAGCCCCCTTAAATATTTATGTTATTCTATTTTTAGTATTAATTGTTATAGCGGCAACAAAAATACGTCATCTGTGAAAATATCAACTGTCTAACTATCACGGTTCATGAGATATAGCCTGGTGACAGACGGACAGACAGACAGACGGACCCTTTGGGTACGGAACCCTAAAAAGGTTTTCCCATACGAAGTTGCCAATCAGCTGGATGTATTTCTATGAAAAGTCAAATGACCTTTTTTCTTGCAATTCTGTATTCCATTAGGGATTCTGATTCCCAGATTTCAATATACCTAGCTAGGAAATTCAAAATCACGCTGTGTAATAATTTATTTTCCTTTAAGATCTAAAGGAAATTTAAAAATAGAATCAAAGTTGCTAACCGTTTTGCCCATTAACATGATTGCTTAAATTTACTCGTATTCCCTCGATGAGCTTTTACAATCTGCCCGGATAGAGAAACATCTAGACATTCTTTCGATTTTTTTTCCTTCAAACCAGCACTTAAAATTTAATTTAAATTATTAACCAAGCGAGCGCGAAGCGTAAGCGAATCTCTTTTTTTCTTACCTAGTATTGAAGTAGGTATTTGTCTCCCATCTCACCTGATGGCAAGAGACGATGAAGATGAGGTTTCAGCTTGGACAAAAAAATGTTCGTATGTTTCGCCGCAGAACAACATACACATTAGAAGTGTTATCACACGTGACTTCTATGAAAACCAGCTCCTTATTTCACACATACTACTAAAGCAACAAAATTGAGAAAAAAACTCCTCCTTTCGTCAAAGTTTCACTAGTACTGCTCACTTTACACGTTAAAATAGAACACGTCGGAATTTTTCGATGTTTTTTCACATAAATCTCACCTTTTTCGTTCCTTTGACGATCGCGGGACAAACTACTTAGGCGATTCAAGTGAGCTGATCGAGCGCATTGTCGGCGAGCGTGCCACGCCCCCTTGCCATTTGACTAGCTCCGTGGCGCAGCGGTCAACACGCCAGCCTGCGACACGGAGTGACCGGGTTCGATCCCCGGCGAGGTCAAGATGGAAAATGATCTTTTTCAGATTGGCCTGGGTCTTGGATGTGTTTATGTATTTGTTATAAAATATAGTATCGTTAAGTTAGTATCCGATAACACAAGTCTCGAACTTACTTTGGGGCTAGCTCAATCTGTGTAATTTGTCCGTACATATTTATTTATTTATTTCTAATGTCTTTGTTGTTCTGTGTCCTGCTGTCCGGATGTTCTCCTCTAAAGGTTGAATTAGTTACAGGTTGAAGGTTGTAGGAGGAGACCTTTAGAATTTTGCTAACTGGTTCAATAATAATAATTGTGTGAACTTCTTTAGCGAGGTTTGCACTTTTTGGGATGACTAAAAATTGTTAAACTCACGCCAGGACACGTGACCTGATCGAAAATTCATAAGACGGACACGTGAGCTGAGACCACCAGCGCGGCGTTAGAGAAGAAGTAATAACCACCTCTTTTTCTACAACGTGCAGTTTTCACTTCTGCCGGCATATTGCAATCAGCTGTATTTTTTTCCTGCTTTTTTAGAGGTGGAGAGAATCACACACAAAATTACAGAAAAATTTAACAGATAATAATAAGTACAATACCTACTGCAAGGGTGTAGTACAGTCAGGGACAGAGATACCTGACCAGTCCCTCTACATATATCTTGGATTTTCTCTTAAACTATTAATAATAATAACATGAAAATTTATGTACAGAAAGATTTTAATGGAGTCTTTTTGTACATACATTTTAATAATATTTATATTAGCTAACAGTGGAACAATCAGTTCTTATAGACTAAATAGTGCTTATACAATGTTATCCAATATGCCAACAACATCGCTAACTACATATTACCTTAATCATACATGTTTATATCGATATAATGTTGAGATGAGTTACGTTTGTGGTTTCAAATCATTATAAATATTGACATAAAAATACAAGGTTAAATTTGTGCGTGACGAAAACAAGAGAAAAGTCTAATTTTGTGTTTCATTATTTTTGAAATAGCCAATGCGTGTGCCCACAATATTAATGTTACATGTTCATGTTATTATTATTTATTGTTTAAGAGATAATTCAAGATATCGATAGAGGACCTGGTCAAGTCCCTGACTGTACACAATACAGAACACTCGTAATCATATAATTATGTATATAAACGGGACTCGTTGCGACCACGATGGATGTAACTCCATTAAAACGTCAACGGGAACAAATAATAAAAAGGTTCGTGCTAAGTCCCGTTTATATACATAATTATGTGTTTAAAGCGCGAAAGTTTAAAAAACAACACTCGTAATCATGGTCTCTAATTTAGAGAAAACAATGGACATAATCATTAGGGAAACAATATTTTTTGTTGTTTCTTGTAGTTTGCGGGTCACTAAGTATGTTTGGATGTAGTTTATTAATTGAGACAACAGGAAGTAGCAATAACCAGTTCCAGACTTTTGTAGTCTTAATTCTACAGGGATATTAACTAAATTTATTTTATTACAAGGAATTTCTCTTTTGTATCCAGAAACATACAGAAAGACTTTATTAAAATCTTTCTGTTTATATATGTTCATGTTATTATTATTTATAGTTTAAGAGAAAATTCAAGATAAAGATAGAGGGCCTGGTCATGTCTCTGTGCCTGACTGTACATAACAATACAGAACACTTGTAATCGTAGTCTCAAATTTGGGGAAAACAATGGACATAATCATTAGGGAAACAATATTTTTTGTGGTTTCTTGTATTTTGCGGGTCACAAAGTATGTTTGGATGTAGTTTATTAATTGAGACACCAGAAGTAGCAATAACCAGTTCCGGACATTTGTAGTCTTAATTGTACAGGGATATTAACTAAATTTATTTTATTACAAGGAATTTCTCTTTTGTATCCAGAAACATACAGAAAGACTTTATTAAAATCCTTCTGTTTATACATTTTCAAGTTATTATTATTTATAGTTTAAGAGAAAATTCAAGATAAAGATAGAGGTCAGGTTGTGAGACCTCGACCTTCCCGGCGCTCTAGTCAAGTTCCCACATATAAGGATGGAGAACAGAAGACTCGACACACAGAAGATTCAATTTATTTGTCACAAAATTCTCACTCACACATAACTTCTATATAACATTCTATTCAATATTCAACATATAGATCAAAGACCGTAACAGTACGAGAAATGATGTTGGAATAGTAGAATGAGCGATGACCGAAAAAAAAAATTATCTAAAAATGGAATGGAATGAAATTTGAAATAAAATGAGGAATGAAAGGTGGACAGGATGAGAAAGAAATGAGGTTGGACGAGATGCAGCATGCAAGTGGCATGCAGCAACGTTACAAGGTCTCTGTCCCTGACTGTACACAATTCAGAACACTCGTCGTAATCGTGGTCTCTAATTTGGGGAAAACAATGGACATAATCATTAGGGAAACAATATTTTTTGTAGTTTCTTGTATTTTGCGGGTCACTAAGCATGTTTGGATGTAGTTTATTAATTGAGACAACAGAAGTAGCAATAACCAGTTCCGGAAATTTGTAGTTCTTATTGCACAGAGACATAAACTAAATTTATTTTACTGCAAGAATTTTCTCTTTTGTATCTTGACAATTTGTGGGTAACATTTAGTCTTGTTTTTATATATAACTAGATTTTGCCCGCGGCTTCGCCCGCGTCAATGTCGATCTCTCGGGAATAGTACTTTTTCCGGGATAAAAGGTAGCCTATGTCCTTTTCCGTACTCCAGAGAACTTGTATGCAAAATTTCATGATGATCGGTTCAGTAGTTACGGCGTGAAAGCGTAACAAACAAACAAATAAATAAACAAACAAACTCACTTTCGCATTTATAATACTAGTAAGGACTAGTAAGGACTAGTAAGGATCCTTATCCTTACTAGTCCTTTGCTTGCTTGCTCGTTTGCCGTCATATATCCTTATATATGACGGCAAACGAGCAAGCGGGTTACCTGATGGTAAATGATCACCGCTGCCCAAGGACAACTGCAACACCAGAGTGTGACAGGTGCGTTGTTAGCCTTTCAAGGAGTTGGGGGAAGGAAATGGGGAAGGGAGGGGGAAGGATGGGCCTCCGGCTCTCTCACTCACCGAACGAAGCATAGAAGCGGTAAAGCTTCTACTTAGACGTCGATTTTCTGTGAGTGTGGTACTTTCCCGGACGTACCGGCCCATTCATGCTACCACGACTATAATTTAGTCGCGATCGGTTGAAGTAAGGGGCTTAGATTAACGAATTTAGAGTCATCCATAGTGAAATCTAATAGTTATATGAAATATAATTCTGTACTTCGGTAGTAAATCAATTGTAGTATTTTTGGTATTATTGATATCGGGAGCGCTACTAGAAGCTGCGCTACGAGGAATAAAATACCGGTCAAGAGCGAGTCGGACTCGCGCACGAAGGGCCATTCCATACCGTTATCTATAAAAACGGCAAAAATATCATGTAAGTTGTATGGGAGCCGCCCTTTAATATTAATTTTAGTTTTATTGAGTTATTTATTTTTGAAGTGAATGTATAACTGCATATTCTGTGAATATTTCAAGCGTCTACCTGTTGCCGTTATCAACATCGAGCAAAAACAACAAAAAAAATCACGTTTGTTGTATGGGAGTCCCATTAAATATTCATTTAATTCTATTTTTTAGTATTTGTTGTTATAGCGGCAACAGAAACACATCATCTGTAAAAATTTCAATTGTCTAATTATCACGGTTCATGAGATACAGCCTGGTCACAGACGGACAGACAGACAGACAGACGGACAGCGAAGCGATATTAATAGGGTCCCGTTTTAACCCTTTAGGTACTGAACCCTAAAAAAGAAACGCCTCATTAGGTGCGCCTCAAAACGGTGGCGCTTTGAGGAATACCTCTTATTTTGCATCCTAACTAATATGATAAATGTAAATTAGTTACGCTTTCACTTTGTGACTACTGAACCGATCATCATAAAATTTTGCATACACGTTATCGGGTCATTGGGTCACGGATTTATGACGTATTAAAAAAAAAAACTACTTACTAGATCTCGTTCACACCAATTTTCGGTGGAAGTTTGTATGGTAACATAACCTTGTACATCATATATTTTTTAGTTTTATATTTCTTTTTTTAGAAGTTACGGGTGGGGGGGGACACATTTTACCACTCTCTCCGTCTACCATCTGTCGCGCAAATAATTCTGTTTAGAAAAAAATATATTTATTTATTTATTTATTTATTTATCAGTTTATGTACACGGAAAAATATACAGAAAAAATCTTAAACTAGAAACAACAAGTACAAAGGTACTGCTTATTTCATGCGAAATCTCTTCCAGCAGACCCGTTAGAGGAGATAATATTATCAGAGGCAGACAGGCGTGTTCATAAAATATAAAAATAAAAGCATTAAAACTAGAATATACTATATAACATATACATACTATATAATATACACAATATTTACATAAATACACAAATACTTACATACCAATTTATTACACTAATAAATGACAAATAAATATATATAGTTATATACTATATTTATATATATGTATATATATAAACGTACTTATAATGAGGACAATGATAAATAATGTTCTTTAACTCTTTTTTTAAATACAAATAGGGATTGAGAGTCGCGAATGTTCAAAGGCAGTGCATTCCATATATATTAGAAACCTCAATTTCATTTTTGAAGATCACAAGATACCCCACATGTTTGGGTTTGATGAAAGAATATTTTGAGATTCAGTTCTAATTATGAGGAAAGTTCCAAAATTTATTGTTTTGTTTTCTACTTTTTGTATGAAAATCTTAATGCGGTTCACAGAATACATCTACTTACCAAGTTTCGACAGTATAGTCCTTATAGTTTCGGAAAAAGTTACTGTGACAAACGGACGGACAGAGGCATGACGAATCCATAAGGGTTCCGTTTTTTGCAATTTGGCTACGGAACCCTAAAAATGACAACCCTTACTCCATCTTTACATACCGAGCCATTCAGAAAATCGTCTTAAACGCAAGTATTGGAAAGAGCCACTCACTCAGGAGGCTGAGAGCTGGACAAACTCCGTGAATAGGATTGTTACTGCACTACTGCACTTACTTGCCATTATTATAACTAGCTTCCATTCGCGGCTCCGCCCGCTTAAATCCCCTATGTACAGTACTTTTTTCCGGGACTACATGTAGCCTAGGCTTATAAGACCTTATGGCCACGTTTGGCATGGTGCGTTTTCTATCTACACGCTCTCCAACATGCTATTTTTATTTATTTATTTAAAACTTTTTACCAAAGAAAATGGTACAAAAGGTTGACTTAATGCTAATGGCATTCTCTAATAGTCAACCTTCGGGATAAATAGAAACAGAATGTGGTAGGCGAATATTAACATAACAAATCTTAAGGATTTACTTACATAGATATTTATAATACATACAAACAAATATACATATATATATATATATATATATATATATTTTATTATATATATATATATATATATATATATATATATATATATATATATATATATATATATAAACATACACTTACATACATAAATACTGATATACAAAACAAAATGGTTCTGAAAATGATCTTAATATCTACTGCACTAACGAATCTACTGGGGAAGAAGGTGCATATGGACTTTTTTTTAAAATGAGTACCTGTTTATGATAGATTGAATGTCTTCTGGCAGGGCATTCCAGAGTCATGAAGCTTGAAAAAAGAAAGACTTGGACATAAATTCAGAGCGGAACAAAGGATTATGTCAGACAACAATAACAAGTCCAATTTGTGAGCATTATCCAAATTTTTTCTTCATAACATTAGTACATAATTATAATATCATATCCATAATTTTAGAAATAAAATGTTAATAATTATAAAAATTAAATGTCAATAAATATTTTACGAAAATAAATACATCTATAAAAAAAAATCGACATCATTACATCATTATTTGTGCATAAAGATTAATTAATCGCTAGGCCTGGTGAAGGGATAATATTTTTTCATTCCCTCTAAAGGGAGTGACTCAGTCCGTTGATACAAACAACTTTTTCCATGGGACCAATGCTGGGGACTCATTTTCATGCTATTTCCCGGGATCACACTTTTATATGAAAATGTAAAAATCTTTTGAGTTCACAGCATTGGTCGAATAAGTTGGACTTAGCATGTTGATGAGCTAGTAGCCCACCCCGGCTTCGCACGCTATAAGTGTAAATGTAGATGAAGATAAGTGGAGCAGTGTAGATGTATTTCTTCCATGCTGGTCTGGGAGAAAAGAAAAGACGCAGAATGTGCCAGATGCTTCTCAGATAATAGAAGCCGGTCAAGGGAATGAGAAAAAATCTAAATATAATAAATAAATAATAATGACAACAGGCGATGCGACTAGCCTATCACTATTTTACATTTGTGCAACACAATGCGCTAAACTGGCCATTCGGTCTTATGACCCTTACGAAAGGATAAAGACGTGATATGTATGTATGTATGTGTAGATTTACAAGATACAGCGTATAAACCAGCTGATTTATAACCCCGTACGTTGTTATTTTGACGGCAAACTAAAAAAATATATCAACTTAATGTCTATAAATAACGGCCTAACAATGAGCCTGTCTACGATTTATGTTCCGAATAGGGACGTTTTTTCTTTTTTATTATATTTAGTTTCAAAGTCATAGCCAATAATGCCGTTACAATTTAATTTCGTTGATTCGAAAGGATAGGATAAGGAATGAGTATGTGAGAGGAAGCATGAAAGTAGGCCCCATAACGGTAAGCGTTAATGATGCTCACCCTACTAGGCCACTGGTCTCCTTACGTTGACACGTTGACGTTGGTAAAAAGGCTAGGATATGCGGTACTCTTAATAAATTAAGAAATAAAATATAGAGCAAACATTTTTTCATGCGGGCGGGAATTGAATAGGCGACCTAGGTCTATGTACGACCTATGTTCTGCCATCTGAGCTACCGCACAATTCAATCTCGGCGCCGAAATTTATTAAATAAATTTATTAAGAGTATATCAAAATAGCATTGTAAATGCAAAATAAAACACTTATTAAAATATCTGTTGTACTTTTTGTACAATCAGGTAATGAGATAGGTGTCCAGTTCTTCGACTATTACAAGCTTTTATTTAATTTCACCTGTCCCGATGTTTGTCTGTAATCAAATCTTGCTAGTTAAATTTGATCTACATCCCGGTTACCGATTGAGCTGATATTTTGCACGTATGTGTAAATCGGATGACAATACAATATCATAGAATCGTTGCGCAGGTCTGATGATGGAGTCGGAAGGTGGCCATAGGAACTCTTAAACTCAACCAGGTACACCAATCGTGTAGGCTCATTTGATTTGTCTTGGAAGGCACTTTACAGTGTAGATTCGTTTATATTAAAAACTTGTCACAAAAATATATTTGTTTCAAAACAACTTGTTTCAGTCTTGTAAAAGTAATAGCCTCCGTAGTCCAGTGGTTAAGGAGTTTGCCTGTTAACCCGGAGGTCGTGGGTTCGATTCCCACCGGAAGCATACTTTGTTTAGTTGTTTCCAGTTTGGTTAGGACATTGCAGCCTTGAATCACCTGATTGTCTGATAATAAAGATGAAAACGTGCTTCGGAAGGCACGTTAAGCCGGTGGTCCTGGCTGCCATCTGGTAGTCGTTAAAGTAACAACGTCAGAGGCCGAGAGGCGGTTCCGAAGAACTCTGACACCAGGGTGTGCATGGTCGATTGACCGTGACACCTACTCGAAATGATGATGATGATGACCAGTAAAGAAAATTTCCCATCTTACAATTTTTTTTAAGGTTAAGTCTACCATCAGAGCATGGACATCGATGCTCTGTTCGATGGTAGACTGTCAAACAAACATTCGTTTTAGGCTCAAAACACACAAAGTTGGCAGCGGCCGGCAGCGAAGCGACGAGCAGTTTTAGTGACATACAATTTTAAGCTTTATTGACATTGATATAATAGATATTATCGCTTGAGAAACTCGTAAAAGACGGGCAAACGCGGCAGCCGCCGTTTTTCAAGTTTCTTGACTGTGTTTGTCTGTGTTTTGAGCCTTAGGGTTTCATGCATCGAAAGAAGTCCTTTTGGTATTTATCGGATGACAGTCTGTCTGTTTGTCAAGACCCTTTTTTTTGGACTTAGTGATGAGTTGCTTCATCGCCTATTGACATGATTCTTTAGATTTTCGCCCATTCCCTTGACCGGCTTCTACGGTCTGCGCGGGAAGAGAAGCAGCTGGCACATTCTACGTTTTTTCTTTACTCCCAGACCAGCATGATATCGGATATGTATTGTAAAAACCAACAAAAACCCATAAAGAATAAATAAATACATTTCCTTCGAAAGCAAGTAAAGTGACACAGTGTAAACAAAGTCATAATTTGAAAGATAAATTACATCACGGAAGGATGGAAGTAATTTCGGGCTCATAACATATTAAAATGTTGATTTGTCAAGCTTTGCTTAAGTAGGATTCGTGACGTCATATTTATAACTTTTCGTACGTCAGAGAGTCAGAGATACTTTTTTTTATTTTTGTATTTTTTTTTTACTAAATGTTGGATTAGGCATTTGTCTCCCATCTCACCTGATGGTAAGTGACGACAAAGACGAGTACATGCCTATCCTAGTGTATTATGTTTAATACAATCCATACTTTTTTTTTTTACTAATTATTGGATTAGGCATTTGTCTCCCATCTCACCTGATGGTAAGTGATACTGCCATACTAATATTATAGTATAAATGCGAAAGTAACTCTATTTGTCACATTTTCACGCTTTAATCATTGAACCTATTTGGGTGAAATTGGCTACAGAGGTAGTTTGAGGCCCGCGGAAGGACATAAGGTACATTTCATTCCGGGCAATTCTACTGTTCCCAAGGAGGAATCTACATTAATGCGGGCGGAGCCGCGGGTAAAAGCTAGTAAGAAATAATCTGACATAGAAAAAAAAAGACTTCAATCATCATCATCATTTCGTGTAGGTGTCACGGTCAATCGACCATGCACACCCTGGTGTCAGAGTTCTTCGAAACCGCGTCTCGGCCTCTGACGTGGTTCCTTTAACGACTATCAGATGGTAGCCGGGACCACCGGCTTAAAGTGCCTTCCGAAGCACGGAATCATCTTTATTATCAGTCAATCAGGTGATTGAAGCCTGCAATATCCTAACCAAACTGGAAATAACTAAACAAAGTATGTTTCCCGTGGGAATCGAGCCTACGACCCCGGGTCTACAGGCAAACGCATTAACCACTAGACCACGGAGGCAGTTGTATAATAGAATATTGCAATATAATAAATACAGATAATGTTTAACAATATTTTAAGACACATTTACGCAAATGAAGAACTTTCATCAGTGTTTGCCAATTGCATAAATAAAAAACAAAATAGATATGGCGGCAGTAAGGTTCGTAATATTTTTAATAATCTTACTTTTTTTTTGCATTTAGTTATACAAACTGATTTTTTTTTCCTATTTCTTTAATAAATAGCATTCGCAAAAAGCTTTTTCTTTTTTATGACGCCAATATGAGCAGTGCGATGGTATAAAACTTGAATTAAAATGTATAAAAAAAAATTAAACTTACCGGTTGCACTCACAAACGACACGACTTGCTCTAATTTACATATTCCGCCAATAAAAATAAAACTGCACTCCCGTATCGTCTATGGCTGAACGAGACGCCGTAATTACTAAAACCTTTTTTGAAGTCTAGCCATAGACATTTACTCAGCTTAATTAAAAGTTTGAAATGCTCATGGGATTAAAAAAAACTGTGTACACTCAAACATTACTGCTTATGTCGCTTTGCTTGTGTATTTTATATTTCAGTTCGATAATATTCCTATTTATAGATCAGGTTAGGAGTGTCATCATCAACAGTTTTGTTGGTGGCTGCAGGCATTGCATCGGGTACCCGTGAATACTTGCTTTTCCCCCATTTATCCGAGTGAGTAGTATCCTAATACCGTTTTTCTGTTTATTCCCTTCCCAAATCCAAAAAAGCCCTATTGTAAAAATGCTTTCGATGGGCAGCAGCGTCGGAAACACAAGAAGCTAATGCAACTGCGCTGGTCAAACCGCCTGCCAAGCATATATACTTAGAGAAAAAAAAATCGGTAGGTCGAAAATTAGAAAATCTGAAAAACTGTTTTGCAAACCTTATTTTATGAATATATTTTAATTTAATTCCTTTTACATGGAAGACAAAAAAAGAAGAAAAATAATTACAAATAAAATACTTCTTCCAACCCATCACATCGAGGCAGCGTTCCAAGAATACTAGCAGCGTTTCCCCGCTGAATAGCGATACTTATACGCTGAGCAAAATAGCTGCCAGCACGAGGGTCACCCGTTGCCTCAATGAGACTGGTTGTGATGTACTTAAAAAACTGCAAAGGATAAAAAAACATAATTATCTCCAAGAGCCACGTATTTCCGTTTGTTAATTACCTCTGGCAAACCGTTTCCGGACAAATACGGGCAATACGGCATATCACAGACATAAATGGGGCTGGAGCGTTTCGGCGGCTTGCACATGTGGGTGCCCAGAACAAACCGTCCATCATGTGGCTATGGAGTGCCCCAATACCAAATTCAGTGGCACACTGCAGAATATCAAAGAGCTGAGTGGAGCAGCTATGGACTACTTTAAGAACAGTAATATTAAGTTCTGACAGCGATTATAATATTACCATACGATAAATAATTACCTCTGCGGCGCTGGCTGCCGCTGCTCCATTTTTTGAAGATGCTGGTAAATGCGAAGGCGCAAACGTGTCCACACAAGTAGCATCCCAAACCAGACACTTGCCTTGTCTATGAATTAATTAATTTATTGTGCTTATGAATTAAATAAAAGTACTTGATGTGACGATTAATTTATAGGTATTTTTGTCATATAATTTTCGAATAATATTTTCAAAGTTATTTAATAAAATAGGCAAAAATTTACTATTCTACCACCGATTCATCGTTTTGGTGTTTCTATTACAATATAAAATAATTATTAGAGACAAAAAGGGGATGCTTTTGCTACCAGTTGGATCTAAACTAAATATCTCAATAAAAATACCTTTACTTGCTTATTTTTTAAATCAACGATTTTAATAGATATTGATATATTTTAATAGGTTCGATTCCCACGGGAAACATACTTTGTTTAGTTGTTTCCAGTTTGGTTAGGACATTGCAGGCTTGAATCACCTGATTGTCTGTTAATAAAGATGATTTCGTGCTTCGGAAGGCGCAACAAGTCGTTAAAGGAACCACGTCAGAGGCCGAGAGGCGGTTCCGAAAAACTCCGACACCAGGGTGTGCATAGTCGATTGACCAGGACACCTACTCGAAATAAATGAATGAATAGATATTGATACCGAACAAGTATTTAAAAAAAATTGAATACACGATTGCTTTTCTGAAACAATTTAGCCACTTGGGAGCGAAAAAAAAGAAGTCCTTCTGCAATGAAACTTGTCGGTAAAAACGACAAAAAATATCTGAGTCAAACCATTTCTCTAAGTATTTAATCCTGTACTCAATTTGCACGCAGGATCGAATTTCAGAAAACACCACGTTTATTCGAGAAAGGTTAATGCATTATTTTTCACCTGATTTGGGTTAAGTTTAAATGTCACGTCGCTTAGAGGTAATAGGGATGGATTGGGATAACTTTCATTCCATTAAAATATTAGGTTACGATTAGACACTTTCTGCAACGTCAGTCAAAAAGGGTTATTTATTATGTCAAAGCGTTGGTCCCATAGGAAAAAGATAATTTATTAACGAGAAATAGACTTTGTCATATTTATAGGCTGAAGGCTATATCATGCGGTCATATCTCTTAAAGTCTATGATTAAATATAAATAAATAAATATATACGGACAAATCACACAGATTGAGCTAGCCCCATGGTAAGTTCGAGACTTATGTTATGGGATACTAACTCAACTATACTATATTTTATAACAAATACATATACGTGGGGCGCACTATAAGTTTCCGGAATGAATATGAAAAAATACTATTAAAGGTACAAAATTAATTTATTGTTTTTCAAAATAATCTCCCTTGGCGTCTATGCACTTTTTCATTCGATGAAACCAGTTTTGAAAACTTTTGTGTCACTCCTCTGTGGTGACCTCTGAAACGTGTTTTTCATACTCCTCGACAGCCTCTTCTGGTGATGAAAATCGTTGACCGCATAATTGGTTCTTAATTTTTGGGAACAGAAAAAAGTCACAAGGTGCCAGGTCGGGACTGTACGCAGGATAACTCATGAGTTCTACATTTTTCGCCTTCAAAAAGTCGTTTGTCTGTCTGGCCGTGTGAGAACTAGCATTGTCGTGGTGCAGGATGATACGGCGTTTACGGTTATTTTTACGGAGTTCGTCAATAACTTCCGGCAAACAAATGGTCGTGTACCAGTCACTATTCACTGTACGACGATTCTCTAAAGCAACAGTAGCCACGTGTCCAGTTTTATTAAAAAAAGAAGCAATCATCCGCTTAGATGCACTTTTCACGCGCGCCACTTTGGTTGGTTTCGGCTCATCTTGAAAGACCCATACGCTCGATTGCTGCTTTGTATTGGGATCGTAGCAATAAATCCATGTTTCGTCACCTGTTACTATGTCCCACACCAAATTTGACGCACCTTCGTTGAATCTGGTAATCATGGCACTGCACCAAGTGACGCGGTCCGTTTTTTGAGCCTCGGTCAAGTTGTGTGGGATCCACCGCGAGCACAGCTTTCTCACACCCAAATGTTTGTGTAGGATTAATTGTATTTGACTCATGCCTATTTCTAAGGATGCGCGAATTTCATGGTAGGTCACATGCCTGTCTGTTTCAATCATACGGCGCACAGCATCGATGTTTTTGTTGGTCACAGCGGTGGACGGCCGACCATCGCGAGATTCGTCACTGAGATTAATACGACCACGCTTGAATTCTGCAAACAAGCTATAAACAGTTGTCTTGCATGGTGCTTCATTGCCAAAAGCTGTTTCAAGCCGTGCGATGCTCTGTTGAGCTGTCAAATTACACTTAAAATCGTAGAAAATCATACTACGAAAATTTTCCCGAGTTAAATCCATGTTGATGCAGACACACCATTTTTTAAATGGCGCCACAAGGTAAAAACAAAAGACAGTCAAATGAAACAAACTGCATTCTACAGCCAAAGAGTTCTATTTTCAAATGTTGCAATAAATTTTTAAATATTGTTTATGTAAGTGGCCAGTTCCGGAAACTTACAGTGCGCCCTATGTATAGATAAACATCCAAGACCCAGGCCAATCTGAAAAAGATCATTTTCCATCTTGACCTGGCCGGGGATCGAACCCGGGCACTCCGTGTCGCAGGCTGGCGTGTTAACTACTGCGCCACGGAGCTGATTGTAATGTCACATAGATGGCGCTACAGGTTTCGTCACTAAAATGTATCGACCATAATAATGAGAAAAATAGGGTGCAGGGCTTGCAAAATTTCATGATGACTATCATCACATTTGTGAACACAGTACAGGCGGAAAGAAAGAATAAAAGCTATTTTTCATGCCGGAAAGAGCAATTTAAGCGCAACAAAAAACCGGCCAAATGCGAGTAAGACTTGCACCCCAGTCCGTACGAAAAAGGAGTGTGTACTTAGTTTCTTTTTGTTCTCACAACAATTTTCGGTTATTTTCCAATATTCGTGCTTTAAGACCTTGATTACTCCCACTTTTATGATTCCGCCCGAAGAGTATACTTACTAATATAATAAATGCGAAAGTGAGTTTGTTTGTTTGTTTGTTACGCTTTCACGCCGTAACTACTGAACCGATCTTCATGAAATTTTGCATACAAGTTCTCTGGAGTATAGAAAAGGACATAGGCTACCTTTTATCCCGGGAAAAAGTACTATTTCCGAGGGATCGACATTTACGCGGGCGGAACCGCGGGCGAAAGCTAGTTATCTATATATCATATTTGTTACTTATTTTTAATCATTGAACCTATTTGGGTGAAATTGGCTACAGAGGTAGTTTGAGGCCCGCGGAAGGACATAAGGTACATTTCATTCCGGGCAATTCTACTGTTCCCAAGGAGGAATCTACATTAATGCGGGCGGAGCCGCGGGTAAAAGCTAGTAAGAAATAATCTGACATAGAAAAAAAAAGACTTCAATCATCATCATCATTTCGTGTAGGTGTCACGGTCAATCGACCATGCACACCCTGGTGTCAGAGTTCTTCGAAACCGCGTCTCGGCCTCTGACGTGGTTCCTTTAACGACTATCAGATGGTAGCCGGGACCACCGGCTTAAAGTGCCTTCCGAAGCACGGAATCATCTTTATTATCAGTCAATCAGGTGATTGAAGCCTGCAATATCCTAACCAAACTGGAAATAACTAAACAAAGTATGTTTCCCGTGGGAATCGAGCCTACGACCCCGGGTCTACAGGCAAACGCATTAACCACTAGACCACGGAGGCAGTTGTATAATAGAATATTGCAATATAATAAATACAGATAATGTTTAACAATATTTTAAGACACATTTACGCAAATGAAGAACTTTCATCAGTGTTTGCCAATTGCATAAATAAAAAACAAAATAGATATGGCGGCAGTAAGGTTCGTAATATTTTTAATAATCTTACTTTTTTTTTGCATTTAGTTATACAAACTGATTTTTTTTTCCTATTTCTTTAATAAATAGCATTCGCAAAAAGCTTTTTCTTTTTTATGACGCCAATATGAGCAGTGCGATGGTATAAAACTTGAATTAAAATGTATAAAAAAAAATTAAACTTACCGGTTGCACTCACAAACGACACGACTTGCTCTAATTTACATATTCCGCCAATAAAAATAAAACTGCACTCCCGTATCGTCTATGGCTGAACGAGACGCCGTAATTACTAAAACCTTTTTTGAAGTCTAGCCATAGACATTTACTCAGCTTAATTAAAAGTTTGAAATGCTCATGGGATTAAAAAAAACTGTGTACACTCAAACATTACTGCTTATGTCGCTTTGCTTGTGTATTTTATATTTCAGTTCGATAATATTCCTATTTATAGATCAGGTTAGGAGTGTCATCATCAACAGTTTTGTTGGTGGCTGCAGGCATTGCATCGGGTACCCGTGAATACTTGCTTTTCCCCCATTTATCCGAGTGAGTAGTATCCTAATACCGTTTTTCTGTTTATTCCCTTCCCAAATCCAAAAAAGCCCTATTGTAAAAATGCTTTCGATGGGCAGCAGCGTCGGAAACACAAGAAGCTAATGCAACTGCGCTGGTCAAACCGCCTGCCAAGCATATATACTTAGAGAAAAAAAAATCGGTAGGTCGAAAATTAGAAAATCTGAAAAACTGTTTTGCAAACCTTATTTTATGAATATATTTTAATTTAATTCCTTTTACATGGAAGACAAAAAAAGAAGAAAAATAATTACAAATAAAATACTTCTTCCAACCCATCACATCGAGGCAGCGTTCCAAGAATACTAGCAGCGTTTCCCCGCTGAATAGCGATACTTATACGCTGAGCAAAATAGCTGCCAGCACGAGGGTCACCCGTTGCCTCAATGAGACTGGTTGTGATGTACTTAAAAAACTGCAAAGGATAAAAAAACATAATTATCTCCAAGAGCCACGTATTTCCGTTTGTTAATTACCTCTGCGGCGTTGGCTGCCGCTGCTCCATTTTTTGAAGATGCTGGTAAATGCGAAGGCGCAAACGTGTCCACACAAGTAGCATCCCAAACCAGACACTTGCCTTGTCTATGAATTAATTAATTTATTGTGCTTATGAATTAAATAAAAGTACTTGATGTGACGATTAATTTATAGGTATTTTTGTCATATATTCTACCACCGATTCATCGTTTTGGTGTTTCTATTACAATATAACAATATAAAATAATTATTAGAGACAAAAAGGGGATGCTTTTGCTACCAGTTGGATCTAAACTAAATATCTCAATAAAAATACCTTTACTTGCTTATTTTTTAAATCAACGATTTTAATAGATATTGATATATTTTAATAGGTTCGATTCCCACGGGAAACATACTTTGTTTAGTTGTTTCCAGTTTGGTTAGGACATTGCAGGCTTGAATCACCTGATTGTCTGTTAATAAAGATGATTTCGTGCTTCGGAAGGCGCAACAAGTCGTTAAAGGAACCACGTCAGAGGCCGAGAGGCGGTTCCGAAAAACTCCGACACCAGGGTGTGCATAGTCGATTGACCAGGACACCTACTTGAAATAAATGAATGAATAGATATTGATACCGAACAAGTATTTAAAAAAAAATAGAATACACGATTGCTTTTCTGAAACAATTTAGCCACTTGGGAGCGAAAAAAAAGAAGTCCTTCTGCAATGAAACTTGTCGGTAAAAACGACAAAAAATATCTGAGTGAAACCATTTCTCTAAGTATTTAATCCTGTACTCAATTTGCACGCAGGATCGAATTTCAGAAAACACCACGTTTATTCGAGAAAGGTTAATGCATTATTTTTCACCTGATTTGGGTAAAGTTTAAATGTCACGTCGCTTAGAGGTAATAGGGATGGATTGGGATAACTTTCATTCCATTAAAATATTAGGTTACGATTAGACACTTTCTGCAACGTCAGTCAAAAAGGGTTATTTATTATGTCAAAGCGTTGGTCCCATAGGAAAAAGATAATTTATTAACGAGAAATAGACTTTGTCATATTTATAGGCTGAAGGCTATATCATGCGGTCATATCTCTTAAAGCCTATGATTAAATATAAATAAATAAATATATACGGACAAATCACACAGATTGATCTAGCCCCATGGTAAGTTCGCGACTTGTGTTATGGGATATTAACTCAACGATACTATATTTTATAACAAATACATATATAGATAAACATCCAAGACCCAGGCCAATCTGAAAAAGATCATTTTCCATCTTGACCTGGCCGGGGCGATCCCCGGGCACTCCGTGTCGCAGGCTGGCGTGTTAACCACTACGCCACGGAGCTTGTAATGTCATATAGATGGCGCTACAGTTTTCGTCACTAAAATGTATCGACCATATTATGAGTAAAATAGGGTGCAGGGCTTGCAAAATTTCATGATGACCATGATCACATTTGTGAACACAGTACAGGCGGAATGAAAGAATAAAAGCTATTTTTCATGCCGGAAAGAGCAATTAAAGCGCAAGAAAAACCGGCCAAATGCGTGTAAGACTTGCACCCCAGTCCGTACGAAAAAGGAGTGTGTACTTAGTTTCATTTTGTTCTCACAACAATTTTCGGTTATTTTCCAATATTCGTGCTATAAGACCTTGATTACTCCCACTTTTATGATTCCGCCCGAAGAGTATCCTTACTAATATAATAAATGCGAAAGTGAGTTTGTTTGTTTGTTTATTTGTTTGTTTGTTACGCTTTTACGCCGTAACTACAGAACCTATCATCATGAAATTTTGCATACAAGTTCTCTGGAGTGCGGAGAAGGACATAGGCTACCTTTTATCCTGGGAAAACGTACTATTCCCGAGGGATCGACATTGACGCGGGCGGAGCCGCGGGCGAAAGCTAGTATGATATATAGATAATACTAGCTTTCGCTCTTTTCTACTTTTTCCCGGGATAAAAGGTAGCCTATGTCCTTCTCCGTACTCCAGAGAACTTATATGCAAAATTTCATGATGATCGGTCCTGTAGTTACGGCGTGAAAGCGTAACTAAGAAACAAACAAACAAACAAACAAACTCACTTTCGCATTTATAATATTAGTTAGGATTAGGATAGTTAGGATTTGTTACTTATTTTTACAATTATTTTATTTATTCATATGGATTAATGTATAAGTAAAGGGCGTATGCACTCTGTACGAGCGTCCGACATAGTATATGGTCCCAAAGGAAGACCAGTGCTGGACTTAAACATCCAGCAAATGCTGAGTTGGGTCCATGTTTGGAGAACCTTATTGTTTTTCCTACAATTTATCCATAATATTTAGAGATTAAGTACTGTTATTGTATAGTATTTTTGATTTTTGGTGTCTTTGTATGTTAGTCTGTAAGTGGTTTCTCCGAATAAAGAAAATCTTATCTTATCTTATCACCCCAGTCCGTACGAAAAAGGAGTGTGTACTTAGTTACTTTTTGTTCTCACAACAATTTTACAATTTTAGGTTATTTTTCAATATTCGTGCTATAAGACCTTGATTACTCCAACTTTTATGATTCCGCCCGAAGAGTACAGGTAAATAAAAAAAATGGTTATCGGTAAGTTCGGTTTACGGACGATAATTTTACGTGATAACGATGGAAGAGGGATAGATACGTCACAAGCCGAATGCTTAGGCCAATCGTGCCTCTCTATCGCTTGTTTCGCGCTCTTGCTTGCACACGGAACGCGACACTTGTTCGTGTGTGCAGCAGGCGTTCATCGATTTATAAGACATTATTACGTCAAAAATAAAAGCAATATTCACGAAAACATCAACCAACACTACCCGCCATTTTATACTTTTAATCCGAATCAGATCAAATATAAAAATAATATGTACTTCGATAGTAAATTAATTTGGTATATTTGATACTTTTAATATCCATTTTAATAAGAAAGGTTGTATTATTTATCGCCTGATTTAAAAATACAACGTGATTTTGAACCTCCTAGCTATATTGGAATCTGAGAATCAGAATCCCTAATGAAATATAGAATTGCAAGAAAAACAGCTGAAAATCGAAAAAAAAAAAATAGGGTCTCCCATACAAAGTCGCCGTTCAGCTGGACGAATTTCTATAGAAGATCAAAAAATTTTTTTCGGTTTTTACCTTTTTTTCTTGCAATTCTGTATTCCATTAGGAGTTCTGATTTCCCAGATGTCAATATAGCTAGGGGGTTCAAAATCACGCTGTAGAAGCAAGTTTGAGCAAAAATCTTAAGACTAGGTTGCACAACAGTCGGCCCAGTCCACCGTATTGAAAACTCAAATAAGACTAAATTTAATACAAATAAAATATATTTATTTGTATTCTTATTTGAGTTTTCAACAATTGAACATATTTTCTTCATACTTAATTCCTGTTGTTCATATATTTTGTGAGCCGTGTGGTATCCGGCAGAGTAGAACAGGACCACTCCAAGTCTTCCCGAGGATGTCGTAGAAGGCGACTTAGGAAATACAAGCTAAACAAAGCTTGTAAACATCTGTGAGACCTCTCCAAGCCAGCGTGGAGAGTGTAGGCCAAGTCCTCTAGCTGCTCTGGCCAATTATGGCTCTAGTAGTACAGAGAGGTTTATGCTCCTGCAGTGGAGACTAAAAAGGACCTGATGATAATATATTTTGTAGCATTTCCCAATATTGCAGCAGTAATTTTAGTGCACAAATACAAATTAACACATTTTGGTTAAATCGCGTTGGGCACACGTCCTGTCATGAACATAACCTATTGTGCTGTTAGATAATTCAATTGATATCATTAATTTAGTATCGTGAATAGCCATGATGGCGGGCGCCTGCAAATCTCTATTGTTTCGGCCCTGAATAGTGTCTAATATATGGATTGGTTTAGAATTACAGCGCTTTATGCGAGACTAGCTCCGTGGCGCAGCGGTTAACACGCCAGCCTGCGACACGGAGTGACCGGGTTCGATCCCCGGCCAGGTCAAGACGGAAAATGATCTTTTTCAGATTGGCCTGGGTCTTGGATGTGTATCTATATGTATTTGTTATAAAATATAGTATCGTTGAGTTAGTATCCCATAACACAAGTCTCGAACTTACTTTGGGGCTAGCTCAATCTGTGTGATTTGTCCGTATATATTTATTTATTATTTATTATCTTGGTGATCGACTGATGTAAACTAGTATTCATTGTGTGTTTAATGGTAATGGATAAAATGAAAAGTACTTTACCTACCTTTATTTAATCCTCTGTCTGCTCTGGCCAAGTATGGCTAGGGGAGTACGGAGAGGGTCATGCTCCTGCAGTGGAGACTAAAAAGACCTTTTTTTTTATGTATATTTGACGGCAAACGAGCAGACGAGCTACCAGATGGAAAGTGGTCACCGTCGCCCATGGACATCTGCAACTCCAGAGGAGGTTGCTGATGCGTTGCCGACTCTTAAGATAAGTAAACACGCCTTTTAAAGGACCCCAAGTTATAGCACACAGGAAAAACCTCAAGAGGGGAACGGGAATACCTTCGTTCCACAATCCTGCTGTACGAGGAAAAAACCCACGTGACGCTCTTTTTTTAGAGACCCAAGCGTCAAGGATGTGGGGATGGACTTTACTCCTGTGGCGAGCGGTGCGATGGTAGAAAGATAACGGTGATGATAATGATATACCCTTATTTATTTATTTAAACTTTATTGCATAAATTAATAAATGTGTACAAATGGTGGAATTAATGGCAAATGGCATTCTCTGCCAGTCGACCATAGGACCAAACAGAGAAATTGAGTTTGGGTGGTGTGCCTGTAGACCCGGGGGTCGTAGGTTCAATTCCTCCTAATTTTCTTTTTCGTTTTTTACCTTTTTTTCTTGCAATTCTGTGTTATATTAGGGATTCTGATACTCAGATTTCAATATAGCTAGGGGTTTTAAAATCACGCTGTTTATTGCATACTCGTATAGCAATGTACGAGAACCTTATTAAATTTACAATAGCTGCAATGGCCTATAAATCTGGCTAAGAGCTCATTAATGTTACCCTTAACACACAAAATGTTGTTGCATTGCTTTCTGAATATTGTATTGTGATATCTAAATCTATCGAAACACGATGGGTTTTAGAATTAACTTGTTTATTACCTATCTATATCTATACTAATATTATAAAGCTGAAGATTTTGTTTGTTTGTTTGATTTTTTGTTTGTTTGAACGTGCTAATCTCAGGTACTGGTTCAAATTGGAAAATTCTTTTTGTGTTGGATAGTCCATTTATTGAGGAAGTAAAGCCTTCCTCAATAAATGGACTATATAATGGATATAAAACATCCCGCTGTGGCCAATAGGAGCGAAGCATCAATAAAAAATGTTTTGAAATCGGGGAAAAATTATTCATCTATACTAATAAATCTTAATAACAGAAATTGCCGCGGACGAAGTCGCGGGCAACAGCTAGTTAGAATATATAATAAAAATGTATAGAACCGATGGCCAGCGCCCACCCACTACTCTTAGTCCCTTCATGTGGGTGGGCGCTGGCCAGCAATAGATTGCATGAACTGGTGGCGCTTTGACTTCCGCAAAGTAGCACCTGAATCTATTAACTAAATGAAATCAAAATAGAGATGTAACAGTTAAAACAATATGCAAAGATCGTATGAATCATGTCATCACAATTTTGATTCTTTTTCCACCTATACGCCATAGATATGCTAAACGTGAGCTTTGGATCTTCTGGCCTAAGGCTGTATCTCATCATCATCATGTCCACACCGTATCCGGCGACGGCGACTCCTATTCGCTTCTACTAATTATTAATTAATTTGGTCTTTGTTCCGGTGAGCTCTGATGTGACTAGCAAAACCGAACCTAGTCTTAAAAATTCGTTCACAAGACGCACAGTATAACTGAAAAAGAAAATTCTCAATGAGAACATTCTTAATTGTATTAATATCTGACGTTGCTTCTTATTCTGGACACAGCCTGTCATGTAGGTAACTATCGCTGTAGTTTAAATATCAATTCAGTGTATGTAGGTATCTACACAGAAATATTTTACAAAAATAAAACTCGCAACGCCAGAAATAATTTATTCAAAATTCAATTAGGCGAACTGAATACGCGTTCACAGTTCGAAACGAAAATATTTAGCGAAAGGTTTCATAGGATAAAATATCGGCAATCAACGATCATTGACGACTTTTTGAAATTACAATGTAATTACAGAGTTCATATTGAAAGAAAACACGAATATTTACAATTGTAATGATGTGGCAATCAGCGAATGAACATTCCCAAGCGTATTGTTACGATAACTTTGTTATTAGAAGGTTAGTACAGCTGACGCCTTGTTGAGACGGAGCGGAGATGGTACCAATTGTAATGATGCCAATCAATGAAATATTCATACAAGCATTGTTACGATAACTTTGTTTTCATAAAGGTTAGTAGAGCTGACGCCTTACTGAGGCGGAGCGGAAAAAAACAAAATAAAAATATATTTATTGACATTTAACATAAATAGGTAAGTAACATTGGAGGTTTTTATTGTGTTGTAAGTTTGGACCATTAGCTCAACAACCCACCATCGAACTAGAAACAAACCTATATCTCGAGTGGTGGGAAGCATTGCAGAGATGCCATTCTTAACATTACCTATGTTAAAGAAAAAACATAAATGAACTTATAAAAATATGTTCAGTAATTCCCATACTAGATACTTCTGTTATATTACAGAAGTATCTTGTATGGGAATTACTGAACATATTTTTATATCGAGTATCTTACTACGATATTTTCGAAAAACAAAAAGATCATGGTATGCTTAAGAAACGCAAAGTTTAATAGGTAGATAGAACTTCCAAATTCTTGTTGTGTACTATGAAAGGTTTATTTTAAAGTATAACAAAAATTACATAGCGAAAGTAACATTTGTTAACAAAGATACCAACGCACAGCCGAAATTAGACTTGAAACTTGAAATTTGTTACAGGTATTCCTTTTATGATTTAAGTTTACAGTAACAGAGGATTTCCAGAAACTCAGCCCCTAAGGTGGTCAATAAGGGGGTGAAGTTTTTATGGAACTTTCTCATTTCTCAAAATAGGTATATAAGTTTTCGATTATTATTAAAAATGGTCTGTGTATGTTGAATGGATGAAAATCTCCCTTAAAGGGGTAAAATGGGGGGTAAAGATTGTATGGAGAATTTCTCATTTCTTGATGTAGCAGTATGAAAATTGGTTATGAAAATATTATTTATATGCAGGCCCTTAGGCCTGCATATAAATAATATGCCCTGATAACTAAAATAAACCCGAACGAATTTGCGGACAAAAGCTAGTCTTAACACATAGAACAAAGTTGGTTCTGTTCGAACACTTATAACTTAAAAAAAGGTGAACTGATTTTTATAATCTTTGATTTGTTGCTTTTTTTATGACCCCGAATAGCAGAATAACTATAAAAATAAAAGAAATATTTACGACAAAAAATAATTGGACGGCAGGCAAATGAGCAAGCGAGTCAATGGACAACTGCTACACCAGGGTGTGACAGGAGCGTTGCTGGCCTTTCAAGGAGATTAGGGAAGGACATTGGGTGAAACCGCCCCATTCATGCGACTAGCTAAATTTAAGTTAGCCGGTATTTCATATTCCTTATGCATTCAAATCGGTAAAATACATTCAAGTTGAGGTTCAAACTATACCGAAATCGGAATGGGTTAATTGTACACAGTTCCGCTAGTTTCCTCTCCGCGTCTATAGAACATTAGCCTTATCCCACAAAAGGGAATATGTAAAGGGTATTTTAAACACGAATCGGAATTTCCTTTTAGTACATCAATTAGATAAACATATTTTATCAGGAGCTTTGGGATGCTTTGCCAGTTCATTACGGGAATCGCTGTACAATTTTGGAGTTGGTTAACTACACTTCTGGTGGTTTGAATGGGAATTGAGATAATTCCAGATATTGCACAAACGGAGAACATTTTTAATGTGATTTTAAGCTATCGTGGATACAATGACTATTGTAATTTGGTTCCGAAGAACTCTGACACCAAGGGTCGATTGACTGTGACACCTATTCGAAATGGTGATGATAATTTGTGTGACTGCAGTGCCAATTGGACCGCATTTTTTTTTGTGTATTAATTATGGTGTAGCCCAATACTTGTACACTGCAGGACCTTGTTGCGACGTCGTTATTCGAAAGTAATCGTTTTTAGTAAGTATCGTTAGACAGCTCCGTGGCGCAGTGGTTAACACGCCAGCCTGCGACATGGAGTGCCCGGGTTCGATCCCCGGCCAGGTCAAGATAGAAAATGATCTTTTTCAGATTATCCTGGGTCTTGGATGTTTATCTATATATGTATTTGTAATAAAATATAGTATCGTTGAGTTAGTATCCCATAACCTTGGGGCTAGCTCAATCTGTGTGATATGTCCGTATATATTTATTTTTTATTTATTTAGTGACAATAAAATTGATCGAGACAGCGAATATCTTGATGATCATCAAAGCCGCCTTGGGTCATAACAATACTTTTGTGTAAATATCGGGCAAAACTTAGAACTAAATCTAAGAAAGTAACATTAAATGAACAACAGCCAGTAGGTAACTTTACAAAATAAACTTTTCAAAGAAAACTATGATAAAACGAAAATAATAGCCATATACAATTTGAAATTTAATTCATTAGCATACGTTTAAGGAGTGACTCAGACCACGAATCTGAACAACTTTCAATATGGGACCAACTTTGACATCGTGAAAAAAATATCTGCTTTTTCATACAAAAGTGGGATATCTACTTGGCCAAAATTTATGGAACAGCTAATTTTTTTTTTGCATTTTCGGAGTTGGTCCCACAGTGAAAGTTGTTCAAATTCCTGGACTGAGTCACTCGTTTAAAGTTTGCCAATGAATTCAATTTCACTCTGTATATTACAAACAAGAACAAATCAATATACACTATCATTATCAATATGACAAAAGTCTCTCCCAAGGATTCTTTGTTACACGAATGAATGAATGAATGAATATGTTTCATAAATCAATGTTCCATGTGAGGATAGGTATTGTCATAACTACGACCACGCTTGGCAGGCGGACTGGCGAGCTTTTTTTTTTGGAAGGACTATGTAGCTAGCTCCAAGTGAGCTTTCGCTACTTCACCGGGCGTTTGAGGCGAGGGCAGAGTGCCCTCAACCTTTTAGACAACATCACCAAAGGGCCCCCAGGAGGGACGGACCTCGGCTTTGGGCGTTGCCTGTGTGCGCAAGGCTTGGAGAGACAGCAAACTCTCATATTGCCTGATGGGCCGCGTATACGTGCATGCAAGCCTGAAGGGCCAATCTGAGAATCAATGGCAAAAGCCTTTGGAGAGCAGCAAGCAGTTTTTTTAGCTTTTATGCTTTCGACGGTGCTGCCCATCGGAAGCATTTTTAAGTTGGGGAAGAATAGGAATTAGTTGGATTTGGAAAGGGTTTAATGTATTGTTATACTACTTACGCGGATTAATGGACGAGAAGCAAGAACCAGAACACTTGTTATACTTGCAATCAGTAGAGGATGACACCCTTACCTATTTAAAACATACTTTTTTTGGTGTCACTAAAGTCGGTAAATAAATATATAGTGACATATCACACAAATTGAGCTAGCCCCACAGTAAGTTGTGAACTTGTGTCGTGGGATACTAACTCAACGATACTATATTTTATAATAGACTAGCGACTCGCCTCGGCTTTGCACGGGTGCGGTAAATCATACATATAAACTTTCCTTATATGTTTCATGTGTGTCAAATAGCTATAGTGATGCAGAATCACTCTAGCTATTGAAAAAAACCCGCATCGAAATCCGTTGCGTAGTTTTTAAGATCTAAGCTTACATAGGGACAGACAGACAGCGGAAAGGGACTTTGTTTAATACTATGTTAACGACGCTCAGGTCAATCTGAAAAATATTGTTTTCTATCTTCACCTGACCGGGGATCGAACCCAGGACCCTGCGATTCAAAGATACTTGCGGTACCACCTTCGCACCTCATTTCATTTGAACCTTAGTTCTTCGCACCTCAGTTCATTCGCGCCTCAGTAAATTCGCGCCTCAGCTCTCCGCACTTCAGCTCATTCGCGTCTTAGCTCCTTGCGTCTGTATTCACTCGCGCATTAGCACATCGCACCTTCGTCTTTCGCACCTAAATTACACACTTACCACTGAGCTACAGAGATAGTCAAAAAGCACGAGTAACTTCACTCAAAGACAATATTAGCTCTATATATTGTCATTGCTTCACTGAACTTTGATATTAATTCGACCGTACTACCTGACGAAGCAACTTATAGGTCCGTCCCATAACTTGGATAGTGTTAATCAAATATTGTAATGCGAAGTTTATAAATTAGATATTGATGATAGAGCAGATGAACATATACTGACATACCTCTTTCTAATTTCGCCGTAGTCGGGTAAAAATGTACATGTATGTAACGTTAAGATAGCCGTGTAGTTTCCGGTAGAGTAGAATAGGACAACTCCAAGGATGTCGTAAGAAGCGACTTTGGAAAACAAGCTAAACAAAGCTCATAAACATCAATGAGACCACTCCAACCCGTCTGGCCAGCGAGGAGAGTGTACAAAGTATGGCTCTGGTAATACAGAGAGGGTCATGCTCCTGCAGTGGAGACTAAAAAGACCTGATGATATATGAAAGATCTTTTTCAGATTAATCAGGGTCTTGGATGTTTATTATCTATGTATTTGTTATAAAATATAGTAGTAATTTTTTTTTACTTAATGTTGTATTAGACATTTGTCTTCCATCTCACCTGATGGTAAGTGACGATGAAGATGAGGATGTTACATGCCTATCCAAGATCTTTGAGTTAGTACCCCATAACAAGACTCTCGTACTAACTTTGGAGCTAACTCAATCTTTGTGATTTGTTTGATATTTATTCATTTATTTTAAAAAGTATTTGTGACCTCAACACACAAAAACAACTAAGGCTAAGTTAGGTTAGCCTAATGTCGTCTTACAATTCGGTGAACGCCGGCTGCTCTCACGAAAAAGTGTCATGTTTCTTCGAGTAAGTGTATGTATGTAACTATGTATCATCATCATCAGGTCCTTTTTAGTCTCCTCTGTACTACTAGGGCCATACTTGACCAGAGCAGCCAGAGGACGTGGCCTACACTCTCCACGCTGGCCAGACGGGTTCCAACCCGTTTGGAGAGGTCTCTTAGATGATTATAAGCTTTGTTTAGCTTGTATTTCCTAAGTCGCCTTCTACGACATCCACGGGTAGACTTGGAGTAGTCCTATTCTACTCTGCCGGATACCACACGTAACTATGTATGTTTATGTAGAATTAAGATCTGTTTACGTACAAGACTTTTAACCTTTACATCAACCTTTATCTACATACCTTGAAGGAGGTCAAAGCTTTCTCTAGGTATAAAAATCATCCGAGTTAACATAACCCATGTCAAGCGACGTCAGTAACTGACACTTAAAGGGATGCGAGGCTTGCTTGAGGGATGTCTTAAGATGTATTGTGAGTATGAAGTTAATTAAACTGGGGGTGGATAGGTATAGCTTACTTGTTACACTTGTAATAAATACCTGTTTTCTCACATATTGTGTATCTTTAGAGGAAATCTCTTACAATAAATAACTAATAAGAAATATCTCAATAGCCGTGTGGTTCCGACAGTTTAGAATAAGACCACTTCAAGTCTTCCCATGGAAGTCGTAAGAAGCGACTTAGGAAATACAAGCTAAAAAAAGCTCATAAACATCAATGAGACCTCTCCAACCTGTCTGGCCAGCGAGGAGAGTGTAGGCCAAATCCTCTGTCTGCTTTGGCCAAGTATAACTCCGGTAGTACAGAGAGGGTCATGTTCCTGCAGTGGAGACGAAAAAGACCTGGTGATAATATGTAAAATCCCTTACGGATACCATACTATCGCATAAGATTTATCTTTGATTAAGATTTGGTTCCAAGTTAACAGATGCGCTATACTTTTGTTAAAACAACATTTTGTAGAAGAAAATGTTTCCTAAAATAGCGTCTAGATTTTCCTAACGTCATCGGTGTTCTAAGTCCGCGATGTAAAGTGCTATGTATAATTGAATGCGGCCGTGACGCCTCCAGGAAGAGTGTACTTTATTTTATGATAAAAGAAATATTTTTAAAAACTTTGGAAGAAAACATGCATACAGAACTGGGATCTGTCTACCCCGGAAGGTAAACAGACGTGATGGTATGTATTAATGTATCCTTACTAATATTATAAATGCAAAAGTGAGTTTATTTGTTTGTTTGTTACGCTTTCACGCCGTAACTACTGAACCGATCATCAGAAATGTTGCATACAAGTTCTCTGGAGTACAGGAGAAGGACATATGCTACCTTTTATTCCGGGAAAAAGTACTATTCCCGAGGGATCGATATCGACACGGGCGGAGCCGCGGGTGAAAGCTAGTATACACGGTGAAATTTTAATTTTTTTGGTCAATTAAAGGGGTGATTCAGCCCATTGATAACAATGAGTTTTCCTATGGGACCAATGCTCGGAACTCAAAAAAAGGCAGTTCCATAAAAAAAATTTCGGCTGCCTGGTCTATTTGTATGGGAACTTCAAAAAAATTTTTCCCAACATTGGTCTCATAGGAAAAGTTGTTTGTATCAACGGACTGAATCATCCCTTTAGGGTCCAGAACGATCAATATTTTACCGTGTATAATAAATAAGACAGGGTTTTTCAAATATAACATATAGCTATGGTTATATTAACTGCATCTAGCTGATTTTGAGACCATCAGAAAAGTATTTTTTATAAAAATTTGAAAAGGTTATTTCAATAATGTAAATTAAATATTACATTTGTTATTCTTATGTTTTCATATGAAATTATATAACATTTTATTTCATGATGTGGTAAAGATAGATAGATAGATAGAGATAAAAAATAAAAAATATTCCTTAACCATACCGCGGTTAACTTCAACTGGTAACTTAAGTTTAAGACGGCTTCAATGTTATATATCGATTGCTTTCAAAGTTTTTTGATTGTGTATAGTCTACTAGCTTTCGCCCGCGGCTCCGCCCGCGTCAATGTTGATCCCTCGGGAATAGTACTTTTTCCCTTAATAAAAGGTAACCTATGTCCTTCTCCACACTCCCGAGAACTTGTATGCAAAATTTCATGATGATCGGTTCAGTAGTTACGGCGTGAAAGCGTAACAAACAAACAAACAAACTCACTTTCACATTTATAATATTAGTAAGGATAAGGATTTCTTGGCTATTTGGATTTTTTAAACATAAAAATGCCGAAGACTATTAGTGATTACTTATTTACATAAACGATTTATTTGTCGATTGAGTCTGAAGAATTGATCTCTATCTCTCATAATTATATTACGGACCTCGTTGTTAACATGACGATGTGCAACAAAACTGTCTACAGTGTTATAACATTTTTCTAACTAACATTTTTATTTTTGGCGAGCTCCGTGACGCAGTCGTTAACACGCCAGCCTGCGACACGAGGGTGCCTGGGTTCGATCCCCGGTCAGGTCAAGATGGAAAATGAACTTTTTCAGATAGGCCTGGGTCTTGGATGTTTATCTTTATAATGTATTTGTTATAAAATATAGTATCGTTGAGTTAGTATCCCATAACACAAGTCTCGAACTTACCTTGGGGCTAGCTCAATCTGTGTGATTTGTCCGTATATATTTATTTATAACAACTGTATGACAGTGTTGTTATAACAATAGTTAATTTAGCGCCCACAGGGTAGGTAATTTTATATATATATAAGGGTCAGCTTTACTTCGCTGCGAAGTTTTCAGTTTACAAGTTGGATTTGTAAAAAATGCGAAACGGTAAAACAATTCCGTCAAACAAATTTGTTTACTTACATTTCAATCATTTTACTTGTTTCTCCATTGTGTGCTTACCTGTAACAAACAACAAGAAGGTATTATTAGGTTGCGCTGTTTCAAGCAAAGATATACTATACAATAAGTTTGTGTTCTATAAAAAATATATACAACTAGCTTTCGCCTGCGGCTCCGCCCGCGTCAATGTCGATCCCTTGGGAATAGTACTTTTTCCCGGGATAAAAGGTAGCCTATGTCCTTCTCCGTACTCCAGAGAACTTGTATGCAAAATTTCATGATGATCGGTTCAGTAGTTACGGCGTGAAAGCGTAACAAACACACAGACAAACAAACAAACTCACTTTCGCATTTATAATATTAGTAAGGATAAGAAAGTAAGGATAGTAAGGATAAGGATATTGAAAGAAAACCCTGTCCGGTCCTTAAAGGGGTGATTCAGCCCGTCGATATGAACAACTTTTCCTATAAGATGCTGAACTGGTTTTAATAAAGTAGTGTTGTGCTGGAAAAGAAAAGAAGTTTGAAAGACCGATCATCAAATCAACACATAATAAAAATTAATTCCTTGATTTATATAGATTTATGTTGACTTGAAAATAATAGGGACCGTTTTTGGGTCATTTGGGGTTCGGCTGGCTAGTCTAGTTAATCTTTTTAAAATGCCTATGTATCTAACCGAGACGAAATTTTTTTTTTAAATCTATGATCTAACCAGAAAATCAAATGAATATTAAACAAACAACGTTATTTCTTCCATGCTGGTAAAAAAAGAAAAAACACAGAATGTGCCAGCAGGAAACTAAAAAGAAATTACACTTTTGAACAACAATGTCGCCCGGTCAATTTTTAACCTCAAAAAAATTGAGATTGAAAAAATTGTTCAAATCAACGAGCTGAATCACCCCTTTAAGGAGTGGGCAGGGTTTTTTTACTTATTGTATTTGTTTTTGTTATAAAATATAGCATCGTTGAGTTAGTATCTATATCTATACTAATACTATAAAGCTGAAGAGTTTGTTTGTTTGTTTGTTTGAACGCGCTAATCTCAGGAAGTACTGGTTCAAATTGGAAAATTCTTTTTGTGTTGGATAGTCCATTTATTGAGGAAGGCTTTAGGCTATAAAACATCACGCTGCGACCAATAGGAGCGAAGCATCAATAAAAAATGTTTAAAATCGGGGAAAAATTATTCATATATACTAATTAATCATAATAACAGAAATTGCCGCGGACGAATTCGCGGGCTACAGCTAGTCCCATATAAGTCTCGAACTTTGGGGCTAGCTCAATCTTTGTGATTCGTCCATTTATATTTATTCGCATTATTCTTCCATGCTGGTCTGGGAGAAAAAAAATAACGTTAAATGTACCAGCTGCTTCTCTTCCCGCACATATTGTAAAAGCCTATCGAGGGCATGGGCGAAATTCTGAGGAATTTTGTTAGTAGCCGATTGGGCTAGCAACTCATCACTATTTTGATTCCGTTTTACACCTTCACGCCCGCCAACATGCCAAACGTAGCTTTTAGGTCTCATCAACCTAAGCTCTTTCTACCCCGTTAGAGAAGGAGACGTGATAATATGTATGTATGTACGTGTTATTATTTATTTATGATTTTTTACTTCTTGTTAAACCATGTCCGAATAAGACGTTGAGGAAAAATGAAAATGAAAATGAAAATGAATAATTTTTATTCATGTATCGCTTTTTGAACGTCATATGTTTCTGTTGTTATGTGGTGAGAAGTAAATGTGGTCCCTTTACTGGACCTCTAGGATTATTTTCGCACTCTTTAAATGATAATGATTGCAAAATAATGCATCTAAATAAAGATTATATTCTAATTCAAGAAATGGTTGGCGTATTGGAAGTCGAGCTCTTAAAATTGGCAAATTATTTCGTCGAAAAGTTAATTTTGCATTCTGAGTAAAAAGGAGTTTATCTTCCACATTTTTCTTTAGAGTCGATGGAAATAAGTCACGTGTCCACCGTAAGCGAATATGGAAATATTATCAAATATTATTTAACGGCTCAGAAACACGTCTGGCGTATTACGGCGTTATGAACGTACGTTTGATGAACTAAATCGTACCTATATCAGAATAATGCACTTATTGCCAAAATATTTCGGTCCATTTTTCTCTTGTATAAGAAATATTCGAAAAAATATACAAAAACCGGCTAGGAATATTTTGTGTATCTTTTTTAACCATCTTTAAATGGGGAAGGTCCTCGGTTATTTTTTTAAATTTGTTACCTAATAACTCTACTACAACTCTACGACTAAAAAGACCTGATGATGATGACCTAATAACTTAGTAATTTCTGAACGTATTGGAATATTATTATTTTTTTATTTGGCAGGATTAACTTTAATTTTTTTTTTATTTTATTAAAATCGGTTCTATTGTTTCTGTTAAAGTCTTCTTTTTATTTGAAAGTTAATTTAATAAGCATAACATTTGTTAAACATACTTTTATTATTAACTAGCTTTCGCCCGCGGCTTCATCCGCGTCAATGTCGATACCTCGGGAATAGTATTTTCCCGGGATAAAAGGTAGCCTATGTCCTTCTCCGTACTCCAGAGAACTTGTATGCGAAATTTCATGATGATCGGTTCAGTAGTTACGGCGTGAAAGCGTAACAAACAAACAAATAAACAAACTCACTTTCGCATTTATAATATTAGTAAGGATACCAACGGACATTGAGCCATTCTTCATCGGATTAACGTAAATACTATATAATACTGTTTTCGCGCGATCTACACAACTGGGTGTCGAGACATTTCTTATCTTCTAAGGACAGAGAAAATAAAAAAATAACAAGTGGTAGATTAGCTTGATGATCATGTGTGATGAACTCTCCTGTGGTGGGCAGTGCAGTGGCACCTATATATAGTTTCCTAAAAAAATATAATTAGTCCGTCAGTTAGATCATCAATCTCCTGGTTTGTGTCCTAAGTAGGGTCAGCCCTCCTGATACATTTGCTCCAAACTTGACGGTTTTGTGCCAGATCCGGTGTTATCCCCAATGCCTTCATATCTGATTGTACAGTCCTTATCCAGGTGGTTGGGGGGCGTCCTCTGCCTCGCTTTCCCTCGTCAATTGCCAAAAGTCCGTCAGTTAGATATTAAAAAAATATTGGCCACGTATTTTTTCTTTTGTCACGTATTTTTTTTTTTGTGTATACCATCATCTCAAAAGAGAGCTATGTCTCTCCGGAGACTGAGGGTGTCTGAATCGTCTGTGAGTGTGGAATCGTGCTGCCGGGTGGGGACAGGTCTGCTCGGCCTCTTTGAGACTTCTATCTATCTTTGAGACTTTTATCATATCTGTTGTTGTTGCACGCTCGATCGCTAACATAACGTGTTCCACAAAAATATGTAAATTGAAATTGTATATAACATGACATCAGAAAATAAAAGAAACATACTAAATATCATACAAAGCCCTTCAGGCAAGTAGGCGACCAATAATGTTGAAAAGAGTTTCATTCGGCGCATTCTTCTCTGCCGTGGTCGGTTCCGAAACGCTATTAGTTTGTAGCTTTTGAACAATAATTAATAATTTGAATATAATATAATAAGTATTATTTAAAATGTGAATTGTCGTGAAAAAGTGCCTGAAAAGGCCTATTTTCTGAATAATTCTTTTAACCTTTGAACCTTTGAATCTGGCAATCTGGCAATCCGGCAACCGGGCTGCTGCTTTTAACAGGCCTTAAGTTGAATAAATATTTTTGTATGAGACTGGCAGTTTATACTTTAGTATTATTTTGTCTTTGGTTTAGCCGTGTGGTATCCGGCAGAGTAGAATAGGACCACTCCAAGTCTTCCCGTGGATGTCGTAGAAGGCGACTTAGGAAATACAAGCTAAACAAAGCTTATAAACATCTAAGACACCTCTCCAACCCGTCTGGCCAGCGTGGAGAGTGTAGGCCAAGTCCTCTGGCTGCTCTAGCCAAGTATGGCCCTAGTAGTACAGAGAGGGTCGTGCTCCTGTAGTGGAGACTAAAAAGGACCTGATGATGATGATGATTATTTTGTCTTTGGTAGTATCTTTGGTATATTAGCCGTGTGGTTTCCGGCAGAGTAGAATAGGACCACTCCTAGTCTTCCCATGGAGGTCGTAAAAGGCAATACAAGCTAAACAAAGCTCATAAACATCAATGAGACCTCTCCAACCTGTCTGGCCAGCGAGGAGAGTGTAGGCCAAATCCTCTGTCTGTTCGGGCCAAGTATGGCTCCAGTAGTACAGAGAGGGTCATGCTCCTGCAGTGGAGACTAAAAAGACCGGATGATGATGATGATGGTAGTATCTAGTTTTCTAGAACTAACTTAAAATATTTTTTCCGAAAAGATGGATATGATGATTAAGATCGTCTGTTAATTTTCTTCTTGCTAAGAGATTTTCCAAAACTGGACTTCAGTAGCCCTCGATCGAAATAGTTGGAATGATGAAAGGGAATCCTTTGCCCTGCAGTGGGACAGTATAGGCTAGAAATAGAAATAGAATATAATAAGAGATAAAAAGATGTTGATAACAGGTAATGAAATTTATTAACTTTGCTAGGCGTTACTAACGGGTGGATTAAAAACAACGTTTCCTTTGTTCTCATTTAAAATATGGGTTACTTGAGCGCGTCTCTTAATTAGGAGTATAATACGTTGCTAGGCAACGGGCACTGCTTGGCACAAACTAGTAAAAGCATAGAATAACAACTCTTTGAAGAACTTTTGCTCCCGCGACTAAGTTTCTACGTCTTTAGTGAATAAGTCTCAAAACGCTTGCTACTATTTGGTTTACAAAACATTTTTTAGTTCACCTAGTAGTAGTTAATTAATTAATTAAAATAAGATTACTTTAATACGGTATTATCGCGTATATTACATTATTTTTACACATAACGTTTCGAAAACTTTACAGTTTTCATGGTCGCAGGAAAACATCAGAAACCATTAATTAATTAAGTTATAAACTTTATCACAAAAATAATGGCAGACTTAAAGCCGAAAGCTTTATCTACTCTATCTACAAGTCAACCAATGGTGATACCTATAATAAATAGTATAAGTGTGAAATTATCTTATTATAATAATACAGCTACTACTTAATAATAACAAAAAGTATATTGATAGTTATAAAATTATATACATATATAAATAAATATATAGGGACATATCACACAAATTGAGCTAGCCCCACAATAAGTTGTGAACTTGTGTCGTAGAACTAACTCAGCGTTACAATATTTTATAATCTATACTTATATAGATAAACATCCAAGACCCAGGTCAATCTGAAAAAGATCGTTCCATCCATCTTGACTTGACCGGGGATCGATTTATAAAATTAACATACCAAAATGCTCTTCCATGCTGGTCTGGGAGAAAAGAAAAAACGTAGAATGTGCCAGCTGCTTCTCTTCCCGCGCAGATCGTAAAAGCCGATCAAGGAAATGGGCTAAAATTTTCGGAATCATCTCATAGGCGATGAGGCTAGCAACCCGTCACTATCTGATTCCGTTCTCCATCTACACGCACTGCAACATGCTAAATGTGGCCATAAGGTCTATAGACCTTGGCTCTGTCTACCCCGCAAGGGAATAAGACGTGATACTATGTATACCAAAATAGATCAAGAGTCCTCATTGCATTTTTTCTTACTGTCTGTATTCTTTGTCAGTCAACAACAGATATTACGCCATACAATAAAATATACAACAATAAAAACCGATAGAGACCGATTCGGAATCGCACATAAAGATCTCAGCACCAAAAATTCGTGATTTTGAGCATTTTTATAGATGACAATAACCGTAGATGGAATAGTCGAAAAAATCTTTCCTTGTTTGGGGGATGTTTTCTTACGCCGATGTGAATGTGCCGAAATAGCCAAGCCGCATATTTTCACTAAGGTGTAGAGTTTGTAAAGTTAGGCCTTATAGAGTTAGGGTGTGTAGAGTCAGAAGCTTGGCTCTTCATGAGATCTGATGACTTTGTAGTTCAAGTCATTTGGCCTCGTCTTGGATGCAACTTCCGTGCCGGTCTGGGAGAACAGATAAAACGTAGAATGTACCAGCTGCTTCTCTTTCGATCGAGGGAATGGGCAAATCTGACGAATCATATTAATAGGCGATGCGGCTAGCAACTCATCACTATTTTGATTCTATTTTCCACCTAACGCACTCACACGCTATACGAGGCGTTTAGGTCTTAAGGGCCTGGGCTCTGTCTACCCCGCAAAGGAAAAAGACGTGATACTATGTTTGTTGGATGCAATTGAGATGAATGAGAGACAGGAATATATATTTAGAAAATTTGTGAGCAAAATTATTCGATACAAAAGTTTAAGCACATAACTTGAGAATTTATCAGCCGGTCGTTAACCGCAGTTAAAACTTTTTGTCTGTTCATGAAATGTGTTAATTAAGCTACGAAACAATTACGAAATAAAACAAAACAGGCTTCCTTTGAGAAGTTACAATAATTTTTTTTTTACTAGATAATGAAGATTGTTGTGTTGATTTTCAAGTTTAATTTTATCTTAAGACAATTATTTGACGTTATTTAAATTAATTATCAGACGACTTGACTGCTTTTGATTAAACTTGGAGAGAGATGGCAAGAGATAGAGCAAATTGGAAAAAGTAAAGGGGAGGCTTTTGCCCAGCAGTGTACTGCTGGGAACGTGGCATCGATGTGAAGCGATGGAAGATGTTTTCTATTATATAAGTTAATTTTTTATGTGCCAAATGTGCTATTTTGGAAATAAATATAATTTATACTATTTCTATAATATTGTAACAATGTTCTTTATACATGATCGAAGAATAACAACCGAGTTTAATGTCACTTAAAGTGGAAACATAACTTTTTAACATTAACAATTAGGACGTGTAACTTTTGCATTAAAGTTATTAATGCTACTTATGTTGTCTTAGAGAAACTTTCTCTAACTATGAAACATGCGTCTCGTAAAAGAGCTCGCTAATTTGCTTCAGATGGCATTAGGGCTTAAGAGAGAACCGCAAAAAGTGGGGCTTTTCTACTAATGATAGATAGCTGTGGCGCTGTGCAATCCATGCCATATCTGTTATCATGCCCCGGATGTCCCACCTCTTGTATGAAAGGGGATTTGGCGAAAGCCACGGATGCGGCTGTCAAGGTTGCATCATTCTGGGTAAGATTCTTTTAGTTTGGACCATTGACACGATAAAAGAAGAAGAGCTTTACTAGTGGGAGCGTATGAAGCAAGATGAAATAATGAGTTATAATCAGAGATCAGATATTCTAGTGCATATTTACACATATTTGCATATTTAAAGTTCAGAAGCTGGCAATTATGGAAAACACCTTTTTATTGAAAAAATCCTGGTTTATGATTAATAAATTTAGGAGTGAGTATACCTCACTCCATACACTTATTGCCCTGATTCAGAGTAATGGGGTTGGTTTTTGCTGGTTTTACTATCAGTGATTTTTGACGAAACTAAAACTTCCTTGTTCACTATTACAATTACAACCTATGTAAAAGTGTGCAATCGGGCCTAATAAAACTCAGGAAATATAAGAACTGTGTAAGTGCGTGAAAAAACGGAAAATTGTACCTAAATACTGGGATTTTTTTTGTGATAAAAATATTTAAAGAAACCATAATAATGTGAGCCAAAAATCAAATAGGTGAATCAAAATGAAATTGGCTTTAGTTTTCGCTTACTATTTTGTTCCTGTATGAACCTGTATGATCAGTTAAACACATTTTTATTTAACTTTAAAGTGGACTATATCATTAACATTTTGAATGAAATTTATTTTTTTAATTAAATTATTGAAAAATGCTCACGAAAAAACACGTTTTATATGTTATCTGTTTTGATCAAAAATCTCGTAATTTTTTTATTACTTTTCTAACTTATTGGCGGAATTCTATAAATTCTTTGACGAAGCATGTTGCTGATATTTTTTGTAGGATTTGACGAATACTTGTTGCTGATGAACCGTTGTAGCTCTTTGACGAAGCATGTTGTGGATAGTCTTGTGTAAATTTTTAGTTGAAAGTAAAATAAAGACTTTTTATATATTTTTAGGAAAACCAGAAGTGAAATGAAAATACTCGAAACTACTACAAATATTTTTAATGACCGAAAAGACAATACAAATAAAATAAGAGCGCAACGCAATACGCCCTACGAATCCCGATCGCGGTCATTGCTTATCCAACGTAGAGCCGCCAGTCGTCTCCCACGCAACAGTCCCCGCAGCCAGGAACAATGGTTCTTTCTTCTTACTTCTAACACGGCCTCTCCTGACGAGAGAACGCTCTCGTTCTCTTTCTCGTTCTGATGTGATACGTAGACTTCTCAAATATCAATTAATTACCAGATGTACCAGGCACCTGGTCATCTTGAGCTTCTGATCTAAGCTCATCTAGCGCAGATTGAGGATCTTCTTGGTCTACGTCTGCGGAACGAAGAACTCTGTCATAAGTTCAGAAATACACCAACCTATTAGTTTTTGTGAGGTCTGCTCACAAGAATAAATGTCAATCTCAAAATTTAATCATACAATGAATCATTACTTAGATGAGGTCTGCTCATGTCTCCTCGTGTGAATGAGGTCTGCTCATATAGCCGAGGTCTGCTCGTATAAACGAGGTCTGCTCGTATAGACGAGGTCTTTTCGAAAAGACGAGGTCTGCTCAAATAGAAGAGGTCTGCTCCTATAGACGAGGTCTGCGCGTATAGATCAGATGAGGTCTGCTCATCTCACATACACATAAATGAAAATCTTAAGTTTTATACACATAAACGAGGTCTGCTCGTATAGATCAGATGAGGTCTGCTCATCTCACATACACATAAATGAAAATCTTAAGTTTTATACACATAAACGAGGTCTGCTCGTATAGATCAGATGAGGTCTGCTCATCTCACATACACATAAATGAAAATCTTAAGTTTTATACACATAAACGAGGTCTGCTCGTATAGATCAGATGAGGTCTGCTCATCTCACATACACATAAATGAAAATCTTAAGTTTTATACACATAAACGAGGTCTGCTCGTATAGATCAGATGAGGTCTGCTCATCTCACATACACATAAATGAAAATTTTAAGTCTTATACACATAAACGAGGTCTGCTCGTAATCTCAAATGTCAAGATCACCTCATATTAAACAAGAACAACTTGCAAAAATCAAAATATCATATTGAGGTCTGCTCAAACACAACAAGTAACAAAATACTATGGAGCTCACTTTCAAAGAAAGCAGTACACGTTTCTGGAGTCCACTCTCCCTTCCACAGCACCATAAACTCTGCTGCAGCTTGAGTAGTCTTCCCATAAGAACCAGCTACCTACTGTAACTCGTAACTTCCCTGAGGCAAAACTTTAACAATGCGGTAAGGTCCGCGCATGCCAGAATCGGAGTTTGCCTGAAGATTGTGCCTTTTTGATTACAAAAACCAGGGAATTCACTTCGAAAGTGTGAGGTGGCCTCCTCTTTTCGTTAACATAAGCATCTTGTTGCTTTTGGTTCTGCCTTAACCGTTCCGAAACCCTTTGTTTGGTCATTTCACGTAAAGCTTCTCGATTTGGTTTTGAACCATCTATTGCCACATCACGGACTAGATTGCGGATCAACGGTGTTGCAGTATCTACACCAATGAGTACGTTTAAAGGCGAACATTGAGTAGTCTTGCATTTGGATATATTTAACACAAGCTGTAATCTCCATAATACACTGTACCACTCTTCCTGTCGATAATTAGAGTTGATACGAATCATATTCAGCAATGTCCGACAATAACGTTCGACTTGTCCATTGGACTGGTGCATCTCAGGCGTGATAAGATGGACTTCGCTGCCAAGCTCGTTCGCCCAAGCCAAGAATTCGGTGCTTTGAAACATTCGGCCACGATCAGCCACAATCAATTTAGGCGATCCAAAAAGTGATATGGCATTCAGAAAATGGCGCTTCAACTCGCTCGCATCCTGCCTTATCATAGGATACAGAAGACAGAACTTTGAAAAAGCGTCGACAATTATAAGAACATAACGATCTCCATTAGATTCTGGAAGAGGACCTAAAGCGTTCGCGTGTATGGTTTCAAATGGACGGTCAGGTTTCTGCCATGAATGAATTGGCTGAAGAGGAGCACGTGGCAACTTTTTTGAGACATACATATAATGCAATGTGTAATATACTTTTGAACAAATGGCCCTAAGCCGGGAAACCAAAAGTGTTTCATTATAAGATCAAGGGTTTTGTCAACTCCATGGTGATCATGCTCATCATGGAAAACACGAAGCAAACTAAGGCGATGACCTTTAGGGATAAAACATAGGAGTCGAGGCTGTTCTCCAATTGACTTATAGTTGTAATAAAGGAGGTCATTCTTTGTAACATATTGATTGGAATCTAACTTGCCCTCTTTTAGTTGTTAAATGAGATTTAGAGTCTCTTCATCTGCAGCTTGTGCTATTTGTGCCCAGTTTCTAGGATTTTGTACCTGAACCAAATTTACTGGGTTCCGACTTAAATAGTCGGCATGAGTAATGGAAGTACCTTTGCGGTATTCAAGAGAAAAATTAAAATCTTGTAAGTAAATCCACCATCTTGCTACTCTCGGCATTAAATCTTTCTTTTTTTGTGTTCACTTAAGGGTCGATTAACAATCAGTTACTACAGTGAAAGGCACCCCGATAAGATAATGCCTAAAATTTTGCAAGGCCTTGACTACGGCAAAGGTCTCCAGTTCATAAGAGTGGTATTTTGGTTCAGCACCCTGAGTTAATCTACTAAAATAAGCTACGACACGCTTATGAACTGAATTATGAATTTGCAGTAGGACAGCGCCATAGCCGATCGCACTAGCATCGGTATGGACCTCAATTGGTACAGTTGGATCATAAATTGCAAGAACTGGTTCACTGGTCAGGTGTTCGCTTATATTTTTCTTGCAGTTTCCTGCTCTGTTCCCCACTCAAAAGAGACACCTTTTTATGTAAGAAGCGCTATGCAGGCTATTTTTGAAGCAAACCCTAATATATATATTCGAAAATACCCTGCTAAACCCAGAAATTGACGTACTTGTTTCACATTTTTAGGTACAGGAGCTTCAGCAAGTGCCTTTACTTTGAAAGGACTCGGCCGTACCAGACCCTCACTAATTGAACGACCCAAATATTCTATTTTAGTGGATAGGAATGAACATTTTTTTAAGTTTATAGAAAATCCAGCTTCAGTCAATGTTTGCAGTACTTTTCGCAAAGTTTTAAAACCTTCTTTTTTCTTGACTAAAAGTATAGGGCTAGAATACTCTGACTCAGACTCTTGTATAATACCATTATCTAATAAATCTTTTATGATCTCACGAACACTTAATACTTCGGCTTGTGAAAGTCGGTATGGTCTGTAATTAATAGGTACGTTGCTGTTGAGTTTGATAGACATACACCTTGTTTTAATAGTTGAGCTGGCTGTAATGAAAAAATCAAAAAATTCTTCAATAATAGCCAACAATTTATCATAATCAATTTCAGTAAGATTTGTGTTTATCAATGACCGTCTATCAAACTCGACTGTCAGAACGCTAGCAGGTTCATCAACGTTACGTGTGATAAGCTGTTGTTCGCTAGTAGGAATATACGTAATATCTTTACGGTTTAAAACGTCTGTGCCTATTATAACTGGGGTGTTCATATATTCTGCTGCTATCACAAATAAATCGACATCTAAAGTTAGATCATTGAATTTAATTGGCAAAGTAACATAAGAAGTAGACTCTATCTCTTGACTTCTGATTCCTTTCAAGATACGAAATGCAGGTTTACGAGGATTATCAAAATATTTCATCAATGCAGATGAAATAAGAGAAATAGTTGAACCACTGTCAATCAAAATATCAACTGGTACGCCCTGTATTACCGCAACAATAACATCACTTTTACGATTACTCTTCATTTCGTTGCAGAAATTGTCATTATTTTTATTTCAAGATTCAGATTTTATTTTCGCCAAACAAGTTTCCACTTTATGTCCAAGCTTTTTACAAAAAGAACACGAATCTGCTTTAATTTGAGTAGGAGTAATCTGGGCGTTAGATGTCGGAGTAGTAGGGGAAGAACTACTAACATTATTAGAGCTGACTTTAAATCTCTTGTGACAATTAGCAAGTACATGACCCGGTAATCCACAAGAAAAGCATTTCTTTCCTTCAAATCGACGTTTCCTAATTATATCAGAAGGCTTAGCTTTATAACTATCATGTCGATTATAGGACGACTGGTTTGTTTTGGTTTTAGAAGTAGTGGAATCAAGTTTAACATAAATTGAAAAAAAATTTACCAAATCATTCGGCATTAGGTTCGCATTAGTTGCAGCCGCTCGAATTTGAGGATCAGTAATACCGCGAATAACTATTGCCGATATTAATTCATCACTTAAGCCTACTACAATTCGTAAACACAGTAACGACCGACGCGCATAATCAGCATACGTGGGGTAATTATCAGAGTTAGTCTTCATAACGTCGAACAATATATTAGCTACGTCAACCTTTTTTGGACAAAGAGGTTTAAATTTTTTTTAAAGTTGGTCCAACTACGATCATTTGTGACCCATTCATTGAGCCATGTCCGAGCATCCCCCTTTAAACAATTACCGATTCGGGAAAGACATTCATTGTCATTCCAATTGTTAATTACTTTCGCGCGATCAACCTCGCGACACCAAACATCAATGTCGTGTAAACTTGGGTCAAAATTATAAATATAAAACGGCTGATTAGATCTAACGGCAGTGCTGAGCGAACGTAATGCGGTGCCAAAAGCATCACTCAGTGTTTGTTCAGATAATGTACTATTCGCGGGTTGCACTTGGGACGACCGGTCCGCAGAGTATGTGACTACTTTATCATTATCACAAACTATTGATTGGTTACACTGACGCTGACGTGTTAAATCAGGGGGTGGTGTGCCCGGTGGGGTATCACCTTCCTTTCCCATACGAATATTTGTATCAACGCTTGAAATATTTAGAAGCGGCGTACTAGATATATTTTTTTCACTGTCGCCTTCTAAAGTATTTAATCGTGTTAGAATAACGCCTAACATTTCGCGTACCGAGTCTGTGCTACGAGATCTACGAATGCTACGAGCTCTACGAGGCGTAGACGGTGATCGTACCATATGACGTGTACATTCCCGATCTCGACTAGTGGAATGCTCCTGCGGTTGGGTTCTTCCCCGCGACCGCGAGCTCGGATTACGGGTAATCCGAGCTCGCGGTCGCGGGGAAGCGCGCATGCCGGGGCATGACGTTATCGCGTCTCGCGCTCTCACGCTCGAAATGTAAACAAAAGTCCAAAGTTCACGGTACTAATACACAAAAGAACAAAGAATTGCACAATATCTAACTAACAATAAATATGTGCACTAAACTGTTTTATCACGTCTATTCACGTATTTTTAACGCAACCGACACAGTCCACAATCCAGACTAGTTGATAACACTACAAGACATGAATATTCTCTTACTACAAAAAGCATTAACACACATCACTTTTAAAGTCACCGTGTTTGTACTACAACTTAATCGCACTATAATCAGTCACTTAATTCACGTGTAAGAATGCCTAAAACTAATATCTTAACGGATAGCTTAGAGCGTACTATGGCCGTGAGTTTTCGTCATCCCACTTCTGATTTTAGGAAAACCAGAAGTGAAATGAAAATACTCGAAACTACTACAAATATCCCACGCAACAGTCCCCGCAGCCAGGAACAATGGTTCTTTCTTCTTACTTCTAACAATATTTTATAATACGTAAATCAAGCTTACTGTTGTCCGTAAATACAACCAAAATTTCACTTCAGAGGAATTTATCAAACCCGAAATCATACTAAAAACATGAGTAAGAAAAATTCAATTTACTCGAAATTCTCTGTAATAAACGACGACTTCATAGGTATGGATTATATTTAGGGACTAACTGAAGGTTTGGTTTCACTTTCGGCAAAAATATTAAGTTTCGGCGACAATTGGGTTTCGGCATAAAACCGGAACTTTCGGCCTCGCAGAAACTCACATTTTCGTGTGAATTAATCTCGCGACACGTCACTCAATAGTCAACCTAGTCTCACATCATATCAGCCGTAAGTAGTCCAGTGCTGGACAAAGACCTCCCCCAAGGATTTCCAACACGACTGAAGGAAGCGGCCTGCATCCTCCTGTGACCTTAGTCAGTTTGTCCGACCATGTGGTCGGTGGGTGTCTGACGCTGCGCTGCGCTTGCCGGTACGTGGTCGCTCTTCGAGAACCCATCTGTCCCATCTGCCATCGTTTCTACGCGATATATGCCTCGCCTACTGCCACTTCAAAGAGCTAATCCGCTAAGCTAGTCACCTGATGGTAAGCGATCAGCACTGCCCATGGACAACTGCAACACCAGGGTGTAACAGGAGCATTGCTGGCTTTTCTAGTAATAGGGGAATGACATGGGGGAGGAAATGGGGAGAAAAATATAAATAAATATAAATATATACGGACACAAATCACACAGATTGAGCTAGCCCCAAAGTAAGTTCAAGACTTGTGTTATGGGATACTAACTCAACGATACTATATTTTATAACAAATACATATATAGATACACATCCAAGACCCAGGCCAATCTGAAAAAGATCATTTTCCATCTTGACCTGGCCGGGTGGGCCTCCGGCTCTCTCACTCACCAAACGAAGCATAGAAGCGATAAAGCTTCTATGCTTCGTTTGGTGTCAATTTATATTTTTTTGTAAGTATATGTATTTATTTATATAAATATTTAAATTATCTGTCAACACTTTATCGCACCACCCATTCTTTATCTCGGATTGGTCTCAAGGTTTAACTGGCAGAGAATGCCTTATGGCATTAAGTCCACCTGTTTGTACTTTTTATTGTGCAATAAAGTTTAAATAAGAAAATAAATAAAAGCTTCTCCTCAAACATCGATTTTCTGTAACAGTGTGGTACTTCCCCGGATGAGCCGTTCACGCTACTAACAAAAATTAATTTTTGCAAAAATTAATTTTGCTGGTAGCGTGGCTCTACCATAACTAAACCATGATATAAACATTTGAAGTAAGTTGGTAAGGAAAAAACACTTACTATATAGATGCTTGGTTTATTACAAAACTAGTTGACGTCAATGTTTAGCTTCCAGCCAAGTTTAGTGCCCCCAAAGGTCAACGACACCGAAACTATTGTATAACTTCCGTCTTATTGTTAAACGCGGAGTAAGCAGAAAGGTTTTTAAATGGCAACCACGTACCGGCCGATAGATGGTCGGACGACCTAACCAAGGTCTCAGGAAGTCGCTGGATGCAGGCCGCCTCCAACCGGTCGTATTGAGAATTCTTGGGGGAGGCCTATGGCCAGCAGTGGACTTCTTATGGCTAAGATGATGATGATAGTAATAAAATGAAAAAAATTAATACACGGTATAAACCATTGGCCGCCTATAATTAATTAACGCAGGACGAAATTAGCATCCATATTCTGCGTGAAAAGATAAATGCATGAAAAGTCGAAAACACACGTTTTCTCAAACATAAGACTAATCTAGATCGATTATTTACCCCCGCTAAACTCAAGTGGTTTAAACTTTAAACAGTTGTTTAAAGTTTAAACCACGAGGACTAAATTAATAACCTGGTTTAAAGTTTAAACCAGGATATAAATTTAGTCCTTGTTTTATAATAAGATGGTTGATGTTTACAGTGTAATAATTTCCATTTTACATCAAAATCATCATAGAAGCGGCAATTCCCACAGGAAAGCCGCTTCCTGTGCCGGTTCCGTCGGCGCAGCTGATTTCCGGCGCAGACAGCTTCCGCGGACCTTGCCATTGGAGCCAGTTTCCACCTCGTGAGGAGACGAGACGCATTTTTGAAATGATAATATCTTTAGGCGTGTGGACATTTATTGAGATGGAAAAAACCATTGAACTCGCGACACACATACGCGATATAAGTAACCATCATCATCATCATTTCGAGTAGGTGTCACGGTCAATCGACCATGCACACCCTGGTGTCAGAGTTCTTCGGAACCGCCTCTCGACCTCTGACGTGGTTCCTTTAACGACTACCAGATGGCAGCCGGGACCAACGGCTTAACGTGCCTTTCAAAGCACGGAATCATCTTTATTATCAGACAATCAGGTGATTCAAGCCTGCAATGTCCTAACCAAACTGGAAACAACTAAACAAAGTATGCTTCCGGTGGGAATCGAACCCACGACCCCCGGGTCAACAGGCAAACGCCTTAACCACTGGACCACGGAGGCCGTTATAAGTATAAGTAACCGAACCGACGATGCAAAAAACACACACGTAATAGGCTGTTTCCAAAAAATACCATTTAAAATAATTAGTCCGTCATAGAGTATCAAAAAATATTTTTGTTTTTTTTTTTTCATTCAAACAAAAGATGAAAAAGATAAAGCGCATCAAAGTTTAGGAGTGGGGGCTCACGACGCGGTGGATACAAACTGTACCGGCCAGTGCAGAGAGACGCAATTTTTTTTTTTAATCTATGCGGCCAGTGACAAAACGCAATACTTTAACGGGCTATGATTGACAAAAGAAAAAATACGTGTCCAATATTTTTGAAGTCTTTTTTTTAGAAAACACTCCTATTGTTAGTAATGCGTAGGTCGATAGTGCCTCTCTATCGCTTGTTCCGCGTTCTCGCTTGTGCACGGAACGAGACAATTTTTCGTGCGTGCAGCCGACGTTCATCAATTTATTAGACGTAATCTCGTCAAAAAATCTAATTCCTATTTATATGAAACCTTAGTATCATCTTGAGCAGGCTGATATTTTTTACATATTTTTTACTCAACTGACTCAAAACTAGAAAGAGGGTAATGTTTTTCTCTAGTATGTATTAAAGTATATCTGTTAATTTTTTAAATTCTGTAGATCGAATAGGTTGAACAATTTTGAAGTACAAGCCGCGAGGTTCCATTAGATTCGTATTCTTCCCCCGAGCGTCATTAAGAGCGCACCAATGCGACCCGGCTGAAGCCATTTCGCACCCCGCGCCCCGCGCGAAAGCAGGATAGATCTAATGACCGTAACGCGTAAAAAATGAGAAGAAGATAGTGGGTAGGCACAAGCGGGTGTCCTAGAATTAACGGGCGTAAGCGCCAAATCACTTAATTATTATTTAAAATAAAAGTACGAGGTTAATGAGTAAAAAACTTTGCCAGATTTTAGAACTAGTTATTGCTAAGCTAGGAAACTAAAAATCATTTCTAAAGACCTTAGGGTTTCGCCGTTCTGGCCACAAACATCAAATAAAGGGGCTATGTTTGCAAAATAAAAGTATCGAGGCTTTTGTTATTAATCGTGTTTTCAGGTTGGACAGTTTTAAGAAAATATGTTGAAGTTTTATATATAATAAATAACAGGCATGTCAATAAATAACAGTCATTATAGATATAGACATCTAGACGAATGTTCATTGACAAGTTTCGCATTCGTACCCTCTTAACTACGTGACGTAAGCAAAAAATCAATATGGCGGTTATATTACATACCTAATATTTTTAACAATATGCTACCTACTTCTTGGCGGAGAAAGATCACTAAATATTAGTTTATATAAGAATATTTACCCAAAAATTACAATTACAAATAAGTACCTATTTTGTAATTTTCCGTTTATAGGGTTGCACATAGAAAAACCTATAGGCCTTTAGGCATATGGACTTTTCCACGTTTACGTGGCTTACAGGTCTTAAAGACCTGCAGGTCTATTTGCTTACTTAGTGTACAACCATTTGATATTCGCTTCAAAATACATTATGCTTGGCGCGGACGCCTCGTAATTATGTATTTATATGACTATAATGTGTGGTACATTCTGTACGTGATATTTTTAAAGATGACTTTTTTTATTTTAATTTTAATAGGTACTTATTTTGACATTTTAATAAACCAATGTATACTCAGTCCACATACCTAATTTCTAAGATTTTTAAAAATTGAAAGTTGTCGTCCTTGGAGAAAATGCGCTGTGCAGTTTGTTGCCGCTTCTTCTGCACTCCGCTTTGGAAGCGGCATTAAACTTAGCCATAAGTAAAATTTTGACCTCAACAATTGTTGAGAAGTGAAATATGACAATTAATAAGTGTTCAAAGAAACCTATATGGAATAAACGTTTTGAATTTGAATTTGAATTACGTTTTATATATCTGAAATAAAAATAGTCAATCATACGAAAGCCGCAACGTGTTTTGAAGTCACTATCAAAACGTTGTACAGTCGAGGGCAAATAAATGTGACCCCCCTGCAATTTAAAATCAGTTGTTAGAGGGGTCAGTTCTATCTGACCTCGACTGTACACTGAGTTAGCAAATAGGCTCTGTTTAGCCTGCAAGGGAAAAGTTGTGATTTGTGTGTGCAGATTTAGAATTTTAGGCGATAGCTTAAAAAGGCCGTAGGCGGAACTTTTAAACCAAGATTTTACAGCAGTCTGGTGTTTTCTCTAACACAGTGTCTCTGACACCGCAATCTTCAGTTGTTAAGAGCTGCAATTTGTCACCTAACGACTCAGGTCAAGAGCTTTGGTAGCGCAGTTAATTTGGCTTCTTGTGGTTCTGACGCTGTGGCCCATCGGAAGCATTTTTAAGCTGGGTAAATATAGAAATTTGTTGAATCTGGAAAGGGAATGTAGATATCGGGATACTTCTCACTCAGATGTACCTGCAACCACCGGCGAAGTAGATGAGGATGACACCCCTTTTCCACTACCATTGGTCTCGGCTGTCGTTCTTGATGGCAGTCGTTTAGTCAGATGCCTTTAGGCAGCTTTAATAATCTGACACTAGTGCTAGCCACTTACACACACGAAAAGTATGCAAGTATCAGGCAAAACTTAGAACTAATATAAACACATAAGTTACCTACTTGAATAAGCAACAATAGTAACTTATTGAAGTAAAAACTGTGCACACTATGATAATGCCATAATTAATTATAGAAAAATATAGATTAAAAAAAATTGCGTCATATACATAAATAAATAAATATATACGGACAAATCACACAGATTGAGCTAGTAACTCAACGATACTATATTTTATAACAAATACATATATAGATACACACCCAAGACCCAGGCCAATCTGAAAAAGATCATTTTCCATCTTGACCTGGCCGAGGATCGAACCCGGTCACTCCGTGTCGCAGGCAGGCGTGTTGACCGCTGCGCCACGGAGCTAGTCGGACGTTGCGGACATTAAAAATATATATTTAAAGGTATATACATTATCTTGTATATAACGAACAACAATATATACTATTGTTACAGTCACAGATATATATTATCGTTACTAATCCTGAAGTCAAAAAGCCTGTCCCAAAGATTCTTTGTGTGACAGCTCCGTGGCGCAGTAGTTAACACGCCAGCCTGCGACATGGAGTGCCCGGGTTCGATCCCCGGCCAGAAGATGGAAAATGATCTTTTTCAGATTGGCCTGGGTCTTGGATGTTTATCTATATATGTATTTGTTATAAAATATAGTCTCGTTGAGTTAGTACCCATATCACATTTCTCGAAATTACCTCAGGACTAGCTCAATCTGTGTGATTTGTCCGTATATATTTATTTATTCTTTGTTCCATGTGAGGATCATACTTACCACAACTTGGCGGGTTGGCGAGCGCAGTTTCTTTTCCTTTTTGTGCTTCCGAGGCTGCTGCCCATCGGAAGCATTTTAAAGCTTGGAAAAGACAGAAATTTATCGAATCTGGAGAGGGAATGAAGATTGAGATACTACTCATACAGATGAATGAGGGAAAAGCACGTAGCAGCTCGGGAGGCCGGGCGCGCATACCTGTAGTGTAGTGTAGTGAGTAGCGCGCCTCACTTACCTCTCACCTATATAAACATGTATGATTTGATCTAATAAGAGTAATAAACCGAACGTCGAACCACAACTACGTGTTTTTTTATAGTATTAATTTTGCTAGCACCGCGCGCAACCAGTGCCGACGAGGTACGACACTGGCAGGGTCGCCATATAAGGGGCGTACTAAATGAAACATGCGCTACACACTACAATGCCATACCTGCAACCACAGCCCAAGCAGTTGAAGATGTCACCCCTGACCGTGTTAAGGATGACACCCCAGACCATAATGAACATAATTATACTAATTAATTATTGAATAGTAGATCTAACAGTGTTTTTCTCCAACACAGTGTTCCTGACACCGCTCTCTACAGTTGTTAAGAGCTGTAATTTGTCTTCTAACGACTCCTGGGGGTTAAGTGTTTGGATGAAATCAGTAATGTCTTCTGTTCTCGCCTTGCCTATACATAGTATAGTAGTATCACGTCTTTTTCCCCTGCGCGGTAGACAGAGCCTGGGTCTATAAGACCTGAAGGCCACGTTTAGCATGTTGGTGGGCATTAGGTGAAAAACGGAATCAAAATAGTGATGGGTTGCTAGCCGCATCGCCTTTTAACGTGATTCCACGGAATTTTGCCCGTTCCCTAGTTCGGCTTTTACGATCTGCCCGGATAGAGAAGCAGCTGGTACATTCTACGTTTTTTCTTTTCTCCAAGAGCAGCATGGCAGTATTCCTCGCCTAAACTTTAAGAATAGCGTATACTACTTAGACCGTGCATACACCGTATGTAGAGGCAGATTAGTTGCGTAAGTACCTTTAATTGGACTTTGCTCTTGCATCAATATTTAGTCAAATGTTGTAAAATCAATCTCCATCTATGTCCACGCATCATCCTAATCTAAAGGAATATTATAAACAAAATAAATGGTAAAAATAATATATATTTACAAATAAAATAATCCGGGTAGATCGTTGCCTCGCGGTAGCGTGCCCAGAAGGTTGGCAGCATTGCCACGTTGGAAGGCAATGCTGATCTTTTGGCCAAGGTATAGATCAGCCTTCTGGTCACGGGTCACCTCGATCAATTTATGGGCAATAGTGCCAAACAGCTTATGGGATGATGGCCCCCACGGTCCTTAAGTTAAAACCCCAAACGGCTCAAATATATAGTTGTTTCCAAGACTATTGTACTTGCACCGCTTGTGGTCTTCTGCCGCTGTCGCTGCTGAACCGGCCTGCGCCGGGAGGTGAGACGGCGCCAGTGCGTCAACGCAGGTTGTGTCCCACACAAGCGCTCCAATCTCCAGAGCACAAGGGTCATTCCATCCTGTGTCTTGCCATCATCCCGCGCCAGACCAGTAGGTTCTAAAACCGCTGGCATGTAAATGCTGGCAAGAGCCCGGTGAATAATATTATTAAGCGCAGAGTGGCGCCCAAGCACTACTGAGGCAAGAGAGAAAGACAGCTCCGTGGCGCAGTAGTTAACACGCCAGGCTGCGACACGGAGAGCCCGGGTTCGATCCCCGGCCAGGTCAAGATGGAAAATGATCTTTTTCAGATTGGCCTGGGTCTTGGATTTTTATCTATATATGTATTTGTTATAAAATATAATATCGTTGAGTTAGTATCCCATAACACAAGTCTCGAACTTACTTTGGGGCTAGCTCAATCTGTGTGATTTGTCCGTATATATTTATTTATTTATCTGTAAAATCGGTATGAGGTGAGATATATAGATGCGTCACAAGCCGAACGCTTAGGCCGATCGTGCCTCTTTATCGTTTGTTCCGCGCTCTCGCTTGCACGCGGAACGTGACACTTTCTCGAGCGTGCAGCCGGCGTTTGTCGATTCATTAGACGTTATCACGTCAAAAACGTTTGTTACTTAGGAGTCAAAACGATGATTTTTGTATTTTAAGTTATTTAAGCGAAAAGAAAGGGTTATCGATCCTTGTGATAACTTAAAGTTCGAACTTTGTTTTGTAACAAGAAAGTTTCTCTATTTTTACGTTCGCTTAATTTACTTAAGCTCACACCTGCTCAGATAATGTATTTACCAACTTGACAAAGTAATAAAGACATGAATTCACCGTAACTTATACGTAGTTTACGTCACAGCTTTAATTTTAATTAAATATTTCAGAGTTAATTACATTTGAGAGGCTTTTATTAAAAGCAGCAATGCGTAACAACTAAAATGTTACCGTTATGGGTAAGTGAAATAGTGATATTAACAAACTCCTACAATAATGAATTAAGTAAGTTTATGTTTTTTTTTTATTATTTTTAAGGTAAAACCTTTTTATTACAAATTTTTATTTAGTCTTAGTAAATTAAGAAATATTATTATTATTACGAGCCGTTAATGTCCCAATGCTGGGCAAAGGCCTCTTTCTCTTTTTTCCATTTTTGTCTGTCTGTGGTTTGTGTTCTCCAGTTTTTATTATATTTATTTAGTTCATCGCACCACCTTGTCCTTGGTCGGCCACGTCCCCGTTTGCCGTTGGGCGTCCAGTCTGTGACTTTTTTGGCCCAGTGATCATTAGGCATACGAGAAACGTGCCCAGCCCAGTCCCACTTCAATCCAGCTGCTCTTGTTGCCACGTCTACAATTCGTGTCTGGGAGCGCAGAGTAGCATTGCGTATGCGATCTACAAGTTTCACTCCCAGCATGCTGCGTTCCATGTTGCGCTGGAAAACCTTCAGTTTGCGCTTCTGGACATCCGTCAAAGACCAAGTTTGAGCGCCATATGTGAGTATGGGAAGTATGCACATGTCCATGAGTTTCCGTTTAAGGTGTAGTTCAAGGTCACCTTTCATGTAGTCTTTTAAAGACCAATAGCTCTTCCACGCATTTTGGACTCGCTGATCGACTTCTTTGTCCTGGCGGTCTAGGAAAGAGACTATTTGGCCTAGGTATGTGTACTCCTGGACATATGCAATGTTTTCCCCCTGGATATTCACCGGATGTTCGATGTCATCGGTCATGATTTTGGTCTTTGACATATTCATCCGAAGCCCTACCCGAAGGCTTGCCAGGCGTAGATCGTTCAACATTTCTTCCAGCTTTAAAGCCGAAGTAGCGAACAATACTACATCATCGGCAAAGCGAAGTTAGTTAACTTGTAGGTCCCAATGTCAATGCCGAATTCTGATTCGTTCCATGTATTGTCTAAATCGTTAAATATCTCTTGTAGGGTGCTATTAAAAAGTTTTGGCGATAGCGGGTCGCCTTGTTTTACACCCCTTTCTATTTTAAACGAGGGTCCTTATGTTTGTTTAATTTTTTGATTTGTTTAATTAAGAAATATAATATGGTAAAAAATTCTTATACGGGCGGGACTTGAACCGGCGACTAGGTCTATGTACGACCTATGTTCTGCCATCTGAGCTATCGTACAATTCAATTGTGGCGCCGAAATTCTCCACCATATCCCATTTCCCCTAATACGTATTAAGGCTTACGTTACCTATCACAACTACCCGACTTTTACAAGTGAGGTATTTGGTTCAACTCATTTTACAATGAATTTGAAAACAAACTAGTATGTTTTTATTTAGTTTCACCTGTAATGAAATCTTACAAGTAAAATTTAATCCATTTCCCGGTTATCGACTGGGTTGCAATTATGCATGCATGTGTAAATGACAATACAATATTATGGAATCGTTGCGCTGGTCTGATGATGGAGTCGGAAGGTGGCCATAGGAACTCTTAAACTAAACAAGGTACACCAATCGTGTTTAGGCACATTTTATGTCTTGGAAAGCACTTTACAGTGTGGGTGCATTTAAAATAAAAGCTTGTCACAAAAATATAAATTTGCACATCAATAGTTAGTTTACTTAAATTTGTAAACATCGCGCTCTTCCGTGCTGTTCTGGGAGATAAGAAAAAATGTAGAATGTACAGCTGCTTCTCTTGCCCTCAGACCGTAAAAGTCGATCGAGGGAATGGGCGAAAATCTGAGGAATTATGTTAGTAGGCGATGCCGCTAGCAACTCATCACTATTTTGACTCCGCTTCCCATCTACACGCCCACCAACATGCTAAACAAGTCTCTTCGGTTTTATCGACGTGAGCTCTGTCTATCCCACAAGGGAAAGTAGTGATAATATGTTTGTATGTATGTATGTATCGCGCACTCGCGCACCCTCAATTGTTACTTCTCTCCAGCGTCTTATACATTGCCTGAGGAAGTTTCGTTTAGAAGCGAAATACATGTCATGATCACAAAAGCCGATTTAGTTGTGATCACTGAAGTAGATGTAGCAGCAGCCACAAAGGATAGGCATGGACGGACCATCAGTAATGGGGGAAACTTTTGGAGAAAAAGCATATCAAATAGTCCACTCAACAAGTGCTTTTTAGCTCAACCTTAAGCGTATTCTCTTTAAATTATGATTGAGGTGTCATTCCATTCGGAATAGCTTATAGATATTTTTTGAGAAAATTCAATGACCGCGATAATTATTTTGTTAATTTTTTTTTTACAATAAAATTTTTTGATCTGCGCGGATTATTGTTCATTGATCTATCCTGTAGGCGCCTGATTTTGTCAGTTCTCAATTTTCATATAAAATTTTTAAATTTAAATAATATTATGTACTAAAAACGGGTCACTCACGTGCTATTTCGTATACGTAATGTCTGTATCTCACGTTAGTTTCAATTCAATAATATTAAAGGTCCGAAATAATTAATAAATATTATGGTATGTATTCCAGCGAGGAAATGCCGCCAGCCTTTTGGGCACCCTGCCAGCAGACCGCAGCGATTTGGCATCCATATTTTATTTAATTTGATGTGTTTATAGATTCATTTTATTTTTAATTTAAGTTTTAATTTAGATTTTTAGTTTAGAATTATTTATATGTTGAATAATTCGTTTATTGCTATCTCAAACATTAACTACATTTCATTAATTATGGTATGTATAGTAACTGTATAGTTTCCTTAGTAATATGGTCTACTAGTACCTGTTAAAGCGGATTAGACCTTAGCTTTTGAACATCTATTAATTATGGGCCCTTTAACCCATCAGGGAATAGACCCGTCGATCTAGGGTCATTAAATAAAAAAAAAATTGAGGTAACTTGAGAACAACATACCCACTAACAAATCTAGTTTGTATGTCATTCGAAAGTTTTCTAATACAGTTAGGGTTACCGAATTTAGCAAATCGTAGGAAAACTGAGTATTTTTAAAATTTTCCATAAAATACGAGAAGAAATGCAAACAAAAACGAATCTTGCTAATACCTTTTTTTTTTGAGTGATGAGTATACCTCGAAATAGTTTTGAATTCAGCATATCAAAAGAAAAATTAGCTTAGCGAATTAGAAATCAGAAACCCGGTCAAGTATTACAAGTTCCAATTTATTATCAGTATAAGATACTATAACTTTATAATTGAAAACTCTTGATCTCGGATTCATTGCTAAGGCATGCATACTTAAATAATTGTAGTAAATTGACGTCAAAAGTTTTACCTGGTAGTTTACACTTTAACTTTTGAAGTATGCTCGGGAGAGTACTTTAAAGTTTAACACGATTTCATAGTTAGTTTGTGTAGGTATAAATATTAAAAGTTTATTAAAAACTATAAACTCTGTGTAATGTTGCTTCAAACTAATTTTACAGTACCAACTATAAACTTGTAAGATAAAGGGAATTAACGTCAGTTTCAAGAAAACATAATAAAAAGAAATTTTATGTCTGTAAAGTCGGTCAAGGCGTCACAAAGCTTTGTTTTTGTAAAAAAGGTGTGAAAACTTCAGCCAAAGTGTATCAAGAGACTGTCTTGCATCGTGTTGTGAAACCTCTCAGCAATACACTTTTTAAAAATGAACCCTGGACTTTCCAGCAGGACTCTGCACCTGGTCACAAGGCACGAACTACCCAAGCCTCGCTTAAAATCAACATTGCGGGCTTTATAAGAGCTGAAGACTGGCCCTCATCTAGCCCAGACCTCAACCCTTTAGACTACAAATTATGGTCAGTTTTAGAGGATATGGCTTACTCTTAACGACACGGCGACAATAAGTCTCTTAAAAAATCTCTGGAGCAAGCAGAGGCGAAATTTCCCATGGAAAGAGTGCTTAAATTCATAGATTTGTGGCCAGACAGATTAAAGGCCTGTATAAAAGCCAATGATGGCTATTTTGAATACGATATTGTTTTTATTTATTGCTGAGACTTTAGTAATTAAGTACATTTAAGTTTTATTAATATTACATTCGTTCATAAAAAAATATTGCATTTTCATTGTAACAAAACTAATGGCAGGTATTACGCGGTAGACAGAGCTTAAGGCATTAAGACCTGAAGGCCACGTTTATCATGTAATTCAAGCAGTTGATGATATCCCTGGCCTCGTCCGGGGTTAATGAACACATGTATAAGCTAAGTAAAGTTTGCTGTACAGGTAGGTCTGTCTCACTCCCCGTGTCGGTGTCGGAAATATACCTACGAGCGGCGACCACCTCGGTGCGGTATAACCTGGCAAATCTAGTAGTTCACCGAATAGGCGTGTTTCCTAAAAATATACAATTAGTCCGTCTTATAGTTTTTCGAACAGCCTCCGTGGTCCAGTGGTTTAGGCGTTTGCCTGTTGACCCGGGGGTCGTGGGTTCGATTCCCACCGGAAGCATACTTTGTTTCGTTGTTTCCAGTTTGGTTAGGACATTGCAGGCTTAAATCACCTGATTGTCTGATAATTAAGATGATTCCGTGCTTCGGAAGGCACGTTAAGCCGGTGGTCCCGGCTGCCATCTGGTAGTCGTTAAAGGAACCACGTCAGAGGCCAAGAGGCGGTTCCGAAGAACTCTGATACCATGGTGTACATGGTCGATTGACCGTGACACCTACTCGAAATGATGATGATAGATTATCGAAAAATATTAGAAACGTATTTTTTCTTTTTTCAATCAACCAAAAAATGATTAAGATATAGCACGTTAAATTTCCGCGTGACGTCACTATCCGGTACACTTTTTACCGGCCCGTTGCGTCATTAGCACTCCTGAACTTTGATGCGCTTTATCTTTATCACCTTTTATTTGATTGAAAAAAGAAATAAAATACGTATGTAATATTTTTCGATAATCTATAAGACTCACTAATTAGTTTTAAATGGTATTCTTTTAGGAAACAAGCCTAGGTTCAGAGCTGTAAGAATAAATTTTTCTTGCAAGATTCTGTAGATATCTAAATCAAATGTTGCTGCGTCCTGACGCAAGCTAAATTACACCGTATTGTTAACTACATTGAGTTGATATTTCTTTACGTAGTACTTACTCTGTGTTACAAGTTACAGTGTCGCAGGTCGCAGATAATTTTTACACCTACACGAACAGTAATTGGTGTAGGTGTATTCACCAAATTACTTAGTTCTTTGGTAAATGCTATTTGACATATATAAACTTATTTCATTATGACACAAGGGAGCCATTCCATCCGCGCGACTGAGTGAGATTATACTTTATGTACTTCAGTTGTTCCTAATCTGGGTGAACTAATGTACTCAGGGGAAAAACCAGGTTGTGCGTAGTTGTCTAAGTCATAATTCAGTAACGTGACATAATTTAAACGTAAAACTTTTAACATTTTTGGTAATAGGTTGGTGTGTGTGCTAATAGGCTTTTAGAATTCTAAATTACTGTAGTATCGTCGGCTAGTTTGAGAGGCCCATCAAATGGGCGGCAAGACACCAACTGCCAATTGTAGTAAGATGGCATGATCATGGCAACCCTATAGCGCCTATTACACCATCCTGAATTTAGGATCCGGAATTCAGCATCCGATAAGGACAAGAAATTCAGTCGTCGGAGCTCCTGATTACACCATCCGGAACGTGTCCTGAACGGAGACTGCGCGTCCTGAGAGAGCCATCCGTTGGCCATCCTGAATGTGCGAGAGGGACGCCGCTATACTTGCGATGCGATTGGAGATATTCTCGTATCGTTTCTAACGTATAGCGGCGTCCCTCTCATGCGGCGATCCTAAATTCCGGATGGTTTCACCTATGCTTCCGATAAGGACGTTGGAAGCCATTCTGTCTGTAAACTGTCCGTTGACTATCCGTTGACTGAATTCCAAATCCTAAATTCCGGATGTTATAATTGGCGCTTTTGAATAACACACAAGTTCAGACACATTACAACCACTAGTTTCTTTTTTAAATGCAACAGTTCCTCTTCCGGCCAAGACCTGTTCAAGAGCATATCATACATTAGAATTTCCATGAAAGGATTATGGCTGGAGACCAACATTACATCAACTCCTGCAAAGGGCCTCTACGTGTTGGACCTATTCTCATGTAAGCCGTTTCAAAGGACCCGCGATTGACCGAAAATAAGATATAAATAATATTAAATATAATTTATTTTTGTTAAGTTGCCCTGACATACTTTGAGTAAATCAACCCATTTCAAAATATGTTTGGGCGATTCGCACCGCATTTCAAACCACACGCGATGCGAAACGACTAAGACCTCATTTGACCCCACAATAGGTTATTTATGCGATAGAGAGGCACAATCGGCCTAAGCGTTCGGCTTGTGATGCATCTATCTCTTCTCCACCATTACCACGTAAATAGTCCGTAAACCGATTTTACAGACAACCAATTTTTTTTGAAATCTCAAAATAGTACCAACCAAAAAGTACTCCAAATTGGAGTGGTTTTGGTGAAATCAAATTCCAAATACTTATGGCAAAATAGAAAATAAATGATGATGGTTTTCCCGACTAATATCCTAAAATCCCGTATTTTTGAAATTTTCCTCAATATTTTGGTTATCCCAACTGGCAACCCTAAATGATTTGTGAGAGGGGGAAGAGAGGGCAGCCGCGTGCACCAGCAAATACTTCTTGTATTTACCAACGAACGAACTACTTGAGAAGTTAGCGGAATTCAGAATATTTAGAACACATAATAACATGACTAAGTTATGAAACTAATTATAATTAACAAACACATATAAATGTTATTACAAATAGACAATACGTAACAGGTTGGTTAGCCGTGTGGTTTCCGGCAGAGTAGAATAGGACCTAGTCTTCCCGTGGAGGTCATAAGACGCGACTTAGGAAATACAAGCTAAACAAAGCTTATAAACATCAATGAGACCTCTCCAGCCCGTCTGGCCAGCGCGGAGAGTGTAGGCCAAAACCTCTGTCTGCTCTGGCCAAGTATGGCTCTGCTAGTACAGAGAGGGTCATGCTCCTGCAGTGGAGACTAAAAAGACCCGATGATGATGAATAGGTTGGTAGGGAGGCCAGATTGAATCGGCAGTGGGAAAGCCTGTTCCCACAATCACCATCCTGATCACCGCCAGCTGAAAACTCCCACCTGGTAGTTTTCAGCTGGTAGCAATCTTCCCTGGGCAGTGTGGAAGTCGCTGAACTAACTCCGGGCTGGTGTAGGGAGTTGCCGAGAAAACCGGATTAGGTGGAGTTTCTCCGGCAATAGCACATGCGATTGCGGTGATGTCCAGTCAATGAGCCACCTTTTGACGTGCCCTAAATGCCCCACTCACTGTGCACAAAAGGATCTAGAGGAGGCAAACGACAGGGCAGTGGTCGTAGCCACATACTGGGCAAAATTGTTGTAGTTAAAAGACATTACGACTCAAAAAGAAGATGAGGGATCCCTGTAGAATTATTATGAGCTGAGCTATACAATATGTAAAGAAAACCTTGTTCCATCCTTGAAGGGGTGATTCAACCTGTCGACATGAACAACTTTTCCTGTGGGAACAATGCTGGGAACTAAATTTTTTTGACGCTCCTATAAATTGACCGGGAGGCATAACATTATTGTTCGGAAATGTCCATTTTTTAGGGTTCCGTACCCAAAGGGTAAAAACGGGACCCTATTAATATCACTCCGCTGTCCGTCTGTTTGTCTGTCTGTCTGTCTGTCTGTCCGTCTGTCACCAGGCTGTATCTCATGAACCGTGATAGTTATACAGTTGAAATTTTCCACTGAAGATGTATTTCTGTTGCCGCTATAACAACAAATACTAAAAAATAGAATAAAACAAATATTAAAGTTTTTTTTTGCTTGTTTTTGCTCGGTATTGATAACAGCAACATATAGACGCTTGAAATGTTCACAGAATATTTCGTTATATATTCACTTTAAAAATAAATAATTTGATAAAAATAAAATTAATATTAAAGCATACTCCCATACAACAAACATGATTTATTTGTCGTTTTTATAGATAACGGTATGGAACCCTTCGTGCGCGAGTCCGACTCGCACTTGGGAGGATTTTTTTTAGTTCCCATCTTTGATCCTAGATTATTATACCAGTAGATTATAAATATGATAGTAGCTAGTAGTTACAAAGGTATATTAAATCCACAGGCATAAAGTGTCAAGTTATTAAAAATTGAAAAAAAAAAAAAAAAAAAAAATACAAAAATACAGATAAATATAAAATATCATACAAAGCCCTTCAGGTGGGCGACCCATACTGTTATTTTTTATTTTTTTATATTATAAAAAAAAAGATTTGATTGTTTGTTTACATTGATAAGGCTCTGAAACTACTGGACCGATTCGAAAAATTCTTTTACCATTAGAATTCTACATTATCCTTGATGAACACAGGCGATAGAATTAAATACGTATACCCGTGCGAAGCCGGGGCGGGCAGCTAGTCTTATTATGTCTTGCTTTAGGCAAATATTTTTTGGCCAATATATTCTAATATTTTCTTCATTTTATATTCAGTATATCCAATAACAAGTTGAGTTAATCTTATTGAAATGAGGTATCAGGCCTGTCACTTTGGCACCTTTAATATCGATATTGAAAGCCTTTCAAGTTCATTTGAAAGCTTTTAAAAGCTTCTGTACAACATGTATGTAGGTAGAGATCCGTGGTAGCGATACAGGATAAATATAATACCTAACCTAAGTAATAACAAATAAGTGACGTATTACTTATTTGTAGATACTACAAATAAGTAATACGTCACTTATTTGTACAATTACACTTTTTTAAAAGAATAATAATATTTTCATCATTTCGAGTAGGTGTCACGGTCAATCGGCCATGCACACCCTGGTGTCAGAGTTCTTCGGAACCGCCTCTCGGCCTCTGACGTGATTCCTTTAACGACTACCAGATGGCAGCCGGGACCACCGGCTTAACGTGCCTTCCGAAGCACGGAATCACCTTTATTTTTCAGACAATCAGGTGATTCAAGCCTGCAATGTCCTAATCAAACTGGAAACAACTAAACAAAGTATGCTTCCGGTGGGAATCGAACCCACGACCCCCGGATCAACAGGCAAACGCCTTTACCACTGGACCACGGAGGCTGTTAAGAAAAATAATAAATAAATATATAAGGACATATCACACAAATTGAGCTAGCCCCACATAAAGTTGCGATCTTGTATCGTAGGATAATAACTCAACGATTACATACTTAATAGATAATCATCCAAGACCCAGGTCAATCTGAAAAAGATTGTTTTCCATCTTGACCTGGTAGGTGATTGGACCCGGGAACCCTCGTGTCGCAGGCTGGCGCGTTAACCACTGCGCCGCGGAGCTCAACGTTTATCTTGGAGGGTGTAAGGATTCTTACCATGAAGAATTCAGAACATATGGTGGAATAAAGAAACTCACATCCATAGTTACATATAGAACTTAAAAAACAATACACCTAATAAACTGAACTCAATTTTATTACAAGCTTTGATTTAGTTCCTATCCCGATGTTTGTCTGTTAACAAATCTTGCAAGTTTAATTCGATCCACTTCCCGGTTACCGATTGAGCTGAAATTTTGCATGCATTTGTAAACTGGATGACAATTCAATATGATGGAATCTTTGCGCTGGTCTGATGGTGGAGTCGGAAGGTGGTCTTAAGAACTCTTAAACTAAACAAGGTACACCAATCGTTTTTGAGCGCATTTGATTTTTCTTATGAGAAGCACTTTACAGTGTGGATTTGTTTATAAAAAAATATTGTAATAAAAAAGTAATTTTTGTAAAAAAAAACTTGTTTTCTTCTAAAATCAATTACCTTGGTTTGTCATTCATAAATATGCAAGATATCGTGACATATTCAATGTTTGATATTCAACCCTTATGAAAGGTTAAATAGAAAAAGTTTGAGCCAAGTTAAATGGAATAAGAACTTTGAGTTTAACCGAGTGACGCGCCCGCATGAACCGTAATCTTGCGTCAATTTAGAGCCTTATCGCCTGTTTATCACACTAGTGTTATGTGCCATTTCTTCTTGTTCTTCTTCCTACTTCCTACTATTTCATGTGGTGGCACAGTATGTCAGTTCTCTTCTTTCGTTCTGTTGCTTTTCAAAACCTTTGTCACTCCTTTCTCCTCTCCATTGCACAATCCATCCATTTTTTCTGAGGTCGTCTTCTGTTCCGGGTTCCATTCACTTTAAAATCCAATGTCTTCCTTGTGATATAAATTCCTTCTCTCCTCATCACATACCCGTACCAACTCAGTGTTATGTTCGTGATGATGGTAAGAGGCCTCATGGTATGTCGCTGATCAGCGACACAAGTAGCATCCCTCACTAGAGTGTGGTATGCTACTTGTGTCGATACACTGGCGCCTTCCCATCTCAGGGTATCAGTTGCTAGAGCTGGGTCTGCCGCAGAAGCCGTTGAGGTCGCTAAGCGGCGCAAATAAGCCTGCTTAAATGCAGACTATATATTTGTGCCGTTTGGTGTAGAGATATTTGGACCATGGGATCCTCGTCAAATATCGGCTTCCTGTTACATTACTTCCATACTTCTGTACCATCGAAAACATTTCTGAAGCGAGAAGATGTTACATTTCGATGAAAGATGAGTCACTTGACTTATCTTCACCACACAAGTGATGCTTCTGTATCTCTTCTGTAAGCGCAAAGAGGAGTCTAACTTTGCAAAAGTTGAATTGAGCCGCTTTTGAATTCAGTCGAGTGACATGCCCGCATGTTCGGCTATCTCACGGAGATATAAAGAGCTGTGGATTTATTTATAGACACTGCAGAGGTTTTGTACGATTATATTTCGTACAGATTAAAAAGTCCAGCAAGCCAATTTTAGCCGTATGGTTTCCGGCAGAGTACAATGGGACCACTCCTGGTCTTTTGCATGGAGGTCGTAAGAGGCGACTTAGGAAGTGCAAGCTAAACAAAGCTCATAAACATCAATGAGGCTCTCCAACCCGTCTGGCCAGCGAGGAAAGTGTAGGCCAAATCTTCTGTTTACTCTGGCCAAGTATGGCTCCGGTAGTACAGAGAGGGTCAAACTCCTGCAAGGACCTGATGATGATGATGATGAAAAAGCCAAGAATGATTTTTAAGGCTTCCGTCGGGGGCAGATAAATGTTCTTATTCTTATTAAATGTGACCCTACAATTTAAAATCTGTTGTTAGAGGGGTCAGTTTTAGCTGCCCCGAACTGTACATCAAAAGGTAAAACACAAATCTTAAAAGATAACTTTGTTATCTGTCTGTCAAGATCCTTTTTCTCAGGAACGCGTGAAGGTATCTAGTTAAAGTATCCAAATATCATACAAACGCAATAATCTTATCAAATACTATAAAATGGGTTCAAGAGGTAGAAACATCAGCCCAAGTCATAAAATTTATCGATCTTGTAGTCTTAATAATAATATAGATAACCATTTTCAAGGTGTTCCGCTGCTTATAAATCTATAAGAAAAAGAAATATTGAAAAACTTTAAGATATATCTAATTTTCTAATGATTTTTGCAAACTATGTGTCGACCCAATTTATGCTGGAAAAGGGGTGACCTGGTATAGTTATGAGGTGAATCAGGAAAAATCGTAGGGCTGTCCAAACTAGTTTAATAGTATGAACGGACCGATTTTTTGCAACCTTCATTTATATTTTTGGGTGAAATCGGTCTCTAATCAATCAATGGATAAGTCAAAAATTTAAAATTAACTTTTAAAAAATTTAATTTTTTTTTACGGGAGTGAATGAGTAAGTCTATAGACTCTAGACTTGCAAATTGTTCTTGCAACTCGATTCAGTACAAAATAGAATGAAAACTTTAGTACCAAGTGTACAAGTTGCTTATTACTTCAGAAGATAATTTGCATTTCCTCGTTTATCGCTTATTAGCAAACTTTGTTATTGTTTTCGCAGAACTCTGTGACTTCTGTACCAGAAACTCAACTTTAGAACTTCGTAAGCCTTTAATGACATCACGCATTTATGCTTAAACGCATCAAAACGTCTTCAGCCAGAATCCGTTCCTGGAAATACCTATGCATATACTTGAATCTTGTTTGTATCTTGTTCCTGGAAATACTAATGGTCTTGGCTGGAGCAGAAACTATTACATTTTACATACATACATATTATTACATCTTTATACCTTACGGGGTAGACAGAGCCTAAGGCTTAGATAGAAAGACCACGTTTATCGTGTTGGTGGGCGTAAAGGTGGAAAACGGAATCAAAATAGTGATAGGTTGCTAGCCGCGTCACTTATTGTCATGATTCTTTAGATTTTCGTCCATTCAAAGATGTGAAAGAAACAGCTGGCACATTCTACGTTTTTTCTTTTATCCCAGACCAGCATGGAAGGTCTAGGGTGGTACACGCAAACTCAAATAATGCCTATTCGCTCTTGCCTTGAAAATCCCTAAAATGTACGAGTCGGGAAACAGCGACGCGGGAAGGGAATTCCATTCCTTCGCGATTCGTATAATGAAGAAGGAGACGGATCTAGAGGTGCGATGAGTAGGAATATCGACCACATATGAATGGAATCCCTGCCCACGCCGTGTCGTCCGAAGATGAAATGGTGCAGGGGGAATCAAATCGTGCAGTTCCTGTGCGCACTCACCGAAATGCAGCCTGTAAAAGACACACAGACTAGCTACTAATCGGCGGTGTCCGAGGCTCTGGAGCCATTCCACCGTATGCAATTCATCATCGACGAGTCTTCTGGCACGTCTGTCGATAGCTTCCAGGGCTTCGAGTTGGTAGCGGGCGGACCTATCCCACAGATGGGAACAATACTCCATATAGGAGCGGACTTGCGCTGTGTAAAGGCTCAATAGCTGGCCTGAAGAAAAATACTGTTGGACCTTGGTTGGTATCCGGCCTAGAATACAGAACCAGTCCATTCTATCCTATGGATGTCATAAGAGACGACAAGCACATACATCACGTGCAACGAAAGTATTCCCAAGGAGGGTTGACGATAGGCAGGCGGCAAGTCATAAAAATAAGCCGAATCTTTTCTCAGCATGGAAAGTTTTAAGGAAGTTCATGCTGTCCCGACCCGCGAAGTGGCTGGATTTATGCTAGAAAGTCGGGCACGTGCCATAATCATGATAACTGGGTATAACTGGCAGGTGAGGCTTCCCGCCTACTACATAGGCCCCTCAAACTAGCCGACGATTATTGCCGGCAAAAGAAGGAACACCGTTATCACGTACATTGGCTAGCTCCGTGGCGCAGCGGTCAACACGCCAGCCTGTGACACGAGAGTGCCCGGGTTTAATCCCTGGCCAGGTCAAGATGGGAAATGATCTTTTTCAGATTGGCCTGGGTCTTGGATGTGTATCTATATATGTATTTATTATAAAATATAGTATCGTTGAGTTAGTATCCCATAACACAAGTCTCGAACTTACTTTGGGGCTAGCTCAATCTGTGTGATTTGTCCGTATATATTTATATTTATTTATTTACGTACAATTATCGTCCGTAAACCGATTCTACTGACAACCAAATTCTTTAATCAAATATCTTGTTATTATTATAAAAGTGACTAGTTTTTGAAATGTTAAAAAAAAATATTTGCAAATCGCAAAGAGAATCAAATCCACAAAAGTGTTCTTTCTATTTAGCTTGGTTGTGTCTAGAAAGAAAACTTAACACACTCACACGGCTAGTTTGAATCGAATTTTGTCCTTACTGCCGTGTAATCAATTATTAACGTCGCAATATTTGCTAGGGTAGGGCGTAGATCATTGGTTCTCAAACTTTCAAAGTCTTGAATAACCACTTTCCATGATTTGCACGCCTACCAAAAAAGTAGTGCTGTGTTTTTTTTTGTTTTATGTTATAGGGCAGCAAACGCAAGCGAGTCATCTGATAGTAAGCGATCAACGCTGCCCATGTGGACAACTGCAAACACCAGAGTGTGACAGGAGCATTGCCGGCCTTTCAAGGAGTTGGGGGAGGACATTGTGAGTAGCGAAAATGGGAGACATGGGGAAAGGGGAGAAGGATGGGCCTCCGATGGCTCTGTCACTGACCGAACGAAGCATAGAAGCGGAAAGGTTCTACTTAAACGTCGATTTTCTGTGATAGTGTGGTACTTCCCCCGACGAGCCGGCCCATGCATGCTACTAGCAAAAATGACTTTTGCCGGTAGCGTGGCTCTACCATAACAAAAACCTTTTCAGAGGTCATGTTTGTATGTGAGTATATGTGTATGTGAGATTCTTTATCCCACCATAATATTTGGTTGCGTGAGGCTTCGGTAGAATCCTTTCCTTCTAGTCACTTCTCTGCAGTGGTCGGTTCCGAAACGCTAGTAGTTTGTAGCTTTTGAACAATAATTAATAATTTGAATATACTATAATGAGTATTATTTAAAATGTGAATTGACGTGAAAAAGTGCCTGAAAAGGCCTACATATTTTCTGAATAAATCTTTGAATCCATTGGCTACAATTTTTTTAATGTGATAACGTTTTATAAATCGATAAACGTCTTATAAATCGATAGAGAGGAAGGATCTTGTGACGCATCTTTCTCTCTTTCACTGTTATGACGCAAAATTATCGTCCGTAAACCAGCCTTACAGACAGCATTTCTTAGTCAGTGCAGTCGCTTTTAGGTTCCCATATCCAAAAGGTACCCATTACTAAACCTCCCCTGTCCTGTAGGATAAAAATCCTACAGAGATGTATCATTTAAACCGAAATATTTAGATATTTTTCATTGCAATAAAATAATTTAAATAAATAAAGGTGATATAATAATATGTCGTAAACTAAAACGTGTATTTTCGTATTTTCTCTTGATTACCCCTCAGATGATTGGAAAAAAAGAACCACATACGCGTATTCGTAAATTACGTTAAATGAATGGGTATACATGGTGAAATTTTGATCGTTATGGAGCCTTAAAGGGGTGATTCAGTCCGTCGATATGAACAACTTTCCTCAGTACCCAACATTGGTCCCATAGGACTAGCTCCGTGGCGCAGCGGTCAACACGCCGGCCTGCGACACGGAGTGACCGGGTTCGATCCCCGGCCAGGTCAAGATAGAAAATGATCTTTTTCAGATTGGCCTGGGTCTTGGATGTTTATCTATATATGTATTTGTTATAAAATATAGTATCGTTGAGTTAGTATCCCATAACACAAACTTACTTTGGGGCTAGCTCAATCAAAATCAAAATTTTCACCATGTATACTTGCCAGTCAAAACAATGTAAATTAATGATATTCCCATATCACCGTTACTATCCCTAATTACCCTTCATCATCACTATAACTATCACTAAATAGTATAAAACAAAGTGACTTCCGGCTGTCTGTCCCTATGTATGCTCACATCTTTAAAACTACGCAATGGATTTTGATGCGCTTTTTTTAATAGATAGAGTAATTTAAAAGGAAAGTTTATATGTACATTGCACCCACGTAAGGGTGGAGTTTATTTATAAACCACTTTGGGAACCACTGGCGTACGAAATATACCAATTTCCATAATTTGACAAATTAAAAAGGTCGTCTGTCACCAGCAAGCGTTAATTGACTTGGGATTGGAAAACGTTGAAAATTAGGACGTTTTGGCTATTTTGACGTTTCTGAATTCATTAAAACCAAAGCATTTGAACCGTTTACGATTATATAATCTGTTTGATTTGAACAGAAATTGAAGGTCTAATGGAGTATATACAAGATTTTTTTTAGTAAAAACTCGACTGCCTTGACAAACAATCGTAGAATGTGTTAAAAAAGTATTTTTACAAAACGCGATGTATTATATAATGGGTCTTTACCTATGAAATTGCCGTTTTTCTCAACTAGCCATTTTTTTTACTATGATTTTCAGTTCAATATTTTTTATTAAATTTAAACTTTAAAGTGGACTATATCATGAGTATTCTGCAATTCTGCATGCATTAAATTGTTTTTCTGAATTTAACTATTGAAAATATGTTCATGAAAAAAACTCGTTTCATATGTTGTCCATATTGACAAAAAATGTCGTTACTTTTCTGTATTTTTTTGTTAATTTTATAATGTGTAAATTAAATTTACCTACTGTTCCGTAAATACGTGCAAAATTTTACTTTAGTTAAATTTATCAAACCCAAAATGATACTGAGCACGTTTGTATAAAAAATTCAATGTACTTGAAATTCTCTATACAAAGCGACGATTTGTTTATTTTATTATATTAAGTACACATACAGACAATTTACAATGTTGTAATAGATTTTAAAAGATATACGTAAATTATTTAAAAGGATCAAGTAAATGTCCAGAATTTGTGTACATAGCATGATCTACATGAGACAGTCAATAACAGTTATAATAAAATATTTAAACAAGATTTTTAGAGAAATAATGAAAGTTACGAAGTAATAAAATAGAGTTCTAAAAATAATAATAAATCGGGAAATAATAAAAACTAATGTTACGGAGTTTCTAACCAAAAAACAGAAATGAATGTAATTTAGCCCAAAAATATCCATACCATCGAGCTTTATATTATTGTACGATCTTCACATGAGAGGATTGTTGAAAGATAAGTATTTCTTGATAAGTTGCATCAAAACGCAATTGAAAACACGTGTCTCTCTCCTTCTCTTATCCTCGTCAACAGCCACGCTTGAATGTGCTCTCAGATTTATATAATTTAAAATAGAGTGAGCCTGAGGCGGTATTCCCGGATCGATACGACATAAGAACCTTCAAAAAACCAGTCTATGTTTTCTTAAAGACCGGCAACGCTCTTGTCCCACCCCAGGCGTAGCTGTTGTCTATAGGCAGCGGTGATCGCTTACCATCAGGTGACCCGCTTACTCGTTTGCCGCCCTATGACATATAAAAAACGTTGAATTATTTTAATAATTGAATATTAATACAAAGAACTGACAGGAGTATTGGCGGAAATTTCTACGGACTGCACGGTTTTTGTTTGGAATATTTTGCAAATTGTTTCTAGTGGAGTTATTAATGTGAAGTCGGTGTAAGTTGGTGTTATAAATTCCCATGTTTATGAAAAATGTGTGGAATAACTAAAATAAAGTGCGGTTGTAGTGAGATTTACTTAGCGGGCTGGTGTTTGCTCGCCTTACTGCATCGTATATGATCAAGCCAGTGGATTCGTGGTAATTGTCGTCACCCCGCTCCGTCGAAATCAGCGAAATGAATTACACCATCATTTCGTTAACACAAGCAAGCATAATTTTAAAAATAACTACACACTGGCTAAAAGAAGCTTCTGAATGAAGTTTGAGGACCAAATAGAAGAAAAGAAAAAAAATATTCTCTAAACATTTCAAGCTTCTACCTGTTGCCATTATCATTATCGAGCAATTTGTTGTATAGCCTTAAATTAAAATTATTTTTTTAAATATTTATTTTATTCTTCGACACACTAGCGCCCTCTCACCTCAGGGGATCAGTCATGAGAGCCGGGTCTGCTGCCGAAGGCGCTGAGGTTGCCAAATGGCGCAAGTATGCAACCTTAGCTGAGGATTATATATTTGTGCCGTTTGGCGTAGAGACGTTAGGACCTTGGGGACCCAGCGCGAGGGGTTTCTTAAAAGAGATTGCCCCTCGGCTCATGTCGGCTGCCGGTGATAAGAGGGCTGGCTGCTTTTTCGCCCAACGGATTAGCATAGCTATCCAACGGGGGAATGCAGCCAGCGTTCTTGCCACCATGCCACACGGGCAAGATCTCGAAGAAATTTCTTTGTAGTGCTACTTTTTTTTTGTTTTCTCTCTTCATGTTTATTTTGTATATAATTAGGTTTAATTACTGTCATTTTAAAAATAAAAGGTATATGTCTTAGAAATACATAAAGATCTTAATATTTTTATTCTTTATTTTTTGTATTTTTCGTTATTGTAACTACAGAAAAACATCATTTGTAAATATTTCAATCACGGTTCATGAGATACAGTTTGGTGACAGACGGACGGACAGACAGGTCTCGTTTTTATCCTTTGGGTACGAAACCCTAAAAACACTTATTGGTTTGAAGTTTTTTTTTTTACTAAATGTTGAAGTAGGTATTTGTCTCCCATCTCATCTCATGGTAATTGACGATGAAGACGAGGATGTTAAATGCGTAACCAAGAGATACCCATTTATTCTACTTTTAAATGTCCCAGTGGATGGAGCCAGTGGTAAAATTATTATCGACTAGGGAGGGAGGGTCCCACAGGAAGTAGGTATTTAATGGTCCTTCACTCGGCCTTTTAATCAAATGGATGGCTGACTTTTATTTTTATTTACGTAGTTATGTAAACAAATAAACCTCTAGTAATGGTTTCTAATGATATCGCGATTGTTAATTTAAATTAAATTATTTAATACTTTATCGCGTTTATTACATTACTAGCTTTCGCCCGCGGCTCCGCCCGCGTCAATGTCGATCCCTGGGGAATAGTACTTTTCCCGGGATAAATGGTAGCCTATGTCCTTCTCCGTACTCCAGAGAACTTGTATGCGAAATTTCATGATGATCGGTTCAGAAGTTGCGGCGCGAAAGCGTAACAAACAAATAAACAAACAAAATCACTCTCGCATTTAAAATATTATTAAGGAATTTTAATACCTTACGTTTTTGAAAACGTTACAGTTTTATGGTCGCAGGTTGACTAATAGACCAGAGCCGATAATTTTTGAAACCAAAATAAATTATAGTAGGATGAAATCCAATACAAAACGAGAATATAACAAAAATTAAAGAAACACTAAATTACAGGCGATCTAAGGTCGGGAAGTGGAAGGGGGGTGAGCTTTTAATAAACGGTATATCTCAATTCACGGCTAAACTAGTCCTGTGGCAAAACGTTTTATGGCAATGATGTAGGCAATAAAAAGTTTTACTCCTTTTTATTTATATTTTTACATAACCTTAAAAATGTATGTAAAAATTCAAATAACCATGTTTTTGTATCTTTTACAAAAATGTTTCTTATTTCACGAAATTTGGTGATAATTTGCCTTTTTATTTCCCAAACACACTGTTTTTTATTTCTGTTTTAAAAGTAAAACAGAAAGAAAATGTAACACTATCGATCTGTTTTCAAAAATACCGGTTCATAAGATAATAAGTGTTACAACCAATAAAGTTTCCACTGGCATAACTATGAGACAGCTCACTACACAGCTACGCTCGGGCTTCTATTCTAGACTCCTTATTTCGGCTCTGGATTCAGAATAATGAAAGCCCTCACACAAAAAGTATTACGTTATGCGTTTGTGTCACAATCAACTATTTATTTTTTCATCCCCACGGGACAAAAAAATGTTTGAATTGTGTATTAATAAAACTTTCCAGTATCTTGGGAATAAAAAAATATGTATTTTGTAACCGTAATATTATTGTCATGCTTCATATTCGTGACGAGAGGCTGGTGTACTGAGATACAGGCTCTGCTTAGTTCAGACAGCAGTCTCTCACAATATTTTTATAAAAAAAAATGAATTTTTAGAATAAATTTAATATAATATTTTATACAAGTTGGAAATGTTGTATTTATTTATTCAAATAAAATGAATTTTCTTGTTATGATTTTATATACTAACTAGCTTTCGCCCGCGGCTCCACCCGCGTCAATGTCGATTCCTCGGGAATAGTACTTTTTTCCGGGATAAAAGATAGCCTATGTCCTTCTCCGTACTCCAGAGAACTTGTATGCAAATTTTCATGATGATCGGTTCAGTAGTTACGGCGTGAAAGCGTAACAAACAAACAAACAAACTCACTTTCCCATTTATAATATTAAGTAAGGATGATAATTTTATAAATTGTTTTACATTGACTTGACTAGATCTTGTGTATCATGTAATATTTATGATTATATAGGTGTGTATTCAAATTTTGCATGCTGGAAACGGCTAAGTGTAACTACGCTTAAGCGAAATAAATCATTTCATTTCATTTCATTTCTTATCATAAGTATTCTACCAAAATTTGTATATCTGGGTATTGATGAAGATTGGAGAGAAAAATAAAGCAATTTTGAATTTTAGAACCTGTATACGGGCCACAGCGCTTTGTTTTTTGAATAGATGAGATCAAAAAGTAATTTCATAAAACCATGTAGTCTTTCGTAGGCGTCAAAGTAGGCATGTTTACCACAGATAAAGGATTAACACAAATTATGATAGATAATGAACGTCCCGGCGGATAATCCCGGTCTTAGTGCCGGCAAAATAAAGAAAAAAGCTTTCATTGAGGCAGTGTAAGCTTTAAAAGAAATATTAAAAAATGTTAAACTTTATTCTGCTCGAATCTCTTTTTTACCTAAATATAATATGACTCATGCTGGTCTGAGAGAAAAGAAAAAAACCGGCCAAGTGCGAGTCGGACTCACGCACGAAGGGTTCCGTACCGTTATCTATAAAAACGGCTAACAAATCATGTCTTTTGTATGAGAGCCCCACTTTAATATGAATTTTATTTTTATCTTATTATTTATTTTTAAAGTGAATAAATAAATAAATATTCTGTGAATATTTCAAGCGTCTACCTGTTGCCGTTATCAATATCGAGCAAAAACAAGTAAAAAATACATGTTTGTTGTATGGGAGCCCCCTTAAATATTTATTTTATTCAATTTTTTTGTACTTTTTGTTATAGCGGTAACCGAAATACATCATCTGTGAACATTTAAACTATCTAGCTATCACCGTTAATGAGATACAGCCTGGTGACAGACGGACAGACAGACAGACGGACAGCGGAGCAAAATTAATAGGGTCCCATTTTTACCCTTTCGGTACAGAACCCTAAAAACGTAGAATGTATCAGCTACTTTTGTTCCCGCGCAAGCCGTAAAAGCCGACTGAGGGAAAGGGCGAAAATATGGAATCATACATTTATAGGCGAAGCAGCTAACAACCCATCACTATTTTGATTTCATCTTCCATCTATACGCCCGATTAATAGGTACGTCAAATGTGGTCCTTGGATCTTATGGCCCTAGGCCCTGTGTACCCAGCCAGGGATAAAGACGTGATTAATTCATTTTCATTTCATCTTTAGGTCTTTTTTAGTCTTCACTGCAGGAGCATGACTCTCTCTGTACTACCGGTTATACCATACTTAAGAAAGACGTGATAATATGTATGTATGTATGTATAAATATGATGTTGACGACCTCTGTGGCGCGGCGCCGGCGGTACCGCAAGGACCTTTAAATCTCGGGGTTCCAAGTTCGATACTCGGTCAGGTCAAGATGGAAAACGAGATTTTTTTTCTGATTGGTCTAGGTCTTAAGTTCTTAGGTTCAGTCCTTTTGACATGATTGCGTAACAAACAAACATACAAACTTTCGCATTACGAGTTATAATTAATAGTAGTATAATTGCCTTTTAAATACACCAGTTAATTTCCATAACATAATTATTTTTAAGAGAACCAAGAACTCCTTCATTAAAAGTACAATAAATATGAGAACAACAGAATATCTACATAATAAAAACCAGGATAATCAACAGAAATAACCACTTAATTAATTCTGATGCAGTTTATTGTTATAATCTGCATATTTTCAATAATATTTCCGTGCATTCATGCATAGAGATGTTTCAAAATGAATTAAATTTGCTTACAAAAATGTAAATTGATCATATGTTTAGAGTTTCGCTAGCATAAATAACGATGTCTTGAGAATTTTTTTTCCTATATAAAAAGTACCCTGCGCTACGTCCTTACCCGGACCTCAAACTCCATCCATTACAAATGTAAGTACCACGTCTTTTTCCCTTACGGGGTGACAGAGCTTAGGTCTATCGGACCTTATGGCCACATTTAGCATGTTGGAGGACGTGTATATGGAAATTGGATCTTTATCTATATAGTGTTTGTTATAAAATAATATAGAATCATTGAGTTGTTATCCCATACCATAAGTCACGAATTTACCTTGGGGCAAAGACAATATAATTGGGGCTAGCTCAATATTTGTGACTTCATGATATATTTATAACTAGCAACCCGCCCCGGCTTCGCATGGATGCAATGTACATACTAATATGGGGCTATAAGAATTCTAGTGGGAGCCCTGACTGGACATTGTGAAATTAACAGTCACCTCTTTAAACTAAAAATTGTCGAAAGCCCAATATGTAGGGTATGTGAGGAATCGGGGGAGACAATGAGACACATTTTGTGTATCTGTGACTCGTTAGCTGGTAAGCGTTTGGACTTCTTAGGATCAGCTTATCCTGAACTAGAGGACTACAGGCACTACGCACTGGGCGATGTTCTGAAGCTCATGCAGTCCTTCTTTGGAATACACCGTGCGGGTGAGTAAGGCATGGGGTAAGTACAAAATAACCCAAAGGTTAGACGTGTTACAGTCTCTCCAAGGCAGAAGACCGGTAGGAAGAACGTCTTCAGCTCACACACAATGGGCCCAAACGATAGGCCTAAGTGTGGAAAAATGCCCACGGAACCAGGTGAACCAGGTGACGTGTTACCGATTTTGGATCGGCCCCATCGAAGATAAGATAAGAATATGGGGCAGTAAATTATACATATAAACTTCCTTTTGAATCACTCTATCTATTTAAAAAAGAACCGTATCACGATTTGTTGCGTAGTTTTATCCCAACATACATAGAGACAGACAGATAGCGGGAAGCGACTGTTTTATACTATGTACTAGTGAGTAATTTATTGTCGTAAGGTAGGTAATTTGTTGGCAATACCGACTTACAATACGTGAGTGACACCATTTGGTATTTTAGTTTTATTATTTCATATTTAAATTGTATATATATTTAGGGTTTACTTATTTAAATAGTCATTAATGCAATAAAACATTTTTCCTTTTAGTAATTATATCTAGCGTAATTATTAGTAATATGGATATTAATCACTTTTGTCGGCGGGGCGGCATCGCTTGCTCGATTGTAGATCCCTCGGGAATAGATTTTACATATTAAAATCGAAAACATGTGATGAAAAAATGTCGCCACAGGTAGGATTTGAGCCCACAAACCTTCGAAATCTGGCCCGTCGATGCTCTCAACCACTGGACGTCGTAGCTTCAAATCCTATCTGCGGCGAAATTTTTTCATCACATATTTTCGATTTTATTATTAAACCGAGCATTGTAATGCTAATAAAATATATATAACTCAAAGATGACTGACTGACATAGTGATCTATCAACGCACAGCCCAAACCACTGGACGGATCGGGCTGAAATTTGGCATGCAGGTAGATGTTATGACGTAGGCATCCGCTAAAAAAGGATTTTGATCAATTCTACCCCAAGGGGATAAAATAGGGGATGAAAGTTTGTATGAAACTTAACGCGAGCGAATCCGCGGGCAAAAGCTAGTGCTATTAATATAATTAATTTTTTACATAATCTCAAGCACACAATAACACATATAATTTATTTACACATGTTGACTAGCTCCGTGGCGCAGCGGTCAACACGCCTGCCTGCGACACGGAGTGACCTGGTTTGATCCCCGGCCAGGTCAAGATGGAAAATGATCTTTTTCAGATTGGCCTGGGTCTTGGATGTTTATCTATATATGTTTTTGTTATAAAATATAGTATCGTTGAGTTAGTATCCCATAACACAAGTCTCGAACTTACTTTGGGGCTAGCTCAATCTGTGTGATTTGTCCGTATATATTTATTATTATTTATTTATTATTTACCACTGGTTTATTCCGTTCGACGTTGTGAATTTCAAGACTGAACTAACGTATGATTTTCTCGTAAAGAAGAAACTTTTCCTTTACGAGAAAATCAATATTAAGTTAGGCATTGATTTCCATGTACCGGGTCGCCATAAGGTAGCTTTTTATCGTAAACTAACTTACTGCCGCGGCTTCGCTCGCGTCAATGTTGATCTGTCGGGAACAGTCCCTATGTCCTTCTCCGTACTGCAGAGATCGTGCATGCAAAATTTCATGATAATCATTTATGTAGTTACGGCGTGAAAGTGTAACAAACAAACTCACTTTCGCATTTATAATATTAGTAAGAATAGTAAGAAAAAGAATTCGTTATACGAATTGACATATGGCAGAAATAACATTTGGTGGCTTAAGGAAAGTTCTGGATTATTGCAATAAAAGCATGAATAGATTGCATTGACATTATTGATCACTGGAACAACAATAGTACATAAAGTGATTACTTTCAAGAAATAGATCATAAAAAGTATTTTATATGAAAGTTATCGAAGGTTACAAGTAAGGTTTTTGTAGTAGACTTAACTTGATTTATAGTCCTATGTCCCCTATCTGTGGCAGAGGGCGTCCACAAAGACTCTCCATCTCGATCTGTCCTGAGCTATGCGTTTAACTTCACTCCAGGTATTTCCGGTTTTTTTAATATTGTCGAGAACGGTACGTCGCCAGGTCTGTTTAGGTCGGCCTACTTTACGCTTTCCTTGGGGATTCCACTCCATGGCCTTTTTAGATATGTGCTCAGGGCTTCTTCGGAGAGTGTGGCTGATCCAATTCCATTTGCGGCGTTTGATCTGTTGGTCGATCGGAGTTTCGTGACATAGCTGTCGCAAACGGTCATTCGATATGGTCTCGGGCCAGCGAATGCCGAGAATCTGGCGCAGGCGACGGTTTACAAAAACCTGGAGCGTCTGGGTGAGTTCCTTTGTAACTTTCCAAGTTTCAGAGCCATATAGGTAGGAGCACTGATTTATCGTTGGACCCGAATATTTTGAGCTTTTGTAGTAGGAACATAATAAATAGATTGTGTTGTATAATTTTGTTATCCATCCATCTTTATATATAAAGTGTTCGTCCAAGATAAAAATAAATCTCTTTTTCCCTTGGTCACGGCATCACGTGTCTATGGATACACCGATTTGGCTAATTCTTGATTTTTCGTGTTTGTTTTTCTAGGAAAAAGGTTCCTATAAAAAAAATTAATAAAGATGTACGGAAATAATAAAAATGCGAAACGAAGTTCGCCGGTATAGCTAGTTTGTTATATTTATATACTCTCTCTCTCTCTCTCCCTATTAATCATTATCATCAGGTCTTTTTAGTGTCCACTGCAGGAGCATAACCCTCTACAGGATATACCATACTTGGCCAGAGCAGACAGAGGATTTGGCCTACACTCTCCTCGCTGGCCAGACGGGTTGGAGTGGTCTCATTGAGCGTTGTTTAGCTTGTATTTCCTTAGTAGCCTCTTATGACCTCCATGGGAAGACTAGAAGTAGTCATATTTTACTCTGCCGGAAACCACACTGCAATATTCTCTCTATTAATGTATGTGTATAATTGTCTTCTTTTTTTGTATTTTTGTGTACGCTTCGTGAGTTGGCCTGTGATGCCTTAGAAGGTGACGGTTGAAAATCAGTGCTGGATTAGGGTATCCCTCGTCTAGCGTAACGCTGAGCCGTCACCTTTTGTAACACTGATAGCACCGATGTTTTACTTTTTTACTAGTGTATTTTGTTTTGTTATACCTACTTATTTACTAGGTAATTTAAAACATGTATTGATGATCATAATATACCAAATTTTAATAATATTGAATTAAATTGTAAAACTACGGATTTTTTTAGAAACAAATGATTAGGTGAATATTATTCAATTCAATTTTATTTATTTGCATAATACATTTATGTGTTACAAAAGTTGATAACCCTATCTAAGAGTGCCAGCCAATACACTTTTAATATTAAAAATATATACTGTATAATTCTATAATCATGTTAAAGAAATAATACTAATATTATAAATGCGAAAGTTTGTATATTTAGTTATTTGTAGAACGCGCCAAAACTGCTAAACGGATTCTGACGTAGTCTAGTTTCCTGGGTCAAAATAATAACATTACAATTAGTCCGTCAGTTAGATAATAAAAAAATATTGGACACGTATTTTTTCTTTTGTCAATTAAACAATAAATGGAAAAGATAAAGCGCGTCAAAGTTCATGAGTGGTGGTTTGTGACGTCAAAGTTTGCCGAAAAGTGTAGCAAAGTATGACGTCACATGGAATTTCAAAGGGCTATATCTTTATCATTTTTTATTAAATCGATAAAAGAAAAAATTCATATCCAATATTTTTTGATTATGTAACTGACGGACTAATTATATTTTTTTAGAAAACTAGCCTATTATTTACACAGTTAAGTTAACACTATAGTGATAAGATAATCTAGGGTTGCCAATTATGCTACCTACCAAATAGTATAAAAAATGTAAAAACACCAAATTTATTCAAAAAAGCAGCTGAAATTCTCTTTTATTCTCGAGTATTTCGGAGCTCTTAAATGATATAATTAAGCGTGTGGTATCCGGCAGAGTAGAATAGGACCACTCCAAGTCTTCCCGTGGATGTCGTAGAAGGCGACTTAGGAAATACAAGCTAAACAAAGCTTATAAACATCTAAGAGACCTCTCCATCCCGTCTGGCCAGCGTGGAGAGTGTAGGCCAAGTCCTCTGGCTGCTCTGGCCAAGTATGGCCCTAGTAGTACAGAGAGGGTCGTGCTCCTGTAGTGGAGACTAAAAAGGACATGATGATGATGATAATTAAGCGGTAAATAAAAGAAACATTAAATTAACATTTCTCGTTCGCATTCTTTAAAGGTACTGGATACCCAAAGTGCAATACCAATGTACGTGATCAAATGATCATTGTCAATATCATGGTCAAATTGGCGGGAAAGGCCTAGCTACCTGTGGCACAGGTTCCTCAGGAACCTATTTCAGGAGCTAATCTCTTCATAATTCGATAAGCGAAATACCCACCTATTTGAACTCTGGTGTTAAGGGTCCATACTACCTCACACTGCTTTGCAAGATTGACTGTTATATCAATAATAATTAAATACTCAAGTTGAAATAAAAATGCAGCAAAGTTCAGGACTAACTCTGGTAACTATATGACTCAAAAACACGATTGCGTTAAATTTTCTCGATAGAAAAAAATTGCAAAGTTGCCTCCAAATCACGTCTAATTTACTCGGTATATAGCATTATTCACCAAATACATTGAAATTAACATTGAAACTTTTGATTATTATTGCATTACAGATAAGGCAGCCATCATATGTTTTGCTTTTTCGAATAACCCTTGAATATTCCTAAAAAACGAAAATATCCAAAGTAGCCAACGCGTTTAGAGCATCCGCATTTGTATGGCCACGCCGCCTGGCATATGTCGGGCTCTTAAGAACGAATGTAACAATTAGCTTTAATGTGAAGAGAAAATAAACTGCATTTATTATCCTTATCCTTACTTCCTTACTAATATTAAAAATGCGAAAGTGAGTTTGTTTGTTTGTTTGTTTGTTACGCTTTCACGCCGTAACTACTGAACCGATCATCATGAAATTTAGCATACACGTTCTCTGGAGTACAGAGAAGGACATAGGCTACCTTTTATCCCGGGAAAAAGAACTATTCCCGAGGGATCAACATTGACGCGGGCGAAAGCTAGTTATTATAATAAATGTTGATTCCCTTATCATGACGAATGAAGTTATCTGTTGCGCTTCATGTTTGCTGTGCCCTTGCAGGGCATCACATGTACTTTAGAACTATGTAACATCATTTAAAACTTGTTACTTGCAATAAAGTATATGAAATACCTTTTGTAATGTATGTAGGTTAATAAATTTAATGGGGATGGGTAATCTTAAGATCATAGTTGACTGATGTCACTGTGTCAAGCAGTCCGGAATAATCGCTTGTTACGTCCACCCGCATTTCCTTTATCTCCAAGACACCATTATCCCGTAGGAATATAGGCCTCAACACTTCACATTTCATCCTGGAAAAAGTACTGTACATGTGGGATCGATAACGCAAGCGGAGCCTGGATAACAGCGAGTCCTAATCTTCACTAATATTATAAATGCGAAGGTGAGTTTTTTGTTATATTATAGGACGGCAAACAAGCAAGCGGGTCACCTGATGGTAAGTGATCACCGCTGCCCATGGACAACTGCAACATCAGGGTGTGACAGGAGCGTCGTCGGTCTTTCAAGGAGTTGGGGGAAGGAAATGGGGAGGGGAGGGGGAAGGATGGGCCTCCGGCTCTCTCACTCACCGAACGAAGCATAGAAGCGGTAAAGCTTCTACTCAGACGTCGATCTCCTCATGAAATTTTGCATACAAGTTCTCTGGAGTACGGACTTTTTATCTCGGGAAAAAGTACTAGTCCCGAGGGATCGACACAGACGCGGGCGGAGCCGCGGGCTAGTCTATTATAAATGCGAAATATGTATATTTTAAGCTTATTACGATTGCCTGCCTACTGTACTATATCATCTGGTCCCAACGCCTATTGCGTACAATTTGTTTCAGGCTCATGACAGATAGCGCCATAGGTTTATTCACAACTATGAATCCACCATCCGTGGTCCAGTGGTTAAGGCGTTTGCCTATAGACCAGGCGGTCGTGGGTTCGATTCCCACAAGAAGCATAAATTTGTTGTTTCCAGTTTGGTCAGGACATTGCAGGCTTGAATCACTTGATTGTTTGATAATAAAGATGATTCTGTGCTTCAGAAGGCACGTTAAGATGTTGGTCCCGGCTGCTACTTGATAGTCGTTAAAGGAACCACGTCAGAGGCCGAGAGGCGGTTCCGAAGAACTCTGACACTCTGACACCAGGGTGTGCATGGTCGATTGAACGTGTCACCTACAAGAAATGTTGACCATATTATGAGAAAATAAAATCAGTATTCACGAGAAAATTGGCAAAAACTTGTTATAAGAAACTGTAAAATTATATTGATGAAAATTGACAAAAAAGGAGGAAATAATTATCGACGTCACTTAACGAAATTGTACCGATTTCAACGTCAATTTGGGTAATTCGACGTGATTCATCGCATGTGTTGTCGCTGATTTGGGCCGTAATTTCCATTTTAATCAACCATCCTTGTTTAGAAGGGATAAGGGAATCACTGGTGTTTTGTTTGTAGTGTTTTTAGGTGATTTTGGAAGTATCATTACCAGAGATCGGATATTCCAGTGCATATTTACCTTAAGTTGATCTTTGGCTCACATATTATGGCAGCGGTTTCTTTAAATATTTTTATCATAAATAAAATCCCAGTATGTAGGTAGGTATAATTTTCCGTTTCATTCGCGTACTTACAAAGTACTTATATTGCCTGAATCAGAATCAGAATTTATTTGCGTAAAATATGGTAACATAGTTGGTACAGTAAGTATACGGATCACATATTTTGTCAAGTGTGGCGAGCAAATATTTATGTAAATTTTCATAATTACTGAATGTCATTAGATTACAATATGGTATGCAATTCTAGTCAAGTTTTATTAGGCCCGATTGCACACTATTATATTTCCTAAGTCGGCTCTTAAGACCTCCATGGGAAGACTAGGAGTTGTCCTATTCTACTCTGCCGGAAACCACACGGCTATATAGGAAATACAAGCTAAACAAAGCTCATAACCATCAATACGACCTCTCCAACCCTCTGGCCAGCGAGTACAGTGTAGGCCAAATCCTCTGTCTGCTCTAGCCAAGTATGGCTCGGTAGTACAGAGAGGGTCGTGCTCCTGCAGTGGAGACTAAAAAGCCTGATGATGATGATGATGCACAATATTACGAACAGCCTCCGTGGTCCAGTGGTTAGGCGTTTGCCTGTTGACCCGGAGGTCGTGGGTTCGATTCCCACCGGAAGCATACTTTGATTAGTTGTTTCCAGTTTGGTTAGGACATTGCAGGCTTGAATCACCTGATTGTCTGATAATAAAGATGATTCCGTGCTTCGGAAGGCACGTTAAGCCGGTGGTCCCGGCTGCCATCTGGCAGTCGTTAAAGGAACCACGTCAGAGGCTGAGAGGCGGTTCCGAAGAACTCTGACACCAGGGTGTGCATGGTCGATTGATCGTGACACCTACTCGAAAATGAATGATGATGAATATTACAACCTAACAAGATTGTTTTAGTTTCGTCAAAAATAACTGATAGTAAAACCAGCGAAAACCAACCCCATTACTTTGAAGCAGGGCGATAACTGTATGGAGTGAGGTGTACTCACTATCCTTACAATTAAATTTGTTAATCATAAAACAGGATTTTTCAATAAAAAAGTGCTTTCTACACGGTGAAATTTTGTTCGTTCTGGGCCCTTAAAGGGATGATACAGCATGATTCATAATTTAAACAACTTTTCCTATGGGACCAATGCTAGGAACTCAACAATTTTTTTGACTTTCCCATACAAATTGACCGGGTGGCCGAATTTTTTTGTATAGAACTGCCCATTTTTTTTGAGTTCCCAGCATTGTTCCCTGTATAATTGCCAACTTCTGAACTTTAGAGAGGAAACGTCTATTTAGCGTATTTCTAGATTGTGTAAAATATGCTATTATTTGATTATTAAAACGTCAAAACATAAAATTTTTTTAGGGTTCCGTACCTCAAAAGGAAAAACAGAACCCCTTTTAGGATCACTTTTTTGTCCGTCTACCTATCTGTCTGTCAGTCTGTCAAGACCCTTTTTCTTAATCTCGCGTCAGGACACGTGACCTGAGACCGCCGGCGCGGAGTAGAAGAGAAAGTAGTATGGTTCGATCCCTAGTTAGGTCAAGATGAAAATATACCATTTTCATAGTTGATAGATTCAGGTGTTATTTTGCGAAAGTCAAAGCTATATTTACTATGAGATAATTTACTTTGCGTGCTTCCGCCAGTTAGTTCAAGCGCCTTTTTAGACCTTTTAGGTCCTCGATGTATATTTATGTATCTATTATAATATACAGTACCGTTAAGCTAGTATCCCACGACGCAAGTTCACAACTTACTATGGGGCTTACTTAATCTGTGTGATTTGTCCGTATATATTTATTTATTAAGCATAAAAAATTGGAAAATTATCGCCGAGATAGGGATCCCTATCCTTGGCGATAGTTATTCAATTTTTATTGTAAAGTAAATAAATATTTAGGGACCTTTGCCCAATAATGGGACACTATAAGCTAAGAGAGCTCGAGATATTTTTATGCCACTTGCGGTCACCCAACACAATATGGACTGCGGCCAGGGTTGCTTCAAAATCAAGTTTCTGGCAGGAAACCGACCGAAAAATTTAGCGTCAAAATTTTGAGCTTATCACTCACACAATTAGAGTTAGTATTTACACTATACGAAACGATCCCGCTTTCAGATGATAAGAACCATTGTTCTATATATTGTGTTGTAGTGTCCGTAATCATTCATCATCATAAAAAGTCCACTGCTGGACATGGGCCTCTCCCAAGGATTCTTCCTTTCATGGGAGGATATTGCCATACTCACCACGCTTAGCAGGCGGTTTGGTGAGCGCAATTTCTTCGGCTTTTTGTGCTTCCGATGCTGCTGCCCATCGTAAGCATTTTGAAGCTGGAGAAGGATAGGAATTCGGATTTGAGAATGGAATGAAAGGTATCTGGGATACTACTCATTCGGATGAATGGGGGAAAAGCAAGTAGCAGCTCGGGGGGCCGGGCTCGTGTACCCTATGCCATACCTGCAACCACCGGACAGGGAGTTGAGGATGACACCCCTGGGTGTGTCCGTAAAAGCGTTTAGAAACGAATATAACGAACTAGCTTTCGCCCGCGGCTCCGCCCGCGTCATTGTCGATCTCTCGGGATTGGTACTTTTTCCCGGGATAAAAGGTAGCCTATGTCCTTCTTCGTACTGCAGAGAACTTGTATGCAAAATTTCACGATGATCGGTTCAGTAGTTACGGCGTGAAAGCGTAACAAACAAACAAACTCACTTTCGCATTTATAATATTAGTAAGGATGTTTTTAGCAAAATCAGTATCTTTTCACGTTATTTATGAAGATTGATGAACTCTATGCTAGAGGTATATCATCAGAAAACCATTACAGAGCTCAATAGACTAATTGTAAAGTAAAGGATGGGAATTTATGAGAATAGAGCATATTATTTTACTCTTATTAAATTAAGTAATAAAATATGGTTAAAAAATTCCACGTGGGGTTTGAACCGGTGACCTTAGGTATGTGTATTACCTATGTTCTGCCAATTGAACTACCGCGCTTCACACCTCGGCGACAAAAATTTGAAAATCAACTAATATGTAAGATGCCATACAATATAAAAGTGTTTATTTTGCATTCAAATGCTATTTTATTTCTTATTTTAAAAAGAGTATATCAAAATAGCAATAAGAATGCAAAATAAACACATATAAATATATTATTTTAGTTTTAAAGTAAACAAATTCAAAAAATCTCTCTGTGCTATCTTTGCTGAAGCTCCGCTCAGTGTAGGATCCAGAGTTTAATAGTGTATTAAAATGTTATCATAGACTTTGTTAATGTTAAGTTTTGTAAATGTATATCAATTTTGTAAAATATAATATATAATTATTGTACTTGTACCCTTATTTATATAATAAATACGGTACATAAAATTATTAATTATTTATATAAACTAGTTATCTATATAATAAACACGGGTACAAGCTCAAAAAAAAAATAACAACCGCTGTTCCTCCTTTTATTATTTTCAAGGATATTCGTAATTTAAATACATCTCAGGTGCACCAAATTCACTGTAATAACTTAGACCAATACTAAAAATAGTTTTAAGTATTAGAAAATTGAAAGATATTAAAGTTACATAGTCTGAAATGGAAGTTTTGGTTCAAAATGAGAATTTTATCTTTTTATATTTTAGTTACACAAAAAAATAACTATTTGAAAGTGGTAAACCTACTTTTTTTGAAGTAAAACTACCTGGACCTAGTCAAACATCCTGTCATCTAAAATAAAAATCATCATCATCATGTCTTTTTAGTATAATAAATAATTATTGACGTCAACGAAAGGAGTGAAATAAAAAAAAAATGTTCACAAAGGATTTTGGGAGAGATTTTCATTATCCACGTTACTTGTAAAAAATAATCACTTAAATAATTTTACTTTACAGTCTAATTAATTTAATATAACTTGTTGTAAACTAACTGTAATGCGTTGTTTAACTTTATCAAATAAACAGCTCCTAACTACAGCTTTTTGCTGGCGGTTATAGTTTGTTTACTTATTTAATTTTGTTTCAGACAAATTTCTGTAAAATTATTTTTTATTGTTTAGCAAAAATTTGACGTTAAGTAAAGAATTTTAATGTATTGTTATTTGTTTGAAGGATACAAATAAGCCATAGAAAAATAATCATTTTAATTTATTTCTATTACGTTCATAAATTAAAATAAATTGTACAATCATTTTTAAGATATTATGTAATACACGATATTGTAATCAATCCATGAAATCCTTATATAATACCAGTCTTTTTTTAAATGAATGCAATGGTTCAAAATTTAAACGGGTACGGGTTACGGATACATATGAAAACAAAAATTTTTTTTATCAACAACAAATTCATTGTAAACGATTTTATTACACTCCCAAAACAATTTTCATAGTTTTTTAAAAGTTTGGCTAAGTTTTCAACTGTTTAAAACTTAGTTCCAAAACGCAAAAAATAATACGTCACAGAGTAAAAAATTGCAATATATTTTGCAGTTATAAAAATAATATATTTTTTCCACTTACCTGTTAGTTTTTCGGAAGTAGTTAGGCCGAGTGTACACTGTCACGCGCCCTATGTCGAGCGCCGCGAACCAAACTGTGGGCGGGCAGTAGCCGCCCTGCTTTTATAAGCCACACGCTAGGGCGGGCGGGGCTTGAGTTGGGAATTCTTCCTCCGCGTTCAAAAGTTTTATAACTTTGATAACGTGTGGGCAGCATTTCTATGATTTCTTATATTATGAACATTTTTTTATGAAGGATGCAAAATACTTATAATGATTTTTGCAATATTATATATAATTCAATTTAACAATATCTTAACGAATATTAGAAACTAAAAATAAATCCTAATCCTAACTAATATTATAAATGCGAAAGTGAGTTTGTTTGTTTGTTTGTTTGTTACGCTTTCACGCCGTAACTACTGAACAGATCATCATGAAATTTTGCATACAAGTTCTCTGGAGTGCGGAGAAGGACAGAGGCTACCTTTTATCCCGGGAAAAAGTACTATTCCCGAGGGATCGACATTGACGCGGGCGGAGCCGCGGGCGAAAGCTAGTAAATATATATTTATAAATAAAATAGTTCGGGTAGATCACTATCCCGGGGTAGCGTGCCCTGAAGGCTGACAGCATTGCCACGTTGGACGGCAATGCTGATTTTCCCGCCAAGGTATAGACAAGCCTCTGGTCACGGGTCACCTCGTATAAATTAGCGACTTTATAACTACATGATTTTAAACTATCGCTGTCATATTTACTATTATTTTCATTATGAAATAATAGTATAAGTATATTATAAACTACTTTTTTGTTGTTTTTTTTTTATGCGTCAACACTGTCGCCGCCTGCCACCTTGGTCGTACAACAATCGCGGCGGCGGCAGCTGCCGAAGATGTGGCAGATACGAAACGGCTGAAATACGCAGCTATGGAGCCTCACTATTGTTTCGTGCCTATATCTGTAGAGACCATGGGATGTTGGGGCACGGACGCAAAGCGTCTTTTAAGGGAATTAGGGAACATAATAGGGGAAAAGAATGGTGACTCTCACTTTGGCACGTTTTTGGTGCAAAAGATGGCCATAGCTATTCAGCGCGGCAATGCAGCCAGCATTTTAGGCACCTTTGTGCCAGAAACGCTACAGGGCGGGTTTTAAATGTATCTGACCTAATCTTATAGCTATGTAATATTGTATAATTTATATTGAAATAAAACTTATTTATTTATGTACATAAACTGTTATTTTATTCAATTAAATAGGCTAGTTTAATAAATAAGAGAGCCATATAACTAGGAAGGTGTTGGATATGAAAGTAATTGGGAATCACAGTAGAGGTAGGTAAAGAAAAGATGGATTGAGTGTGTGGAGGAGGATATGGGTAAAAGGATGGTAACGAAAGAAATTGCTCAAGATAGAGCGAAATAGAAAATACTTACATGCTGTCCCGACCCCACTTAAAGTGGGATAAGGTTAGGAAGAAGAAGAAAAGGCTAGTTTTCTGGATCATAATGAGATAATTTAAAGTCGTCCGTCCGTTATATACTCAAAAAAATATTGGAATTGAACAATAAATGATAAAGATAAGGCGCGCTAAACTCATGAATGGGTGTTCGTGATGTCACAGTTTGCTAAAAAGTGTAGCAAACTATGACGTCACACGGAATTGTAACGGGCTATATTTTTATAATTAGCCGTGTGGTTTCCGACAGAGTAGAATAGTCTCCAAGTCTTCCCGTGGATGTCTTAAGAGGCGACTTAGGAAATACAAGTTAAACAAACCTCATAAACATCAATGAGACCTCTCCAACCCGTCTGGTCAGCGAGGACAGTGTAGGCCAAATCCTCTGTCTGCTCTGGCTAAATATGGCTCCGGTAGTACAGAGAAGGTCATGCTCCTGCAGTTGAGACTAAAAGACCTGATGATGATTTTTATAATTCATTGTTTAATTGAGAAATTAAAAAAACTTTGATACTAACGTGAGATAATAACATTATATAAATGTGAATTACATATCGGCTTATAGCTGACTTCGTTCGTGAGTAACCCGTAAATTATATTAAAATAATCCTTATCCTTATCCTTACTAATATTATAAATGCGAAAGTGAGTTTGTTTGTTTGTTTATTTGTTTGTTTGTTTGTTTGTTACGCTTTCACGCCGTAACTACTGAACCGATCATCATGAAATTTTGCATACAAGTTCTCTGGAGTGCGGAGAAGGACATAGGCTACCTTTTATCCCGGGAAAAAGTACTATTCCCGAGGGATCGACATAGACTCGGGCGGAGCCGCGGGCGAAAGCTAGTAAAAAAATACTTGTTCAATATTTTTTAATTATCTCACTTATTATATTTTTTTAGGAAAATAGCCTAATATATGTACGTATAATTGAGAAATTTTGATTTTATTTCGACTGTGTAAACTTATTAGTTATTTTCCGCGTTATTTGTTGCCTATGCTATTCTTACTTCCTTACTAATATTATAAATGCGAAAGTGAGAGAGAACAAACTATAATATTATAAAAGCGTAACAAACAAACAAATAAACAAACTGTTTGTTTGTTTGTTACGCTTTCACGCCGTAACTACTGAACCGATCATCATGAAATTTTGCATACAAGTTCTCTGAAGTACGGAGAAGGACATAGGCTACCTTTTATCCCGGGAAAAAGTACTAATCCCGAGGGATCGACATTGACGCGGGTGGAGCCGCGGGCGAAAGCTAGTCTATACATATAATAAAACAGTAAAATTATTTTGTCTGTACATTTTGAATTTTTGACTGATATGGATAGAGGGACACTTAAAAAGAATAATAGAAAGCAAAAAAAATTTTTTTTAATTTCTTGTCTGTCTGTCTGTCTGTCTGTCTGTCTGTCTGTCTGTCTGTCTGTCTGTATGTATGATCACGATTATCTCCGAAAATACTGAACCGATTTACTTCAAACTTTCACCAATTGCTTTGTTTTAACTCAGTTTAACATTTAAAGTTTGTTTCATCAAAATCGGTTCATTAAAAAAAAAGTTATCGTCATTTGAATGAACTCAAGGCATAAGTTTGCCTGCAAACATATAGCAAAAATAAAATAAAATAATAAGTGACAAGAAAATTAAAATCCAAAGTCAATTCGTCATCATTATACGACAGCATTATACCTATCCACACTATCCATAGTAATATGGATTAACAAAAAAAGGAGAAGCTGACTGACTGACATATCAACGCAGGGCCTAAACTATAAAGGTTAGGAACTTGAAATTTTGCACAGGGGTTCCTTTTATAACGTAGGGGAGCACTAAGAAAGGATTTTTGGAAATTCATCTCCTTAGGGGGAAAAACGGGTTGCAAAGTTAGTATGAAACTTTGTTGTTTTTGAAGTTATTCGAATGAAATTCAGCATGAAGGTTCTTAACTGAAAGGTATGAAACACGAGTAAAATATTTTACTCAAAAATCATCCCTTAAGGGGGTAAAATAGGGGTGCAAAGTAAGCATGAAACTTTCTATTTTTGAAGTTATTCAATTGAAATTCAGCATGAAGGTTTTTCACTAAAAGGCATGAAACACGAGTAAAATAGTTTTCTCAAAAATCATCCCTTAAGGGGATATAACGGGGATGCAAAGTTAGTATGAAACTTTCTGTTTTTGAAGTTATTCAATTGAAATTCAATATTAAGGTGTTTCATTGAAAGTCATAAACTAATGTATTCCGGGCAATTCTACTGTTCCTGAGAAATCGACACTTACGCGGGCGGAGCCGCGGGCCAAAGGCAAACCTGACTTATATATCAACGCACATCCGAAACTACTGTGCGCAGAAACTTGAAATTTGGCACAGGGATTCTTTTTATGATGTAAATGAGCACTAAGAAAGGATTTTTAGAAAATCAAAGGGGTTGAAGTTTTATGGAATTTTCTCATTTCTGGACTTAGAAGTTAGAAAGTAGGTACGCAAGTTCTCAATTAAAATTAAAAAAGATCTGTTTAGGTCAACCAGACAACATTCTCCCTTGAAGGGGTAAATAGGGGGTAAAGTTTGTATGGAATTTTTCCAGTTCTACACTTAGAGGTATGAAAATAAGTATATACGTTCTAGGTTACAATTAAAAAAGATCTGTATAGGTGAAATGTACAAAATTTCCCCCTTAAGGGATAAAGGGGGGGGGGGGGGGGAGTTGTATGGAAATTTTCTCATTTCTGGACATAGAAGTATAAAAATAAGTATATTTGTTTACATTACAATTAAAAAGATCTGTGTAGTTAAAATGGTCGAAATTTCCACTTGAAGGGGTAGAATAGGTGAGGTAAAGTTTGTATGGATTTTTTTTATTTACTTAGAAATATGACAATAAGAAGTTCTCCATTACAATAAAGAAATAGCTGTGTAGGTGAAATGGGCAAAATCCCCTACTTAAGGGCTAAAGATCTATGCAGGTGAAATGTATTAAATTCCCCCTTAAGGGGAAAAAGCAAAGGGGCAGGGGTTTGTATGGAATTTTTATCATTTCTACTGTTCCCAAGGGAACGACATTAACGCGGGCGGAGCCGCGGGCAACAGCTAGTTTATTATATTTTTTAGGGAACTAGCGTAATATTTGTACGTATAATTGAGAAATTTTGATTTTATTTCGACTGTGTAAACTTCATCAGTTATTTTCCGCGTTATTTGTTGCCTATGCTATTTAAATTTAAGAGCTTTCCGCCATGCTGGTCTGGGAGCTTTTATATTGTTAAGTTTCATGACTCTTCCATGCTGGTCTGGGAGAAAAGAAAAAACGTAGAATGCCCAGCTGCCTTTCTTCCCGCGTAGATCGTAAAAGCTGATCGAAGGAATGGGCGAAAATCCGCGGAATCATGTCAATAGGCGATGCGGCTATCCATCACTATTTTGAATCCGTTTTTCATCTACACGCCTTCTAACTTGCTAAATGTGGCCATAAAGTCTTATAAACCTAGGCTCTCTTTACCCCGCAAGGGAAAAAGACGTGATACTATTATGATAAGCTTTAATATTGTCAAGTTTCACGAAAATCGGTCCCGCAGTTTTTGCGTGAAATAACTAACCTCACATCGATATAAACTTTCATCTTTATAAAGGTAACACATTTTATGGCTCCGCGTACATTAACATTTATCCCACGGGAACAGTACTTTTTCCGGGATGAAAGGTTATATTTTACTAGCTTTCGCCCGCGGCTCCGCCCGCGTCAATGTCGATCCCTCGGGAATAGTACTTTTTCCCGGGATAAAAGGTAGCCTATGTCCTTTTCCGTACTCCAGAGAACTTGTATGCAAAATTTCATGATGATCGGTTCAGTAGTTACGGTGTGAAAGCGTAACAAACAAACAAACTAACAAACTCACTTTCGCATTTATAATATTAGTAAGGATAAGGATAAGGATAAGGATCCTACTACTTCAGACAACGTGTATGTGAAATTTGGTCACAAGCCAACAATTATACAGGATGACTGGTAAATTATGTTACATATTGAAAGGGGGCACTCAGTACTTGATTCTCGTTCGTAATAAATTAAAAAATACTGGAAAATTATACTGGAAACAACTTTTTCCAACGCAGTTTGACTCTTTATAATAAAGATTATCATGATATTGACATTTTTACTGGTTCATTGCAGACTATCAAAAACACAATATCTTAAAAACTCTTATCACATAATATCCATAGTTAAAATTCAGTTTCAAATTTATTTAAATACTCAGAATTAAATATATATAATGTATCTATTAAGTAGTTATCAATCACATCTCATGTAACTAAGATTTTTCTCTCATCTATCGTATTTTATATATATTTTTATATACTCTATAGTTTTATCAAATTTGCTAGTTTTGCTTGATGAAGAGAAGGCTCAATATTTCAAAATTGCTTATTATTATATTGTTATTACTACCAGCGACCTTAAATGTTAAAGTAATATTAGATAATTTAAGCCTCGGCACTATTTTGTCTACATATGTATAACTTATAACAAATTGTAATCTTATCTGTTATGACTGTTTGTGCCAAAATAAATGAAAAAAAAAATAACCAAATTATCCTATAAAAACCAGATGTGTGAACCCTCGCGCTAATCAAAGCGCGCGTACCTGTTTTCATGTCGGCCGCGGACCGTCTAGCTGGATGCGCGTATATAGCGAGCGCGGTTTCCAAACATTCCGAGAGTTTGCGGACTAATTTGATAAAATTTTTCTTTGTAATTAATAAGTATTTTGTTGGTTTTATATTTTTTAACGTTACATGTGATCATTATTTATTATGTCCTTAAGTACCTATGTAATGTGATTTACTAGTCAGGCTGTATAAACATAAACTCACTTCCATATCTATAATATTAACTAGCTTTCGCCTGCGTCTTCGCTTGCTTTTATATCAATCTCTCGACAACAGTAGTTTTTTACCATTTTTCACAGAAAGTGTATGTGAAATTTTATAATGATCGGTTCAGTAGTTAAAACGTGCGTATCAAACAAATGAACAAACATAAAAACTTTACCTTTGTCCTTTAGACACCCTGAGCCAAACTGCGTACATCCGGAACGTTATCAATGAATATTGTAGGCGGTAGTTTTGTATAGTTCTTATAACACAATATTCAAATGTCAACTTAGTCTACCTGCGACCATGAAAACAACAAAGTTTTTGAAACGAGGTGTAAGCTACGGCAGCTCAGTGGTTGAGAGCGTCAACAGTCCAGATGTCGAAGGTTGTTGGTTCGAATCCTACCTGTAGCGATTTTTTCATCACATACTTTCGATTTTAATATATTAACGGAAGGATTGGCACTGTGCACTAATCTATAGTATGAAAAATTGTGTTTAATGTTAACAATGTATTCAGAGCCCTTCAGGCACGTAGGGACCAAGTCAGGATTGAGTTTCTTTCGGCGTATTCTTCTCACCAGTGGTCGTTCCGAAACGCTAGTAGTATTTCAATTTTGCATATATTAAAAATATATAAGAAATAAAAATATGACGTTCAAAAAGAGATACATGTATCCAATTTTGAATAAAAATCTTTGACTTTGACTTTGACTTTTGACTGTGGAGCACTCTTCCACCACCAACAATTAATCGCGGTAGGAGTCTCGTAGATCACTTAGTACTCGTATAGTCGAATCCTGCGGTTTGTTGTTTGTTTTCGTGTGCGTAAGTCATCAACACCAACGGCTTAACGTGCCTTCCGAAGCACGGAGGAGGTCGAGATAGTTTTATGCCACTTTCGGTCACCAATCTTAGTAAGGACTGCGCCCGTGGCGCAGTGGTTAACACGCCAGCCTGCGACACGAGGGCCCCGGGTTCGATCCACGGTCAGGTCAAGATGGAAAATGATCTTTTTTCAGATTAGCCTGGGTCTTGGATGTTTGTCTATATATGTATTTGTTATAAAATATAGTATCGTTGAGTTGTATCCCATAACACAAGTCTCGAATTTTCTTTGGGGCTAGCTCAATCTGTGTGATTTGTCCGTATATATTTATTTATTTACTAATATTATCAATATTCAATAAAGTTTATAGTTATTTGGAATCATAAATTTTATGAAGATTAACGATTAATGAACTCTAGAAGCTTTCATTTAAGATCTTAATATTATAGTATTGTTTATTATACCTTAGTTAGTAGTCGTTAGAAGAGACATGACTTGAATACAAACTCGTATTATTTAACGAAGACTTTAGTAGGTACCTAGTTTAAACCATTATGCGCCCAAAACGAACACTACCAATCGTGTTTATATTATTGTGTGTCTGTGTATATATTCATTTTTGCTAGAAGCATGAATGGGCCGGCTCGTACGGGGAACCACACTCTCACAGAAAATCGACGTTTGAGTAGGAGCTTTACCGCTTCTATGCTTCGTTCGATGAGTGAGAGAGCCTTCCCCCATTTCCTTCCCCCATATCTTTTCCCCAACTCCTTGAAGGGCCGGGAACGCTCCTGTTACACCCTGGTGTTGCAGTTGTCCATGGGCAGCGCTGGTCGCTTACCATCAGGTGACCCGCTTGCTCGTTTGCCACCCTATAACATAAAAAAAGAACAAAATCTTACGCGAGACTTATGTTTCGGGTAAGGATAAAAGGTAGCCTATGCCCTTCTCCGTACTCCAAAGAACTTGTATGCAAAATTTCATTATGATCGGTTTAGTAGTTACGGCGTGAAAGCGTAACAAACAAACAAATAAACAAACAAACAAACTCACTTTCGCATTTATAATATTATAGTAAGGACTAGTTTTTGCCCGCGGCTCCGCCCGCGTTAATGTAGATCCCTCAAAAATAGTACTTTTTCCCGGAATAAAAGGTAGCCTATGTCCTTCTCCGTACTCCAGAGAACTTGTATGCAAAATTTAATGATGATCGGTTCAGTAGTTACGGCGTGAAAGCGTAACAAACAAACAAACAAACAATCAAACAAACAAACTCACTTTCGCATCGTTATCCTTACTAATATTAAAAATGCGAAAGTAAGTTTGTTTGTTTATTTGTTTGTTACGCTTTCACGCCGTAACTACTGAACCAATTATCATGAAATTTTGTATACAAGTTCTCTGGAGTACAGAGAAGGGCATAGGCTACCTTTTATCCCGGGAAAAAGTACTGTTCCCGAGGGATCGACATTGATGCGGGCGGAGCCGCGGGCGAAAGCTAGTTTATAATATTAGTAAGGATTAAGTAACTTTTTGTATTTAGTAAGAGGTTAGATTAGATTATTTTATGATTTTGTTATACAAATACTAATTTCTCTTTGTTCGTTTATATAAATAAAAAACGTTTTTAGCAAACTAAAAAATTCAAATCGAATGAAGACATCACTCAAAGAATACATTACAATTCATATGAGTCACAGCCTTTTAAATTAAATCCATACAAAGTGTTCAATGGACGGTTCAATGGCGGCCCACATGGTTTTCAATGGGCTGAGCCAATCCCTTATTAATATTGCAAGACATCAAATATATCCATCCATTACGCAAATGGGTTGGATTCGACCCACTAGCCGCTTAGCCTTTTAGGTAAGCTTTTGTTTTATTGAGTTTAAGATTTTCTAGTGAATAGGGATATTGTAATCACTTCTTTTACCTCTTACACAGAGCCCTGGTCTATGAGATCGACTGTTTCTAGGCTTATAGATCAAAAATGGGAAACAAATTTGTAATGAGTTTCACGATTCAAGATTCAAAGATTTATTCAGAAAATATGCCTTTTCAGGCATGGCTTCCCTACTATAGGATGTAACGGCAAGTAAATAAGACTGTTTTGCATAGGTACTAGATATAATGGACATAAAATTACAAAGTTGGAGATGTGTGTTTTTTATTTTATATTAAAGGACGGCAAACGAGCAAGCGGGTCACCTGATGGTAAGTGACCACCGCCGCCCATGGACAACTGCAACACCAGGGTGTGGCAGGGGGAAGGAAATGGGGAGGGGAGGGGGGAGGATGGGCCTCCGGCTATCTCACTCACCGATCGAAGCATAGAAGTGGTAAAGCTTCTACTCAGATGTCGATTTTCTGTAAGAGTGTGGTACTTCCCCGGACGAGCCGGCCCATTCATGCTACCAGCAATTCGTTTTGCCGGTAACGTGGCTCTACCACGACTAAAGTGTGTTATAGAACAAAAGCCAAATCGAAGTGTCATCTAAATTATGAATGTAACTCCCCCGTTTGCGTTTTGTTTTTATGTTTCTTAACAAGGCACTTTTTCACGTCAATTCACATTTTTAATAATACTTTTCAAATTATATTCAAACTAGCTTTCGCCCGCGGCTCCGCCCGCGTCAATGTCGATCCCTCGGGAATAGTACTTTTTCCCGGGATAAAAGGTAGCCTTTGTCCTTCTCCGTACTCCAGAGAACTTGTATGCAAAATTTCATGATGATCGGTTCAGTAGTTACGGCGTGAAAGCGTAACAAACAAACAAACATATAAACAAACAAACTCACTTTCGCATGTATAATATTAGTAAGGATAAGGATTAATTTCAAAAGCTACAAACTAATAGCGTTTCGAAACCGACCACTGCAGAGAAGAAGACGCAGAAAGAAACTCTTTTCAACAGTGGAGACTAAAAAAAACCTGATGATGATCTCTTTGTTGGGGAGCCCAAGGGGGATTTTGGGATTAACTCGAGCGCGTCAAATTAATAAGCTTTTTATGTTTCCTTTTTGACGTGATATCAAAGTCAAAGTCAAAGTCAAAGTCAAAGTCAAAGTCAAAGTCAAAGTCAAAGTCAAAGTCAAAGTCAAAGTCAAAGTCAAAGTCAAAGTCAAAGTCAAAGTCAAAGTCAAAGTCAAAGTCAAAGTCAAAGTCAAAGTTTCTTTATTGTTCGTAATGCATGTATAAAGATGTTACAAATTCGATAGTATCAATGCACACTACCCGTAAGTATCCGGCATACAATAATGACACATAACAATATAAAAACATCATACAAGTAGCTTGTCAAATAATTAATATATAAAAAGAAAGATTTTTTTATTTTTAAATATTAGTACGATTAAACTATGTCAATGTGAGTTATTTAAAGATTATGTTCACAATTTATCAAATTTTTTTCATTTAGATATCGTCTTATAAATCGTCTTAGTTCTTAAAGACCGCTATTTAAAATGTTTTTTTTTTTTTCGTCTTTTTTATCTGCACTTTTATGAGTGTCCCATTACGTCAACATCAAATCATTAGATTATTGCAATACATACCTACTCGTACTTTTCAGCATGTAATAAGCTCAGCTTTCATTGAACGTGTTCGAGTCTAGGCTAGGCTATTCTGTCTACCCCGTGAAGGAAAAGACGTGACAAAATGTGTATATAGCTTTATATGTCACTATTGTTTTTAGTATTATATGTATGTAGCATATTGGTATTTATGACTGTTCTATTGTAACGTATTATAGCCAAAACGACTTGATCAATTTTGAAGTGTCAAGTATCATTAGATACGTATTTTCACTAATAATAATCTGTAAGGGTTGGTCATGGAGTAAGTTACTTTGTTTTCAGAGATATCGTGTTTATAAGGTCTATACATGATAGTGAAAGTAAATTGAGGATTTTTAGATTTTTTTTCTGTATGTATGTATGTATATATGTATGTATGTTCCTTCATAACTCTTAAACAAATTAACTGACTCTTATTAAACTTGGTAGATATACATTTAGGCGTACAGGACACAGGATAGGCTACTTATTTTTTTTCTCCTGTCATGACCTGTGGCCCCCATATAAAAATAACATAAAATGTACGCGTACGAAGTCGCGGGCACGTAAGCTACAAAACGTCAGCAAAAAACCAATATTGCTGACGAAAAATGTCAAAAACTACAGGCGGGTTATTTTTAGAATAATACTTTAACTTACACCCCTTATTAGAGTAGAATGACGTCGGCCACTTGTCCCACCCACACAAATTCGCGATATTATCTGTGACGATGTCGCTTCGCAAAAGGTTAGATGTTCACTATAAATCTTATATTTTAACCCACCCTATTGATAGGGGTATTTTATAATCAGCTTTTGTTTCAAGAATGAGGGATTTATTGGTTAGAGATTATACAAAATATTAATAAATAAATATAAGCGCAAATTAAAACTGAATTAAGCCTTACTTAAAATATGTCACGTAAATTATGTATCTGTTTTAACCAAACTAAAACAGGTTAGTACTTATATTAATTCTCTGCCAATACATAAAAGCAGCGATCTACCCGGCCATTTTTAACCATCTTAAAAAAAGGAGGATTTTTTGAATGTTTGTTACATCATATACAAATTTTGATCGTTCTGGACCCTTAAAGGGATGATTCAGCCCGTTGATATAAACAACTTTTCCTATGGGACCAATGCTGGTAACTCAAAAATTTTTTTGACGTTCCCATACAAGTTGACCGGGCGGCCGAATTTTTTTGTATGGAACTGTCCATTCTTTTTTTTTAGGTTCATCCCTTTTAGGTTTTTAAGGGTTCAGAACAATCAAAATTTTACCGTGTATAACTCTGTCATATATGAACCAACTTGAAAATATTTTTTTTTTAGAAGCCTGTACAAATAAAAAAGCTTTCCGATTGTTTTTTTTTATGAAAAAATATTATTTAACGTTTTTGCATTAGTAAAGGCCTGTTAAATTGTATATAATTTTTACTTTCTAATTCAAAATAAATAAAATAAGGTTTAGCAGTCAGGTTTTACTTAAATTTGATATGAAATGAAATAATTTTCTCGTCTTTGAATTACAGAAAATAGACATTTAGACTGCGGAAACAAAAAAAATAAAAAAATAACTAGAAAATTTCCTAGTAACTCATTCATGCTTAACTCTCTATCTCAAAAACTACTGAACTGATTTTGATGAAATTTGCATTTTCCGAAGTTCGACTATACCTTAGTTCACCCAATGAAGATTTTTTGCAATCCGACTAATCTCGTTTCTGAGATATGCGCAAACAATCACACTAATATACATATATACACTTTTGAGCTTGAGCTTTGAGCAATGCTATTGTTTGTTTTTCGTGTGTGTAAGTGGCCAACACTGTTATTAGATTTTTCAAGCTGCCTAAAGGCATCTGACATAGTTTTACAACTGCTATCAATGATAACAGCCGGGACTAACGGTTTAAAGTACCTTCCGGGGCACGGAGGATCTTGAGACGTTTTTATGTCACTTGGGATCACCCATCCAAGTGGGGACGGTGCCAAGATTACTTAACATTCGTAATCTGTAATGCTATAGGAACACAATTTACATACGTACATATTATCACGTTTTTATCCCTTACGGGGTAGACAGAGCCTAAGAGCTAAGACCGAAAGGCCGCTTTTAGCGTGTTGGTGGGCGTAAAGGTGAAAACGGAATCAAAATAGTGATGGGTTGCTAGCCGCATCACCTATTGTCATGATTCTTTAGATTTTCGCCCATTCCCTTGACCGGCTTCTACGATCTGCACGGAAAGAAGCAGCTAGCACATTTTACGCTTTTTATTTTCTCTCAGACCAGCATGGAGGTACAGCATGAAAACAATCTAACTACTATGATGACATTTGGTGTACATGTTTATAAGTTATTAAAATGTAAAATCAAGCAATACCGACTATACTCATCATTTCGAGTAGGTGTCACGGTCAATCGACCATGCACACCCTGGTGTCAGAGTTCTTCGGAACCGCCTCTCGGCCTCTGACGTGGTTCCTTTAACGACTACCAGATGGCAGCCGGGACCACTGGCTTAACGTGCCTTCCGAAGCACGGAATCATCTTTATTATCAGACAATCAGGTGATTCAAGCCTGCAATGTCCTAACCAAACCGGAAACAACTAAACAAAGTATGCTTCCGGTGGGAATCGAACCCACGACCCCCGGGTCAACAGGCAAACGCCTTAACCACTGGACCACGGAGGCTGTTTACCGACTATACTGACAACGGGACAATAAAAATAGGATTTGCATACAGTTTCACCAGTGTAGTCAAACGAATATATAAGGGTATACTGCCTCCGTGGTCCAGTGGTTAAGGCGTTTGCCTGTAGACCGGGTCGTGGGTTCGATTCCCACGGGAAGCATACTTTGTTTAGTTGCTTCCAGTTTAGTTAGGACATTGCACGCTTGAATCACCTGATTGTCTGATAATAAAGATGTTTCCGTGCTTCGGAAGACACGTTAAGGCGTTGGTCCCGGCTGCCATCTGGTAGTCGTTAAAGGAACCACGTCAGAGGCCGAGAGGCGGTTCCAAAGAACTCTGACACCAAGGTGTACATGGTCGATTGACCGTGTCACCCACACGAAATGATGATGATGATAAGGGTTATTAGCCATTTAGCTACAGAACCCTAAAGAGGGATTCAAAATAGTAAAAGGTGGCTTGCGCATCCCTCAGACATGATTTTTAAAATAGTAGCTGACAAAGGTGAAAACCCGTTTTCACCTTTGTCAGCTCCGTGGCGCAGTGGTTAACACGCCAGCCTGCGACACGGAGTGCCCGGGTTCGATCCCCGGCCAGGCCAAGATGGAAAATTATCTATTTCAGATTGGCCTGGGTCTTGGATGTTTCTCTATATATGTATTTGTTATAAAATATAGTATCGTTGAGTTAGTATCCCATAACACAAGTCTCGAACTTACTTTGGGGCTAGCTTAATCTGTGTGATTTGTCCGTATTTATTTATTATTTATTTATTTTGTTTTTAGAATTTGCGTGGAAATAGAAGCTGGTGTAGTTATTACCCGCATAGAAGAAATGTTTTTAGAAGTAAATTGATATTATTTTTGGCATGTGTCATGATTGATACCGATTGTATTCATAGATAACATAACAACAATGTGATGTCGTATCTGACGTCAGAGTTCCCGCTAAGTCCTCAAGCCGTCTCTTAGTCACAGTGGGTGTGGGCGCGACGTATCATTTCTTTGAAAACATATTCAACATAAGAGATTGTGAATGATCCATTAGCGGTTTTTTATATTTGTTTAATATAACATTACAAAGCTCGGTATATTATTAAAATTGAAAATATGTGATGAAAAAGAACTTGGTTTCAGGTGGGATTCGAACCACGTACCTAAGGTTTCGTGTGGTTTATTTCTAAGCAATGACACCAACCTAGACTCTCTATATTTTTGAAATACGATATGATTTTAAAATATCTAGCAATATTTTAATGTCGGAATCAGAATCACAAAAAGATTATCACATCCGCATGAAAAAAAGGTCATCATCATCAGGTCTTTTTAGTCTCCATTGCTGGGGCATGACCCTCTCTGTACTACCGGAGCCATACTTGGCCAGTGCAGACAGAGGATTTGTCCTACACTCTCCTCGCTGGCCAGACGAGTTGGAGAGGTCTCATGGATGTTTTTGAGCTTTGTTTAGCTTTTATTTCCTAAGTCGCCTCTTACGACATCCACGGGAAGACTTGGAGTGGTCCTATTCTACTCTGCCGGAAACCACACGGCTATGAGAAAAAAGGTAATGTATGAAAATTCTACATCAGCCTGTATTTTAGACTAGCTGTTGCACGCGACTTCGTCCGCGGCATTTATGTTATTATGATTTATGTTTTTCTCTTAGTAAAGATAAATAATTTTCCCCCGTTTAAAAAAAAAAATATTGATGCTTCGCTTCTATTAGTCGCAGCGTGACGTTTTATAGTCAAAAGCCTTCCTCAATAAATGGACTGTCCAACACAAAAATAATTTTCCAATTCGAACCAGTAGTTCCTGATTAGCACGTACAAACAAACAAACTCTTCAGCTTTATAATATTTGTATGTATAGAAGTATAGATATCGGAAGATTTATTAAATGCAAGTGAAGTCGAAGGCTGAAGTAAATGCCTCCACTTACACGCAAGCAATATAAAATGCCACATCCGTACGAGTCGAACGAATACGCTTAGTTTCCAAATCGATTTAAAACATAGCGTCTAATATAAATGCAAAGGAAGAGTTTTGTGCAACTTCAGAAATAAATCCTGGGTTATGTTGGTTGGAAATAAAGCGTTTTGTTTTAGTGTTTGTAATTTACATCGAAGATATTTATTATTTACTAGCTTTCGCCCGCGGCACCGCCCGCGTTAATGTCGTTCCCTCGGGAATAGTACTTTTTCCCGGGATAAAAGGTAGCCTATGTCCTTCTCCGTATTCTAGAGAACTTGTGTGCAAAATTTCATGATGATCGGTTCAGTAGTTACGGCGTGAAAGCGTAACAAACAAACAAACAAACTCACTTTCGCATTTATAATTCATAAAAAAAATTAGTAAGGATTCAACACTTTATTGCACCATAAAAACAAATACAAAAAAATGATTAAAGAATAACAAAAGGGGGCCTTATCGCCAAATGCAATTTCTTCCATGCAACCTGAGGGTAGTAAAAAGTAGAAAGATAAGAAAAAGACTACGAGGTAAGGCGCAAAATTTACGAAATAAAAAAAAAAGATTGGATAGGTACTGTTGTTCGGGCTGGCAGTCGTCCTAAGGAAGTACTTGATGAATGAAGAAATGATGAAGGTGTCTCTATTGAACTCTGTTTAATGTATGAGAAAAGTACATAATAAGCAGTGAATAGGTATACATGCAGCGATTATGCACAACAGATGTCCGAGGTTGAGTGCGGGGACCTGTGTACTTGTGTGCGGGCCTTGTGCCATGTCGATGTGGTGCATCGACAATGGTGGTGTTGTCCATGCTCTTGACCTGAGTCAGAAGGATCTTATCTCACGCGGCCCACATTAGCTTTGATACCTCCGGCGAGCTCCGTGGCGCAGTGGTTAACACGCCAGCCTGCGACACTAGGCCCGGGTTCGATCCCTAGTCAGGTCAAGATAGAAAATACACATGACATGAGCCTAAAAGTCCGGACATGTCCGGACTAATCAGGACGGATGGTAACCCTAGTCCCAAGGGAAAAGTTGCTCATATTGATGGGCTGAGTTATAAGGTTTTTTGAGGTATCATTATTTTTCAATACAATATCCTTACTAACTCCTTATCCTTATCCTTACTAATATTATAAATGCGAAAGTGAGTTTGTTTGTTACGCTTTCACGCCGTAACTACTGAACCGATCATCATGAAATTTTGCATACAAGTTCTCTGGAGTACGGAGAAGGACATAGGCTACCTTTTATCCCGGAAAAAGTACTATTCCCGAGGGATCGACATTGACGCGGGCGGAGCCGCGGGCGAAAGCTAGTTAACAATAAGTGGACAAATATCTTTTCTTTTTTATGAAGCCTGGTAATATTATGCAAATCAAAATTATGCTAAATAGTGAAGAGAGAAAAAGAGAGAGCCAGAATATAATTTTGAAAAATAAAAATCATTATGCGAAAAGAAGGAATGCCTATAGTAGACGATATCACAAAATGATTTATAAACAAACTAGCGACCCGCCCCGGCTTCGCACGGGTGCAATATATACTATTACAGTTGTCTCCCGCGGCTCCGCCCGCGTCAATGTTGATCCCTCGGGAACAGTACTTTTTCCGGGATAAAAGGTAGCCTATGTCCTTCTCCGTACTCCAGAGAACTTGTATGCAAAATTTCATGATGATCGGTTCAGTAGTTAATATTAGTAAGGATATGGGTCAGTAATAAAATTATATATACATATAAACCTTCCGCTTGAATCGCTCTATCTATTGCTGAAAACCGCATTAAAAAGCTAACAGACAACGGAAGGCAATTCATTTTATACTATTAAAAGATAATGTTAAATACTTCACTTTTAAAGCTAATTGCGGCAGGCTTAACTTATTATAGAAAGCACTTTCACGTCCTGAAATACATACATCTCCCATACAATATTCATTATAATTTAAATTTACCTATCGATCCTATCGTTAAAATTATCCCATACACGGTCGGCACAAAATAAAGAGACTTGCAGAAGTATAATCGGGTATGTACGTACTTCAAAATAACTATTCTATATTATCCTTAAAACATTTAGTCGCAAATTATCTTTTTTGATCAAAGCAAATCATACATAAGGCCTTCGGTCGTGCCCTTTTTGGCTCCGTCCACCCTTTATGAATAATGCATACATATCACGTCTTTTTTTGCGGGTTGGACAGAGTTTAGGTCTATAAGACCTTATAGCCACATTTAGCATATTTGAGAGCGTCTTCCTGTCTGGGTGAAAAGGAAAAATTAGAATTGCCAGTTGCTTCTCTTCCCGCACAGATCGTAAAAGCCGATCAAGGTAATGGGTGAAACTTTGCGGACTCAAGTCAATAGGTGATGCGGCTAGCAATCCTTTACTATTTTGATTCCGTTTTCCACCTACACGCCCTCAAACATGCATGGATAATGGAATCATTTCCGCATAAAGCCAATATTATTTATAAGTATTCTTCGTTAACAAACAAGTACATTAAATTATAATAATGGGTTTTGTTTTTACAAATATCAAAGCATCATACAAATATCATTCGAGTTTCATGAATTACTTATTAATTACATCGGAAAAAAATATCCTTGATATTATTACACCGTATATTCCCTATTAATGGAAGGTATTATTACATACAAATATAGAATCACGTATTTATCCCTTGTGGGGTTGACAGAGCCCCGATCTTTGATACCTGAAAGCCATGTTTAGCAAGGTGGTGGGTTAAGTGGAATACAGAATCAAAATAGCAATAGGTGCTAGCCGCATCGCCTAATAATATGACTCGTCAGATATTCAATCATTCCCTCGATCGAATTTTACGATTCGCACGGGAAGAGATGCAGCTTGTACAATATTTTATGTGTTTTCTTTTCTCCCAGACCGGCCTGAAAGAAAGCTATATTTATGTATATATGTCATTAAAAAGCCTACTATAAAATAAGACCGATCAGTGAAGCGTCATATCTTTTGCTCTTTAATTTGTTTTGTATTCCTCAATAATTTAGGCTAAAGCTTGGACCCTAATAAGCAAATGTAATAAAAGTCTACATATCATTTAAGATCAGCTATGATGGGACGACACGCAGACAAGGGCGCTTTACACTCTACGCTACGAGTGCCTTACATTTTTATTCGAACCCGGTGCTTCTCGTGTAGCAAGCACGCGAGACCACGGAGGCTATATGGTATATATTATTAGCACACACAGCATTTATACGCATAAATTATTCATCCTTACTTCCTTACTAATATTATAAATGCGAAAGTGAGTTTGTTTGTTTGTTTCTTACGCTTTCACGCCGTAACTACTAAACCGATCATCATGAAATTTTGCATACAAGTTCATACCTTTTATCCCGGGAAAAAGTACTATTCCCGAGGGATCGACATTAACGCGTCAAATCACGTTTGTTGTATGGGTGCCCCCTTAAATATTTATTTAATTCTATTTTTCTGTATTTGTTGTTATAGTGGCAACAGAAATACATCATCTGTAAAAATTTCAACCGTCTAACTATTACGGTTCATGAGATACAGCCTGGTGATAGACGGACTAAATAAAAGCTTGTAATAAAATACTTTTCCCATGATCTCTATTTAACGCAGCCCTGCTGCCAGTTCACCAAGAACTTTTGGATGTGGTCCCGCCATCTCGTTCGCGGTCTACCTCTCCGCCTAGGTCCATCAGGGAACCAAAGGAAGGGGAGGCCTTTGCCCAGCAGTGGGACACGATAACAGGCTAGTAAAAAAAAATGGAAAACTTATGACGTGACTATGTAAACGATCCTTTTCTGCCGTTTGGAGATTAATAAAATGGTTATTGTCTGTTTATTTGCCACATTTAATTGTGATTTGTGGCGTTTACGAGTATAAGCTGCGCCCCTAGAGCGAAATGTTATGATTTTATTTATTTTAATGTATCCGAGGGTTGACGACATAAGGAAAATTGCTGGAAAGAACTGGATTACGAAGGCTGGAGATAGAAAAAATGGCACAACAAAAGGAGGCTATAAACAGTCATAGATAAAGTCAGGGATGACATCCTCTAATTTCTATCCTTCACCAACTTAAAAGTACTTCCAATTAGCAGCAGCGTCTCAAGCTCGACGCCAGAGAAACTGTTCTCGCCAATGTACCTGCCAAGCGTAGCGATTATTCGCTACGCTTGGCAGGCGGATTAGCGGTAGTGTCCTCCCATGGAGCGAAGAATCCTTGAGAGAGGCTTTTGTCCAGCGGTGGGCTTTTTGCAGCTGAAATGATCCAGCGGTGGGTCGTAGATATCTGATGATGGTGATGATGATGAATGTAGGTGAGATCAGCTCCCCGTTACCAGTAACCTCTGTATAAACAGAGTGTTTGAGATGGGTCAGTTGGCAGATTTTGAAGAATAATATAAACTGCGGTATTTGCAGAGACTAAGTAGGGCATGGATACTGGTATACCGGTATACATAATACCGGTATACCGGTAAAATATCGGTATTTTGATACCGGTATTTGAGGTTGAAATACCGGTATTTCGAAAAATTTAGGTGTTTAAAGTCTATGAAAAACGTTCGATTTTTGTGGTTCATAGTGTTGTTCATACTGCTGATGAGTTTACGTATGCATGAATTACGAATAATCTCGATTATAAAAATATCACAACAAAATCAACTACTCAAGAAACTGCATGTTATGAGGCCATTGCACGCATAGCCTCACCAATTACATCAAGCCACCACTTCTTGGGTTTCTCCCTTGTGCCGGGACTCGGTGAACATGGCCAGACAATTGTTACCTATGTAATTTCCTGGTTTTCGCAAAACATGACCGTTCCAGCGTAGGCGGCTCTGCAGAAGAGTTGCCTGCTATGTGACGCACATGGAGGCTGCCACAAATGTGTGAGTTTCTTATGCGGACCTTTCGCGAAACTCTACACATACAGCGCTGCATATCCATTTCCGTGACACGCAGCTCCCTCTTAAGCCGCTCACGTAGCCTGTGCTTCACTTCCATATAAAAAGACAGGTCTAAAATAAATAAATATATTATATTTTTGGGTCACAAATGATACCAGTCACATTATGCAAGCTTTGATATCTACGGACGCGTAAAGGTCAGATCCCAGATATTTAAACTGGCCAGTACGCTCGACACGTTTCCGCCTATGCGTACAAGTACGGATCTGTAACGTTGCAATCCATGTACTCAGTCTTCACCACATTTAGTTTCAAGCCGCCGTTCTCAAGCGACTCCTTTCACATATTCACGCGTCGCACACATCTTCCCCTTTTCGCATCTGCCAGTGCGATATCGTCAGTATACATGTATGAGCAGCCACGGAGGTAGCTCATGTGTATTTCTGATGCGTTTTGATATTCTTCTAATATCGTACTGAACAAGAAGGGGCTGAGAACCGAGCCTTGGTGGACTCCAACTGTGACAGTTCACCAACAGCAATCCTAACTCTGGAATCGGAGTCACGGTACATGTCGCAGATAATGTCAATACTTCAATGCCTACCAGATTATCCCTCGTACATACAGAAACAGGAAGTGGAGAGGCGTGTTCTTCCGTCTGTATTTCTCCATGAAGACCCTTAGGGCAAAGTGTTTTCTTATCATTAGAGAGTAAAACTATTTTTAATATATATTTGATTGTGATATTTGTGCCAAGGAAAGAATTTAAATAATTCTTAGATCAAATAACGTATTTTCTTTAGTATTCTTGATTACCTTTATTCATTTTGTGGTTTCTGAGGAGTTGATAAATAGTTTCAGTGTTTCTACCACATAGCCTAGAAAACTACTTTAATCGCTCTCCGGAAACAAGACTTACCAATCGTTATTGGTATATATAATAATTTATATAATATAATAATATAATATATACCAATTTATATAATTTAAACAGTAATTAGCAGTATTAAAAAAAAATACCGATAAAATACCGAAATTTCGGTATACCGGTATTTGAAATTTCAATACCGGTATCAATACCAGTATGAAAATCTTTTCGGTATTCTATGCCCTAGGACTAAGTATATAATTTGTAAATATTTATATTTTTTAAGTCGTTTTAATTATTATCAGTATAAGATAATTAGTAATATTTTAGTAGTGCGGTCAAAGGATCGTCGACATGCGTTTTAGAAAACTGTTTTTTTTTTTAATACTACAAACATGAATAATTTTAGAATGATTTATTATTAAATGTAACTCTGAATTTGGGGGTGTAAGGGGTTCCGTCCTACATCTTACCATCAGGAACCAAAGCCAACCTCACCTGCATGTGGTGCACCTAGGCAATGGCGAAACACAAATACCCGCCAACACGCACTGGACCAGCGCGGCGGAGTATGGTCCACACCCGCATTAATATATAAATTACTGGAAGGTAATGGGGGAGACCTTTGCCCAGCAGTGGGACAATATAGATTAATGAAAAAAAAAACACTGAATTTACAGGTTAGTATCCACAAAATGTTTCGTCATAACTGTACACAAAAGTATCCACTACATGCTTCGTCAAAAAGTTACAGAAATGTAACCGTAACATGCTTCATCAAGAATTACAGTATAGTTTATCTACAACAAATTTCGTCCAAAAATGTCAATCTTAAAGTCCTCCCCGCATTGTACCCGGCCCAAAAGTTCCCATTATGCTAGCTGTATTACTTAGTTGAATCGCTCATTTTATTAATTTCGTGTAGGTGTCACGATCAATCGACCATGCACACCCTGGTGTCAGAGTTCTTCGAAACCGTCTCACGGCCTCTGACGTGGTTCCTTTAACGACTAACCAACAGCTTAACGTGCCTTCCGAAGCACGGAATCATCTTTATTAACAGACAATCAGGTGATTCAAGCCTGCAATGTCCTAACCAAACTGGAAACAACTAAACAAAGTATGCTTCCCGCGGGAATCGACCCACGACTCCCGGGTCTACAGGCAAACGCCTTAACCACTGGACTACGGAGATAGTTAATTAATTGAATCGCTATGGAAATCCTTTGGACTATACGATGCAGAGCATTATCGTTCCAGGGTGTGCATGGTCGATTGACCGTGACACCTACACGAAATGATGATGATGATGATCGTTCGTACATTCGTTAATACGTCGCGTCGCCCCAGTTCTCTCAAAACTGCCCTAGCCTCTGCTTCACAAGCGCCTGTTATCTCAAAAGCAACTGGTATAAAAATATATCATCATCATTTCGAGTAGGTGTCACGGTCAATCGACTATGCACACCCTGGTGTCAGAGTTCTTCGGAACCGCCTCTCGGCCTCTGACGTGGTTCCTTTAACGACTACCAGATGGCAGCCGAGACCACCGGCTTAACGTGCCTTCCGAAGCACTGAATCATCTTTAGTATCAGACAATCAGGTGATTCAAGCCTGCAATGTCCTAACCAAACTGGAAACAACTAAACAAAGTATGCTTCCGGTGGGAATCGAACCCACGACCCCCGGGTCAACAAGCAAACGCCTTAACCAAAGGACCACGGAGGCTGTTAAAAATATATAGGCTGTAAGCTGAAGTATTTTGTATGCTTTTGTTTGGCCGCGTTTTCCGCAACCACTCCAGCGGCTCTGATAGTAGGACATATCTTTAATATAAAAACACCAACAACAGGTACCTCAAATTTAATATAAGTATCTATTTTAGCAATAAAACAACTACTCTGCCGTGCAGTCCTTGTAATGACAGCTCCGTGGCGCAGTGGTTAACACGCCAGCCTGCGATACGAGGATGCCCGGGTTCGATCCCCGATCAGGACAAGATGGAAAATGATCTTTTTCAGATTGGCCTGGGTCTTGGATGTTTATCTATTTATGCATTTGCTATAAAATATAGTGTCGTTGAGTTAGTATCTCATAACACAAAACTAGCTCAATCTGTGTGATTTGGCCGTATATATTTATTTATTTGTGAAAAAGCTGTTTTTCTTTTCCCAAAAATCGGTTTTATCACACGAAACCCAAAATACACTTATACTTGCATAGTATTAGTTGGGACTAGTCCAAAATTGGGAACCCATTGTTCTGAAATCAATCTAACTCTGCCTGAACTAGACATTCAATGGTATTCATGAGAAACGGGAGCGTAAACAAACGTACATACGTAATGAAGAGCAAAGGTTAAGGGCCTGAAACTAACTATAATATGAATAACTATGTAGATCTCGAAGATCGAAATGTCAAAATATTTATATTTTTAAACAATTCTCTAAGAGATTCTCTAGCACTTAGTTTATATATAGATCTGATAGCGCGTTTTTGAAGGACGAATATGGTACCCATTCTTCTGCGCGTTACCCCATAGTAATATCCCATACGACATGACACTATGAAAGTAGCTGAAGTATACCAAACGCGCAGTATCAACGTCGGTCAACTGTCTTATTCTTCTAACAGCTAAGTCACTCTATCAAAGATCGGATCGAATTTTCTTTACATATTGTATAGCAAAATTGTTTATCCATTTGTCCATGTGCATATGTTGTCGAAAAAGAAAATCGTGTTCGATTTAGTGACTTTATGCCGAGCTTAGATCGATTTATGACCAATAAATCGATCTATGCTCGGCATCCGTGCGTCTCTTAATATGAACACAGTCTCCTAAGTGAGCGTTCAGGTCTCAACATGGACAAATGGATAAACAATTTTATTACATACTAGCTTTCGCCCGCGGCTCCACCCGCGTCAATGTCGATGGCTCGGGAATAGTACTTTTTCCCGGTATAAAAGGTAGCCTATGTCCTTCTCCGTACTCCAGAGAACTTGTATGCAAAATTTCATGATGATCGGTTCAGTAGTTACGGCGTGAAAGCGTAACAAACAAACAAACAAACTGTTGCGACTTTCTAGAAGGGTCACTGCATTCTCCGATCAACCCCAGAATCACAGCAAGAGAAACAGTAAACACTGACCTGGATTCATTTGTGAACAGGACGTTGGGAAGGATCGCCCGCGGCAGGCCCTCGTGGCGGCTGGCTGGGAACCTCCCTGGTTTGAACTGTATTCCTTTTCTTACTGCTTACGCTAGTGGTACACCAACACACACGCGCGACGAAACTTTAGAGTTGTTTTCGGCCAGCGAAAGTCCTTAGAAGTCGTTATTTTTTGGAAATTATATTAGCACAAGGCGCTGTTCAACTCGACTCGCACGCCATATTTTTTCGACTCTCCTTTCGGCCAATCACAGGCCGTCTCGGCGAAATAGGAGGGATGTATGGGAGGGGAAACGGAAATATAGATAGGTAATTTTATTAAGGTTTTGAAGTTAATGCTTACACATTTTCCCCCACCTGAAATCCACAAGGGTTTCACAGAGAATGCAAATTGAAAGATAAAAAATAAAAGCAATAGCTACGCACTATTGCAAGAATATCTAGAAATATTATTTTCGAAAGATAAAGTAATAAATAAGTTTTAACTAGCCTAAGGATAACACTATCCTTAGGCTAGTTAAAACTCTTCTTGCTTGAACCGTATTCCTTTTCACTGCCTACACTTGTGGTACACCATCACACACTCGCGGATGAGATCTAAGGTTCTTTTCGGCCAGCGAACTCTTAGGAGACGTTATTTTTAGTTGTTTTATCAGCGCAAGCGACGCGCTAACATGACTCGATCGCCATATTTTTCTTGACTGTCTTTTCGGCCAATCACAGGCCGTCGCGGCGAATTAGGAAATATGTATGGAAGGGGAAACGGAAATATAGATAGGTAATTTTATTAGGGTTTTAAAGTTAATGCTTACACATTTTCCCCCACCTGAAATCCACAAGGGTGTCACAGAGAATGCAAATTGAAAGATAAAAAAACAAAAGCAATAGCTACGCACTCTTGCAAGAATATCTAGAAATATTATTTTCGAACGATAAAGTAAAAAATAAGTTTTAACTAGACTAAGGATAGTGTGTATTTATGTTTTAGTAATTTAAGAAAAAATTCTTAATTAATTGGTAAGGGACAAACCTTTACTACCGGCCTACGAAAGGTCTTTCCGTTAGCAGTTCGGAAAGTAACTACTCTGATTACTTGATCCGAACCAGCATGCACTTGCACAATACGTGCCAACTTCCAGAACATCGGCGGAAGATTAGGTTCGTTAACTATGACTAAGTTATCTATTTTAATATTTGGTTCATTTACGAACCTTTTGTTCTTTCGTTGTAATGTATGAAGATAATCACGCTGCCATACGCGCCAAAATCTCTGGGTAATTTTCTTAAGCATGACCCAACGAGAGCGCGGACACGAAATAAAACATCTAACACACTTTGACAGCACGGTACGTATCAGAAGCCTCAATCCAATTATCCAAAACTGGCGTTGAATAAGAGATTGTAAGGTTCTAGGTCCACAATGCAAATATTTTATATGAAAGTGTTCTATTATAATTTTAGATATTGGACATTGTTTAGGTAACAAAAAAGGGTGTAACGCAGATGGTGACAGATTAGCCTCATCGATGCGTCCCCCCCACCCGCACGATCCCATCATCGTCCAGGAAAGGTGAAAGTTTTTGAATGGACTTTACACATGGTTCATTATCTCGCACTCGACTGACTTCGGAAGACATATAATGATACGGACTCAATTTAACTAACACTTTGGTTGACTTCTCGAGTTCAGGACCACTGAGAAATGAAAGAATTCGATTTTGCCTTGCAACCCTCGAATTTGAAATAAATCGAATACACCATGCTACAATTCTTAGAATTTTTGTAAAAGAGGAATGTCTGGGAATTAAGGCCAGAAGTAGGTTTCTCACATTAATCACGGGAAGACTTTTAGTTTCTAGCGGTTTGAGCTCGGGTAAGTCTTCTTTTGGAAGTAGAACCCGTTTGTTAGGCCATTGACTAGGCAAATCCTGTAGCCAAGAAGGACCTTTCCACCACAGAGGATGGTCTATAAGCTCTGGACAGGACACTCCGCGACTACAACAGTCGGCCGGGTTATCCTTAGACGAAACATAATACCAGTGATCGGTACTAATCAAGTCAGTTGCTTGAATGACACGATTGGCTACATACATTTTTAACAAATGAGGGGCTGTATTAAGCCATGACAAGGTAGTGCTGCTGTCTGAATAAGCTCGAATAGAATTAATAGTTATATGGTCTTTAAGCAAATTATACATGTGCGATAGAACTTTTGTTAGAAGCACCGCTGCGCTTAGCTCAAGTCTATTTACTGTGGTAGGTTTTAAAGGAGCTACTCTAGATTTTCCAATCAGTAAACTAGTCGCAGTAGAAATTCTGGGCTCATTAGTAACCACACAAATATACACACAACAACCATAGCCTTCCAGAGAACCATCACAGAAAACTACCAAGTGTGCTTCCATCGGATTGGAAGGTATAACTAAGCGCGGAAGAAAATTTTTTTGTAAATCAGACAAATTGGCCGCTATTAAATGCCATTGTTTGATTAAATGTTTTGGAATAGTCTCATCCCACGATAAATTTAACCGCCATATTTCTTGCAACAGCGATTTTGCTGCAAAAACTACTGAGCATATCCAACCGAGTGGATCGAAAATGCGGGCTACTAAAGAGAGTATGGATCTTTTAGTAAATTTGACTTCGAACGAGTCTGAAAAGGCATATGAAAAAGAATCATTAATGGGATTCCATCGTATCCCTAATATTTTGACAAACTCATTTCCCGATTCATCGAAGGATTTGGAACTTTGACAAAATTCAGGAGGAACTTCCTTAAGAAGACGAGGAGCGTTAGTAGTCCATTTCTCGGGTCTTATCAATATTTGCTGATACATACGACGGATGTCGGCAGTAAAAACTATTTTGTGAAGTCTAAATTTTGTCACTAAATCGACAATATCCACTTGCAGCTTAGGACCCCCATGAACAATATTATTGAGTGACAGATTATTCGAGGTCCGACTACTGGCATCGAAGACTACTCGTAAACGTGTCGTTGTACTATCGGGTCTTATTACACAATGGTGAGGAATAATATAACAGTCAGTAGACAAAGATTCAGCAGGCTGCATATGTCCCAGATCTTCGTACTGCTGCATAAATTCCTTATACTCCGTTTTCAACTCAGTATGGCTGGCAAGACGCTTTTCCAAGTTGAGAAAACGGTTAAGAGCCTGATGATATGATTCTCCTAAGGCTGGAGTATCATCTTTAAGCATAATTGGTACAACATAACGACCTTCGGAGGTACGATATGTGCCATTTTTATATTTTTGTTTACATATTTCATCCTCAGGACCGGAAACTTTACATTTCGGCGGTTCTTCGGATTCCCAAAACCGTTGAACGATCTCATCGAGCGCACAAGAAGACGCGATGAGTGACGTAACGGGTGTGGCTGGCGTTTGAGCCACTTCACATATTTCATCCTTAGGACCGGAAATTTTACATTTCGGCGGTTCTTCGGATTCCCTAAAACGTTGAACGATCTCATCGAGCGCACTAGAAGACGCGATGAGTGACGTAACGGGTGTGGCTGGAGTTTGAGCCACCACGTTTTGAAGAAACTGACCACTTATCACCCAGCCGAGTACACTAGACAGTGCACATGGAAAACCAGGACCTGGGCAATAACGTGAACCAGTATATATCTGGTCAAAACAGTCTACTCCTAACAACAGATCGATCGGACCCGATTTATCAAAATCTTGGTCGGCGAGATCCAGATGTTTAAACTTTTCCTTGACAACTGATGGTAATGAGGTTGAAGGAACCATTGAAGTGATTTTAGGCAAAACCACTAATGGTATATCGAATTGGGGCGAGTCATTTGACCTAGGCACAATAGAGCCAAAAGTATAACCTTTAATATTACAAACATAATTTTGACCGAGACCGGTTACATTTAAATTACACTTTTTTATATGTAAACCTAACTGTCGCACACAGCTACTTGTAATGAAAGAGTCCATCGAGCCACTATCTATGATTATACGAGCATACTGCAATGAACCATCCACTCTTCTCAACCGAACCACTGCTGAACCAATAATTTTGGTACTCATAGGTGTCTTTGACATGTTTGGCTGAGTTGCACAAGTTAGGGAAGTGCTCATATTGGAATTCTCAGAAGCCTTTAGGTCAATGGTATTAGCTAATAAACTTTTATGTTCTTCATGTAATAATGTGTTATGTTTTGAGTTACAAATGAAACACATGGACTTAGACTTGCAGTCTGCACTAGTGTGACCGGGCCTTAAGCAGTTTTGACATAATTGTAACTCTTTAACTAATTGTTGTCGCTGTCCTATATTCATAGAATGTACTTTACCACAGCGATATATTGAGTGATTTTTATGACAATACGCACAGACAGCCTGATTAGGTTTATTATTATTTGAGTTCGAAGAAGTAATTAAGGAAGAATTTGATTGCCGAGAAAAATTATCTTTCTTTGTATTATTGTGGTTTTGTTTATTTGTAGAATTGAATGACTGTAAATTACTAGGTTGACTAACCTCTAATACCTTTATATAATTCTGTAAATAAACAACCAAGTTATGAAATTTAGGAATTTCTTCGGTATTTTGTAATTCAAACCTTTTCCTAGTTTCTGTATCAAGAGGCCGAGATGCTATGTAAAATAAAAGAAATTCACTTAAATCATCAATATTTAACCCGCGCAATGCACTAACACATTCATAAAGTGTGTTGGTTAATTGCGATAAGTTTGATATTGATGGCCGTTGGATCGGATTTAATTTTATTATTTTTTCTAAATAAGCGGTGGCTAAAATACGTTTATTATCATACCTGTCTAGCAACGCTGCATAAACAACAGAATAATTAGCTGATGTTATAGGAACACCCTTAGCTAGTGTCAGGGCATACCCAGACAGACATGACAACAAATAGTAAAATTTCTCTGTGTCCGACAACGAAACATTATTATGCGTAAGCGACGTATAACTGTCTTTAAACATCTGCCAGTTCTCTATATAACCATCAAACTTAGCTATTTGCAATTTAGGTAATTTCACTTGCGAGTTGGAATGCGCATGACTTTGACATAGTTCCGAGCGCGAACTTACGTCGAGAGAGTCAGCAAACTCAATGACATAATAGTATAACTCGTCAAATGACAACAAAGCATTATTATCGATAACAAATTGAGGATTTAGTTTAAGTTGCAACTGGTTTACACGATCGTTGCATTCCAAGAAATTATCACGAATTTTATCAATTCTTTTATACCTAGCTCGAAAGGATGCTAATTTAGTTTTATTTTATTTCGTAATTTTTGCTAAGTCATAAAGTATTTGCATATTTTTAAACTCATATTCACGTTTCTTAATGGTGGACATTAATTCTCCTTCCGCCATGTTTTGGTAGGCACTAATTGTGAAAAGTACGAGTAATGTAGGTAAGTAACAAAAGTTTAAATGGAAACTGAGTAATGGAACAGATATTCACAAACACGTAGGTTTTAAAACTACGGACTATTACTTATAATCATAAATACACACCTCACTGCTATTAATTGACCCTAGGTAAGTATAGGCTATCCAAAATAGTTCGAAAGCCTGAGTAACAAGATAGTACCTTATGGCATACAACTCGAACGATTAAGGGATTATTACAAGGGAATTAACGAGATAAGAAGTATGTACTCGTATGCAATAGGTATTTACTATGGTATGGAACAGGAATGGAATTCCCTGTTTGATCCGAGATTGTTAGACAAATAGACAAATGCTAGGTGGGTAAGTACCTAGTTAATTTGAATCTATAATAAGTCTATTGATACATAAATTAGTTATCCATATTTGGAAATAACTTAATTGGAAATATTGAAATTAAGTGGGTAAATTTTACATTAATTTAACAACATTAATTTATGGTGCCTCACAGGAGGCACCATTAATTAATGTTGCGACTTTCTAGAAGGGTCACTGCATTCTCCGATCAACCCCAGAATCACAGCAAGATAAACAGTAAACACTGACCTGGATTCATTTGTGAACAGGACGTTGGGAAGGATCGCCCGCGGCAGGCCCTCGTGGCGGCTGGCTGGGAACCTCCCTGGTTTGAACTGTATTCCTTTTCTTACTGCTTACGCTAGTGGTACACCAACACACACGCGCGACGAAACTTTAGAGTTGTTTTCGGCCAGCGAAAGTCCTTAGAAGTCGTTATTTTTTGGAAATTATATTAGCACAAGGCGCTGTTCAACTCGACTCGCACGCCATATTTTTTCGACTCTCCTTTCGGCCAATCACAGGCCGTCTCGGCGAAATAGGAGGGATGTATGGGAGGGGAAACGGAAATATAGATAGGTAATTTTATTTAGGTTTTGAAGTTAATGCTTACACACAAACAAACAAACAAACAAACAAACAAACTCACTTTCGCATTTATAATATTAGTAAGAATAAGAATAAGGATAAGGATTACATTTTTGGAGCACATTATGTTAGCGACCGAGTTTCCAAAGACATTATACATATTATCTAGTAGTCTCAAAGAGGCCGAGCAGACCAGTCTTCCCTGGGAGCAACCGTAAGTTTAAATCATTAACAGCGAGTTAATGTCATTGCCAGCTTACAAATGCTTCCGATGGGCAGCAGCGTCGGAAGCACAAGAAGCTTAAGAAACTGCGCTCGCCAACCCGCCTGCCAAGCGTGATGAGTATGGCAGTTTCCTACAGCCTATGTCCAACAGTGGACAATATATGGCCAGAATCATGATGATTATGATGATAATAAATCATTAAATAGGGACAAATCACACAGAGTTGTGGTAGAGTCACGCTACCGGCAAAATTCATTTTTGCTAGGAATGGGCCGGCTCGTCCGGGGAAGTACCACACTCACACAGAAAATCGACGTTTGAGAAGAAGCTTTACCGCTTCTATGCGTCGTTCGGTGAGTGAGAGAGCCGGAGGCCCATCCTTCCCCCATTTCCAACCCCATGTCCTTTTCTTGAAAGGCTGGCAATGCTCCTGTCACACCCTGGTGTTGCAGTTGTCCATGGGAAGCGCTGGTCGCTTAGGTGACTCCCTTGCTCGTTTGCCGTCTTACATCAAAAAAATAAAAAAAAAATGGTTGAGCCAGCCCCATAGTAAAGAACTTGTGTCGTGTGATACTAACTCAACGATACAATATTTTTAATAACTTCATAAAGTGGTTTATTCGTCCAAGTTATTGACATTCGTAAAGTTTAAAATCAGTATAGAACTCGTACAGTAGACATTTATAGACTTTTAATATGATTCGAACAAGTAAGTCTAGATACAAAAGAAATTAACTGTTCTATATAAATCCCTGGAATAGCTGTGGAAGTAGATAAAACAATGTTGGAAACGAGTTATCTGACCGCGAGAATCCAATAATAAAACAATAAGTATGGATATAAAATAAAGAATGAAGAGAATTAACACTCCTTACGATTTTGTATTGCTTATTAATGGTCGGGTTATTCAATTGTGACTAGGATGTAGTATTCTTCTACGATATCTACCTGAACTGATTGGCCGGTGGTTGCAGGTATAAATTAGCTAAGCGCGCTCAGCTTCCCGAGCTGCTACTCGCTTTCCCCCCTCCCCCCATTCATACGAGTGTGTTGTATCCAATAAATCCTAGCCTTATAAATTATTTTGATGGACAGCAGTGTCGGGGGCACAAAAGCCAAAAAAACAGGCGGATAAATATGGCATTTCGTCTGCACTAATAACTAGGTATATATAACCACATATGAATTTATTATGGAATATGTTAGATACGTTCCTGCACAATGTTAAAAAGGATTTAAAGTAGACCTTACTTGTGTGATGAGCCGACAAGCTCATAATTATTGACATGATAACGTCTTATAAATCGATAATCGCTGTCTGCACGCACGAGAAAGTGGCACGTTCCGTGGGCAACCAAGATCGCGGAACAAGCGATAGAGGGACACGATCGGCCTGAGCTTTCAGCTTATGACGCATCTATCGGAAGCGGTCGCCTTGTGACGCATCCATCTCTCTTCAACCGTTATCACGTTAAATTATCGTCCGTAAATCGACTTTAAAGACAACGATGTTTTTTTAACTGATATATAAACATGATTTGTTAAATTGTTAGCTTTGTTTATATAATTGTTTATTATAATTTATTTTATTTTTACACACTTCCTATTAATTTATTGTGTCGGAACTAATTTTTTAATACATTTAATGGTTGTAAAACGCATCCATTTGAAAACGTTTGCAAAACGGCCATCTTGAATGAACCGGTGTCATTCCTGTTGCGAACGTCATGGTGGTCAGAAGCAAAAGTGTTATGAAGTGATTTTGATACGTATAAACGAATAAAAATACTGGTTGGTTGGTAATACATAGTTGTTGGGTATTATTTCCTGCTCACTCCTGGGCTATTCTAACAAAGTCATCAATAGTTCCATATATTTTGGTATTTAATTAATCAGTAACCTTCTGTTCTTTAAAAGCAGATTTCTTCTTCGCAATTTCATAGTAAAAGTTCATAATATTGAGTACTATCATAATATCAGCCCCTTGCAATTTGATATATTTTACAAGTTTTTATTTAATTTGCAATGTATGTATGTATGTAACTCTTCGATCAAATATAATGGTAGATACACAGTTTCATACAAAATGAAGCCTTAATAATATCCCCGAGTCAAAACATCATGCATACTTATCTTACAAAAAACGACAAAAACGGTACATACTGAAAGTATAACTCCATCTTTGTTTTTTTACTTTTGATGCGTAGTTTTTGCATCTTTTCACTGTATCTTCGTCATCGCGAAACGTGTGAGTACTAGCGCGGTTTATTGAAACTGTGAACAAAACTGCTCCGAAACTCGATTAGTGCGCTGTTTTGCCGGTGCTACTTTTCGAGCGCGAATCGTGTATCTACCATTATATTTGATCGAAGATGTAACCACGATTGTTCAAGTGGAATCTTGCAACTTAATTTTGAAGTAGATATCTTCCTCCGATTGAGCTGAAATTTTAAACACTTGTCTAGTTTGGATGACAATGCATGGCTTAGTGACGTCATTCTAAATCCAACATGGCGGAACAGCTATCGTTGATGTACTCAATGTTGATTTTACTCAATGCGAAAGTGAGTTTGATTGTTTGTTTATTTGTTTGTTTGTTTGTTTGTTTGTTACGCTTTCACGCCGTAAGAACTGAACCGATCATCATGAAATTTTGCATACAAGTTCTCTGGCGTACGGAGAAGGACATAGGCTACCTTTTATCCCGGAAAAAAGTACTAATCCCGAGGGATCGACATTGATGCGGGCGGAGCCGTGGGCGAAAACTAGTATCATATAAAGGGCTAAAATTAACCTTAAAAAGAAAGCGATGTACATAAAAGTTTGTTTATAAAAAGTTTTTTACTTTCCCGACTGACGGCGAATATCTGCAAGCTTCACAAAATTGCCGCTCACTAAAAGTGTTATTCATCTATACTTTCCTTAATTCGTGGCGCGAACCGCAATAATTCTAAAGAAACTTTCTACATAACTGGGTTTTAAATTAAGTCTCCAGTGAGAAGTAAGTGGAAGGTCCCAAGGCTTGATGATATCTAGAGATTTTACACCTACACGTAATGGAAAACATTTATTCTATTCCCACAGTCAGTAAAATAGTAATATACATTTAAACGAGCAATTCTTGTATATTTATATGTATGTATATATATTTATTTCTATGATCTCGGAAACGGCTTTAACGATTTCGCTGAAATTTTGTTTTATGGGCGTTTTCGGGGGTAAACAACGATCTATATTAGGCTTATGTTTGGGAAAACGCGTGTTTTCGATTTTTTTATGCGTTTTTCTTTCTACGCAGAATATAGTTGCTAATTTCGTCCCGCCGGCCACTGTCCGTCTGGTCCAGCGGCTTATGACGCGGACGGCAAGAAATTACTTTTGTTTTCTTTTTATATGTTTAGTTTATAGGTATATATTTTTATTGTTTTTGGACAAGTTTAAAAAAATAAAGTTCAGTTTTTACTTTTTAAGTTTATGTTGATTATCACCTAAACACCACCATATACAATAAATAGTAAGAACCGAGCGAAACTCGGTCACCCAGGTACTACAATCTAATTGAACCATTAAAATAAATAACTTGTTATTTTACCTTGACTAAACCCATCTTCATTCATTGATAAAATGCTATAACATTAGTATTTAAACTCTTAAAAAATGAGGTGGTTGGAAAAAAACGGAACCCTTATGGAATCGTCATGTCTGTCTGTCCGTCCGTATGTCACAGCCACGTTTTTTTTCGTAACTATAAGAACTATACTCTTGAAACTTGGTAATTAGATGCAATCTGTTAACCGTAAAAAGATTTTTATACAAAAATAGAAAAAAAAAAGCAATAAATTTTGGGGGCTCCCTATACTTAGAACTGAAACTCAATGTTAGTAGGTCTTCAAAAATGATATTAAGGTTATCAATTTTTTTTTTCTAAACTTAATAGCTTGCGCGAGAGACACTTCCAAAGTGATAAAACTAAAAAAAGGACATTACCATGCAAACTTCCACCGAAAATTGGTTTGAATGAGATCTAGTAAGTAGTTATTTTTAATACGTCATAAATCATAATCCGCAATTTACCTTTCAATTATATTATGTTACTTGCTGCTACGGGACCCTTCATGGGCGAGTCCGACTCGCACTTGGCCGCTTTTTTTATGTTTTCTGAGGTAAGCCTCAGAACTACGAGTACGTCGTTTATGAACCGATTTAAAACATTATTTTTTGTTTGAAAGGGTATATTTCAAGTTGGTCCTATTAGAACTTAATCACAATAGGTTCAGTAGTTTGGTTTAAGTCATTTTTTTTATTTATATTGCAAACTAGCTGCACCCGCGACGCTGTTCGCGGACATTTGTATAGGGGCCACGTCTTATATAACTGGAGGAAAAGATTAAGTAGCCTATCCCCCCGTAGCATGGCTACTATCTACAGCTCACGCCAAAGATAGATAAAAAAGCAGCCTACTTAAAATTTATCGAAGCCCACCAATGAAAACGTAGTATTTATCTCATACGATTCGTAGCACGCATGCAGTCTAGAAACATTATTCATATTTCAAACACGAAACTACAAATAAAAAATTAAAACCTCGTATAATTAAATAAAACGAACGTATGAGACATAATTTATAAAATACCTAGTGATATTTACTTAAAACTAAGTATATTTGGGTTTATTTTTATTCAATATGGAAATATCGGAATGTAAATCGTGTACCAACCAAACGCAAACAACCACTTTACACTGACAGTACACATCTGTCATTAATCTGTCGGTAAAATGGTTCTTTCCGTTTGAGTTTACGTTTCTCACGCAAGATGGCGTACTAGTATCGGGCTTTTATTTTGGTAAAAATCTATCGTATTTGTACTGTACATTAAAATATTATTCTCATTATAGGTGTCTGACAGCTGGTAACTACGCAAAATAAAATATTTTGATTGTTTTATCACTTTAATGTTCGAAATGCGTATGAAACATATTTTATCTAGGCTTTGCTAAACCGCGATAAATTTATACGATTTCAAGGTACCAACCTCGATTTTGCCTGCATTTGTCTATCGCGAGCTGTCAAACACATGCTCGCAAGACGCGCACCCCGCGACTTGTAACGTATTTATGAATGAAATTTGACATTATTTAACGCGTGTGCCATGCTCGCTGGGTTAAAAGACGCAAATCGCGATATTTTGTCTTTTTATGAACGGAGACAGTGAGCCATGCTACGGGCTGTGTCCTGTACGTCTTAATGTTTATCTTCCAAGTTACATAAAATTCTGTTAATTCGTTTAAGAGATATGGAAGAATATACATACATAACAAAAAAAATCAAAAAGTCCTCAACTTAGTTTCCGTATCATATTTATATAGAGCTTATAAACACGATATCTCTAAAAACAAAGTAACTGGCTACTCCATGACCGACCCTTACAGATTTATTATTAGTATTGATTATTTCAAGGGGAATCAAGAATGGGGGGGTCAGGACTTAGACATACAGTCATCGGAATAAGTCAAATGAAATAATGGCGTGTAAATTAAGCTTAATATTTTTTTATGAGTACTACATACTAAGTTATTTCTAAGTCTTCCTAATCAAGAACATTCTTAAGGACTACGTTTAAAATTACGAAAAATTAAAGTAACATTATTTTCATGCCAAAATAGCTAGCTCCAGGGAAATACTTATTTTATTTCACCCCATAAAAATACGAAAAAGCGTCCCCAAAGAGCAGTTTTTTAATTGAGCTGTTAATTGTGAAACAGCTAATATCATGAGCGCAATTCTAATGAGTGACGCTCGTAATTATGTATTTTGTTTATTAAATAAAATAAGTTACCGTGCTCTTGCCAGCATTCACGTTCCTGCCGTTTTAGAACCAAACGGCCTGACACGGGATGATGGCAAGAGACCAGACGGAATGACTTTGGTACCCTGGAGATTGGGGCGACCGCTGGTATGGGACGGTACTTGCGTCGACACACTGGCGCCATCTCATCTCCAAAGTACCAAGTCGAAGGCAGGCACAGCCGCTGCTGGAGCAGAAACCCTTAAAAGACGCAAATATGTAGGTATCGGAGGTAACTACATATTTGAGCCTTTTGGGGTAGAAACATTGGGTCCGTGGGGTCCATCAGCGCATAAGCTTTTTAGTTTCTTGGCTAAAAGGCTTATTGAGGTATCTCGTGACCAAAGGGCTGGAAATTACCTAGCTCAGCGTATCAGCATTGCCATTCAATTAGGCAATGCTGCCAGCCTTTTGGGCACGATGCCCAGAGGTGAGCATCTGGAGGGACTGTACGATTTGTAAATATATATTTTTAAGTAGGTTATTTTTTTTTATTATTATTATTTTAGTTCTAAATAAAAAAAGTTACCATTATATTACGTCATCGTCATTTCAAGATAATATTTTCACGTCTTCCCTGTATAAATAAATAAATAAATATAAATATATACGGACAAATCACACAGATTGAGCTAGCCCCAAAGTAAGTTCGAGACTTGTGTTATGGGATACTAACTCAACGATACAATATTTTATAACAAATACATATATAGATAAACATCCAAGACACAGGCCAATCCGAAAAAGATCATTTTCTATCTTAACCTGGCCGGGGGTCGAACCCGGGCACTCTCGTGTCGCAGGCTGGCGTGTTGACCACTGCGCCACGAAGCTAGCCATTTTAGTATAAATACATCGCAGCGCCCTGTGACTTAAAAGTCGGAAAAGTTATGACGCGATAACGTTTTACAAATCGATGAACGCCAGCTGCACGCACAAAAAATTGACACGTTCCGTGTGCAAGCGAGAGCGCGGAACAAGCGATAGAGAGCCGGCTTGTGTAACCCTCAGCTAAAAGTCTTACCTCCCACGAAATATAAGGGAGGCCATAGAGATCAGTCGACAGACAAACTTCAATCGAAATGTAGGTAGGGCTTTACCCGCAACTTGGAAACCAATTCTTCAAATTGAATATAATCTGAAGCAGACAGCTTCAATAGCGATCCATACGATCACCTCTTTACACACAGGCGCCATCATCAGACACAGAAGACGGCGAAACGATGACCAATACGAGTACCGCTATGAGGGCAAGTCATCCACATCCCCCACTCGCCCGGTCCCCTATCACCTCTGCTAGGGCGCAACACGCAGCTCTGCGTGCTGAGCTCCGAGGGTAAGCAGTACGGGCTCGGGATTCTTGGGCACCGCTCATCTCTAACTTACCTTAAAATTTGAATTCTGATGAGTCAGAGACTTTAATTGACAATCATGACAATGAACAATAATCACATTATAAAATAATTTAAAGAAACGATCCATTCATGTACTGGTACGCATTTTTCATTCACAATTGTAAATATATTATACTCCTACAATAATTTTGGTGTGTTTTTAATTTAATTACTATAATGTTTATACGTTTGTACGGCCAAACAATAAACAATGATGCCATAATCGCGGTGACGTCACAGTTTTCATGTTCCACACTTGAAAGTTGCAACGGCCAGTTTTCAAAAACTACAGCGAAACAATAATAACGTGCAGTGGTTACACACTGCCCCGGAAAAATTGCCAACATAGAATCGCTTTTATACGCGTGTTATGAGAATGTTGTTCAGTAAATAAATATATACGGACAACATCAGACAGATTGAGCTAGCCCCAAAGTAAGTTCGAGACTTGTGTTATGGGATACTAACTCAACGATACTAAATTTAATAAAAAAATATAATATAGATAAACATCCAAGACCCAGGCCAATCTGAAAAAGATCATTTCCCATCTTGATCTAACCGGCGATTGAACCCGGGCACCGGGAACATGGCGCTCACTACAAAAGTGTTATTGAAGAAGCTTAGCCATTACCAGTCTGCCACCAGACCGGGCGGCGGACCCGACCTTAAACTGTGTTTTTTTATGATATAGGACGGCAAACGAGCAAGCGAGTCACCTTATGGTAAGTGATCACCGATGCCCATGAACAACTGCAACACCAGGGTGTAACAGGAGCATTGCTGGCCTTTCAGGGAATGGGGAAAGGATCAGCCTCCGGCTCTTTTACTCACCGTACGAAGCATAGAAGCGGTAAAGCTTCTGCTCAAACGCGAGAGTGTGGTACTTCTCCGGACGAGCCAGCCCATTCATGTAACTAGTAAAAATAAATTTTGCTGATAGCGTGGCTCTGACACGACTAAAATGTGATTGATCAATCCCTTTATATAATAAATATATAGACCTATTTTAGACCATAAACCCCTCTGACCAATTACAGTAAGCCGCTTGAACTTAATAACTGTGTGTATCAAAGCAGCTTCATGCTCATTATTGTTTGAGCTCGCGAATATCGGACATTATGAGAGTTATGTCGTATTAAGCTTGCAAATAATAAACGTGGAAAAAATTTAAGAGTTCTCTATGAGCATCATATAGCGAGCTCCGTAGTGCAGTGGTTAACACGCCAGCCTGCGACACGAGAGTCACGGTTCAATCCCCGGTCAGGTCAAGATGGAAAATGATCTTTTTCAGATTGGCCTGGGTCTTGGATGTTTTTGTTATAAAATATAGTATCGTTGAGTTAGTATCCCATAACATAAGTCTCGAACTTACTTTGGGGTTAGCTCAATTTGTGTGATTTGTCCGTATATATTTATTTATCCTAAGAAATTCATTTAAATTATATGGTTTAAAAAAATTACTTATTTAAATTGATAAGAATTAAAACTGTATCCATCTAAATAGCTTTCTAATTAACTCATTTTTCGAGACCATATTTTTAGAACATATAATAGGTACCTTTAGTATGCTATTCTTAGAGACAGTTATATGCGATCGTGGATTTTTTTGTAGATCTCTAAAAGAAGAATATTCACCAGGCATGGTTCTGTATATAACAAAGAGATTAGGTAGCGTTTTCGGTAAAAGCTCCCGGGCAGCTTATCTTCTTCCGACACAAGATGACACTTATTTTTCCTAATGACTATGATTTTCAGTTAAACACATTTTTTTTAAATTTTAAATTGGAAGAGAGAATATTATTAACATTCTGCATGTATTATTTTTTTTTTTGTTTTTCTAAATTTAATTATTAAATAATACTCATAAAAGAACTCGTTTCAGATGTCGCCCGTTTAGATCAAAAATTTCGTCTTTTTTCTATTCTTTTTCTGACTTAATGTAAATTTTATAACGCGTAAATCGAACATACTGTTGTCCGTAAATACATGCAAAATTTTACTTACTAAAATTGAATTTATCAAAACCGAAATGATACTAAAAACGTTAATAAGAAAAAATCAATTTACTCGAAATTCTAAATAAAATCTATAAAACCGATTTCATAGGTTATTTCACGAAGACCTATTTTCAATATCGCGCTCTCGCTTGCTCTTGGTCATAAATTATAGGCGTCAGTAAGAAACAACAAACAATATAGTATTTGCGATTAAAGATTTCTTTAATTCAGATATTAAAAATTGGTCTACTAGACCAATTTTTAATATCTGAATTAAAGAAATCTTTAATTTCTTTAATTTCTTTAATTCAGATATTAAAAATTGGTCTAGTAGACCAATTTTTAATATCTGAATTAAAGAAATCTTTAATTTCTTTAATTTCTTTAATTCAGATATTAAAAATTGGTCTAGTAGACCAATTTTTAATATCTGAATTAAAGAAATCTTTAATCGCAAATACTATATTGTTTGTTGTTTCTTACTGACGCCTATAATTTATGACCAAGAGCAAGCGAGAGCGCGGAACAAGCGATAGAGTGCACGATCGGCATAATAATAATAATAATAATTCATTTATTTCGGTTTCCCATATAATGTTAGTAACAGTTTGACTTAAACACCTATATTAGTACAAATTTATAATTTTATTTTATATCCGACCTCCTATAGCCACCAGCATGCAGCGCCTATATATGGTACAGTCAGGGCGTGAGGCTAACATCTTTAGGATGGTGTTGTTGCTGTTCCTCACACACTGCAAAAAGGAGGCCGCCTTTTTGCGTATCACGGCATGAAACCCGTCAACCCTGGCATAAGGGTTCTTGAGGCATCTATCTCTCTTCCACCGTTATCACGTAAAATTATTGTCCGTAAACCGACTTTACAGACAACTAATTGTTTTAACCAGTGCAGTACTTTTAGAGTTAGTGGTCTATTAAGGACCTATGCCCTCTTTAACTTATTGAAGGCCACGAGAACGTTCGTGACCTCCAATTAGTTAAAGACGGCCCCGAACATACTATACCTACTTAATCATCATTACAGTCTCAAAGGGTCCACTGCTGGACAAAGGCCTCTTTTAAGGATTCCTCGTTCCATGGCAGGATATTGCCATACTCATCACGCTTGGCAGGCGGGTTGGCGAGCGCAGTTTTTTTGGCTTCTTGTGGTTCTGACGCTGCTGCCCAGAATTTGTTAGCTTGGGAAGGGAATGAAAGGTATTGGGATACTACTTACTCGGATGAATGGGGCAAAAGTAAGTAGCTCGGGAGGCGCAGCATCAGGCGCGCGTACCCGATGACATACTAGCAACACATAAATAAATAAAAAAAATAGAATTAAAAAAAAAAAAAAAAAAACACCGGACAGGCAGTTGAGGATGACACCCCTTTCTACCATAGCCACTTCATAGTTTTTGAAAATCGTGTCACACAGTGTCATTCATGGTACATTACTGTTTTGTAGCATTGCACTGATTAAACTATTTCAAATGTTTGAAGGCAAAAAGTCTTAAGACAAATCAGTCTCCATGAAACATTCCAACAACACCGCGGGGCATTAAGGCGATCCGTACACTGCACCGCATCACGCAGCGTAGCGTGGGAGTGCGTATTCTCACGTTGCTTGTAATTATCCCTATTTGTATTGAACGCGTAGTGCAACACACAGTATTACAGTACACGCGTCTACATGCAGAGAAACACGTGCCACTGTGCGTGGCTGCGGGGCAAGCAAGACGCAAGGTGTGGCGCACCGAGTTCTGCAGAATCGAGCGTGATTTTGGCAGAGCTAAACGTTAAGCCAACATTTTATAATAGATCTCGATATCGACCGATTTATTCGTTACAGCATATAGGCGATAGAGTACAGAAATGAAGCATCCTGAATGAGTTTAGCATTAAAATAATTTTGATATAAAGAACCATGCTTTGTACTATCACAACCGCAAGCTGCTGTGTGAGCCACTGCATATACTGCAGCCCCGCGCGTTTTTGTGTAGAAATCTGCATGATGATGCAGATCTGTTTCCGCAACGACGCGCGTGGCTCCGTCGCCACGCACCCCGCAGCGTGGAGCGGAGCAGTGTGTGAATCGCCTAAAAAGTTAAAACAAAGCATAGATATCTTTCAACGCTGTAATAGTACACCCAGCGCGAAGTGTTTGCGAGCGACACGAAAAAACAATTTGGATATTGTAACAGATACTGCGAAAACAAATAGTTGGCTGGGAGTTTGAATTTATTTTTTGCTGGTAGTAATTTCTGAATAAATTGTTCTAGATAATTTTGGTTAGCTACGAGTAAATGGGTTTTTAATCAATGTTTAGCAACAATTTGTAAATTTTGTCGGGTTTTGGTTTTTTTAAGTGGCCATCACTGGAATCAACGGGACCCAACTAGGGTGCCATCCGTCCGGATTAGTCCGGACTTTTAGACTCTTCCGTGCTTCGGAAGGCACGTTAAGCCGGTGGTCCCGGCTGCCATCTTGTCGTTAAAGGAACCACGTCAGAGGCCGAGAGGCGGTCCCGAAGAACTGTGACACCAGTGTGTGCATGGTCGATTAACCGTGACACCTACTCGAAATGATGATGATGATTTAGACTCTTGTCCGGCCCTTTAATTTGTCCGGATTTATGGAATATGAGTAATAAAACTTTTTTTAATCGCCTCGCAATGCGAGCGTCTGCCTGCCTACCATGCTTACCATAGCACTAAACTATGGTAAGCATGGTAGGCAGGCACATAACTAAGTGGTTAATGTTTCCAACAAAGTCCGGACTTTTATAGAAATGTCCGGTTTTTTGCCAGGATTTTTCAAATTCCTAAACGGTAACTCTAGACACAATAATCTGCTACTTACGTCCTGAGTTTTGGGTCCTGTTGAAGCTGTACCACGTCGATTCCAGGAAAGGAGTTTTCTGCGTTTTCGCTGTACTTTGTTTACAATTCGATAATTTTTGTTAGAATTCACACTAACTCTAACAAAAATTTGCAAAATATTTCAAAATCGAAAAATGATGTTCATAAGCTCACAATATTTTTAAAAGACCTATTCAATAACACGCGACACGTTGGGTAAGTCGCGAAAACAAAATTTGATTCCCACTTTACTAGTACGGGAGCCACCCTAAATAAAAATTTATTTCAAGCATTTATTTTACCACTTTTTTGCCATGATGATGATATCCATACTAAATTACAGCTTTCTAGTCATTATAGTCTCTGAGTAAAACCGCGAACGGACAGACAGACGGACAGACATGACGAAACTATAAGGGTTACTTGTTTACTACAGAACCTTTCAACTATCAGCTTCTCAAATCTCAATTGGCAGGTCTCTGGTTCAAATCCCGCTCGCATGGAATTTTGACTACGGAGAGACGTGTGCTCTATGTGTGTGTTTTATCGTCTACACTATTTATTTTCAATTGGTGCTACCGTCACCTTGCTACCACCGCACCACCCGCCACAGGAGTAAAGTCCATCCCCACATCCTTGACACTTGGGTCTGCAAAAGTGTTTGTGCATCACGTGGTTTTTTCCCTCGTACAGCAGGATTGCGTGATGGGCTCCATCCCGAAGTATTATATTATAGATTTATTTCTATCAGGTGGCTCGTCTGCTCGTTTGCCGCCAAACATACATAAAAACCAGCCAAGTGCGAGTCGGACTCGGTTCCGTACCGTTATCTATGAAAACGGCAAAAAATCTTGTCTGTTGTATGGAAGGCCCCCTTTAAAATTAATTTAATTTTTATTTAATTATTTATTTTTTAAGTGTAAATATATAACTAAATATTCTGTGAATATATCAAGTGTCTACCTGTTGCCGTTATTAATAACGAGCAAAAACAAGCAAAAAAAATCACGTTTGGTATTTGGGAGGCCCCTTAAATATTTATTTAGGGGCCCGTACTACCTCACACTGCTTTGCATGATTGACTGTTATATCAATAATAATTAAATACTCAAGTTAAAATAAAAATGCAGCAAAGTTCAGGACTAGCTCTGGTAACTATCTGACTCAAAAATACGATTGCGTTAAATTTTCTCGATAGAAAAAAAATTGCGAAGTTGCCTCCAAATCACGTTTAATTTACTCGGTATATAGCATTATTCACCAAATACATTAAAATTAACCTTGAAACTTTTGATTATTATTGCATTACAGATAAGGCAGCCATCATATGTTTTTCTTTTTCGAATAACCCTTGAATATTCCTAAAAAACGAAAATATCCAAAGTAGCCAACGCGTTTAGACCATCCGCGTTTGTACCGCCACGCCGCCTGGCATATGGCGGGCTCTTAATTCTATTTTTTAGTATTTGTTGTTATAGCGGCAACAGAAATACATCATCATTGAAAATTTCAACCGTCTTACTATCACCGTTCATGAGATACAGCCTGGTGACAGACGGACAGACAGACAGACAGCGGAGCGAAATTGATAGTCCCGTTTTTACCCTTTGGGTACAGAACCCTAAAAAATGAAAATAAAAGTTAAATTAAAGGCTTAAAAGAACGTGTTTTTGAGCGTTTTTTGATGTTCAATATTGTATGATAGTACACTCGCAACAAATCTGCAACTGTGTCTGCAACTTCATTCGATTTTTGTAACTGTATTCTATTACGGATTCTAATTCCGAGAGGGATAAAACATGGTGAAAAAAAATCATGCGGGCGGGACTTGAACCTACCTAGGTCTATGTACGACCTACGCTCTGCAATCTGAGCTACTGCATGATTCAATCTCGGGGCCGAAATGCTCCACCATATCCTATTCCCCTTATACGTATAGGGGAATGAGATATGGTGAAGAATTTCGACCATATTTTATTTCTTAATTTATTAAGAGAATATAAAAAATAGTATTGGGAATGCAAAATAAAACACTTATAATAATATTACCAAGAGGTCTAGTATCATCCTTTTTTATGTTGATATAGTTTCACTGTATTTTGTCATATTTTACTATATCTATATGTCCATGAAAACCCATGGCTTTATTGAATGTAATCATACAAAAAGGTGTGATCGACCGTGGCCGTCGCCGGCGAGTGATCGTCACGGTGCGTTTGAAGATATATGTGCCATACTTTTTACTAACCCTTAATCGCTTCAAGCTAGAATTTTATCCAAATTGTTATATTCTTTTTTGAAATATTTTAATACATTACAAACAGTAGATATCTGCTGCTATATAGAAAAAAAGCCAGCCTAGTGCGAGTCGCGCCCGAAGGGTTCCGTCCCAGTATCTATAATAAGGTTAAAAATAATGAAAAATATTTATATTACATGATGTAATTAAAATTGTATGCTTTTCGCAATTTTTCCTTTTATCTGTGCTATAAGACGTTGCTTCGTACCAAATTTCAATATTCTGAGTTCACCCTGTAGGGTTTGATTCCTTTGCGAATGTCGAAAATTTGCGTCATAAACGGCTGTATCTTTTGATTGCGTTGGCTTAGAAGTTTGATTTTTTCACAGATCAAAGGGACAGTTCTGTGGGACAGTTAGACCTGAGTACCTATTTGATATGAACTTCAGCATGATACCTCTACGCGTTTCTGAGAAAAAGGTCTTGACAGACAGACTCATAAGCAGACACACAGACAGACAGACGGACAACAAAGTGATGCTATGTCTGTTTTTTTTTACTTTTGAGGTACGAAACCCTAAAATTAGTACATTTAAGCTAACCTGAATAAGTAAGCTGAGTAAACACATATGGTGTTAGTACATCATACATCATCATCATCATCATTACAGCCGTAAAAAGTTCACAGTAGGACAAAACCCTCTCCCAAAGATACTTCGTTCCATGGGAGGATATTGCCATACTCACCACACTTGGCAGGCGGGTTGGCGAGCGCAGTTTCTTCGGCTTCTTGAGTGATTAATTGTAATATACACGCTGCTTGGTAAATCACGTTACAAATGGTCAGTACTTAATTCTCGTTCCAAATATATGTAAAAAAATTGTGTTAATCAAAGATGTAGACCTTTTTTTTATGTATATTTGACCGCAAACGAGCAGACGAGCCACCTGATGGGAAGTGGTCACCGTCGCCCATGGATATCTGCAACACCAGTGGTGCTGATGCGTTGTCGACTCTTAAGATACCTGTAAACACACCTTTTGAAGGACCCCAAGTCATAGCACACAGGGAAAACCTCGGAAGGGAGTCCATTCCACAATCCTGCTGTACGGGGAAAAAAAACCACGTGACGCTCTGACATTTTTGGAGACCCAAGTGTCAAGAATGCGGGGATCGACCCTTCTCCTGTGGCGAGCAGTGCAATGGTAGAAAGGTTAGAGGCCCGTCTGGCCAGTGTGGAGAGTGTAGGCCAAATCCTTTGTCTTTTCTGGCCAAATATGCTCTGGTAGTACAGAAAGGGTGGTGCTCCTGTAGTGGGGACTAAAAAGACCTGATGATGATGATGATGAAGATGATGATGTAAAGTCGGTTTACGGATGATAATTTTACGTAATAATGGTGGAAAAGTACCTAATAGATGGGTCACAAGCCGAACGCTTCCCATAGATGTATCACAATCACACACAAGCCAAACGCTTAGGCAGATCGTGCCTCTCTATCGCTTGTTTCGCGCTCTCGCTTGTACGCGGAACGTGACACTTTTTCATCGATTTATAAGACGTTGTCACGTCAAAAATGGAGGCTTCAAGCTGACCAAATTATCCAATAAAAACAAGATGATCCGATAATTAGCCGTGTGGTTTCCGGCAGAGTAGAATAGGACCACTCCTAGTCTTCCCATGGATGTCATAAGAGACGACTTAGGAAATTTAAGCTAAACAAAGCTCATAAACATCAATGAGACCTCTCTAACCCGTCTGGCGAGCGAGGAGAGTGTAGGCCAAATCCTCTGTCTGCTCTGGCCAAGTATGGCTCCGGTAGTACAGAGAGGGTCATGCTCCTGCAATGGAGACTAAAAAGACCTGATATGATGATGAAATGAAAAGGTTTCTCTTAATCTGTTTACGGTAAATCATTGGCGTAGCTAGTTCTAGTGTGGCCCTATATCAACATTTGTCTGGAGCTCTTCAATCTTGCAACAGAAGTTTAAAATATACAAAAAATCTTTTAATTATCTGATGGTCTACTACGTTTCAAATCACAAAATATATTCTACACTATGATGATGATATGATATGATGGTTACCGGAAGTGAAGTAGGCCTAGGAAGCTTCGGATCGACAAGCGTAACTTAGGAAAAACAAGCTAAACAAAGCTCATAAACATCAATGAGACCTCTCCAACCCGTCTGGCCAGCGAGGAGAGTGTAGGCCAAATCCTCTGTCTGCTCTAGCCAAGTATGGCTCCGGTAGTATAAAGAGGGTCATATTCCTGCAGTGGAGACTAAAAAGACCTGATCATGAATAAAAAAGGAATGGGAAAGACCTTTGCCTTGCATGTTAGTAAACCCTGTAGTCCGGGGGCCCCGTGTCATTGATACGGCTGATACGGCGGTAGCTACGCCCCTGACGTTAATACTAGAAATAATACGATTAATTTACTTCCGTAGTACACATATAGAGATTTTTGTTGTGATCTTTTTTAGGTGTAAAGTAAGGGCTAGCTCCGTGGCGCAGCGGTCAATACGCCAGCCTGCGACACGAGAGTGCCCGGGTTCGATTCCCTGCCAGGTCAAGATGGAAAATGATGTTTTTCGGATTGGCCTGGGTCTTGGATGTATATTTATATATGTATTTGTTATAAAATATAGTATCGTTGAGTTAGTATCCCATAACACAAGTCTCGAACTTACTTTGGGGCTAGCTCAATCTGTGTGATTTGTCTGTATATATTTATTATTTATTTAATATTATGGGGGACGCTAGTTTCGTTTTTCTAAGTCCCATAAACTAATTTAATATCTACTTGCAACCTTTAAAAACATGTTCCGTTCGTCATCTCAAATTGCATAATAATTTGTTTTTTTAGAATTAGTTCTGACAATGACAAATAGCGATATAATGGAAACAATTTACGGACAAGCCTAAAAGAATTTGATGCAAAGTTTTATTGAAATAAGTTTAGGAATTACCACATCTCTGTGATATAATTTTACGGCGTTTTGGTCCTCTATGACAATTTCATTCATTTTCGCTTTGTTTTAGTAGCATGAATGGGCCGGCTAGTCCGGGGAAGTACCACACTTTCACAGAATAGACGTTTCATACTTTACCGCTTCTATGCTTCGTCCGGTGAGTGAGAGAGCTAGAGTCCCATCCTCCCCTGTATCCATGTAAGGTATATTTTTCCTTGTCTATCCTTCACTGTGAAATACAGTTGGATGGTGGGTTTTTCAAAAATTCTATCATCATCATCATCATCTGGTCTTTTAGTCTCCACTGCTGGAGCATGACCCTCTTTGTACTACCGGAGCCATATTGGCCAGAGCAGACAGAGGATTTGACACACACTCTCCTCAAAAATACTATAATAATAAATCTTTATTCAGACTTTCTATCCATCTTTGTAAGTAGTACAACTAATCTTAACCTATTGTTAGTTGCCAATCACTGCTGTATCGTTCCATGTGAGATGGCACAATAGTGATTTACATATGGTCAATCCAGTCTGCTGGCCACCATAATTCAAATTTCTTTATTGTCAGACAACAGGATCCATTATATTACAAATATGATACTAGACCATATTAAAAACTAAAAATAACCATAGGTAGGTGATCATTTATCCTTATCCTTACTAATAATCCTTACTAATATTATAAATGCGGAAGTGAGTTTGTTTGTTTATTTGTTTGTTTGTTTGTTACGCTTTCACGCCGTTACTACTGGACCGATCATGGTGAAATTTTGCATACAAGTTCTCTGGAGTACGGAGAAGGACATAGGCTACCTTTTATCCCGGGAAAAGTACTATTCCCGAGGGATCAACATTGACGCGGGCGGAGGCGCGGGCAAAAGCTAGTAAATCATATATCTACGAGTCACTTCGTACGGATGAGACCGCGCTTCCAAACGACAATCTTGTCTTTCCGTCATCGCCCGGATGAAGTGTCTCAGTACATCAGTATATCCTCAGCTAATATTTTCATGATGCCGTTGTCACTCCCTCGCACCCTCTATAGGTACCAAGGACTCTACTTTCTTTCGAAAGATGGCATGAAACACGTCAGTTTGCCGTGTGGTATCCGACAGAGTAGTATAGGACTACTCCAAGTCTTCCCGTGGATGTCGTAGAAGGCGACTTACGAAATACAAGCTAACCAAAGCTTATAAATATCTATGTGACCTCTCCAACCCGTCTGGCCAGCGTGGAGAGTGTAGGCCAAGTCCTCTGGCTGCTCTGGCCAAGTATGGCTTTAGTAGAACAGAGAGGGTCGTGCTTCTGTAATGGAGACTAAAAGACCTGATGATGATGATGACGTCAGTTTGGGCTTGAGTGAACATTTCGGAGGCGCTGCAGAAACAAATGTTATAATGATTAAAAAAACGTTTTAATAATTTAAACACGTTGTTGCAACAAATTTCCCTCATCTACACAAAGTAAATTTCATGCAACAACTGTCATATTTACCGCCAAAAGTTTCGTAAACTCTACATTGCGCGTGACCCGATACGCACTTCGCCGGCTTTTATTTTCTAATTTAGCGGTACGGATTTCAATATAGCTAGGAGGTTTAAAATCACGCTGTATTTAGTTAATTAAAATTATTAGGCTTCGACCAAATATAATGGTAGATATACGATCCGCGCCCGAAAAGTGGCACCGGCAAAACAGCGCTCTAATTGAGTTTCGGAGCTGTTTCGTCCACAGTTTCAATAAACCGCGCTAGCACTCACACGTCTCGGGATGACGAAGGTCAGTGAAAAAATGTAAAAAATATGCGTTAAAAATGAAAAGAAAGATGGAGTGTCATACTTTCGGTTTGTACCGTTTTTGTTGTTGTATGTAAGTATGCATGATGTTTTGGCTCGGGGACATTATTTAGGATTTATTTTGTATAAGACTGTGTATCTACCATTATATTTGATCGAAGTATTAGGCACCAAACAGACGAGCAGCAATTTGCTGTCGACCAGTTAACTGCAAGCTGTCGAAAGACCCACGTCAGCTATCGACAGCTTGCAGTTGACCGTTCGACAGCAAAGTCACTGTTCGGCAGCAGCATTTTTGCAGTCATTGGTGGGCTGCATCGGTCGACGTGTCGAATTCTGCTGCCGAACAGTGTCGATAGCTGTAGCTTGCAATGTCGACAGCTGCAGTTATATCTGAGGACTGCTTGCAATTGTCTGCTCGACAGCAAAGTGCTGCTCGTCTGTTTAGCGCCTTAGCCTTCCATTTTATTTTAATACCCACTTCAAACTTTCTTCTGGGAGAAGAGAAAAAACGTAGTATGTGCCAGCTGCTTCTCTTCCCGCGCAGATCGTAAAACCGATCGAGAAATTGGGCTGAAACCGCGGAATCATGTCAATAGGCAATGCGGCTAGCGCGATCCATCACTATTTTGATTCTTTTTTTGATCTACATGCCCTCCAACATGCTTAATGAGGTCATAAGTTCTTATAGACCTAGGCTCTGTCTATCCCGCAAGGATCCCGCAATAGTCATGATACTATGTAAGATACTATATATTCAAACTCTCTGAACAACCCAAAGGTTCGACTGTTAGAGAATGCTGTTTAACATTAAGTCCACCTTTTGTCCTTTTGAGGTCAGGAGTGTCCTCAATTGCCTGTCTGGTGGTTGCTGATAGGGCATCGGGTACGCACGTCCGGCCTCCCGAGCTGCTTCTTGCTTTTCCCCCATTCATCCGGGTGCGTATTATCCCAATACCTGTAATTCTCTAGCTTAAAATGCTTGCGATGGGCAGCAGCGTCAGAAGCACAGGAAGCCAAAGAAACCGCGCTTACCAACTCGCCTGCCAAGCGTGGTAAGTATGACAATATCCTCCCATGGAACGAAGAATCCATGAGAAAGGCCCTTGTCCAGTGGACTTTTTGCGGCTGTAATGATGATGATGATTTGTACATTTTACATTTCGTATGTATTACGTATGTGTAACAGCCTCCGTGGTCCAGTTAAGGCGTTTGCCTGTTGACCCGGGGGTCGTGGGTTCGATTCCCACCGGAAGCATATTTTGTTTAGTTGTTTCCAGTTTGGTTAGGACATTGCAGGCTTGAATCACCTGATTGTCTGATAATAAAGATGATTCCGTGCTTCAGAAGGCACGTTAAGCCGGTGGTCCCAGCTGCCATCTGGTAGTCGTTAAAGGAACCACGTCAGAGGCCGAGAGGCGGTTCCGAAGAACTCTGACACCAGGGTGTGCATGGTCGATTGACCGTGACACCTATTCGAAATTATGATTATGATTTCGTATGTGTGTACAATAAAGCATTTTTTTTAATAACCGGTTCTGTCCCACTGCTGGGCAAAGGTCTTTCCCATCTCCTTCCATTTATCTCGATCCTGAGCCATATCTGACCAGTCATGCTGAAAGGCGTCGAGATCATCACGTTATCTTTTCCTTGGCTTGCCCCTTCGACGAAGACCATCCTCAGGTATCCAAGATGTCACTATATTGGCCCATTTGTAGCAACATTCTACTGACATCGTTGAGTTAGTATCCCATAACACAAGTCTCGAACTTACCTTGGGGCTAGCTCAATCTGTGTGATTTGTCCGTTTATATTTATTTAGTTTACATAACCCGCCCAGTCCCACTTCATCTTGACAGCTTTGTGTCCCACATCGGCGATACCTGTCATTGAGCGAAGTGTAACATTCTGGACTCTGTCCAGTCTTCTGAAACCTAGTACACTTCGCTCCATCGTTCTTTGGCACCCTTTGAGTTTGGACTTCTGCTCCTCAGTCAGTGACCACAATAAAGCATAAACAAATAAATACGGTTCTAAATTTATGCGATATTGGTGACCTTTATAATGGTAGTATACCCCTGTTGATACTGACACCGTTCAAGTCTCTTTCATTCCTTCGTTATAACTTTTAATATCGGATATCATTTTTAATTGTTTTTAAGTGGTTCCTGTTTGTAGCGACCCTTAGAGATATCACTTTGTTTTTGTTTTCAGGGTTTTCCTTTAGCAATTTTACAACCTTTTATTCAGTTTCACCTGTCCCGATGTTTGACTGTAATCAAATATTGCAAAGTGATTCACTTTGAATTGAGCTGTTTTGAATGCATGCGAAAATGACAATACAATATTATGAAGATTTCATATGCGCTGGTCTGATGATGCAGTCGGAAAATGGCCACAGGAACTCTTAAACTGAACAAGGTACCTATACTAATTGTGTTTAGGCTCATTTGATTTGTCTTGGAAAGCACTTTACAGAGTAGATTTTTAATAAAAGCTTATCACAAAAATGATTATTTAACAACAAAAAAACTTGGTCGTACCTACATAGACCTAGGTCGCCGGTTCAAGTCCCGCCCGCATGTAATTTTTTCACCACATTTTATTTCTTAATTTATTAAGAGTATATAAAAAAAACTTGTTTCTTTTCGCTTTCTGACTAAACTAAAATCCAAATAGTAATGAAAACAATATGTTACAGATACTTAGTACCTAATGAAGTAACTTATGCACATTGTTTAATCTATTTTCAAAGTAAAAGTAGATTTTTATCAAGGCTCCATATATAAATAATACATGGATCCCTTAAAATAGAAACCTATTGCCGCTATTTTATAATCATCATCAGGTCTTTTTAGTCTCCACTGCAGGAGTACAGAAAGTGTCATCTCTCTGTACTACCGGAGCCATACTTGGCCAGAGCAGACAGAGGATTTGGCCTACACTCTCCTCGCTGGTCTAATTGATGTATATGAGCTTTGTTTAGCTTGTATTTCCTAAGTGGCGTCTTATGACCTCCATTGGAAGACTTGGAGTATATTCTACTCACATAGCGCGCAGAACCGATGGCCGATGGGGCAGAAAGGTTCTCGAATGGCGACCACGTACCGGCAAGCGCAGCGTCGGACACACACCGACCAGATGGTCGGACGACCTGACTAAGGTCGCAGGAAGACGCTGGATGCAGGCCGCTTCCAACAGGTCGCATTGGAAATCCTTGGGGGAGGCCTATGTCCAGCAGTGGACTTCTTGCGGCTGATATGATGATATTCTACTCTGCCGGAAACCACACGGCATCTACCATATATTTTACAAACGAATTTTAAAAAAAGTAGCATCGTCTAGTTATAGAAGCCAAAGAAACTACGCTTTTCCCCCATTCACCCGAACGAGTAGTATCCCAACACCTTGATTCCCTTGCCAAATCCAACAAAGTCCTATTCTTCCTCAGCTTTAAGATGGTTTCGATGGGCAGCAGCATCGAAGGCACAAGAAGCCAAAGAGACTGCGCTCGCCAACCCGCCTGCCAAGCGGTGAGTATGGCAATATCCTCCCATGGAACGAAAAATCCTTGGGAGAGGCTTTTGTCCAGCAGTTGACTTCTTACGGCTGAAATGAATGAATGATAATGGTTAAAGATAGACCATTAAAAAAATTGTTCCCAGCTTTGAACCCATAGGAAAAGTTGTTCATATCGACAGGCTGAATCTGCCCTCCAAATATCGGACAGGGATTCCTTTACATATTGTATGGAAGCGTGGTATTTTGTAATAGGCAGAGCATAGGTCGTCTAGTCGCTTGTCCACACGGGCAGGGTTTGACCCTGCCCGTGTGGATTTTTCCAACATATCTTATTTTTTTGTTTAATATTTTTTAACATACATAATATCACGTCTTTTTCCCTTGCGGAGTGGACAGAGCCCAGGTCTATAAGACCTGAAGGCTGCGTTTAGCATTTTGGTGTGCATTAGGTGGAAAATGGAATCAAAGTAGTGATGGGTAGCTAGCCGCATCGCCTATAAACATGGTTCCTCAGATTTTACCCATTCCCCCGATCGGCTTTTACGATCTGCGCGAGAAGAAAAGCAGCTGGTATATTCTACGTTTTTTTCTTTCCTCCCAGACCAGCATGAATGAGCAAATTCTTTTTACATTTGATAATAACAATTAGATCGTCGACTATTTTGAATAGGTATCGATTTTCACACAAAGTTTTTAGGAAAATTTAATATAATTCAACTATTATGAACCGTAACAGTGTTGAATCGTTTTGTTCCCATTATACGACAAAAACTAACCTGAATAAAATCACAATATCTTTTTTTAAAAGAAAAAAAAGCAATATTTTTCATAACTATAAACAAACAAAATCGAACAACCGCGGTGGGACGTGAAATTAATTTGTTTCAATTCTCTGACTATTTCTATGTGGCTGAGAAAAAAGTAAGACTGAGCGCGACGTCTAGATAAAGACGTAATAAATCAGTTATGTACTAAACAAAGCAAAATCAGCCATTATTATTTTTATATTTTTTATTTAAGAAATAATATGTAAATCATCATTATCGTTGTCATTATCTCAGTCACAAGAAGTCCACTGCTGGAGATGGGCCTCCCCCAAGGATTTAGAATTACAACCGGCTGGAAGCGGCCTGCATCCAGCGTCTGTATTATGTAAATAACTTTACACAAACTGTGAGGATACTAGGTCCTTTATTAAATTATGATTAGTAAACCATACAATTTAAAAATAAGACTAATAAGCTAACCTACCATAAAATTACATACTAAAATGAAACTAAACTTGAAGCAAGTTGACAAGAATGCTGGCTGTATTTCCACGCTGAATAGCGACGCTTATCCCTTGTGCGTAAAAGCAGCCAGCCCGCTTGTCACATGCGGCGAAGATCACGGGAGCAATCTCTTTGTAGAGAGTTCTCGCACCAAGACCCATGGTCCAAATGTCTCTACACCAAACGGCACAAATATATAGTTTGCATTTAAGCAGGCATATTTGCGCCGCTTAGCGACCTCAACGGCTTCTGCAGCAAACTTTCAATATGGACTTCACTCAGTCAGTGCACTGGGTAGGCTTGTTCAGTTCTAGTTTTTTCTATTTTAATATTTTCTCCTTCCATTTAGAAAAAAACAATATACTAAGAAAAATAAATAATAGAAAAAAAAGAAAATTATGAATATTTTTTCTGAAAATTAAGATCTTGTCACTATGCTTGATTTTTGACGTATTATCGTAAGTTGATGAACGCCAGCTGCACGCACGAAAATGTGTCACGTTCCGTGTGCAAGTGAGAGCTCGGTAACGATAGAGAGGCACGATCGGCCTAAACATTTGCCCTGTCTTAGCAGATGTCTACGTCATAATATCTACCTACATGCCAAATTTCAGCCCGATCCGTCCAGTGGTTTGGACTGTGCGGTGATAGATCACTATGTCAGTCAGTCACCTTTGAGTCATAATCAGTGATCGGAATAGTTAGATTGACTTGGGGTCAATAAACTGACACGTATATATTAATATGGACATGCCTCCGGGATTCCGGGATTTTAACATTATTAAGATTTTTTTCGGGATTTAAAAATCGTTATGTATAGGATGAAGAATATATCATTACTAGCTTTTCGCTCCATCATAGAGTGATTGTTACTTTTTGTGTTGTGAAAACGTGATTTAACTCTGGCTTATGTACTGATTTCTGGATCTTCTTCAAAAAATATTGATATAAATAGTAACTTTTATTAATTTATTTATTAAAGCTACAACTACAAGTAGTAGATAGCAAAGATATAAAAAAAAATTTACTACACTTGTCATATGGTAACTTGCAATTGGACAAAAAAGTCACATTCCCTTTATTACCAAAAAAATCAGTATGTATACTTTCTATACATTTCAAATATACTGCTGTAAAAAATCATACATTAAATATATTTAATTCAATCCCGTAAGGACTGAAACGAATCCCGGGGAAAAGGCTTATCCATGTTATGTATGACAGTAACAGTTCATGATGCAAGTATATAAAATCAATCTACCTATTCCGACCACTGGTCATAATATATTTAGATTTAGATAAAATAATAAAATAAATATTTACATACAACTTTACAGACCATATATTTTTTTTAACTCTCAATAATTTCATGACAACACCGTCTTTATTTTTTTGAAGATAGTCACTGTAAGGCGGCCTGTGACGATGTCACAACGACCTCGCAACGAGCTCACGGTTGCAGCATCGCTAATCAATCAGACAGATTTCGTACGAGTTTTCGGAAATTTGGTGCGGGTCGTTGACATCGGTAGCAGTTGCTGACCTCTTGTTAATCCTAACTGATATTATAAATGCAAGAGTGAGTTTGTTTGTTTGTTACGCCTTTACGCTCTATCTATCGAAGCGATCGACATGAAATTTTGCTTGCTCGGTGTCGGGGGTACGGAGAAGGATATAGTAAATTTTATCCCGAAACTAATATTATAAATGCGAAAGTGAGTTTGTTTGTTTGTAACGCCTTCACGCTCTATCTCCTGAATATAATATATTTGCACAGCAAATATAATATTTTAGACAGCTCCATGGCGCAGTGGTTAACACGCTAGCCTGTGACATGGAGTGCCCGGGTTCGATCCCCGGCCAGGTCAAGATGGAAAATGATATTTTTCAGATTGGCCTGGGTCTCGGATGTGTATCTATATATGTATTTGTTATAAAATATAGTATCGTTGAGTTAGTATCCCATAACACAAGTCTCGAACTTACCTTGGGGCTAGCTGTGTGATTTGTCCGTATATATTTATTATTACATTTGTGGCACGTTTTATAGGGAAGAGTAAACAATATTTAGCGAAACAACAACAGACCACAGAAATAAAAGTGTTTTGTTTTTTGGTAGGAGGCAATGGACCAATTAAATCGCAACTTATCATTTGGAAGGGTTTGAGACAAGACTTAGGTCGACCCATATGGCCTAAAGTGGCATGATTCTGGTGTTTGTGAGCGATGCAATCATCACACGAATTTACCGCCTTGACAACGTCCGAGTACATGCCTGGCCAATAGTAGTTAAGAGCGACACGCTTATATGTTTTGAATATACCGAGATGACCAGCTGTGGGCAAATACTGATTTTGTTTAATGACATCTGATCTTTCTTCAGATGGCACAACTTCCTTCCATTGAAACTCTCTAGTAAGAGGATTAAGACTTTTTTGAAACGGTATAATTTATTATTAATTACTTGATAGTCCACAAAAGAGGATGGGGATTGGGAACAACCATTAAAAATATTTAAGTACCACGAATCATTTGTAGTTATAGTGTTAGTAAAAATTTGAGAATTACACTCAGTAGACAAGACATTTGGAGAACGGGAAAGAAAATCTGGCACGATGTTATCAGAACCACGACGATGCCTTATTTCAAAGTTATATGAGGAAAGACGAACTCCCCATCTGGCCAGTCGACCAGTAGGATTATTGAGTGTAAGGAACCACTTGAGCGCGGCGTGATCGGTGTAAACAATAAATTTTTTGCCATTTTCTACATAACAACGCCAGTGCTCGATGGCGGACAAAACGGCCAAAGCTTTACGCTCGGTAGCACTTTAGTTTCTTTCTTGATCCGTAAGGTATTTACTATAGTAAGCTATGACTTTTTCCTCCCCCTTCAAGACCTGACAGAGAACAGCACCAATGCCATAGTCACTACTATCGGCATGAATTTCAAAAGGCTGTGTGTAATCTGGACAAGACAACACAGACGAAGAAGCCAAACATTCCTTTAATTTTTTTAAAGCTAGATCTGCCTCAGGTGACCAACTGAATGCAGGAGACTTTTTACCGTTAGAGGTTAGTTTATTTAAGGGAGTAGCCAACTCACTAAAATTAGGTATAAATCTTCTATACCACGACGCCGCACCAAGAAAACGGCGGACTTCCTTTTTGTTAGTAGGAGTAGGATAGTTTGTTATTGATTCTACTTTTTCCGGATCGGCGTGAAGACCCTTCGAGTCAACAATGTAACCCAAGTATTTTAGTTTATTTCTAAAGAATTTACATTTGTCAAGATTGATAGTTAGGTTAGCGTACTTTAATTTGTTATAGATTTTATTTAAGAGTGAAATATGGTCTTCGAACGACTCTGAAATGCAAATAATATCGTCCAAAAAACGAACACTCTGTTTTCGAACTCTGGACCATAAAATAGAAAGACTGCCAAACGCTGCTGAGTCGCAGGTGCGTTAGTCAGCCCAAATGCCATTGATTTATAATGAAAAGTACCTCTAGAAGGAACGTAGAAGGCCGTCTTGAAACGATCTTCTTCTTTTATTAAAGTCTGCCAAAAACATTTAGATATATCTTTCTAGTTTACTAGAAAGATATTTTGCATCCCTTAAGTTGTCTAAAATTTCTGAAACATACGGTAAATTATAGGCATCTTTTTTTGTTACAGAATTTAATTTACGACTGTCAAGACAGAAACGCATTTCGTCGACGAGATTTACCAAAATGCGTTGCTTCTCGGGAGACATACGATAGTAACGCTGGCGAATTGGAGGACTATCCCCCGTATCGATCGAATGAGTAATAAGAGAAGTACGACCCAGACCCCGCTTTTGATAAGAAATGTCGGTAAATTTTGAAATAATATTCTCAGCGGTAGCTCTCTGCTCGTCTGTTAAATGGTCGAAGGAAACCAAATTACCTTCGATGTTGGGTTGTAACTCCGTAATGCCAGAATCGAGTTTAGTAGGAAGCGAGACAAAATCTAAGTGATCCGGAAACAAGCCAAAACCTCTCCAAAAATCCATACCTAAAATCAATGATATTTTAATCTCAGGTACGATGTGAGTAACAAGGGAAACAATTTTATTTTGAAATTTAAAAGGCAGTAACACAGAACCGAGTTATAAATATTTTTCACCACCAGCAGCGGTAAATTCCAAGGGCTGAGAGGTATCAAGTTTTAAGTCATTTAAGAAAACTTTGTGAGAATTGTTCCCAAGAATGGTAGCACAAGACCCAGAATCTAGAAGACCAATAGTATTTTTCCCATTTAATACAACCGGAATATAAGGAGTATGATTTAGTGAGGTATCTATAGAGGAAAGTTTATGTGAATTAAAAAAAAACAGAGATATAGTGAAGCCTATCATGCCATTCGGATTTACTTGTTTTAATAGCTGACTTCTTATTTCCCCAATCGAAACCTAAAAGTTTTTTGGAACATTATTATTATTTTTACAATTAGGACAATCGACAACCCTAAAGCCTTTCAAACCAAATTTAAAACAAATTAAATAGCGCGGCTGACGACAATTATTTAAAGAATGCGAGTCAGTTCTGCATCTCGGACAGTAGTAGCGTTCCCCGCTGCTCCTGCCGGGTGCTCTGGCAGCCTCAACCAGCGCAGCTCGCAGCCGAATTTTCCGCCAGGAAAAATTCTGGTCTATCGAGGGGGGTGTGTGACATCGCGCGGGCTCCAGCACTTCTCCGCCCCTCTTCGGCGCAGCGGGGGGGGGGGGGGGGGAGGGGCATGCCCACATATAAGGCGCGGTGACCGGCGCTCGTCCGCTTCTCTTCGGCTGCACCTCAAGCTAAGTAGTTCTTCTTCCTAGAAGGGCTACTCAACGGATCTAGTGCCTATAACTCACGACCCTGACTACCTAATCTGTACCTAATGTTCTTGTGAATCTTTGTAACTAATGTAATGTAATAGTTGTTCATTATACCTATCTCATTTGCCAATATCTAGTCTTTCCTTTAACTCATCTATCCTCCTAGACCCTAAATCTAGGTTTTACTTACTAAAACGGTACACATTATAGCTTATTTGGTTATAGTATCGTTTCTTCTTCCGATCATCATCATTTCATTCGAAGACCATTGTAGACAAAAGCCTCTCCCAAGGCTTTTTCAATGAGGGGATATTACTATACTCACTCATCGGGTTGGCGAGCGCAGTTTCTTTGGCTTCTTGTGCTTCGGAAGTTGCTGCCCATTTTTAAGTCCCCTACTTAAAAATGAGTAATGTACACAGAATAAGTAATGGCAGGGGAAGGATATATTGGGATATTATTAGATCGGACATATCCGGGACAAAAGCAAGTAGCAGCTCAGGAGGGCAGGCGAGTGATCCTATAAAGGTACTTCTTTAGAATTCCGTACCTAGAGAGTAAAAACGGGACCCTATTAATATAGCTCTGCTGTTCGTTTGTCTGTCTTATAAAACGTGATTGTTAGATAGTTGAAATTTTCACAAATTATGTATTTCTGTTGAAGCTACAACAACAAATACAAAAAAAAATGGAATAAAATTACTATATAAAGAGGCTTCCATACAACAAACGTAATTTTTATGCTCGTTTTTTGTCCAAATTGATAACAGCGACAGGTAGACGCTTGAAATAAATTAACGTTAAAAAGAAATACCTAATTAAATTAGAATAAAATGAATATTTAATACAACAGACATTATTTTTTTGTCGTTTTTATAGATGGTATGGAACCTTTCTTTCGCGAGTCCGACTCGTACTTGGCCGGTTTTTAACTTTTGGGTCGGTTGGAACGAAGTCTCTTTATATTTCTGGTATAAAAACCACTAAAGACGGCCAAAACAAAAAGTTCACAGTTTGAACCCATGACAGCCGGCGGCGTTCAAGCGTGGTATCCACTAGGCCCGATCACTGACCTTTTAAGTATTTATTTATTTTTCTCCCGTAGTAACGCGTACACATCTATACCATATACTAATATTATAAAGTTGAAGAGTTTGTTTGTTTGAACACGCTAATCTTAGGAACTACTGGTTCAAATTTGAAAATTCGTTTAGTGTTGGATAGTTCATTTATTGAGGAAGGCTTTAGGCTATAAAACATCACGCTGCGACCAATAGGAGCGAAGCATCAATAAAAATGTTTTGAAAACGGGGGAAAATTATTCATCTATACTAATAAAAAAACTAATTAATCAAAATACCAGAAATTGCCGCGGACGAAGTCGCGGGCAACAGTAAAATATGCTCATCATCATCATTTCGAGTAGGTGATACGGTCAATCGACCATGCACACCCTGGTGTCAGAGTTCTTCGGAACCACCTCTCGGTCTCTGATTAATCATCTTAGATACAATCGTAAGAAGTTCACTGTTGGGCAGAGGCCTCCTAAGGATTCCTCGTTCTATAGAAGAATGTTGAAATAGAAATATAATGTTTTTATTCAAATTTGGATATCATGTATCTCTTTCTGAACGTCATATAATTATTTTTAATATTTGCAAAATCGATAAGCTAATAGCGTTTCGAAACGACCACTGCTGAGAAGAATACGCCGAAAGAAACTCAGTACAGTTTTGGTCCCTACGTGCCTGAAGGGCTACGCTTTCACATTTATAACAAATTGAATTATTTTACATTAGGCAATTACTGATGTATATTAATTAACAATTTATTGAATGTATTACTTCCATAGAGTTCTATCTGTTAGATAGTCATTAATACAATAGTAGGCATTTTTAAGTTTTGTTGCCCTATTCACCGCGCTTAGCTGGCATTGGCGAGCTTTTTTAGCTTCTTGTGCTTCCGATCCTGCTGCCCATCGGAAGCATATTTAAACTGGGGAAGGAAAGTGCTACTTGCTTTCCCCCATTCATAAGAGTAAGCTCGGAAAGCCGGACGCGCGTTCCTGATGCCAGGCATAGCATCTTGTGCGCGCGCCCGGCAAATCAAAAGATCGATAGCTAAAAACCACTGAAAGGAAACTGGCTTTTAAATGAAAAAAACTGCATCAAAATTTGACCATCCGTTTGAGGGCTACGATGCCACAGACAGACATAAACACACAGACATCGACGTCAAACTTATAAATCCCCTCTTTTTGCATCGGGGGTTAAATACAAAATGACGAGACTCTACAAACGTTGTCGCTCGTGCCATGCTTCGGAGGTAGTTCAATCATCATCATTTCGAGTAGGTGTCACGGTCAATCGACCATGCACACCCTGGTGTCAGAGTTCCTCGGAACCGCCTCTCGGCCTCTGACGTGGTTCCTTTAACGACTACCAGATGGCAGCCGGGACCACCGGCCTAACGTGCCTTCCGAAGCACGGAATCATCTTTATTATCAGACAATTAGGTGATTCAAGCCTGCAATGTCCTAACCAAACTGGAAAAAACTAAACAAAGTATGCTTCCGGTGGGAATCGAACCCACGACCCCCGGGTCAACAGGCAAACGCCTTAACCACTGGACCACGGAGGCTGTTGGCAGTTCAATATTTATATCAAAATAACTACAAAATGATGAGGACTAATGGTCCAGTGGGTCTGAGAAATTACCGCTTAAGTACGCTAAGCAACCCGTTGCGCGGTCACTATTAGGATGGTTGTCCGCAAATGGCATAAAAATATTTCGAGCTCCTTCGTGCTTCGGAAGGCACGTTAAGCCGTTCGTCCAGGCTATCGATATTAATGGCAGTCGTTAAGCTTTGTCAGATGCCTTAAGGCAGTTTAAAAATCTGACACCTGTGTTGACCACTTTCACTCACGACAAACAAACAACAAACAACTACAAAATGACAACAACTTACCTCATCTTCATTTCGGGTAGGTGTCACGGTCAATCGACCATGCACACCTTGGTATCAGAGCTCTTCGAAACCGCCTCTCGGCCTCTGACGTGGTTCCTTTAACGACTACCAGATGGCAGCCGGGACCAACGGCTTAACGTGCCTTCCGAAGCACGGAAACGTCTTAATTATCAGACAATCAAGGGATTCAAGCAATGTCCTAACCAAACTGGAAACAACTAAATAAATTAGCTTCCCGTGGGAATTCAACCCACGACCCCCGGGTCTACAGGCAAATGCCTGAACTACTGGACCACGGAGGCAATTTACTTGAAAAATAAGAGTAAATTATCAATGCTAATATTGCTAACCATCATCATCAGGTCTTTTAGTCTCCACTGCAGGAGCATGACCCTCTCTGTACTACCGGAGCCATACTTGGCCAGAGTAGACAGAGGATTTGGCCTACACTCCTCGCTGGCCAGACGGGTTGGAGAGGTCTCATTGATGTTTATAAGCTTTATTTAGCTTGTAGTTCCTAAGTCGCCTCTTACGACATCCATGGGAAGACTTGGAGTGGTCCTATTCTGTTCTGCCGGAAACCACACGGCTGATCCGTTCTCTGCTATTGCTAACCCGTTCTCTGCTATTAGAAAACATTTCGACCCCTATTAAGCCATACCATAACAAATGTAGCGTGATTATCAATAACAATGTCAACTTATAAACCCTTGAGCAAGACGTGGACGAAGCGAAGACACACGGGAAATTTCAACAGTTCAGCCTTGGGGCGGGCAAACGGGCGGTTTAAACGCGGCTGTTTAAACGCGGCGGTTTAAACCATCATTCGCGGAGTTTTTCACGCAGTCACGCATATCAGGTCAAAAGTTATCCGGGAACATACTAATATGACAAAGAAATCAGTACTTTTCGCAGCGCTAGCCTTATAATTTACATTTGTAAGTAGATTTTTGATGCGTTGGGTTACATCACTACAATTTTCATACCGACCCTATTGTTTTCAAAATGAAATATAGCAGGTGCTAGATCGCAGATAATGTAGCGTTCTATTGGTGAAAGAAAAAAATCTGTGTAATTGTTTTGAGCTTACAAACCAACATAAACAGTACAATCTATTCTCTTATATAATATTTGTCTAGCTAGATTATTTAACTCTTCAAATTTTAAAATCATATAAAAAGCTTTAGCAAAACATATGAGTGTACCAAAATTAACGCAATATATTAGTAGTAAAAGTACTGCAAATCTTGCGTTAATCATCTATACTAATACTCATATTATAAGACTGAAGAGTTTGTTTGTTTGAACGCGCTGATCACAGGAATTACTGAAATTGGAAAATTATTTTTGTGTTGGATATTCCATTTATTGAGGAAGGCAGGCTATAAAACATCACGCCGCGACCAATAACAGCGAAGCATCAATAAAAATGTTTTGAAAACGGGGCAAAATTATTCATCTTTACTAATAAAAAAACTAATTATTCATAATAACAAAAATCGCCGCGGACTAAGTCGCGGGCAACAGCTATTATAGGATAAATGTAAAGCTTTGACTTATGCTTTTGAGGCATCATTCTCAAAATTGTCGCATCAACTTTTATTAGATAATGCTACTATAATAGTAAAAAATCAGCCTTGTGCGAGTCCAACTCGTGCATCAATTGTTCCGTACCATGATCTAATACAACCTTTGACAGTAAATTATAAGCCTTTTTAGTATCAAATTTAAGGGGGCCTTCATTTAAGTATATTATTTTTATGTAATTTATTTTTGAAGTGAATTTATAACTAAATAAATATTAACTGTGAATATTTGAAGCGTCTGTCTGTTGCCGTTATTATTATCGAGCAAAATACGAAAAAATAACGGATTTGTTGTACGGAAGCCCCGTTAAATATTTATTTTATTCAATTTTTTGTATTTTTTTTATAGCGGCAACAGTAATTCTTCATCTGTGAAAATTTCAACTGTCTATCTATGACGGTTCATGAGATAGAGCATGGTGATGGACAGACAGATGGACAGTGGAGTGGGTCCCATTTTTACTCATTGGGTATGGAACTCTAATAACGTATCTATTGCAATACGAAGGAGCTTGAGATATATTTTTCTTTTCGATTACTTAAAGGCGAACCATATCTGAAGCTGCATAACATGAAAATTGCAAATGCGCCAAGGATATCTTCGTACTAAAATACTCTTAAAATTCATTGAAATTGTACGGACCCTTTACGTCTAACGTTCTTTTCGGTAGCGAAAACGCCAGTCTGCATATGCGCTGCACTGAAAACTGATTTGTTCAGTCATCTTGTTTAAGACTTTAAAGAATTGTATGGACATGGCTTAACTCCATAAATTTTGTTTTCAAACGTTTTAGAAGTTTTATTTAGTCTTTATTTTGTGAAGGCTCGACCATCCTGACGCTCTAGCCGAGTTCCCACATATAAGGATGTTAGGGAGAGCACAAGACGACACACAGAACACAGAGAATAACTTTATTATAACTTTGCTTTACAACTTCAATAAATTAATAACAGAGACTTATGCTCCAAGATATGGTAGTAGACTCAAAGATGTTAGCAGTAGACTGAAATATGTTAACAGACTGAAAGGTGGTAGCAGACTGACTAATGAGTGATGAGAGGGAGAGAAAGTAATATAAAAATGGAATGGAATGAAATTTGAAATTAAATGAGGAATGAAAAATGGACAGGATGAGAGAAATGAGGTTTGGATGAGTGAGATGCAGCATGCAGGTGGCATGCTGCAACGTTACAATTTCTAACTATTTCTAACTGTATATATCTCGTCCTTGCTGGTCTGGGAGAAAAAAGAAGCGTAGAGTGTACCAGCTGCTTTTCTTCCTGCGCTTCATAAAAACCGATCGAAAATGAGAGGAATCATCATCAACATGCTACACGTGGCTTTTAGAGTAGCCGTGTGGTATCCGGCAGAGTAGAATAGGACCAGTCCAAGTCTTCCCGTGGATGTCGTAGAAGGCGACTTAGGAAATACAAGCTAAACAAAGCTTATAAACATCTAAGACACCTCTCCAACCCGTCTGGCCAGCGTGGAGAGTGTAGGCCAAGTCCTCTGGCTGCTCTGGCCAAATATGGGGCTAGTAGTACAGAGAGGGTCGTGCTCCTGTAGTGGAGACTAAAAAGGACCTGATGATGATGATGATGATATAATAATCAAAAATCTTTCAAATGTGCACCTACACAAGGATAAAAATATAAAGTCATACCATTTCAAAGAGATATTAAACTGATCATCAAGTCTCTCAGGAAATAATTAAAAAACTTAATAGAGTGTTAGTATGTACTCCATAAGTTCTTATAGCCTTCCAATTACAGACCTAGTTGTAAACCAACCAAAAAAAATATCTTTTACAATTTTTATCGACAAGGAATGTCCATACTATTATTTCCAAGCAGCCGCCGGTCATACCGCAGAGAATCGATTTGTAAACAATATAAATAATAGTGGTCAAACGAAATCGAACAGTCCATTCTTTGCAGTTGAGCGGTCACCATCCACCACAACGACTACACCACCGGGGAACGTGCTATAAGTTATGCTACCATGAAAAATATCATATGTCAAGTTCTTTTTTTGTGCTTATTAATATCCGTGGACGCTCGTAGTTTACAAAAAGTGAGTGACAAAAATGTGATAAAACGTGCGGCAAACGGTGAATTCTATCCGGACTGGGTGCCTTTCAAGAACAAACAAGGAGAAGAACTTGGGGAATTCGTACAAGTACCATCTAAAAAGAAACCTAGGAAACGGTTAGCGCTACCAGTTAATTTTAAACTCAAAGCTGTTGCTGCTCCTGATAATGAATATGACGAGTTTGGTGGGGGACAAGGCGAAGGTGAGGATTTTGAAAAGAAAGAATGGTCAGACCTTTACCGACCAGCTGTAGATAATACTCAAATACATTTAGTCAATCACACCGATATATCCGATATTGATGGTGTTGTTAATATTATTACTCGGCCTAAACCTAGTTTTGTGCGTTTATTAAAAGTCAATACAGCGTCGGACAAGCCTTCCACTAATCAAAAACCAGAAATAACAACTAAAGCAGCTGAAGTCGATTACTATATAGATCAATCAAAAGAAACTGAACGCGAAAAAAAAGACGATAAGGATGAAAAGGTATCCAAAGAAGAAAAAGAGGAAAAAGAGGAAAGAGAAGATAAAGATGAAAGAGAAAAGAAAAATAGTGAAGAAGTAAAACAATCTGGAGAAATTGAGAAACCTCAAAATGAAGATGAGTATGAAGATGAGCAAAAAGTTAAAGAAAAAGAAGAACAAACTGAAAAGGAGCGAAAAGAAAGTGAAACACGCAAGGCTCTTATTCTCGATTCCGTCGATGAATTAAAAGCTAGACATCAAGCAGAGCAGAGAATTTTATCAGAGAAGGCCAAGGAAGATGAAATATTTAAAGAAGAACATGAAAGGGATAAGATTGATTCAGAAGAAGGTCGTGACAAATATGACAGAAAAAAACCGAAATTAGAACACTACGAAGACTACGATGATAGTGCAAGCAGTTCCAGTTACGACAAATACAAGATAAATGTAGAAACTACAACAGTAAAGACTACAACAACAGCTACACCACGACCAACGTCTCGTCGACCTCGAAAACCTAAAAAACGAACCAAACTTAAGAGTATAGAGCCAACTGAAAGCGGAAAACTATCAGTGTTTAAAAACCCTGATGCATATATTATTAAAGAGGAAGAAACTACGATTAGTCCTTCAACAACAGTTAGGCCTAGAAGACGACAGTCGACAAGATATTCCTCAAAATACATAATCACGTCCACTACTCCGAAAACCCGCGACGAATCCGTACGCATATCGTTAGTGCCAGAAACTTCTGACTCTGAAGGGTCTCCAACTCTTTTCTTCCCCCAAACTAAGAACAGACGTAAGAAGAAGAGAGGCAAAATAACTCGAACTAGCACCCCAAGACCATATGACTCATATGTGGCCGAAACTATTGAAGATAAAGCAGCTAAAAATCTAACTGAGGACATTTCATCTGAACTTAAAATAACACGTACTCCTGGAACTACTGAGACGATCACTATCTTATCTGATACAACGGGATCAGATTCCAAAGTGGTGGATACCAACACAGGTCCCTCGGGTTCAGGCCTTACTGCATTAAATCCTGACACCGCATTGGATGTGGTAGCAGCCTCCACTGACAAGAAAGAAGAAAAGAAGGGCGGCAACTATGAGCACAAACGAGGTACGCTTTTACGAATTATTATAGATTTTTGCAAAAGATTTTATAATATTGTATTCTACAGAAACTTTTTTTAATGCAACGAATTCAAGTCTACTTAAAAAAAATGTTATAAAGGTTATATAAAAAAAAAATGTTCTTACATGTGCATGCATTAGCGTTGTGATGTATGAATTGCCATGAATAGTGCCACAGATATCGTGATTTTATGCTTTTCGTATAATTTAAGTTAACCTATTATGAGTAGGTAATATACAAACATATTTGTATTAGGTAAATTGTAAAAAAGTATTACTTAAACCAGACAAAATTTTATTATTTTATGTTTTTATTAATACTTTACGGAAATATTAATTGTCATTCTTCATAGTTACATTTCAAGGATTTTGCCAATATATACAAGCCAATATTAACCAGCAACAAGGTATGAAAAGTATATCCGTCAGTTAGATAATAAAAGAATATTAGACTCGTATTTTTAGCTTTCTCCTAATTACAAAATAACAATAAATTAGGCACAGCAATTTAAAAAATTTGGAGTAGATTATGACATCTTAGCATTTAACTTGTAATCGCCATAGGCTATTTATATCAAAAATTTATGTGAATATTTATTTGCATGTCTAAGTTAAGGCTAAATACAAGAACCAAAAATATTTTTATTGTAGGTAACATCTCAAAGATTAAAAGATTTATTCAGAAAATAGGCCTTTTAGGCACTTTTTACGTCAATTCACATTTTAAATAATACGTATTATATTATATTCAAATTGTTAATTATTGTTCAAAAGCTACAAACTACTAGCGTTTCGGAACCGACCACTGCAGAGAAGAAGACGCCGAAAGAAACTCTTTTTAACAGTTTTGGTCGCCTACTTGCCTGAAGGGCTTTGTATGATATTTAATATTTTTATCTTTTCTTTTTTTTTCTTATGTCATGTTATATACAATTTCAATTTACATATTTTTGTGGAACACGTTATGTTAGCGATCGAGCGTGCAACAACAACAGATATGATAAAAATCTCAAAGATAGATAGATCTGCCACGTACTGTATTTAGAGCAAATAAATGATTATGATTACGGGGACGTCATGCTTATTTATATTTAGTAAATAAGCACTACGTAACAGCATGCGACTTTTGAAATCAATGCATCGTGGTTAAGTGTACGAATAAGGAATAAAAAAAACGGGTCCAATATTTTTCTTTAACGCAATATAAAATTTCATCGTCCCTAAATTCTTCAGGTTTGGTAACAATGGCAACCAAATCCAAGCTGCCAAGCCAATCATACTAAAGAATAATGTATTCAGTGACCCTACAAACATTGTTTAAAGTTGAACACCTGCAATACACAATATGCAATACCTGCTGGAGGTATATTTTTGTTTGATTTTAGTATGGACTAGACACCCATCTTATGAAATTTCTAATTCAAAATGAATATCTTCGCTATCAATATCCAGATCCAAGATCGCGTATCTACGAGTATAAAAACCGTGGTCAACGACAGCCGTGGTGAAGGATTATTGTGTGATCGGAGACTGGACGCCATATTGTAAATATACTGTAAATTATACATATAACATTTTTTTTTTCCTTTATTTGGGTCTACAGACAGTATCACACTTAATGTTAGGTAACAAATTTACATAAAAAAAATAAATAAATGTGAAACCAACGACGTGAACCAAAGCTTACAAACAGAGTTATGTTGAGAAAAAACATTATACTAGTAACTTTACAATATTGTTCTATGTGAAAGAAATAATAATAATTTGTGTGTAAGTTAAAGAGCCAAAACCAACAATCGAGTCAACTAAATTTATAATGAGAATTATGTATCGATATCAATTTCTTTGATGAAACATAAAAATAAATTATTAATTTTTCAGTGTATTAGTTTTATCTAATGGTAAAGTTAGTAGCTATAATAATGGTAAAGACAAAATTACGCCTACAGACAGAGAATTCATAAATAATATTAAAAAATAAACGTACGCACTTAAAATGTAATATGAAAAAGCCTAATTGTTTTAAGAAATGTATAAGGAGCTAGATAAGGCAGCATTTGAATTTACGGTTTATGAAAAACATTTACAATTTACAACAATAAATAGTCAAAAACTAAAAATATTAGTCTGTAATAATAAAGGTATTAATTAATCTAAATCAAATCTAAAATAATAAACAACGCCTAAATTGTTAATTTAGTTTGTTTTACGTTTTGATTTAATAAGTTTAGCTTATTATTATTTATTTATTCATAAACTTACTCCTAATTACAAAATTATGCTATTGCCAAACTGCTAAGCAGTTAACGGCAACCTATATATGTTTATGGCGTACCTATCTATATTTTTTCAGGCAAAGAAATGGAATTAACCTATAGATACGTGACACCATATCTATGGGACATCTTTCCTCAATTTAGATAAGGAATTATCTATCAAAAACTATACGCAAATATCATACTTTATCTTTTCTAAATCTAAGTAATTTGTTTGTGTTTGACACAAGAGAATGGTTGGGTCTTTAAATACAAAATAAATGATAAATCACGACAACAAATTCGAACTTATACAAATTCTTTGAATTCGTGATTCGAAATTTCAAATGTTAATGGGAAATACAGAAGTAAATCAATTGTTGTAAAATATATGTCGAAATACACAAGATAATGTGAATTAATTGGTAAATATTTAAAATGCAGAATATCTAGATACAAAAACTGATACATAAGCATAATTTTATTGCTATAAGCAAGACGTCAATGTTTGTTTGGTAACAAAGCTCTATGAAAGTTTATCAGAGGTGTTAATAAAATAAAAACTATATAACCATATAATAGCCCACTAATTATAAGAATTTTGGTTATGAAGGTATTATCAGAAATGCAATATTCGACCAGCAAACTTTAGCCGTGTGGTATCCGGCAGAGTAGAATAGGACCACTCCAAGTCTTCCCGTGGATGTCGTAGAAGGCGACTTAGGAAATACAACCTAAACAAAGCTTATAAACATCTAAGAAACCTCTCCAACCCGTCTGGCCAGCGTGGAGAGTGTAGGCCAAGTCCTCTGGCTGCTCTGGCCAAGTATGGCTCTAGTAGTACAGACAGGGTCGTGCTCCTGTAGTGGAGACTAAAAAGGACCTGATGATGATGATGATGATAAAACTTGCGCCACTTTTTCTTTTATTTTTCTACTCCTTAACCAACAATCTATTTTTGTACTTTGGTAGTAAATTGCTTGTTGTATTTTTTTATATAAAATTTAAGTTATTTTGCATTTGATAAAATAATAGTACTACTGATTACTACCAAAAGTGGCCACTTTGGACAATAATTAGTAGTTCCCAAAATCATATATAATAATCAAAAGCATTTTGGGTACTTTGCCTCGATGTGGTGCGTTGGAAGAAGTTTTTTATTTGTAAGGTATTTATAATTTTTATTTTTATGTTGTACATATTGCAATTTTTTTTTATAATCAAAATTAATACCAAAAAGTCTACAAGTCATTTACTACCGAAGTACAGAATTAGACGTTTTTAATTTATAGAAGAATCATTGTCAAATGTCTTAAACATTGTGCCTTTATGATATAACTAGCTTTCGCCCGCGGCTCCGCCCGTGTCAATGTCGATCCCTCGGGAATAGTACTTATTCCCGGGATAATAGGTAGCCTATGTCCTTCTCCGTACTCCAGAGAACTTGTATGCAAAATTTCATGATGATCGGTCCAGTAGTTACAGCGTGAAAGCGTAACAAACAAACAAACAAACAAACAAACAAACAAACAAACTCACTTTCGCATTTATAATATTAGTTAGGATAGTTAGGATTAGTTAGGATTAGGATTATCGTTAGAAAAAAACAGTCAAAAAGAAAAATAAATTGAACCAGCTCATCAACGAATTTGTGTTATGGGATTGTTTTCTTTTCACATTTTTTTCTGCGATTTTTTGTAATCTGTACATTTATTCTAATTGTGAGCTAAAAATATTGCCAGGGGGAGTTGACATTCCTTAGGAAACTCAGATGGCGGAAACAGTGTGTAGCAGGTCGAAATTTATGGCACCTTAATTGCAGGTTGGATCTTGGGCCACCATTGAGAGGTTTTGTTAATTATTAGAACACTAGCTGTTGCCCGCGACTTCGTCCGCGGCAATTTCTGTTATTATATAAATGACTAATTTTCCCCTGTTTTCAAAACATTTTTTATTGATGCTTCGCTCCTATTTGTTGCAGCGTGATGTTTTATAGCTTAAAGCCTTCCTCAATAAATGGACTATCCAACACAAAAAGAATTTGCCAATTTGAACCAGTAGTTCCTGAGATTACCGCGTTCAAACAAAGAAACTCTTCAGCTTTATAATATTAGTATAGATTAGAATTTATTCAGCTCTAAAGCTGAATAACTTAACTGAATAACTTACTAAATAGTTTCTAGATTCTAGAAACTACTTAGTTAGTTTACAAAACAATCCACAACGAAACAGAAATCAAGCCAAGTATCGAATATCGCAAAGTATTGCATTGCACAAACAAATTAAATTTAAATCAGGGAAAAATCAACAAAAGGGGCCGAATCAATTTTCACGGATTAGTCACTCACATTCACGGTGTCAGTCAAGTTTGTTTTTTATTGGTTAATGTTTGGTAATAATAATATGTTTCAATTGAGATTCAGTGAATTGGAACAAATGATAAATTGGGAGTTGCAAGATTCGTAATTGATGCTTTATGAGGTTTTGAGGTTACATCGAACTAAACTAGATTATTCGTAATATCTATTTGAATGAAATAACGTAATAGTTAATAAGATATACCACTGTAAGCCAACGAGTAACAACAAATTGAAATATTACTATGTAATGTAGTTTCTCAATCATTTCAATCAAAATTACAATCAATGACAAGATTTTTGAAGTGAAATCTTCAAGCGGCGTTGTGCACTTTTTGGGATGTCTCAGTAATTTGCGGAGCAAGTGCCTTATTTTTCTGTTTAAACAAGAGATGTTAGATTGATCTGATGTTTTTAGAGCAATCTTGCGTTTTTCCAAAAGTTTATCTAGCTCTTCAGATTTGGGTTTTGATGTTAATTTAGAACGTGGCCTAACTTCTTTTGAAGTTTCAACAATAGAACGAACTAGTTGGTCATTTGTGATGTTTACGTCCGCCGATTCCTCCGCTGTTAGTTTTTCAGCTAGTCTTTGTTGAAAGTGCTCGATATGTGTTCTTAGGTATCCATTGTCATCAGATATACGAGTGGTATTCACTAGCCGTCGCCTTTCTAATTTAGGGTTGATGGATAATCGGGCTCTTAATATACGGTGATCACTTCCCAGACTGATCGCGTTAAGAACATTTGCGTCTTTGACGATATAACGTATTTGGGATGGGTAAAAAATGTTAAACTCGCGTCAGGACACGGGACCTGATCGCAAAAATTCGGGACGTAGAGGAAGCAATATCCCCCTCTCTTTCTACTGCGCGGAGTTTTACTTTTGCCGACACTCCCGGATTACTACGCTTTGTTTTTTTTTTCCATTTTGTGACAAGACCTTCCGACTCCATCATCAGACCAAATCAAACAGATATGAATCAGATAAATTTAATGGGACCAATTCAGAAGTATACCCTAATAAATAATAAAAATAATTTTCCAATCGCGAAGCTAGGCGAGCTCTGTGGCGCAGTGGTCAACAGGCCAGCCTGCGTCATGAGGGTGCCCGGGTTCGTTCCCTGGCCATGTCATGATGGAAAACTATCTTTTCCAGATTGACCTGTGTCTTGGATGTATAATTTTCCCCAATTTTCAAATCATTTTTTATTGATGCTTTGCTCCTATTGGTTGCAGCGTGATGTTTTATAGTCCAAAGTCTTCCTTAATAAATGGACTATCCAACACAAAAAGAATTTTCTAATGTGAACCAGTAGCTTCTAAGATTAGCGCATTCAAACAAACAAACTCTTCAGCTTTATAATGTTATTATAGATTATAGTATCGATGAGTTAGTACCACAAAATAAGTTCACATCATACTTAGGGCTAGCTCTGTCTGTGAGATTTGTAAAAAACAGGTATGGCGTAACAAACACAAAAAATAAAAAGAGCCGAATTGAGACCCTATAATAATAAATAAATAAATATATACGGACAAATCACACAGATTGAGCTAGCCCCAAAGTAAGTTCGAGACTTGTGTTATGGGATACTAACTCAACGATACTATATTTTATAACAAATCCATATATAGATAAACATCCAAGACCCAGGTCAATCTGAAAAAGATCATTTTCCATCTTGACCTGGCCGGGGATCGAACCCGGTCACTCCTTGTCGCAGGCTGGCGTGTTGACCGCTGCGCCACGGAGCTAGTCAAGTCTAAGTCCTTGATAAAACGTAGTTACTTGCCAATTGACAAGCAGTTAACTTAAATGCTTTTTAAGATAAAGTTTCATTTCGAGACACTTTGGAATCGATTATGATCAACCTTTGATCACGAATATAAGATAGCAGTATTGCACAACATTTCAAAAAGCGTTTTAGTTTTGGAAAGTTAATATAAATACTGTTTGCTTTCAATGAGGGATGGCAAAATATAGCAATAAATAGAACAAGGCGAAAAACAGAAGGGGAGGCTTTTGTCCAGTAGTGGGACCTAAATAGCTAATAAAAAACTAATAAATAAATACGAAACTAGACTGAGAGATAAATCACGGATCAGTAGAAAAACTAACTGCCTCCGTGGTCCAGTGGTTAAGGCGTTTGCCTATAAGCAGCAGCAGAAGCATACTTTATTTAGTTGTTTCCAGTTTGGTTAGAACATTGCAGGCTTGAATCACCTGATTGGTTGATAATAAAGATGATTCCGTGCTTTGGAAGGCCCATTAAGCCGTTGGTCCCGGCTGCCATCTGGTAGTCGTTAAAGGCACCACGTCAGAGGCCGAGAAGCGGTTCCGAAGAACTCTGACACTAGGGTGTGCATGGTCGATTAACCGTGACACCTACTCGAAATGATAATGATATATAGAAAAACGCAAATAAATAAAAAATAAACAGCCCCCCGCGTCGATGTGATGATGATGACAGCTCCGTGGCGCAGTGGTTAACACGCCAGCCTGCGACACGGAGTGCCCGGGTTCGATCCCCGGCCAGGTCAAGATGGAAAATGATCTTTTTCAGATTGACCTGGGTCTTGGATGTTTATCTATATATGTATTTGTTATAAAATATAGTATCGTTGAGTTAGTATCCCATAACACAAGTCTCGAACTTACCTTGGGGCTAGCTCAATCTGTGTGATTTGTCCGTATATATTTATTTATTTATATTTATGTGACATGACAATTTAGGGGTTTTTAAGGCAAGAGTGAATAAAATAAATAAATATATAGGAACATATCCCACAAATTGAGCTAGCCCCACAGTAAAGAAAAAGCAAAGAATGTGCCAGCTGCTTCTCTTCTCGCGCAGATCGTACGAGCCGATCGAAGGATATGGGCTAAAATCTGCGTAATCAAGACATTTGGCGATGCGGCTAGCAACCCATCACTATTTTGATTCCGTTTTCCATCACACGCCCACCAACATGCTAAATGTGGCCGTAAGGTCTTATAGACTTAGGCTCTGTCTACCCCGCAAGGGAAACAGACGTGATACTATGTATGTCATATAGACTTGTGATAGAACTGAAACCCGCGCGGATGAACTCGCGGGCAACACCTAGTTAAAAATAAATCAAGATCCTCTAAATCGATTAGTGGCGAGTTAAGCATGAATAAAGGATTGCAGTAGGTATTGCACTGAATTTCGAAAAGCGTTTGAAGTTAGAAATAGGTAATGGACTGGGAAATTTCACGCATGAATCAGCAAAAAATGGCCAAGTTCTAGAGTTGCGCAGCAAGGATTCTTCCATACAAAAACTTTTTGTGTGACTACAAATGTCCTGTTTAATTTTTTTTTAACTTGCCGTGGATGTATGTAAGTAACTATGTTTGTTCCGGTGGAATCTTGCAACTCAATTTTGAAGCAATTATCTTTATCTGAAATTTGAGCTGAAATTTTGTATACTCGTTTAGTTTGGATGACAATGCGTGGTATGCTATGATGTCATTTTAAATGCAACATGTCGGAAAACATAAGATGGCGGACTAGCTATTTTTGATGCTCATCGATATGGATATCTAATTAAAGGGCTCGCTGAAAATAACAAAACATAATAAAGTTGATTTACATAAAGGTAAAGGAAACTTGAGCGCAAACAACGTCTTTCCCAAGTTTGCCTGAGACGTATTCTCCAGTACTTTGGGCATATTGCCCGCAGAACACCTGACAATCTGGAAAGACTAATTGTCACGGGCAAAGTAGAAGGCAAAGACCAAGAGGCAAAAGTCCAACAAGATGGTCAGACCAAATAAAGCAACAACTGGGGACATCTATCACAACGGCGGTCCCCGATATGCAGCAGACCGAGACAAATGGCGAGAACTTATCTACAGCCATGTTCAGAGGAGCCACGATCCTCATCAGTGAGGGAACGCATTAGAGAGAGACATAAAGGTTGTTTTTGAAAAGTTAAACACTTTTAACTTATTATCCTTTGCTATAACGTGTTGTTTCATTCCAAATTTCATAAATCTAGGCCAATTAAAAAAAATGTGCGAATTAAAAAATCGACTTTTACGAATATTATTATTTTACAAGCTTTTGTTTAGTTTTACTTGTCCTGACGTTTGTCCTCTGTCTGCTCTGGCCAAGTATGGCTCCGGTAGTAGAGAGAGGGTTTTGCTCCTGCAGTGGAGACTAAAAAGACCTGATGATGATGATGATCTTTCGATGTTTGTCTGTAATCAAATCTTGCAAGTTAAATTTGATCCACTTCCCGGTTACTGATTGAGCTGAAATTCTGCATGCATGTGTAAATCGGATGACAATACAATATTATGGAATCGTTGTGCTGGTCTGATGATGGAGTCAGAAGGTGGCCATAGGAACTCTAAAACTAAAGAAAGAAAGAAAGGAAAATTGTTTATTAGCGTCAAATAACATGATAAAATATAAAATTTTTGTAGATTGAGTATTCTAAACATAACGCTAAATCGATGTCCACTCAGCATGAGTCTAGGCATCTTGCAATACCCCGACGCTGGTCTTCCGGAGACACCGGCCAATCGAGAAGTACTAGCGCGCTGCATCGACACGCCGAACCGTGCATATATTAATTTAACAATTATGAATTCAAAATATAGATAAAGGTACACTAATCGTGTTTGGGCTCATCTGATTTGTCTTGCAAAGTACTTTACAGTGTAGTTTCGTTTATAATAAAAGTTTGTAACAAAAATGTAATTTTTTGCAAAAAATCTCATTTAAATTGATACCTCCCTACCTTTGGCGTTTAAAAACGAGAAAATTGCCAGTACTTTACAGTGTAGTTTCGTTTATAATAAAAGTTTGTAACAAAAATGTAATTTTTTGCAAAAAATCTCATTTAAATTGATACCTCCCTACCTTTGGCGTTTAAAAACGAGAAAATTGCCAATTCCGTCAGTATTTCGTGGGAGGCTCTTTACGTTGTTACTAGTAAATTGTCACCTGCCTCACGCAAGGGCTGCTTTTTGTAGAGGTCATTAGGGGAATATGTCAGTTGAAACGTCTATTGTATGGATCTCCGGAACTGAAGTAACGATTTCGGAGATTTTTGCTTGATGACGCAATATCTTATACCTTTAAAAGAGCAATACTTGTATATTTATTTATATGATCTGGGAAGCGGCTCTAACGATTTTGCTGAAATGTGGTTTTCGGGGGTAAAGAATCGATCTAGATTAGCTTATGTTTGGGAAAACGCGTGTTTTCGAGTTTTTTATTTTATTTGTAACAACAATAGCCATTATTATAACTAATTATACGGTTTTCATTAATTTTTCTTTTCACGCATGTAGATTATCACCTAAACACCACCATATTACAATAAATAGTAATAACCGAGCAAAGCTCAGTCGCCCAGGTACTTGTTGTTAAATGAGAACTTATAACTACGTATGTAATACAATAATTAGTAAATTTCTGTCTGTAAGTAATGAGTAACATTAGTAAGTTACAAAAGAAAAGTTTCTTTAAAAAAAATTAGTACGTCAATTAAATGATCAACAAAGACATTAGAAATGGCAAGGGAGCGTGGCACGCGCGCCGACAATGCGCTCGATCAGCTCACTTGAATCAACTAAGTAGTTTGTACCGAGATTGTCAAAGGAACAAAAGTAAGATTTACGTGAAAAAAAATTTAAAAATGCCGTCGTGTGCTATTCTAACGTGTAAAGTGGGAAGACCTAGTGAAACTTTGACCAAAGGACTCCTCTTTTGGTCAAAGTTTCGCTAGGACTTCTCACTTTACACGTTAGAATAGCACAACGCAAAACAATTGAGTAGAAACTCCTTTCTACTCAGTTGTTTTGCGTTAGTAGTATGTGTGAAATGAGGCGACGCTGATTTTCCTAGAAATCACGCGTGATAACACTTCTAATGTGTTTGTTGTTCTGTGGGGAGCGTTGTTTAGTGTGTATAGCATATAATATGATGGACAAAAATATTTCACATTAAGATTATAACAAATAATAAGTTGTAAGGAAAATTATGCAAGAGAAACTGAGTGTTAACTTTATTCAATTAGACCCTAAACCTGTCCAAAGCATTGTTATTGAGATTTCTGTATTCTGAGCTATTATGTTATATAAGATAAAATCGATAAATAATAGTTTCATGGTCTATTACTATTGAATGCATAGATCTAGAAAGTGGTAACCACTTCCTTATATCCTAGACCAGTTGATTACGTGACTGAATTATAATTTATAATGCTGCAGGGGAAGGTAATCGAAAACTGCCTTTTCAGTCTACGTTTCGATCCATGATGTCGTGTATCGAAACAGTGCTAGAATGCGTTGCTAAACGGAGAAAAGTGGAAAAAACTTAGCGATACAAAAATATATGGCGATGCTATAAAAGGCTTTAATTCAATAGAAACATGCTAAAGTAAGAACGCATGTTTGTAAAGCCAAAAAAACTGAGCTGGCGAGCTCAGGTTTTTTTTGGCCAAAGAAACTGCGCTCGCCAAGCCGACTGCCGAGCGTGGCGAGTATAGTAATAGCCTCGCATGGAACGAGGAATGCCTGGGAGAGGCCCTTATGCAGCAGTGTACTTTTTGTGGCTGTAATGATGATGATACTGCGTACTTCAGAAATACAGAATAGCCCGTTAATATATGCAAGTGATTAAAATTATACAGCAACGCCACAATGTCAGTCCAAGTACCGGACCAAAGTACAAGGGCTATAATATGCAGAGAGGCGTGAGATAGGGAGACGTTATACCTCCAAAACTGTTTACTGTTGCTCTGGAGGTTGCCTTTAATCCCCTGGAATGAAAAGACCTTAGCATTAGTATTAATGACGAATATATTACCTTCGATATGTTGATGACATTGTTGTCATGGCGAAATCGCTGGAAGATTTAAATACCATGCTGAATGAACTTCATGGAGTTCTTCAGCAAGTGAGCTTCTTGTCCATGGTCATTCCATGGACAAGATGAAAACAATATTGAATGTCAATATTGCGCCTTCACCAATATCTGCTGGAAGATCCATCTGTTAAGCTGTTAATCAATATCTTGGGTCTGGGTTGATCCAGGTTGGAAAAGAGAGCTTCGAGGGCGAAGTCTTTCGACTAATCAAACTCGGCTGAGTAGCGTTTGGAAAGCTCCGCAGTGTCTTCTTATCCAAAATACCTCAGTGCCTAAAGTCAAATGTATTTGATTAATGTATGTTACCAGTAATGACTTACAGAACATAGAAATGTGGTACTATGAGCCTCATCCTCTCCATAGAATTTTAGGTGACCTTGAGCTTTCAAGGTCGCCTAAAAATCTATGGAGAGGACTATACTCAGTGTTTATCTACAAGACGAATCAGAAACGAGGAGAACCGAAGAAAAACAAATGTCATGCTCAGCTAGCTAGCTCAGCGGCCTAGCTGCGCTAGCTAGCTGAGCCCCGCCCACTGCCACTTCAAAGAACTAATCCGCTGAGCTATATCGGTGACTTTTGTTCTTCTACGGATCTCCTCATTTCTGATTCGGTCTCGTAGAGAAACACCGAGCATAGCCCGCTCCATAGCTTCATCTTCAATTTAGTTTTCTTCCTTTACTTTTAGGGTTCCGTACGCAAAGAGTGCTAAATGGAACCATATTACTGCCTCCGATGTTCTTCCATTCGTCTTTCTGTCACAAGGCTGTATCTATTAAACCGTAATAAGTAAACACTTAATAAGATAATAATAGAGATAGATATACAAAAAAAAAACCACGGAATTTGTATGTCTATTGCCGCTAGAACAACTAATAATAAAAACGAAATACTCGTAAAAAAATAATTAAGTTTGGTTAACGTTATATTATAACATAACTTATAAATTATAATATAATAGAACCTCTATTATATTATAATTTATAAGTTATGTTACATGGAAAGGGTTTTTAGCATACTTATAAACGAGGATTTTGTAATTAAATACTATACAGTGGTACGGAACCCTGCATGTGTAGTAATGTACTTACACTTGGTCAGTTTTTTTCAAACATATTAGGTACTTAAAAATCAGTTTTATGCTACTGTAAGTGACATATTATATTATGTAAACTGGAACTGTACTATGTATTCTATTAATCACAAACTAAAAATATATTGTTAATTAGAATAAAATATGATAAAATTTTGAACTGTATTGCAAAGGATGACCTTGAAAATTTTGATATATTTAACCCAATAGTCACAAAAATAAATTATCTTTAATGCAGTTTATTTAAAGTTTTAAAGGGCAAGGTTTTTGTTTTAAAATGTAAAAGAATATCTGGTTTCCGTTTATAAAAACATAAAACTACACTTTTATCCAATTCTTGTATTGTCATCGGTCCTTGTTATGTTTACATTTCTTTTTATTAAATCTGACCTTTGAATGTAGGTTAAAATCGAGAGTTCGGAGAAGTCGGTTACAAACAAACAAATATACAGGTGAAGCTAATAAAAAGTGTGTAAAATAAAAAAACCCGACTTTCCTATCTTAACAAAAAACAAAATTGGCTTTCTGTAAAGTCGGTTTACGGGCGATAATTTTACATAACGGTGGAAGAGAGATAGATGCGTCACAAGCCGAACGCTAAGCCGATCGTGCCTCTGTATCGCTTGTTTCGCGCTCTCGCTTGCACGTGACAGACTTTCGTGCGTGCTGCCGGCTTTCATCGATTTATAAGACGTTATCAGATCAATGGCAGGCGCGTGTCTCACAGGATGATACAGAGTGATTTATATTTCAGGGAAATTCCCTTTTTAATCGATTTTTTAATGTTTGTTACCTAAGAACTCCGTCATTTATGAACCGATTTTATTTCTTTACAATTTTGTCCTTTTTATTTCATTACAGTCGGTTCAGTAGTTTGATTGAAGATGGTTTTTAGGGTTCCGTAGCTAAATGACAAAAAAAGGAACCCTTATGGATTCGTCATGTCTGTCTGTCAGTCCGTCCATATGTCACAGCCACTTTTTTTCGAAACTATAAGAACTATACTGTTAAAAGGTAAAATGATGTATTCTGTGAACCGCATTAAGATTTTCACACAAAAATAAAAAAAAAAACATTAAATTTTGGGGGCTCCATATCTGAAACTGAACTCAATTTTTTTTTTCATATAACACATATGCGTGGGGTATATATGGATAGGTCTTTAAAAATTATAATGCTTTTTAAAGATTTGATTGATGTTTAAGATTGATTGAGAATAGCTTGCGCGATAAACACTTCCAAAGTGGTAAAATATGTGCCCCCCTCCCCCTGTGACTTCTAAAATAAGAGAATGATAAAACTAAAAAAAAAAGTATTATAAAAGATGTACATTACCATGCAAACTTACACCGACTTTTTTTCATACGTCATAAATCGTAAACCGCAATTTATCTTTCATTCAATGAATTCAAATATAAAAAAAAATTGTAACATGTTACTTGCTGCTACGGAACCCTTAATGGGCGAGTCCGACTCGCACTTGGCCACTTTTTTTAAGTATATGAACGATTACCTTTTTTCTTTTGTCACGTTTTTAAAATCACCTGGTTATATTTGGATATTTTTTGCGGATACTTTACTCAATTTTTTCAAGGTTCCAAATCACGTATCGCTTGTTCCACTCGCACAAGGAACGTGACACCTTTTCGTGCGTGCAACCGGCATTCATAGATTTATAAGATACTAGCTTTCGCCCGCGGCTCCGCCCGCGTCATTGTCGATCCCTCGGGATTAGTACTTTTTCCCGGGATAAAAGTTAGCCTATGTCCTTCTCCGTACTTCAGAGAACTTGTATGCAAATACTACTGAACCGATTATTATTTAAGGCGTGAAAGCGTAACAAACAGATTGTGGTTAGGTATATTTTACTCGTATCATAATTATGAACAAAAATTTAACTTCAGAGATATTTCAGTTTCAATTATTTCAGGTTATTCGCTATACGATAAATATGATTTCAAAAAAGCAATGATTTTTCTAGATTCTTTAATGTTGCCATTACGACATAGATGTTAATAAAGGTCCCATACAAAATACATCACATGCTTTTATTATAGTACTAGCTTTCGCCCGCGGCTCCGCCCGCGTCAATGTCGATCCCTCGGGAATAGTACTTTTTCCCGGGATAAAAGGTAGCCTATGTCCTTCTCCGTACTCCAGGAAACTTGCCACCAGGGAAATGCAAAAATTCATGATGATCGGTTCAGTAGTTACGGCGTGAAAGCGTTACAAATAAACAAACAAACAAACTCACTTTCGCATTTATAATATTAGTAAGGATAAGGATTATCACGTCAATGAAAATAGTATCAGAGTTTCATTTTAAAGGCTATAATGTTTTCTGTTACAAAGGAATGATTTCGTTCTTTTTACAATTTGTAACGATATTTGTTCGGGTGGAATCTCGCAACTCAATTTTGTAGCAGATATCACAGATTGAGCTTAAATTTTGTATACTCGTTTAGTTTGGATGACAATGCATGGTTAACTATGTGACATCATTCTAAATCCAACATGGCGAAACACCCAAGATGGCAGATTAGCTATTTTTGATGCACTCCGACAATATAAATAACAGATAAAATGGTTCGCTGAAAATAACTTAAAAAATAAAGTGTTCTTAAAAACTTGTTTCTAAAAAGTTTTTTAATTTTAATTTATTATTACTATTTGTTTTTGACTCTGAAAACTGAATCTTAAGAACTCATACGAACTGGAGCACGGAGTACACCGGCATCTACTAAATAAACAATGTTTTATATTTTGACAACAAAGAAGATTAACAATCTCGGGTTGCTCCGAATATTTACAAGTTATTCGTTCAGTCAAACAGTTATGAATGAATATCTCGATAAATTCCAGCGTATTTTGCTACGGTGGATAATATTGAACAAGAAAATTTACGTATTATACAATATGTATAGAAAATGCTATATACTCGTATGTAAAAAAATCTTCCATGCTAGTCTGGGAGAAAAGAAAAAACGTAGAATGTACCAGCTGCTTCTCTTCCCGCGTAGACCGTAGAAAACAGCCGAGGGGATGGACGCGAATCGAAGGAATCATGTAATTAGGCGGTGCGGCTAGCAACCCATCACTATTTTGATTCAGTATTTCATATTTAAGTCCGTCAACATCCTAAACGTGATCTTTCGGTATTATGGCCCTAGGCTCTGTCTACCCCGTAAGCTATAAAACTTTATACTATGTATGATGAAAAGAAAAACCTGTCCGATCTTTGAAGGGGTGATTCAGTCCGCCGATATGAACAAGTTTTCCTAGGGAACCGCCGAACATTTTTTTTTCTTTTTTCATAATCATAATAATTTATTTGCAAACATACAGTAAATAAAGGTCTTATAACATCGAGAGTACATTGTATGAAACCTGCACGCAGGTATGCAAATATTCAATATATATGACAAAAAAAAAAGAAAAAAATAACATTAATAATAATACAATTTTCAAGAAAAGTTGTTCATATCATCGGGCTGATTCAACCCTTCAAGGATCGGATAGTGTCTTTTTCGCATAAAGTCTTTTATTTTACTGTTTTAATTTTACCTCAAAAACAAGGGTTTTTTTTTTTATATATATATTAAATGGGTTTACTCTTGACCATACTCAGGGTCAAATCTTCTAAATATATACCTATTTACTACTCTTCCATGCTGGTCTGGGAGAAAAGAAAAAACATAGAATATGCCAGCTGCTTCTCTTCTCGCGCAGATCGTAAAAGCCGATCGAGGGATTGGGCTAAAATCTGCGGAATCATGTCATTAGGCGATGCGGCTAGCAACCCATCACTATTTTGATTCCGTTTTCCATCACACTCCCACCAACATGCTAAATGTGACCATAAGGTCTTACAGACCTAGGCTCTGTCTACCCAGCAAGGGAAAAAGACGTGATACTATGTATGTATGTATGTATATACCTATAACTCAAAGGTGACTGACATAGTGATCTATCAACGAGCAGCCACTAGACGAATCGGGCTGAAATTTGGCATGCAGGTAGATGTTATGACGTAGGCATCCTCTAAGAAAGAATTTTGATAAATTCCACCCCTAAGGGGATAAAATAGGTGATGAAAGTCTGTACAAATCTTCTTAGATTTTAGACTGATTGAACTGAAATAGCCCTAATTTTTTACACACTCTAAACAAAAGTAAAGACGCAAAAACTGTACTTCTTAACGCGAGGTCAGCCGCGGGCAAAAGCTAGTAAATAAATATATTTTATTTACGCCGTGTTCGCGAGCCGCAGCGTCACCCTAGATCGCGCTTAATGACCTTTTTAATTTGCAATAAACACAAGAAAACAAAACAAAAGTTAATTATCTTTGTCAATAATCCGCGAAAATTAAATTATATAATTTATATGATTCTTTTATAATAAAAACCGGCCAAGTGCGAGTCGGACTCGCGCACGAAGGGTTCCGTACTATCCTAATTAATACTATACTAATCCTAACTTTGTGAGTAAAGTGAGTTTGTTTGTTACGCTTTCAAGTGATAACTACTGAACCGATAATCAAAAAATTTTGCATATCCGTTATCTGGGATACGGAGAAGGACATAGGGTACATTTTATCCCGGGGAAAAGCACGCACATTGACGCGGGCGAAGCCGCAGGCGAAAGCTAGTTATCTATAAAAACGGCAAAAAAGCCATGTCTTTTGTATGGGAGCTATTATATTAATTGTATTTATTTTAAATGGGTATATAACTAAATATTCTGTGTATATTTCGACCTGTTGCCATTATCAATTTCAAGCAATAACGAGCAAAAAAAAATACTATTGTTGTATGGGAGCCAGAACCGATTGAGCTTAATTTATTTATTTATTGTGATAAAAACGGATTTTAACCAATTACATTTGTCACACATGGAATTTAAACATAATTAAAAAAATTATAAATTGAATTTAACATACACCTAATAATAAAATACAAAGAAAATAAAATAAGAAAATTCGATATTCAAAAAGAGTATTTAAACGACAATTTAAACATTATTACAATAAAATACAAAATAGAAATTAAATTTAACATACAAATAAAGAAAATAAATAAGATAGTTCTATAGTTAAAAAGCTGTCCATCCGATTTATATGATCTAAGGATATTACATACATTAAAATCATTCATTGTCAATTTCATTAGTATTAAACCATTGGTCACTCAAAATTTCACAATAGGCCACTAAAGCCTTTACGATGGTTGACCAGTTGTCAAAACAGAAATCAAAATCAGTGTTGTCGCTACGTAGTGCATTGAGGTGGTTTAGCGGTCGCACTAATGGTGACATTGCGCGTGGTGACACGGAGTGCCCACTGTCAACGTTAAATATATCATGGGGTCTTCTGCGGCCGCGCCTATCCACAGGGGTCTCAAGTGTGTTAGGTACGAACAAAACACAGGTTGTGTAAAAGTAGGCAGTCGACCGAGCCTCTTAGCACCTTAAGGCAGGTGGTGAGCTGTTGTACCATTCTTCGCACTTCCAGTGAGTTATAGCCTAAGTGACCAAGCAGAAACTTTGTCGGATACAAATATGGGTAGAACCCGTATAATTTTTTATATAGAGACCTCAAAAATACTTTTTGGACTTTTTCAAGCATCCTTGTATAAGTTACTTGATGTGGGTTCCATATACACGAACTGGATTCTAATTTGCTTCTTACAAGGGCATGGTACAATGTTTTGATGACTTCTGGGCTTTGAAACTCTTTGGCATTTCGCAGTACAAAACCCAGACGACGATAGGCGTCTTTTGTAAGTGTTTGGATGTGATCGTGGAAAGTTAAACCACGATCAAATACTACTCCCAGATCTTTAATATTGTACACTCTTTTTATTTCTGTGTTGTCCAAATGATAAGCATAGGTAATGGGGTTTCTTTTGCGGTCATAGGTCATTACAAAGCATTTATTTATATTGAAATTCACTTTATTTTTTATAGTCCATTCATGGATTAAATTATTATCATTTTGTAATTTGATACAATTATATGGCGATCCGATTTCCAGAAATAATTTAAGGTCATCAGCATATAGCAGACATTTAGCCATTGTCAAAACTTGAGGCAGGTCATGTATCATTATTAGGAACAGGAGTGGACCCAAGACTGAACCCTGACTTACCCCCGACCGTGTATGATATGGCTCAGAGACGTACGTACCATGCTTAACATACTGAGATCGATCCCTCATATAGTCAGCGAAAAAATATAATAATTTGGTAGTAAAACCAATGATAGAGAGCTTATTAAGAAGAATGTCATTATGAATTTGGTCAAAAGCTTTCTCATACTCAAAATATATGACATCCACCTGGAGCCCCCTCTCCATAGCGTTAGAGACATAGTCTGTCAAACATAATAAATTGGTATCTACAGAGCGCTCTGGTCTAAAACCGTGTCGCTCATCGCCTAACAATTGATTTACCTGCCTGTATATCTCGTAGTGGAGAATATACTCAAATACCTTAGCAGGGGGGCATAGAATTGCCACTGAGCGGTGTTCCTCTACCAGGCTCTTGTTTTTACTCTTTGGAATGGGGGTTACTCTTGATATCTTCCATTGAGAGGGATAAATTGAAAATATGGTAGAGCGGAACAGCTAACTGCTTTTTGCTATTTTTTAGAATAAAACTAGGTATACTATCTGGACCTGGGGAATTACTCTTTCGTAGTTTGTCAATACCACGCTCAACATCAAGTGGTGTCAAGTTGTGTATATTGACGTAACCGCCTTGGGCGTGATGTTCCTTACATGCATTGGCTTTAAGCTGGGGTAATTCGTTCAGAAAAACGCTAGAAAAGTACACCGCAAATGCACTGGCTGCTTCTACGCCCTCATAGCAATTCCCCTTGTAAGAGACACGCGATTCGAAACCACCTTTGGACTTAAGCCTGTGTACATGATCCCAAAAATATTTATTAAATATTTATTTTATTCTGTTTTTAGTATTTTTTGTTATAGCGGCAACAAAACAGACAGATGGACAGCGGAACCATATTAATAGGGTCCCGTTTTTACCCGTTGGATACAGAACCCTAAAATTAATCAAAACCCTCGTATATGTACACAAAATTCCTGCTCAATCGGTTCAGGATAAGAGCTTCAAAACTGAGTTGCAATATTTGACGTAAACCAGATACATACAGACATACATACATTTCATGTTAAATAAAAGCTTTTCAAAAATTCAAAATTAATAGTGGAATAATAACTATACTGGGTTATAAATCATAAAGTAACTATATATATAGTCTTAATTCTGTCCAGCGACAGTCTGTTATATTATATTGATCATCATCATCATCAGGTCTTTTTAGTCTCCACTGCAGGAGCATGACTCTCTCTGTACTACTGGAGCCATACTTGGCCAGAGCAGACTTATTGATCATAACGATAGCGCTTAAGGGCCCGCCATAGGCAAGGCAGCGTGGCGGTACAAACGCGGATGGTCTTAACGCGTTGTCTACTTTGATATTTTCGTTTTTAAAGAATATTCAAGGGTTATGAAAAAAAAATGATGGCTGCCTTATCTGTAATGCAATTATAATCAAAAGTTTCAAGGTTAATTTTAACGTATTTGGTGAATACTGCTGTATACCGAGTAAATTAGACGTGATTTGGAGGCAACTCTGCAATTTTTTTCTATCGAGAAAGTAAATAAATATATACGGACAAATCACACAGATTGAGCTAGCCCCAAGGTAAGTTCGAGACTTTTGTTATGGGATACTAACTCAAAAATACTATATTTTATAACAAATCCTTATATAGATAAACATCCAAGACCCAGGCCAATCTGAAAAAGATCATTTTCCATCTTGACCTGGCTGGGGATCGAACCCGGGCACTCCGTGTCGCAGGCTGGCGTGTTAACCACTGCACCACGGACCTGTCCAAAATTTAACGCAATTGTGTTTTTGAGTCAGATCGTTACCAGAGTTAGTCCTGAACTTTGCTGCATTTTTATTTCAACTTGAGTATTTCATTATTAATGATATTACAGACAATCACGCAAAGCAGTGTGAGGTAGTACGAGCCCTTAAGGCCCAACGCAGACGACAGACGGTGACGGACAAAAAGTCCGCGGGCGCGCTCTTATTAGTATTAGAATATGGTTGCACTTTATACATGGTGAATTTTGATCTGGACCTATAAACAGGTGATTCAGCCCGTCGATATAAACAATGTGTGGAATAACTAAAATAAAGTGTCATGGTGCGGGTGTAGTAAGATTTACGTAGCGGGCTGGTGTTTGCTCGCCTTGCTGCGTCGTATATGATCAAACCAGTGGATTCGTGGGAATTATCGCCAGGGTCTCCGTCGAATCAGTGAAATGAATTACACCATGATTTCTTTGATACACAAGAATAACTCGAAGACACTGGCTAACATATCTGAATGAAGTTTGAGGATTAAAAAGATAAAAGTAAAAATCGACGAAAACTGCCAATTTAACACGTTTGTTATATGTGACATGTGTGTGACCGCCTGTTATTAATAATTTTATTTTTTATCCTTTGTATACGGTGCCTAAGTGTTGTATCCAAAAAATAACTAATGATGATTTGAATCCCGTGGAAATCGAACCTGACGGTTAGATTTCGCAATCTCTGACCTTTTGACCACCGCTTTACTACAACGTACTTTGAATTTCACTTTCTTCTTTTCACTTTCTATGATTATTTACACTTAATAATGCGTTTCCCTTGAAACATTGATTTCTTTACCATAATCCGATGGCATTTAAACTCTAGGGCTCAGGGTTAGGGTCCAAATTTGAATGGCGGGTCAGATTGGCAGTAATATAATTAGCCACGGGTATCTCCGATTTCATAGTTTAGTAATTTCTATTTATACTTTAATTTATGGTTTGTTCATGCTTTGTTACGGTTAAGTAACTCTTGTATGACATTTTTTGGTTGCTTTAGAAGTTTCGATACTGGAACTGAATAATATTTATCAAATTATTTCATAATAATATATTTAAATGGCTTACGTACAGTAATATATTTTGAAGTCGGGATCCCTTTGTTTCAGCTAATCTTTTTTGTAACTTAATTTGGCATAACTAGTTAGGCTTTTTTGTCATAATAATATTTTGACATATTTGTTTTATGGCATACTATTTCAGTGGGCAAAAATATTATTTAGCCTAATGTATTTTTGACTTAATTTTGACTGGCTTAGAGTTGTAACGCATATTGTTTATTTTGTCTAATAGTTAATTAGGCTCAAATATCTAAAGGCATAATTCGAGATCCAGTGTGTGAATTTTTCCCATTGTATTATTTCATGCAAAAAATAGGGAATCCTTTAAATCTCAATCGAAATTATTTAACACGAGAGATTCTCCCTGGCTTCGCACGGTTAGATATAGGTATTAGTATATATATATATATATATATTTTTTTTTTTTTTTAAAACCTTCCGTGACATTATCAAACTTTTCATACGGCTGTCTAACGTTTTGTAAATATTCTATAGCCTGTATACATAAGGGATCATGTATAGAAGCTTTACTGCTTCTATGCTGCGTTCGGAGAATGAGGGCCGGGGGATGGGCTTCCGGCTCTCTTACTCTTCGAACCAAGCATAGAAGCAGTTAAGCTTCTACTCAAACGTTGATTGTTTGTGAGAGTGTGGTACTTCACCGGACAAACCGCCCCATTCATGCTACTAACAAAATGAATCTGTCACGCCTAAAAGCCTGCCTAATCGCAATACCCCTCTTTGCTCCGCTATCCCCGGGTACCCATTGACTTGAATGTATTCGTATGTAATACATTTCCGATTACTATTTCGGAAATGTATAGATTTCCTAGCCGTGTGGTTTCCCGCAGAGTAGAATAGAACCACTCCTAGTCTTCTCATGGAGGTCGTAAGAGGCGACTTAGAAATTACAAGCTAAACAAAGCTCATAAACATCAATGAGACCTCTTCAACCCGTCTGGCCAGCGAGGAGAGTGTAGGCCAAATCCTCTGTCTGCTCTGGCCAAATATGGCTCCGGTTGTACAGAGAGGGTCATGCTCCTGCACTGGAGACTAAAAAGACCTGATGATGATGATGATGATGAAGATAGATTTCCTAGGAAATGTGTCTAATATAATTTATTTCACACATTACCGGGCGATCTTTGAATTTTATACATTTCCTAGGAATTTATAACTACATATACAATATATACAATGACGGATTACATACATTTAACCGTTAATATATTATACAAGGTTCATTTAAATTATGCGCAAATATTTTAAGTGCTGGGTCCCATAGGTCAAAGAAACCCTTTAGTCGCAAATTTTAAGAAATCGACACGCTAGATTTTTTTTTATTTTTTCATAGAGATTATTTTTTTTATTAAAATCGATAAATGAGCTGTTTTGATCGTCGAGGTCATTGACCTAATCCATAGTAGAAAATAGTAAAAAATTGTTGGCCAAGAAAGCGTTTATTTGTACACAGGGTGTTTTTTCATTTGTTATTTTAAATGTTCAGGTATCTAAACGTTGTACACTGATTTAGCAAATACCCCGGCTGATGGCACGATCACCGTTGCCCATAGACAACTGCAATACCAGGATGTGCCAAATGTACCAATATATAAAAAAAAATATTAACGTAGGTAGTCTTTTAATTATTTCTTTGTCAGTCTATGGCACAAGGGGGTCGCTAGAATTTTTCAGCTTGTTAAGGGGTCATGAAATCAAAATGAATTGAAAATCACTGGTCTAGACTTACAGCAAAGCACTTATCCTTTAAGAGGATTAGATCAACGAAACTAGGGTTTTCTTTTTTTATAGAGTAGCTATATACTTGTAAGTTATAAGTAGAGTCAAGCTTCAAAGGTAATAATTTATCATGCAAGGGGCATGTATTCTAAAAAAATACATTTCAAAATAGTTACTGAAAAATATTGGACACATAACAAAACTTGATAAACATATAGCTCATAACATATAGCTCATATAAACAGATAGCTCCGTGGCGCAGTGGTTAACACGCCAGCCTACGACACGGAGTGCCCGGGTTCGATCCCCGGCCAGGTCAAGATGGAAAATGATCTTTTTCATATTGGCCTGGGTCTTGGATGTTTATCTATATATGTATTTGTTATAAAATATAGTATCGTTGAGTTATTATCCCATAACACAAGTTTCGAACTTACCTTAGGGCTAGCTCAATCTGTGTGATTTGTCCGTATATATTTATTATTTATATTTATTTATTACAGCCCGTTAAAGTTCCGCGTGACGTCCCTGACCGGACCACATTTTACCGGCCTGTTGCGTCATGAGCCCCCTGAACTTTGATGCGCTTTATCTTTATCATCTATTGTTAGATTGATTAAATAAAAAATACGTATCTAATATTTTACGGTAATCTATAAGATGGACTAATTCCTAAAAATAAGCAAATTTTTAGAAAACAAGCCTATTTGTACGAGAATTTATGACTCCACTTTTGAAGCTGACTGTACATACATTATATTGTATTGAGAACCATTGAATAAAACAAAGGCCAAGTAGCCATACTAAGTCACCTTCTACGACATCCACGGGAAGACTTGGAGTGGTCCTATTCTACTCTGCCGGATACCACACGGCTATAAAAGGTAGCTATAGACCAAAATAAATTTCAAGGAACGCGTTAATAAACATTTTTCTGACACCGTCTGAACCAAAAATATCACCGAAATTGACGAATTATCAAAAAGAGTAGATGAATGAGAATATGGCCAAGTGTGAGTCGCATTAGCACAGTGGTCCCGTACCACCATATTATATTAAAATACCAAAATCACTTTACGTTACTTTCCCGGGCCTCAAAATACCTTCATACCATATTTCATCCAAATTGGTTCAATGGTTGAAGCGTGAAAAGTTGACAGACAGACAGAGTTACTTTCGCATTTATAATCATCATCATCATCAGGTCTTTTTAGTCTTCACTGCAGGAGTATGACCCTCTCTGTACTACCGGTGCCATACTTGGCCAGAGCAGACAGAGAATTTGGCCTACACTCTCCTCGCTGGCCAGACGGGTTGGAGAGGTCTTTTTAAGTCGAGAGCTTTGTTTAGCTTGAATTTCCTAAGTCGCCTCTTACGACATCTATGGGAAGACTTGGAATGGTCCTATTCTACTCTGCCGGAAACCACACGGCATTTATAATATATTATATAGTATGGATTAAGACTTTGTCTACAATGTCCGGCCGTCAGACACGATCTTTTTTTACCTCTTGAGTGCGGAACCCTAAAAAATCGATTAAAAATCATAAAAAGTAAACACGACTGTCGAAACCACCTGCCTTGAGTCGGGACAGAACCAATTGATTAAATTCCGGTGGTTTATCGAAATTTTAATTATTCTCATTTACTTTGACGACGCTTCAAAATTGTTTTCGGTTTCTTATTAAATGTTTTGTAAACAATTTTAATGGTACAAATAAGGCTATTTTTACGCGTGATTGAATATTAACTTAATCTAAACTAATGAGCCGATTTAAATGTTATTGAAATTCGCAATAATTTTACTACTGGACAAGGACCTCTCCCAATTCTTCGTTGTATGGGTGGATATTGCCATACTCACCACGCTTGGCAGGCGGGTTGGCGAGCGCAGTTTCTTTTGCTTCTTGTGCTTTCGACGCTGCTGCGTATCGAAAGCTTTTTTAAGCTAGGGAAGTATAGGAATTAGTTGGATCTGGGAAGAGAATGAAGGTATTGGAATAGTACTCATTCGGATGAATGGGAGAAAAGCAAGTAGTTCCCGATGCCAAACCTGCAACCACCGGACGGCGGTTGAGGATTGAAATTTGATCAATTTAGAAGTATACCTATATTTCAAATCGGTTTACTATGTTGGAGATGAGGTTACAAACATTAAAAAAACAGTAATTGAAAACCTCCCTTTTGTAAAATGGTTGAACTTCTTTGACGGTCATTATTTTACCTTTTTATCTAACTTAAATTTTGTTAAAGGGACGTCATTTTCACGGCTTATTTTTATATTTATCTATAATAAGTTTATACCTAATTATTAAAAATATTTTTATTATATGATGTAACTAAATAATTATGCTTTCGCAACTTTTCCTTTATTTGTGCTATAAGACGATGCTTCGAACCATATTTCAAGATTCTGAGTTTATGGGAAGTAACCTGTAGGTTTTGATTCCCTTGCGAATGTCGAAAATTGGCGGCATAAACGGCTGTATCTTTTGATTGCGTTGGTTTAGAAGTTTGATATTTTCAAAGCTCTAAGGAACCGTAGACATGAGTATTTGATATGAATTTCAGTTCGATATCTCTACGCGTTCCTGAGAAAAAGGGTCTTGACAGACAGACGGACAACCAAGTGATCCTGTAAGGGTTCCGTTTTCTCCTTTTGAGGTACAGAACCCTAAATTTATTGATGAATTTATTATTATTAATTTACAAAAACAAAATCTAGCCTATCGATTTGTTAAAATTTGCTACTAAAGCATTTCTTTGACCTATGAGACCCAGTCCTAAAATATTTGCGCTTAATTTAAATGGACCTTGTATAAGGTCCATTTATTTATTTATGTGACTATTTTTATTTTTATTTAAGATAGGTATATAAGATCAATTTAAATTAAACGAAGGACTATCACCCATAAGCTAAGAAATGCTTAAGAAGCAAAATAAAAAAAAATCGAGACGCTGCAGATAATTTACATGGACCTTATATAAGACGTAATTTTGAAGTGACTATCAAAAGTTGGGACACACTTAAATGCTGATTCATAGTGGCATAACAAAACAATAATGAGAACACTTGCGCTGTACCGTTCAAGTTGGTTTAAGAGAAAAAAAAGATCAAAATGTTGTTTTTCGGCACACAATGAAGTTTACTTGGCAATTCAGCAATACTGCTTGTATCAGAGTACGCTGTTTTGTGACGCAACGGCCTAACATAATACGAGAGACGCAATTTTTTTTTAAATCTATGCATAATACTGTTTAGGTGAGGGCGTTAGTACTATTACTGATTCTGTGGTGAGGTCGAAGATAGTATATTTATCATAGATTTAAAAATAAATTGCGTCTTATGATATTTATTTATTGATTTAGGAAAACAAACAGCTTTTATATAGAATATTATACTCGTATAATAATTATAGTCAGTTATAAATAAATAAATAAATAAATATATACGGACAAATCACACAGCTTCAGCTAGCCCCAAGTAAGTTTGAGACTTGAGTTATGGGATACCATCTCAACGATACTATATTTTATAACAAATACATATATAGATACACATCCAAGACCCAGGTCAATCTGAAAAAGAATATTTCCATCTTGACCTGGCCGGGGATCGAACCCGGGCACTCTCGTGTATGTGGGCTGGCGTGTTGACCGCTGCGCCACAAAGCTAGACAGAGGAACTAGCTAGAGTTATACAGCCAATGACAGGTTATCACAGTTATATTTTTTTACTAAGTGCCTACTTCAAGTAGGCATTTGTCTCCCATCTCACATGATGGTAAGTAACGATGAAGACGAGGATGTTACATGCCTATCCAAAAGATACCCATTTATTCTACGTTTGAATGTCCCGGGACTGTACTTGTCTGGGAATATAGACACCCAGGCAGTTCATTCCACACCTTAGCTACTTGAACCAAAAAGGAACAGTCAAAGCATTTCAACTCTTTGATATTTCAACGACAAAAGGGTGAAAATTCTGTCTGCTTATCGTAGGGCTCTTTGAGCTAATAGAAGCTATAAGCTCAACTCTCCAAAATGGATCCTATAAAAAACCGATAGGTAAGCGACTTTACGGCGATGCTCCAGGGATTGCAATTCATGATTGTACTAAAGTAAATTTGTACAGTTACACTTATATTGTGATAAGTATAAAAGAAAAAGAAACTATCAAAAAACGCATGCTAACTGGAGCTAGAAGTGTTGAATACATTTACTTAAATAAATACTAAGAGATTCATGTATATATAGTATTTACATAGTATCACGTCTTTTTCCTTTGCGGGGTAGACAGAGCCTGTGTCTATAAGACTTATGGCCACATTTAGCATGTTCGAGCGCGTGTAGATGGAAAGGAATCAAAATAATGACGGATTGCTAGCCGCTTCGCCTATGGACATGATTCCATAGAATTTCACCTATTCCCTCGATCGATATATATTATACTAGCTTTCACCCGCAGCTCCGCCCGCGTCAATGTCGATCCCTCGGGAATAGTCATTTTTCCCGAGATAAAAGGTAGCCTATGTCCTTCTCCGTACTCTAGGGAACTTGTATACAAAATTTCATGATGATCGGTTCAGTAGTTACGGCGTGAAAGCGTAACAAACAAACAAACTCACTTTCGTATTTATAATATTAGTAAGGATAAGGATTAATGAAAATGGATATACCACCACATATACTACAAAATACGTACTAGTGCCTCCGTGCATAAGTTGCACTCTGCATAGGTATTCAAAGAAATATCAACTCTATGTAGTTAGCGATACGGTGTAATTTATCTCGCGTCAGAACGCAGCACCTTTTAGTTAAGATATCTACAGCAAGCCAATTTTATACTTATAGCTCTGAATAAACCATACATAATAGCGTAGATTGCTTTTTTGCCACTATGCGAAAAAGGTGTTCTTCCTTCGTGCGTAGGGTACGGGCCAGCCTCAACAGCATCCTGAAAATGGTGGGCAGCAGACTGGACTGCCCATATGTAAATCACTGTTGTGCCATCTCACATGAGATGGTATAGCAGTGATTGGCAATAAATATTATTACTAACAATAGGTTAAGATTAATTGTACTACTAACAAAGATGGACAGAAAGTCTGAATAAAGAATCCTTATCCTTACTAATATTATAAATGCGAAAGTGAGTTTGTTTGTTTGTTTGTTACGCTTTCACGCCGTAACTACTGAACCGATCATTATGAAATTTTGCATACAAGTTCTCTGGAGTACAGAGTTTTATCCCGGGAAAAAGTACTATTCCCGAGGGATCGACATTGACGCGGGCGGAGCCGCGGGCGAAAGCTAGTTATTATTATAATTCGTTGATGTCGGTGAACACATGTGACCAAACGCGCGTCGTTCCGTCAGATTTGTTCGGTTTTACGAGTAGGTATGTTTTCGATACGGACACGGGGATGACACAGGCCTGACTATACATAGATTACTAATTTCTGCATGATTAACTCAATATTTTTACCTTAGTTATTTTCTACACTAAACTTAAATCCGTCTCAAATCATTGAGTTCTGTTACCTAGTGGTTATCATGCGACAGGAGGCCCCGCGTTCGATCCCCAGTCAGGTCAACATTGAAAATGATATTTTTCAAATTAACCTGGGTCTTGGATGTTTATGTATACATAATGATTATAAAATATAGAGGCAAATTCCCAGCACTTCACAAACCATCTGATTCTAAAAAAAATGCCGCCTATACAACTATTCCCAGGCAGTTGTATCTTTGAATTAGTATCCCATAACACAAGTCGCTTACTTCAGCATCATCATCAGGTCTTTTTGTCTCCACTGCAGTGACCCTCTCTGTACTACCGGAGCCATACTTGGCCAGAGCAGAAAGAGGGTTTGGCCTACACTCTCCTCGCTGGCCAGACGGCTTGAGGACTTTCATTGATGTTTATGAGCTTTGTTTAGCTTGTATTTCCTAAGTCGCCTCTTACGACCCCCATGGGAAGAGTTGGAATTGTAGCCTAAATGGCTTGACCGATTTTGAAGTGCGTAGTATCATTAGATTCGTATTCTTACCTGGAATGCGACGTTAGCAAAAAAAATTAAGGCGGACATAAACTGTCAAAAAGGCAACAGGCAATAATCCATTTGTTATATAGTCTTTTTTTGGATTCACATTCCTATTCTGATATAGGTACCTACTTTAAATTAACAAAAGGTCGTACATAGGCCTAAGTTTGATACTCTGCCCAAGTGGATTTTTTTTAACATATTTTATTTATTAATTTATTCAGAGAATAAGCTAAAACTAGTTGGCAATTCCTAACATGTATCAAACTGTTTGTATTAGAGTTATAATTTTAATGGGTTTTATAGTCTTTTTATAAGTGTTTTATTTTGCATTTACAATGCTATTTTGATATAGGTACTCTTAATAAATGAAGAAATAAAATATGGTGAAAAAATATCATGCGGGCGGGACTTGAACCGGCGACCTAGGTCTAAGGGTCTAATACGTATAAGGGGAATGGGATAAGATGGAGAATTTCGGCGCCGAGATTGAATCGTGTGGTAGCTCAGATGGCAGAGCATAGACCTAGGTCGCCGGTTCAAGTCCCGCCCGCATGAAATTTTTTCACCATATTTTATTTCTCAATTTATTAAGAGTATGTTTTATAGTAATTGCTTGATAATTACAGATAATTAATTATCTAACTTTGACAGAAAGCATTGTTTATTATGTATTATTATTTATATATGTATTTATGTAACAGGAGGCGGCCGGGAGTACTCATCATCACACGAAGAGATGCATGGGGAACATGGAAAGAAGGCGTACGAGGTGAGTGAGAAAAAAAACTAATATACGTATCATTATTTTATTTATTTATAAATGTATGTATACTCAAGAATAAGTTTACAAGAAAAATAAACACTTGCTTTACTTACTAAATTAAGAAATAAAAATCTATCTAAATATATATAACTCAAATGTGACTGACTGATTGACATAGTGATCTATTACCGCACAGTCCAAACCACTGGACGGATCGGGCTGAAATTTGGCATGTCGGTAGATGTTTTGACGTAGGTATCCGTTAAGAAAGAATTTTGATCAATTCTACCACCAAGGGGATAAAATAGGGGATGAAACTATACTTCTTAACGCGAGCGAAGCCGCGGGCAAAAGCTAGTAGTAAAATAAATATCCTCCTCCTTCAGTCATCTGCTCACTGCTGAGCGTCGTGATGTGCCCGATCTAACTTTCCAACGATCTCCCTCCATTTGTACGACCTTTTGCTTGGTTCAGTGCTTTGGAGATCTTCGTGTTCAGGTGTTCTTTGATCAGAGAAATTTAAAATAAAATGAGGAATGAAAGGTGGACAAGATGAGAAAGAAATGAGGTTGGACGAGATGCAGCATGCAGGTGGCATGCTGCAACGTTACAGATGGACATTAATATATGCTCGTTCCTCCAGAAAGACAGAGTAATTGATAGGGAAGTAAAACGTCGTATCAACGCAGGTTGGTAGAAGTGGAGAGAGATGACCAGCACTACCTGTGACTCTGAAAGGCCGCATAAACTAAAAGGAAAAACGTTTAAATAAAATCACTTTAATACGGTATTATCGCGTATATTACATTATTTTTTACCAATTTGAATTGTTCCATGGCGCAGTGGTTAACACGCCAGCCTGCGATACGAGGGCCCCGGTTTCGATCCCCGGTCAGGTCAACGGGTAATTTGGCATAGTCATCATTTAAGCTAATTTGTTTTGGCATAATGATGATTCGCATAATCTCCATAGACATAATTACTATGAGACTAATAGTGATTAGGTATAATATTTATAAAATACGTCAGAATAGGTTAGAAATCGCTTCCAGAAAAGTAGGTTAGGTTATGTTTTTATGTTTAAATACAATTATGCTTTAGTAATGTTATGCCTAAATCTGATTATGCTTATGTACAGTCAGCCAATGAGATATCTGACCCCCTACAACAGCGCCATTTTTCGCAAACTAAAGAAACATCCGTGGTTTAAACCCAAAGATAAAAATATACAAGTGTAATATCCTTTGCGACTAGTGCCATCTATTGAATTGTGAATGAACAAATAAGGTTAATAAGCAGAAATCTGATACCCATGACGACTAATGCCATCTATTCGATTTTTGATAAATAAAACAAGCCCTAGCATACGATACGCTTATTTCAAAGATACTTCAATAGTTAGATGTGGCGCAAGTGGTAGGCACTATGGTTTAATAGTTAGTGTGATTATGAATGAACAGGGTCAAATCCTCCAAAGCTTTTTATTTTTTACAAATATCACCAACTTCGTATTGTGATGTTGGTGTAATTTTGGTTGTTTTAACATAATGTTACCGAGCTAATTACTGTGAATAAAAAGCATTTTAAATTTTTAATTACTTTATTACATCAAAAAAATGTAACAGTGAAATAAATACCTGCCTACTTAATTCAAACTATGATTAGATAATCTTCTGTAGAGAGAACCAACATGTTACTTAATAAGTAACAATTTACATCTCTCAACTTCTTTTTAATCATAGTATTATATTTTTTTTAATGTGTAGGGTCAAATAGTGCTATGTGAATAACTTTGCTTCGATAATAGTATAAGAATGAATATAAACCTATGGCATTAAATGAATTTTAATATGGGAGAGGGTGACCCCCATTTTGAAGCTTTTGTTCAAGTCTATTTGTCATTTCACTTACCATGTTAGATCAGATCACATATCACTTATGCGCATATTTATTAATTTAGTAAAACCTTTTTGTCTAAATTGATTTAAATCAAACTTTACTCGTGTCTCGTGTCCCAGTTAAGCACTATTTGACCCTACAATCTGGGATTTTAATTGGTCACTCAATAACAGTTAGATCACAGAACAATTGTCTTAAATAAAATATATTCTACATTGCAAACTGTTGGAATCACCACATCTCATAAATTTTCCAAGTATTTTTCTTTATTCATCCGGCCGCCGAATTCTACCAGCTCCCCTGGGCCCATTGAAGACATCTGTCCCCAATAACCTGCAAAACAATAATACGATCAGTTACCTATTATTCTACACTGCGTAATACACTAGGTATTAAATATTATTATTATTTTACTTCACTATTTAATGAATATTATTACCTAATGTTATCCTGCCACTGTTCTCAAAGGCAAATTATTTTGATGGCTATACGCTGACCATGTCTTCTCCGCAATATTTTTCTGCCATCATCATCAGACTTAAAACTTTTTTCATCAGAATAAAATACGATCTCGTTCTTGTTGAATGTTTCCTCACTGTTTCAATTGAAATATTGTAGTGTATATGTTACGCCAGTTGACTCCGAATCCACAAACGGACGGTGTTTCTCTGTAAGAGATATATTTATCTTAGACATTTATCACAAACCCTATGTTTTACGGAACAAAAAATAGTGTGACAATTAAGTAAGTATATTAAATACTTATAATTTCTACTTACCGCGATACCTAACTCTCTAGATATAGATATTTTAAATACTGTGGTTGTCTTTACAATACAATATTAGCTTTCACAAAATCTGCTATATAAGATGAAATGGGATGCCTAATAACTGGTGGGGTTTTGGATCACTACACAGTAATCGCAGTATCTTATTTGTGACGCGAGTGAACAATATTTTTGATTAGTTGGTATCAGGTATAAATAAATCTGATAGATTACCCTCAATTTATTTGTTAAAGCAATGCGTTGCAGTTGGTGACAATGATGTCATAGCAGTAGAAATAGATAGCCAATTTCGCCCGAGACGTCATATCGTCGGTTGGCGTATTGAGATGAGCGCTAGCTTCTCAAGTCGTGGGTCCATGGTTCGAATCGAACTTTACGTAGGATTGTTTTTGATTCTTTCTTGTTCTTACCATTGATGATTACTTGAATTATTAGCTGAGATTATTAGAAACACAAAATTTGCAACTGAGCAGGTTATCAGAAACAAGTTTATACCAGCAGTTGTCTGTCTACTTGCCAAAAATCACGGTAGGTGGCGCTTCACAGCAAAGTGTGAATTTACGTTTTAAAAGTCAGGGGGTCAGGTATCTGCTTGGCCGACTGTACATTATGCTTAAAATAATTATGCGTACACCGTTATGCGTAAGAACGTTATGCTTAAAAATCTTTATGCCAAATAACATAATGCGATGTTACATTATGGTTTGAATTTTTATGCTTATAGATACACCCATTACTGACGTCAAAAATTCCCATTTTAAAAAAATGACAATTAATAAGTGTTAAAATGACCTATATTAAACATTTTGAATTTTTGACGGTATAACGTAGAGACTTTATATTTTCACAGGAAACTATATACAGCGTGATTTTGAACCCCCTAACTATATTGAAATCTGGGAATCAGAATCCCTAATGGAATAGAGAATTATAAGAAAAAAAGGTAAAAAATAAATTTAACCTTTCATAGAAATTCGTCCAACTGATCGGCGACTTTGTATGGGAAACCTAATTTTCTTTTTCGTTTTTTACCTTTTTTTCTTGCAATTCTGTGTTCCATTAGGGATTCTGATTCCCAGATTTCAATATAGCTAAGGGGTTCAAAATCACGTTGTATATTAGCGTTATAACAACGAATAAAAAAATACAAAAAAACGTATTTTTGCTCTTGGATCTTATGGCTCTAGGATCTATCTACCCCGTCAGGGTTAAAGTTTGTAGTATTTGTAGTTTAACTAGCGACCCCAGCTCCGCACGGGCGCAATGTAGATACTAATATGGGGCAAAAAATTATACATATACACATTTCTCTTAAATCACTCTATCCATTGCTACAAACTGCATTAAAATCCGTTAAGTAGTTCAAAAGATCTAAGCGAACAGATAGTGGAAGCGACTTCATTATATACTCTGTAAAGATATCGTATAATTGTACTGAACCTTTCATTTGCTGTTTCAACTCGCACTTGGCTAGTTTTGTAATTATAATAATCACAATTTGTTTATAGCTGATAATTGATAACAGAATTATACAATAAAAACCACGCTGTCTACATTACAAAACCACGCGTGCGCATCAAAATATTATCGATATCGGTCATAAAGGGACCATAAATATTGTGAGTAATAGAAACTATTTAATAGATAAAAAAGTGCTAGGCTGATATGATAGCAAATTAATTGCTTTGTACAGTGTGACAGCTCCGTGGCGCAGCGGTCAACACGCCAGCCTGCGACACGGAGTGCCCGGGTTCGATCCCCGGCCAGGTCAAGATGGAAAATGATCTTTTTCAGATTCGCCTGGGTCTTGGATGTTTATCTATATATGTATTTGTTATAAAATATAGTATCGTTGAGTTAGTATCCCATAACACAAGTCTCAAACTTACCTTGGGGCTAGCTCAATCTGTGTGATTTGTCCGTATATATTTATTTATTTATTTTAAACCTAAGAACTACGAGTATATTAAAATCTCGGAATCAGAATCCCTAACGCAATGCAGAAATTAAAGAATGTTCTCGCGATTGTTACACATTTAAATTAAATCAACAATGCATTTTCCATTATTTGCCCGCATATACGCGGGACGCGGCACTGAAAGAGTTAATACGGTTTTATCGTATTTATTATATTAATTCTACACCAAACGTGTCGAAAACTTTGCAGATTTCATGGTCGCGGGTAGACTAAGTTGGCATTTGTATAAAAACTATGCAACACTGCCGCCTACAATATTTTTTGATAACGTTCAGGATGTACGCAGTATTGGCACACAAAATAAAAATATACCTGGAATAGGTTTAATTTTTTAGGCAGGCAGGCAAACGTCAACGTACAAAGTCCTCAGCTGGTTATATTTCTGATTTATATTTTCTACTTATTTTTTTTCTTGTGATTCTGTATTCCATTAGGGATTCTAATTGCGAGATTTCAATACAGCTCCGAGGGTGAAAATCACCCTGTATATCATTATAGTATTCGGTATAATATTAAAATGTTTGTACAGGTAAAATACAATTTAAATAACTACAGTCGCTTTTTAAATTGTAAGTACAACATGAACCCTATAGGGGCGAAAATATACATTTTTAATCACTTAATGTAATAAAAATAATTTTAATTTTTTCAAACTTATTACAGATATCTGTATAGAAACCTACGTGCGCAAGTCCGACTTGCACTTGGCCGGGTTTTTTTAAAGATAAAATACATACATTTGTACATTTAATGACTATAATGGATGCCATCTGGAATGACATGACAAAATATTTTGACTTTGACCATTAAACACGCCTACTCCAGTGGGTTCGTTTAATCTGTTAAGCAATACTTTTAATTTATTGTGTTTTTATCACACGACGAAGGCGTGGGTAGATCCCAATTATGACTGGCCTAAATAATAGTGTGCAATCAAATATTTATAGCGTGCCAATATAACATTCGATGCTTTGCCAATGCCAATCAAATTCTGAATTCTGATCATGGCGAGCACTAGTCGTTAAAGGAACCACGTCAGAGGCCGAGAGGCGGTTCCGAAGAACTCTGACACCAGTCAATCGTGGTCGATTGACCGTGTCACCTACTCGAAATGCTGATGATGACATAAATTGAGTTAGCCCCGCGGTAACTTTTGTCGTAGAATACTAACTCAACCATATTTGGAAAAGGCCTTTGCCAGCAGTAGCCTTTTTAAGGCTAAAATGTGGTCAACATCATCATCATTAGCTGGTGGTTTGGCGAGCGCAGTTTCTTTGGCTTTATGTTCTTTCAACGCGGCTGCCTATCTGAAGCTTTTCAAATACTTTTAAACTTTCGCGCTGCATATTTAAATAAATAAATATATGTAAATATATACGGACAAATCACACAGACTGAGCTAGCCTCAAAGTAAGTTCGAGACTTGTGTTATGGGATACTAACTCAACGATACTATATTTTGTAACAAATACATATATAGATACACATCCAAGACCCAGGCCAATCTGAAAAAGATCATTTTCCATCTTGACCTGGCCGGGGATCGAACCCGGTCACTCCGTGTCGCAGGCTGGCGTGTTGACCGCTGCGCCACGGAGCTAGTCCGAAGCACGGAATCATCTTGATTATCAGACAATCAGGAGATTCAAGCCTGCAATGTCCTAACCAAACTGGAAACAACTAAACAAAGTATGCTTCCCGTGGGAATAGAGCCCACGACCCCCGGGTCTACAGGCAAACGCCTTAACCACTGGACCACGGAGGCAGTCAGTTAGTACCTGTAGAAGCTCGGTACACCTGATAATAACGGCCAAGCAGTTGATACAGGGGTATCATCCTCCCTGAGGAGCTCGGTGGCCCAGTGGTCGTGAGCATTGAAATCGCTTACGCATATTAAGCAACCCTGGGCGCAGTCCCTTTTGATTGTGATGGGTGACAGCAAGTGGTATAAAAGTATCTCGAGCTCCTTCGTACTTCGGAAGGCACGTTAATCCGTTGGTCCCGGGTGTCATCATTGATGGCAGTCGTTTAGCTATGTCAGATGCCTTTAGGAAGCTTGAAAAATCTGACACCAATGTTGGCCACTAACACACACGAAAAACAAACAAAACAACATCCTTCCTCAACTCAAACAAATTGGTTTTTTTTTATAAGTAGGTCAGTATCTACTTATAGGAATTTCCAATACGAGAAATATCTTTTACCTACGTAAAACAATGAATGATGACTGTAGTGATAGTACTATGTGTGAGAATGTAAACAAATTAATCTACAGAAACAAATGAAAACAAATAAAAACAAGCGTGTAGAAGAACAAATGAATGACGGGATAGCAAAACATGTCATTATAGTCAGTAACTGAAAGACATGAAAACTTAAAAACGTAAAACAAAAATAGATTGATGATGATGACCATCATCATCAAAATTTAAGAGCAACAATCTTGTCGGTGGAGCTCCCTCCAGCTTATTCTATTTTCTGCCAGTCTTTTTAAATCCTGGTACGAAACCCTTTCACTGAAATAGATGTCAGTACACCAAATAATAATTGTCTTTATTTCTTGTATCACTAATTTTTATTTTTGCGTTATTTATGTACTGAAAAAAGTATTTTATTTTAAAATATAATTTTTTTTGAGTGTTAGATAACGAAAATGCTATAATAGTAACGTTTTCTTGTCAAAACCCAATGGATTTTTTAAGATGTTTTATTAATTTATAACATTTTGATAATTTCTATAGATGGACATTTGTCTCGGTTGGAAAATAATTGTATAAATCCCAATGCATCATCATCATTCATCATCATTACAGCCACAAAAAGTCCACTGTAGGACAAGGGTCCCAAGGATTCTTCGTTCCATGGGAAGATATTGCCATACTCGCCACGCTTGGCAGGCGGGTTGGCGAGCGCAGTTTCCTTGGCTTCTTGTGCTTCCGATGCTACTGCCCATAGCAAGTATTTTGAAGCTGGGGAAGGATAGGAATTTGTTGGATCTGGGAAGGGAATGAAGGTATTGAGATACTCTCACTCGGATGAACAGGAGGAGAAGCATTTAGTAGGTTGGGAGGCCGAGCGCGCGTACCCGATGCCATAGCTGCAACCACCAGACTGGCAGTTGAGGATGACATCCCTAACCATCCTTATGTACACTCAAAATAATATGACACTGACATCATCATCTCGAGTAGGTGTCACGGTCAATCGACCATGCACGCCCTGGTGTCAGAGTTCTTCGGAACCGCCTCTCGGTCGCTGACGTGGTTCCTTTAACAAATACCAGATGGCAACCGGGACCAACGGCTTAACGAGCCTTCCGAAGCACGGAATCATCTTTATTGTCAGACAATCAGGTGATTCAAGCCTGCAATGTCCTAACCAAACTGGAAACAACTAAACAAAGTATGATTCCGGTGGGAATCGAACCCATGACCCCCGGGTCAACAGGCAAACGCCTTAACCACTGGACCACGGAGGCAGTAAGACACTGACTATCACACGCCTACCATAGACCGCTCGATTACAATATCACTGAAGTATTATACCATTTAAATTATTATCGTGTTTTTATCACACCACGGAGGCGTGGTTGATATAGTTTATAACCAGAAATGCATGTTAAAGTTCACAGATCGTAAAACAATATAACGATTCATGGCAATAAAACGATTTATTAAAAATACATATTCATGGACTGATAGCTACACAATAAATGTTTTATTAATAAATTTGTTTTATACCTACTTATATTTAATAAAAAGCGGCCAAAAGCGAGTCGGACTAGTGCAAGAAGGGTTCCGTACAATTATCTGTACAAAATTAGACACTATATTACTAGTGGTTCTGCGAGAACAGTAGACCTCGCGAGCCCTTACAACCAAGAATAGAATAGAATAAAATCTTTATTTACGAAATATGGGTACAAAATAGGTGACAAATATCCATAATAGACCATACATATTTTGCCTAGTAGGCAACATACACATTTGCCCTCCAGTGCTCTAAAATATATCTGTTACTGATATGCTAATTGACTAAAGGATGATTTCCTTCAGTTACTATTTTCCAATCCCCGCTGCTTTTATTAGGTACCAGAGGAAACGGAAATTTAAACCTACATTTCCTTTACCAGAAGACCCAACCAGACCCTTTTTTAAGAGGAAACACTAAGCTCGAGAGAAATGAAAAATAGATATTTATAATAATCTATTGCTGTCGCGCCGCGTGCCCAAACAAACCCCGTAGAGTACGATAGAGATAACTGCAGCTCGGCCGGAAAATACTTATAAAAATTACACAAAATTAACGCTTCGTAGTCTGATTTCTTCTCCAAAACTTAACCGATTTAATTTCTTTTTACATTAAAAAATTAAAATAAGCTATGGCTGTGTTTTTGCGTTTCTTTTTCTTATATAATTGCCCAAATTTGTTTTCTTGATGTTTGAACACAACGGAAATTTGCAACACACACAAAATTTTAACATAAGGATTTTTTTAGTAAAAAATCATTACTCTATTGGTACTATCCGGCGAGGAATCAGGGGACTACTCTTGTATGGAAACACGGCCCTTGAGCACCATGTTGAAGTATGATTTTTTTTTACACATTAACTAAGTTGGAGTGATCCTCTTCAAGATCGGAAATATCGGAATAGCGAACTTGGCATGGGTGAATAGGAGGCAAAGTTTAAGTACCCGGTTTCATAGTTGTTATGTTACCAATTGGTCAAAATTTTAAAATCGAAATTTTAATAGGACGCTAATGTTCGACTATTATGGCAGACAAACATGCAAACTTTACGTTGAGAAGTGGCCGGCATCTATAAGCCCCGGGTTCAAGTCACAGGATAGCATGTAAATCTCTTTTTATTTATTTTTAATTTTTATTTCAGGATTCTAAGTTTATTCAGTGTTTTCAATTATAAAAGTAATACGCAGTATCATGCTTTAAGCCAAAAAATATTTTTCATATTTTGATTTTTGTTCCTTAGGGAAAGTTGTTCAATTTCACTCCCTCTCCACTTCACGTACTTCAACTTCTTTCATAAATATACAGAAAATCGATTTCAGACAACTTATGGGCAAATTGCCGACTATAAACACGTTCAAGTTTATCGTATAAAAAAGTTGTTCAGACAAAAAAGTTGCGTCTTAATGAGAATAACAAAAAAGTCTAGTGACATTTTTGATTTTTTTTCCAAGTAGCTGTGCTATGAGTTTTTTTAAGTTTCGGACCACCATTTATCCGCCATTTTTTAAAATTTCGAAAAACTGGCACTGCAAAAAAAATCTATATAATTACCGAACCTGTTCACAAATTTTCATGAGAATCGGTTGAGAAATGCGACCTGTAGGCGAGAACAGACAGTCAGACAGACGGACAAAAGAATTTTGGGCCAGTGGAAGCTGAGACGCTTCGCTCGCTCGGTCAATAAAAAAAACACGTTTGTTGTATGGGAGCCCCTTCATCATTATCATAATTATTTCGAGCCATCATGTGTCCCACTGCTGGGCAAAGGCCTCCCTCCACTTGTTCCATTCAGTCCGGTCCTGCGTTATTTCCTTCCAATCATATATTTTCATTACAGCCACAAAAAGTCCATTGCTGGACATGGGACTTTTCCAAGGATTCTTCGTTCCATGGGAGGATATTGCCATACTCACCACGCTTGACAAGCGGGTTGGCGAGCGCAGTTTCCTTGGCTTTTTGTGCCCCCGATGCTGCTGCCCATCGCAAGCATCTTGAAGCTGGGGAAGGATAGGAATTTGTTGGATTTGGGAAGGGAATGAAACGTATTGGGACTGGAGCCCCTTAACTATTTATTATTATTTAATTATTTGTTTTTACAGTAATATTCACAATTTAATTTAATTTTTTGTAAAAAATTTAAACGTCTGCCTGTTGCCGTTATCTATCCGGCAAAAAACTGCAAAAATGTCGCGTTTGTTTGTTGTATGCGAGGCCCTCTTAAATATGTATTTTATTCTGGTTATAGTATTTGTTGTTATACCGGCAACAGAAATGCATCATCTATGAAAATTTCAACTTTCTAGCTATCACGATTCATAAGATGTAGCCTGGTGACAGACAGACAGACAGTGGAGTCTTAATAATAGGGACCAGTTTTATCCTTTTGGTAAGGAACTCGAAAATTTGGAAAAGACTCCATTCTATAAACGTAATTTTCTGATTGAGACCCCAATTGTGCCTCCCTTATCCATATATTTCATCTTTAAGGCGATACCACTGTAAATAAGGTCGTTCTGAACCTTATTTATCTCGCAAAATACTTAAATTAGGAGTTTCAAATCTAAGTAATATGATTTTTGACTATTTCATCTCCAAAAGTGTAAGATGAAAACAAGTTTTTGATAAAATTTTCTTGATAGAAATATTTTTTGAAAAATGGTCTTCGTTCGCAGAGTTTTTGTTATTGTAGCTTAAATACGACGAATGAAATAATGATTTTTAGACTAAAAGATAGGTTATTAGTAATTCATCAAAATGTAAATATGAAAATACAATTAACCGGTCTGATTTTATATAAAATAGAAATAACGAATTTGGCGCTTACGTTTTTTTCTTTGAGCGACTCGAGACTATCTCCTATCTCATAATTCACGGGCTAAACCGCCAAGCGCTATCCCTTGCGCGCACTTGATCAGTCTGCGTACGCCTTTGCCGAGCGATGGTACCAAACATTTGAGGCCTCGTCTATAATATGTATTTTTCACAATTTTCGAAATTTTGTTTTCGTACAATGTGTCAAGAAAACCCTGTCATATCCTTGAAGGGGTGATTCAGCCCGTCGATATGAACAACTTTTCCTATAGGATCAAAGCTGAGAACTCAAATAAATGGACATTTTCAAAGAAAAATGTCGGCTGCCGGGTCAATTTTGTATGGGAACGGTAGAAAAATATCCTTCAGAATAATAAGATAATAGGATTCAGTAAAATCTTTAAAATATTATTTTTTTTTATTTTTTATTAAAGGATCTATCGTGGCACCATATGCTTAATAGGATAGTATGCTGAAAAAAAGATTGCACGTCAATTTAATTTGTTTAATTCTTTAATGTGATAAAAACGATTAAAATACAAATTACAATTATCACACACGTTCACAATCACATTATTATTTATACCTACATAAAAGAAAATATTTAATTTAATAGAATTAAACACAGATAATCAAAAAAAATTTGACACGTATTTTTACATTTGTCAATTAAACAAGAAATGATAAAGAAAATTCCGATGACGTCACAGTTTCCTACACTTTTATCGAACCATAACGTTGTGCAGTGGCTTGTTAGCCACTGCACCACAGACTATCATCATCATCATATCACCCGTAAGAAGTCCACTGCTGGACATAGGTCTCCCCCAAGGATTATATACGACCGGTTGGAAGCGGCCATCCAGCGTCTTCCTGCTACCTTAGTCAGGTCATCGGACCATCTGGCCGGTGGATGTGATAGACGGACTATCACAGGCAACAATATTAGCTTTCTAGCCTTAAAACAAATCTGTTACAAAAAAAGGAGATCCTCCTTTCTTTAAGCGTTCGATCTGCTTCAAAGTTTACTAAGACGCTTCTTTATAAGCTCTTAAAGTTGTGTAACATCATAACAAACTGCGCTGGGAGCTTTACTATTAGACTCAAATACCAGGAACTTGTCGAGCTTTTATTAAAAGACGTATACTTTATAATTTTTGTTCAACTATCTTATAAGATACAAATACAAGGAATTTTAATTGAAATTTTATAACAAAGACGACACGACTTGTTAATACGCTGTTGTGAAATATAAAGCTATTCAAGTTATTATCCTAGTGAGAGTAATTTATTTACAAAACAAAATTATATTTTTGACTAAGTTTGAACACCGATTCTACATATCACTGTCTGTCTGTTTTTTGCTCTTATAATGTTATCTAGAGAGGGCCTTACAAAATCTCAGAAACCTATGTATTTATGTATGTATCAGATAAGTATAGATTATTTAGTAAGAATTTAAGAAGAATAGTAAGGCGAGAAATTTTGAGTGAAAAAAAGGCAGAAACTATTAAACACGGCAGAACATGTAGTTTAAAAAAATATATATATATATAATTATTTTTATATATTACATGAGGCGCCGCCTATTTGCAATACCTATCGAAGGTAAGTAAGTTGTAAAGTGCATTCTAGTTATAAGACCATTTTTTGTATACACTTAGGTGGCAAATAAATGATTATGATTATGAACACGTTTTCTAATGCTTTCACGTGGTTTTCACGATTGTTACAAATTTGAATTAAATCACATATTAAGGTTTTATTGCGTTTATTACAGTTTTTATTGTAGTAGGTAGGCTAAGTTGACATTTGTCTATTGTGTTTTACGCACTATGCAATACTACCAAAAAAAAAAACAAAAAAAATTGAGACAAGAAGTGGGAAAGGAAGACCAAGAAGAGCATATTTGGATGAGATAAAGGAAAAGGCTGGAGTTGTGTCATATGGAGAGGTGAAAAGAATGGCTGAGAACCGAGAGACATGGAGAGTACTCCACCGACAAGAACACAGTTCTTAAATTATAGATAGATAGCAATACTACCACCTACAATATTAATTGATAACTATCCGGATGTACCTACGGAATATTAGCTCACGTTGTCTAAAGATATTATAAAGAGTATTTTTTTATATTATTAAACGAAATACAGGGTGAAATTTTGATCGTTTTGGACCCTTACAGAGGTGACTTAGACCATCAATATGAACAACTTTTTATATTGGACCAATGCTGGGAAGTCAAAAAAAATCGTCAATTCCATACAAAAGAGTTCCGTCGTCCGGCCAGTTTGTATGGGAATGTCGTTTTTTTTTTTTTAAGGATCCAAAACGATAAAAGGTTCACCATGTATAGGCATCTCAGGAAATCATCATTAACTCAACCGTAATAAGTTAACTGCTAATCATAAGCTATCCCTAACCTAAAAAAATTATGTGGCCATTAACCAGCGTTTTACTGTGACCTTGGTAAGATTGTCTGTCCATCTGGTGGGTGTCTAAGCTCTTACGGGTTGGGTCCGAGAGAATCTCTGTAAGCACGGAAGCTCGTAAATAGCACGGAATGCTATTTACGATCTACGATATTTTGTAATTCATTCATTCAAGTAGGTGACACGGTTAATCTCAAGAGGTTGGTCATTAAAGTCAGAGTTCTTCAGAACCGCCTCTCGGCCTCTGACGTGATTCCTTTAACGACTACCAGATGGCAGCCGGGACCAACGGTTTAACGTGCCCTCCGAAGCACGGAATCATCTTCATTATCAGACAATCAGGTGATTCAAGCCTGCAATGTCCTACCCAAACTGGAAACAACTAAACAAAGTACGCTTCCCGTGGGAATCGAACCCATGAGCTCCGGGTCTACAGGCAAACGCCTTAACCACTAGACCACGGAGGTAGTTATTACTATATTTATTTTTGTAATATAAATATAGTATTTATATCGACTGCTTTTCCCCACAGAAGTATGGCGTAAGCCATTAAACTATAAAAATGCAATGTTGATTAAAACTACGTTACCCTGTGCGGGGGTCAGCCCGACACACGGTTACTCCAGCAGGGGGACAAACAAACATACATACAAAACAAACTATGCAGCTCTGCTACCACCCTAGATAAGGTCTAGAGAAGTATATACACAGTGACCAATCAAAAATCCACTATCTGCCTCACCAGCCATTGTGTCCACGCTATGTGACCCGCCCACTGCCACAACATGTTTTATTTTCAGAACTTTCCTTCGGTGACGAGACCTAAGGGTTTGGCGCAAAAGTCCAAAAGGAAGATGACTAAGGCCAAAGCCTGGTATAGTTGAATGCCAATTAATGTGTTTAGTTTTCTACAGCGTTAGTCTAGAATATTATAGTCGATGGAAGGTCAATGTAAATTAAAACTAAACAAAATTCATGGGAAGGCAGATACCCATAATAATATAAAAGTTACGCAATATGACATTTTATATTAAACAAATCGGTTTCAATCATATTTTTTTTAGTCAGAAACGCCGACTAGTACCTATACTAAAGACCATATTCAAGGCAAGTGTCAAAATCCTCGTGATATGGTCGTTCCACAATCTCCATATACACGGTGAAATTTCGATCGTTTTTGGAGGTTTAAGCCCGTCGACATGAACAACTTTTCCTATGGGACCAATGCTGGGAACTAAAATAAAAAAACTAAAATTTCCATACAAATATGTTCGGCTGCCCGGTCAATTTGTATGAGAATCTCAAATAAAATTGAATCCTCAGCATTGGTCCGATAGGAAAAGTTGTTCGCATCGACGGGCTGCATCATCCAAAATGATTAAATTTTCACCCCGAATATACTTCCATATCTAATCAACTTCGTAACTTACTTAAATATTTGGGGTTGGTTTTAGAGTGACTGTAAAATTGAAGTGTACATTGGCCTCCTATCGAGTTAAACTTAACGTTATGTAAACTAATAAAAAAAATGTCAAAAAGACGTATTAACATATCGGTCTTATTCTACCTAATATTGTAATGAGTGTGTGTATTTGTGACTGATTATAATGACTGGCAAGAACACTTCAATTGGATATGCTAACTTTTTGTAGCTCATGATTTTATCTATTTATCCGAAGGAAAAGTTTTCATTCATAAATTTGAACTAGATTTTTATTATTTTATTGAAATAATGTAGAAAATCTACAATGTACTCCAAGTACCTTTATTTTATCTATGATATCTTAAATCAAGATATCTCTAATTGTTTACTTAAATGAGTCTTTTTAAGTAAAGACTAATTTAAATTAAATAATTTGGTTATACAATGATAAATCGGGGTTAGAGAAAATGCATCCATAAATGACGCCACAAAACGCGAAATTTATTTATTAAATATCTCAGTAATCGTTTTTTAAATATTATCATTTCAAAAAGTTATTTGAACGTATATCTCAAGCTAGTTTGGATTCAGCTAGTCAAAGGAAAAATTTAGCTTAGCGAATTGGCCTTAAGGTTCTCACTGGCACATCTATTATAAGTCAAACAATATATATATTTTAGCTGATTTCTTATCGAGCTACGGGAAAATTTTTACTATTATCAAATTAATTCGCCTTTTTTAAATATCACGCGTACCCTACTGAGGGCAAAACGCCCAAATTAACAAAAACAACATGGCCACAGAGGGTAGGTTTGTTAGATTTTCTTGTGACATAAACAGAAGCAAGCGAGCGTACCCACCTTAGTGCGTTATAGTAGCTTACATCCACGATATATGAGGTCAATGGACTTGTTTCCCAAAAAAATACAATGTAAAATTATTAGCCCTTAAATAACTTTTAACCATTTCCTACTATGGATATTAATTTCCTGACTTCCATAATCAAAACTGCGGATTTATCGATTTTTTTGATTAAAAAATCTAAAAATAAAAATCTAGCGTGTTGATTTCTTAAAATTTGTTACTATAGCATTGCTTTGACCTATGAGACCCAGCCCTTAAAATATTTTCTCTTCATCATTAATGATGGTAGATTTTTAGATGAGAATAATTCTATTAAATAGAAGTCAGTTTAATTAGCTCCCAAATTCCAACAACATTTCTCAACTCTTGTATATATTCTGAACAGTCAATAATTTTTCCCGCTTTAAAAACATCATTGTAGTGTCTGCTATTGTTCTAAAATGTGTTTGGGTTGTGTCTAAAATTCGTATTGTCATAACATTAGGTGTGATTTGAATTCACAAGGATTCAATGTATATATGTATGTCGATGATAATAATATCTAGATGTTGTTTGAATTCTCACAGTTTCATTGTAAATAGATTTATAATAATAGCTCTTGATATCAACTCACATCTAATAGAATTTATCAATCAAATCTGTCTGTCCTATTCGTGGTAAGGCCACGCTACCAGCAAAAATCATTTTTGCTAATAGCATGAATGGGTTGGTTCGTGCGGGGAAGTACCGCATTCTTACAAGATTGCGTTGGAGTAGAAGCTTTACCGCTTCTACGCTTCGTTCGATAATTAAGAGAGCCGAATTCTCTTAGATCTCATAAACCTAAGCTGTGTCTACCCCGTAAGGGAAGCGATCTACCAAGCCTTTTATTTGAAAATATATATTAATTTAATTTATTCGTAGCTTTATTTAAGAAATATTTAAGGTTAGTTTAGTTATAGTTTTATTGTAAATTGATTACGTCAAAAAAGTAAACTATTAAGTATAGTGATAGAAGATACCCTATTAGAAAAATAAAAAGAACTCTACAGCTCAAAATCTAGAAATCTTTTGAAAATTACTACATGACCATAACTGGGAGTTATGGTCATGTAGTAATTTTTTTTTTATAATCCTGGGGATACAACATTAAAATGAATATAGTATTATATAATTATAAGAATAGAGTTAAAATTAAGAAAACATCAGTAAAGGTTAAGTGATAAAATACATTTTTGTCTATATTTTAGACGTTTTTTAACATGTGGAAAAAATTACCATGCTGGTCTGGGAGAAAAGAAAAAGCGTAAAATGCGCCAGCTGCTTCTTTTCCCGCGCAGATGCGACATAGAGAAGCCGATCGAGGGAATGGGCGAAAATGTGAGGAAGTGTGTCAACAGGCGATGCGGCTAGCAACCCATCACTATTTTGATTCCATTTTCCACCTACACGCCCTTCCAACATGCTAAATGTGAAAATTATGTTTGGTAATTGAATTTATGTTACTGTGAAAGAAGAATTTGCAGTGAAAATATATTTTTCATTTCACAATCGGTACCGCCTTACAGACAAATTGGTTAGGTAGTCGATAATACAGCCGATTTAGAAAGAGATTGGATTTTATGTGCATTTCACTCTTACCACCGTATAATGTGTATTGCGAGAAAGAGAAGCAATGCGTTTGTTTTTAATACGGCGTTTATTCTGTTAAATCGGTAACGTAGCGATCTTTATAATATTTACTGTCACTGCAGAGTATTATTTTCTATGCAGCTCAAATGCTTTCTTATTTTTTATTATTATTTATATTCGTAGTTTTATTATGTTTATATTATTAATAAATTAAGAAATAAAATATGGTGAAAAAATTTCATGCGGGCGGGACTTGAACCGGTGACCTAGGTCTATGTACGACCTACGCTCTGACATCTGAAAATAAAACAGTTATAAAAATATATTTATATTCGTAGTTTCTATGGAACAAACTCAGAGGTAAAGGTCGGGCCAGGCGGTGTTAAACCCGCGACCTTACGCTTATAGGTCAAGCTATTAGACCACTAAGCCAACTACTGCCACTTCACTTTTTCTGTAGGCATTTTAGAGGTAATAATGAAAAGTTTATGCTTCTGTGTATAAATAGGACTTTTTGTCCCTTCTGTTATATTGTATAACTGATAGTATAAATAGATGGACTAACCCGTTAGTGTTTGGTGTCTTAAGCAAAGAGTATTTACTTTTATATTGTAACCTTAATTTGCAAAAGTACTTTATAATTCTGGCATTAATGTTTTGTCAATAATTTGTGATAATAACACTTTGAACGCCGGAATTCCAGCCACAAAAGTTTTTTTTGTTTGTCAGTCATACGGTGACCAACAAGCATTTAAAAGTACATAAAAATTATTTTCATAACCGTGTTTGTAATTGTTCTTGTATAATACCTGCCTTGAATGTTGGGTATCTTAAATGTATTAATTACGTGTTTCTTACCAATTAATGGCATACAATAAGGTCTTACGAAATGCCCTCATACTTTACTAAAGCCACGACTGCATCATGATCCTTGAAACTAAAAACGTAAGCTATTCTTAGAAATCAAAATATTTAAATAGCTAGCTCATTTCTGTTGAAATTGATCTCATTCTGGCTATATCATTATGTTCCTCAGAGAACATAGTATTTACAGCTTGGCTTTAAAAAGTACAGTTCATTTTGTATGACCAAATAACAATGACATGGCATTAAAATTCATTTTATCAAATCACAGGGAAGGCACGAGGATACGAGACAAGCTAAGGGCCACCACAACAAAGAGGATCATTCAGGAGAATACGCCGACCGAGCTGGAACCGACAAGCAGCACCATGATGAGTCCAACCATTATGGACATCACCACCACGAGGAGCACGGAAAGAAACATGCCAAGGTATGTCTAGCAAAAGGTAACGTAATCTCCTGGCTTTTACAGTGAAACAAAAATACAAAAAAAATAAAAGTCAACTCACGAGAATATTAGGCTGAGCTGGCTTCGACGCGAAGTACCATGATGGGTCCAACATACACAGACATCACCACCACAACACAAAAACATGAACAATGAACATGCTCAGGTAATGTCTATCGAAAGGTAACGTAATCCCATGGCTTTTACAGTGAACTCAAAAATGCAGCGAAAACATTTATCAACAAGTTATTCGAGAACGTACCGGACCAAGCTGGCATTGATGAAAAGGACTACGATGAGTTACAATCCGGATGTAATCACATAGAGGAACATGAAAAGACTCACAACAACCTAATGTCAAGCGAAAGGTAACGTTAACCATAGCTTATACAGTGAATCCAAAATACAACAAAAAATAAGTAAATCTCAGAACAATATTAGGCCCAGCTGGCATGGACAAGAAGCACCATGATGAGTCCAACCACTACAGACATCAATACCACGAGGAACACGAAAATAAACATGCCGAAGTATGCCTAGCAAAAGGTAATGTAATCCCCCGGCTTTTATATAGAACCAAAATACAAAGAAAATAATAGTCAACTCACAAGAATATTAGGCTGAGCTGGCTTCGACGAGAACTACCATGATGGTTCCGACTTATACAGACATCACCACCAAAATACAAAAACATAAAATAAACATGCTCAGGTAATGTCTATCAAAAGGTAACGTAATCCCATGGCTTTTACAGTGAACTCAAAAATGCAGCTACAAAATTTATCAAAAGGTTACTCGAGAACATATCGGGCCAATCTGGCATCGACGTGAAGGACTACGATTTGTCACATTATTTGTATCCTGAATGGCCCTCCATTCAGGAGAACACGCCAACTGAGCTGAAATCGACAAGCAGCACCACGATGAGTCCAACTATTATGGACATCACCACCACAAGGAACACTGAAAGAACCATGCCAAGGTATGTCTAGCAAAAGGTAACGTAATCCCCTGGCTTATACAGTGAATCAAAAATACAAAGACAATAATAGTCAACTCAACATAATATTAGGCTGAGCTGGCTTCGACAAGAACTACCATGATGGGTCCAACATATACAGACATCACCACCACAACACAAAAACATTAAATGAACATGCTCAGGTAATGTCTATCAAAAGGTAACGTAATCCCATGGCTTTTACAGTGAACTCAATTATGCAGCGAAAAAATTTATCAAAAGGGTACTCGAGAATATATCGGGCCAATCTGGCATCGACGTAAAGGACCACGATATGTCACATTATTTGTATCCTGAATGGCCCTCCATTCAAGAGAATACGCCGACTAAGCTGGAATTGACATGCACCACCATGATGAGTCCAACTATTACGGACATCACCACAACGAGGAACACGGCAAGAAATATGCCAAGGTATGTCTTGCAAAAGGTAACGTAATCCCCTGGCTTTTACAGTGAATCAAAAATACAAAGACAATAATAGTCAACTCAAGATAATATAAGGCTGAGCTGGCTTCGACAAGAACTACCATGATGGGTCTAACATATACAGATATCACCACCACAACACAAAAACATTAAATGAACATGCTCAGGTAATGTCTATCAAAAGGTAACGTAATCCCATGGCTTTTACAGTGAACTCAATTATGCAGCGAAAAAAATTATCAAAAGGCTACTCGAGAACATATCGGGCCAATCTGGCATCGACGTAAAGGACCACGATATGTCACATTATTTGTATCCTGAATGGCCCTCCATTCAGGAGAATACGCCGACTGAGCTGGAATCGACAAGCACTACCAAGATGAGTCGGGCCATTACGGACATTACTACCACGAGGAACACGGAAAGAAACACGCCAAGGTATGTCTTGCAAAAGGTAACGTAATCCCTGGCTTTCACAGTGAATCCAAAATAAAAAGAAAATAATAGTCAACTCACGAGAATATAAGGCTGTGCTGGCTTCAACGAGAAGTACCATGATGGACCCAACTTATACAGACATCACCTCCATAACACAAAAACATGAAAAATAAACAAGTTCAGGTTGTCTATCGAAAGGTAACGTAATCCCATGGTTTTTACAGTGAACTCAAAAATGCAGCGAAAACTTTTATCATCAAATTGCTCGGGCGCATACCAGGCCAAGTTGGCATTGACGAGAAGGACTGCGATGAGTCACATTACGCATATAATCACATAGAGGAACATGGAAAGACAAGCGAAAGGTAACGTCACCCATAGCTTATACAGTGAATCCAAAATACAACAAAAGAGAGTAAATCTCAAAACAATATTAGGCCGAGCTGGCATCGATGAGAAGCACCGTGATGGAGTCACACTATGTTTTTCACCACAACAAGGATGGAAAGAAACACGCCAAGATATATCTATCAAAAGGTAACGTAATGCTTTTACAGTGAGTCAACAAAAAGATCAACAAAATACTCAGGAGAATAGCTGGCTGAGCGGGCTTCGAGATGCATCGTGATAAGTCTTACTACCACGGACGTCACCACAAAGATATACAAAGAAATACACTAAGCTTGTCTGGCGAAAGGTCGCTACCTTTCACTAGATATACACTTAGTGTATTTCTTCGTTAAAGCTATGAGAATTACGTTAATCCTCATAGCTTTTACGGCGAATCTACAAATAAAACAAAACAGAACATATACAATTACACGGCAAAATAGTGCATATAAAATAAGCACTATAGACATTACCACCACGATGAACACGGAAATGAAACATTCTAAGGTAGTACTCGATCGAGAAAGATAAGCTAAAAGGTAAGGTCCGTTTGATTATCATTAATGTTACTTACAAATAAACGCGCCTGGAGAGCAACCCCATTAACAAGGAGACTAAGTACCTTTAATTGAAAGTACTCGTCACCCAATGCTGGGAATTTCCTTTAACACTATTAATATTCTTAGCGATAACAAGTTAATAACTATGGTAGGCAGCAAACGTTTCCTTTCTATAAACTAGTAATATAAAACAGAACCTGGTGCAAACGTTACACAAACGTAGTTTAAAGATTAAACTTTAGATGCAGATATTCTCAGCAATGCTTATCTTATCTACAATGGAGCTGATTACGAAACGGAAGCACATCTAACCTCCGGGTTGTTTTGTACTTAACCCATACCTTACTCGCCCATCCGGTGATTTCCAAAGAAGGACTGCATAGGCTTGAGAGCATCGCCAGGTGCGTAGTGCCTGTAGTCCTCTAGCTCAATCGCTTACCAGCCAACGACCTAGAGGGACACAAAATGTGTCTCATTGTCTCCTCAGATTCTACGCATTTTCTACATAGTAAAGTTTCGACAATTTTCAGCAATGCTTAGTAGTTTCTATAGATTTTCAAAATGAATGTTAATTCAGAAAACAGACTGATTAGCTCTTTTGAATACGAAAACACAGCCTGGTGCAAGCATTACCAATAATAACAACAGCGTATTATACTCTAAAATGTATGTACACTTCATAACAAAGTACTCGTAAACCTAACGTTACAGTACAAGTGTAGCGCGAAATTAAATAATTTTCAGTGAAGAACTCCAGTATTAATAGGACAGCGTCACTCCACTGAAGAGGCAGAATTGGATTTCATTTCATGCTCTATGAAATGTTTTATTGTACTGGTTTCCACATTTATGTAATACAATTTTCAAAATGAGTAGATTAGATTTATGAGACATAAATAAAAATTACTTTGTCTCAAAATAGCTAAATAATCTTTCAAATAAAAATCCAACTTCTATCTAACCACGGAACCGATTTTGATGAAATCTAAATGGGGCCAATTAAAAAATTCGTGGGACGAGTACGGAATAACTCAAGCTGAATAGAAATGCTTTAAAATAAAAATGTCAGTTATGTTGTAACAAAAAAAAAACAAACAACCAAATTGATAATCTCCTACTTTTTTAAAGTCAGTTAAAAGTACATCTATTTGTAATTTATCTAGTAGATTTTTCGATAGTGGATAAGATAAACTACCTTGATAATATTCGTTATTAAAATGTAATATACTATAGACACATTCTGCTTTCATAGATGTAGGGAGATAGCATCATCTAGATAAAAGTAGATATGTATGTTTTCCACCTTTTCTATTATAATAGATTAGCCAAAAGCTTATTTGATGCTATTTTCTAAAAGACCGTGTGTGGAGAAAAATGATATAATTAACAGAGCCGTTATTTATATATACAATTATAATTAACTCATATCTTCGTGCAACCAACTATCAGCAATTACAGATAGTGCCTTTTACGAAAACGCGCTCCATTGTTATTGCATCGGATACGCTTTTGCCATAGTTTAATTTTTGACAACGGCAATGCGATCTTTTTGTTGGCATAAATTATTATGAATCATGGACAATTGTACTTGAATATTTTCAGAAAAGGTTAAGAGGAAAACATAGGTTGATAAACGATTTGGATGCTTGAACAAGGCATAAAGAAAATTTGCAGATGTCCTCTTCCAATTTTCAAGCTGTTGTTTGAAAGTAGGAATGTCGTGTGTTACCAGGGCCAGTCTCTGTTGGGGGTAGTTGGATCGCTTCCGGAGCTGCTAGAAGTGGGAATAGTTGTTTAATAATTTCTATGTAGGTATTAGTAAATACTTGCAGTAGGCTGTTTGTTCATACGAGCTTGTTTGTGTAGTTTCATAATCAATCAGTATATTTTCTGAATTACCATTTAACTCGATAGTTAAGGAAAACCGAACTTAAGGATGACTTAGCATGTTATGTGTAGATAGATATGTGCATCTGAAGTTAAGGCATGTATTTGTATCTATAATGCTTGCGCCAGGTTCTGTTTTCTTAAGAATTACATTCGTCTCAGGAAAGCTGATTTTAGGTTTATTAAGCATTGCCGCTATCATTCAGCTCTGAGAATTTGGTTATTAGAAAGCAATGAAAAGCATCAATCGATTAGCTGTCAATACACGATTATTGAAAGAGGTAAGTTTTCATTGCTTTGAAGGACATCATAGGTAACCCGCTTTGAGCGGGCTGATACGATGTTCATAGAGAGAGAATCGTAATAATTAGCAATAGACTTTAACAGTGTTAACATTGTAGGTATACATTTGTGTCTAATTATTTGTTTGTTTACTAATATAAATCTGTTTAGTATGAGGAGTCCGGCAAGCACGCTAAAGGACATAGTACCAAAGGCAGTCATGACATCCACAAAAAAGAAGAGTACGAGAAAAGGGTTGAATTCTTTGAAGAGGACGGCGACTCCTCCGAGGAGGAGAAACATGGTGGCTACAACCATGAACGGGGGCATAAATCGGTGAGTTCATTTTATCCTATTATTGCCTCATCACCATAATCAAAATTTAAGAAAGAAAGAAATAAGACCTATTTCTTCTTTTATCTTCGCGAGCTATTTTGTTCTAATTATTTTATCTTCATCCTAATCCTAACTATTATAATGCGAAAGTGAGTTTGTTTGCTTGTTACGCCTTCACTACTGAACTGATCGTCATGAAATGTTGCATACCCGTTGTCTAGGGTAAGGAGAAGGAGATAGTGTACATTGCCGTGGGTGAAAAAAAAATGATTATATTACTATACGTTTACTCATTTTCGTTCTTCCACGTTGGTCTGGGAAACAGAAAAACTAAGAATGTACTAGCTGCTTAAGTTCCCGCGCAGATAGTATAAGATTATAGAGGGAATGGGGGATAGTCTGAGAAATAATGTCAATACCAGCCTATCACTATTTTGATTTCATTTTTTACACGCTTGACATGGCCTTAGGGCCTTGTGTCTATATCACCCCGTATGGACTAAAGGCTAATATAATAAATAATTGAGAGAATATCGCTAATACTGCATGAATAGATGATTATTACTAATGAGTGTGTATAGTATTAGTTAGTATATTCCTCAAATTTGTCCAACAGTTTCCCAAATTAAACAAATTCCTATGGGAACTCGAAAAAAAGGTCATTTTAAAAGTGTTCCGCTGGCTCGCCTATTTGTAAGATAAAGTTTATTTTTTTATATTCCCGGTCGTATAGGAAAAGTTATTCATTTTGACGGGCTGAGTTGCCCCTTAAAGGAAAAGTCGGTGGTTAATTCACATCTTATAGATGAAAAGACACAAAACAAAAAAAGTATCCAGTACTTAGTTGTTATGCATTGTACGCGAAATCATACGATACTCTACTATATTAATATTATAAAGAGGAAATATTTGAAAATACTAGACCGATTTGAGAAAAAAATACCATTTGAATCGTACGTTATCCCTGATGAACATGGACTGTAGATTAAATACCGATTATCGAGACGCATTTTTTTTTAAACACAACGTGATTTTAAACCCCCTAGCTATATTGAAATCTGGGAATCAGAATCCCTAATGGAACACAAAATTGCAAGATAAAAAGGTGAAAAACGAAAAAGAAAATTAGGGTTCCCATACAAAGTCGCCGATCAGCTGGACGAATTTCTTTGAAAGGTTAAATTTATTTTTTAGTTTTTTACCTTTTTTTCTTGCAATTATGTGTTCCATTAGGGATTCTGATTATCAGTTTTGAATATAGCTAGGGAGTTCAAAATCACGCTGTATGTGCTATTATCTAAACGCGCGATGCCGAGGCAGGCCGCAAGTATAAAAAAATTGCCAGATCATCTAAAGTCAGAATTTCATTTCATTTTTTGACATTTTCTGTCTAAAATCAAAACGTTTATTCAATATATAGGCCTTTGCAGACAAGGCTTTTTCACGTCAAATTACATTTTAAAGGATCTAATTTAGTCATATTTAAATTATTAATTAATGTGCAAAAGCTACAGACTACTAGCGTTTCGGTACTGGTCACTGCAGAGAAGAAACGCCAAAAGAAACTCTTTTCAACAGTATTGGTCGCATACTCGCCTGAAGGCCTTTTTAATTTTATCATATCATTTATCATTTCTTTTATTTCATTTGTTTTCAATTCAATTGAAGAACATTGCTTCTAGAGAAGTTAAGTGGAGGCTTTCCTCCCCCCTCTAACTCACTGATAAATTGCAAGTGGGGGCCTTATCCTTGTAACATTATCTATTAACGAAAAATAAAAACGTTGGCTCATAGTCATTGATTTATTGTCAACACCAGGTGAGTCGTGAAATGAAACGCCGCAAATCAATTGTCACGGCTTTAATGCGTTGATTTAGAGAAATCGTCTAAATAAATATTGTTGTTTTGCAAAAAAACTGAATCCATTGTTCCAATATACCGTTTGTCAATACTTATGTTGGCGGAACAACTCGAGGACTCAGCGAGCATATGCTTTTGTTTTATGATATAGGACTGCAAAAGAAGAAGGCAGTCACCTGATGGTATATCACCGCTGCCCATGGACAACTGCAACAACAAGGTGTGACAGGAGTGTTGCCGGCCTTACAAGGGGTTGGGGGTGGACATGGGGGCAGGAAATGAGGGAAAAACTTCTACTCAGACGTCGATTTTCTGTGAGAGTGTGGTACTTCTCCGGACGTGTCAGAGTTCTTTGGGACCGCCTCTCGGCCTCTGTTGTGATTCCTCTAACGACTACCATGGAATCATCTTTCGCTATCGGACAATCAGGTGATTGTAACCTTGATGTCCTTACCAAACTGGAAACTACTAAACAAAGTATGTTTCCCGTGGGAATCGAACCCACGATCCCCGGGTCTACAGGCAAAATCCTTAACCACTGGACCACGGAGGCAGTACTTTTAACATTTCTTTTATTTGCGGGAAAAACCATCTCCTTGGTTTTCTCCTCCCTCGTTTTCCTTTATTTTCATTGCATTTTAAATAGGGGTATCAAGTCAAAAAAACTTAATCCACTTTGTTCTCCTGCTACCTGATAACCTGCTGAACGTAAGTTTTAATTATAACTTAACTCGGCTTAGTTCATAACTTGGAGATTAAGGATTCACTGCGCCTTCGCATAATGACTTTACTTACTACCTAACAAGAATAAAAAACTGCAAGAAACTGTATTTTCATAATATAATTTACTAGCTTTTGCGGCTCCGCCCGCGTCAATGTCGATCCTTCGGGAACAGCTTTTCCCGGGATAAAATGTACCTTAATTCCTTTTCCGTACCCCAGATAACGTGTATGCAAAATTTCATGTTGATCGGTTCAGTAGTTACAAATGACCTGGTCAGGTATCTCTGTCCTTGACTGTACTTGTCTAGTTGTTTTTGTTTTTATGACTTCACGATTGATAATAATGGCTGTTGCCGTGTTAGAGCAAATGTTTGTAGATTTAGTTTTAAACATTTTTTCTATGCAATAAGCAATATTATTATGAGGAAATTAAAATACCAGTTGACTATCGAGTTCACACAACCGTTATCCTATCCTAACTAATATTATAAACGCAAAAGTGAGTTTGTTTGTTAATTTGTTTGTTTGTTACGCTATCACGCCGTAACTACTGAACCGATCATCATGAAATTTTGCATATAAGTTCTCTGGAGTGCGGAGAAGGACATAGGCTACCTTTTATCCCGGGAAAAAGTACTGTTCCCGAGGGATCGACATTGACGCGGGCGGAGCCGCGGGCGAAAACTAGTATTGCATAAACTCTAAAAATAGAACTTTTTTGGTTGGTCATCTAAAACACTGAAAGAAATCTAATTTTCCAAAAATTAAGCCAACTTTTTGCTCTTAGAAATCGCGCGTCCTTCAACTGCAAGAGCCTAATCGATTCATCAGACGAAACTAATTACAACATTTGATGCTCGCGAAACTGTTGGGAAACAGACAGACAAACAATTTCACACGGTGTCTACCATCGATGTCAACTCGTTACAGATTTGAAACGATTTACAAAATTATGTTTTTTGAACACTTGATAATGTCATTCTGAATTTCGTCACTTAATTATTTTGACAAGGTCTCAATTTCGAAAAACAATAGTTCGACACTTATTGTTTTGACGTAGCTTTGACAAAACATATTCGACTAGCATCCACCGGGGATTGAACCCAGGAACACGATTGTGGTAGCCTGGCCTGATGGCCACTTGGCCACAGAGCTCATTTCTTGAATCTAAGCCTTGAATCTGAATCACAAATAGAGATGAGTTTCAAGCCGAATCGCCTATTGACATGATTCCTTAGATATTCACCGCGAGACACCATTTAGATATTCGGCTAGCTCGGTGCAGTGATTAACACTCCAGCCTGCGACACGAGGGTGCCCGGGTTCGATCCCCGGTCAGGTCAAGATGGAAAATGATCTTTTCCAGATTGGCCTGGGTCTTGAATGTTTATCTATTTTTATATTTGTTATAAAATATAGTATCGTTGAGTTAGTATCCTAAAACACAAGTCTCGAACTTACTTTGGGGTTAGCTCAATCTGTGTGATTTGTCCGTATATATTTATTTATATTTTATTTATCACCTATGCCCTCGACCGGCTTCTACGGTCTGCGCGAGTTAAGAAGCAGCTGATACATTCTACGTTATCTTTTGTCTTTCAGACCAGCACGATATCTTACTTATCTTACTAATATTATAAACGCGAAAGTTTGTGGGTATGGAGGTATGGATGTTTCTTACTCTTTCATGCATAAACGGCTGAATGGGTTTTGACAAAATTTTGCACACAGATAGGTTATTACCTGGATTAACAAAGCTACCTTTCATCCCTAAAAAATGACATCCCGCGGGATCGATATCAACGTTAGCGGAGCCGCGGGCGACAGCTAGTTTTAAATAAAGATAAAAAACGTGACGTAATTGACCGTGACTTTTTGTTACTAAAAAAGTGGTTACAACATCTCGATTATAGATGAATGTATTGAAAAAATGTAGGGCGGCCTACAGAACACTAATATCCATGAAAATAGACCATGATTCAGCTATATTAAGGCTTTTGTAGTTAGCCTTATGTTTTATCAAATAAATTACTACACAGTATAAAACAAAGTCGCTTCCTCTGTCTGTCTGTCTATAGGGAGAAAACTTCGCTTGTTGAAAAACGGATGTTGCTGCGGTTTTTTTAAGGGTTTCCTACCTAAAAACGGGACTCTATTAATATCGCTGTCCGTCTGTCTGTCTGATATAATTAAATAAAATTAATGTTAAAGGGTGGCTCCCATACAACAGACATTTTTGTTCCGTTTTTATAGATAACGGTACGGAACCCTTAGTGCGCGAGTCCGACTCGCACTTGGCCGGTTGTGCAAATAAATAATATTTATTGGCATACACGTTCAACAAAAGCAAAATTAAAATTGAAATTTTATATTTATTACTGACATGTAATATTTTTATTAAATATCAGTTTAATTTTTAAACGTCGCGATTTAATTTAAAATACCCGATATAAATAGAAAACGATTAAGCTGTGGTTGTTTAGAATCTATAAATACATTATAAAATTAATCTGAGTTAGTATCCCACCCATAACACAATAAACCAACTAACTCTGGAGCTAGCTCAATTTGTGTGATTTGTTCGTATATATAAATAATTAAATTAAAACTATTACATACATAATAAAAAATGATAATAAATAAAAATCTTTCCCTATGAGACCAATGCTGGCACCTCAATTTTTTTTTGACATTCACATACAAATCGTCCGTGCGGCGGAACATTTTTGTATGGAGGTGTATTTTTGTCCCGTAGCGATAGTTGTTCATATCGACGGGCTGAATCATCCCTTTATGTATAATGAATTGATTTATTTATTTTTAAAATGACAGTGATTTAAACTAATTATATACAATATAATTGATGTATCCAAACGAATGAAAATTCACCGTGTATAAGTATTTTACCGTGTAACAGCATACTCAACGAGGGTTGATGGTAGGCAGGTCATGTGATCCCAACGTCTATTGTGTACGACTTTTATCAGGCTCTTATCACAGATGGCGCTAGTAACCATCAGTGTTTGAGTAGCTCAATCTGTGTGATTTGTCCGTATATAAAAAAAAATACGTGTATAAGGGGAATGGGATATGATGGAGAATTTCGGCGCCGAGGCTAGAACAATTCGCAATAGCTCAGAAGGCAGAGCGTAGGTCGTACATAGACCTAAGGTCGACGGTTCAAGCCCCGCCTGCGTAAAATTTTTTCACCATATTTTATTTCTTAATTTAATAAGAGTCATTCAAAATAGCACTGTTAATCCTTACTAATATTATAAATGCGAAAGTGAGTTTGTTTGTTTGTTTGTTTGTTTGTTACGCTTTCACGCCGTAACTACTAAACCGATCATCATGAAATTTTGCATACAAGTTCTTTGGAGTACGGAGAAGGACATAGGCTACTTTTTATGCCGGGAAAAAGTACTATTCCCGAGGGATCGACATTGACGCGGGCGGAGCCGCGGGCAAAAGCTAGTACAAAATAAAACAGTCAGCAAAGGACTTAAAGCTGTATCAACGACCCCAAAGACAGGATGTGGAAAATTAAAAAATTGTTTTTTGCTGCAACAAACAATAATACAGAATATACTGAAATTTACGTCGAAGTAGGGGAAGACCAAAAAAACGCTGGATTGAGTGCGTCAAACAAGATATGGATAGGAAGGGCGTAACAGAGGGTTTGACGAGCGACAGAGCAAAATGGAAGAGATTGACGTGCTGTGCCGACCCCACATAATAGTGGGAGAAGGATAAAGAGGAAGAACAAGATACCTAAATTTAAAATACAAACAGTTTAGGTATATACATTGCAGATTTTTGAAGGAGTGGAAGTAGAATACGATTTATTAATAAAATCTTTGTATTTTTGTAAATTTCAGGGCGGGCACTTCAAGAAAGGCAAACTGGAAGCAGGCCATCATGATCTCGACAAGGGCGACACCGGTCACCATCTCAAAGGTGGACATGCCCATGGCCATAAGGTAAGATATCATCGTCATTATCATCATTACAACCGCAAAAAGTCCACTGCTGGACAAGGGCCTCTTCCAAGGATTCTCCGTGCCATGGGAGGATATTGCCATACTTACCACGCTTGAGCAGGCGGGTTGGCAAGTGCAGTTTCTTTGGTTTCTTAGCTTACGATGCTGCTGCCCATCACAAGCATTTTTAAGCTGGGGATGGATAGGAATTTGTTGGATTTGGACAGAGAATTAAGGTTTTGGGATACTACTCATTCGGATGAATGGAAGAAAAATAAGTAGCAGCTCGGGAAGCCGGGCTCGTGTACCCGATGCCATACCTGCAACCACCAGACAGGCAGTTGAGGATGACATCCCTGGCCGCCATTATTATCATATGGATTGAGATTTGAGGTACTACGTACTAGAACCGGAGGCCCGTCCTTTCTCCATTTCCTCCCCCCATATCCTTTTCCCAACTCCTTGAAAGGCCGGCAACGCTCCTGTTACACCCAGGTATTGCAGTTGTCCATTGGCAGCGCTGATCGCTTACCATCAGGTGACTCGCTTGCTCGTTTGCCGTCCTATATCATAAAAAAAAATAACCCGGAAGTGGATCAAATTTAACTTGCAAGATTTGGTTACAGACAGACATCGGGAGATGTCTAGAGATGAAACTAATAATATAAGAGTGTGTTAAAATTATTATTTCAAAATTCCAGGGTCATAAACAGGCCGGAGGTCACGACGGTCACGGACGCCACCACGACGCCCACTTCAATAAGGAAGGCCATCAGTCCGGAAAAAAGTGGGCCCACGCTCACTCCTCTCCAGGAAAGGTCGCGAATCTTGTTGCAGTTGATAGCCGAGCTCACCAATACTACAACGGCCCGCAATATTACGGATGAGCTAACTGACGATGTCGTATTCGTTTAAGATGCCAAAGAAGATAAAGCACACTACACACATAACGAAATTTATGGGCGTAATTGTCACTTTGACTTTGCAATTCATGACGTAGGGCGGGATTTTCTTCTGGCGAGGTGTATGAGTCACAGAGTGCTTGAGGTTATTAGATGATATGATTAATATAAAAAATACATCATTGGTACCTTTCAAATCGGTGTACCTAATGCGTAAACAGACTGATTCGCGTTTTGCCTAAATGTCACATTTATTAGCCTAGGGAAGATTTAGTATATCGCTGTAATTTTTTTTTTCTAATTTTCCTATATGATCATGATGTATTTTTCATTTTATCTGACATGCTGTCAGTACTTACTGTACGCACACAACGTAGTGGTGAGATATATGCTCCATTATGCACACAAATGCAAGGTCACTCGCCTTCGTTATTTGCATGAACTGTAAGTCTAAAAAGTGTTGACCGATCAACCTGGATTGGTAAATTTTAGATAATTTGGCATTAACTGCCGTAAATTTCATTGTGTGTAAACGTACTAAGCTTAGCAAGGTGACACACTCACATGTACTTTTTAATTACTGTAAGTGTCACTTTGAAGAAAATAAATACAAAATAGAGTTGTTAAAACCACTTGGCGTTGACCCCCACAAGACCATAGGAGCTGAAGGGGGCCAGCCACTTTATTTCCTGTTTTTGTTATCTTGAATCATTTGCTAGAAGGTAGAGGACCCTTAGAAATCTTTTAGGGTTGAAACCAAGCTGTGTAAACTACTCAATGTTATTGGATCTATGTAGCTGTAGGTGACAACTACAGTAGTAAAAAACGGTGCGTGTGTCACCATGCATAAATATTTTCATCTTTATAATCAAGTTTGGTCGTGTCACAATTAAACTATGCAAATGTCACATTACCGGTTGGATTTGTCATTTTGACATATGTATATTGTATAAGGTCAGTACCGGCTGGTAAGCCAAAAAGAAGACCTTGGAAAAGAGTTTAAACTTAATCACATGCAACATAGTGGTTTGCAATCATCGATTGATTAACTATATACAGTTACTGTACTGTATAATCATGTTTTTCGCTGTATTGTAGATAGGAGTTTGTTAAATATATATAGTGTTGTCAATTGAGCCACCAACTTAAAATCTGGCTCTGATGAAAATCGCAATTCTTAAACACACAAAGATTATTGTTCATTTACGTTAACATCTGTTTAATATTCTTCTATGTTTTTCTGCGAAGAAGTTCCTTATTGGGGGCTTACAGATATTTAATGTATTTTCCACAAATCGGCAAGTTATTGCTCATCTCGATATGTCAAACAATATAGTGTTATGAGCTGCCAAGCCGGAATATTTTATAAAAAGCCGTTTTAGTATTCCTTTTTTTTTTAAATTTGCTAATAAAAAAATAATATAAATGTGAAAGTGAGTTTGTTTGTTACGCTTTCACGCCGTAACTACTGAACCGATCATCATGAAATTTTGCATACCAGTTCTCTGGAGTACGGAGAAGGACATAGGGTAACTTTCATCCTAAAAAAAAGTGCTGTTCCCGAAAGAACGTTGACGCGAGCGAAACTGCGGGCTAAAGCTAGTAGAAATATAATTTCAACATTAATGTTAACGATACGATAGCTCAGATTATTAAGCGTGTGATTTCTATCCTGGAAGACGTGATTTCCAATCTCATATGGTCTTTTTTTTTCCGCTTTACTTTTTCTTATTTGCTAGCCTTTTTTCTTTTATTTCACTATTCATTATTGAACTGAACGATAACGGAATCTTTCGATATATAAGTAAAAGGGTCTAGAACTTCGTTCCTGTACTACGATTGCATTCGCTCATAATTTTTATTCCCTCATCTAAAAATAAATCCCTATTTCCCTTGGTCACGGCATCACGTGTAAATAACTGGACTGATTTGGCTAATTATTTTTTGTCGTGTTTGTTTTTCTCATGAGAAGGTTCATTAAAGAAGAAAATATTAAGAAAGTTGCGCAGAACATAAAAAACTTGAGAAAAATTAAACGACAAAAAAATGGGAATTAAGTTCACCGGGACAGCTGTTTGTTTAGGTATTTAAAAACATGTAAACTTGATACGCCTTTTTATTCAAATTTACACTTTAGAAATCTAAATTTTTACATTTTACTTAAATTTAATGAAATTACTTTTCCTTACACATTGGTTTTTGATTAAAAAATGTACATTTTAATAAAAAGATTGTTTACATGTTTTTAAACTAAACAAACAGAATATAGTTACAAATAAGTTACATTTTCTTGTCCGTAACTGAACTCCAAAATTAAATCTCATTACTTTTTCGTTGAATCTTATTTATCACAGACCGCAAGACGTCTTAAAAGAAAAATATAAGAAACGATGTCCCGTAGTCTTTAAAAGGTAGTTGATGTAAAAACCATTTCGTAATGTGATATTCTCAATAGCTTTGCATTTTTAGGATAGATTTTTTTTTTACTTAATTTTATTAAGCTTTTAGAACTGATTGTTTACTATTTTGAAAGGAGTTTGTAATTTTTTTATTCTTTTTTTATATTTTAGGTAATAGTATCTGAAAAGGTGATCAGTATTTTTATAGTTAAGTTTTTATATGCGGGTTATTATCTTTATTTACCTATATAATTTATTTTTTAAGTTGACAAATATATATTTTGTAATACCAGTAACATATTTGATTATCAATATCATGACAAACACTATCAAAAGTTATTATTGCATTTTTTATTATTATTATTAAATTGTTATATTTGGTAGAAATTAAATTTGGGGATGTATTGTAAATATTGGAGTTTTGTTATTGTATGTGTAAATACAAATATAATTATAAGTTTTGTAAATATATTTCTTAATTAAAAATCTTTAAAAAATAATCAAGTTTCTTCTCATTCTTCAAAGTCCCTTCATCAAACATGACAGAAACAATATAACGTTGAACTTTGAAAACAAATATCTCCTTCTGTTTTTAACAACAATCCTTATCCTTACTTAATATTATAAATGCGAAAGTGAGTTTGTTTGATTGTTTATTTGTTTGTTTGTTTGTTTGTTTGTTTGTTTACAAGTTCTCTGGAGCACGGAGAAGGACATAGGCTACCTTATCCCGGGAAAAAGTACTATTTCCGAGGGATCGACATTGACGCGGGCGGAGCCGCGGGCGAAAGCTAGTTTATTTATAACTCTTTCTGTTTTTAGATGTTTTTCGTGGTTAAACCGTGAGGCGTGATCTCAAAGCTGGCTTTGCACGTGGCCCGACACACACTTGGCCGGTTTTTTATATATAGATATTATTGTAGAAATATTTTATGGTTACTAAACGATAGTTAGGTATATACATTTTGTTGCTCTTGATAATAATATTGTAATATTCATATTTTTATGTTTTACCTAAATTATTTACAGCGTACAATTTATATAAATAGTTGTCTTAAGTCCAAGCTCCGGTTGAGCCTGAAACGAAATCTGTGATGATCTTCATGCCAGCCGTCAAAAGTCCATTGCTGGACAAAAGCCTCTCCTAAGGATTCTTTGTTCCATGGGAAGTTATTGCCATACTCAGCACGCTTGGCAGGCGGATTGGCGGCTTGGAGCGCAGTTTCTTTGGCTTCTTGTAGTTACGACGCTGCGGCTCATCGGAGCTTTTTTAAGCTGGGAAAGGAAAGAAATAAGTTGAATTTAGGAAGGGGATAAAGGTGTTGGGATACTACTCACTCCGATGAATGGGGGAAAGCAAGTAGCAGCTTGGCGCGCGAACCCGTTGCCATATCTGCAACCACCGCGGACAAGCTGTTAAGGATGACACCGCGGACCATTTAAAATTTAATACTCTAAGGGCGTTTGTGCACTACACAGAATTTTACTTTCCGGCAGACCGCTTTTTCACGGTTCGATCTCGCATGAAAACAACGGATTATGGGCTTGTGCAAGTGCTCCGAGTTAAGACGGACAAGATGGACAAGTGTCCATCTTGTCCGTCTTAACTCGGAGGTGCAGCACAGTTACGAGTAGCTACCTCTCTTAAAATAGCCGTGTGGTTTCCGGTAGAGTAGAATAGGACCAGTCCAAGTCTTCCCATGGATGTCGTAAGAGGCGACTTAGGAAATACAAGCTAAACAAAGCTCATAAACATCAGTGAGACCTCTCCAACCTGTCTGGCTAGCGAGGAGAGTGTAGGCCAAATCCTCTGTCTGCTCTGGCCAAGTATGGCTCCGGTAGCACAGAGAGGGTTATGCTCCTGCAAAGGAGACTCAAAAAAAAGGCCTGATGATGACGACTTCTCTTTAAAACTCACGCTACGTAAGTAAATACTCTAGAAACGTGAGTTTATTTTGAACGTTGGCAGTTACTTGCTTTATTACACTACGAGCGAAAGGAAAAATAATTTTGTGTTCATCTCTAGATTCAACAAGTTCAATAAGCGTAACAGCGTAAAAATGAACTCGATCACGCCTATTTTAATGAAACGAGAATCCTTATCCTTACTATTATAAATACGAAAGTGAGTTTGTTTGTTTGTTTGTTACGCTTTCACGCCGTTACTACTGAACCGATCATCATGAAATTATATAAGCATACAAGTTCTCTGGAGTACAGAGAAGGACATAGGCTTTTATCCCGGGACAAAGTACTATTCCTGAGGGATCGACATTGACGCGGGCGGAGCCGCGGGCGAAAGCTAGTAATGAATAAATATCTGATCATACGAGTAAATAACAGGCACTGAATCGCGGACGGATATGCACTGTATAAGCATAGACATGTTTTACATTGCTGCCACCTCGGAACGGAAAAAGCGGCCCGGAACGGGCAAAAGTAAAATGGCGGATGGTAAAATTACGTATAGTGCACAAACTAGCATATAAATTTTTGGTGTGCCATATCTGACCATGAAAAATCGATCTGCCGGAAACACCCTTACACAACGTGCACAAACACCCTTATTAAATTAAGTTATACATTATGGTGAAAAAAACCCACACGGACAGGGTTTGAACTAGGAAGGTCTTTCATGGACCCTATGATTGCGGGTTTAATCAAAACCCAGCTCCCGTGACATTTTTCTCCATATCTTTGTCCTAAATTTAATAAGAGATATCTTATTAGAGTTCCGTACCCAAGGGGTAAAAACGGGTCCCTATTAATATCGCTCCGCTGTTTGTCTGTCTGTCCGTCTATCACCAGGCTGTATCTCATGAAGCGTGACAGTTAGATAGTTAAAATTTTCACAGATAATGTATTTCTGTTGCCGCTATAACAACAAATACTAAAAAATAGAATAAAATAAATAGTTAAGGGGGCTCCCATACAACAAACGTGATTTTTTGCTTGTATATGCTTGATATTGATAACGGCAACAGGTAGCTTGAAATATTCACAGAATATTTAGTTATATATTAACATTAAAAATAAATAATAAATTAAAATAAAATTGATATTAAAAGGGGGCTCCCATACAACAGACATGAATTTTTTGCCGTTTTTATAGATAACGGTACGGAACCCTTCGTGCGCGAGTCGGACTCGCACTTGGCTGGTTTTCTTAAGGCGATACCACTGTAAATAAGGTCGTTCTGAACCTTATTTATCTCGCAAAATACGTAAATTAGGAGTTTGAAATCTAAGTAATATGATTTTTGACTATTTTATCTCCAAAAATTGAAGATGAAAACACGTTTTGATAACATTTTCTCGATAGAAATATTTTTTGAAAAATGGTCTTCGTTCGCAGAGTTTTTGTTATTGTAGCTCAAATGCGATGAATGAAATAATGATTTTTAGACTAAAAGATAGGTTATTAGTAATTCATCAAAATGTAAATATGAAAATACAATTAACCGGTCTGATTTTATATAAAATAGAAATAACGAATTTGGCGCTTACGTTTTTTTCTTTGAGCGACTCGAGACTATCTCCTATCTCATCATTCACGGGCTAAACCGCCAAGCGCTATCCCTTGCGCGCACTTGATCAGTCCTTTGCCGAGCGAAGGTACCAAACATTTGAGTCCTCGTCTTAATTTAATATCATTGTGAATGCAAAAATAAAAACAGCGGGTTGCACTCCGGGGGCACCGGTAGCAGGGAAATTTACCCAGCCGTTATGCTGTCTGAGATGCGTAGACATGAAGGTAGGATTTTTATTGATTTTATTACTATAATCAATTTTATTATTATAATTTTATTAACGCTCTTATATTTTAAACTTGTTATGTTGTTTATATTATACCTTAACTTGGTTTTTTGCTCGTATTACTTTTAATTTCTGCTCGTATTTCTGTTTATTTAAGACTGTGTATACTGTACTGTGCTTATGGTTTTTTATTCAAACTTTTGTGGCATGCTGTCGATCGTCAGCAGGTTGAGGCAGAATATCAATGCTTTGCTCATAAACTGTGTGGAAAGCGTAACGCTGAGCCTACAACCTTTTTAAAATGCTGCATCGCTCACAAGCTATAATGATTATAATCTTTATTGTTGAATTTGTCCATTTTGTTGTTTTGTGTGTCTTTTAGCATTTTCAAATAAAATTCTATTCTATTCTATTCTTTTCTATTCGTTATGCGCTCGTACATGATACGCGCGAAAAACATAACCTTCCTTCTAAAGTCAGCTAAAAAGAAACTTTACTTATACCTAGCTTTCTCATGTGCTGGGGCCAAGACTCTTGTCCTGGCCTCCAGTACAAGTTGACTGACTGACTGACTTAACTGTTGGGTCAGGACAGTAAGAAGTAAAGTAAGTTTTAAATAAATAACTTTTCACAAAAAGTAATTTATTTGAAACCTTTTCGTAGTTTTTCGAGTATTATCAGTTGTACATACAATTAATAGCTATATGGATACGTCACAAAAACGTGAGTTTTTAACTAAACATCTGTGTTAACATCAGACACTTGCCGAATATAATAATCTATACTAATATTATAAAGCTGACGAGTTTGTTTGTTTGAACGCGCTAATCTCAAGAACTAGTGGTTCAAATTGGAAAATTATTTTTGTGTTGGATAGTCCATTTATTGAGGAAGACTTTAGGCTATAAAACATTACGCTGCGACCAATAGGAGCGAAGCATCATTAAAAATGTTTTGAAAACGGGTGAAAATTATTCATCTATACTAATAAAAAAACTAATTATTCATAATAACAGAAATTGCCGCGGACGAAATCGCGGGCAACAGCTAGTTATAATAATGATACTATCTCCTTTGACTTTACTTGAGTCATTATAATAATAAAAAAAAATTGATTGATTGAATATCCTGCCCTATCCCTGAGAGAGTTTTCTCTCAAGGAGTCTTCATCAGATCATCTTCAGTCATTTGTCCAGCAGTGGAGTTTCACGGCTGAAATGATGATGAATGATGATCACACTGATTTCAAAATAGAAACAGTGGCGGGACCTGTGTCATCGCGTAGTTGATCCTTTGTAAAGAAGAGGAAATAAAGTAATAAGTTTAAGTTACTGCCACTATGATCCAGTGGTTAAGGCGTTTGCCTGTAGACACGAGGGTCGTGGGTTCGATTCTTACGGGAAGTATACTTTGTTTGATTGTTTCCAGTTCGGTAAGGACATTGCAGGCTTGAATCACCTGACTGTCTGATAATAAAGATGATTCCGTGCTTCGGAAGGCACGTTAAGCCGTTGGTCCCGGCTGCCATCTAGTAGTCGTTAAAGGAACCACGTCAGAAGCTGAGAGGCGGTTCCAAAGTACTCTGACACCAGGGTGTGCATGGTCGATTGTCCGTGACACCTACGCGAATGACGATGACGATGAGAGACCGACCGAATATTCGGTGAAGTATCTCCGAAAAATTAAGTTTTGATTTCGGCGTAAAATCGGCCTAACCTTCGGCCGCGCCTGAAATCACGCGTTAGGGTGAATTTCTTCTCTCGCGACACAATCGAACCCACCCGCGCCTTAACCACTGGACCACGTAGGTAGGAGGTATTACTCAGATACCATTACCCAGAGATATCCAGTTGAGGGTGACACCGCTGACCACTCATCTCGACTCATCGGCGACTACAACGACAGTCCATTATTTTTTTATGTTATAGGGCGGCAAACGAGCAAGCGAATCACCTGATGGTAAGCGATCAACGCTGCCCATGGACAACCGCAACACCAGAGTGTAACAGGAGCATTACAGGCCTTTCAAGGAGTTGGGGGAGGGAAAAATGGGGGTACATGGGGGAAGGGTGAGAAGGATGTGCCTCCGGCTCTCTCACTCACCGAACGAAGCATAAAAGCGGTAAAGCTTCTACTCAGACGTCGATTTTCTATGAGAGTGTGGTACTTCCCCGGACGAGCAGGCCCATGCATTTTTTTATTTTTTATTTATTTAACTTTATACACAATTACAAGTGTAAAGGCGGACTTAAAGCCAATGGCGTTTTCTACCAGTCAACCAACCGAGTGATGTAGAGAATGGAAAGGTAGTGCAAAAACAAGATATGTATTATAAAATAAACAATGTATAAGTAAATACCAAAATAGTAAATAAACTACACACCAAAGTACACACTATAATATATTATAAAAATAAACAACATATACTAAATAGATCTAGCTATCTGACAAACCTTGAAGAAACAGCGCTTTCACTTTATTTTTGAATGACAAACGTGTTTGAGCCTTCCGGATGTCCACTGGAAGAGTGTTCCATAGCTGTACCGCTTGGACAATGAAGGAGTGTTCAAAAAAATGCATGCTACTAGCAAAAATAAATTTTGCCGGTAGCGTGGCTCTACCACGACGAAAACCATCTTTCATAACCAAAAACAAAAGACTTAAAGAAATGATTCTTAAACCGACCGACAAACCGATTATATAAATGTAGAACGTTACTATTGATATACAATTAGTCACGTTAACGGCGGAATTTAAATGCAAAGATAACGTACGTTTTTTTGTGAACTTGGTTAACATTCGCAGCACTCCATTTAAAAGATCGGTCGTGTTATTTGACTTTAACTACGTAAGTGATATTTTCCTACATATTTTAACAAGCTTTTATTTACTTACTTAAATTGTTTTTAAATAGCATTACAATGCTCGGTATATATTATTAAAATTGAAAATATTTGATGAATAAGAACTCGGCCACAGGAAGGATACGAACCAACTTCCCTTAGGTTAACGACCTAAGTGTGATACCATTATACCACCGTGACTTCGAATCACCGCGTCGAATTCTCTCATCACATATTACCCCGTAGGTTATGCGCATTTCAAGCATTCGACGCGGTGATTCGAAGTCACGGTGGTGTAATGGTATCACACTTAGGGCGTTAACCTAAGGGACGTGGGTTCGAATCCTACCTGTGGCCGAGTTCTTATTCATCACATATTTTCAATTTTAATAATATACCGATTTAGTTTCACGTGTCCCGATGTTTGTCTGTAATCAAATTTTGCGAGTGAATTTGATCCACTTCCCGGTCACAGTTTGTGCTGAAATTTTGTATGCATGAGTCAATCGAATGACAGTACAATTGATTGATTTTTTCAGAGTCCCTATGGACTCTTAAACTAAACAAGGTACACCAATCGTTTTTGGGCTCATCAGATTTGTCTTGGAAAACACTTCCCAGGGGGATTCGTTTATAATAAAAACTTGTCACTGAAATGTAATTTTTGCAAAAAATCTTGTTATTCTTGTGAAGTAATTTGAAACAATATGTGAAAATACAAAAAAAATCACACACTCATACATAAATTAAAATTTATCAAGAACACCGCCCCGAATCGTGACACCCGGCGTGAATATTTGTTATAATATATCTTATACCTTAAACAAGCAATTCTTGTATATTTATTTATATATAAATTTATTTCTATGATCTCGAAAACGGCTCTAACGATTTTGCTGAAATTTGGCATATGGGGGTTTTCGGAAATAAACAATCGATCTAGATTAGTCTTATGTTTAGGAAAACGCGTGTTTTCGAGTTTTCATGCGTTTTCTTTCCACGTGGAATATGGTCGCTAATTTCGACCTGCTGACCAGTCTGTCTGGTCCAGTAGGTTAAGACGCGGGCGGCAAGAAATGAGTGTTACGCGTTCGAATCCCGCTCGGTGGCCTACTTTTGTATTTTTTTTTTATATGTTCAATTTTTTTTTTTTTAATTTTTATTGTTTTTATACAGGTTTTAAAAAAATTAGTTAATGTTATGTAATGTTTTTAAGTTTATGTAGATTAACACCAAAACACCACCATATTACAATAAATAGCGCCCAGGTACTATATGTATTATACGGTATTTTGATATGGTAGCGTTACTGTGATAGTATATAATATACTAGCTGTTGCCCGCGACTTCGTCCGCGGTAAATTCTGTTATTATGATTAATTAGTATAGATGAATAATTTTTCCCCGATTTCAAAACATTTTTTATTGATGCTTCGCTCCTATTGGTCGCAGCATGATTTTTATTAAGCGCGGTTTTATAGCTTAAAGCCTTCCTCAATAAATGGACTATCCAACACAAAAAGAATTTTCCAATTTGAACCAGTAGTTCCTAAGATTTGTGCGTTCAAACAAACAAACAAACAAACAAACTCTTCAGCTTTATAATATTAGTATAGATATCATTCCAAAATGGGTCTAAATTTTTTTTGATGGATCGTGTTTTTATTTATGGTCTGGCGATAAATTCAATTTGTATTTCGTATGCTATGGTGGCAATGAATAAATACCCGAACTACATAATACAGGGTGAAATTGAATTCATTAGCAAAAGTTTAAGGAGTGACTCAGACCTAGTGATGTGCCGTTCCCAAATTCCCATTCCTAGGGAACGTTCCCCGTTCCCGTTTACGGGAATGTTTCCGGAAACATTCCCAATTTCGGGGGAACGTTTCCATCTAAATTAGGAAAATCTTGTATACTTACTAAATAAAAACTTTTGAGATTTGGTCTCATTCCCAGCAAAAAGGGAACGTTCCCGGCAACAAGGAAACGTTCCCCGGGAATTTGGGAACATTCCCTGGGAACGTTTATTTCGGAAATTTTGTCGATTATTGAAAATATTTATATATTACATATACCAAGTAATGCATATACATCAGTTCAATATATTTGCATTGACAAAAAAGTTGTATGACAAATAAAATTACAACTTTCCCTGACATTTCCATTTATTGGGAACGTTCCCGGGAACGATTTTGGAAATCTGGGGAATGTAGGAACGTTCCTGGGAACGGCACATCACTACTCAGACCACAAATCTGAACAACTTTCATTATGGGACCGTATATACGTGGCCCCCATACGAACATAACATAAAATGTACGCGAACGAAGTCGCAGGCACTGCCAGTCCAAAATAAGTCTACGGGTACCTATATACTTAGAGCCTGCCAATTATTAAATGATGTTTCACAGAGGTTTGACATAGACTTGTTTAACTCCCCTGAACACAGCAGATTCCGTGGTCCAGTGGTTAAGGCGTTTGCCTGTTGACCCGGTGGTCGTGGGTTCGATTCCCACCGGAAGCATACTTTGTTTAGTTGTTTCCAGTTTGGTTAGGACATGCAGGCTTGAATCACCTGATTGTCTGATAATAAAGATGAGTCCGTGCTTCGGAAGGCAACTTAAGCCGGTGGTCCCGGCTGCGATCTGGTAGTCGTTAAAGGAACCACGTCAGAGGCCGAGAGGCGGTTCTGAAGAACTCTGACACCAGGGTGTGCATGGTCGATTGACCGTGTCACCTACACGAGATGATGATGATGACTCCCCTGAAAATTATTTTAAGAAAGTCGTGCATTTTTCACGTGATAGTGGGTTACACATAATTTAAATTGTTAATTAATTTTGTTTCTTGAACTTTTTAATTAGGTACTTTTTATTCAGCGTTTACCGTTATCCGTGGCTATAACTCTTTTTATTTGCGAAAACGTGTTATTAGCTTTCTTAATATTATCATGTTAATACTATTTGTTAGCTGTAGGTTCTTCGAAAATCATAAAATAAAATAAAATGGCTTTGATATCATCATCATCAGGTCTTTTTGAGTCTCCACTGCAGAAGCATGACCCTCTCTGTACTACCAGAGCCATACTTGGCCAGAGCAGACAGAGGATTTGGCCTACACTCTCCTCGCTGGCCAGACGGGTTGGAGAGGTCTCATTGATGTTTATGAGCTTTGTTTAGCTTGTATTTCCTAAGTCGCCTCTTACGACATCCATGGGAAGACTTGGAGTGGTCCTATTCTACTCTGCCGGAAACCACACGGCTAGGCTTTGATAATTTTAGTCTAAATAATTTGACGAACTCCGTGACGCAGTGGTTAACATGCTAGCCTGCGACACGAGGGTTCCCGAGTTCAAGCACCGGTCAGGTCATGATGGAAAACGATATTTGGATCTTTAATTACATTTCTATTGTACTTGTTATTTGTTATCTATTATTATTTTATTATTTTATTACTCATCCAGCGGTCATCATACATGTATTGCAATATTTAGTTTAGTTTTGTAAGTTAGCAATCCAAAGCTTAAATTAGTAATTTTATAAGTGAAGATTTGTAATAGGCAATTAGTATTTAAGAGTTTGTTATTTAGTTAATTTGCTGTAAATCTTCCAAACACAATAAAATAAAATAATAAAATAAAAACTATCTATTATAAAATATAATATCGTTGAGTTAGTATCCTACGACACAAGTTCACAATTTACTGTGAGGCTAACTCGATTTGTGTCATCATCATCATCATCATCAGGTCCTTTTTAGTCTCCACTACAGGAGCACGACCCTGACGAGCAGGAGCAGAGAGGGTCGATTTGTGTGATATGTCCCTATATATTTATTTTTTATTTATCTGCCATTACTATGATTGTTGAGTCGCAATGATTTGTACTTTTTTCTATTGACGGGGTCGAGACGTAACGGATTTACAATGTAACAAAGTGAGTTAGGGCAGGAATTTTCATCCATCCCAGCCGATAGAAGTCCAATGCTGGACAAAGGTCTCTCCCAAGGATTCTTTATTCCATGAGAAGACATTGCTATACTCACTACGCTTGAAAGGCGGGTTGGTGAGCGCAGTTTCTTTGACTTTTTTTGCTTCTGACGGCCGCTGCCCATCAGATTATTTTTAAGCTGAGCAAGTATAGGAATTTGTTGGATTTAGGAGGGGAATAACGGTATTAGCATACTACTCACTCTGATGAATAGGGGAAAATCAAATAGCAGCTCGGGAGGCCGGGCGTGCGTAACCGATGCAATGTTAAGAGCCCGCCATATGCCAGGCGGCGGGGCGGTACAAACGCGGATGGTCTAAACGCGTTGGCTACTTTGGATATTTTAGTTTTTTAGGAATATTCAAGGGTTATTCGAAAAAGAAAAACATATGATGGCTGCCTTATCTGTAATGTATTTGGTAAATAATGCTATATACCGAGTAAATTAGACGTGATAGTTTTTATGTTATAGCTATAACGAAACGAATTTCGCTGAATCAGCTAGTTAATATACATGTGTGGAAGTATACTTATAGGCGGACAATCAAACGATATAAAACATAGTATATCAGTAAATTGAATGCCATAGCCACTGCTAATAACGCTCGCTAAGCCGTACAATAAAATGAGATATACGATAGAGCCGCACTCGACATATATTGGCCGATAGGACATAGTAAATTTTGGAGATAAGTCTAGTTCAACACACTTTTTTTATACCACTTAGTAGGCAAACAGGCATACGGCCCACCGGATGGAAAGGGGTTACTGTAAGCCTGCAACACCAGAGGTGCCACTTGCGCGTTGCAGACCCTGAAGAAATCTTTTCACTCCCTTTTTAAAGAACCCCATGTTGTAGTCACTCGGGAAAACCATGGCTGGGAGTTTGTGTGCCGCGCGAACGAAAATCGTCGCGATTGTGCAAGCCATTAGGCTGCGCATAACCATAAGGCGATTATGTAAAAAGATGAAAAGTCTTAATATTTTCATAGTTAAAAAAAAAATAAGAAAGGCGTCCTCCTACATGTAAATATAAATATTGTCATGTGAGAATTAATGTTTTAACGTAATATTTACAAATATTTAGAGGAAAAATGTTTTAAGATATCATAACATATATATATATATCGTTTATAAATTTCATTTGTATAGTATAACAAAGAGGCGATCTTGTGCAAGGATCCACCTAAATTATACAAATACTTTTGATGTATTTAAATTCAGCGCCAGACGGTACCTACTGCACGAAATTGTGGAAATTGACGTGTTTTCAAGTCACTTGTACTATACAAGTGATTTGAAACAGCCTCCGTGGTCCAGTGGTTAAGGCGTTTGCCTGTTGACCCGGGGTCGTGGGTTCGATTCCCAATGGAAGCATACTTTGTTTAGTTGTTTCCAGTTTGGTTAGGACATTGCAGGCTTGAATCACCTGATTGTCTGATAATAAAGATGATTCCGTGCTTCGGAAGGCACGTTAAGCCTGTGGTCCCGGCTGCCATCTGGTAGTCGTTAAAGGAACCACGTCAGAGGCCCAGAGGCGGTTCCGAAGAACTCTGACACCAGGGTGTGCATGGTCGATTGACCGTGACACCTACTCGAAATGATGATGATGAGTGATTTGAAGAGTACGTCTCAAGCGTACGTGGAAGAAAGTTCCTTTCAAAGCGTACTGTACGCAACCATTCACTTGTGTAGACTGCCTTCACATTAAATATTTACTTAAGTGTTTATCAAAATGTCTTTGAAAGTTCATGTTCTTTCTGGCAATGCTATCTTTTGAAGGTCATTACATTACGCGCATTATTTTTATTTTATAGAGCAACTAGCCTTCGCCCGCGGCTCCGCCCGCGTCAATGTCGATCCCTCGAGAATAGTACTTTTTCCCGGGATAAAAGGTAGCCTATGTCCTTCTCCGTACTCCAGAGAACTTGTATGCAAAATTTCATGATGATCGGTTCAGTAGTTACGGCGTGAAAGCGTAACAAACAAACAAACAAACAAATAAACAAATAAACTCACTTTCGCATACATACATACTATCACGCCTGTTTCCCATGGGGGTAGGCAGAGACCAGGGACCTCCACTTGCTACGATCTTTACAAACCTCTCTCGCTTCGTCTACATCCATCACTCTCTTCATGCATGCTCGTCGGTTTCGGGTACTCCTAACTTGCCCTTTGGCCAGAACGTCCGTAATCTGGTCACGGTATGTGCGTCGAGGCCGGCCCTGACCAACTCTTCCAGTCACATCTGAAGTATAAAACTTCTTTGTAAGTCTTCTTTCATCCATCCTTTCTACATGTCCAAACCACCTTAACATTCCTTTTTCAATTTTTGTCACTACATCCTCTTTCACTCCACATCGCTTTCGCACTACGTCATTTTTCACCCGATCTCTCAAATTTACACCACACATACTCCTAAGCGCACGCATTTCTACCGCATTTATTCTACTTTCATGCTTTTTCTGCCAAACCCAACTTTCACTTCCATACATAAGTGTGGGCAACAACACTCCCTGATGGACAGCAAGACGTGCCTTGTTGGACACCTTCCTACTGTTCATAAATGAATGCAATGCTCCATTCACTCGATTACCAGCAGCCACTCTTCTTTCTATATCCCTTTCGTGCCTTCCATCTCTAGTAAACACACATCCTAAATAAACAAACTCTTTCACTTGTTCCACTCTTTCTCCATCTATAACAATATTACATTCTGTAAAACTTTCATCCCTTTCAAAAACTATCACTTTCGTCTTACTCACATTTATTTTCATACCCTTTCTTTTAAATGCATCATTCATACATGTTACCATCCTCTGTAAATCCTCCTCAGACGATGCAAGTATTACCTGGTCATCGGCATAGAGGAGGCATTTGATAAGTAACTCTTTCATTCTTAAACCACATTCATTTTCTTTCAAATCTATCAAGCAACTGTCCATAAATAAATTGAACAGCCATGGCGAAGCTACACATCCCTGTCTGACACCTTTGTCAATGTCAAACCAGTCTGTGTAGTCCGCGTTAATTCTTACACAGGCACTGGAATCCTTATAAAGAGATTTCAGCGCCTGGATAAGACAGCTGTTCAACCCATATGCAGAAAGCGTCGACCACAATTCTTTCCTTATCACTCTGTCATAGGCCTTTTCCAAATCCACGAATACGCAGTACACTTTTTGACCTTTGGCCAAAAATTTCTCCAAAATGCATCGCATGGAAAAGACCTGATCTGTACATCCCATTCCCTTTCTGAATCCCGCTTGCACATCCCATATCTTATCATCCGTATCTTTCATCACCCTTTCAATCAATATCTTTGCATACAGTTTGCCAACCACACTAAGAAGACTAATGCCTCGGTAATTCTTGCAGTCTTGCTGTGAGCCTTTTCCTTTATAAAGCGGCACTATAATGGCTTTACACCAATCTTTGGGGACCAAACCTTTTTTAAAACACATATTGAAGAGACTACACAGCTGACTAGCCACGATGCCCTGTCCAGCCTTTAGCATTTCGGCAGTAATCCTGTCATAGCCCCCAGCCTTTCCCACTTTCATACAAATTATCGCTTCCACAACCTCTTCTATTTTAATTTCATTATTATCTTCATTTTCATCATTTTCTTGCATTTCATTCTCTACAGTCGACACCCTTTGTTGATCTCTTTCAAATAATCCCTCAAAATACTCTTTCCATCTTTCTAAAACATCTTTTTGATTCATTAATATTCTTCCATTCTCATCTCTAATCTTATAGGGCTCAGATTTTGTATCTTTCCCTCTAACTCCTTCTATACATTTCCAAAAATATTTGACATTGCTCTTAAAATCTTGCGACAACCTTCTATCAAAATCATCTTTTTGCTTATCCTTCTTTTCTTTTACAATTTCTTTTACACACACATTCATCTTCTTATAAACCTCTTTAGCAGCACGCACATCATCATTAGTCGCCGCTTGTACAGTTCCTAGAGCAAGCCAATCCTTCCATGCTTTTTTCTTTCTACACACGGCATCTTGTACCTCTCTATCCCACCATACATTCTTCAACTGCGTACCTTTCCTTCTTTTTGATATACCACACACTTCCAAAGCTGTATCAATTATTCCTTGTTTTAAAATATTCCATACCTCTTCTATCTCCCGTTGTTCGTCTATCTTTTGAAAACTTTTTACTAACATGTTCTTGTATTCTTCTTTCGCTCTCTCATCTTGCAATCTTTCCACTTTAATTCTTTCTACTTTATTTGAGGGTTCCGATTTACGGTGCCGCCATCGCTGTAAAATATTTCTGGCTTTACAAATTACCAAATAATGGTCTGTATGAATTCCTGTACCTCGGTACGACCTCGTATCAAACACATTCTTTCTCAGACTTTCATCCACTATCACAAAATCAATCATACTCTTTGATCCATTCTCTTCTCTCGTATATGTGTGAATCATTTTGTGTTGAAACATAGTGTTCGTCACACAAAGATTCCTTTCCAAACATATCTCAAGCAAACTTTTCCCGTTTTCATTCTCTCTTTCATCCCCAAATGAACCTAATACGCTTTCAAAACCATAGCGTTTTATTCCTACCCAGCTATTAAAATCTCCTAACATTACTAGCTTTTCATTTTCCTTACAACTACCTAATACCTCTCTCACATTATTCCAAAACTCCTCTCTTTCCTCTTTATTCCTTTTGCTCGTACCTTCCGTAGGCGCATACACTCCTAACACAAACAACCTATTTAATCCAACTTTTATTCTTACCCAAACAAGCCTCGAATTTACAAACTGATACTCAGTCACACAATCTACCATTCGTTTGGAAAGGATGAGGCCGACTCCTTCACGGCCTTTACTGGTATCTGGTACACCAGACCAATATAAAGTAAATAACCCAAAATTTGTGGTTCCACATCCTTTCCGTTTCGTCTCATTCACACAAAGAACATCAATCCTTCGTTCATCCATCATCTGACAAACTTCTTCCACTTTACCATCCATCCCTCCTCTGACATTCAAAGTAGCAAAGCGGCTTTCCGTAGCCCGCTTTTCGCGCCCACGGGAAACGAGACGTGATGGGTTGCGAACCGCATCGCCGCCATATAGATTTGAATTTTTTAAAATCATTGCGTTCCCACGAGTGTAGGGGATAAACTGTCGCACCCGGCAGTGCCCCTTGTACCGGGTGAAGGCTAGCCTTAGTCTGGGGTCGCCCGGTCCCAGGGCAAAAATGGCACGCTTGGTATTAGGCTCGCCCCTAATCATGCATCCCTCAGCACGGCAGACCTTGGATTGGCGGAATAGGAAAAAGGGAAATAATATATAATGGGATCATAAGATAAATACGGACTGGATTACTTGGATTTTAGACAGGATGAAGGTGAAAGGATGCTACTAACTCGGAAGCTATAAGGAGAGAGTTAGTAACAGCTAGGGAAGCCGGGAACGCGTACCCGAATGCCACACTCAATATACCACCGGACAGGCAGTATAGTATGACACCCCTGACTTCTCACTTTCGCATTTATAATATTAAGGATATAATCATCATGATTTTAATGCACTATGCAATGAAATCGATCATACAAGGAGGCTCTTGTCCAGCAGTGGACTTTAACGTCTGAAATAGAGATGATAAAGTAATGTTATTAAATAATATAAATGAAAATATGAATAGTGGGTTTGGATAATTACATACATACTATCAAAAGAAATAATTACAAACACATATTATCACGTCTGTATCCCTTACGGGGTTGACAGAGCCTAAGTTCATAAGACCAAAATGCCACCTTTAGCGTCTTGGTGGGGCCAAAGGTGGAAAAAGTCGTGGTAGAGCCACGCTACCGGCAAAATAAATTGTTTGTAGCATAAATGGGCCGGCTCGTCCGGGGAAGTACCACACTCTCACAGAAAATCGACGTCTGAGTAGACCACTTCTATGCTTCGTTCGGTGAGAGTGAGAGCCGGAGGCCCATCCTTCCACCTCCCCTCCCCATTTCCTTCCCCCAACTCCTTGAAAGGCTGACAACGCATCTGTCACACCCTGGTGTTGCAGTTGTCCATGGGCAACGGTGTTTACTTACCATCAGGTGACCCACTTGCTCGTTTGCCACCATATATCATTAAAAAAATTGGGACGGTTTGCTAGCCGTATCGCCTTTTGTCATGATACGTTAGATATTTGCCAATTCCCTTAACCGGTTTCTACGGTCTGTTTGGGGGGATTCTGCGATTTTTCTTTCCTCGAAAAGCGAAATAAAGAAATAATTAAATAAAATAAATTGATGATAAATGATTTTGCGAAGACAATTTTGCCGTAATCCTTACTAATATTATAAATGCGAAAGTGAGTTTGTTTGTTACGCTTTCACGCCGTAACTACTGAACCGATCATCATGAAATTTTGCTTATAAGTTCTCTGGAGTGCGGAGAAGGACATAGGCTACCTTTTATCCCAAGAAAAAGTATTCTAACTATTCCCGTGGGATCGACATTGACGCGGGCGGAGCCGCGGGCGAAAGCTAGTATGATATATTACGGCAAAATTGTTTACTCTAAGTTTTCAACAACTAGTTTAAAATAACTTTTTATTTATTAACCTATACTGTCCCACTGCTGGGCAAAGGTCTCCCCCAATTCGTTCCAAACATCCCTGCTTTGTGCCACTTCAGACCATTTCTTTTCATGGCTCGTGATATCATCACACCAACGCTTTCGAGGCCTACCTCTTTTTCTGTATCCATCTTCCGGAGTCCATTTTGTAACTATAGTAGCCCATCGGTCTGGATGCATTCGGCAAACGTGACCCGCCCAATCCCATTTGAGCTTAGCGGCTTTGTACCTTTGCTTTAAAATAACTTAAAGAAAGAATATTGCTACAAATGGAGGTGTTAAGTATTCAAGTAGAGTCTAGTAGAACTTGTAACGAGACGCGGCGATAAACGAGGCAACATTTTATAGGACGGTGTTATGCGAAAAGAAACAAAATATAATAAGATATAGGTTTTTTTGGGGACATATCAAACAAATTGAGCTAGCCCCACAGACATATTCAGACATACATACTTATAATATTATGACAGAAGCGAGTTTCGCGGATGCACAATAATTAATTTGTGAATAGTATTTAAAGAACTTAACTTGATATAGTTTAATAATATGGCCAGAGCAGACAGAGGATTTGGCCTACACTCTCCTCGCTGGACAGACGGGTTGGAGATGTCTCATTTATGTTTATGAGCTTTGTCGCTATATTACATTATTTTTACACCTAACGTTTCAAAAACTTTACAGTTTTCATGGTCGCAGGTAGACTAAGTTGACATTTGTCTTTTGTGTTATAAGAAATATATAAAACTACCGCCTACAATATTATTGACTACGTTCCGGATGTACGCAGTATTGGCTCACGGTGTCTGAAGGTCTTGCAGTCTTGTGATGAGCTTGAGATTTTATTAAATTGATGACAGGATCCCAAGCTGGTGGTAACTGCCAACCATCCTCTCTATTGAAATCAGAATGTTTTTTTTTAAATTTCAATAGCCTCACGAAGCATTCTTGGAATGTATCTGTTTTCTAGCATCTGTTGCAAGGACTTGAGGATTAACAAAACGCATGTTTTGTTATGTGTTTGGGTTTGTCTAAGGCATGTTCACAGACTGCAGACTTGGTTCAGCGACTATTCTTCATGTCAGCAATATGTTCTTTAACTCGGGTACCGATATTGCTCTTTGTTTGCCCAATGTATGATAAACCACACTCACAGTCGATTTTATATAGTCCTGCATCTTGTTATGGGATATTGGATTTTACAGGTCTTAAAAGTATTTTCTTTATAAAGCCTACGTACACATACAGACAAATATTTCAATGGCAACGCACACAGAAAGCAGTTATACTAAACACCTGTTGAATACTTAATAAATTTCTACATACAGACACTAGCACACCATCAAACACCCCATCGTCTATCATACATCCCACTCATCCCTGTCATCATTCACATGCAGATACTTGAAGCACAAGATGTAAACGCCTGCAACTACTTTATTAGCCTCGGTCACTTGGCCTCGGCCCGTGAATATTAGTAGATTTACCGGTTAAAAACCGAGAAAATAAATATTTAGACATAATAATAATAATATGCATTACGAATAATAATCAGCAACAAGCAGCAGTATAAAAATAAGCATCTATGAGTTTGACTTTGATAATTCGGTAAGCTAACCTTTTTGGATTCAAAACAATTTTGAAGTACATATGTTAATATGTGCTTTAATATATTTTGGTTAGGACATTGCAGGCTTGAATCACCTGATTGTCTGATAAAAAAGATGATTTTGTGCTCCGGAAGGCACGTTAAGCCGTTGGTCCCGGCTGCCATCTGATAGTCGTTAAAGGAACCACGTCAGAGACCGAGAGGTGGTTCCTAAAAACTCTGACACCAGGGTGTCCATGGTCGATTAACCGTGACACCTACGTAAGTTTTAAGTAAGAGTATTTCAAAATAGCTTTGTGAATGCAAAATAAAACACTTATAAAAATATGACATGGCTTCCTACATATTAGTTGATTTTCAAATTCATTGTAAAATGAGTTAAATCAAATACCTCACTTGTAAAAGTCGGGTAGTTGTGTACGTGACGTAAGCCTTAATACGTATAAGGGGAAATGGGATATGTTGGAGAATTTTGGCGCCGAGATTGAATTGTGCGGTAGCTCAGATGGCAGAGCATACCATATTTTATTTCTTAATTTATTAAGACCTTACAAACTTCTTTCACTTCATCTACATCCATCACTTCACCGTCACATCACATCACTTAGTACCCGACTGTTTATGGCTGACTGTTGTTTTACACCGTCCTGCCGGCATCATAATGTCTATGAAACCCGAGATTTGCGCTCAGTGGGTCGTCTGTTCATCTATTCATATCCTTTTATAAATATATTGTATGGAGGAAAAATAACAAATATTACTTTCCAACAAACGTGATATTTCCTCCGTTATGTCAGTATAACCTACTATTGAATAGTACCATTAATGGTACATGAAATTAAATTCATTAGCAAACGTTTAAGGAGTGATTCAGTCCACGAATCTGAACAACTTTCATTATGGGACTAACTCCGAAATTGCAAAAAAAACAGCTGCTACATAGATTAGAAAGAGCAGATATTTTTTTCACGATGTCGAAGTTGGTTCCATAATGAAAGTTGGTCAGATTCGTGGACTGAATCACTCCTTAAACGTTTGCTAATGAATTCAGTTTCATCCTGTATATACAGCATGATTTTAAATCTAAACTAAAACCTAAAAAAAAAACTAAATTGAAATCCTGGGATCAGAATCCCTAATAAATACAGAATTGCAAGAAAAAAAGATTTAAAACAAAAAAAATCCCTTCAAGACCTTCCTTAGAAATTCGTCCAGCTAATCGGCGAGTTTGTATGCCTAATTTTTTTTTCGGTTTTCAGCTTTTATTCTTGCAATTCTATATTTCATTTCCTGGATTTCAATATAGTTCAGAGGTTCAGTATCACGCGGTATATATGTCGTGGCCATATCGCAGATTGTTCACTTCATGAAATGCTCGAGAATTTCATGAAGTAGTCGCGTTTCATGAAGTGGGCAACTTAATTTGACCGATCATTAAGTCGCCAACATTTCACGATTTTGTCATCCACGTCTGGCCGGATCGTATAAATAGGTGTCCCTCCATAAAACATTAGTAAAAATCCAGGTTATATTAGGATCTTGTGTATATGGCCTCAAGTCCTATTATTTAAAAAAATAGGAACTTTAGGAAACATTTTAAGTATCTTCAATGACAACATAACTGAAATATGGCACAATCTATCACATTTTTTCAAAGACTTATTAGCAGATGTTTGTTTGCTATCTCCCTTGATTTTAAGTGATGATACGCGAGGATGGTACCTGTACTATTACAGGATGTTTCTTGGGTCATCTAATACAGAAACACCTGTGGACCTAACTAGTACATGATTATAAGCAACTATGTAGCTGGACAAAAATAATCAGCTACATTTTGGTCAAGTAGGTATTGCTCTTATGTTTTGTATGAAACAGCTTGTCTTTTGTTAAGCTACTTACTGATTTGGTCCTATAGTGAAAGATATCTCATTTGCTGCCATCTTCACACATAAACAAAGCGCTTGCAGCTCCTCTACCGGTAATTATTGAAACTATTTTAAGATATGATCAAATCATCTGGACCATTTTATGAAGTAGCCGCTCATTTAGTTCCCCATATCGAGAAACGATTTCTTATCATTGATCTGCCCGAGCCATATCACGATGTAGCCAATAGTCAGTGAAACATTTCATGAAATGCGACCACTTCATGAAATTCTCGAGCATTTCATGAAGTGAGCAAATCTACGATATGGCCACGACATATATACACATCGATTATTAAGTCAGTGTGATAAGGTCTGAAATTAAATACTATTGTTTACAGGGTTTTTTTGTTATATATTTACTAGCTTTCAATCCTCAATCAATCTTCCTCAATGTCGATTCCTCGGGGACAGTACTGTTCCCGGAAAAAAGGACATACTCGTAGTGTTCTTCTCCGTACCCCAGACAACGTTGCGAAATTTCATGACAATTAGTTCAATAGAAAGAGCGTGAAGGCGTTACAAATATACAAACAAACTCACTTTCGCATTTATAATAAGTAAGTATTTATTTACATATGTTAATACAAGGTTATTTGTAAAACACTAATAAACTCGCGGGGCGAGATAGCTAACAGCATAAACAACAAAGTTTCTGACTTGACTTCATAATTCAATAAAAAATATTTTTCAAATTTTTAATGTCCTGTCGTGATATTTGTAAGTCTATGTAAACGAAAGGATGACACGACACGACAAGACGCTCGCGCGTAATATTTCTTTGCGATGCGCGTAGAGTTTTTTACATTCAATAGGTATCTTAAATAAATTATATTTATCTTTGTATGAAAGTACAATTAGGCTAGTTTTCTGGGTCGTAATAATAACATAACAATTAGTCCGTCTGTTAGATAATCAAAAAATATTGGACACGTATTTTTTCTTTTGTCAAATAAACAATAAATAAAGCGCATCAAAGTTCAGGAGTGGGGGCTCGTGACGTCAAAGTTTGCTAAAAATTGTAGCAAACTATGACGTCACACGGAACTTCAAAGGGCTATATCTTTATCATTTTTTGTTTAATTGACAAAAGAAAAAATACGTGTCCAATATTTTTTGAATATCTAACTGACGGACTAATTATATTTTTTTAGGAAACTAGCCTATTATCATAATATTGATTCCCACAGGGAGCATACTTAGTTTAGTTGTTTCCAGTTTGGTTAGGATATTGCAGGCTTGAATCATCTGATTGTCTGATAATAAAGATGATTCCGTGCTCCGGAAAGCACGTTAAGGCTGCCATCTGGTAGTCGTTAAAGGAACCACGTCAGAGACCAAGAGGCGGTTCCGAAGAACTCTGACACCAGGGTGTGCATGGTTGGTTGACAGTGTCTCCTACACGAAATGATGATGATGATCTGATTTTGTTCCCAGAATAATGTTGGCTCTGGTCGCATTTGTGGTGTGTCATGTCCTAGCTTTTACATGTGCTGACATCACTGATGGCACTGAATTGGTGATGGCTTTTTTGGTAAGTATTTAAGTCACAATTTATTACTATTACTAAGAGGAGCCTGATGGCACAGCGGTCGTGAGAATTGAAATCGCTTACGCATGTTAAACAACCCTGGGCGCAGTCCCTGTTGTGATGGGTGACCGTAAGTGGCATAATATATCTCAAGCTCTTCCACGTTAAGCCGTTGGTCCCGGCTATTGTCATCTTTGATCGCAGTCGTTAAGCTATGTCAGATGCCTTTAGGAAGCTTGAAAAATCTGACACCAGTGTTGGCCACTTAAACACACGAAAAATAAAATAAATAACAATATATTTATTGTCCAAATAACGAAAAAAAATTTACCTTCATCATAATCAGTACAGCCGTAAGAAGTCCACTGCTGGACAAAGGCCTCTCCCAAGGATTTTTCGTTCCACGAGAGGATTTTGGCATAATCACCACGCTTGGCAGGCGGGTTGGCGAGCGCAATTTCTTTGCCTTCTGGTGCTTTCGTCGCTGCTGCTAATCGAAAGCATTTTGTAAGATGGGGAAGGATAGGAAATTGTTGGATTTGGGAAGGAGAATGGGAGAGCAATTAGCAGCTTGGGTGGCCGGGGCCGTGTACCCTTATACCTGCAGTTACCGATCAAATAGTTAAAGATGAAACGCCTGACCTAAAGTATAGGTCTATTTATAAGTTTATATATTATATTTTAAATTATACTGAAAACTTTTGAGCTCTTTTTTTACTTTTTGGAGTTCCGTACTTTAAAAAGACGGAACCCTTATAAGATTACTTGGTTGTCCGTCTGTGTGTCGGTCGGTCTGTCAAGACTCTGTTTTCTCAGGAACGCGTAGAGGTATCAAGCTGAAATTCATATCAAATACCGAGGTCTAATGTCCCTTGGAGCTGTTAAAAAAATCAAACTTCTAAGACAACGCAATCAAAAGATACAGCTAGGGGCAAGGTAGCAGCAAGGGGATCAAAACCTACAGGGTACATCCCGTGAACTCAGAATCCTAAAAATTTGGTATAAAGCAACGCCTTATAGCATAGATAAAGGAAAAATTGCGAAAAGCATTAATTTTGAGTAACATCATATAATAAAAATATTTTTAATAATTTCAAACGTATTATATATAATGTGCGGAACCCTTGGTGCGCGAGTCCGACTCGCATTTGGCCGGATTTTTTTGTAAAAATCATAGCCGTACGAGTAGCTGAAAATCAATGCCTCTGGGCTGCATTAGCACTGAGCTATGACCTTTTTGGATTGCTGCAGTACACAGATACAAAGGAGCATCTTTTTTTATGTGATATTTTTTTGTAAATTTTGTATTTTTTTTTAGAATATAATAGAAATATTTATTTGCATGATTTCCTGTGTACGTGTGTGACTTCAGATACAAATAAACCATTTATCTATCTCATCATCATCATCATCATCAGGTCTTTTTTAGTCTCCACTACAGGAGCACGACCCTCTCTGTACTACTAGGGCCATACTTGGCCAGATCAGCCAGAGGACTTGGCCTACACTCTCCACGCTGGCCAGACGGGTTGGAGAGGTCTCTTAGATGTTTATAAGCTTTGTTTAGCTTGCATTTCCTAAGTCGCCTTCTACGACATCCACGGGAAGACTTGGAGTGGTCCTATTCTACTCTGCCGGACACCACACGGCTAATTTATTTATCTATCTATCTATATTAATCTTTGTTCAACTCGGTAGGTACATCGCCATGGTGATAGGACTCCCACAGAGTCTTCGCTTATTTACAGCACTGACCGTGAAGCGCTGGTCAAGCTGTCGAAGCCCTATGGATATGGTCAGCTTACCAAAGTAAGTTTTTATCATTTTTCAACCGACTTCAAAAAAAGAAAGAGTTTATCATTTCACTGAATTCGTTTGTTTTTATTTTTTATGTTTTTTACCTCAGAAATCGTAAGATTTTAAGAATTATTTTTTTATACATTATAAATTCTAAATGTACGACCTATGCTTTTGGCGCCCAGATTGAATTGTGCGGTAGCTCAGATGGCAGAGATGGTCGTACATAGACCTAGGTCGCCGGTTCAAATCCCGCCCGCATAAAATTTTTTCACCATATTTTATTTCTTAATTTATTATATGTGTATTAAAACAATTTTAATTAATAATTTCGCTGATTTTAATAAATTGTTTGAAAAAAAAATGTTAATTTCAATGGCTATTAATAGACTAATAGGGGGTACATTTTAGTTTATTAAAATTTAAAACACATTTAATGCTTGAATTATTTCCTTAATACAAATAAAAACCTCCTACTAATTTAGTATTTACAAAAAACACAACATTTACAACAAAGATAGAAAAAACATAATCGCTAAAACTAAACCTACCAGAAAAACCCTAAATTAGTGACAAAGTGATCATAAAAATATATCATGACTAAAACTACGTAGAAAGAAAAAAGAACAAGAGAAAAAATATATATAAAGCTAATCGAATAGCCCTCCCCGGAGAGTACCTGGCTCGAAAGTGCCCATCACACCGGCCGCGTTACCACGCTGGATGGCCAGTAAAATGTGTTGAGACAGGTACGCTCCAGAGCGGGGGTCACAACCATTGTCACGGAGGCGTCATCCTAGCTCTCTTACAAAATGTTTGCCCTCGACACACCATAATTTATTATATGTGTGTATTTGATACACACATATAATAATTATCTATACATATAATAAAACAGTAAAAATATTTTGTCTGTACATTTAGAATTTTTGACTGAAATGGATAGAGGGACACTTAAAAAGAATAATAGAAAGCCTAAAATTTTTTTTCGATTTTTTTGTCTGTATGTATGATCACGATTATCTCCAAAAATACAGAACCGATTTACTTCAAACTTTCACCATTTGCTTTGTTTTAACTCAGCAAAACATCTAACGTTTGTTTCATCAAAATCGGTTCATTAAAAAAAAAAGTTATCGTCATTTGAATGAACTTAAGGCATTAGTTTGCCTGCAAATATACACGGTGAACTTTTTATCGTTTTGGACCCTTAAAGGGGTGACTCAGACCATCAAAATGAACAACTTTTCCGATGGGATGGGATGCTTGGAACTCAAAAAAAAATTCGACATTCCCTCCCATACAAACTGGCCGGGCGGCGGGACTCTTTTGTATGGAAATGACGAACTTTTTTTTAGGTCCCAGCATTGGTCCCATAGAAAAAGCTGTTCATATTGATGACCTGAGTCACCCCTTTAAGGGTCCAAAACGATCAAAATTTCACCGTGTATAGCACTTAAATAGTAAGTGGTTAAATAATAAGTGACATAAGAAAATTTAAATACAAAGTCAATTCATCATCCATCAGCATGCATTATACCTATCCATACTAATATTATAATTGCGAGAGTAACTCAGTCTGTCTGTCTGTCTTCTTTTCACGCTTTAACCATTGAACCAATTTGGATGAAGTTTGAGACCCGGGAAAGGACATAGGGTACCTTTTGTTCCGGGAAATTCTACTGTTCCTGAGGGATGGACACTAACGGCGGCGGCGTAGCCGCGGGCAAACGGCAAACTAACCGAAACTGCTGCGCCTAGAAACTTGAAATTTGGTACAGGGGTTTTTTTAATGATGTGAGTGAGCGCTAAGAAAGTATTTTTAAGAAATTTAACTTCTAAAGGGGTAAAATTTATATGGAATTTTCTCATTTCTGGTCTTAGAAGTATGAAAGAAGGTATATAAGTCCTCGATTAAAATTAAAAAGATGTGTGTAGGTAGATGAAATTTGCAAAATTTCCCCCCTTAAGGGATAAAATGGGGGTGGGTGGGTGGTATAAACTTTGTATGGAAATTTTCTCATTTCTGGACTTAGACGTGTGAAAATAAGTATATAAGTTCTAGGTTACAATTAAAAATATCTGTGTAGGTAAAATGGACGATATTTTCCCCTGATGGGGTAAAATAGCGGGGTAAAGATAGTATAGGAATTTACTCATTTCTACACTTAGAAGTATGAAAATAGGTAAATAAATTCACGATTACAATTGAAAAAGATCTATGGAAACTGGAAAAAAATTCCCCAGAAGGGGGGTAAAGTTTGTTTGGAAATTGGAAATTTTCTCATTTCTGGACTATGAAGTATGAAAATAAATAGGTATGTAAGTTCTCGATTACAATTAAAGATATATGTGGGTGAAATGGACAAAATTCACTCCTAAAGCGGTAAAATGGGAGGGTAAAGGTTTTATGGAAATATTCTCATTTCCGGACTTAGAAGTATAAATAATATCCATACTTCCATACTGACACTAATATTATAAATGCGAAAGTCGTTTTTTTACGCTTCAACCATTGAACTGATTTGGAGGAAATTTGGTATGGAGGTGTGAGGCCCGGGGAAGGACATAGGGTATGTTTGATTCCGGGAAATTCTACTGTTCCCGAGGGATCGACACAAACGCGGGCGGAGCCGCGGGCAACAGCTAGTTTATTATATGTGTGTATTTGATACACACATATAATAAATTAAGAAATAAAATATAATAGCATTGTGAATGCAAAATAAAACACTTATAAAAAAAAGCTTTTTATTGTTTAAAAGGGTATGCTTTAGAGTTGGTTCTATTTTAATTTAATTTCAAACACGTTGGTTTTAAAAACACAGTTTCACTCACGTTTATTTAGTTGGAATCGCTTACTAATTTGTTACGAAGACCATCATCAGGGTGAGTGTGGAGGTTTTGTTTGTCAGAGGACCCAATTTAATTTTTTAGGTATGAAGGGGGGTTTTTACGATTTACCTGCCAAACTATTATATAGGTCTCACAACTTAAATTTGAGAATTTCAACTTTTCGTTATAAATTTTTTCCAAAAAAAAATATATGACACCATTTTGATAGATTGGTGTTTTATAGAACAATTTTCATTATAAACATTTTGTTTATTTATTCTATAATTAAGGTTTCCAAGATGGCGGCCGTGGGACAAGGGTTGCAACCCCAAAAATTGGATTTAACTTTACACTACACTAACCGAAAAGTTGAGGTGCAGGGGACTTCATATCTAAAAAATAAAATTGCATCGGCTGACAAACGCAAGCTAAGCCCAAAAAAAAATTACATTTTAATGGACTACACGAATAACTGACTGACTGATGCTGGCTATATTAAAAGCATATATAAACTTTTTGCAGAAAGGCAAGCGCCGGTCCTACCTACTGGGAAAGTTCATCCGATACCGTTACAACAGCCTTCTAGGCTCTCAGTACAATCAATCCAGAGTCTTCATCCAGTCCACAGATCTCAGTCGAACGAAGATGACCATTTTAGCCGCCTTGGCTGCCATATATCCCCCTGGTGCCAATAATTGGAGTGAACAGATTAACTGGACCCCAGTTCCGTATACAACTATACCGGTGAAATATGATTGGGTAAGTATCAAAATATTAGACAGGGTGGTTGCAAATTTACGTAATTTTATAGAAAAGGCGCGTAAAATACCTAAATTTATTGTAAAATTACGGTAACCTTAATATAAAAACAAAAATGCAGTAAAAGAGATATATGAAGAAGGTAAGTAAAGAGGACTTGGCTGCCATATATCCCCCTGGTGCCAATAATTGGAGTGAACAGATTAACTGGATCCCAGTTGCGTATACAACTATACCGGTGAAATATGATTCGGTAAGTATCAAAATATTAGACAGGATGGTTGCAAATTTACGTAATTTTATAGAAAAGGCGCGTAAAATACCTAAATTTATTGTAAAATTACGGTAACCTTAATATAAAAACAAAAATGCAGTAAAAGAGATATATGAAGAAGGTAAGTAAAGAGGACTTGGCTGCCATATATCCCCCTGGTGCCAATAATTGGAGTGAACAGATTAACTGGATCCCAGTTGCGTATACAACTATACCGGTGAAATATGATTGGGTAAGTATCAAAATATTAGACAGGGTGGTTGCAAATTTACGTCATTTTATAGAAAAGGCGCGTAAAATACGTCTTGTTATAGTAAAATTACGGTAACATCCTTATCCTTACTTCCTTACTTTAATATTATAAATGCGATAGTGAGTTTGTTTGTTTGTTACGCTTTCACGCCGTAACTACGGAACCGATCATCATGAAATTTTGCATACAAGTTCTCTGGAGTCCGTACTCCAGAGAATTGTATGCAAAATTTCATGATCTTCTCCGTAGAAGGACATAGGCTATCTTTTGTTTTGGGAAAAGTACTATTCCCGAGGGATCGACATTGACGCGGGCGGAGCCGTGGGCGAAAGCTAGTATAATTAATATTTAATCAAAAAATGATAATATTTAAGTAAAATATTTAAGTAAAAAATTAATTTTATATTTATATATATACAGCGTGATTTTGAACCCCCTAGCTATATTGAAATCTGGGAATCAGTATCTGTTATAGAATACAGAACTGTAAGAAAAAAAGGTAAAAAACGAAAAAATAAATGTAACCTTTCATAGAAATTCGTCCAGCTGATCGGCGACTTTGTATGGGAAACCTAATTTTTTTTTTCGTTATTCCCCTTTTTTTCTTGCAATTCTGTGATCCATAAGGGAGAAATTAAGCTAGGGGGTTCAAAATCGCATTGTATAACAACGTCTTTCATACAACGCTAAAACCATGCGAACTTGGAAGTGGTCAGCCAACCTGACGGCAGAATGGCTGACTACTTTTTTTTTATGTTATATGACGAAAAACGCGCAAGCGGGTCACCTGATGGTAGGTGGTCACCGCTGCCCATGGACAACTGCAACACCAGTGTGACAAGTGCGTTGCCTTTTAAGAAGCTGGGAGAAAGAAATGGGGTGGGGGGGGGAGGAAGGATGGGTCTCCGGCTCTCCCACTCACCGAACAAAGCATAGAAGCGGTAAAGCTTCTACTCAGACGTCGATTTTCGGTAAGAGTGTGGTACTTCCCTGGACAAGCCGGCCCATTTATGCTACTAGCATTTTTTTTACGGTAGCGTGGCTATATCACGACTCTTCTCTTTGATATACCTCTTAACACAAAGCTAACAAATATTTTACTATAGATAATAAATAGTAGCTGAGCAGGTAGGTAATTAACAGCACTTCTTTTAATTACATACCTTCTCATAAACATATCTCGTTTGGTTCTGTCATACTGTCAGTCACATATCAAACTGTAGTGGAGGAGGGCATCGTTTGAGTCAAGACCAATATAATAACCGGAATCCGTAGTCAGCTGAGCTGGTTCCGAGGAATGGTATAGCACAGTTTTGATCTACAACGTGCTACGAATACGTGGCTTTGCTACGAAATGTGCTACGACATCTGTATCTGCTACGAGTATGGAATCACAAAGGATTCTTCCGAAATGCTTACCACCATATGACAGCACTTAATCTCAGAGTTTAATGAGCCGCTGTTATTGGTTGAAAAGCAGCAACAACTGACACGTTGTTACCCAATAACAGCATACCAGACTCGACGCTTTAATGCAGCCGCCGCTTATCTCAGAAAACCCTCATTGTAAAGGGAGATGGTCAGTGGAGTCATCCTCAACTGCTGGTCCGATGGATGCAGCTATGGCATCCCGACTCCCGAGCTGCTTCTTACTTTTCCCCCATTCATTCGAGTGAGCAGTATCCCAATACCTTTTGTTCCCTTCCCAATGCAACAAATTCCTATCCTACCCCAGCTTCAAATTGCTTGCGATGGGCAGCAGCGTCAGTAGCTCAAGAAGCCATAAGAACTGTAGGTACTGAGTATGGCAATATCCTCTCACGGAACGAGGAATCCTTAAGAAAGGCCCTCGTCATGTTGTGGACTTTTTGTGGCTGTAATGATGATGATGAAAAGGTGATGCTAAGTTTTGTTTCAGAACATAGCGTACCTAAATTGTCCAAAGTTCATAAATGGCTCAGATGCTGCTTTTAACACCTACTACCCGGAGTTCAAGCGGTACAACAGGGCGCTGAAAGCAGAGAGTATGGCTACAAAAGAGAATATCATTCAGAAGCCCGTTGAGTCGTACGACGTCAATGATATCTTTGATGTTCAGGTAAGGTGTTTTTTACTTTGACTCGTTGATCAGATACTACGAGTATGTCTTATTCACAATAGTTATGTGCCACTATTAGTTGCAAATATAATAGCACTAAGATATTCTGTAAAGTTCTATGACATACACGTGAATTTATGCACAAAATCAATATTATATTTGGCATGTAAATTTTGTTTTTTATTAATCCTTACTTAATATTATAAATGCGAAAGTGAGTTTGTTTGTTTGTTTGTTTATTTGTTTATTTGTTTATTTGTTACGATTTCACGCCGTAACTACTGAACCGATCATCATGAAATTTTGCATACAAGTTCTCTGGAGTACGGAGAAGGACATGCTATTCCCGAGGGATCGACATTGACGCGGGCGGAGCCGCGGGCGAAAGCTAGTTCATTATATTTTTAATTTAATTTAGGTTTTAGTTTATAATTTTAGTACTTTGTGGAATACAAATTTCAAAAGTAACAACAAAACCCGATTCGTCTCCTAGGCACAACACTTTGTTTATCACAATATTTTATGAAAAAGTGGACGAAAGTTGACCAGAGGACAATATAAAAAGATTATTTTCCATCTTGAACTAACCGGGAATCGAATTCAAGAATTTACGGTTCAGAGGTAAGCGACTAAGCGTATTACCACTGCGTCACAGAGGCCATCTGATACACTGCATTGATACTATTGTATCTTTAGCATGTGTTCTCAAATGCATAACCCACGCGTCAAAATCACATTTCTATTCCATAATGACATTGAATGCATTCGCTAACATTGTAAACCCTTGGTAGTGGTAAGGATGGTAGACAATTGACTTGATGACTCTGAACCGAAAAGAGATAATAAGCAGCATAGCAGACACATATTTCACGGCTAAATTCTTACACCTGTTCGCCTAACAGCTTTTCCGACACCCAAACTGCAAACGAGATAGATTTCTCTAGCTACCTCATTTCTTGTACTGTGGAGGACTTAATTGAGGCGAACAATCGTGCCGTGGAAGTCGGTAAACGCAAGTCAAGACCAATGTCAAACATAGCAAAGAAGAAGACGATATGAGTTTAGAAATAGTCATTAATTGCTATAAGAAATATATATAGATAGTTACTCTCTTACCGCTAATGTATTTTGTAGAGGAGTTTCGGGTTACCACTTCCCGACTATATCGAAGATGTATTGCCAGAGATCCAAGCAGCAGCTGCTTTGGCAATGGACATTATCTTTGAGGGAGAATACGCATCTCTAGAATCAGGTTAGTAGGTAATTTTTCAAATAAAGTTTTAACAAAACGTAAAAATTCCAAACGACAATATTTATTAAATTACCAAAAAATAAACTTATTAACAAACAGAAAACATACTAGCAAATTCGCCTGCCTAGCATGTTGATTATGGCAATATCTCCAATTTGGAGAGCCTTTGTCCAGCAGTGGACCTCACATGGCAGTAATGATGATTATGATGAAACTTATTAAGTAAATTAATGACATCATAATACTAAAACGGAAATAATACCATAATATGCTCCAAAAATATACATGTAAATAAAAATTGTAATCAGTGTTAGAAATAAAAAAAAAGATATAAAGTATAAAAGCCATTCAGGCGAGAAGTCGACCAATACTGTTGAAAATAGTTTCTTTTAATATTACTTCTCTGCAGTGGCCCGTTCCAAAACGTTAGTAGTCTGTAGCTTTTGCATATTAAGTAATAATATAAAAATGACTAAATTAGATCCTTTAAAATGTGATTTGACGTGCCTGCAATGGCCTATTTTCTGAATAAACGTCTAGATTTTTGATTTGATTTTTGAAATCTTAAAACAGTGATCGAAACAAATGTGATAATTTAAATATCTCACCATGAATATTTTAATTTTTTTGGATTTAATAAGTTATTAGACCAAAAGCTGGTTGAGGTATCGGGTCACCAGAGGTTAGGCAATTTTGTAGGACAAAGAATAAGCATTGTCATCCAACGTGAAAATATTTACACATACAGAACCTGTACTAGTAGCTCACCGGTTTCCTTTACTTAAAACCACAATGTTTTATCTATTTAAGCAGGAGTTCCTCAGGGTTCTATATTCGAGCCACTAATATTTGTCATTGTCAAACTCATACTATTTCAGGTGTACTCTTAGAGAGATTTCTTCACTATTCTAGCCTAGCAGTGTCTGGAGAGGACACGGAGAGAATAAGAATATACTCGGCCCATGACTACAATGTCTACGCCTTTGAAATCGTCACCCTGGCGACTCCTAGGCAAGGCGTGCCGAAATACTGTTCGGCTTACTCATTGGAGTTGAGGAGAGTGACCAGTACAGGGCAATTTGTAGTAATAGTAAGTTTTGAGACATTTTCTTTTATTTATATATTAGCAATGCCCGCAACTTCGTTCGCGTACATTTGTATGAAGACCACGTCTTATCATAACTAGAGAAAAAAATTATAAATATACATATATACGGACAAATCACACAGATTGAGCTAGCCCCAAAGTAAGTTCGAGACTTGTGTTATGGGATACAAACTCAACGATGCTAAATTTTATAACAAATACATATATAGATACACATCCAAGACCCAGGCCAATCTGAAAAAGATCATTTTCCATCTTGACCTGGCCGGGGATCGAACCCGGTCACTCCGTGTCGCAAGCTGGCGTGTTGACCGCTGCGCCACGGAGCTAGTCGCTCCGTGGCACAGCTAATTAAGTAGCCTATCCTGTTTCCTGTACTTCTAAATGTTTATCTAACGAGTTTCATAAAATGAAGTTCATTAATTTACAGTAAGAGTTATGGAGGAACATACATACATACAAAAAGAAAACAAAAGTCCACAATTTAGTTTTAGTATCATTATAGATTTTCGTATCATATATAGAGCTTATAAACGTGATATCTCTGAAAACAAAGTATGTTACTCCATGACCAACCGATACAGATACAGGGTGAAAGTGAATTCATTAGCAAACGTTTTAGAATTGACTCAAGTCACGAATCTGAACAACTTTTGTTATTGTACCAACTTCGAAATTGCACAAAAAAATTCAGCTTTTCCATAGATTTTGGCAATTTTTTTCCACGATGTCGAAGTTGATCCCATAATGAAAGTTGTTCATATTCGTGATCTGAGTCAATCCTTAAAAGTTTGCTAATGAATTCAATTTCAAAGTAACTTACTCCATGAACACCCTTGATTATAATAAGCTTATAATAAGCTTTTGACTCTGAAATCCCCAATTCAGACAGAATAACAGACAGAATATGTTTGTGCTCCTTGGCTCTAATACTAAGCATAGAAAGAATAGTTTACAAACTTTTCAATCTCTTCGTTTTACGCCCAAATACGACATTGTATAACTAATTTAGAAGTAAGTACACGTAAATCAGGAATAAATAAATATATAGGGACTTATCACACAAATTGAGTTATCCCCACAGTAAGTTGTGAACTTGTGTCGTAGAATACTAACTCAACGATACTATATTTTATAATATATACTTATATAGATAAACATCTAAGACCCAGGTCAATCTGAAAAATATTGTTTTTCATCATGACCTGACTGGAGATCGAACCCGGGAACCCTCGTGTCGCAGGTTGGCGTGTAAACCAATGCGCCACGGAACTTACCCTATGAGGAAGGAATTTAATAAGGAAGGAAGGAAATATGAATGCCCACCAACAGCTAAACGTGACTTTAGGTCCTAAAAACCTGGGCTCTGATTACTCCGCAAGGGAAGAAGATGTGATAGTAGATATGGACTTATTCTATTTTATCTTCCAGCCGGTCTACCTCCCTCAGCCTGGAGAAGAGGTCATCTACTTAGAAATCAAAGGTTGTGGTCAGCCCTGTGACTACGATAAGTTTGTTCAGCTCACCATGATCAATGCATTGAGTTACGACGCCTGGCAAGACGAGTGTGGCTTCTATGAAGACTTCGTTGTAAACTTATCGGAATAACAGGCCACTCGTGTTGAGTGTGGCTTCTATGGAGAACGAAGTCTCCATATAGGCTGGATTCCTAAAAGAATAGAATTAGTTTGTCAGTAAAATAATCAAAAACGATAAAGATATGGCCGGTAAAGGTCTGTGTGATATTACAGTTTACTACATTTTTTGACGTAATAACCTCTTTATAAATCGAAGAACGCCGGCTGCACACACGAAAAAGTGTCACGGTCCGTGAGCAAGCGAGGCGGAACAAGACAGAGAGGCACGATCGATCTAAGCGTTCGGCTTGTGACGCATCTATCTCTCTTCCACCGTTATCACGTAACATTATCGTCCGTAAACCCACTTTATAGACAGCCATTTTTTAGCAAACTCTGACGTCACGAGCCATCTATGAACTCGTGGACTTTGATCCGCTTTATCTTAATCATTTTTTTGTATGATTATTAAAAGAAAAAATACGTGTCCAATATTTTTTTGATTGTCTTACTGATGTCCAGCGAGGAGAGTGTAGGCCAAATCCTCTGTCTGCTCTAGCCACGTATGGCTCCGGTAGTACAGAGAGGGTCATGCTCCTGCAGTGGAGACTAAAAGGACCTGATGATGATGAGGTCTTACTGATGGACTAATTTTAATGTTATTATTGTGACCCAGAAATGTAGCCTAGTGAATGAAAAAACAAAACTTCACTATTTTAGTCCACTATTTTTAGAAAAGGGGCTTGCTTGAGAGAACCTAATTAGGAACAATACTTAGTTAAGATATCAAATGGGATATATAAGTTCAAAATAAGTACAACGATATGTGTATAAAGTACCTAATACTGTATTTTGATAATTAATTGTACCAAACAAAACAGCAGATTTTTGTAATTTTTTACAGCTTTAACTGTGACTTATATTAAGATTGTTCATAAATATCAGCTTACTTATAGGAAATTTAAAAAAAATTTAAGCCTTCCAGGCACCTTTCCGCGTGACAACGAACTGGACATTTTTTTATTTATAATTGTTGTTTTAATGTAAGTAGGTTAGGTTATTTTATTTTTAGTTAGGTCCATGGTGTACATTTTATTCATTTTTTTAGATAGATAATAGTTAATCCAGGTAATAAAGGGAAAATATATAAGTATTGATTTAAAATAAAAATACTTACGAATTAATTTACTTTTTATTACAAACCTGACTAAAGAAATCATCCGTCTGGCTAGCGAAGAGATGTAGGCCAAATCCTTGTCTGCTCTGGCCAAGTATGGCTCTGGTAGTACAGAGAGGGTCATGCTCCTACAGTGGAGACTAAAAAGACCTGATGATGATGAGTTTCCATACCGCTATCGGACTTCGGCTGAGATCATGTGTGTTCCTTACGCCATTGCCCGTGCGGCAGCGTTGTTGATCAGTTCGGGAGCCATGGTCTTCTGTCAACTCAGCGCTGGTAAGATTTTGCGACACGGCTCTGAATGACATCATCAAAAGGGTTCTTGCCATTATCAATGTCCCGAACACCCTCGAACCTCGAGGTGTAGCGCGTTAAGATGGCAAGAGGATTGATGGTCTTTAATCTGGGAACGTGGGAGAGCGCTGGTGTAGGACGCTACATGCGTTGATGCACCTTCTTACCTCAAGGGATCACTTTCGCGAGCCGGATCGGCTGAATGTGCTGAGCTTGCCAAGCAACGCAAATATATGTCTTTCAGTAAGGATTACATATTTGTGCCGTTTGGAGTGGAAACGTTTGGACCATGGGCCCCCCACGGTCCAAATGTTTCCACCTCAAACGGCACAAATATATCTATGCTAATTAATATATAATAATAATAATAGCTTTGCTAATTCATTGAAATTAGCACAGCTATTCAGAGAGAACCGCAGCCAGTGTTCTTAGCACCACGCCGCACGGTCACAATCTTTTAGATTACTAAAGCAACAATTTAGATTGGGTGCGTATTGATTGATATAATAACAAATTATATATTTTCATTTCAATAAAGTTCAAAAGATATAAGGTTAACTTGACATAATCATAATTGATTATATTCTTAAAAGCTATAACATTCATAAAATTTTCAATTCGAAAGGCATAAACCAATTTTTTATAACGTTTATGAATACTAAATATCACCTGTTATACAACTTGTGCAGTATACATGCCAAAATGTATACCATTCAAAAAGGATAGTATTTAAAATAAATATGAATCAAAATCTATAGAAATCAAAATGTATACGTAATAAAAATATTTAACAGAGAAAATATACCAGCTAATTAGTATAGAAATAGGTCTATTTTGCGAATTTGAATTATTTCAGTAATACCTACGAAATAATTCAAATTCACGCAAGTTCATAGCAAAAGGTGCACCATTCAATCAGATTAACGAATAACTAATAATAGGTAATTGATTTTATTAGTAAAGCAAACGGAAAGTAATACAAGAAGTCATTAACTTCATAGGATTACAAAAAATCTATAACGAATAAAATAAACTTTTTACATTATTTTATTGCATGTAAATATTAGGACAAAGTTTGAGATAAATAAAAAAAATTGTGATACATACAAAATGCGCGCGCATTTTGTATGTATCACAATTTATTTTTTAAAGTAGAAAAATAACTTTTTACCATATTTTATTGTATGTAAATATTAGGACAAAGTTAGAAATAAATAAAAAAAAATTGTGATACAATTTTCCTAAGTATTTTTTTAGTATTTACCTATTTTCCTTTTTTTTAATTTTAGACTATAGCTCGAAGAAATTCACACTCGTAATATTTCTTTCGTAATAGTTTTTCGTTTTAATATAGTTCTTTCTTCTTGTTTTATTAATATTTTTTTACGTTTACGAGATCGTCAGATGGCTATAAATTTTTGGCTAAGCGTTCTATAAAAAGAAATAAGATAATTTATTAACCGGCTTCAAAAAAGGAGGAGGTTATCAATTCGACTGTATGTTTCTTTTTTTTATGCATGTTGTTACACGATATCTTCGCCAATTGTGAACCGATTTTGATATTTCTTTTTTATTTAAAAGCCTTTTGTAGGTCACATTTTAATTTGGTGAAGATAATATAATAATAATAATATAATATAATAAATTCTTTATTCAAATAATAGGAACACATTTTACAATACATTATAAATACATTAAGGGACATATGAACTAAGGGTGCCTGAGCTAGGATGAAATTCATCCTGTATTTCAGGCGTTATAAGACTAAATAATACTAGAAGGTATAATGAAGAACTTTGGAGATATGGAAAAAACTCGTAAAATAAAATTGAGTTAGGTTTTTTTTTTAAATTTAATTATAAGGTATGTATTGAGAATCTTCTACCAATTAATTCGTATAACCAATGATTATTATCCGTACTAATATGGATATATAAAGTTTATTATACATAACAACTAATCGACTTTTTAAAGTATAAAATAATAAAACGGTATAATAAAGGTTTGATATGTTGAATGATTGTTATAATTAAAGATTTTAATTTTTTTAAACTTATTTCTTTCGATTTTTATCTTACTTGATAATTATACTGACCAAAATTATATGTTTCGTTGATATTTATCTTAAATTATATATATTTTGTGCTTATATGTTATATTACTTACCCATTTAGATTAGGTTTTATGTTTAGTAAGTAGTTAGTTTTTTTTAATTGTATTTTTTCTTTACTAAATATATTTTTTGTCGTTTTTCTCGTTCTTATATTGAGAGATACACCCTAAGTTGGGGCGCTCGCTCGCTTCGCTCGGTCGCTCATGTTTTGTTGCCAAGTTAATAACGTTATACTGGGGGCTCGTACAAGGCTTACACATTTCATCGTTAATCGTGTCACTCACGTGTTCATAACTCACTATAATATTATTGTTACATATCCTTGCATAATCAGATTAACCATAGAACAGACTATTAAAAACAATCTTAATTAATTCGTCATTTCAATGTTCTTGATACTAGCTTGTACCCGCGAGTTTATCCGAGTAAATTTAGGTTTTGTGTAATGTGTAAGCATTAACTTTAAAACCCTAATAAAATTACCTATCTATATTTCCGTTTCCCCTTCCATACATATTTCCTAATTCGCCGCGACGGCCTGTGATTGGCCGAAAAGACAGTCAAAAAAATATGACGATCGAGTCTTGTGAATCGCGTCGCTTGCGCTGATAAAATAACTAAAAATAACGTCTCCTAAGAGCTTCGCTGGCCGAAAACAATCTTAATCCTCATCCGCGAGTGTGTGATGGTGTACCACAAGTATAGGCAGCAAGAAAATAATAAAGTTCAAGCACAAGGGTCGTCGGCCGGTCGACACAAGGTCCCGTGAAGGCGAATCCTTTCGAATCCTGTTCACAAACGAATCCAGGTGAGTGCTTACTGTTTCTCTTGCTGTAATTCTGGGGTTGATCGGAGAGTGCAGTGACTCTTTCAGGAAGACGCAACACTAATTTATGGTGTCTCCTGTGAGGACATTCCTCACGTACTTATTTCAAATTTACCCACTTAATTTCAATATTTTCAATTAAAGTTATTTCCAAATATGGATAACTAATTTATTCATAAATAGACTTATTATAGATTCAAATTAACTAGGTACTTACCCACCTAGCATATGTCTATTTGTCTAACAATCTCGGATCAAACAGAAAATTCCATACCTGTGCCATACCATAGTAAATACCTATTGCTTACGAGTACATACTTCTTATCTCGTTAATTCCCTTGTAATAATCCCTTAATCGTTCGATTTGTATGCCATAAGGTACACTCGACAAAGTTAATCGGTTTGCAGGGCACACACGCATCATTATATTTCAATGTGCGCGTTCTGAATGGCCGCGGCCCTAATAATACGCAGGTTCATTTGTGTGGGAATCCTTTTATCTATACACACACCAGCACATCACGTCTTTTCAACCAAGTCATTTAAGATAAACAAGTTTCATTTGTTACAAAACAACTTTTTGTAGTAAAATGTTATTCGTAATTTCAACACCCACCATTATAGCTAAGGTGGTCCAGTGGCTAAGATAACCGACTATTACTCTTATACTATGCAATTGACCCCGAGTTCGAATCTCAGTAAAATGACATGATTTTTGTTTGATTATTTTTTGTTGTTGTCTCATAGAAATCGTCAGAAATAAGCAGTAATGTAACTTGACAATTATTTGCATTGCTACCCACATATATTAATAGATTATTCAACTCTGTTTATATTTGTTGAGGGTCTTGAGTATTTTTTAAAAGTGCACTTGTTCAATAGCATCGAATAGGAACGCAGCTCTGCTTTGAGCAATTACATAATATAATTTTGAGTATCTTATTTTGTAAAAATCATGGAGAATACAGACGTAAGCATAATCAAAAGGACGGAGATAGTCATTTTATATGAGCAAAATGTTTCAATAAGTGAAATCGCTCGGCGCTTAATGATATAGGTAAGTATTTTTTATTACCTACATATTGATACATGAAAATTATGACTATGAATGAAATGAATAAGCCTTCTTGTTAACTTCCATTTGGTTCCTTCATTTGGTTATAGGTAATAGTTAATACTGCGCAGTTTTTATACCTACCTAAAATTAAGTAAAGAATAATTATTATTTTGTTTCATATCTTCCGCAGAGACGAACTGTGCAATTGTGGGTGCATAGATATGCGGACTCAGGGCACATTGACCACGTTCGGCCTGGTCCAAAAGGTGGCAGCTATACTGATGCATCACGCCGTCATCGTGACATAGTAGCTGCACATTTGGAAGATCCATTCAAGACTACGCGTTCGACGGCAACCGTAGAGGGAGTGTCTCTTCAGACAGTGCGAAGTCATTTGCGTGCTGGTGGTTTAAGGTGTAGAAGACCGGCTAAGAAAATTTTACTTAGTGATATGCATAAGTGTGAAAAACTAAGATTCGCAGAACAATATAAAAATTTCGATTGGTGCAACAATGTTGTGATATTTACGGATGTAAGGTCTTCTAAATCGGATAAAGATGGACGTAAAATTTTGTGGCGAAAATCAGGGGAACGCTATAACGTTCTTCCATGTCGATCTAGCGGCCGACAGATATGTATTGGAACATGGTTGCAGGTATGCGGGATAGGTTAGAATTAATTATAAAAAGTCAAGGATCACTGATAGGTTATTAAATATTTTCTTTGCTTTCTATACCCCAATCTTAGATATTTAGTTTCATTCCAAAATGTTTATAAAAAAAAGGGTCGATACATAAAAGAGAGATGTTTATTGTTCTTGACGTTTTTCCGTAACGTCAATTAACATGTTTATTCTCTCACATGTGGCTGACCTGCTTATAAAAAGATCGCTTGATAATTACGTTCATTCTTGTCCGATTCTGTAGTTAGGTAAATACATATATAAATAAATATGGCAGTAGGAAAAACGACTACTTAAGTATTTCAGTTTAAATTATTTTGTAGAAGTATTTCTTCGTCAGCAGTATGCTATACCTATACTGACTTATGTATAAAAGATAGTTACTCAAATTACCCATTTATTATTATGTATGAAGTAATCTACTTAGTAATTAACAATGAGTTGCTTTACTATAAAATGATCCCGTTCTGTTATTTTATATACTTACTTACTTATATTTACATTGAATAATAAATAATACTGTGCAATAAAACACTGTTTTTTTTTTCACGTAACCTCATTTCCTTTTATGCTAATTAGTTTCAAACATGAATAAACACTGAAAAATATCGAAACAACGAATAAAAAGAATATACGAAAAAAATGTATATTTTTTTCATAAGGTAATTTATAAGCATTAGGCAGAATAGAACCTGCAACTTTCACATGACTTAAGTTGGTTCCCTAGAACACTCTGCCAATCAAGTTGCTGACTAACTTGGCGAAATTATTGATTACGCTTTGACACTAAACGTATCGTGTCGCTAGATGTCGCTAGATGGTTATGCGTGTGTTGAATAAAACGAAATCATTGATTGTAAGATTTACCCACACAAGTGTTGCAAGATTTTTATTGGACGGCATATTCGCCAGTGTGATGTTGACTTGCACACTAACAAAAGGGGTGCATACCGAATACATTTGCTGACTGTACTATCTTGTTACTCAGGCTTTCGAACTATTTTGGATAGCCTAGATACCTACCTATTAATTAATAGCAGCGAGGTGTGTATTTATGATTATAAGTAATAGTCCGTAGTTTTAAAACCTACGTGTTGTGTGAATATCTGTTCCATTACTCAGTTTCCATTTAAACTTTTGCTACCTACCTACCTTACTCGTACATTCACAATTAGTGCTTAGCGAAAACATGGCAGAAGGAGAATTAATGTCAACCATTAAAAAACGTGAATATGAGTTTAAAAATATGCAAATACTTTATGACTTAGCAAAAATTACGAAAGAAAATAAAATTAAATTAGCATCCTTTCGAGCTAGGTATAAAAGAATTGATAAAATTCGTGATAATTTCATGGAATGCAACGATCGTGTAAACCAGTTGCAACTTAAACTAAATCCTCAATTTGTTATCGATAATAATGCTTTGTTGTCATTTGACGAGTTATACTATTTTGTCATTGAGTTTGCTGACTCTCTCGACGTCAGTTCGCGCTCGGAACTGTGTCAAGGTCATGCGCATTCCAACTCTCAAGTGAAATTACCTAAATTGCAAATAGCTAAGTTTGATGGTAATATAGAGAACTGGCAGATGTTTAAAGACAGTTATACGTCGCTTGTGCATAATAATGTTTCGTTGTCGGACACAGAGAAATTTTACTATTTGTTGTCATGTCTGTCCGGGTATGCCCTGACACTAGCTAAGGGTGTTCCTATAACATCAGCTAATTATTCTGTTGTTTATGCAGCGTTGCTAGACAGATATGATAATAAACGTATTTTAGCTACCGCTTATTTAGAAAAAGTAATAAAATTAAATCCGATCCAACGGCCATCATTATCAAACTTATCACAATTAACCAACACACTTTATGAATGTGTTAGTGCCTTGCGCGGCTTAAATATTGATGATATAAGTGAATTTCTTTTATTTTACATACCATCTCGGCCGCTTGATACAGAAACTAGGAAAAGGTTTGAATTACAAAATACCGAAGAAATTCCTAAATTTAATAATTTGATTGTTTATTTGCAGAATTATATAAAGGTATTAGAGGTTAGTCAACCTAGTAATTTACAATCATTCAATTCTACAAATAAGCAAAACCACAATAATACAAAGAAAGATAATTTTTCTCGGCAATCAAATTCTTCCTTAATTACTTCTTCGAACTCAAATAATAATAAACCTTATCAGGCTGTCTGTGCGTATTGTCATGAAAATCATTCAATGTATCGCTGTAGTAAATTACATTCTATGAATATAGGTCAGCGACAAAAAATAGTTAAAGAGTTACAATTATGTCAAAACTGCTTAAGGCCCGGTCACACTAGTGCAGACTGCAAGTCTAAGTCCATGTGTTTCATTTGTAACTCAAAACATAACACATTATTACATGAAGAACATAAAAGTTTATTAGCTAATACCATTGACCTAAAGGTTTCTGAGAATTCCAATATGAGCACTTCCCTAACTTGTACAACTCAGCCAAACATGTCAAAGTCACCTATGAGTACCAAAATTATTGGTTCAGCAGTGGTTCGGTTGAGAAGAGTGGATGGTTCATTGCAGCATGCTCGTATAATCATAGATAGTGGTTCGATGGACTCTTTCATTACAAGTAGCTGTGCGCGACAGTTAGGTTTACATACAAAAAAGTGTAATTTAAATGTAACCGGTCTCGGTCAAAATTATGTTTGTAAGTTTGTAATATTAAAGGTTATACTTTTAGCTCTATTGTGCCTAGGTCAAATGACTCGCCCCAATTCGATCGATATACCATTAGTGGTTTTGCCTAAAATCACTTCAATGGTTCCTTCAACTTCGTTACCGTCGGTTGTCAAGGAAAAGTTTAAACATCTGGATCTCGCCGACCAAGATTTTGATAAATCGGGTCCGATCGATCTGTTGTTAGGAGTAGACTGTTTTGACCAGATATATACTGGTTCACGTTATTGCCCAGGTCCTGGTTTTCCATGTGCACTGTCTAGTGTATTCGGCTGGGTGATAAGTGGTCAGTTTCTTCAAAACGTGGTGGCTCAAACTCCAGCCACACCCGTTACGTCACTCATCGCGTCTTCTAGTGCGCTCGATGAGAGCGTTCAACGGTTTTGGGAATCCGAAGAACCGTCGAAATGTAAAATTTCCGGTCCTAAGGGTGAAATATGTGAAGTGGCTCAAACTCCAGCCACACCCGTTACGTCACTCACCGCGTCTTCTTGTGCGCTCGATGAGATCGTTCAACGGTTTTGGGAATCCGAAGAACCGTCGAAATGTAAAATTTCCGGTCCTGAGGATGAAATATGTAAACAAAATTATAAAAATGGCACATATCGTACCTCCGAAGGTCGTTATGTTGTACCAATTATGCTTAAAGATGATACTCCAGCCTTAGGAAAATCATATCATCAGGCTCTTAACCGTTTTCTCAACTTGGAAAAGCGTCTTGCCAGCCAGACTGAGTTGAAAACGGAATATAAGGAATTTATGCAGCAGTACGAAGAGCTGGGACATATGCAGCCTGCTGAATCTTTGTCTACTGACCGTTATATTATTCCTCACCATTGTGTAATACGACCCGATAGTACAACGACACGTTTACGAGTAGTCTTCGATGCCAGTAGTCGGACCACGAATAATCTGTCACTCAATAATATTGTTCATGTGGGTTCTAAACTGCAAGTGGATATTGTCGATTTAGTGACAAAATTTAGACTTCACAAAATATTTATTACGGCCGACATCCGTCGTATGTATCGGCAAATATTGATAAGACCCGAGAAATGGACTACTAACGCTCCTCGTCTTCTTAAGGATGTTCCTCCTGAATTTTGTCAAAGTTCCAAATCCTTCGATGAATCGGGAAATGAGTTTGTCAAAATATTAGGGATACGATGGAATCCCATTAATGTATTTTTTTCATATGCCTTTTCAGACTCGTTCGAAGTCAAATTTACTAAAAGATCCATACTCTCTTTAGTAGCCCGCATTTTCGATCCACTCGGTTGGATATGCCCAGTAGTCTTTGCAGCAAAATCGCTGTTGCAAGAAATACGGCAGTTAAATTTGTCGTGGGATGAGACTGTTCCAAAACATTTAACCAAACAATGGCATTTAATAGCGGCCAAATTGTCTGATTTACAAAAAAATTCTCTTCCGCGACTAGTTATACCTTCCAATCCGATGGAAGTACACTTAGTAGGTTTCTGTAATGGTTCTCTGAAAGGCTATGGTTGTTGTGTGTATATTTGTGTGGTTACTAATGAGCCCAGAATTTCTACTGCGACTAGTTTACTGATTGGAAAATCTAGAGTAGCTCCGTTAAAACCTACCACGGTAAATAGACTCGAGCTAAGCGCGGCGGTGCTTCTGGCAAAAGTTCTATCACACATGTATGATTTGCTTAATGACCATATAACTATTAATTCTATTCGAGCTTATTCAGACAGCAGCACTACCTTGTCATGGCTTAAGACAGCCCCTCATTTGTTAAAAATGTATGTAGCCAATCGTGTCATTCAAGCAACTGATTTGATTAGTACCGATCATTGGTATCATGTTTCTTCTAAGGATAACCCGGCCGACTGTTGTAGTCGCGGAGTGTCCTGTCCAGAGCTTATAGACCACCCTCTGTGGTGGAAAGGTCCTTCTTGGCTACAGGATTTGCCTAGTCAATGGCCTAACAAACGGGTTCTACTTCCAAAAGAAGACTTACCCGAACTCAAACCACTAGAAACCAAAAGTCTTCACGTGATTGAGGTGAGAAACCCACTTCTGGACTTAATTGCCAGACATTCCTCTTTTACAAAAATTCTAAGAATTGTAGCATGGTGTATTCGATTTATTTCAAATTCGAGGGTTGCAAGGCAAAATCGAATTCTTTCATTTCTCAGTAGTACTGAACTCGAGAAGTCAACTAAAGTATTATTTAAATTGAGTCAGTATCATTATATGTCTTCCGAAGTCAGTCGAGTGCGAGATAATGAACCATGTGTAAAGTCTATTCAAAAACTTTCACCTTTCCTGGACGATGATGGGATCGTGCGGGTGGGGGAACGCATCGATGAGGCTAATCTGTCACCATCTGCGTTACACCCTTTTTTGTTACATAAACAATGTCCAATATCTAAAATTATAATAAAACATTTTCATAAAAAATATTTGCATTGTGGACCTCGAACCTTACAATCTCTTATTCAACGCCAGTTTTGGATAATTGGATTGAGACTTCTGATACGTACCGTGCTGTCAAAGTGTGTTAGATGTTTTATTTCGTGTCCGCGCTCTCGTTGGGTCATGCTTAAGAAAATTACCCAGAGATTTTGGCGCGTATGGCAGCGTGATTATCTTCATACATTACAACGAAAGAACAAAAGGTTCGTACATGAACCAAATATTAAAATAGATAACTTAGTCATAGTTAATGAACCTAATCTTCTGCCGATGTTTTGGAAGTTGGCACGTATTGTGCAAGTGCATGCTGGTTCGGATCAAGTAATCAGAGTAGTTACTTTCCGAACTGCTAACGGAAAGACCTTTCGTAGGCCGGTAGTAAAGGTTTGTCCCTTACCAATTAATTAAGATATTTTTCATAAGTTACTAAAACATAAATACACACTATCCAATCCTTAGGCTAGTTAAAACTTATTTATTACTTTATCTTTCGAAAATAATATTTCTAGATATTCTTGCAATAGTGCGTAGCTATTGCTTTTGTTTATTCATCTTTCAATTTGCATTTTCTGTGAAACCCTTGTGGATTTCAGGTGGGGGAAAATGTGTAAGCATTAACTTTAAAACCCTAATAAAATTACCTATCTATATTTCAGTTTCCCCTTCCATACATATTTTCTAATTCGCCGCGACGGCCTGTGATTGGCCGAAAAGACAGTCAAAAAAATATGGCGATCGAGTCTTGTGAAGCGCGTCGCTTGCGCTGATAAAATAACTAAAAATAACGTCTCCTAAGAGCTTCGCTGGCCGAAAACAATCTTAATCCTCATCCGCGAGTGTGTGATGGTGTACCACAAGTGTAGGCAGCAAGAAAATAATAAAGTTCAAGCACAAGGGTCGTCGGCCGGTCGACACGAGGTCCCGTGAAGGCGAATCCTTTCGAATCCTGTTCACAAACGAATCCAGGTGAGTGCTTACTGTTTCTCTTGCTGTAATTCTGGGGTTGATCGGAGAGTGCAGTGACTCTTTCAGGAAGACGCAACAATGTTATTACAAGTAATAAACTCCATGCTGGTCTGGGAGAGAAGAAAAACGTAGAATGTACCAGCTGCTTTTCTTCCCGCGCAGATCGTAAAAGCTGATTAAAGGAATAAGTAAAATGTGAGGAAACATATAAAAAATATAAAAAAACATAACCCATCATTATTTAATTAATTAACTTACATTTATAAAATATAATGTACATATTGATAATCTTTTTATGATAATATTTAATTTTTGACATTTATGCTTGATTTATTCTTAAATTACTATAAATTATTACTGTTTTACTATTTTTTTTTTTGTATTATGGACTATAATTGTCTGAAAATAAATAATTTTTATTTATTATTTGTTATTATTAGTTTGATTCCGTTTTTATAAACCTAGGCTCTGTCTACCCCGCAAGGAAAAAAAACGTGATACTATGTATGTATGATACAAGTAATTAAACCAATTTATTTTCAGTAAATTTTTTTAGTTCCCAGCATTGATCCTATAGGAAAAGTTGTTCATTTTGCCGGGCTGAGTCACTCCGTTGGTTATGTTACACGCTGTATACGTATCTAATAAAAAAATGAGTTAGTATCCCATAACACAAGACTCGAATTTACCTTGGGGCTTGCTTAGTCTGTGTGATTTCATCATCATCATCAGGTCTTTTAAGTGTCCACTGAAGGAGCATGACCCTCTCTGTACTACCGGAGCCATACTTTGTCAGAGCAGACAGAGGATTTGGCCTACACTCTCCTCGCTGGCCAGACGGGTTGAAGAGGTCTCATTTATGTTTATGAGCTTTGTTTAGCTTGTATTTCCTAAGTCGCCTCTTACGACCTCCACGGGAAGACTAAGAGTAGTCCTATTCTACCTTGCCGGAAACCACACGGCTACGTGATTTATCCATATATGTATTTAATGCTGTGATATAAATTATTCTTAATAATAATAATGGTTTTAATCATTGATTTAAAAAATGCATTTCTGTCTCTCAATGCTGGTCTGGAAGAAAATAAAAAACGTAGAATGTACCAGCTAGTAAAAACCGATCGAGGGAATTAGTAAAATCTCAGGAATCATGTTAATAGGGGATGCGGCTAGCAACCCATCACTATTTTGATTCCGTTTTCCACCTAATGCTAAACGTAGCCTTCAGGTCTTATAGACCTAGGGTCTGTCTACCCCGCAAGGGAAAAAGACGTCATACTATGTATGTATGTTTATATATACATATGTATATATAAAAAAATGTACGCCAAGAAATAGTTTTTTTGATATTTTTTTATGTTATAGTACGGCAAACGAGCAAGCGAGTCACCTGATGATAAGCGACCAGCGCAGCCCATGGACAACTGCAACACCAGGGCGTAACAGAAGCGTTGCCGGCCTTTCAAGGAGTTAGGGAAAGGACATGGGGGGAGGGAATGGGGGGTATATACTTGCTCATCATCATCATTCCGAGTAGGTTTCACGGTCAATCGACCATGCACACCCTGGTGTCAGAGTTCTTCGGAACCGCCTCTCGGCCTCTGACGTGGTTCCTTTAACGACTACCAGATGGCAGCCGGTACCACTGGCTTAACGTGCCTTCCGAAGCACGGAATCATCTTTATTATCAGACAATCAGGTGATTCAAGCCTGCAATGTCCTAACCAAACTGGTAACAACTAAACAAAGTATGCTTCCGGTGGGAATCGAACCCACGACCCCCGAGTCAACAGGCAAACGCCTTAACCACTGGACCACGGAGGCCGTTATATACTTGCTATGCCTCTTTTTTAAATGTGACTTTCATAATATCTCGATAATAAGCGCGTTGATTTCTTTAAATTGACTTATATAGCTTTTGTTCCAACTTACCTATAGGTTTTTCCTTAAATAAATTTGCGATAAATTTTAATGGTTATATATAAAAAAAAAGTTGTTAACTTTTGATAAGATATTAACAAAAAGTGCGCCGACTGCACAATTTTTTTTATAGCATGATAAGACTTAGGTACCTTTATTGCTGAAATTAGGATTTCTCCCAGTTTATTTAATGCAAAGAACATCCTAGTATCCTACTAACCTTGCTTATATAAAAAAAATGCGAAAATGAGTTTGTTTTACACTAGCCGCCAGAGGCCTATCCTTTCCCCCATTACCTCCCCCATGTCCTTCTTTCCCCCATTACCTCCCTCATGTCCATCTTCCAACTCCTTGAAAGGCCGACAACGCTCCTGTTCCACTCTGGTGTTGCAGTTGTCCATGGGCAGTGCTGATCGCTTACCATCAGGTGACTCGCTTGCTCGTTTGCCGTCCTATAATCATTAAACAAAAATAACTAAACCGGTCGTGATAAAATGTTGTATACACATTATCTGACGTACTGCTACCGTGGTCCAGTGGTTAAGGCGTTTGCCTGTTGACCCGGGGGTTGTGGATTCGATTCCCACGGGAAGCTTAATTTGTATAGTTGTTTCCAGTTTGGTCCTAACCAAACTGGATGTGGAATGTCCTAACATTGCAGTCTTGAATCACCTGATTGTCTTATAATAAAGCTGATTCCGTGCTTCGGAAGGCACGATTAACCGTTGGTCCCGGCTGCCATCTGGAAGTGGATCCTCCACGTCAGAGGCCGAGAGGCGGTTCCGATTCGCCTACACGAAATGATGATGATGATGTCTGATGTAAGGATAAGTATAAAGGGTTAATCTCGGAAATAAGTACTGTTCTATACCCACACTACTGAACCTACTTAGTTGATAATAATTTTTGGTATGGAGATAGTAGACCGGACAAGGACATAAGGGACCTTTCACCCCGGAAAAATAATGACTACTATTCCCAAACGTGGTGCCGCACTGTCTTAGCAGAAGCAGAGAAGCTGGGGTACACGAGTGAAACAAAGATCGCTACGTCGGATAGAACCAGATGGCATGGATTTCAAAATAGGCAATATAATCGTTGACGAAGTAAAACATTTTGACCTCTTAGGAATAACAATTGACACCCATTTAAATTGGAAAACCCACATTACGAAAATAAAAACAAAATTATCTAGATTTGTATATGCACTTGGTATACTAAAAATAAATACTAACTTCGATACGGCATTATCAGCATACTACGCTTACGCTCATTCGTGGGTGCATTACGGAGTTATTCTTTGGGGCAATAGCGTCGATGTGCAAGACCTGTTCATCATGCAAAAGAAATGTATCCGCATACTCACTAATACCCGAAGCCCAGACAGCTGTAAACCACACTTCATCGAAAAAAATATTTTGACACTCCCGTCACTATACATACTAGAAATAGCCCTCTTCGTCAGGAACAATTTGTATCTATTTACGCAACTAAAGGATACAAATGTTATTAATACCCGACATAAAAATCGACTAAAGTTACCAAATACAAAATTAGTTATGTTTCACAAAGGTCCATATGTTATGTCAATTAAAATATTTAATAAAATACCCGACATAATAAAATCTGAACTCAAAGACACGGCATTCAGAACACGATTAAAAGCACTACTTATCTCTAAGGCATATTACTCTGTAGACGAATTCCTCAATGACAAATTTAATACCTAAATATCTACCAATTTATGACCTAATTACCTCAATCTCACATGAAATTTACCTACATTATATTAATTTTTGACATATATTTTCTATTTCGAGTGACTTTAATTTAATGTATTAACTCATAATCACAAATGCAAACATTCGACTAAAATTTAATTTAATTTAATTTGTTGTTATTATCGCCACACCCTAACTGGGTACATGTCAATCTGCACAATAATTCTGTCAACTTTATGCTGTACATGTAAGCGAATAAATGAATATGAATATGAATGATGGCGTCGACTTGTATCAGCCCTTTGCACCGATGGAGGGACACCGATGGGGAGCGATGGGGAGACATATGAAGCTATAATGATTCTTGAGGGAGCTACTGCCACGTTGAGCGGCCGCAAACTCCTGCTTAATTTATTTATTATTTGTTATCATATACATAAATATGATGTTAATAATTGTTCTACGAAACTATTTTATAGTTTATCTGTAGAATTTGAACGCGGACATTCCGCCCATTAATCAATGAATCAATTTATTTAATTTGCCCAACAAAAAATGGTTGACAATATTTTTGAGTTAATATCTCTATATTTTAACTGACAATACTGAATAATAAAATAATATTATAAAGTCCCGACCTGTACCCCTTTTTTGAGTTCCCAGCATTGGTCCCATAGAAAAAGTTGTTCTTATTGACGGACTGAATCACCCCTATAAGGGTCCAGAACGTACAAAATTTCACCGTGTATATTCGTAATGAAATAAGGTTGAAAGTGGATACCGGTTGTTACCAGTTTCATTTCAAACCCGTGTCTGCCAATTCCATGTTACTTTTCGCTTTTAATTTAATAATTCAATAATTATAACCAAATCCTTACTCATATTATAAATGCGAAAGTGAATTTGTTTGTTTGTTTGTTTGTTTGTTTGTTTGTTTGTTACGCTTTCAAGCCGTAACTACTGAACCTATCATCATGAAATTTTGCATACAAGTTCTCTGGAGTGCGGAGAAGGACATACGCTACCTTTTATCCCGGGAAAAAGTACTGTTCCCGAGGGATCGACATTGACGCGGGCGGAGCCGCGGGCGAAAGCTAGTATTGTATATTTTAGGTATCAATCTTGCTCATTTAGTTATACTTTTTATAGACGTAAAAAGTAGGTAGTTGTCGCTGAAAATATCAAGTAATTCGCGCAAAACTTTTCTGGATATAAATTTTTTCCTATTTACTTTTACTATGATATAAATATTTTTTTGAAAATATTTTGATGTAAGCATTTATTTCGATGTGTGAACTGTACTTCATATTTTTTACATGCTAGTATTCCATCATGAAAAATAAGTGTATGTAGTGTATCACTCTGTTTTAGTCACAACGAAACCTGTCTACTCGCTGAGGTCACTTTTTTTTATTTTGCCTTATGCATTTGCATTTATGTATGTAACATAAAAAGGCCGAATTAGATATGAAAATGAAAATGATAGGTATAATTTTAAAATGACTCAACTTGTGACAAAAAAATGACGCTTTAAAAATGATGTCGTAATGAAGAGGAAAGTGAGTTTTATCGACTCCAATACGCAGAATATCTAAATTCGTGCTAAGCTATTGTAAAGCCCACCCAATCAGTCCATTATTTCCTGCTAAAAATAATCAATGTATGCGTTTCTTTCTTATGACACCGACGGATATAAGACATAGTGGATTTATAAACATGACTAGCTTTCGCCCGCGGCTCCGCCCGCGTCAATGTCGATCCCTCGGGAATAGTACTTTTTCCCGGGATAAAATTGTAGCCTATGTCCTTCTCCGTACTCCAGAGAACTTGTATGCAAAATTTCATGATGATAGGTTTAGTAGTTAAAACGTGAAAGCGTAACAAACAAACTCACTTTCGCACTTATAATATTAGTTAGGATTATCAACCCGTCGATATGAACAACTTTTCCTATGGTATCAAAACTGAGAACTCAAGTATTTATTACTGATACTGGTTTCTGATGTTTTCGCGATTGTCACACATTGAACATTCCTTAGACAAACCCAACCACTACATGCGTTTTTATAATCCTCGAGTCCTTGCAAAAGAAAACTGATACATTCCAAGAATGCTTCGTGAGGCTATTGAAATTTAAAAAAAATCCTTATTTCAATAGAGAGGATGGTTGGCAGTTACCACCAGCTTGGGACCCTGTCATCAATTTAATAAAATCTCAAGCTCATCACAAGACTGCAAGACCTTCAGACACCGCGAGCCAATACTGCGTACATCTGGAACGTTATCAATAAATATTGTCGGCGATAGTTTTGTGTAGTTCTTATAACACAAAGACAAATGTCAACTTAGTCTACCTGCGACCATGAAAACTGTAAAGTTTTTTAAAACATTAGGTGTAAAAATAATGTAGTATACGCGATAATACCGTATTAAAGTGATTTTATTTAAATAATTATTACTTATTCGTAGGAGAACTCAAAAAATATTTTCAAACTAAATATTCTGCCAAATTTTCCGGTCAAGTTTTGGTAAATAATTGTTTGGTCTTCGAATTCGATCGAAATCAAACCCAAATCAGTTCGTTCTCGATTTCAGCCTCAGAACATTTTTTTTTTATGATATAGTACGACAAACGAGCAAGCGGGTCACCGGTAAGTGATCACCGCTGCCGATGGACAACTGCAACACCAGGGTGTGACAGGTGCGTTGTCGGCCTTTCAAGAAGTTGGAAATTGGGAGGGAAGGGGGAAGGATGGGCATCCGGCTCTCTCACTCACCGAACGAAGCATAGAAGTGGTCTACTCAGACGTCGATTTTCTGTGAGAGTGTGGTACTTCCCCGGACGAGCCGACCTATTCATGCTACTAGCAATTTAGTTTGCCCGTAGCGTGGCTCTACCTCGACTAAAATGGTATTTCGTTGTGTATGCTGGGACCAACACAAATACAAACTCATTACATCATGCGCGTGCATTGTTATAGTTTGATGAAGGTTTTATCTTGCATTGTTTTTAATAGGCGCATGAGATAATATGTCACACAGAGTACTTTTTCTATTTTTACACGACGTACATAAAGAGAGCGTTATGCTATCGGATCAATGTCGATCCCTCGGGAATAGTACTTTTTCCCGAGATAAAAGGTAGCCTATGTCCTTCTCCGCACTCCAGAGAACTTGTATGCAAAATTTCATGATGATCGGTTCAGTAGTTACGACGTGAAAGCGTAACAAACAAACAAACAAACAAACAAACAAACAAACAAACAAACAAACAAACAAACAAACAAACAAACAAACAAACAAACAAACAAACAAACAAACAAACAAACAAACAAACAAACAAACAAACAAACAAACAAACAAACAAACAAACAAACAAACAAACAAACAAACAAACAAACAAACAAACAAACAAACAAACAAACAAACAAACAAACAAACAAACAAACAAACAAACAAACAAACAAACAAACAAACAAACAAACAAACAAACAAACAAACAAACAAACAAACAAACAAACAAACAAACAAACAAACAAACAAACAAACAAACAAACAAACAAACAAACAAACAAACAAACAAACAAACAAACAAACAAACAAACAAACAAAAAACAAACAAACAAACAAACAAACAAACAATAAAACAAACAAACAAACAATAAAACAAACAAACAAACAAACAAATAAATAAACAAACAAACTCACTTTCGCATTTATAATATTAGTTAGGATAGTTAGGATGTATTTTTATGTATTTCTTTTGACTTGACACATTATCGCACTATCTTATATAATCTCGGTTTGGTCTAAAGGTGACAGGCAGGGAATGTCTTTATGCCTTATACGTATTTTTGTGCAATAAAGTCTAAATAAAATAATTACTTGCTTTTCCCCCATTCACTAAATCAATTCATATTATTGTACTCTTGGTCATTTAGTTACCCGAAATAAATGAATTCTATTTACGGCGGAAATGAAGAAAATAAAACACATTCACCAAGTCTCAGAATCTCTGAATACATTAAACTCATTCTTGGGCAGTGCCATGGTTTTCCCGAGTGACTACAACATGGGGTTCTTTAAAAAGGGCGTGAAAAGATTTCTTCAGGGTCGGCAACGCGCGAGTAGCACCTCTGGAGTTGCAGGCGTCCATAGGCTACGGCAAAGACAATATTTCCATCAGGTGGGCCGTATGCGTGTTTGCCTACTAAGTAGTATAAAAAAATATATATATTTTTCTACGAGGTTATCTTCACTAGATATTTTTGCGTTTGTTTTTGCGCCGCCTACATCAGGTAGATCGCGTGCTGCTTATTTTAGTGATTTTATCATCAAAATCTTATCACGAATTGAGATACTACATAACGTCGGTCGAGATACTGTCGAGCAATAAGGAAATAAAGAATCACTCATCACATTTTAAAGTGATAAAGTCTTATAAATCGATGAACGCCGTCTGCACGCACGAAAACGTGCCACGTTCTGCGTGCAAGCGAGAGCGTGGAACAAGCTATGGAGAGGCACGATCAGCCTAAGCGTTCGGCTTGTGACGCATCTATCTCTCTTCCACAGTCATCACGTAAAATTTTTGTCCGTAAACGGATTTTACAGACAACCTATATTTTTATCAGAATTGGTGAATAACTAACAAATTATGTGCAATGTGTGAGTGCAGATAAATATAAATAAATATATACGGACAAATCACACAGATTGAGCTAGCCCTAAGCACAGAATAAATATAAGTACTACCCTAAGGTAAGTTCGAGACTTGTGTTATGGGATACTAACTCAACGATACTATATTTTATAACAAATACATATATAGATAAACATCCAAGACCCAGGCCAATCTGAAAAAGATCATTTTCCATCTTGACCTGGCCGGGGATCGAACCCGGTCACTCCGTGTCGCAGGCTGGCGTGTTGACCGCTGCGCCACGCAGATGGGAGCGCTTCGTTCGCAAGTCTCGATTGACATCCACCTTTAGAAAGTCTTTCGAATGTGGTGTAATATTGTTCTGTAACGTGGTTCAAACATGTCAACTGCTGATTTGTACGTGACTATAGTAATGAAATACGTTTAACGTGACGTATTATATACGTGTTAACTATCTATATAGTTTATAGCACCTCTCTGTTTAGATTTTTTTAACTTGATCCTATCCTAAAGTGCATGGTCATTAGAAGAAGTAGTACCCATTATTGTATTAGATTATCTGTATATATAATGCTAGAATCAACCCGGGGCTCCGCTTGCATTATAATAGAATACTCATTAGTGGAACCCTCAACAAAACCGCCCCAGGACTTTCCATGATTAGCCTTACGAACAAGCAGATAACTTCAATTTATACCATGTATTGATCTTTTTTAAACTTGCACGCTATATACACATAATTTGACTTATAAACAAAACTTAGCACGAACCTTTCATTTATTTAAATAAATAAATATATCAGAACAAATTAGACAGATTGAGCTAGCCCCAAAGTAAGTTCGAGACTTGTGTTATGGGATACTAACTCAACGATACTGTAATTTTTATCAAATACATTTATAGATAAACATCGAAGACCCAGGCCAATCTGAAAAAGATCATTTACCATCTTGACCTGACCGGGGATCTAACCCGGGCACCCTCGTGTCGCAGGCTGGCGTGTTAACCACTTCGCCACGGGGCTGTCAAGAACTTTGTTTATTTACTTTGTATTGACGAATACATTATTACTATTGACATCTGTATTTACTCATGTGGCGCATTCGGCTATAATTCAATGTGGATTATCATCGATAACGATCATTATAAGAGTGTCCGCTGAATCTTTGATATCATCATTGGCAGTGAAAATGTTCTGGTTCAACGTGCTATTGCTGATGATCTCGGGTCACGTCATCACTGGTGATGACGTCACTGATGGGACGGAACTGGTGATGAGTTTCCTGGTGAGTACATACGTTTTATACATACAATGTAACAGAATCTAAAGAATGACAATAGGCGATGCGGCTAGCAACTCATCACTATTTGGATTCCTTTTTTCACCTTAACGTCCAACAACACCCTAAACGTGGCATTTCGGTCTTATGACCTTTGGCCCTGTCTACCCCGTAAGGAATAAAGACGTGATAATATGTATGTAATGTAACAGAAAGGTGAAATAGTAATTTTATCATATATAAGAGACTAGCTTTCGCCCGCGGCTCCGCCCGCGTCAATGTCGTTCCCTCGGGAATAGTACTTTTCCCGGGATAAAAGGTAGCCTATGTCCTTCTCCGTACTCCAGAGTACTTGTATGCAAAATTTCATGAAGATCGGTTCAGGTTCACAGCGTGAAAGCGTAACAAACAAACAAACAAATAAACAAACAATCAAACTCACTTTTCATCATCATCATCATCAGGTCCTTTTAAGTCTCCACTGCAGGAGCACGACCCTCTCTGTACTACTAGGGCCATACTTGGCCAGAGCAGCCAGAGGACTTGGCCTACACTCTCCACGCTGGCCAGACGGGTTGGAGAGGTCTCTTAGATGTTTATAAGCTTTGTTTAGCTTGTATTTCCTAAGTCGCCTTCTACGACATCCACGGGAAGACTTGGAGTGGTCCTATTCTACTCTGCCGGATACCACACGGCTAACTCTGCCGGATACCACACGGCTAGTGCATTTATAATATAACTCACTTTTGCATTTATAATATTAGTAAGGATAAGGATAAGGTTTCCGTAAATTTTATTGACGATTTAATAGGATTATTTGTAGCTCCAAATCTCATAAACCGATTAAGTTAATTTTAATAAATTTACAAATTGACCTTTTACAAAAAATGTTTACAATCACGTCTTTTTCCCTTGCGGGGCTGACAGAGCTTATGTAAGTGGTTAAGACCTCATAGCCACGTTTCGCATGTTGGTGGGAGTTAAGTGGAAAACGAAATCAAACTATTTATCGCCTACTGCCATGATTTGTCAGATTTTCGCCAATTCTCTCGATCGGCTTTGACAATATGCGCGAGAAAAATAGCAGCGGGTACGACTTTATTTCCTTTCCAAATCCAACAAAATCCTATCCTTTCCCAGCTTTAAAATGCTTTCGATGGGCAGCAGCTTCGGAAGCACAAGAATCCAAAGAAACTGCGCTCGCCATGGAACGAAGAATCCATGAGAGAGGAATTGTTCAGAACTTGGCGCGAACACCTCGTATATATGACTATACACCGTGTAAATAGACCCTTGGGAACAATGCCGGGAACTCAAAAAAAAATTCGACCTTCGCATACAAACTGGCCGGGCGGCGGAACTCTTTTGTATGGAAATGACGAAATTTTTTTTGAGTTCCCAGCATTGGTCCCATAGGAAAAGTTGTTCATTATTGATGGGCTGAGTCACCCCTTTAAGTAAATGTCGAGGGTACATTTACACGCTGTATGTTTGGTACATTCGGTACAAAATATTTTTAAAGTTGACATTTTATTTGTAACATTTCAATATATTGTATTTTTTTTATTTTAATATTCTATTTTCTGAATCATCATTTTTAAAATTCAATTTATAATGACTTTAATAAGGATAATGTATCAGTCCACATACCTAGTTTTTAATATAAACTAAAATTGTAAGTTGACGTCGATTGGAGAAAATGCGCTGTGCAGTTTGTTGCCGCTTCGTCTGCACTCCGTTTTGGAAGCGGCATTAAACTTAGCCATAAGTAAATTACTGACGTCAACAATTGTCAGTTTAAAATATATGACAATTAATAAGTATCCAGATGACCGATATTAAATAAACGTTTTGATTTTTGAATTTTTCGAGTAAAGTATTCAACTTTACTTATCATCACGTAAGTAGTAATTCATTCCTTGTTATGTTAGATTCACAGACATGGAGACAGAACTCCCGTGGAGTCCACGATATCGTTTTCAACTGACTCAGACGCTTTGGAGGAGCTGACAGCACCGTACGGATATGGACAACTGACAAAGGTAAAAGCATTCATTAAGATTGTGCCGCGAACGAAGAACGTGAGTTCTGCGCAAGCCATTAGGCTGCGCAAAATCATTAGGGCGATGATGTGACAAATTTAAATCTTTAAAAAAAATTAAGAAAATGGCTACCTTAAATTTGAGAAAAGCATAACGTTTTGGGTACATCATATAATAAAAATATTTTTTAATAATTTTATACTTATTATAGACGGTACGGAGCCCTTCGTCCGCGAGTCCGATTCGCACTTGGCCGGTTTTTTTCCTTTCTCCCAGACCAGCTTGGAATACTGAATAATGAAAAATGCATAAAGTAGATGAATAATCCTAATCCTAACTAGTATTATAAATGCGAAAGTGAGTTTATTTGTTTGTTACGCTTTCACGCCGTAACTACTGAACCGATCATCATGAAATTTTGCATACAAGTTCTCTGGAGTACGGAGATTGACATAGGCTACCTTTTATCCCGTAAAAAAGTACTATTCCCGAGGGATCGACATTGACGCGGGCGGAGCCGCGGGCGAAAGCAAGTTAGCTATAAATTTATATATTGTTCCTACGTTAGTAATGGCAGAATATGCTGTGCATTATTGGATTGTAACATCTTTGTAACCATGTTCAGAGGAATAAATGATTCTCGATTCTATAAGATACTTTGTTCCAGGAAGGTAAAAAACGCGCCTACCAGCTGGGCAAGTACATAAGAGAGCGCTACTTCGAGCTCCTAGCTCCGGCGTACAACAAATCAGAAGTTTATATCCGGTAGGTACTCATCATCATTTCGAGTAGGCGTCACGGTCAATCGACCATGCACACCCTGGTGTCAGAGTTCTTCGGAACCGCCTCTCGGCCTCCGACGTGGTTCCTTTAACGACTACCAGATGACAGCCGGGACCACCGGCTTAACGTGCCTTCCGAAGCACGGAATCATCTTTATTATCAGACAATCAGGTGATTCAAGCCTGCCAATGTCCTAACCAAACTGGAAACAACTAAACAAAGTATGCTTCCGGTGGGAATCGAACCCAAGACCCCCGGGTCAACAGGCAAACGCCTTAACCACTGGACCACAGAGGCTGTTTATTGAGGTAGATACTAAAACTTAGGTAATATATGCACGACTACCCAAAAATGGAGTATATTTTCAAGAAGAGCAAAAGTCAAAAGAGGACGAAACGAATTCAGTGACCCATTCTTCCATAGTTCAACGTGTAGGTTTCGAACCTGTAAACTATATTTAAATCCTGCAATTAGAAGCCCTTATGAAATACAGAACTGCAAGAAAAAGCTACAAACCCGAAAAAAATAGGTTTCTTATACAAAGTTGCCGATCAGCTGATGGAATTTCTATGCAAAGTCAATTTTTTTTCGTTTTTTCCCTTTTATTTTCTTGCAATTCTGTATTCCATTAGGGAACAGCCTTCGTGGTCCAGTGGTTAAGGCGTTTGCCTGTTGACCCGGAGGTCGTGGGTTCGATTCCCACCGGAAGCATACTTTGTTTAGTTGTTTCCAGTTTGGTTAGAACATTGCAGACTTGAATCACCTGATTGTCTGATAATAAAGATGATTCTGTGCTTCGGAAGGCACGTTAAGTTGGTGGTCCCAGCTGCCATCTGGTAGTCGTTAAAGGAACCACGTCAGAGGCCGAGAGTCGGTTCCGAAGAACTCTGACACCAGGGTGTGCATGGTCGATTGACCGCGACACCTACTCGAAATGATGATGATTAGGGATTTTGAAAGTAACTAAGAAAAGACCGTTCTCATTATTTTGCATAAATGTATACATATTCTGAAAATTCAAAGGGAATTATCTGCGAATTTAAATCTATGTATACTGTTTTATTTTTTTAACTTTTTTTTTAGTTTAATATTCTCTCAACAATTTAACATTCTAATTATCTAATTTCTTAATATAAACAAATTTAAAAACTACTTATAAATAAACCTAACTATATTCATAGTAAAAAAAAACCTTAAATATGAAAGAATTAAAAATAAATTAAATGTATACTGTTTGGTTACATTTATAGTAGTTTAATCTAGCGATAAAAATAGCGAAGTCTCCTGGCACAAGCATATTTTTGTTTGAAAGGAGTTCCAGCAACTACTTCTGTTGTTACCTAATAAAATACTTTTAATTTTATTTTTTCTATACTAATATTATAAAGCTGAAGAGTTTGTTTGTTTGTTTGAACGCGCTAATCTCAGGAACTACTGGTCCAAAATGGAAAATTATTTTTGGGTTGGATAGTCCATTTACTGAGGAAGGCTATAAAACATCACGCTGCGACTAATAGGAGCGAAGCATCAATTAAAAATGTTTGAAAACGAGGGAAAATTATTCATCTTATACTAATAAAAATAATAACAGAAATTGCCGCGGACGAAGTCGCGCGCAACAGCTAGTATTTTATAAAAGGCTGTAGAACAAAAGCTAAGAATGTCCAAAATGCCTATTTAGAAGCTTATCATCACAATTTTCTGCGGCCTAAGTCTTGAATATTTATACTGGACCTGGTAGCATCATTATCATCATCATTTCGAGTAGGTGTCACGGTCAATCGACCATGCACACCCTGGTGTCAGAGTTCTTAGGAACCGCCTATCGGTCTATAGTCTCACTAGACCACGGAGTCAGCTTCATTAGGTATGTAAAGATCTTGCTACCAGGTTTGACAGCCTCCGTGGTCCAGTGGTTAAGGCGTTTGCCTGTTGACCCGGGGGTCGTGGGTTCGATTCCCATCGGAAGCATACTTTGTTTTGTTGTTTCCAGTTTGGTTAGAACATTGCAGACTTGAATCACCTGATTGTCTGATAATAAAGATGATTCCGTGCTTCAGAAGGCACGTTAAGCCGGTGGTCCCGGCTGCCATCTGGTAATCGTTAAGGAACCACGTCAGACGCTGAGAGACGGTTCCGAAGAACTCTGACACAAGGGTGTGCGTGATCGATTGACCGTCACCTACACGAAATGATGATGATGACCTAATGAAGTCTTTTTATAGGTCCACCGACTCCACTAGGACAAAGATGACCATCCTCACTGCGCTGGCTGCTATATACCCTCCATCTAAAGACAGTTGGAATGCAGAGCTACCATGGGAGCCAGTGCCATACACCACCGAGCCTGCCAAATATGACTTTGTAAGTGCTTCTTCTAATCATTTTTAAAAGATTTTGCCAGGACTTTGTCCGTTGCACGGCCGTTGACACCGGTGTTATAGAATATCTACACGACATTCTCTGAACGGGGCGACTTGGACCATAAAATGAACATCGTTTCCCATCTAAAAAAAATTTCGTATTTCCCATACAAATTTTCCAGGCGGCTGAACGCTTTTGTATGGAAATGTCGAATTTTTTTGATTTCCCAGCATTGCTTCCATAGTAAAAGTTGCTCATATATTTATGGTCTAAGTTTCCCCTTTAAGAGAATGTCAAAAGTCAATTTACACATACTGACTAGCACACACTAAACTCTAACAGCCTCCGTGATGCAGTGGTTAAGGCGTTTGCCTGTTTACCCGGGGGTCGTGGGTTCGATTCCCACCGGAAGCATACTTTGTTTAGTTGTTTCCAGTTTGGTTAGGACATTGCAGGCTTAAATCAGCTGATTGTCTGATAATAAAGATGATTCCGTGCTTCGGAAGGCACGTTAAGCCAGTGGTACCGGCTGCCATCTGGTAGTCGTTAAAGGAACCACGTCAGAGGCCGAGAGGCGGTTCCGAAGAACTTTGACACCAGGGTGTGCATGGTCGATTGACCGTGACACCTACTCGAAATGAATGAATGAACTGAACTCTGACACCAGGGTGTGCATGGTCGATTGACCGTGTCACCTACACGAAATGATGATGATAAATAAATAAATAAATTCTTTATTCAAATAATAGGAACACATTTTACAATACATTATAAATACATTAAGGCACATATGAACTAAGGGTGCCTGAGCTAGGATGAAAATCATCCTGTATTTCAGGCGTTATAAGACTAATTAGTACTAGAAACTCCATAAACAATTACGCTTAGAATTAAATTATTCATAATGAGACAATAAAATTAACCATAATATTATAACTATAATATTATTTTAAAACTATTAGCAATTCCTCCGTTTCATCATAGGACATATTTAATAGGGCTTGTTGTAGTATTGTTTTAGTTGCGCTATAGGTAAAAGTATAGAAGCCTAGTGTTTTATTAAGTCTTTTGTAGAGGAGTGGACCAAGGAATAGAAAAAATCGTGAGGAGAAGGCGTGTTTTGTTTGATATAATTCATTTGAGCAAACGATATCTTTCCGTCTTTTGTTAGTAAATTGAGTGCTGAAAGGCAGTGCAGCGTGCTGTTTAAGGATTGTGCTTACTATAAACAGTTGCCTAACTGTTAGTACCTTACAGGATTTATATAAAAGGTCTGTGGGGAAAAGGAAAGGGCGATGTGTAGAAACCTTAAGAATGGCTCGCTGTGCTGTGATGATGACTGTATACAGGGTGATTTTTAATTAACTGGCAGTGTATTGATGTTGGAATCGGAATCCCTAATAGAATATACATTCGCAAGAAAAAACAGGTAACTTGCGACAAAATCTGACCTTTCATAGAAATTTGACCAGCTGATTGGTGAATTTGTACGGGGGGCTCAATGTTTTTTTCCTCATTTTTACTTTTTTTTAGGGTTCCGTACCACAAAAGGAAAAAACGGAACACTTATAGGATCACTCGGTTGTCCGTCTGTCTGTCTGTCTGTCTGTCTGTCTGTCTGTCTGTCTGTCTGTCTGTCAGTCTGTCAAATATGTACGGAACCCTTTGTGCGCGAGTCCGACTCGCACTTGGCCGGTTTTCCTGCAGGTCTATATTCTATTAGGGGGTTCTAACATCAAAACACTGCCAGTTAATTGCACACCCTGCATATGGGCGACGAAAACACTCGTAAAAAAAATAATAAAAAAAAATTGTTTTTATACAAGTTTGTTTTCCTTTCAGAACCTAGCCATACTGAACTGCCCCAAGTTCATTTCGGCGTACTACTCACTTTACACGGCCCCCTCGCCAACTGTCTCTGCTAGGTACAGTGGTGTGCTGAACATACTGTCCAAAGAGCTTGGCATCAACGTCACCAATCTACCCTCTTTGGTGTACCCCATCTATGATGTCCTGACCAGCCAGGTTTGTATAGCATACCAAATTCTACATTAAGCGTTTTCCTAGTTAAATCCTTAGCTATAGTAAATAATATATACATTACGCGAAAAGAAACGTCATTTGAAACTAGTGTGCACGTAAAATCATTGTGTGCACATAAATTCTGGCGGCGATGTGTGGGTGTCTGGATGTGCGCGAGAGCATGGCATCGAGAGGCGCGCGGGGCGGGGAACGAGCCGTCGCCGACTGCCTTGGTCGAGGGCTGTGTGTGTGTGTTATGTTTGCGGCTCTCGTACGGCTCGCACCGGCAGGCATGAAGTGAGTAGTGAGTGGTATCAACCCTAGCGCTTACACGCCCCGGCTCAAGGTCACCGGTGCCCGAAATCTCACGTAAAGCAATTGTAACCACTGTGGTTGTCTAAAATCAACTCTCAATTGTAAAACATGTATATGTTTGCGGTCAACGAGTGTCGACAATTAGTTTTCGAGTTTTGTGCTTAAGATCGAGTAAGTCATGCTCACTAAAATGTTCAAACTGGTGGCGGCGTTGTGTGTCGGGTCGTCGAGTTCCCTCTAATATGGTTGAGCTCAGCGATGGCTGGCTGATCCATGCGTCAACTCGTGAACGGGTGCTGCCAGGGGAGACAGGTCTGCTCGGCCTCTTTGAGACTTCTATCTATCTTTGAGACTTTTATCATACCTGTTGTTGTTGCACGCTCGATCGCTAACATAACGTGTTCCACAAAAATATGTAAATTAAAATTGTATATAACATGACATCAGAAAAAAAAAAGAAAAAAGCAAAATATTAAATATCATACAAAGCCCTTCAGGCAAGTAGGCGACCAATACTGTTGAAAAGAGTTTCTTTCGGCGTCTTCTTCTCTGCAGTGGTCGGTTCCGAAACGCTAGTAGTTTGTAGCTTTTGAACAATAATTAATAATTTAAATATAATATAATAAGTATTATTTAAAATATGAATTGACGTGAAAAAGTGCCTGAAAAGGCCTATTTTCTGAATAAATCTTTGAATCTATAGTGTGTCGGGTTTTTAACTAATCAATCGCACTTGGTGTTGACCTCGACGCTTCGGTGCATTTCAAAGTAATGGACTTTGATTTAAACCAAAGCCCTCCACTCTGGTCTTATCAGACTTAAAAACCCAACCACCTGCGGTAACTCAATATAATTATATTAACAATGAGTTCACACGGTCGCCTGCAAAATTCCTTATAGAAAGTGCGTAAAAAGTCGTGTGTACCTACGAATACTATTTAAAAATAGCAATTTCAACCTTATACATGTCGCATAAGGTTCATTATATTGTTAAATATATATGTCTCCGTAATCAGTGCAATCGATTTTCCCGTACTTATTTGTGACCGTACCAGGAATTTCAATAAGAGTGGATATGAAAGCCGCATGAGAGCTCACGAGAGGGCCTGAATACCTGGAACGGTCACCACAACCAGAATCGGTCGGACCACGGGTCGGATGATGATGATGATAGTGTGGCGGAGACTATGATGATGATAGTGTGGTGGAGACTATGATGATTATAGTGTGGCGGAGACTAGGGTCTGCTTTGAAAATTATAATTACTGTCTTTATTCAAAATAGCATCATCTATCGCATTTTGAACGTCATATTTGTATGTTATTGCTTTTTGTTTTATTACGTTTCCAAAATTAAAAATCTACTAGCGTTGCGTAATGACCACTGCTAAAATGAATAACAGAAAGAAATTTAGTCCAGTCATAGTCCATACGTGCCTGAATGTCTCGGATATAATAATATTAGCTATTTAGATTCCACTACTGGGCAAAAGCCTGTAGAGGAAAGTAACCAAATATGGAATACCGGTTTGTTTTATGGGCATAAAAAAAAACAAATATTTGAAATCAAAACCTTTTACTAGTAATTTTATCTTATTATATATTTGCGTTTCACAAAGTAACAACCAGTTGTCATACTTATTGATTTTAAGTATAATATTTTTTCAAAAACAAAATTATCATAAAGGTATCTAATCATGGAATAGGTACCCCAAATATGGAATAGTATATAAACTCAGGCATAAACCTATAAAAAAAGTAACGTAAATTAAAAAATCAACATAAAACAATCAAAACTTAATATAACTATAATACTGGCATTAGGAACTTTCATAAAATAGAAAAAAGAACTTGAATTATTTGCAGAAGTCACAAATCCAGGTGTCCATATTCATAGTCCATATTTGGCATTTTTAAATAATTGAACATAAATTAAATATTTTTGAAATGAGTAAACTTAGATAACATGTTGCTTCTAATACTTTCACAAAAACACTTAATTAATGTAGAGAAACAATAACAAACACACCATTTACAATAAGTAACGAAAAATACATTTTTTATTACGTACCCGTAAAAGTTTTCTGACGGCGACAAAACAAAACACCTCCACCGTGGCCAAAGCGCTCGCACAACTGACTTGTCAAGACCGGTCCACGTGGATAGAGGTAGAAAGACATGGAATATCAGTACTTATCGCATTTAGGATTCTTTGTTTACGAGTAATGCCGGTATTCCAAATTAGGGATACTATTCCATATTTGGTTACTTTCCTCTAGTGTTTTTGTTTCTGTTTTCCACCTAAAAAAACTAGGAGACCTTATCCAACGAAAGTGAGTCTGTTTGTTTGTTACGCTATTACGTTGTAACTACTGAACTGATTATCATGAAATTTTGCATACACATTATCTGGGGTACGGAGAAGGACATAGACTACCTTTTAACCCAGGAAAAGTACTATTCCCGAGGAATCAAAATAGACGCGGGCGGAGCCGCGGGCGTAAGCTAGTAAACTATAAATCGATAAATTAATCAATTAATGATTTACTTTTAAATGATTAATTATAACGATGTGTAACAACTTAATTTCTAGATGAGCCTTGGTCTAGACCTGGGACCACAACTTGACGCCATCTTCCCCGACATCGAAGAAGCAGCAGGACAATCCATCGCATTGACGTTTGGAGTTGATGACTACATACCCTTACAAGCAGGTACATCTAAATATTTCTTAAAAAAAAAACCCAACTAATTATACAATTAAAACTGGAAGACAAAGACGTACTGTGTAAATAAATTGGTTATCTGTAAAATCGATTTACGGACAATAATGGTGAAAGAGAGGAAGATGCGACTCAGGCCGAACGCTTAGGCTGATCTTGCCTCTCTATCGCTTGATCCGCGCTCTCGCTTGCACTCGTGACAATTTTTCAATATTAGAACTACAGTATTTATACAATGCTAGCAGCTTCACCTAACGGGTAGATATAGGTATTTAATTCTATAGCGTATGTTCGTCATAATGTAGAATTATAATCGTGAAAGAATTTTTCAAATCGCTCCAATATTTTCGGAGCCTATTCAATTGTAACAAACAAACAATGTTTTGTTTGCTGACGATATTTCGATTATTGTGACATCAGAAAAAAATATGACCGTAGATCAACATTCAACTGACGTAATTGACACTTTAGGATTAGTAAGAAATTGTCTTAGTCGTAATAATCTTATAATTAATTTAAATAAAACTAAGTTTATCAATTTTAATAATCATACTCATAATATATTTAATTTAATTTATAATAATCAAAAATTAGAAATGGTAGATAGTACAAATTTTTTAGGTATAATTTTAGATACAAATTTCAGTTGGAAGGAACAAATAGAGATTGTAAGTAAAAAAATAAACAGCTTTACCTAAGCCATGTACAAACTAGCTGGAGTAGCCAGTAGACAAACAGCTATTATTACATATTACGCTTATGTCAAATCAGCATTAAGATTCAAAGATTCAAAGATTTATTCAGAAAATAGGCCTTTTCAGGCACTTTTTCACGTCAATTCACCTTTAAAATTAAATAATACTTATTATATTATATTCAAATTATTAATTATTGTTTAAAAGCTACAAACTACTAGCGTTTCGGAACCGACCACTGCAGAGAAGAAGACGCCGAAAGAAACTCTTCAACAGTATTGGTCGCCTACTTGCCTGAAGGGCTTTGTATGATATTTAATATTTTTCTTTTCTTTTTTTTTGATGTCATGTTATATACAATTTTAATTAACATATTTTTGTGGAACACGTTATGTTAGCGATCGAGCGTGCAACAACAACAGATATGATAAACAACAGATATGATAAAAGTGTCAAAGAAAGAGGCCGAGCAGACCTGTCCCCCCTGGCAGCACCCGTTCACGAGTTGACGCATGGATCAGCCATCGCTGAGCTCAACTATATTAGAGGGAACTCGACGACCCGACACACAACGCCGCCACCAGTTTGAACATTTTAGTGAGCATGACTTACTCGATCTCAAGCACAAAACTCGAAAACTAATTGTCGACACTCGTTGACCGCAAACATATACATGTTTTACAATTGAGAGTTTATTTTAGACAATTATACAAAATAAAATAGCAGCAACAAAAAAAAGAAAACAATTATAAGTAAAATTAAAATAAAAGCGTTTAGAGAAGTCCTGCATATCACTCGAGGTCTCGACTCCAAGCATTCTTATCAACGAAATAATCATTAATGCCATAATAAGCTCTTTTCAATAATATATTTTTTGTAACGTCTTTAAACTTCGGAAATGGCAAAGCTGTAATATTGTCAGGAATTTTATTATACAAACGAATACTAAGCCCTAAGAATGTATTCATAGTTTTCTGTAGTCTAAAAGCTTCATTAACTAGTTTATTTTTGTTTCTAGTATTGTATGTATGAACATGACAATTCTTAACATATTTGTGAATATTTTGATGTACGTGCAGTATATTAGCAAGAATGTATTGTGACGCAACCGTTAAAATTCCAGTTTCCTTAAATAACTCTCGAAGAGAATCCCTAGCCCCTAGTTTATAAATTGATCGAATAGCACGCTTTTGCAGAACGAAAATGCTGTTGACGTTTGCACCATTTCCCCAAAGCAATATCCCGTAAGACATTATACTATGGAAATAGCTAAAGTAAACAAGACGTGCTGTTTCGACATCTGTCAGTTGTCTTATTCGCCAAACGGCGTATGCCGCGGAGCTTAGTCTACCAGCAAGAGCTGTAATATGTGGACCCCATTGTAACTTTGAGTCGAGAGTTATTCCTAGAAATTTTGTCGAGTCAACAAATTCTACCACTTCATCATTAACAACTATTTTTGTGGGCACATGCTTAACATTAGGGGTACAAAATTTGACACATTTAGTTTTTTTAGCATTTAGCAGGAGATTATTAGCTGTAAACCAATCTAATACCTGAGCGAGAGTGTCATTTACATCGTCAAAATTTGTCTTCTGTCTATCAACTTGAAAAACAAGTGATGTGTCATCAGCAAATAACACAGCTTTACAGGCACAGGCGTAGAATGGCAAATCATTAATATAAATGAGAAATAATAAGGGCCCCAAGATAGATCCCTGAGGAACTCCCATTTTGACAGATATCCCACTTGATTTAACTCCATTAAAACTAACTTTTTGTATTCTATTTACCAAGTATGATTTAATTAGCCTCAAAGATTCATTTTTCACCCCATAATAACTTAATTTATTTAATAGCGTTTCATGGTCTACACAGTCGAATGCTTTAGTAAGATCACAAAAAACTCCTATTGCATTTTGCGACTTTTCCCATGCCTCTAGGATATGCGTGAGCAAAGCAACTCCTGCATCTGTGGTGGAACGACCTTTAGTGAAACCATATTGTTCACTATGGAAAAGTTTATTTTTATTAAAGAAAGAAAGTAACTGTTTGAATATTAACTTTTCAAAAATTTTACTTAATACTGGTAGGATTGAAATTGGGCGATAATTATTAGGATCGTCTTTACTTCCCGCCTTATGCAGAGGTATAATCTTACTACATTTCATCAGATCGGGAAATGTTCCGGTATCTACACATTCATTAAATATTAACGCTAGATTTGGAGCTATATCGTCTATAATATTTTTTATTAAGGAAACAGAAATATCCCATACATCCCCGGTTTTTTTAACGTTTAATTCATTAAAAGTGTCGATAATTGTTTGGGGAGTCACATTTTCAAAAATTAAAGTATTGTTACACTCTGGTACATGATCACGTAATATTTTTTCAGATCTTTGAGATGATGACTGAAGCGAGGCAGTTGTTTTAACAGGAATTAAGAATTAAGATATGGCATATTGATTTGGGGAAATGGCACAAATACTAAAAATGTATTTATAGCACAAAAGAAATGCATACGTGCTATATGTGGTATTGGTCCTTATGAATCTTGCTGGCCTTATTTCAAAGAATTACAAATTTTACCGGTACCGTGTATATACATAAAAGAGGTATGCATGTTTGTCAAGCAAAATCCACATATATTAAAGGATCTATTTCCAAGGTGTGTTAGAAACCCTACGAGGCTTGTTCTAGATGTCGTACCGAAACATGAACGATTCAAGAAAAATTGCTATGGCATGTGCATCAGCATATACACAAACTACCAGATTATATAAAACAGCTAACACTAAATAAATTTCAAAAAGCTTTGCATCAATTTTTACAACAAAACATATTTTACTCAATAAATGACTTTCTGGCGCGGGACTAGACAATAATACATTTTGTTTGTCACTAATTTATTTAATGTAATATCAAATGTAATTAAAAATGTTTTTACAATTGGAATTTTTTTTTTTTTTTATTTATTTATTTGTCTCAGGCAACAATATAAAAGTTTACATAAAATAAACAATTATGGCCCATATGAATAAATACCTTAACCTAAAAATATATAAGAATATAAAAATCTTAAAACTATTCGTCACGTTGAGTCTGCGATGTGCTGCGCGTTATCGGGGTGTCGGGTATCGTGCCGCGAAAACGGCGATACAAAACACCCTTCGGCCAGAAGTTCGCCTCCATGAAGGTTGCCAGCCTCTCCGTCGGGACTCGCACCACGAACGACGCGAAGTTTACGTTGTGGCGCGACTCCAGCTTGACAGCCCTCAGCGTGATGTTGGTCTTCACGCGAACATACTCCATCACTTCCTCTGCCTTAGTGGAGTGGAAGAGCCGGGACACATACAACTGCGTCGTCGGAATGGCAGGACGCAGCAGATGATTATAACCTGTCAGTGCAGTTCCGCACTGATTACGGGTAGGGGGCCTCTTCCTTTTTCGCTCCACTTTTATGAAGCCCTCTTCATCTACTGCTCCCTCCTTATGATCCGAAGGAGCTACACTGCAAACCACGTTGCTCTGGTTCCTATCTCTTGGTTTGTGCTGCTTCCTCCTCTTACGATGTCCCTGTCGTAGTGAGTCGATGTTAGCGGTGGTAGCTGCAGCTGTGGCGGCAGTATCGACGACGGCAGCAGCAGCAGCCATCGCATAGGCACGTGTCGGGGTCGACGTACTCGACATATCCACAGCAACAGTGGAGCGGGGAGCGGGGCGCGGTGGGTCGTGCGTCACAGCTGCGTCCGGCGAGGCTTCGAATTTCGCCGACTCGAAACTGGCGACCGATACATTTTGCGCACCTCGACGCGTGTTTATATTAGAGGCCACAGGTGATCTACTTACAGAATTATTACTTTTTAAAGTTAATAATTCTGCACGCAGTTCAGAGATGGTAGATTCTGAGGCCTCTACCTTAAACTTCATTTCGGCCAGGCTGGACTTCAGAGCTGTAATGTCTTTGAGCAGCCTAGTCACATCGATGTGGTCGAATGACACGGGAGGAAGTCTCCGTAGTCGTCTCGCACAGAACGCAGGAACGTCATCCGGTTCAGTCACCTTCAGGAGTGAGATGATGTCCTGTAGACTCCTCTCGCCTTTCTCGTCCCTCCGCCGGGTCGGCATCTGCGCGGTCTTCCCGAGCAACTCGTAGAGCAGCACCTTGCTGCTGCAAATCTCCTCTTCAGTGAAGCTCAACTTGCAGATCTGCATGATGCTGATCTCGTCCATGCTGTTCTTCACATAATCGATGAAAGCCAACAATTCGTCGGCTACGAGTGGTTTAGTATTAGTACTCATAGCGGTGGTATCGTGCAGCGGCGTAAAGCCGCGCAAATCGCGAATAAAAAATTCAAAGTCTGTGCAATATTGCGACGCGCGTGCGTTACCTAAGGCGCATCGCACTGCACTGGAAAATGCATGTGTGTAAGAAATAAGTATAATAAGTAGTAGTAAATAATTATAAAGAAAAAAAAATTGCATATTGTTTTCAACAGTTGAATAGGCTTGCTCTATTATTTATGTAACATCTGTTATTGACCCTATTTCAGCAAATAAACGATTTGTATTTGTATTGTATTGTATTTGAATGAAGTCTTTCCACTTTGTATTATAAGTGTTGATCAAGATTATCGTATCGTATCGTTTCGGTGTTTCCAGTTTATCTCAAATCATTATGTAACTGATAACGGCAATGATGAACGATATACAGTTATCTCTTAGTCACAGTCTACGTAGGCCAGTCTTATCATTTAGGGTTCTGTACATAAAGGGTAAAAACGAGACTCTATTCACTCCTGTTGCTGCAAAGGCCTCTCCCAAGGATTTCGTTTCATGGGAGCATATAGCCATACTCACGACGCTTTTCAGGCGGGTTGGTGAGCGCAGTTTCTTTGGCTTCTTGTGCTTCCGACGCTGCTGCCCATTGGAATCATTTTTATTTGGATTTGGGAAGGGAATGAAGGTATTGGATGATGAATGGGAAAAAAAAGGTTTGGCGAGCTCCGTGGCGCAGAGGTTAACAAGCCAGCCTGTGACACGAAAGCGCAAAGGTTCGATGATATGCGTATATCAACGAACCCGGGGATATGCCTTATATAGATTTTTACGATTAAACACATTCTAATAGGTCTAGTTAACTAGCAGAGAAACTACTACCATCTAACGATGAATTTAGGACGAAGTTTGCCAAAGCATTTGCTTGCACAGAATTAATTGGATTTAGCTTTTTTCCCGAATAAATCTATTATAAATGCTTAATTAGCTTTTGCCCCGGGCTCCGCTTTCATTAGTGTCGATCCCTCGGGAACACTAGAATTTCCCGGAACTAAAGGCACCCTGTCCTTTCCCGGGCCTTAAACTACCTCCATACCAAATTTCATCCAAATTGGTTCAATAGTTGAAGCGTGAAAAGAAGACAGACAGACAGCCAGTCAGACAGACAGAGTTACTTTCGCATTGTTAATATTAGTCTGTCTGCTCTGGCAAGTATGGCTCCGGTAGTATAGAGAGGGTCATGCTCCTACAGTGATGATGATGATGATGATGATGGATATAACATCTGTTTTACAGGAGTACTACTGGAAGAGTTCTACAAATACTCCGAATTGGCTATCAGCGGTGAAGACACCCAGAGGCTACGGATCTACTCAGCTCACGACTTCAACGTGTATTCCTTCGAAGCCGTCACCAAGGTGAACCGGCAAGGAGTACCGAAGTACGGATCTGCGTACTCCTTGGAAGTCAGGAAGGTTCTCAGTACTGGCACTTATGTAGTTCTGGTAAGAATTATTTTTTTTATTAGGGCACCGTACCCAAAAGCTGCCTTAAAGAACTAATTACTACGCTTGCGATGTCCGCCTCCACGCTTGGCAGGCGGGTTGGCGAGCGCAGTATCTTTAGCTTCCTACACTTCCGACTGCTGCTCCGCTTCGGCTGCTGCCCACTGGAAGTATTTTTAAGCTGGGGAAGTATAGGATTTTGTTGGATTTGGGATACTACTGTCGGATGAACGGGGAACAAGTAAGTAGCAGCTCGAAGGGCGGGCGCGCGTACCCGATGCCATAGCTGCAACCACCGGTCAGGGAGTTGAGATTAATTCCCCTTATCATCATCATCATCAGGTCTTTTTAATCTCCACTGCAAGAGCATGACCCTCTCTGTACTACCGGAGCCATACTTGGCCAGAGCAGACAGAGGATTTGGCCTACATTCTCCTCTCTGGCCAGACGGGTTGGAGAGGTCTCATTGATGTTTATGAGCTTTGTTTAGTTTGTATTTGTATTTCCCTTATGTCCGCCCCAACTCCATGAAAGGCCGGCATCACTCCTGTCACACCCTAGTGTTGCAGTTGTTCATAAGCAGCGTTGCTTACCATTAGGTGACTAGCTTGCTCGTTTACCGCCCTATTACATATAAAAAATGTAAGGTAAACTTAGTATCACATTTAGCATAGAACCCACGACTCGGCTCGCACTTCACCGTTTTATTTTTTCAAGATAATATCTTCTATAAAATGTTTCAGCCGGTGTACATGCCTTCGCCTGGTGAAGATGTCATGTACCTGCAGGTGGAAGGCTGCGATCTGCTCTGCGACTACGACCAGTTCGTGCAGCTGACTGAGGAAAACTCCATGGACATCGACACCTGGAGGGACGAATGCGGCTTCACGGACGACCTGGAGATTGACGACTCGTCAATAGCGTAGATTACACCCGTTTATGTTGTTATTTATTTGTTACATAAAAAATAAAAACTAAAAACAACAGCTTAATGTTTTATTATGTCGCGATTATAACACATTTATATTACATCGTATGCATCAATAATCATCAAGTCCTTGCAAAAGAAAACATACATTCCACGAATGCTTTGTGAGGAAGATGGTTGGCAGTTACCACCAGTTTGAGATACGGTCATCAATTTAATAAAATATCAAGCTCTGCAGAAGATTTCAAGACATTCAGATACCGTGAGACTACTGCGTACATCCGGAATGTTATCAACAAAAATATTAGGCGGTAGTTTTGCATAGCTCTTATATAACACAATAGACAAATGTAAACAGTCTGCCTGTTTAACTAAAACTGTAAAGTTTTCAGAATGAGGTGTAATAATCCTTACTAATATTATAAATGCGAAAGTGAGTTTGTTTATTTGTTTGTTTGTTTGATTGTACTGTTGCCGTTACTACTGAACCGATCATCATAAAATTTTGCGTACAAGTTCTCTGGAGTGCGGAGAAGGACATAGGCTACCTTTTATCCCGGGAAAAAGTTCTATTCCCGAGGGATCGACATTGACGCGGGCGGAGCCGCGGGCGAAAGCTAGTAATGTAATAAACGCGATAAAACCGTATTATGTGATTAAATTTAATAGTATGTACTTATTTAAAATATATGATGAAAAAAAACTCGGCCACAGGTAGGATTCGAGCCACGTCCCTAAGGTTTACGCCCAGTGTGATACCATTACACCACCGTGACTTCGAATTACCGCGTCGAATTCTCTCATCATCATTTCAAGCATGCGTACTTCTTCAACACTACCCACTATTTAGTAGTATGGTATTCTACTTCATTCATATCTAATGAATAGAAAGTTGATTGAATTGAAGAAAGCTTTTTACTTACTTAATTTGTTAATTACTTATTTAACTTTAGCGCGTGTGAATCTACCCTCGACATAGCTTTCAAGGGATGATTTAGGCCATCATTATGAATACATACATACTATCACGTCTTTTTCCCTTGCGGGGTAGACAGGGCCTAGGTCTATGAGACATAAAAGAATGTTGGTGGGGGCGTGTAGCTAAAAACCGGAATCAAAATAGTGATGGTTGTTAACCTCGCCCATTACTTGATCGGATTATACGATCTGCGCGGGAAGAGAAGCAGTTGGTATACATCCTATGTTTTTCTTTTCTCTCAGACTGTAACAGACACAGTCATTTACAGAATTTTCATCGTATATTTTTTTTATTTATATACTTATATAATAATACTGTGCTTTACAATTATTAAATAAAACTCGCTTTGACTCAATGTTCTAAGGAGGGGCATTTATCAATAAAAGAAAAGGATAGCTATATTTGCCTTAGCCATTCAGGGTGAATTAAGTAAAATTCGGAGAATTTAGGGGTGTGGCTAAGACAGGGAGATTGGCAGTGACGGGGGTGGAAGGGATCAGGTAGTCGGGCTTGGGATGCGTGTACGCATAGTCGTAGCAAAGATTAATTATTAGAGTTTCGTGTACGGATCGATTTTTGAGTTAGTCGGGAGTGTCTCAAAGAAAATTAATTAAAACAACGTATAAAAATTAGAAAATCACACTTAATTCGATAATTACGGGAGACAAGCTTGTTGTTCCGAGTCTTTAAAATAATTTGTATTAAATCTCGCGTTAAATTAATATGAAAATCAAAAATCTGCTGTAAATTTTAAATATATAATTAAGTGATTAGTGAAGTAGGGGCGAATCTTCACAAGACTGCGCAGATATCTCCTGGTAAATTTAACATCACGCTACAAAGGTTGTATGAAATTTATATTTTATTATTTTATAAACCTTATTATTCTATTATATTTCTTCATATATTTGCATGACAATTAACATTGTGTGATAATGTCAGAAGGCGAGGTTGTACAGTCCAGTCTACGTTGAAAAGTGAGATTAGGAGTCGCTGCATTATACATATTTGTTTAAGTATTTATTTCTTGTGAATGTCTTGATGTCTAGCTGGAGATCATGTCAATATAGTAATGGATCTGAAATAGTACTAGGTGTTTGATAGGGACGTATTTTCATCAAGCCCTTACTCTGACACTTGCTTTTTGTAACATTTCTTAAATTATCAGAAGCTATTACTAAATTTATTTTATTAGTTAGAGCGTCTGGTGACTTTTGTAGACTCCACCATATCACTATTACTCAATTAATTTAATTATAATTATTTTGCAGTCATAAGACATAGTAGCTACAATTTTCTACTCAAAGCTTAAGGCTTTCGTCTAGATACGGCAGTAGCCGCAGCGAGGGAAGCTAACTGTAGACAGCCGCAGTTCTAGGGAATATTGTCGAAAGAATGAGGTTTTGAGCCTGGAATTGATAGCTGTAATTATAAATCTAGAGCTAGGTGATCTGGAAGAGTCACCGGCGTAGCGTAGGCTTAGGAAAAGTAGGTTAAAGACGTCTGCAGACGAAGTAGGATAGGAAATAGGGTCTAGGGAATCTAGGTTAGAAGGTCGATCAGCCAGGTCGCAGGACACTTATAGCCAGGTGCATGTGGAACATCAGCACCCTCCAATTCTGTCTTGGAACTGGCTATAGTGTGGGCGGGTTGCTAGGATGGATGGGAGACCCGCATATATCCAATTTTTTCATAGGAATTCTACAGGTCTTATGACCTGCCTCAATACATTTTCTTCTAGATGGAGTTTTGGAGTTTAAATTGGTTTTTATAGCTTAGTTTAACTTGAATATTATATGTATATTTTATTTACTATAAAATGACCTGTAAGACCCCATCATATTTCTATTATATGAATATAAACTTGTGGGAAAACCTGTTTCATGCGTGAACGCGAATCGAGACACTCCTGATATGGCAGACGACAGAAATCGCGAGGCGAGATTATCATACGGGACATGATGAGGCGTCACTACATCACTGAGGCGACGCAGTATCAACGTCGGCAGTAATTCAAAGCTAAGTGATAGTTTTAGTCCTGCTTTTATTTTTATGCGTGCATTCCTTTAATCAAATGTATTAAACAACTACTTCGTAACTGATTTAAACAAAACACAACGTACGGGTCCTTGTAAGACAAATAAACGATCACATTTTCTGGCCATGACGACGATTACGCTTGTTTAAATAATGAAAATTAGTTTCCTTAAATGTTACATGGAGTAGAGGGTGATAGGAAAAATTAAGGTAAGGGTGTGAATGTTACAAGACCAGCATGGAAGAGGTTTTTTACACGATTCATACTCGTACATCATCATCGTCATCATGACAGGCCGTAAAAAGTCCACTGCTGGACAAAGGCATCTCCCAGGAATACTTCGTTCCATGGGAGGATATTGCCATACTCACCACGCTTGGCAGGCAAGTAGCGAGCGCAGTTTCTTAAACTTCTTGTGCTTCTGACGCTACTGCTCATCGGAAGCATTTTAAGCACACTCGTACAAATGCCGGAAACTCGAAAAAGAACATCTTAGACAGAATGGTGGCCCACAAATGCCAAGCGAAACCTAATATCGTCAACCCACTTTGTTCTTGAAAGACTGTCATGAGCAAAGTGGGTAGACGATATTAGAAAAATCGATCAAATGCGAGTCGCGGACGAAGGGTTCCTTACAACATAAACATGTCTGTTATATGGGTCCTTCAATAGTCATTTTATTTTTATTATTTACTCAATGATTTGATTATCTATCCGTAATATTTATGTATGAATAACACTAAATCAACTTAAAAAAATAATACTAACTAACAACTACAACTAAGTATAACTATATAATATGTACACTAAATAAAAGTTATCTATAAATAAAAAAATGTCACGCAGGTCATTTTTATTTAATTATTTATTCTTAAAGTGAATATGTAACTAAATATTATGTGAATATTTCAAGCGTCTACCTATTGCCGTTATCAATATCGAGCAAAATCAAGCAAAAAAAATACGTTTGTTGTATGGGAGCCCCCTTAAATATTTATTTTATTATATTCCTTTGTATTTGTTGTTAAAGCGGCAACAGAAATATGTCATCTATGAAAATTCTGTTATACAGCCTGGTGACGGACAGACAGACAGACGGACAGCGGAGCGATATTAATAGGGTCCCGTTTTTACCCTTTGGATACGGAACCCTAAGAATCGCGGGTCGAAACTAGATTCATAAAGCACAAGAATGAGTTGGATGCATCGCAAGGGATATGCGTTGCGTTTTAAAATCAGTTTAGTAGTTTTTGATTTATAAATTACAAACAAACACACAATCAAATCTTTCTTCTTTATTACATAGTAAAGATAAATGTATTTACAAGATTAAATAAATACTTGAACCATAAAAAAACTGTTATGCCGAGTCACTTAAATACGTTATTACTAGATTATTGCTAGGATTAAGATATTTCTCCCACGCTTCATTCACGCAATGAACATACAAGAAACAAGCTTTTCACTACCGACCAATAAGATAAGATTTAGTAACTTTGTTGCGTGTGTGTGTCTCAAATATTTAGTGTGTAAACTTACCAACGACGTTAAAAAAGTCAAAAGAACTACTTGATACTTCAAGGGAATTTTTGAAAATGTGGTCGGATTTTTGAAATCCTCTTACCCTTTTACGTCTATTTTATTTTGCATAGAGTCTTTAAAGGTATTTATTTGTAGAATAATCAAGAAAAATAAAATGTTTCATACACCTATGTATGTCTATCTTAATTTACTTTTTATGAATCTGCTGCCCATACTTCTTATAGATGGTGATGAAGTAGATTCAACAGTGGAATCAATTCTTGTTTAGACTAACTAGAAACTAGGAATAATAATACTTTACATGATGATATATATTACTCCACCTCTCCTCTCCAACCCGTCTGGCCAGCGTGGAGAGTGTAGGCCAAGTCCTCTGGCTGCTCTGGTTAAGTATGGCTGTAGTAGTACAGAGAGGGTCGTGCTCCTGTAGTGGAGACTAAAAAGACCTGATGATGATATATTACTAGCAAAAAGTAATTTACTATTCATTACTATTTATAAAATTTGGTTTTGCATGCTAACAATGCGGTTCTCCGTTTAGAACAGATATTATATTTCCGATCAAATTCTTACCTTTAATCCTTCAGGGACTGGTAGTCGACCAGGGGGCCGTTCGGGAACCAGAAGTCGACCAGGTCTGACTAGACTTTGCGATAAATTGATGACCCTATCATCAAAACTTGTTCCCGGATACCACCGCACCGGGATGCTTCAAAACCCGGGGTTCGGGAGCCATAGGTTGCCCCGAGGGCCTTGACAGATATGTGTTAATACCGAAAACCACGTGAAAGAAGTAGCGGGTCCACAGATAGTAAGCCACATAGCGCTCAGTGATGAAAAAATCTCAAAACTTTTCTCGTTATTTAATCACATGTATATCTTTAGTTAGTCAGCGACCTAGGTCTACGACCTAGGTCGGTATAGTAAATGCAAAATAAAACACTTATACAAATAATGTTTAGTTAGTGTTCATCAATAGGAATGGGACCAGCATTGTCCTCAGGCTCTTGAATGTCGTGGCAATTGGTCCTCCACTCGGCGTAGTCCCACGCGTGTCTCTTTGTGAGTTCAACAAAGTCGTCGTAGTAGCATCTCGTCCCACATCCCTCTACGGTAAATACTCGCGATATCACGAAGCCTTTTAATTTGGGTAGGGAGAATACTGGCTGGAAAAAAAGAATAAAAAAAAAATTAAGGTTTCTTTTTTGGAAGCGGCCTGCATCCAGCGTCTTCCTGCGACCTTAGTTAGGTCGTCCGACCACCTACGGGCCTATTTGCTAACTCAGTGTACAACGTTTTGATAGTCGTTTCAAAATACATTGCGGCTTTCGTATGACTGACTTTCTTTTATTAAAGATACTAGCTATCGCCCGCGGCTCCGCCCGCGTCAATGTCGATCCCTTGGGAATAGTACTTTTTTCCGGGATAAAAGGTAGCCTATGTCCTTCTCCGTACTCCAGAGAACTTGTATGCAAAATTTCATGATGATCGGTTCAGTAATTACGGCGTGAAAGCGTAACAGACAAACAAACAAACTCACTTTCGCATTTATAATATTAGTAAGGATAAAACGTAATTTATTTTGAAATGTCTATCAAAACGTTGTGACGTTCGTGACTAGCAAATAGGCCGGCTTGTCGGTGGGTGTGTAACGCTGCGCTTGCCAGTACGTGGTCGCTATTTGAAAACTTTTCTGCCCCATCAGTCAACAGTTCTACGCGCTATGTTGCAATGATTGATTAACGTGATAAGAAAGGTTGATTGGAAGAGGTTCAACCATACAAGAAACGTGGGTTTTCTATTTAAATATTGTATAATACGGTGACACAGAGTTCCCTTAGTGTGTGTGCTAATGCAACTATATATTTATTTATAAAAAAAAAACAGCCATGTGGCTGTCGGTTGGCGTGTTGACCACTGCGCCACGTAGCTCGTCATAATAGATGTTAAAACTTATGTCAGTACAAAATATATATTTGAGTCCTACCTCGACAAATATCCTCTCGGTACTATTTTCATAATCTATTTCCCTCCGCAGATTTAAAGCGAAAGACGACGCAAAATTAGGAAAGCCGTCGATGTTCGTCTTAGCTATCTTCGAGAAGGCAAAGACGTTTTCTTTATGCGCCGTATATATCCTCACTCGTTCCGTTTCTTTGCCAAGTATAGCTTTTTTCGCGTACTTGAAGAACTCGTTGAGAAGGACACCTGTTAGAATTAGACACATACCATTGGACGTATATAATTTATAAAATCAAAATAGTTGTTGCCAGCCGCATCCCCTTTTAACGTGATTCCTCGGAATTTTGCTCGTTCCCTCGATCGGCTTATACGATCTGCGCAGGGGAAGCAGCTGGTATTCTACGTTTTTTCATTTCTCCCAGACAAGCATAAAAGAAAATGTAAAAATAAACTTATACTAACCGGCGACGAAGGACCTATATTTCTTCTGCTGGTACATAATGTTGTAGGCTGTGAGAGCTGCCTTTTCTATGTCGCGCCATTTTTTTTTCAGAACTGGACCAACCGGCAGTCCCAGTGAAACCTGAAAGCATATCATTGTGCATAATGGCTGCACAGAGATGATGGTGCGAAGAATAAAACTGGCCAAGTGCGAGTCAGACTCGCGCACGAAGGGTTCTGTACCGTTTTCTATAAAAACGGCCAAAAAAAGTCATGTCTGTTGTATGGGAGCCCTCTTAAATATTTATTGGATTTAATTGTTTAGAATTTTTTGTTATAGCGGCAACAAATATACATCATCTGTGAAAATTTCAACTGTCTAACTATCACGGTTCATGAGATAGAGCCTGGTGACTTAACCGAAAAAAATCCGTGGTTAAAAATATATCATCTGATCATTTTGGCTTATTGGCCGTTTATAAAGATTATGATATAAATACTAAATTGCCGAAAGTAACCTATAAACCTTCCTCAAAATCGAAAATAGAAGCATGTAAAACAAACGTCTCTAAAAAGATGCCAATTATTTGTGATGAGCAACCGAAAAAAATCCGTGGTTAAAAATATATCATCTGATCATTTTGGCTTATTGGCCGTTTATAAAGATTATGATATAAATACTAAATTGCCGAAAGTAACCTATAAACCTTCCTCAAAATCGAAAATAGAAGCATGTAAAACAAACGTCTCTAAAAAGATGCCAATTATTTGTGATGAGGGCTGAGCGGGAGCAAATCCAAATATATTATATGATAATTTGTTTAAGGCTATAGACACGGAATTTAATAAAACATTTAAAATTAAAAAGCGTAGCATTAGTTATAAGAAAAAGTTTTGTGAATGGGCCACTGTAGGAATTTATAAAAGTAGAAATAAATTATATGAATTACTGGCAATGAAACAATACAACAGAACTCCAGAGTTTATGACCTACGTTAAAAATTACTCGAAAATATTTAAAAAAGTATGTGCATGTGCGAAGTCTAAATATTTATGTAAACAAATCGCCGATTCCGGAGATAAAATAAAAACGGTCTGGAAAATTATTAATCAGGAAACGGGTAAAATTAAACAACGTAATAATGAATCATTAAAATTACAATTTAATAACCAAAAGTTTGAGACAGATGCAGAAGTTGCTCAATGCTTTGAAGATTTTTTTACTGACATCCCGGTTAAGACTGTAGGGATCTTGGGTGTTCTATCGTCGTATTGTAGTATATAATAATGCACAAGATGACTGATATAAAAATATATTGAAACAAGAACAAATAGCTATACCACATTTGTCAGTAGAGAAGCAGACTCAGTGTTGCTAGGCAATACACAAAAAAATATTCTGTTGGTGTTGCCAACATGCTGCCGCCTAGGAAATGCACTTAACTAGGTATTTAGATATGCACTAATTACATAACAATTAAATGAGCACCTACAATTATATGACTGTAAATACATGAAGACACCATTTCCCAAGTAAAATAAACAATGCAACAACAAGGTAAATTTATACATTTTGTCATAAATTAAGGAACAACTAAAGAAACTATATTTTCGGCCTTGCATGGCTTCTTAAATATCAAATACGACCTCGTTTAGAGGTAGGTTGATTTACAATTTTCTTACTAATTATTATCAGTGTCTTTTTAATAACATAGGTACATAACTGCACTTAATTGTATGTCACAACTACGTTAATATATTATTTCAAAAATTACAACAGTTTAGTTAAATTCTGCACTTAACAAATAAAAGTAGCTAAACTTAAAACATTATATAAAAGGTATGATAAACTTATAATATGTGAAAATGTTCTTAACAACATGCATTTCTTATAAATGTCTTATAAGGCTTACAAACAAATTACATGCTATAATATCTTATTTATTCATCAATAGGCAATAAACATATACCTGAGAGGGATCGAGTATATACCTTGCCATTAGGGGCAGTGACCTCAAATGCCCTTACTTTATTATCGTTTCCAGGAAAAACTTTACTTATTCGCGCTATTGGCCAATATAGAGGAGGAGAATGTGGTTCTTTGAGTAATACTAATTTTCCAACACAAATGTTAGGGACACTATCTCGCCATTTTTGTCTACATTGGAGCGTGTTAAGGTATTGTTTATGCCAAACCTTCCAAAACCCTTGTTTGATATTTTCAACCATATGCCAGAACTTGAGCCTATTTATTTGCACCTCGGACACGTCAGGTTCAGGATAAGTCGTAAGGTTAGTACCTACTAAAAAATGTCCTGGGGTGAGATAACTAAAGTCAGATATTTCTGACGACATCGGTAGTAAAGGTCTCGAGTTTAAGACTGCTTCAATCTGACACAAGACTGTTATTAGCTGTTCATATGTAAGTATACTTTTCTGCAGCTGTCTTTTTAAATGGAATTTCATACTTTTTACTGCAGCTTCAGCAAGTCCAGCAAACACTGGAGAGTAGCTAGGAGTAAAATGAAATTTAATGCCTTGCTGGGCTGAATAGTCACTAACCAGCATTTGATGGGTCTTTGAGCTGTTTAACTTGTACAAATCAGCTAGATGATTGGCAGCTCCTTTAAATGCACCCCCGTTGTCACAAAAAACTTCGCTGGGCAGTGCACGTCGCGAGATAAATCTTTTGAAACAGGCAAGAAATGTTTCCGTGGTTAAATCGGAGGCCAATTCCAAGTGAATCGCCTTTGTGGTGAAACAAACAAATACGCAAATGTAACCTTTTGAAATCACAGCCCTTCTAACCCTCGAATTTTTTATTTGCACTGGCCCGGCAAAATCAATTGCGACAATTTGATATGCTCTGGATGCAGCAGTAACGCGTTGTTTCGGAAAGGAGCCCATCAGCTGCTTCGCACAAGTGGCTTTCATTCTGAAACACGCCAAACACTTATGAGTGATTTTCTTAACTTGACGTAGGCCGTTTACAAGCCAGTATTTTTGATTCAATTGAGACAATAACAATTTTGCACCAGCATGAAGATACCTAAGGTGTTCACGCAAAATAAGACAGTCTGTTAATTTCGAACCTTTGGGTAAAATAATAGGGTGTTTTTGATTATAAGTAAGGTTTGAGTTTTGCAGCCTTCCGCCCACACGTAACAAACCCTTTTCGTCAATAAAAGGATGCAAAGGTTTCAGAGTTCCCTTGACATTCTCACTTTTTTGTAATGACGTCAATTCAACATTGAAGTAACGTTCCTGCTCATATTTAATTAACAATAATAATGATTGATCTAGTTCGTTGCTAGACAAATAATTCATCCTTAATTTGTTATTATTTTGTTTGCAATTCTGACAGAAACGTAAAACGTAAGCCAATACTCTTACCATTTTATTGACATCTGAATATTTATCTAATATGTGCGAGATTTCTTTTTGTTTCAGAGCAAGGAGTACTACAGCAGCAGTTTCGTCACGATTGAATGTTCCATAAATTTTGATGCGTGCTGTGGGTATTCATACATTACTGCATCGCGATGAGGGGAAACAAGAGCCAGTTATAATGTTGTCAGGCAATAATGTCACTAATGTATTAATACCCACAGCACGCATCAAAATTTATGGAACATTCTGTAGGGATCTTGGGTGTTCTATCGTCGTATTGTAGTATATAATAATGCACAAGATGACTGATATAAAAATATATTGAAACAAGAACAAAAAGCTATACCACATTTGTCAGTAGAGAGACAGACTCAGTGTTGCTAGGCAATACACAAAAAAATATTCTGTTGGTGTTGCCAACATGCTGCCGCCTAGGAAATGCACTTAACTAGGTATTTAGATATGCACTAATTACATAACAATTAAATGAGCACCTACAATTATATGACTGTAAATACATGAAGACACCATTTCCCAAGTAAAATAAACAATGCAACAACAAGGTAAATTTATACATTTTGTCATAAATTAAGGAACAACTAAAGAAACTATATTTTCGGCCTTGCATGGCTTCTTAAATATCAAATACGACCTCGTTTAGAGGTAGGTTGATTTACAATTTTCTTACTAATTATTATCAGTGTCTTTTTAATAACATAGGTACATAACTGCACTTAATTGTATGTCACAACTACGTTAATATATTATTTCAAAAATTACAACAGTTTAGTTAAATTCTGCACTTAACAAATAAAAGTAGCTAAACTTAAAACATTATATAAAAGGTATGATAAACTTATAATATGTGAAAATGTTCTTAACAACATGCATTTCTTATAAATGTCTTATAAGGCTTACAAACAAATTACATGCTATAATATCTTATTTATTCATCAATAGGCAATAAACATATACCTGAGAGGGATCGAGTATATACCTTGCCATTAGGGGCAGTGACCTCAAATGCCCTTACTTTATTATCGTTTCCAGGAAAAACTTTACTTATTCGCGCTATTGGCCAATATAGAGGAGGAGAATGTGGTTCTTTGAGTAATACTAATTTTCCAACACAAATGTTAGGGACACTATCTCGCCATTTTTGTCTACATTGGAGCGTGTTAAGGTATTGTTTATGCCAAACCTTCCAAAACCCTTGTTTGATATTTTCAACCATATGCCAGAACTTGAGCCTATTTATTTGCACCTCGGACACGTCAGGTTCAGGATAAGTCGTAAGGTTAGTACCTACTAAAAAATGTCCTGGGGTGAGATAACTAAAGTCAGATATTTCTGACGACATCGGTAGTAAAGGTCTCGAGTTTAAGACTGCTTCAATCTGACACAAGACTGTTATTAGCTGTTCATATGTAAGTATACTTTTCTGAAGCTGTCTTTTTAAATGGAATTTCATACTTTTTACTGCAGCTTCAGCAAGTCCAGCAAACACTGGAGAGTAGCTAGGAGTAAAATGAAATTTAATGCCTTGCTGGGCTGAATAGTCACTAACCAGCATTTGATGGGTCTTTGAGCTGTTTAACTTGTACAAATCAGCTAGATGATTGGCAGCTCCTTTAAATGCACCCCCGTTGTCACAAAAAACTTCGCTGGGCAGTGCACGTCGCGAGATAAATCTTTTGAAACAGGCAAGAAATGTTTCCGTGGTTAAATCGGAGGCCAATTCCAAGTGAATCGCCTTTGTGGTGAAATAAATAAATACGCAAATGTAACCTTCAAAATTTTGATTAACTGTCATGTTGTAGACACTATTACCTGTAATTTGCCTCAGACTAATATTGACCCAAGCATAGTAGCCATACCCTCTGGAGCACAGCTAGCTGATGAGGAATATTATATACCATCAGAAATAAATATGTTAATAGCTGCTGATGTATTCTTCCAGGCTCTCCAGCCGATGGAGTCTCCACTCCGTTGCACCGAGCCGGCCGACGCCTCCGTGTCGTTGCCGCAGCCTCATGCTGAATCCTGCGAGTGCCTGCAGCCATCATACAAGGCTAATAATGGAGAGGGAACGCTGCGAGTAATAAACACTAAGTTTGGTCATATAGTAGCCGGTGGCTTACCATCACAAAAGGAGGTAAACAAAATTATTTCACTTGTTTGCACAAAGTGTCTCGATGGCGTCGATGACTCAATTGCTAAATTCTGGGAAGCTGAAAAGGTACCTAAAAATTTTGCAGAGCAAAGTTCAGAGCATGATATAGTAGAAGCACATTTTCAGTCTACATTTCAACTGTCCGATAACAAATTTCAAGTCGATTTACCTTTGAAAGTTCCACTGTATGACGTTGATTCAACATTAGGTGATTCTTTTAATTTGGCCTTATTTAGGTTTTTAAATCTCGAAAAAAGGCTGCACAAAAATTATGAATTACTAATGCAATACAAAAAATTCATAAATGATTACATAGAGATGGGCCATGCCAGTTATGTAAAGTTTCAGTCCTTTAATTTCAAAAAGGACCCTATCTATTTTTTGCCCCACCATGCGGTAGTTAATGAGGGCAGTAAAACTACCCCAATGAGAGTAGTTTTTGATGGCTCAATGAAAACAAAAAACAAGGTCTCTCTCAATGATATTCTACTTAATGGGCCTATAGTACAGAGAGATCTCTTTGATATTATTTTATTGTACCGGTTAGGAGATTTTACATTCAACAGTGACATAAAGAAAATGTTCAGGAATATATATGTCAATCCCGCTCACACATCACTTCAAAATATTTTGTGGCGCGACTCACCTTCTGATGAAATAAAGTGCATTCGCCTTGATACTGTAACTTATGGTTTAAAAACTTCAACTTACCTTGCAACACGATGCCTGCTCGAGCTTGCATATCAGCATGCATCGGAATATCCACTAGCCTCTTTTATAATAAAAAATTGCATATACGTTGATGATGTGTTGTATTCACACTCAGATTTAAGCACATTACTTAAGGCTAAACAACAACTCACAGATTTGCTTGCTTTGGGTGGCAAATCCATATGCGACTCGGCGGCCTGTGGACCACATCATACATTACTGCATCGCGATGAGGGGAAACAAGAGCCAGTTATAATGTTGTCAGGCAATAATGTCACTAATGTATTAATACCCACAGCACGCATCAAAATTTTGAAAGGTGTTTTTAGTGAGTGAATTTCTAATGGGATTGAATAATGTATTTTATTTTCTGTGTTTGTGACCCCTATGATGCTTGTATTTTCTCGCATAGGTGTCAATCCTAGCACTTTGATCGCCTTGCTGGTGATCAGTGAAGCTTGCGAGCCAGAGTCCATTATGGCCTTTAAGTGCACCACACGTCCCTCCTTTCCATAAATTTTGATGCGTGCTGTGGGTATTAATACATTAGTGACATTATTGCCTGACAACATTATAACTGGCTCTTGTTTCCCCTCATCGCGATGCAGTAATGTATGATGTGGTTGCTTGCACTGACTGCATCGAAAGTGAAACTTACATTTGCCAGGGTGAGAATTTAGACAAATCTTACACAGCACATTTTTTTCTACAAAAGTTATTCTTTCCGCAGAAGGCATTAATTTAAAGCTTTTGCAAATATATAATTTGTGATCCTTAGACTTACAGTAGTGGCAGCCTTGCTTCTCCTTAGTAGTTACCGCATTGACCGTTCTAGTTGAAGCAGCAAATTTTTCCTTTGATGGTTCCACATTCTCCATAGCTAATGCTCGCTTCTCCAGAAATGTGAGCAAGTCACCTACCATGGGCTCCTTTTTATCATCACGGTCCAGCTGGTACTGGTGGGCAGTGTTAGTATCTATTTTGCGCAAGAAAATACAAATTAGTATAGGGTCCCACTCAGAAACCTTTGCATCAAGATTACGGAGGGCAGACAAGGCTTGCTTAATCGAGGCAACAAATTGCCTTACACTACTAGGTGAAGGCTTGGAAATTGCTTGTAAATCTAACAAACTAGCAATTATTTCATTGACTATTTTGTATTTATTGAAATATCTTTCATCAAGCAGTCTATTTGCTTCTAGGAAACTGGCCTCTGTAAGGGGCAAATTTTTAATTAACTCCAAAGGTTCACCTTTTAAAAATGATCTTAAATAATGTAATTTCTGAACTTTGTCTAATGTAGGATCCGATTCAATTATAGACCTAAATAATTCCTTAAATGGAGTGTATTCTGAATATTTTCCGGTGAATGTGGGAATATGTATGTCAGGTAATTTAATTTGACGTTGATTGGTATGTGTCGGATGCAAATCAAAGGCCCTTTTATTCAGTTCCTTTTGTATCGTCGAGAGAAGGAAAAAATACTTACTTTCGTACTGTCCTACGTCCTCATTGTCGCTGGGATCTAGGCACACAATACTTTCGTTTAAACTTTCGTATTTGAGGAAAGCTGCAATGGCTCTTTCCTTTTTGATTGTTAGCATCTCATTCGTATATTTCCCCACATTCTCCTCCTGCTCTAATTGCTCAAATAGCCGTGTAATTGACCCTTTAATGTAACCCCTTTTATTGCGCAAATCTTGCAGCTCTTTAGCCATTGCCATGATGCTATTTAACCTTGTTATTAAACTTAACGTAACCACTTAAATGCTACTAGCTAAATAAAAAATTTGACTACGAGGAATCGCTAATTACACAAGTCACACACTTTGAGAACAGAACAATTTCTTAAAATCCATATAACTTTCACTCGAGTAAGGGTAATAAGCCGTTTTTTGCAAGATGTCGCCGATTGTCGCTTATCCGCACGATGTGTAGCTGTGATTGGTCCACAGGCCGCCGAGTCGTTCGGAAATTGCGCTCGCTCAGTGTTCGGGTTTAACTTCGCGCGGGATGACAGGACGCTAATTGCCCACGCGTCGCCGACTCAACGTTCGGAAATAGCGAACTATTTTCCAGATTGCACCAGATTTGAAAAGCGCGGGCCGCACCGCACAGGCTTCTTGCAGAGCAAAAGCTTCTTTCACTTTTGTATGGAAATTTTCGGAATAGGTAGGTATGTAGGTGGGGTACCTTTTGTGTTGCGGTATCACCTGGATGACTTCCGATGGGTCTTATAGGATGCTCCCTCTTGATTATTTCTGCTATTCTAATCGCAGCAACCTTTATTTTCGAGATTTGCTGTGTTCTTGTCGCGTCGCAGTCCCTCGCTTGCACTTCGAATCCAACAATACGAAGACCACCGTACCATAGGACACCAGTTTTATTGAAGGATCATTCTGTAGGGATCTTGGGTGTTCTATCGTCGTATTGTAGTATATAATAATGCACAAGATGACTGATATAAAAATATATTGAAACAAGAACAAATAGCTATACCACATTTGTCAGTAGAGAAGCAGACTCAGTGTTGCTAGGCAATACACAAAAAAATATTCTGTTGGTGTTGCCAACAAAGACAACTGCCTCGCTCAAATCATCGCCTCAAAAAGCCGAAAAGATATTACGCGATAATATACCTGAATGTAGCGATACTTTATTATTTGAATATGTGACACCCCAAAATATTGTCGACGCTTTTAAAGAATTAAACTTTAATAAAACTAGGGATTTATGGGATATGTCCGTATCCTTAGTAACGCATATTATAGAGGATATAGCTCCTAACCTGGCGTTAATATTTAATGAATGTGTAGATACAGGAACATTTCCCGATTTGATGAAATATAGTGAAGTTATTCCATTGCATAAGATAGAAAGTAAAGACAATCCTAATAACTTTCGTCCAATTTCAATCCTTCCGGTTCTTAGCAAAATTTTTGAAAAGTTAATTTTTAAACGTATTTTAATAGAAAAAACCTTTTCCATAGTGAACAGTACGGTTTCACCAAAGGTCGTTCTACTACAGATGCCGGCGTAGCTTTGTTGACGCATATTTTAGGGGCATGGGAAAAGTCACAAAATGTAATAGGAGTTTTTTGTGATCTATCTAAGGCGTTTGATTGTGTTGACCATGAAACTCTATTTTTTTTTTTAATACCCTATATTGTCCCTCTGCTGGGCAATGGTCTCCCCCATTTCCTTCCACGTGTTTCTGTCCAATGCAATTTCAGACCATCCACATTGAAAAACGTCGAGGTCGTCGCGCCATCGCTTTCTAGGCCTTCCCCTTCGACGTCGACCATCCTCAGGTATCCATTTCGTCATCTTGTTAGCCCACTTTTCAGGAGTCATTCTACAGATGTGGGCTGCCCAATCCCACCTCAGTTTAGCTGTTTTGTGTCCCACATCGGCAATACCTGTTTTAGAACGAAGTGTGGCATTTGGAACTCTGTCTATCCTTTTCAGCCCTAGGACACTTCGCTCCATTGCTCTTTGGCATACTCTGAGCTTAGACTTCTATTCCTCAGTCAGTGACCACGTCTGAGCACCGTAGGTAAGGACGGACAAGACACACATGTCGATGATTTTGCGTTTTAGAGTAATAGGAAGGTCACCCTTCAAGAACGCTTTCATGGACCAGTAGCTCCTCAAAGCATTTTCTATGCGGCGGTTTATTTCTTTTTCCTGCCGGTTGCTGAAGGAGACTATCTGGCCCAAGTAGATGTAAATAAATAAATAAATAAATATATACGGACAAATCACACAGATTGAGCTAGCCCCAAAGTAAGTTCGAGACTTGTGTTATGGGATACTAACTCAACGATAAAAAGATAAAAAGATGTATTCATCAACATATCGGATTTCTTGCCCGTCTACTTCAACTCTACTCTTCGTGCTGTTGGTCATAACTTGTGTCTTTGACCGATTCATCAGAAGTCCAATCTCAGAGCTAGCGTCGCTCAGGTTTTGAAGCATTTGTTGCAGTTCCGCCGATGTGGACGCATAAAGGACGATATCGTCGGCGAATCGCAAATTTGTTAGTCTCGCTTCGCCGACCATAATGCTCTTCGATTGCCAACACGGTGCCAGTTTTTTAAATACCTCTTCGAGGACGCTTGTGAAGAGTTTGGGAGAGAGCGGGTCCCCCTGTTTGACACCTTTTTCTAATTTAAATGGAGGTCCGAAAGATTCTAGTTTTATATCCGCAGTACTATTTCTATAAATTATTTTAAGTATGTCAATGTACGTCTGTTCTATATTTTGGTTTTCTAATGCCTTAAAAATGGCTTCGTAAGTTATGCTGTCAAAAGCCTTTGTATAGTCTACGAAGGCTATATAGAGCGGTCTGTGGTATTCATTAAATTTTTCTATGGCTTGGTTAACAGTTTGTAGATGTTCATGAGTAGAAAAGCCAGGTCGGAATCCGGCCTGTTCTGGGGGTTGCTGCAAATCCAATGTATTACTTATGCGCTGTAGGATAACTTTAATAAAAACTTTATACACATGAGAAATTAAGCTTATGGGTCTGTAGTTGTTAATATCAGTTTTGTCGCCTTTTTTGTGGAGTAATATTATATTAGAGTGACACATGTCTTTTGGGAGCTTACCAGTAAGTAAAATAGTGTTAAAGAGATTAGTTAGATGAGGCAATAATACATTGGAGCCAATTCTAAGAGCTTCCGTTGTGATTTCGTCTTTGCCAGGACTTTTTGCGTATTGCATAGTTTTAAGTGCTTGGGTGACTTCTCCATTGGTTATGAGTGGAATATTATCGGGACAGTGGTAATAGACTTCAGTGTCGTCTTTGTTCTTATCACTATATAAACATTTGTAGAATTGTGTACAGATATCTAACTTTTTCTTTTGGTTATTATGCTTAATACCATGGTTATCAGTCAAGCAATTAATTCTTACCTTTCCATTGGACATGCCGTGTTTTGCTATTCTTAAGGATGTGTGTTTTTCTAAAGCGTTTTTTTACAAGTTGTGTGTTGAGTTACCGAATATCATTTCTTATGCTTCTTTTTACTTGTTTATCTATTTCTCTATATTTTGGACTACCTATTGTTTTGTTTTACCTTAAATCTATTAATTTCATTGAGTGTTTGGATAGTTTCTTTAATTTTGGTTTATTTTTCTTAATTTTATTGCTACTAACGCTAATTGCCTTTTTAATATAATTGTACTGAGAATCTACGTCTTCTACGTTTTTCATATCAAGTAGTTCAAACTGATTTGAGAGCTTTATCTTAAATTGATCGCAATTATTAATAGGTGTATCTAAGTTTAGTTTCCTTATTTTATTTTTAAATAATATGGTCTTCTGAATTTTAAAATCAAACCTAACTTTTGCTCGGACAGGTCGGTGATCTGAACTGAACTTTATTTTGTTGATTACGTTTATATCTTTAATAATATGTTTATGAGTTGAAAGTACGAAATCTATTTCATGTTTTTTATTTTTGGGTGAAAATGGATTTCACCCAAAAATAAAAAACATAAAATATCGAAGAAGTCCAGCGTCTATGAAGCTTCTTCTTGAAAGAGGTATTGGCAATTGCCATGTTTTGCCCATACGCAAATTGTAGTAGACGAACACCCCGGTCATTGCGTTCGTTTATGCCATATTGACCGACGACATCGTTGCTATCTTCTACCTGCCTGAGGCCCACCCTTGCGTTGAAATCGCCAATAACCATAGTCCAAGTTCCTTTGTTATCATCGCATACTTTGTTAAGGAGTGCATAAAAATCCTCGATCTCATCTGCAGAGTATGACGATGTTGGTGCATAGGCTTGTATAACTGTGAGATATTTGTTATTTTTTAATGTGAAATTTCAATAATGCAATTCTTTCCGAAAACCCAACAAATTCTATAATGTTATCCTTCCACTTCTTTGCAACAAGAAAACCTACTCCATGAAGGCCCTTGGTTTCGCCGATGTAGTAAAACACGTTGTCTTCTCTTTCGATAGTCTGTTCTCCCATTCTTCTAACCTCCGACAATCCTACAATATCCCAATTAAAATCTTGTAAAGCGTTCTCGAATTCAATGAGACGTTCATCCTCCAACAATGTTCGAGTATTGTACGTGATAATGTTAAGCATATCGGTGTCCTTAAAAGTGTGAGCATTAGTCATCTGACGGTTGGTAATCGCCACCCGGGGATTCTTTGCACCCCTGACTCTAGTGCCATTTCTGCGCCCGTCACCGCCGTGATAGCAGCTAGAGTAGCCGGGCACTTGGGGCCGTGATGTTTTTTGTCCGTATATAATGGGAGGTGTGGACCATACTCCGCCGCGCTGGTCCAGTGCGTGTTGGCGGGTCATTGTTTGTCGCCAGAGCCCCGTCTGTTGTTCAGCAGGGTAACCACGAGCAGGTGAGGTTGGCTTGGTTCCTGATGGCAAGGTGGAGGGCGGAACCCCTTATACCCCTATAGAAACTCTATTAAATAAATTAAATTATTATGGAGTAAAAAACGTATCTTTGGAATTGATAAAATCATATTTATCTAATAGGATTCAAAAAGTTAGTTTAAATCATAGAGATAATATAATTCCGATGGTTTAAATGGTGTAAAATCTAGTGGGTCGTAAGTAGTATTATATTGAGAGCTGTAGACCACTTCGTGGCCTAAAGCTCTCAAATCAAATTAAAACGTTTGTCAATGTAATGACAACATTCATGTGATGTTGGAGAATTCTAGTATGAGAGCTCTTGACCATTTTCATGGTGTAAAGTTCTCATATTCGACCATAAAAGTGTCAATATTTATGTGATGTTATAACTATTACCTACGGTCATCATTCCATTACAATTTTTACACCCTACTCAGTATGACGAAAATAATAATAATAATGACTTACCAGATCACTGAAGTTGGCAAACTCAACTCGAAAACACACTACACTCACTGATACTTGCACATCACTAAACAACTTATATGAAATGGGATAAAGTAAAATTCAGGTCAGTTTGACTCATTTCCTTCCACAAACTTATTATGACCCGGTTGGTTCGAAGGATATCTGAACTTATAGTTTTTCCATACAACTGAAATTAAGATCTGATTGACTCATGTCATTTCACAGGAGATTGAAATAGCGTTTTCCTATGGCCAGATTGGCTCAAATGACATCGAAATCTCAGTTGTATTTCATTTCATACAAGAAGATAAAATCTTTAACGTTGGAATGTATCCGATATACTAATATTAAGGTCAGATTAACTCATATCTTCCACAAACTAAGATTTCTGTGACCAGGTTGGCTCGAAGACATCACAATTTTAGGATACAGATGTTTTTGTATTAAATTTAGATTTGAGACAGATTGCCTCATGTCTTTTTGACATTCAAATAAAAATTTAATTCATCCAACACTAAAAACACGTCAGATCACGAATGAACAAGACAACTATGCTTTCGTTCCCACGTTTAGTTGCAAGGTATGCATGTACAGTCACGAACATTAATTATATTCCATTTTAGATCTTATAACATTGACTTAAGAACCAATGTGTAATGTTCGGTTAAACAGGAATTGCTAGCACTGCAAACTGTTGATGTTGTAGTCAGTATGAAATTATATTTATGTGAATCTGAATTATTTCCATAACATACACAGTATCACGTCTTTTCCCTTGCGGGGTAGACAGAGCCCAGGTCTATTAGACCTTAAGGCCACTCTTAGCATGTTATTTCCATAAATCAAAGTTAAATTCATTATACTTTCAATATGTAGATACTTTCTTGAATATTTATTGTATTAACAAGGTTTGGTACTTTATGATAAAAAACTGAATAATTATATAGGGACATATAACACAAACGTAGCTAGTCCCATAGTAAGTTGTGAACTTGTGTCTAAGGATACTAACTCAACGATACTATATTTTATAATAGATTCGTATATAAACAAACGTTCAAAACTAATCTGAAGAAGATCGTTTTCCATCTTGACCTGACCGGGGATCGAACCCGCACCCTCGTGTCGCAGACTGGAGTGTTAACCACTGCGCCACGGAGCTCGCCATAGTTTTACCGCAACATATTTCTACACATGTCTTAGCATAAAATAAAGAATTAACAAAAGTAGAAGTACTCTACTGTCAAGGTCGCTGAAATAAGTTTGATATTTACACTTCGTTTTCTTTCATACACATTTTTAGAAGCTGATTTTTGAAATTATCAACTAGTAAGACATGTATACTTTACTATAAGATTTTATCAACTCTTACAAATGAGCTTGATTGTAAAACAATTATTCATGTCTTACAAATGCAGGTCTGCGTGTAGCTTTGTATGCATACCTTTGAATGAAAAATCATCATACATGAATTACCTACTCTTCTATCCTTCTATTGTTTTCAACATAAAATTGACAACGTTGTTATTTTTACTAATTGCGTCAGTCGCAAAGTCGGATCGCCTTTGTAATATGATTGCATTAAAGTTGTAATAGAACGGTAATCTTTGAAATTTTATCTAAACCTACACTAATATTAAAAGATTTGTGTGTTTGTTTGTAATGGACAAACGCAAAACCTACTGTACCGATTTTCATAATTCTTTCATTAATAGAAAGCTACATTATCAGCGAGAACATTTATTTTCAAAATATTTGGGATCCGCCTGATACATTTTTAATACATTTTAATGCATTACAAAATTTATCTATTAAGTAATCATTGAGCAAACGCTGTAAAAACTCTTGATGTTTGACAGTCGGTCCCGAGTTTGAATAGTCTGAGTTATACCGAAAACCACGCGGATGAAATCGCGGGAAACAGCTAGAGTTAAATTATAGCAACGTGGCAATTGTTTTGATGCATTACGACGTAAGTTTGTTACATTCATAATGCAATCCTAAACACATGGACTTACAGTTCAATTTTATCATGACACAAAATTTTGCTAAAATAACAGTTTTTGTGGATAAAAGCTATTGATTTTGAATAAAAAATTTAATTTTGTTCGTGTTCCTCAGTCGTGTCCTATCGCTGGCTCAAAGTATATATATTTTGTCGGGTGTTCCTCAGTGACAAAACAATTCGAAGTTACTAGTTACGTGAACCTCAAACATCAACTTCAAAAACAATGTAAGTGAGTATTTTGGATAACATTTTATTTTTACTCGACTGTAAAGAAGGGTTATGTGTTTCGCGCATTTCATGTATGTTTGTTAACTTCTTTATTACGTCTCAAAAAGCTATGTGTTCTAAGATAGCACTCTAAAAATTTTTTGTTTGTTAATTTTTAAATTATAGGTACTACTTTATTTCGTATTATATTTAAAAGTTATTTTTTTTCAATAACAGCGGTTAATTTTTTCAATATGATAGAATATTTTTAATTTTTAAACATTGAAATAGGTCGAGTGATTCATAAACTCATCATAAGTATTGTTTTAATTTAATTGTGTGTTCAATTACAGGTCTGACTACGAAAGTGATTCTTCTGAGATAATTGTAAAAAAATCGCGGGAGAGTTCTGCAAAGTCCAAGAAAACCGGGGCAAAACGCAAGGCAGATTCAGCAGCATCCGCCAATAACTCGGGATCCTGTTCGAAAACAAGGTTGGTACTTACTACATTTTAATTTAATACTTTCTATGATAAATTTTCCTTCCGGTTCTTTTCTTTGCTTTACGTTTCTATACTGATATATTTAATATAATATGATATCATTACATAGTATTAAACAAAGTCGTATCCCGCTGTCTGTCCCTATGTACGCTTAGATCTTTAAAACTACGCAACGGATGTTGATGCGGATTTTTAGAAAGACTTCAAGGGGAAGTTTTTATGTACATTGCACCCGTCCAAAGCCTGGGTCCAGGTCGCTAGTATTAATTTTTAAACATCGAAATAGTTTCTACTTTAGTAGTCACAAACTCATCATATAAGTATTGTTTTAATTTTAATTTTTCTATTCAATTACAGGTCTGACTACGAAAGTGATACTTCCGAGATAATCCTACGAAAACCGCGGTCGAGTTCTGCAAAGTCGAAGAAAACCGGGGCAAAACGCAGGGCAGATTCAGCAGCATCCACCAATAACTCGGGATCCGGTTCGACAACAAGGTTGGTACTTACTACAATTTAATTTAATATTTTCTATGATAAATTTTCCTTCCAGCTCTTTACTTTGCGTTACGTTTCCATACGTGATATAATATATCATTATATAGTATAAAACAAAGTCGTATCCCGCTGTCTGTCTCTATGTACGCTTAGATCATTAAATCTACGCAACGGATTTTGATACAGTTTTTATTAGATAGAGTGATTTCAAGAGAAAGTTTATATGTACATTGTACCCTTGCGAAGCAGAACTCCGGGTTCCGAGTCACTACTATATTATAATTTGGTTCACATTTTTTATATCTATTCTAGTCTATAATAAAATTTAACCTTTTAATTATCTATGTTATACAGGTTGTTAGTGTAAAAACTTTTACTGTGTGATTAAACCATCAAACCAACCCGGAAAACCAAAATGAACAACCTCAATGGACCGTTGTTGAAAACTCAAAAAAATATATATTTCATACAAGTTACCAAGACGGCTTTGTATGAATATGTTCATTTTTTTCGAGTTTCTAGCATTGGTATCAAAGGAAAGTTTGTTCATTTTAACGGGTTACTTGATGGTTTGAATTATAAGGTGTTTACCTTAACACCCTGTAGAGTATGTCTATTGGATAACCTATTTTAGTACATCAATTATATTATTATTGTACTTAAAGAATATTTTCGTTGTTGCAGTAAAAAACCTCGTGGCACGGACTTGTTCCAATTGGAGGGAGATGTAGAAACTCGTTCACCAATAATCAAGAGCGGCGCGGATCTCGTCTCAACTGTTGTTAGCAGAGTAGCAACAGGGAAGGTGAAACGGACCGCAGATGTAACAGGTGGATTCTACATCGACCTTAAAATATACAATAAAAACGATATTCTCTCAACACGTCCAGAAGATCGCTGGAAAAAGGCGGCATTAACTCTGAAGGTGCAGTTGGACCAGGATTCTGGGCAATGGAACCAACTGCAAAAATTTGTTAAGCAGGCCCACGAGTTGTTCCTCGACTCTGAACCTGTTTTCTATAGTGATAAAATACATTTTAAATAAGTTTAAGTTTATATATAGGAAGGATAATATATAAATAAGTATATAATAGGATGTTAGAGGTTTTTAATTAAAATATATTTACAATTGATTTTTATTATTTTATTTGTTTGTATTTTTACTCTGTGCGTTTGATAGTAATTACGTGACTTCTGATTACATTCTCTTAAGTTACTTTTGAATATTTACAATTCATTTGACTTTACTTTAAAATGCCTTTCTGTTCTGTTTGTAACTCAACTATTAAGCAAAGACATTGGATGGGTCATCTTCGCAGTACCAATCATAAAAATAAAAGTACTTCATATTTTTGCGAAGGCATTGAAAAAATAAATTCAGCGTTTCGGAACCGTATAGCTTCCTATAAAATAGTTGATCCAAATACTAACTGTTCTCTAAATTCATTAATTGAGTTTTCCCGTGAAAAAATCAAAATGTTGATAGGTATGTCTCTAAAAAATCTTACTTGTGTGAAAATTAATTTTGAATATTTTGCTTTGTTTTTAATGTTTAAAAATGATACACAAGAGATAAAATCATTTGGTACAAAAAACTATATCATTCACCAAGGATATGATTTTAACTCATTGATGTCCGAGGTCGAAAATACAATAATGAAAAAAATTGAAGAATTCCAAGATCGTGACAGCGGTTGGACTTTATTAACTAGTTCTCATTTAGAAATTAATGTTAACAAGTACCAGCCATTGCGCGGTTCAAGTTTTATCGATTTGCCTTTAGCAATAAAATCGAAAAAGGCATGTATTAATATTCATAATAATGACGAGTATTGTTTTCTATGGTCAATAGTAGCTGCCTTATATCCTGCTAAAAGACATGCGCAAAGAGTTTCCTCCTATCCTGACTTTCGCACTGTGTTAAATATAGAAGGTATAACATTTCCTTTGAGTTTATCAGATATCGCACGATTTGAAGGCAACAATCCTACTATTTCTGTTTATGTTTATGGTTTAAAAAATAACACCGTAATAGGTCCACTCTACAAGCCTAAGCTCTTAAAGGAAACGGTGATCCATTTGCTTTATTTAGAAAGTAATAATTTGTCACACTACTGTCTTATAAAAGATTTATCTCGACTCGTTAGCAGTCAAATAACTAAGCATAATGGCAAACTGCACTTATGTGACACATGTTTAATGTTTTTTAATTCATCTAATGACTTGAATATGCATAGTTGCGGGGGTGTTGCAACTGAACTGCCGTCAAAAGGTTCTTATATTCAGTTTGAAAATTATAACAGAAAGCAAATCGTTCCGTTCGTTGTTTACGCAGACTTCGAAACAATGCTAGAGCGTTATCAATCTTGTGATCCCGATCCAATGCGTGCCGGGACAGTAACGCGCCAGCGCCATGTGCCGGTAGCTTTTGCGTATCATATTACTTGTAGACTAGATGAAACAAAAAACAAATACGTTTCTTATCGTGGTCCATATTGCGTCTCAGAGTTTATAAAAAATATTTATAGGGATGCCGAAAAAATATACTTGGATTTAAAAAATAATGTTTCAATAATTTTTACAGATGAAAACGCCTGCGATTTTAAAAAGGCGGTGATTTGCCATATTTGCGAGCAATTATTGTTCAGTGATAGGGTTCGTGATCATTGTCACTTAACTGGCAAATACCGCGGCGCTGCTCATAGTTATTGTAACTTAGAATACAAAAAACCGATGTTTTTGCCGATTTTATTTCATAACTTATCCGGATACGATTGTCACCTCTTCATAAAAGAATTGAGCAAAGCCCCTGGTACTATCAAAGTGTTACCTAAAACGAAAGAAAACTATATTTCTTTTACAAAATTTATTCCTGTTTCCGACAGTGAATTTATGCAGATTAGGTTCATTGATTCGTTCAAGTTTCTTGGAACTAGTTTGAGTAATTTGGTAAAAACTATGAAAAAAGAAGATTTGAAACATTTGAAGTGGTATTTCCCTAACGAAAACAAATTCAATCTGCTTATACGTAAAGGAGTATATCCTTATGATTATATGTCGCAATGGGAATGCTATGAAGAAACGAGTTTACCGTCTAAAAGTAATTTTTATAACTCTATTACTGACGAACATGTTACTGACGAAGATTATGAACACGCTCAGGCAGTTTGGTCAATGTTCAAAATTCGAAATATGGGTATGTATACAGATGTATATCTTAAAACAGACGTTTTATTACTAACTGACGTTTTCGAGAGGTTTAGAGAAGCTTGCAAAAAGCACTATGACCTTGATTGCCTTTGGTATTTAACTTCACCTGCGCTTTCGTTCGATGCAATGCTTTTAAAAACTAAGGTAAAATTAGAACTACTAACCGATGTTGAAATGTTTCGAATGATACAAGAAGGTATTCGAGGAGGTGTCTGTATGTGTGTTAAGAGACATGTTAAAGCAAATCATAAATATTTAGATTCCTACGACGCTTCCAGTCCAAATTCATTCATTATGTATTTAGACAGCAATAATTTGTATGGACATAGCATGTGTCAATATCTGCCATGTTCAGATTTTAGATTTATGAGTACAGAAGAAATAGATGTATTACAAAAAAACTTAGTTCATATTAGTGATACAGCAGAAAAGGGGTATATTCTTGAAGTTGACTTAATATACCCTGCCACATTACACGCCGTTCACAATGACTTTCCGTTTTGCCCAGAAAAATGTATGCCACCTGGCGGTAACAACAAAAAATTAATACCGAATCTGTATGATAAGTACCGGTATGTTATTCATTATATACATTTGAAGAAATGTTTACAGCATGGTTTGGTATTAAGGAAGATCCATCGTGTAATTGAATTTAGTCAAAGTGCATTTCTAAAGCAATATATTGATATTAACACACAATTACGACAAAACGCAGAATCAGAGTTTGAGCAAGATTTTTTCAAGCTTCTTAACAATAGTATTTTTGGTAAAACTCTAGAAAATAACGAAAAAAGAATTGATGTAAAATTGGTAAATCAATGGGTTGATTATAATAATAAAACAAAAAAAAAAACTTGTGCTGAAAACTTGATTGCTAGCCCATACTTTCACAGTACAAGCATATTGTCCGATGACTTAGTTGTAATTCAAATGAGCCCTTCACGTGTCATTCTTAACAAACCAATTTATATAGGGTTTACTGTATTAGAATTGTCAAAATCTCACATGTATGATTTCCACTACTCTGTAATGAAACCATTCTATGGTAACCGAATTGAATTATGTTATACTGATACTGATAGTTTTATATATAATATAAATACAAATGACTTTTATCAGGATATTAAAACAAATTTCCTTAATTATTTTGATACAAGTAATTACGATCTTGATAATGAGTTTAAGCTACCTATTATAAATAAAAAAATTCCAGGCTTTTTTAAAGATGAAATGTCTGGTAGTGTTGTTACCGATTTTGTTGGACTTCGTTCAAAGCTATATTGTATCAAAACGTTAAATAAAACGATAAAGAAAGCTAAAGGTACAAAAAAAAGTGTCACAAAAAGATTGAAAATTATAGACTACGAAAATGTTTTGTATAAAAATAATGTCATTCGTAAAAAAAATTTACTCTTCAAGTCTATAAAGCATGATATATTTACTCAGAGTGTAAACAAAATAGCACTTTCAAGTAACGATGATAAACGATTTTTGTTATCAAATAAAGTATCTACTTTAGCGTGGGGTCATTCAGCTATATTTTAAAATTGTAATAATATGTTTTACATAATTAAGTTACATTAGTAAATTAGGATCTTGAATATTAGTTTAATCTACCTATTATTCTATCCAGGTTTTTTAATTATGTATAACTGGTAGTTAGTTATTGATTGTGTTGAACTTTGTTAAAAGTTATAATGTATTAAAACGTTAAGAGGCATAAAACTGATACAAAGGCTTGAAAATTATTGACTATGAAAATGTTTTGTATAAGTAACCATAATTGAATTCGTGAAAAAAAAAACTGTTCAAGCCTTTAAAACATACGATAATAGTAAAAAATAGCACTTTTAAATAACGGTGATAAGACATTTCTGTTATCAAATAAAGTGTCAACTTTGCGTAGGGTCTAATTAGCTATAAGTATTTTGATTGTAATAATATGCATAATCCTTCCATAATTAAGCTTTTTTGAATAAATACCTTACTTAAATATACCTCCTTGTTTTATTTCTATGTTTTTATAATAAGGTACCTACGTAAGTTATGCAATAATTTTGAAATACAATCCAACACAGGTGTTGCTAAGATCAAAACAAATTCAAACATGTTCAAACACGTTTTCATTAGCAATGGGTATTGTGTGTTTAACTAGCGTTATCTCCTTCATTATTATAGCATAAAGCAAGAAAACAATAGTTGAAATCTGATATCTTAGATGTTATAATGCGGGTGACTAATTATTAGACACATTTTTTACTTCAACTTCCACTCAATACGCTGTGAACCGAGCAGTACATTGCACGTAACAGACGACTAAATTGTAAGTATTAAATTGAGTAATCTATTGTAATTTATAATGTTTATTATTGTACTATATTATCATAATAAGTTCTGATCGTGTTATTTTCAGATCATCATGACTGATTATTCTCCGAGCATTACTCTCTCCCAAGGCTACGACATTCCCAGTGTAAGCTGGCATATTCCAGAGCAGGCAGGGCCTGCTAGCAAAAAATCAAGAACACGACGGGAAAAACGGAAGCAATCTTCATGTCAATCCTTTGTTATAAATAATGAGAAGAACAAAGGACTACGACTGATACAAATTAAAGTATTGGACATAAGTGAGCAAGAAAGTACCAGTGATGGAGAGGAAGTAATTTTACTTAATGCGCAGTATGTGGTCAGTGAACCGGTGGACAATATCATGGACGAGACGCAATCCCTAATTAATAAGATATCAAAAAAACTCTGTGATAGGGATTATTATGATTAAAAAATATTACATTTAAGTTTAATTATATTATATTACATTTTTTTATTTCATATGCTGTTATTATTAAAATTGTAAAGGTGTTGATATATTCTAAATAAATAATGTAAATTATAACTGAATAAATGTAGTTATTAATAAAGTTTTATGTTTTATTTACGGCAAACATTACATCAAGCATGTAACCAAAATACTATTGTGACAAAAAAGTACTAAGTATTGTACATTTTTGTCATTGTTGCAAGAATGTCTATAATAGCTTGATTGGTGAATCAGTTTAGATTACCATAGTCAGGAGTGTAAGAAAAAACTAAATATGTATTTAACTCGTTTATTTATGAAAATAGCACATGAGTATCCATTTTATTATCTATATACCAGTTTTTTAAACATAAAGCATTATTTAATGCACACATAATTTTATGATACACACAATTGTAACTGTATCTATTTTTATTGTATATTTGTTTCAATGTTTCCAGATTAGGACATCCTTTTTCACCTATATCAATTACATCACAGTTTGTACAAAATGCTTTTATCCATTTAATTTTTTCTAAGCCCTTGGTTATAATCTTCTTATTTTGCAAATACGGTAATATTACACGTCGAAACTCTCTATAATCTATGTAGCCCTCACTCCATTTCATGCCTCTATTAACTTCTAACCATTTTACTCTTTTCTTTTCTTCTTTCGTTAGATAGTGGTAAGAGTATGGCGGCTTTACCAGGAACGTCTGTGTATTTTCTTCACTTACAACAGCGACTTCTTTTACAATAAAATTATTTTCAATGTCAAAAAACCCTTGAAGGTCGACGAACGTGATATCTGAGTTCATATTGATTAAATTACTTAGTCACAAATTTATCAAACGTTATAGACAACGATAGTGATACAACTGTTGACATTTGATATTGTGCTCACCTAATAAGGCTATTGGTATGTATGATCGAGTTTAAAATCAATTGCTACGAGTAGGTGTTATTTTATTACGATATTTTCTTTACAGTGCTACTCAGCGGTTTATATTCTACAACACAATCGTTAATTATCAAACAATAAGCAGAAGTTAAATCGGGTATATCACCTTCACACTCTAATTCTACTCGCACATCTACAACTGAACCAGATTTTATATAATCATTTTGTCTTGAGCAATCAATTACAAATAGTGGTGCTTTTTCCATAAAATCCTTTTCACTAAGAAGAGGTTCTGCCCTTCGACCATAATAAGACTGTTGAAATCTGGCATAATGTTCGTATAATATGGCTACATTATGTTTTGAAAAACATGTGTTAAGATTTTCATACGGATAATAATTAGAATTAAGATATACTTTAACGTCTCTTAAATAACAGTGATCGAATCTAGACATATCCTTATCAAATTTATTTTTTCGATTCGTTTGTAGACCTATGATTACATATCGCGGTTTTTCAACCTGAGATGAAGTTTTAATGGACCAAGTATGTTTCGAAGTCTTAGGTAATAATGGGTATTCATATAGATCCCAATTTCGGAATATCATTTGTATGGATCGATCTCTCTCTGTAAGTTTGAGAAGGTTAATTTTTTCTCTATCCGAAACCTTTACATGAGGAACACGCCATATTATTTTATGAATTTCAATCTTTTCTACAAATTCCCCAGTGTTGAGTTTCAAAGCATTAAGGTTAGTATTACTTCGTAATAATATCAGTTCGTGTTTGCAATTTATCACAATTTTCTTATAATCTTCAGCAAAGCCAAGAACGTTGCTTAGAGGAATAGAGGCTGAAAACGATCCACCTTGTGTATTTGTTGTTCCGTTCAAATCCCAACCCCAGCTCTTGGACATTCTTGATTCACTTTCATTCATAGAAACTAAGGATTTCATAGTGGTAGTAATTCCTGCATTTTTTATTTTATCTATTTCAACACCATTAAGCTCATACCGGATGTCTTGAAAGAGATAAAGTAAGGGATTATTGGTAAAGTGAACATTTAGCACATTTTCTTTATTATCACTTTTTTTAACAATGATTGCCCCTTCTAAGTAAAGTGTACTTGCGGAAGGTAATACGTACAAATCTTGCTGGTTGATTGGTATGCGGATTTCATCGCTTCTATTAAAACTGGTAATGTATGGTTTATAAGAATGGATCTCAACGCCATCTATGGTGTTGTCCTGAAGCGGGGTTGTTGTGATGTCTAATATATTCATTTTATTAATCCAATTTGTTTAAGAAATTGCTTGTTTTCTTCAGTTAACTTAATTTTCTTCTTATGTGTTCTTTTATGAACAGGTCGATTAGAACTGATATTTTTAATGGCATGGGCCTCGTATTTATCGTACACAATCATTTTTTCCTTAAGTGTAAATATAACTGCACTTCTTCGCCTCGCAAGTTGATCAAACTATTATTTATATCTAGTAATCTTATGTTTAAACTGCTAATACAATTTCTATTGACAGGGAAGTACACTGGATTGTTAGGAATTTCTATTATTCGATAACCAGGTGGAACGTTGAGAGCGAATTCATAAATAATATGCCCAGGGTCGCTGTTAATATAAGATCCACTCACTATGTCACATTCAACCCTGATGACAGTTGATGACAAAATGTTAACCGGTTGCAGAGACTCGTGTAATTTATTAGCTTCTAGGGTCTGAGAACCAAATCCCAAAATTCTTCCTAATGACTTGCTCTTCTCAAAATGTATGTTTTTTGAACAAGATATATATGTTTTTAACGTATTGTTATTGCAAAGTAAGTTAAAAGAAGCATCTTTGATATGATTTTTTATATAATCGCAAATGTCTTGCAATTCATACGCCCCTTCCGGAATTTTAACAACTTTATTATTATCATAATGAAATGTATTATTGCTATTGTTTATATTTGGAATCGAGTTGAAAGTTGATAAATACAGAAGAGCACATTCATATTCACCTTCAAGTTGTAGTGAAGGAGAATAATTAGTTAATAACGTTGACTGGTCACCAGTTATTGAGAGCGTGAATGACATTGCGCAAATGATAACACCATTATAGTTATTGGTTTATATATTATTTTTTATTTTGATCCCAAAATGACCATAAATATTTTAAACACAAATGCCCACAATTAACAGAGTTGAAGTTTTGATACCGAGTGTAATTGTAAAATATGTTCTTACTATTTACATATCTTATGAGTTCTAATGGAGGCTTCAAATCTCCAAAACTATCGAAATATTCACAATATTTATTTATTTTTATATAAGCTACCCAATGTGTACCTTCATTTGCTGAATTATCTAAATTTACAATTCCGCATTCTTTTCGTTTCACTTTAAAAGGTAATTGGTCCAACATGAACACACCTCTAAAATATGGTATATCTTTTGCAAATCTTGAAATATCTATATTGGTGAGAGCACGATTAGGTAGCTTCCGAATTAGTTTTTTGATTTATTTATGAAAATGCCATGACCTTTTTTGTAGGGTTTAATGTATAAACCCTTACCCATAGCGATAGATTCCATAACTTTGTTGTGGCGTTCAGATTCTCGAAGATTGTGCTGAGCTGATTTATATTCATTGACTGTTTTAGCTATACCAGCAGCACCTCCAGCTAATGCACCTAGTGCCGATAATCCAGCAAATATTGGTATCAATGGTAATATCCCACCAGTTTTTGGTAGTGGTATTACTCTCGGTAAGTTTATGAGCTTATTTTTCGCAATAAGTTTCTTTGCTACTTTATACATGTGTTTAATCGCTGTGCCACTGCAGGCTGGTTTTGTTTTTTTCATTCGTGAACGCATTTTAGATACAAGAGATCTGAATGTCTTGATACCTGCACCAGCTTTTACCTTCGTTTTCATAACCTTTTTCACTAGCCACGATGCTATTTTCTCTCCTTTTCCAGCATCTTTTGACTGGAGCCTACGTCTTGCCATATCTATTAGTTCCAAATCAGCTTTATGACGATCTTCTAGATTAGAGTATCGAGCATATGCTATGTCGTGATGTTTGCAAGCCTCGTCTAATGGGTTTATTCCTTTATCTCCACGAGCCAATCGCTTTTCAAGTTTTGTTCCAGGTCCACAATAATTATAACCTGGTATATGTAATTCAAATGGAAGATTATTGATCAAATTATTTACAAGTCCTCCTCCTTTCATTGCCTTCAATATACTAAAAAGCACAGTTATATAACAGCCTTTTTATGTATCCAACTGTTTTCCTTATTACTGAGCCCCAGCCATTTAACAAAAAGTTTATTTCCATTTTTTCGTATAACTTTTTCAATTAAATGAATATTAGGATATTTGACCTTTTGTAGTTCTTGTTCATAAAATGATCCTAGAATGGGTTGGTTATTTAGATCTGCAATGTGGTATGTTACTGGAACCGTGTCGATAACTTTTTTTATGCTAAATAATTCAGTTGACCAATTAGGTGTATATCCCTTTGCAAAACAACTTTTATACTTACTTATCCTCACCTGATCACCCACTTTATATCTTTTATTGTTACTTTTTTTAAGACATCTTTGAGATTTTTCAATATTATTCTTAACTATACACTCATTATGCTCATTTACTTCAATTGGTTTATAATTAATAGTTCGATGTTTTGAATTATTGTAAGCATAAATAACATCGTCTAAATTATTTCCAATCCATTTATAGTTACCATTTAAACTAAAGGATTTAAAAAGTTTGTTTTTTATAGTTCTTATTAATCGTTCGACTATAGAAGCCTTTTTGATAGAATAAGTACTGTAGTGATTTATTTTATACGAGTTAGTTAAGTTTTTAAATTCATCATTATAGAATTCAGTACCTTTATCGGTTTGTAAATTATCAGGACGTCTATTACTTGTTTTAATGATATGGTTAAAAGCCAACGCAATGGAAGTCTTAGTCTTATTTTTTATCGGTTTAGCCCAGGCATATTTCGAAAAACAATCGATAATCACCAATATGTAATTCATACCACGATTATATGTCTTATAATTTTGCATGTCAATTAAGTCCGCCTGCCATAAATCATCGATACCTTTTAAAATCACTGATCGCCGAACGAAATTTCTTCTTGCTGCTCTATGTAACTCATTAACAATTTGCTGTTTCATTTTTTTCAGTGTTGTCTATTTTTTACGTCTTTTCTCTTTCAGTTCTATTTCAAACTGACTCATAAATTTAATCATATCATTTTTTAAAGAATCCAATAATTGTTTGACTTCATCTTTGGTATAAGTATATCCTTTGATCATAGTATTTATATCATCTTTACTACAAAATTGTTGAGTCAAATCATCAACATATTTTTTGTTTACGGCTTCATCTTCTGCCAAAGGTTTTGAAATGCCTCGTAATTTTGTATGTTTTAAATTGTAATCACCTGAATCCGTCTGGATCAAAGCCTTATGTGTAAGATCTAGAAAATCTAATAAACGAGATCGTTTATGTACATGGTGTCCAAATTTGTCAACATTCATGTTTTTATAATTTTCGTTAGAGAGTTGATACCTCTGTATAGAGCTAATGTGAAATAAAACGGAAACATAAGTGAGGGTGTATTTATTTATTATACAATACCATACTCACGCAACTCTTCAATAATAGATATTATTTCATTATTTAAACCAGAATTTCCAGCGTCTTGTGATGCAATTAATAGTTTTAATCTATCTACGAGCTCGTTCGGATCATCCCAGTAAACGTAATCAACATTTGATTTAAATTTTTTAAGTAGTCCTGATCCTTCGAAAGCACTCCCATCAGTACTTACAGATTCATGACGTAACTTAAATAGTGGTTTTATAACATTTAGGTACTTTCTACCTTTGTTGCTTTTGATTGGTTTATTCATATCGTAATCTCTACGATGAGCATTTGTATCTATTAACATCTGCTTATAATTTTGTCTATCTTCATGCTCTATTAGGTTTAAATCCGGAACTTTCTTGAATAACAACTCTTTTATGCCCAGAGTCAATTTGTACTTCCGTCCGCCAACATCAACGACATTATCGTTCAATGTTACTCGTCCTGTACCCATCATAAGTTTTCCACGTTCCCTTCTTACACCAAATGGAACGTTTTCATAGATTTCAGATGATAATGACCATGAAGACGTATTTGGAGTTATATCTTCGACAGCTGAACAGAATGATCTATTAGATTCATTGCTTATATTATTGCGATTGGGTTCATCTAAATCATCTTCTTCAAAATTTTCTTCATCTGTTTCACCGTCAGATTGTGTATTGATACTTTCATTCTTGGAATCAGATATGTCGTGGATTAAATCAGACTTCCTTCTAATAACTGTTTTGTTAAAATCCAAGTCGTTTGAACTATTGAACTCATCTTGTTTTTCTATTTTTAATTCATGTGGAGTATCTGTTATTTTTCTAATTTTTTTTGGTTTTTTAACGTGTATAGCCTGATGAAGTGGATCTGTTACAGGTTTGAAAACAGTTTCAAGTACACTTTTATTGTAAGCTTCTGTATCTTGCATTTTTTTCACCTTTCTTTTAACTGCATCCGCAGCACGAACAATTTGTTCTTTTAATTCTTTTTCCATATTCATAAAGCTATCGAAACTTCAAGAGTTGTGAAATTATCGATAAAGAATGACTTTTATGAAGCATGTACGCAAGATATATATACATCATTTATTAAGTATGACGAAAGTATCAAATTTTTTACGATATCGTCCTTTATTTTTTTCACAATCTTTATTAATAACTAAATAATCATATTGTTTGCTCCAAATGTTAGAACACATTTCCCGAAACTCTAACCAAGTCATATCTGTATTTACATGCTCCTCGTATACGTGTTTCATATTTATATCATCTTGCTTAAAAAGTATTATTAAATTAGCGTTATCTCTCACTAGTTGTTTAGGAATTTTGCTGTAAGTTTGATTCAAATAAAAACAGTCAATCAATTTATGTCTACCCATAGCAAAGTAATTTCGCATGTTGTTTTGGTTTTCACAGGCTACGTCATCAAAAATAATAACAGAATTACATTTAGCATCTTGTGGATCCAAAATTTTATCATTTTCTTGGTATTTTGTAAATACAATCTGTGGAACCTTTCTCAAAACACTTTCTAGAAATATATACTTGGGTTGATAAAGAGTTTTAGAATAAACATATAAATTGTGAAAGCGTAGTCCATTTTCGTGTAACAGTAATCCAATGATTAGGTTTGTCTTGCCACAGTTTGAAGGTCCACAAATCAAACAGCGGATAGAGTTTGGTAACAGATTTCCGTTACGATTGAACCGTTTATCGTTTCGAATGTCGGGACATACTGTATCAACGTTTAATGATGTACGTTGTTCAATAAATTTCATTGTGATGTAAATGATATGAATGTTGTCACATGAATGATAACTTTTTAAATATTTCTCTTTTATATTAACGAGAGATATCTCTCTCGTATCGTACGTGAAATAGGCTAGAATTCTCCAACATCACATGAATGTTGTCATTACTTATTTGACAAACGTTTTAATTTGATATTTGAGAGCTTTAGGCCACGAAGTGGTCTACAGCTCTCAATATAATACTACTGTCGTATGTCAAAATGGGAATTCCTCAAGGATCCATCCTAGGGCCGTTGTTATTCCTGATCTATATTAATGATTTACCTTTCTACGCCAGTGCTTGTAAAGCAGTGTTATTTGCTGATGATACATCACTTGTTTTTCGAGTTGTTAGACAGAAGACTAATTTTGACGATGTAAATGACACTCTTGCCCAGGTATTAGATTGGTTTACTGCTAATAATCTTGTGCTTAATGCCAAAAAAACTAAATGTATCAAATTTTGTACCCCTAATGTTAGACATGTGCCAACTAACATAGTTGTTAATAATGAAACGGTAGAATTCGTTTACTCAACAAAATTTCTAGGAATAACTCTTGACTCGAAGTTGCAATGGGGTCCCCATATAAAAACTCTTGCTGGTAAGCTTAGCTCCGCAGCATACGCCGTTTGGCGAATAAGACAACTTACAGATGTCGAAACAGCACGTCTTGTTTATTTTAGCTATTTTCACAGTATAATGTCTTACGGGATATTACTTTGGGGAAAGGGAGCAGACATCAACACAATTTTCGTTCTGCAAAAGCGTGCTATTCGATCTATCTATAAACTTGGGGCTAGGGATTCCTTGAGAGAATTATTCAAAGAAATTGGAATATTAACTGTAGCGTCACAATATATTTTCGCCAACATACTTCATGTACATAAATATATTTAAAAGTATGTTAAAAACTGTCATGTACATAAATACAACACAAGAAATAAGAATAAACTTGTCATGGGAGCTTTTAGACTACAGAAAACTAGTAATTCATTCTTAGGCCTTAGTATTCGTTTATACAACATAATACCAGAAAGTATAACAGCTTTGCCCTTTCTAAAATTCAAAGAGCTTACAATAAAATATCTTATTAAAAAGAGCTTATTATAATATTAAGGATTATTTAATGGATAAGAAAGCGTGGAGTCTAGACCTCGTGTGAGATACAGGACCTCCCCAAAAAAAATTGTTTAATTGCCTATTTAATAATATTTAAGGTAACCCACATACCTCAATGTAAAATATGTAAATGTTTGCGATTGACAGGTGGTGGACAGTTATTGTTGTATTTATTTTTGACAAAGTCTTCGAGCCCGAGTAAGTCATGCTCACTCAAATGTTCAAACTAGTGGCGGCGTCGTGTGTCGGGTCGTTGAATTCCCTCTAATATGGTTGAGTTCAACGATGGCTGATCCATGCGTCAACTCGTGAACGGGTGCTGCTAGGGGGGACAGGTCTGCTCGGCCTCTTTGAGACTACTGTGTATAATGTAAAATATTATCATTGCACACTCGATCGCTAACATAATATGTTCCAAAAAATAATAATGTACCTAAAAATAAAAATTGTAATCATAAAATGCAAAAAAAAAATGATAAATGAAGAAATTAGATGATAAAGATAGATGATAAAATAAAAAAGCCCTTCAGGCGAGTATGCGACCAATACTGTTGAAAAGAGTTTCTTTTGGCGTTTCTTCTCTGCAGTGGTCGGTTCCGAAACGCTAGTGGTCTGTAGCTTTTGCACATTAAGTAATAATATAAATATGACTAAATTAGATCCTTTAAAATGTGATTTGACGTGAAAAAGTGCCTGCAAAGGCCTATTTTCTGAATAAACGTTTTGAATTTTGAAAAATTTTGACAGACGGACAGACAGACAGATAGACGGACAGACAGCCGGACAGACAGATGGACAGCGTAGCGATATTAATAGGGTCCCGTTTTTAAACTTTGGGTACGGTACCCTAAAAAGCCTGATTGATTGAATAGTTTTCTTTATTTCGCAAAAAAACACACAGAGGTTTACAACAAACTACTACTTAGGTAGGAATTATATAATACTAGCTTTCGCCCGCGGCTCCATCCGAATCTATATCGATCCCTCGGGAATAGTAGTAGTTCCCGGGATAAAAGGTTGCCTACGTCCTTCTCCGTACTCCAAAGATCTTGTATGCAAAATTTCATGATGATCGGTTAGTAGTTACGGCGTAAAAGCGTAACAAACAAACAAACTCCCTTTCGCATTTATAATATTAGTAAGGATATAAGGTCGCGTGCGCACGCTAGCTCTGCGTCGCTCCCCGCTCCTCTCCGCCGCGCTCGTCCTCATTGCTAGGGCGACGCGGCTGCCTTGCCCCCTCGTCCCGCGCTCCTCGAGCGCCAAAGTGTTGGCGGTTGGCGCCATTAATCAGCAATCACATGATCGCCACTTTCAGGCGTCTTCACGATTGAATCGAGAAGCCTGATAGCTCAGTGGGAGTAAGCGTTATTGGTTAAGCAGCCCCGGCTGCAGCCCCCACTAGGACGGGATCAGAACCAACCTTCCTATGGTCGCATATAAATATTTCGAGACCCTCGTTTTTCAGCACGTTAATTCGTTGATCCCAGCTTTTATAATTAATAGCAATTGTTAAGCTATGTCAGGTGCATTTAGGCAGCTTGATCAATGTTAGTCATTTAAACATACAAAAATCGGCTCTTTCTCTCACACGGAACGAAGCTCTCTTACTCACCGAACGAAGCATAGAAGCGGTAAAGCTTCTACTCAAACGTCGGTTTTCTGTGAGAGTGGTACTTCCCCAAACCAGCCAGACCATTCATCTTCTTTGCCGTTTCGCTCTTGTCAGAGCGGTCGTGATCACGTTGAGGCGTCTACGTCAGTGGTAGAGGCGGACGCAGCTTTTCGCACAATTTCCCGCCATCTCTCCCTGGTGGCTGACTGTCTGACGCAATCAGAAACACAATTTCCAACTACAGATTTAACTTGGTCAGTCCAGCGCATAAGTAATCTGCCGCGCGGTCTGTTTCCCTCCACTTTTCTCTGTATAACTAACCACTCTATGGTCCATTAATGCTACTAGCAAAAATCCACTTTGCCGGTAGTGTAGCTCTATCATAACTCTTAGAGCCATGAATTTAGTCCCAGAAATTATGTTACACCGTGTGGTATCCGGCAGAGTAGAATTGGACTACTCCAAGTCTTCCTGTGGATGTCGTAGAAGGCGACTTAGGAAATACAAGCTTAACAAAGCTTATAAGCATCTAGGAGACCGTCTGGCCAGCATGGAAAGTGTAGGCCAAGTCCTCTGGCTGCTCTGGCCAAGTATGGCCCTATTAGTACAGAGAGGGTCGTGCTCCTGTAGTGGGGACTAAAAAGGACCTGATAATAATGATAATGACCATTTACATGGAGTCGTGGGCAAAAGCTTACCTGGGACGCTAGAACATCGAAGCTGTTGATAATATGCAGCGGTCTCTCGGTGATGTTAAACCCCACGTCAGTTGACTCAGACACCAGGTCCATGACCGTTTTGTGTTTCATCATATCAGGGTAGAAAGTTCTGAACATCTCTTTGAATTCTTTCATAAACGCGGGGCAGTTTTTGGTTGCTGCGTTCTGGAAAATATATGAGAGAATGACATGGAGAAGAAAGAAATACACAAACAGAAAATAAATAATAAATCGATACATACGAGTATTGATGTTACTACATTATAGAAGACTTTTTGACTGATAAGATAAATATGTAATTAATTAACAAATATAATATAATAACAAATATTGACACTACAATGTTAAATTTGCACGCCTCTGTAAGGCAAAAGTTGAAAACCTTATCTTACAGTGTCAATAAATTTTGCTTAATTAATTACATATTTATCTCATCAATCAAAAAGTCTTCTATAATGTAGTAACATTTGTCAATTATAATTTTCTTTAATTTAATTTTAAAGAAGCTTATTATTTGACTCTTTCAATGTGTCCGGTAATTTGTTGTACAGTCTTGGACCTATGATATACAGTTCTATCATAAAACGTTTTTTAAGAAATTATTTTAGATGATAGTGATTTTATGGGTAGTGGAATTATTCCAGCATTCGGTAGCCTGGTAACGAAAACTACCTGTCAATGCTACAGTTAACTACCTCTACCTACTGAACTACCTCTGTGGTCCAGTGTTTAAGGCGTTTGCCTGTAGACCCGGGGGTCGTGGGTTCGATTCCCACGGGAAGCATACTTTGTTTAGTTGTTTCCAGTTTGGTTAGGACATTGCAGGCTTAAATCACCTGATTGTCTGATAATAAAGATGATTCCGTGCTTCGGAAGGCACTTTAAGCCGTTGGTCCCGGCTGCCATCTGGTAGTCGTTAAAGGAACCACGTCAGAGGCCGAGAGGCGGTTCCGAAGAACTCTGACACCAGGGTGTGCATGGTCGATTGACCGTGACACCTACTCGAAATGAATGAATGAATGAATGCTACAGTTTTACACAACAGCATCTGTGTACAGTTGCAGCACATCTCTACTATGAAACGTCGACCAAAAGTCAAAGATACCACCAGGCTTACCCTGGTGCTGTGCTGTTTTGTAAAACTGTAGCATTGACAGGTAGTTTTCGTTACCAGGCTACCGAATGCTGGAATAATTCCACCACCCATAAGATCACGCTTAACAATAATACTAGATTTTTATAAGTGTTTTTTTTTGCATTCACAATGCTACTAAAATATTGCATGGCTTCCTACATATTAGTTGATTTTCGAATTCATTGTAAAATGAGTTGAATCAAATACCTCAGCCTTAATACGTATAAGGGGAAATGGGATATGGTGGAGAATTTCGGCGCCGAGATTGAATTGTGCGGTAGCTCACATGGCAGAGCATCGGTCGTACATAGGCCTCGGTCGCCGGTTCAAGTCCCGCCCGCATGAAAAATTTTTTTCAACATATTTTATTTCAGAAACCCTTAAAAGACGCAAATATGTAGGTAACGGAGGTAAGTACATATTTGAGCCTTTTGGGGTAGAAACATTGGGTCCGTGGGGTCCATCAGAGCATAAGCTTTTTAGTTTCTTGGCTAAAAGGCTTATTGAGGTATCTCTTGACCAAAGGGCTGGAAATTACCTAGCTCAGCGTATCAGCATTGCCATTCAATCAGGCAATGCTGCCAGCCTTTAGGGCACGATGCCCAGAGGTGAGCACCTGGAGGGACTGTACGATTTGTAAATATATATTTTTAAGTAGGTTTTTTTTCTTTTTAAGTAGTTTAGATAAGTATTATTTTAAAATATTAATGATAAATATTCAAGTAATCTTTTATTTCTTATTTCTATTTATTATTTTATTACATAATAATACTAGAATTCAAGACTTCGTTAACTATACTTACGAAGTCGTAGCTTTCAGGCTCAGTCGTATAAGGGACAGGGGTCCAGTCAATGTCCTTATGCCATCTTTTAACAGGCGGGTAAAGGCCAGCAAGGGCAGTTAAAAGCGACCCCTTGGAGCGACTCCCGTCCGTAGACCGGAAGTACCCCTCAGACTCGTTGTACTTGGGGCCGATGAGATCTTTGCACATGGTACTGTTAGGGGGCTCCGCGGAAATCACTTTTTAAAAAAAACTAATTTTATGACACTAGATTTATTTATGAAAATAGAAAATAGGAAATAGTATATTTTATGGATTTTGAGCACTTGTCTTTGTGATTTGGATGTTGGACCGAGACTGAGGGTTCTCCCTCCCGAATAACCCGATCTCAAAGCCTAAAACCCTTAGCCAGCAATATTGAGCGCAGGGCAGCACTATTATATACATAACTGTATTATAACAGCCCCCAGGGTTAAGACTAAACTTACACCTGAAGGGTGAAGTTTACGTTATGGAAATTTAGAAATTAAATTTAATTTGTTTCCATTAATTACGCGGTTATTTTAAAGACAAATACTCAAATTACAATTAAAGGCAAGTATATAAACCTATACTATATTTAATGTTATATAAACTTATAAAACTAAACATAACAAATACAATAGTGGCCATATGGAATAGTACCTACATATAATTAATTTTATTTATTTATTTATGTTTTATCTGATAATTAATTTTTTAAACAAATACATATTTATACTGAACATTTAATTGTGGGGGGTGGTATTTCTTCTACAATTTCAAAGTCTTCGCCACTATCTTGTTTACTTTGAAGGCAAGGTGTTTTAGTTTTTACAATATTTGAGTTATGGCCACGAGTAGATTTATTATATAATTTCTTATATAATTTAACACAAAGATAAATCACTAACACAAATATAATTATATATATAAGAGCAGAGTAGTGTGTCCCATACCTCACGATGTGTGTATCTGTTATCTTGTTTGCATCATCATGCAGTTTATTTAATATGTCATTATTTAAATTAAGAGTTTCTAGATCAAGGTTTTGTAAGTGGGTAGGAGACAGACTTCCCTTTATGTCTTTTAATTTTTCGTAATTACAGCAACTATCATTAATTAAGTTAAAATCAGATATAGTGATAGGGCATGTGATATTAAAAGCAACATTATTTTGGGGTATAAGTGTTGTACCTTTACAATAGCCAGTGCAATGGCTCGGAATAGTGAGTAGGCCAACGCCCAAAACATTTGATTCATATAATTTTGAATTTACACAGTCTATAGAAATTCTAGTATTTTCTGAAATTACATATATCCATCTATTATTTCCCAAAGGTTTCCAAATATCTAATTTTCCACGTATAATTTTAGTTTCACATTGAGGTGGTACCTTAGTCAGCACTTTAGAAATAATTTCACTTTCACAGGTTTGTTTAGCTTCCGTGATAAATACATTACTGATATCACACATATATGTTTCTGGGTTTAACGTTATACATTTATCCAAACTATCTATGCTGCAATAATTTCCCTTATCCTTAGTTATTGCTATATAATTTGTTCCTGGAATTATTAAACTAAAACTGTCAAGGTTCCTATCTAAAGGCATAGGCAAAGCTATACTATGGAGTAGTATATAGTTTTTACTATATACTAGTGGTATCTTAAGTGCAAATACAATTTTATTTTTTGTATAATAGCAGATAACATTAGATAACTTTAATATATTGTGGATAACATCCAGGTGTAATTCTATAGGTAACTCTAAATCGTTAGGTAGGTGTCTATGGTTATCAGCAAGTTCTCGGTATAGTTGCATAGGTGTTATCACGCTCGGATGTAGAATGTTTTGTCTACAACTCACGATAGCGTTGAGAATGCCTTGTAACTGAAATGATAATTCGAGCAGGGCGGTCTCTAAGCTATTGACAATATAGTTAATATGAGTTTGAAGTTCTAATTTATTTGACAATATAGATATATTTTTTATATTCTGTGATAGTTCATCTATAGCTAGGTTAAGATTAGCTTCATTTAGCATAATCTTTCGCAAAGAGTCGTTATATGTTGAAATTACAGATTTTGTTATTAAAATGTTATTTTTAACCAGGGTTGTTATCTTAATCTGATTATTTCGTAAGGAATCTATTGCTTCATTATACTTTAGAGCGTCATCTTCATCGAGAGTACCAAAAATATGTTTAAATACAGTTCCTACACCGCCTATCCAGGCGCGCTTAACCTTGTTATCTAGTAGGTGAGTAATAGAACCTAACTGAGTCACTATCTCATGGTATCTTACAGTGAGGGGAGCCAGCATATTGAGGCACTTAGGCTGTTCAAGCATTCCTGCTTGATTGCAAAGGAACTTAGCTGTATTTAATATAATGTTAATATTATCTATATGAGGGTGAAAATGAGATATATCCAATGGTATGAGAACACTTAGATAGCTACTCTTTATTTTTAAATTACCTATATAATCAAAATATATTCCAGTACTATTCACGATGGGTTGTAAATAAAAGCCTTGTGGTACTTGTGACTCGGCAGGGACACTGTAATGATAAATTTATATATTTATACTAATTATACGTTATTTAACTAACCTTATATATATGTTTATATATATGTTGGGCTCTTTCCTCATTGCTATTGTATAATATTTCTTAGCCTAATTTCTTCTAAAGAGAAGAAACTTATTCTAATCTACTTACTAGTCTCACAATATAGGTATATACTAAATCTAAGTTTTACTAATCAAAATTAGTCTTAATCCTAGGCATAAGTATGTAGTACATAATTTCTTAGAATTAAGCGTCGTGACGCCTTGCAAGTTTGACCTCATCAAAGTGATGAGTCACATGACGCCTATTTATAAGTAGTGTTAAGCTATTTCTGCCATTTATTTTAACAACCTTGTATGGTCCTTTCCATACAGGTGATAATGCTTTACGCAACCTAAGGTGGTTTTTTAAGTATACGTAATCTCCTATATGATATTTCACGGGACGAGTATGGGTATCATAGTAGGCTTTAGAAGATTCTTTAGATTTTCTTATGCTTTCGAGAGCCTTGTCTCTAGTAAACTTAAGTCGGTGCTGTAACATTTTAACATAGTCCGGGTAAGTAACATCTAGGGATGATTCATAAACAGAGTTGGGCATAAATGGTTTGTGACCGAAAACTAGTTCGTAAGGTGTGAAATTAGTTGTGGTGTGAATAGCTGTATTGTAGGCTAACATAGCTGTATATACGTACTTGGGCCAGTTGTCTTGATTCTCACACACATAAGATTTCAGGTATTCCTTCAAGGTTGAATGACTACGTTCTAAAGCACCTTGTGTTTGAGGGTGGTAAGGAGAAGACCACAGTTGCTTAATTTTAAGGAAAGAACAAGTTTGCTTGAATAAGTCGGCAGTGAAATTAGTGCCTTGATCCGTTAGGATAGTCTTGGGAATACCAAAAAGGGATATAAAATGAACCAAGCAGTCACTAGTCTCTTCAGCAGTAGTACTTCTAATGGGATAGGCAACAGAGTATTTCGTTAGATCGTCCTGAAGGGTTAATATATATTTTAATTTAGCTGGACCTGATTCCGGAAGAGGACCTACGATATCTAGGGAGAGTCTTTCAAAAGGAGTAGTAGATGTACTAGTGATTTGCATCGGTGCTCTGTTTACTTTTCGAAGGGCTTTATTAGTTTGGCAAGAATCGCAATTTTTTACATAATTTTCTATGTCGCTATGCATATTTTTCCAAAAATATTGTTCTCTAATTTTACTAAACATTCTATTTGTACCTAAATGTCCAGCTACAGGAATATCGTGATTTTCTCTTAAGATCTTCTGTACTTCACTAGGACTAGGATAATATATTTTATTACGATAAACGTGAATTTCAATTCCAGTATTATGGAATAGGTGTATCAGCATATTATAAATTTTTACATATAGATGTCTGTCAAAAGGGTTTCTAAAGTCTGTTATGCTTATCTTATCTATAGGATCACTACAAGATATAAGATGATTTCTAATATTTTTGATTGATTCGAATATATCACTGTAAGTACAGAAGTCAAAATGATGAACTTTAATAAATAAGAAGTAATAGTTTTTATCATTAATTGAGAGAGATTTATATGAGTGTAATGTCATTTCAGAATTTAAGAAACGCTCGCGATCTTCTGAGTTAGAAAGTGCTTCCTGAACGTAAGGATTAGATTCATCAAGGTCGAGCGATGTAGGTATAATAAGGTTTTTATGTGGACTTTTAAGAAGGCTGTCATTATGTTCAATTATAGTTGTGTTATATTGCATGGTAGAAGGAATTTTAAGGAATTTTGAGTATGCATCGTTAACGTCAGGTAAGTTTTGGGTTGGAGAGTTTATTATAGGATTAGGGTATTGAAGGGTTGGCGCCTGGCTACTTGTAGAGGGTTGAGGTTCACATTGCGTATTAGGAGTAAGTTGGCTTTGGATTTCAGGAGTAGGTAGATTTTGCGTTTCAGGGATAGATGGACCGGATGTAGGTAGAGCTAGTGGGTCTTCTAGATTTTCTGGACTTGGTAGAGGGCTAAAGTCAGCCACTGGTTCATTAAAAGGGCTTATGTCTAATGGGCCAAGGTCAATTAACTCGCTTTCGGGGCTTTTAGGATTTACGGGATTTACTGGGTAACGTGAGAGGGCATCTGCTGCTGAATTCAATTTTCCCTTTCTATATACAATTTCATACTCGAATTCTTCAAGTTGCAGACGCCAACGTTGCAATTTGCTGCTTGGGTCTGTGTGATTAAAAAGCCATTTTAAGGGTCTATGATCAGTTATTATTATAAATTTTCGACCAAACAGGTAAGGTCTGAAGGTTTTACAGCCCCAAACTATAGCTAGTAACTCCTTTTCGGTAGTACTATAGTTAATTTCATTTTTATTTAAGGTTCTGGACGCATAGGCTATAGGTTGATCTTTAGCAACTGGACCTTGGGACAGTATAGCGGAAATGGCATAGTTGGATGCGTCACAGGTAAGTGTAAAAGGTTTGGTGAAGTCAGGGTAAATAAGAACTGGGGCAGTTAAAAGTTTTCTTTTAAGTATTTCGAAAGCTAGTTGTTGTTCGTTGGTCCAATTAAAGGGAATATCCTTTTTTAGAAGAGAAGTTAAGGGTTTTGAAAGTTTGGAAAACTCGGGTATGAACCGTCTATAATAAGATATAAGTCCCAAAAATGATTTTATGTCCTTGGGACATTTAGGAACAGGGAATTCTTCAACACTTTTTACTTTATTAGGATCTGGTTTTACTCCGTTTTCAGTAATGACATGTCCAAGGTAACCTACTTCCTTCCGGAGGAACTCACACTTGTCTGGTTGTAACTTGAGGTTAAAAGAGCGGAGTTTTTGGAAGACTGCGGTCAGATTTTCGATATGACGGGGCAAATCATGGGAATAGATCACAATATCATCGAGATAAACAAAACAGCGCTCTCCTTGGAGGCCAGTAAGGACATTATTCATAAGGCGCTGAAATGTTGACGGCGCATTTTTTAGCCCAAAAGGCATCCTTGTAAATTCAAAATGACCTTGAGAAATGCTGAAGGCAGTTTTACTAGAATCTTGCGGAGCCATCCGGATCTGATGAAATCCGGATGCAAGGTCAAGGGTTGAAAAGTATTTGGATTTCCCTAATTGATCTAGAATTTCAACAATATTGGGGATAGGATAAGTTTCTCCAATGGTAATATCGTTTAATTTTCTGTAATCTATAACGATACGCCATTTTCTTTGGCCTGAGGCATCCATCTTTTTTGGAACAATCCAAATAGGGGAAGACCAGGGAGATATTGAAGGTTGAATAATATTTTGGTCTAACATTTTCTGGATTTGTGAGTTGACTTCTTGTTTATGAATTTCAGGAAAACGGTAGGACTTAACATTTATGGGCTGATCAGTGGAAGTTCGAATTTCATGCTGTATAGCATCTGTTGATGTGAGTTGGTCACCAGGTAAGTGGAAGATGTCTGAGTATTTAGCACATGCTTCATAATGGGCACTAGATTCTTCGTTGTTTAAATGCGATGTACGAAGAAGATTAAGAACTTCTTGGGTCCTGTTTAAACAAGATTGATTATTATAGAAGGGTTTTAAAGACGCATTATGAACTGGTTGTAAGGTAAGTAGAAGATTAGAATTTAGGGTTACCGGGTTTTCAGCGCTATTTAGAATTGTGACATTAATCCTATTATTATTTTTTACTTTAACTAGGCAATTTGAGACAAACAATGTTTCACTTATGTGTTGATCAAGGACCAGACCTTCTTTTAATTCAGGATTAGCAACGGAACATTCTATGGTAATTTCGGAACGAGCAGGAATTTGGTAGATAGGATTATTAAAATTAAGTTTTATTTTATTCTTATCTAGGTTAAGCAATTGCCGATTGTAATCAATGGAACATTGAAAGTGGGTAAGTAAATCATTACCTATAATTCCGTCATAGGTAAGGTGAATATTTTCAACTAAATGGAACTGGAATGGGATAGATTCTCTGCCAAACTCGAGGTACATATTAAAACTACCAAGAGTTGGTACAGCATCTTCACAATTGTCTATACCTTTTAATCTAATTATATTGTTTTTTAATTTCAGGTTGGAGGGAGATTGAATAGAGGATTTTCTGATAAGGGAAATTGAAGAACCCGTATCCACAAGAAGCGTAAGTGGTTTATTGGAAATAGAGGTTTTAACTAAAATATGAGGTAAGGATATTATAGTTGGCTTACAGGATACTTCATATACTTGGGCTTCTTTTAAATTTAAAACAGGCAAATTACTTTTATTATTTAGGGATTCTGAATGGATTCTTTGAGATTTCAGGGATTGAGGCTGAGATATGTTACGTGTGGATTTAGAAGAATTGGCATTTATTTGGGGCTGGTTACCCGTGTTTGAGCCATTGGATTTAGAAGAGTTGGCATTTATTTGGGGCTGGTTACCCATGTGTGAGCCAGTGGATTTAGAAGTATTGGCATTTATTTGGGGCTGGTTACCCGTGTGTGAGCCATTGGATTTAGAATTATTGGCATTTATTCGGGGCTGGTTACCCATGTGTGAGTTAGTAGATTTAGAATTATTGGCTTTTATTTGGGGCTGGTTACCCGTGTATGAGCCAGTGGAATTAGAAGTTTGGGCGCGTATTTGGGGCTGGTTACCCTTGTGTAGGCCCGAGGATTTAGAAGAGGTGTCATTGGAATTTGAAGGTAAAGTAAAAGGCTGTGATTTGGGTCTCACGAGACACCGCCGTGAGCCCGCTATTCGTTTAAATACTGAGCATCATTTATTTGGGTGCTATTACAATTGTCAGCATTGTAGTCTTGGGTAAATTCCTGTGTCTCGGTATTATTATATATATCATTATTTGTATCGTTATCATTTATTACGTAGTTAATACGTGTGAGTCTCGAATTAGAATGTTGATTTGTGCCATTTATTTGTTTAGATTGCGGAACCCTGAATTTGTTATTATTGTATTCGCGTTTCTTACATATGTCTATCGTATGACCTTGATTTCTACAGTATCTACAATAATTGTTCTGATTTAGCTCCAATTGTCTCGAATTTTGTGGTCTTGTGTTGACATTGTGTACAACTGGCCTAAATGTGTTATTGGAATTATGAGAAGGCCGTTGTGATGTGCTGCTGGAAGAATGAGAGTTACGTTTATAAAATAGGTTAAGGATCTTTTCTTCAGCTACTGCTAGGTTAATGGCTTCATTGAGAGTGGAGGGGTATTTACCCCGGACTAAGTTAGAAATGTTGGGCTTGAGGCCAATAAGGAAAGTATGGAGAGCGAGGTCTTCCATAGCTGCTGTGCGCCCAGCCTTTTCAGTTTTCCTTTTAACGGATAATGTAATTTCAGTAAGTAATTTTGAGAGACAAGTTTCCACGCGTAAGGCATACTGATTGACAGCCTCTTGCGGCTGTTGACGGCATTCTTGCAAATCAGTGAGTAAATGAGCATAATGTTTTCTTTCCCCAAATTGGGTTTTTAGAAATTCACTTAATTGGTCCCAAGATTCGAATTCTTTTATAGAGCATGCTATTTCTGCCTTGCCCTCGAGCTGTGACAGGATATATTTAAATAAGATCGATTTCTGAGATTCCGACGCGAGATTAATGGCATTATCGCAATTAGTTAAAAAGGAGTTAAGCTTATCCCGTGAACCATCATAAGTCTTTACGAATTTAAATAGGGTACTAATTTGCACTGTATCTTTGTTTTCCTGTTTAATTTCATCACTCCTAACAGACATTGTGAGAGAAAATTAAAAATCACACACAAAATAAAATAAAGAATAATTAAAACAAATAAAGCTGTAAATAAAATGAAACGGTGTAATAGGCGGCCAACAAAGTTCTAAGAATCAACGCAGCTGCATTGAATACGTGTGGTCGTGATAAGCGCCAGTGCAATGCGTAGGTAGGCGCCCGACCAGGTTAATTCTAAGAAATTACTTGCGACAAGTTACGAGTAGGTATGGTGTTAATTTAACAATTAAATTTAAAGTTCATTAAGTTATTACTTCTTCACTGAATTCACTAATATATAAACACTGAATTTAATGGCCTTGCACTATCACTGAATTGGAAAAGATATCACTTACAGGAACACGCAGAAAAATAACAGGAACATGATTTTCCCAGGCAGGAAAATAGGCAGGATCACGACCAGTTGGCAGGAACACGGTTATTTTATATATTTAGTTTTAATTTGAATATAATTAGGTAGATAAGGATTTGATTTATTTATGAACGATTAGTTAGTAAAACACAAAGTTCAGTTTGTATTTAGATTGACTTGAATGAGATTTGAAATTTGTAGTTTTCTGGAGCACTGGAGTTTAGTTTTCTGGAAAGTTTTTAGGAAATCAACACTTCAGGAAAAGTATTTCAGTATTTACACAGAGCACAGTTTCGTAAAAAAAAAAAAAAAAGGTTTTCTTTCAGGTAATAGTTCTGGAACAAAGTTTTGGAAACACTGGTACAGTCTTGGAACACGGCACACAATTTATAAAGTTTCAGGAATCTCGAGACACAGTTTTGGGAGTATATTGTATATTATAGAAACACAGCACACAATTCTATTCAGGAACAAAGTCTTCAGGATATATCGAAACGGAGACGACCCGAGGATACTTTTCACTTTTCACGTATCCCGAACACGCTGCCACCAAGTTGTTAGGGGGCTCCGCGGAAATCACTTTTTAAAAAAAACTAATTTTATGACACTAGATTTATTTATGAAAATAGAAAATAGGAAATAGTATATTTTATGGATTTTGAGCACTTGTCTTTGTGATTTGGATGTTGGACCGAGACTGAGGGTTCTCCCTCCCGAATAACCCGATCTCAAAGCCTAAAACCCTTAGCCAGCAATATTGAGCGCAGGGCAGCACTATTATATACATAACTGTATTATAACAGTACGCATGGAGGCACCAGCTAGGTAGGCTCGGTACATCCCTCTCTGAAATTAAAGGTAAGAATCATCAGGTTTAACAGTAGGCGGTAGAATAGGTGTGTAATGAATAAATGAATGAATGAAAAAATATTTATTCAAGTGACCATGACTCATAATGTTAGTATACTTTTAACTATGTTAGTAGGTTTAGTAAAAAAAAACTCTAAATTATTTGTTGTGCAGACCACTCCTGCTCCATCCCCCCGGCTATAGTGCAGCAATGGTTTACGTAAACGCAATCCAATCTGCCTGCGAGCATGCGCAGGATGCTGTTGTTGCTCTCCCGCGTCCGACATGATTCTACCTCATCCGCAAGGTCTTCCTCTATCAACGTAAATATGTAAGTACCTCTGTCAGAGTCTTGTATCCGTATGGTTCTACAAGTTTATCTAATTCTTCAGGGTCGGTGCTGTAACGCAGGTTGTGCACGGAAGGAGTTCTGTCACCATGGCGTAGCATCTGCAAGAGGGATCCTTACTAATATTATAAAAGCGAAAGTGAGTTTGTTTGTTTGTTTGTTACGCTTTCACGCCGTAACTACTGAACCGATCATCATGAAATTTTGCATACAAGTTTTCTGGAGTGCGGAGAAGGACATAGGCTACCTTTTATCCCGGGAAAAAGTCTATTCCCGAGGGATCGACATTGACGCGGGTGGAGCCGCGAGCGAAAGCTAGTAAACTATAAATATTAAACAATGTTCAAAGATAGGGATAGGGTTTGGGGGCGCTTATTACGTTGCGCTTCCGTAGATTGCCCATTTTGGTCATTATTAGAAAAAAATTCACAAACAATTAATTTATTTTAAAACATCTAAAAAAAATGAGTTACGGAATGGTTACAGGTGTATGTAGGTAATTGAAAAGCTGCGTGATTTTTTTAATATAAAAGCTTATATCATACGTACTACACCATATCTGCTACTTGCAAGATTGTATCGCTTTTGCTGCCTGTTCCTATGTATGCTTAAATCTTAAAAACTACGCAACGGATTTTGATGTGGTTTTTTTTAAATAAATAGAGTGATTCAGGAGGAAGGTTTATTATATGTACATTGCACCCGTGCGCAGTCAGGTTCCGGGTCGTTGGTATTCTCTAAATTAAGAAATAAAATATGGCTATATCAGAATAGCAGCAAAAAAATAACAATATTTCCTATCTAAATAGAATCAACTTGGTCTTCGTAAGTAGATAATCTTGAGTTTGAATAAATGGGTATCTCTTGGATAGGCATGTAACATCCTCGTCTTCATCGTCACTTACCATCAGGTGAGATGGGAGACAAATGCCTACTTCAATACTTAGTAAAAAAATGTTTGTGGATCAGGTGCACAGGTAAAGATTACAGATCCTTTGTCATAAAAATATTTGTCCTAAAGATAATATTCGCATAATGGTCCATAGATATAATTATACGTTACAAGCTATACGCGTCTTTTTTATGCCAATGAGTTTATTTCGTTAGAAACTAATACATAATTCACAACAGTTTCGTCAATATTACAGATACATTTAAATCATTTAAATTTAAATCAAAAATACCACCTTGAATCGTACCCGGTTCAAACGTACCCATTATGCTTGCCGCGTTTCCTCTTTAGATTGCTATGGACAGCCTTTGAACCAGGTACTATCCAGAGCGGTGGCCATATCCACGGGTCTTTAATCGCCGTCCTATCTCACTATCAAAGTGCTTCGCTGCTAATGATATTTTTGTCAATTAAAATGTAGATAAATTTCAAGTATTGCAAGCCCAAACTATAAACTTGATTGGTAATAAGCAGAGATGTACTTGCCATAAAACTGAACAACAACGGAGAAGCAACGTCAGGAGGGTCACCGAAAGTCAGCAGAAAATGGCAGACTAGGCAGGTCAAAAACATTAAAAGCCTGAAAAGCATAAGTCTCGTTAAAATTTCATTTCAGTGCCGAGACCTCATTGTGAATCCTACCGTCCCGACTTCTATCTCGTAAGATTTGTTTCATACTCGTCACATAGATAGCGCCAATAGGTTTATTCACAACTAAATACGAGATGTATACACCATAATATGATAAAAAGGAAATCTGTGTTCACGAAAAATTTCTTATTTTAGATAAAATATATTTTCGGCTAATATTTTTAAAATATCAGTTTTACTTGGTGCTAACACCATCTAGTGACGAGTGGAAAAGTCTGTCACCACTGCACTACATCGTCCTCACCGCTTCTGGAAATAACTGCTTCAGCCTACCGTTATGCTTACCACCTTGTTCGTGCTTTTTTTAACATGCCAATATTAATAAAAAAATTACCTAAATATACTTTAGGTTATTTTTTTCCATATTTTTTTTGTGATAGGTCATTATTATCATCATAGTTTCTGTCGTGGGAAGTCTGGATAAAGCTGGACAAAGGCGATCTCCCAAGGACTTTTCGTTCCACAGGAGGATATGATCATTCTCACCACGCTTGGCGGGCGAGTTAGCGTGCGTAGTTTCTTTGGCTTCTTTGCTTCCGATGCTGCTGTCCATTGGAAGCACTTTTAAGCTGGAGAAGGATAGAAATTTATTGGATTTGAGAAGGGTCGAGAAGGGAATTAAGGAATTGGAGATACTACTGACTCAGACGAATGGAAAAGCAAGTAGCAGCTCGGAAGGCCCTACTCGTTGTTATACATGCAACCAACAGCAGTTGAGGATGACACCCGGTCAGGGGTGACATCCTCAACTGTTTGTAATTAATTAATTGAAACGATTTAAGAATTCTAATGATAGTATTCTTTATACCAGATTCTGCAAAGAAACCTGGCGAGTTTAAGAGCTGGGCTCTTATCGGTGTCATTGTGTGGAAAAACGCACACAATGACTATATTTAGCAGGAATAATGGAGTGGTTTGCCATAGGATTCTTCATCTCACACACTAGTGAAAAATTTACTAGTATTTAGGTTGCTTCACGAAGTTTGCCTTAACCGGAAGGGTACAGCTTGATGAACATGAGCGTACTTGAGTCAGATTGGGCTAGAGACTATGAGGTACGAGGCCTGGTGAAGTTAGAACCTGGGACCTTTCGCTGATAGGTTGCTCTCTGACCACTAAGCCATTAACGGTTTTTTAATTTCCCTCATTAGGGAAAGGAAATTACAAACACAATATTTTTTTTAAAGTGCCTACCTCATATTACAATGTCCACAAACACACCTTCACAAAAACACTTCTTATTTTATGAAGTACTAATGATCAGACATTAAGATGTCTTGCTTAGCATAGGTAATATTACTTAGCATAAATATTATTCACGTGCACCTAAACACAGTCTTTATCGCTAAACTGTGTGTTATTTCATTTAACGCTTAGTGCCTAGTTTTTATAGCCATACTAGTAGATCCGGCCACGCTTTGCTTGATGCAGGCATGATAACTTCATTTATTACACAGCGTGTAACATAACCAACAACCTTCCCGTCATCATCATCATCATCATCATCCTTTTCCTACGGGACCAATGCTGGGAACTCATTTTTTTTGACATTTTCATACTATTTGCCGGGCCGGCCGTACACGTTTGTATGAAAAGGTAAACTTTTTCTTGAGTTCCCAGCATTGGTCCCTTGGGAATGTTGTTCATTTTGTCGGGCTGAGTCACCCCTTCACAGAAACGTCGTTGATTATGTTACACGCTGTATAAATACATATTTTAACCCCCACTTAAAATGAGGGATATTATAATTGTCTGTTTGTGTCAACGTTTCCAAACAGATGAACCAATTTTGTCGCTCTTTTGTTCGAAAGGTAATTTAATCGAATGATCTTAATTATATTTGATCGAAATTTAGCCGTTTACTTTTTAGAGGGTATTTTATGGCTTAAAATTCTTAATTGTATTACAGTGAAAAAAATACATTTTAAGTTTTATTAATTGTGATATAGTTGAACTTTACTGTTACTATAACTTATATATTTACTTTACTATACGATATGACGAGCCCGATAGTCCAGTGGGTAGCATTATTAGCGCTTACGGATGTAAAGCAACCCCGGGCGAGGCCCCACACAGGATGTGTGTGTCATAAAAATATTTCGTACATCAGAAAGCACTTTAAGCCTTTCGTCCCGGCTGTCATTACTGATGGCAGTCGTGAAGCTATGTCAGATGTCTTTAGGCAGCTTGAAAGAGCTGACACCGGTGTTGGCCACTTACACTTGGTTGTACATGCATGTGTACAACCATACAGTGTTGCTATAACTTCAGTTAATTTAGCACCCCCAGAGCAGGATCTTTCGTCTGGTCGGGCTTTACATGGCAATTCTCAGCAGTCATATAAATCCAGGGTTACATTACGTTTTATATATCTATAATAAAAGTACTCAATCATACGAAAGCCGCAATGTATTTTGAAGTGACTATCAAAACGCCGGCCTATTTGCTAACTAAGTGTACAACGTTTTGATAGTCACTTCAAAATACATTACATTTTATATATCTTATATAAAAATAGTCAACAAAAGCCGCAATGTATTTAGAAGTGACTATAATACGTTTTTTTTTGTCTCTTAATTATGGATTTCACGCGTTACGTATTTAGCCAGTATCAAGTATAAATGAGTTTTCCCGCGCTTTTTCTAAGTCTTGTTATCAATGACACGATGGTGTAGTTCATTTCATTGATTCTACGGAGCCCCTGGCGATTCCACTGGCTTGATCACAGACGACGCAACGAGACAAGGCGGTCCACCAGCCCGCTAAGTAAAGCTCACTACAGCCGCACTGTGACAGTTTATTTCAGTTATTCCACACATTGTTCATAAACATGGGCATTTATAACACCAAATTACACCGATTTCACATTATAAAGTCCACTAGAAACAATTTCCAAAACAATCCAAAACACAAGCCGTGCTCTCCGCCAAAATTCCCGCCAAGAACTCCTGTCAAAACGTTGTACACTGACACTGAGTAGGTTATATTGTCTATGACACTGAGTAAGCAAATGGGCTGGCAGTGCTTTACCAATAAAGTGCCGTGTTTCGATCCTACACGTTATTTTTTTTATATGGGCGGCCAACGAGCAAGCGAGTCACCTGATGATCACCTGAGGCAGCGACAAGCGCTGCCCATGGACAACTGCAACACCAGGGTGTAACCGGAGCGTTGCCGGCCTTTCAAGGAGTTGGGCAAAGGACATGGGGGGAGGAAATGGGGGAAGAATGGGCCTTCGGCACTCTCACTCACCGAACGAAGCATGAAGCGGTAAAACTCCTACTCAAACGTCGATTTTCTGTGAGAGTGTGGTACTTCCCCGGACGAGCCGGCCCATTCATGCTACTAGCAAAAATGAATTTTGCCGGTAGCGTGGCTCTACCACAGCTGTCTCCACCATCCTTCACAGTCACCACAGACATTTTAAGAATCCGACATAACAGATAACCACTTGTAGCGAACACATGTAGCTGTAATTTCCTAGGGGAGCTGTCGTATTAGGAACACGTCTCGCACCGATGTCTCTCGGCCAAGCACGATTGCACTGTTGCATAGCTACTTTGTATCGTGAGAACTCTCTGTAACCTTTTCTCTACCCCTCTCCAAACAATTTTTTTTAACCAACTTCAAAAAAGGAGGAGGCTGTATTTTTTTATTTTTGTCACCTCAGAACTCCTTCATTTATAAAGCGATTTTTTTTTGTATGGGTATGCTTTCAAGTTGGTCCCACTTAAATTTCATCACAATCGGTTCAGTAGTTTGTTTGAAGTCGGTTTTTTATATGAAAGATTATATAATCGTATCTTATCATTACACTGAGTAGTGTCTACAACATGAAATTAATAGTAGATTGTTGCACTGAGCAGAAAGTAATTTATCATTGCATCGACTGCTTATTTGGAGCGTTAGCGAGGGCTCTAAAAAGCACGAGTGCAATATAAATTACCGCATAATCTGCTGTTCTTCCAACTACCACAAGAAAAGTATGTGAAAAAACTGAAGAGTAATTACCATCAATGAAAATTAATTGTTCACATCTCAGTACATTCCCGTCTTTTTTTTCTTTATGGCCAGTATTTTTGTTTTAGGCCAAGCTATACGCACGTCCAACCTATTTTGTGACATGTGCCAACTATGGTCACGCGATTTAAAAAAGAAAATTAAACAGTGCAGAAAAGGATTTCCATACATGTTTTCTGCTCTAGAGCAGCAAAGTTCTGGATATGTAGTGCAGTTATGATATGATTGCGGCGTAGGTAGTTGGAAGAACAAAATAAATTACGTTCAAATGCAGCAAATATCTTTTTAAATTTAAGTATATTATAATTAAACACCTTTTAAAAGATAAGTTCTATAATACTTTTTTTTAATAGCCTATTTCAGTGTCCCACTGCAAAATTACAAAAAAAATATTAGTTGTTTGTAAAGTCGGTTTACAGACGATAATTTTTTGTGATAACGGTGAGAGATAGATGCGTCACAAGCCGAACGCTTAGTCCGATCTCACTATTGCTTGTCCCGCGCTCTCGCTTGCACGCGGAACGTGACACTTTTTTCGCGTGTACAGCCGGCGTTCATCAACTTAAAGACTTTTTAACGTAAAAATGAAAACATAGTCTTCATCTTCATTCGGCGAGCTCCGTGGCGCAGTGGTTAACACGAGTTCGATCCCCGGTCAGGTCACGATGGAAAATGATCTTTTTCAGATTGGCCTGGGTCTTGGATGTTTATCTATATATGTATTTGTTATAAAATATAGTATCGTTGAGTTAGTATCCCAAAACACAAGTCTCGAACTTACTTTGGGGCTAGCTCAATCTGTGTGATTTGTCCGTATGTATATATTTATATTTATTCATGATCATTTAAATACCGCTAACGAATTGACAAAGTGATATTCAAATGTACTAGATAGATTTCCGACGTCAGATACATGAATGATATATCTGCGAAAAGTTTTTTATACTATAATGCTTGACACTGCCACAAATTGAAAACGTCAAGGGACTGTAAGTACGTTTTTTAGGGTTTCGTAAATAAAGGGTTAAAACCCTTCAACTAAGCCTCGGATGTCCGTCCATCTGTCCGTGTCTGTGTGTGTATTGTACGTCAATAGATAGAGACTTTTTCACAGAATATTTAAATCTTTGCTGCTATAAAAACAAAGGTCTGCTCGGCCTCTACAAGACAACTGTGTATAATGTGAAATATCATCATTGCACACTCGATCGCTAACATAATGTTCCAAAAATAATAATGTATATAATAAAATTGTAATCATTACTAGAAATGAAAAAAAAGAAATGATAAATGAAAAAAATTGATGATAAATGATAAAGATTTTTTTATGTACCTATATGACGGCCACCTGATGGAAAGTGGTCAGATAGACGATAAAATTAAAAAGCCCTTCAGGCGAGTAAGCGACCAATACTTGTACTGAGTTTCTTTTGGCGGTTCTTCTCTGCAGTGGTGGTTCCGAAATGCTAATAGTCTATAGCTTTTGCACATTAATAACTTAAATATGACTAAATCAGATCCTTTAAAATGTGATTTGACGTGAAAAAGCCTGCAAAGGCCTATTTTCTGAATAAACGTTTTGATTTAGAATTTAATTTAAAATAATAATAAAAAATAAAAATACAGATAATAAAAAAAAAACTGACGGGTGGTGCCCATGAACATATAGTATACCTACCTTAGTGGTGCCATTAAAAATAAATGTTTTTATCAAACTTTGACAGAATTATTTACTACTGAGATGTCAAACTACAGATAATTAAGAAAAATAATCTCCACAGCTTTCATGCTAGTCTGGGAGAAATAAAAAAACGTAGAATGTACCAGCCGCTTCTCTTCCCGCGCAGATCGTGAAAGCCGATCGAGGGAATAGTTAAAATCTGAGGAATCATATTAATATGCGATGCGGCTAGCGACCCATCACTATTTTGATTCCGTTTTCCACCTAATGCCCACCAACATGGTGAACGTGGCCTTAAGGTTTATAGACTGGGCTCTGTCTATCCCGCAAGGGAAAAAGACGTGATACTATGTGTTTATGTAAATAATCTCCACGCAAGAAAGAGTTTGTCAACCTCATAAAAAAGGTAGCATAGAAGAGGTTGCATACGTCCTTGTACATCATAAGCAACATAGACATACAAGAAGCGTGGTTTTAATAATAAACGGAACCCTTAGTTCATGCGACTCGCCCTTGGCCGGTTTTATTATAAGACACGATCCATATTTCACCTTCTAGTATGCCAGTTCATTTTGTAACAAATCTGATCTTATTTGAATCCCAACTCGCATGGGAACGACCACTACGTGTAAGAGTTACAAATAAACATTTGGTGAGAAGGGAAATATATACATTTTCATCACGAAGTTGTGATTCTAATGTATTTCAAACATAAATTGACATTGATTGATTTTTGTTTTATTTGCAGAAAAAATAAACCGAAAATAGTGGCAAACAAAACCTCCCTTTAAAAAATTAGTTGTCTGTAAAGCAGTCTACGTACAATAATTATTACAATACAAGCTAAGCAAAGCTCATAAACATCGATGAGACCTCTCCAACCCGTCTGGCCAGCGAGAAGAGTGTAGGCCAAATCCTCTGTCTGCTCTGGCCAAGTATTGCTCCGGTAGTACAGAGAGGTTGATGCTCCTGCAGTGGAGACTCTGACACCAGGGTGGGCATGGTCGATTGACCGTGTCACCTACACGAAATGATGATGAGTGGAGACTAAAAAGACCTGATGATGATGATGATGTACGATAATTTTTACGTGATAACGATGGACGAGAGATGTGTCACAAGTAACTGTTGTGCCGTGCTCGAAATTTACGATAACGGTGAGAACGGGTCGGATAAATTTCTAGAGAATTTCTTATTCTTTCTCTCAAGTGTCGGAATTATTGAGAAATTCTCGAGAATTATTAGGAATTTCCCGCAAATCTGCATGAGAAGGAATTCATGAGAACAGAGAATTTCTCTCCGGCACATCACTAGTCGATCGTGCCTCTCTATCGCTTGTACCGCGCTCTCGCTTTCACACAGAACGTGACACTTTTCGTGCGTGCAGCCCGCATTCATCGATTTATAAGACGTCACATCAAAAATATCATCAAGTTGACTTTGTTTGTTTTTCTTGTGTGTAAGTGGCCAACACTAGTGTCAGATTTTTCAAGCTGCCTAAAGGCATCTGACATAACTTAACGACTGCCATCAATGTTGATATTCGGTACCACCAGCTTAATGTGCCTTCCGAAGCATCGAGGAGCTCGAGATGTTAATGCCACTTGCGGTCACCCATCTCAGTGGGGATCGCAGCCGGGGTTGCTTAACTTAACGAAAGCGGTAAATTGCTCAGACCCACTGGACCACTGGACTCCAAGATAACGTTTAGTTAAAGCTGGTAAGGCTAGTTTTAAAGGTCTTTGCATAGCATAACAATAAAAGTATATGCAAATCAAATGCAAATCCCATAATAATATTAAAGGAGTTCTGGGTGGGAATTTTAGCAGACTACATAGTTTTTATTTAAGATTATTTTGCAAATTTATTCTAGTGGACTTTATAATGTGAAATCGGTGTAATTTAGTGTTAAAAGTGTCCGTGTTAATGAGCAATGTGTGTACTCCAGTCTTATCGAAACTACATGAAGAATGAATAATGGCGCCTTTGGCGAACTTAACACAGGCTAAAATAAGCTGGTCATCATCATCATCATTTCGAGTAGGTGTCACGGTCAATCGACCATGCACACCCTGGTGTCAGAGTTCTTCGGAACCGCCTCCCGGCCTCTGACGTGGTTCCTTTAACGACTACCAGATGGCAGCCGGGACCACCGGCTTAACGTGCCTTCCGAAGCACGGAATCATCTTTATTATCAGACAATCAGGTGATTCAAGCCTGCAATGTCCTAACCAAACTGGAAACAACTAAACAAAGTATGCTTCCGGTGGGAATCGAACCCACGACCCCCGGGTCAACAGGCAAACGCCTTAACCACTGGACCACGGAGGCTGTTATTATGTAATAAGCTGCTAAATTAAGTTTGATCGGCACTTAAAAGAAAAGAAAAGAATATTGTCTCCTGTACACATAGTAAAAAGCTTAAATTTAGAATGGCTTTATTCGTTTTTAGGGTTCCGTTCAAGAGGTAAAAACGGAACCCTATTAATATCGTTCCGCTTTCCGTCTGTCTGTCCGTCTGTATCTCATGAACCGTGATAGTTAGACACATTCTCACAGTTAGAAATGTATTTTGTTGCCGCTATAACAACAAATACAAAAAATAAATAAATATTTAAGAGGGCTCCCATACAACAAACGTGATTGTTTTGTTCGTTTTTGCTCAATATTAATAACGGCAACAGTTCACTTTAAAAATAAACAATTAAATAAAAAAAAATATTAAAAGCAGGAAGGGAGGGAAAAGAAGGCATACACACACAGACATGTCTTTTTTTGCCGTGTTTTTAGATAAAGGTACGGAACCCTTTGTGCGCGAGTTTGCGTTTTCATGCATTCTAACTTTTAATAGCAAGAACAGATTTAATCAAATCGTTTTTTTTTTTTTATTTTAACAATAACTTTAAAATTCAAACTTAATAAAAAAATCGAAATTAATTTTAAAAAATGTGGTTACCGCCTTATTTTATTTTTATTCAAAAATTATTCCATGCTCTGGTACAAAAGAAAAAAAACGTAGACTGTACATGGATGTCGTAAAAGCCGATCAAGGGAATGGACTGAGGTATCTTGTATGTAAGTGGCTAACAGCCCATCACTATTTTGATTCCGTTATCCACCTACACGCCCGCCAAAATGCCAAACTCATTTACGGACACTGGACCAGACACTATAGATATAACAAAGAAGTCTACTACGACCTAAGTAAATAAATATCGACGAACTTACACAACACATCAGAAAAACCTTCAGCCTAGCTTTCATCAAAGACATGGCCTATTAAAATATAATGCACACGCTTTAGCACATGCAGCCGGAAGTCGGCTTCAAGATGGCGTCATCAACGGGTCATTTCCGGCCGAGTTCCACCTTTTTCTGCAATGATCTTGTTACTACTGGAAGTGATACTGAAGTTGAATCTTTTTATACGTTTTGAAATGCAAAATATGTATGTCACTATATTTGTTCAAATGGAATCGTACAACTCAATTTTAAAGCTTTTTTTTATGACATAGGACGGCAAACGAACAAGCGGGTCACCTGATAGTAAGCGATCACCGCTGCCATTAGACAACTGCAACACCAGGGTATGACATGAGCGTTGTATACTCGTTAGTTTGGATGACAATCCATGGTTAGATATGTGACGTCATTTTAAATTCAACATGGCGGACCTAAGAAGACGGACTAGCTATATTTGATGCACTGCAATAACATGATTATCGAATTAAAAGGCTCGCTCAAAATAAATCGATAAATAAAGTGATGTGCATAAAAGCTTGTCTTTAAAACAGTTTTTTACTTTAAATTTATTCCCTTTCGATGTTCTCTTTGTTATTTAAGAGCTCTTGTCGGTGTCATTGTGTAGAAATAAACGGACACAATGTCTCTTTGACAGGAAATTATGGAGTGGATTGCTACTGCCTTCTCCATCTCACACACTAGTAAACTTTTTAATAGGAAAACATCGTGAGGTAACTCGACGCTTACATGTTCCTCTCTTAGACCACTGAACTATCGCTTCGATGTTATCAACGTAGGTATAACAAAAATAAGTGGTGCAGGCCGGCCTGCCGAGCTGCTACTTACTTTTCCCTCATTCATCCCAGTGAGTTATCCCAATACCTATCATTCCCTTCCTAAATCCAACAAATTCATGGCAGCAGCATCGGAAGTACAACCCGCCTGACAAGCGTGGTGAGTATGGCAATAGCCTCATATGGAACGAAGATTCCTTGGGAGAGGCCCCTTGTCCAGCAGTGGACTTTTTACGGCTGTAATGATGATGATGAATGATGATTCTTAGGGCATAAACAGTTCTTAGTGTTCCTTTTCATACATATATTTTTCGGGATTCAGTACTGCCCCTATTTGAAATAAATTATTTGAAAATAAAGTAGATGCATTTAATTTGAAATGTTGTATTGCGAGGCCATAAATAACCCTTCGAACTATTTTATGAATTACTATTTACAGTTTAGAGCAAAAACGAAGAAAAAGTGTTTCTTAGCATTTTACCAAACACGGCCGTATTGACGAAAATGCTAAGAAAAGATATATCCTTTTTCTTTCATCACTATCAGGTCTTTTTTGTCTCCACTGCAGGAGCATGACCCTCTCTGTACTACTGTATATCCTATACTTGGCCACAGCAGACAGAGGATTTGGCCTACACTCTCCTCGCTGGCCAGCAGGTTGAAGAGGTCTCATTGATGTTTATGAGCTTTGTTTAGCTTGTATTTCCTAAGTCGCCTCTTACAACCTACATGGGAAGACTAGGACTAATAATTTATTTTTAATGGTGGCGGCACTAGACTCCGAGAATGTATGGCCCTACTACTTAAGGTATCCTGATAAATGAGGATCCCGTATGGTTGAACGGAACCCTTCGTATAGAATTTCGTCTCGCCCTTGGCTGTTCTTATTTATTATTTTATTTCACTGAATCCTTACTTAATATTATAAATACGAAAGTGAGTTTGTTTGTTTGTTACGCTTTCACGCCGTAACTACTGAACCGATCATCATGAAATTTTGCATACAAGTTCTCTGGAGTACGGAGAAGGACATAGGCTACCTTTTATCCCAGGAAAAAGTACTATTCCCGAGGGATCGACATTGACGCGGGGGGAGCCGCGGGCGAAAGCTAGTGTTATCTATAAATTTTATCAAAACAGTTCAAAGGTTTGTTTTTGTTCAAACAAAATATACTTAAACCCTTCCAGAACTTTCTGACATCATCCTGGCTCATTATGGTCGGAGAATTTCATCTCGGCCGGGAAATTGTTCACTTTTATGCTAAGTTTCAGATTCCAAGGTGTCCCTTACCAATTTAGAGCGCCAAAAGGTAACATAAATAAGACATTATACTTTAGAATAGTCAAAAGAATTGATACAAACTGTTTTGTGTATTTTAATAAAAGAAAAAAATGATATTACAATGAAACTTCAGAAATCATAGCTTTTGATCTTTTGATCCATACATAAACATAAAAAAATAATATTTTTACATACATACGACGTGTATTTTCCCTTGTGGGTTAGACAGAGCCCAAGCGTTAAAGACCTTAAAGCCACGTTTAGCATTGGTGGGCGTTAGGTGGAAAACGGAATCAAAATAGTGATGGGTTGCTAGCCGCATCGCCTAATAACTTGATTCCTCAGATTTTCACCCATTCCCTCGATCGGCTTTTACGATTTGCGCGGGAAGAGAAACAGCTGGTACATTCTACCTTTTTTTTGTAGATAACCAATATAACGAAATCTTAATCAAGACTTACACGACTGTCCAATAAAAGAAGTGGTATGTTTGCGTCTGTGAGTTTCTTTATTCCGCCATAACTTCTAAATGCCCTAACAGTTTTGAATTAATCAAATATCGATAAAATCGTTACAATAGTTTGAGTGCCATGGTTTACCTTACGATAAGAAACATATGCGTTTTTTCAAAAGTCATCATCATCATCAGGTCTTTTTAGTCTCCACTGCAGGAGAATGACCCTCTCTGTACTACCGGATATACCATACTTGCCCAGGGCAGACAGAGGATTTAGCCTACACTCTCCTCGCTGGCCAGACGGGTTGGAGAGGTCTCATTGATGTTTATGAGCTTTGTTTAGCTTGTATTTCCTAAGTCGCCTCTTACGACCTCCATGGGAAGACTAGGAGTGGTCCTATTCTACTCTGCCGGCCGGAAACCACACGGCTAAAAAAAGCCTTCAGATTCCAAGGCGTCTACAAAAGTCAGTCGTATCTTTTTCAATTTTTGTTTTGTTATTCGTATGTGTAAGTAGTCCACACTGGTACAGATCCTTCAAGCTGCCTTAAGGCATCCGACATAGTTAACGACCCGGGATCAACCGCTAAACGAAGCATGGAGGAGCTCGAGATATAAATAAATAAATGTATTTATTGCTAGCCGTGTGGTATCCGGCAGTTTTTTTTTTACTAATTATTGGATTAGGCATTTGTCTTCCATCTCACCTGATGGTAAGTGACGATGAAGACGAGGATGTTACATGCCTATCCAAGAGATACCCATTTATTCTACTTTTGAATGTTCCAATTAAAGAATAGGACCACTCCAAGTCTTACCGTGGATCTCGTAGAAGGCGACTTAGGAAATACAAGCTAAACAAAGCTTATAAACATCTAAGAGACCTCTGGCCAGAGTCTGGCCAGCGTGGAGAGTGTAGGCCAAGTCCTCTGGCTGCTCTGGCCAAGTATGGCCCTAGTAGTATAGAGAGGGTCGTGCTCCTGTAGTGGAGACTAGTGATGTAACGAATATTCGCATTCGCATTCGCGGATATTCGCATATTTTTGCATATTCGCATATTTTTGCATATTCGCATTCGCATTCGCATTCGCATTCGCGAATTTACTGCGAATGTTTTTGCGAATATTTTTTTTTATTTTTTTTTTTATTGTTAGTTGATATAATAAAACAAAATCTATACATTAACTATGTTTTAATTCAAGAAAATTATTTAACCTCGTCATCACATAATCAGTCTTCTCTTTATCATTTGGTTGGTAACATTTATTTATTAACTTTGAGAAATTAACCTTAAATCTAAAATTATAATATAAAATCGAAACAAAAATCAAATCGAACGCGCTTCGCCTCGTTCGAACGGAACTGCTATCAAGGTCACCAAGCGATCGTAAATTGGCGCCAAATTTAAACAAAATCTGAATATTCGCATTCGCATTCGCATTCGCGAATGTCGGTAGCAAATATTCGCATTCGCATTCGCATTCGCGAATGTCCAAAATATGACATTCGATACATCACTAGTGGAGACTAAAAAGGACCTGATGATGATGATGATGATGATGATTTATTGCTTTAGAAAAAGATATTTTTATGCCACTTGCGGTTCCCCATCCCAGTGGCGACCGGACCCGGGGTTGCTTTTTTTTTTAATTTATATCCGACGGCAAACGAGCAGACGAGCCACCTGATGGAAAGTGGTCACCGTCGCCCATGGACATCTGCATCACCAGAGGAGCTGCTGATGCGTTGCCGACTCTTAAGATACCTGTAAACACGCCTTTTGAAGGACCTCAAGTCATAGCACACAGGGAAAACCTCGGGAGGGAGTCCATTCCACAATCTTGCTGTACGAGGAAAAAAACCACGTGACGCTCTGACATTTTTGGAGACCCAAGTGTCAAGGATGTGGGGATGGACTTTACTCCTGCTTATCATGCGTCAGCACCAATAATGCTCCACCGACTGGGCCTTAGGCTCCTCTTGTTCATTGAAAAATCTAGTTACGGAGTCGGTAAGAAAAAAGACAATGCAGTGAAATTTAAATAATTTTATTCGCTTATCTTATTATAAATACTTATAACATGCATCCACGTATATCTAACACGTAAAATAAGCGTCATTTTGCTACAAAACACAACATACAAGTCGACAAATAAAACTGTGATATCAAAATACATCTGATTACAAATAATTACAATTCAGTGTGCTCTGTTCCTTCATTCAGAGAAAAAAAAACTAATTTAAGTACAGTATATGTTTCTTGGCGGGAATTTCGGCGGACTGCACGGTTTCTGTTTCAGATTGTTTTGCGAATTGCTTTGCTTCTAGTGGACTTTATAATGTGAAATCGGTGTAATTTGGTGTTATAAATGCCCATTTTTATGAACAATGTGTGGAATAACTAAAATAAATTGTCGTGGTGCGACTGTAGTGAGATTTACATAGCGGGCTGGTGGTCGCTCGCCTTACTGCGACGTCTATGATCAAACCAGTCGTGTGAATTGTCGCCAGGTGCTCCATTGAATCAACGAAATTAATTACACCACCATTTCGTTGATAACACGTAGAAAAATATTAAGGGCTAAAAGGCATAGAAAGCCAAATACCCCAAATACCGTAAAACAAATATGGAAAAAAACTACAGTACGTACTACCAATCTTATAAGTTACACCGATGTACAGTCAGGGGCAGATAAAACTGACCCCTTTAACAACAGATTTTATATTGTGGGGGGTCACATTCATCTGCGCCCGACTGTACCTACGCAGAAATCAATTCGTTGCATGGCGCGAAAATATCCATCCGCTATTGGCTGCTGCGTTCGCGCCATGTCTGGAGTTCGCTGTAGCGCCGCGCCGTAGATAATAAATATTGAAGTAGCTAACTACAAATGTCTACTTGCGTTAGGAACATCGCAAGAAAATTTGGATCATAGAACTAAGACCTAAGACCCGTTGCGTGTACTGTCACAAGTATTAATAAGTACACAGCGAGGACTATCGCGAGTGAATTTCCCGCTAAGCACTAGTATATCGTGAGCTTTCTGAAACATTAATTAATAAATATATACGGACAAATCACACAGATTGAGCTAGCCCCAAGGTAAGTTCGAGACTTGTGTTATGGGATACTAACTCAACGATACTATATTTTATAACAAATACATATATAGATAAACATCCAAGACCCAGCCCAATCTGAAAAAGATCATTTTCCTACTTGACCTGGCCGGGGATCGAACCCGGGCACTCCGTGTCGTAGGCTGGCGTGTTAACCACTGCGCCACGGAGCTGTCTAATACCTGGGTAACCAAGATTGAGACTGTAAAACGTGTTTTCCCAGATGATAGACCTAGGTACTGTCAGAGATACCTAACCAGGCCCTCTACTTATATCTTTTATTTCCTCGTAAACTATAAATAATATATTAACATAAAAAATTATATTAAGTAGTCCTCATTAAAATCTTTCTGCATATACATTTTCATGTTATCATTATTTATAGTTTATGAGAAAATTCAAGATATAGGTCGAGGGCCAGTCAGTTATCTATGTCCCTGACTGTACATTGATATTTCGCCCCCAAAACACCCTATATACGAAATCATTGGAGCCAGCAGTCAGATTATCAATTCTTACATGAGAAAAGCAAAATGTCTAAAAACAAAAGACCAGCTAAAGGAACAGAGTCAGTTATGGCACAATATAGAACGAAGATCACCACTACGTGTCCCTAAATTATTGCAACCGTCTTTAAGTTTGCCTGTCTCACCATCATCAAAGAATTTATACAATACGCGAAACGAAACTACACTTGAGCATGTGTGCACGTAAAATCACTTGCGGCTATGTGTGGGTGTCTGAATGTGGGCGGGGGCATCGAGAGCCGCGCGGGGCGGGGGGGGACGGGCCGTCGCTGACTGCCTTGCTCGAGGGCTGTTGAGTTTGCTTCTCGGCAGGCACAAAGTGAGTCAACCCTAGCGCTTACGCGTCTTGAGTCAAGGTCACCGATGCCCCAACTCTCACATACAGATGTGTGTCACCACTTTGCCATCATTATCATCTCACCTCAAGTAGTCCACTGCTGGACATACGCCTCCCCAAGGATTTCCAATACGATTGGTTGGAAGCGGTCTAAATCCAGCATTTTCCTGCGAGCTTGGTCAGGTTGTCTGACCATCTGGTCGGTGTGTCCGACGATCCGACGCTTGCCGGTACGTGGATGCCATTCAAGAACCCTTCTGATCCATCAGCCATCGGTTCTACGCGCTATTTGCCTGTCTATCGGTGCAATTCTCAATATCATCATGCGATCATGAGACGTGTCCGAACTGTCTCGCTACTATACGCCAGACTCATACGTCATTTACCAACCTGATGATGGTGCATGGGTTTTGGTAGAAGGGTAATCTACGGGTAAGGGTTTTCTCCCATTCGCCTGGGAACTTTCCAATGGAAGAAAATGGAACAAAAATCATATTTCCGACCAACACTGGTGCCGCCGCCATTGATGAAAATTTATTTAATTTCGTTTACCAGTTTGTAAAAGGTAGAAGGAAATTATTTTTATGCTACGTTATATTTAAAGTTAATAACACAAGTTCACAAAATAAATATTTCTTCTATATTGTGAAACCAGGCGCCTGGGCTAGGTTTATTCCCATTGGGGCAACTGGGACCGAAATTAACGGATTTCCACAAAGATTATATGGCAGCCCGTCTAGCACCAAACTCCCCTTTGATCTGGTAATATACAAAGTAGAATAATGGGTATCTATTGGATAATGTAACATCCTCGTCTTCATCGTCACTTACCATCAGGTGAGATGGGAGACAAATGCCTACTTCATTTATTATAAAAAAAAATCTATCATATCATTATATTTCGATAACGGATCACTCACGTGCTATTTCGTCGGGATAACCGACTATAGTAGTATAGTAATCCCGACAAAATCGAACGTGAGTTGCCCGTTTTCAAAATATAATGTATTTATTTCACGTTAGTTTATGATCTACTAGCATAGCACAATGAAGATGAGAGTGCTAAGCTCGGTCTTAAAATCAACCATTCTAAAACTAAAATAATGGTGGTAGACAGAGCTCAAGTACTTCCAATTACCAATGCCCTCAACGCATATGAGAAAGTCAAGGAGTTTGTGTATCTTGGGTCGCTGATTACTAGTGACGGTAGCTGCACCAATGAAATCCGACGCAGAGCTGGAATGGCAAAAAGTGCTATGACTAACCTCGACAAGATCTGGAGGAACCGAGGTATCCGTCGGTCAACTAAGGTGCGCTTGGTCAGAGCCCTAGTATTCTCCATAAATTTGTACGGTACCGAAATTTGGACCATCAGAAGTCGCGATAGCAGCAAGATAGAGCTCCGAGATGTGATATTGGCGAAGATTACTCCGTATAGGGAATACGGAGTAATCTTCGCCAATACCGCTATGAGAACTAACGAGTCCATAATAGCTGAATTGAAGATCACCACGCGGCTCTCCTCAATATGCCGGAAACGAGCCCTTAGTTTTTTTGGACACATTATGCGGTCTTCAAAGCATTGTCTGGAGAAGCAAATTATTCTGGGACAATTGGAAGGCAGCCGGGGTCAGGGCAGAGCACCTACAAGATGGTGCGACACAATGAAAAAGGCGGTGAACGGTAGAATGCATCGTGCGGTCCACGCAGCTTCTGACCGCACTCAATGGAAATATATTTCATGTGGTCGCGATCCTCAGCATTGAGGGACCGACGAAGAAGAAGAATCATAGCACAAGGCTATACAGAGAGGAGACAGGCAAACTTAAATACGACAATTGCTCTCATAAAGCGTCTGTGTAAATTGTTTACAACATTTTTATATTAATATTACAAATTCTAAAACGAGGCAGTAGAAAACGAGCCGTATCGTTTGTTTTCAAAATGTGATTACGTCAATATAGTGAACTGGTACAGATGATTTTTTGTTAATATTTTCAAAATATGTTCAACATCACGGGTTTGGGATGCAGATTATTACCTAGTCGCAAAATGCCACTTTCGCAAAATGTCTCTTTCGCAAAAAGACACCTTTTTCATAGTAAAAAAAACTGCTTTTGTTTGTACCGAAATAGAGGTGATTACTCTTCATCTTTGGAGACGTTTCAAAAGATTATGGATGTTATTTGCGAAAGTGACGTCTCTATCAAGGGACTGAAGCGAATTAGTGAGCTTATGTATAACTGCAACCATGAAAAATCGGTGAGAATGAAAATATTACACTGCCATTTATCTCAGTTAACATTTTTCACTTCAATAAAACTAAATTTTAACAATAATATGGTAGCTCACGTTGACATTTTTATTGGTTATTAGAGAGTAAAATGGTATTTAGCTGTAAAGGTATATTTAACTTCAGTTCACAGAGATATAAAGTACCTATTAATAAATAAGAAATAATAAATAAGTTTCTATCCCAAATTAAGAAATATGGTTTCAAAACGGCGTAACTATTAAAAAAAATCAGTAATTCACTAACAGATTTTGATAAACGAAGAAAAATACAACCAATTTATCGTTATAATAAATTAAAATATTGGAATTCTATTATTATGCGACTAACTACTTTAATATTATTTTTATCAATATTAGTGTGTGCCGTTTTGTGCCTTGTTTATCCTAAAATACACATAAAAATATTGCACATCTGTGTTCATGTAGGCCATAATAATAAAAAACTACAAATTAATCGTTGTAAAGCAAAAATGGCAAGAATTGTTAATTAACAATATTTAATAAAAATTATTAAAAATAATGAGTATTAATGGAATGACAATTCGATTTTAATCGCGATACAGATCCGTATTTTTTTTATACCAATTGACATACTTAAGGATATGGCTAACTATACCGACTAGGTACCAACTCGTAGTAAAGTATTGACTTTGAGCTCGGTGTATTTGTAAAAATGTATTTGAATGAAGTGTACGCGCGCAGTTGACGCTTCATAAAGTTTGTAAAATCAACACCCACAAAAAATACAAAACTTCACTACGAGTCTTGTTCCAGTAATACAACGCGTAGTAGATATAGTAAGCCTTAAAATTGTCGCAACTGGATATATGGCATTGGCGAACAAAAGTATCGTCTCCTCCAAATAAGTCCATCGGCACAAAAATGGATCCGTACAATAAAATGTCTTTTTAATGTCAATAAAAATAATATACTTAATATAAATGTGAGACGCGTCTACTCCTAATCTATTAAGCGGTGAATTATTTACATTATTTAAATAACATTCCAACATAAAAACATTCATCAATTAAAAATATTAATGTACGACAATCCAATAATTTGTTAAATCTTTTAATAAATAATACGCATTATGTCTTTGATTAAAACAAATTCTAACATAAATATAAATGTTAGTAAGAAAGAAAAAAAAGTGGGTCAATGCTCTCAACAATATGAACAACTGTTCGCTTTGCTGTAGCTCACTCACGCTTCTAGACTTTATGCGAAAATAAATATACGGGAACTTTATTTAAAGAAAAACATGCAACATGTTTCAAAACATTAGTAAAAACAACTTCTAAAGAGTACTGATGAATGCATTGACTCCCTTTCAACTGAATATACCCTTTCCGACTAACATTGCATACCAGCTTATTCCGAGGACTTAAAACTATACCTAAAATACTGAAACAAACTTATAAACTGCACAAATCATTTAACTGTTAAGGAGATACATGTATATCACTGTTTCAAAAAGTCATTAACTTACACACACGTTTACATCCGTGTAAAAATTACGATTACAATGACTACAACGGCCGCTAGTTTAACATTAATGATTGGGAATCATTGCGTTTATACAATAATGATAAAAATGATGTTACCTAAGTGATATATCGAGATACAAGTGACGTATTACCCGTTTACACCAACTTATCAACTAAACACTTAGAAACTAGGTGCTAACAATCACTGAGTCACGCGTAATAGAGATGCGAGTATTTAGTTGGTAAGTTCATATAAAGCAGATGTTACTCTTTCGAAAAATAACACTCGCGTGCATACTATTCGCGATTCATTCAACAGCAAAAAGTCAAGCTGAGAAAAATATATTACTACATTTTTCTCAACTCGGCGTGTAACTTGCGTAGTAGAAAAAATATTAACAACTATCTGCCTTAATTAACAAAGTCGTGTTTTATGTTTTGTCTTTGTCAAATATATATAAACGTTGTATGTTGGAAAAGGACAAAACATAATGCTTAACGCTTATTCATCTATAAGCTATAGGTACTATATAGTAAATGCACGTAATGCCTTATTGATATAAATTGCACAGATAAAGTGTGATGATCACTTCAAACCAAACCATTTTAACGACGCCTTTGTCCTTAAGCAATAATATCTAATTTATATCAGACATATATGTTATGTCACAAATTATTGTTAATTAATACCCTTGAAATAAATAAGGGTGTGTAGCGTCATTCCCAAAAATATTTAGCTGCCTTTATCCGTAATGAGTACGTGTTCGTGAGAATTAGTAAATATATTAGAGTTTAACATTTTTTATTTTTCATTACGTGCTTGCATTTATATCATCATGTTTAGAAGAAGAACGACGCAGTCTGCGGCAGTAGAAGGCAGTGTAAAACCGTAAGTTCCACAAAGCTTTGCTCCGAATTGGTTTGATAGGAAATGTACTGAGTCTTCTCTTCAAGGGAATGTACACATTTGTCTCGTCTTTTTATATTTAAATAAACGAGTTGGGGATCTCGCCTAATAAACTTGCCTAAAGTAGGCGAGTGACGAGTGCTCGCTTACTACAACGAGGCATCAAATTATGACAAGGTTATGCCTAAAACGAATATCATATTATTTACCCAGCCCGGTCGTCTGGTCTCTAGGATATATTTTAAATAAACACCTGTGCCGTAACAAAACTTATTCTTTAGAACTGCCTATGCCTAAACCAATTTTATTTACAGAACTTTAACAGCATCAGTTTAGAGATTTTAGGTAATTTCCTTTATCCTCGATGGTCTTTCAAGTAGTCTATTTTGAATCCAGAAGTCATAATACTATTGGTATAAGAAACTTTTTTGAGAAGATTATCAAGTTGTGACTACAATGACTGTACAAAGTATTTTCTTTTGAAGTTCAAATCTACCAATGACACCTGTCCTTTCGTACGAATCTCGGCTTTCGACGTCGTTTTGAACAAAGGATATCTTGAAGTCTTGAAGAGAAAGTTACAACACTGGCTATAATGCAAAAAGTCACTTTCGCAAGATGTCACCGCAGAAAAGTATACGCAGAATGGCACTTTAGCAAAATGTTCCCTTAGCAGAATGTAATTAAATACACACAATGATTAAATATGTCGAATTCGAATGAAAAAACATTTGTCGGAGAAATTGGTAGTCATATATTTTGTGACATTTATCATTGTTCAAAAGTGAATAATTTTTTTTGGTGTGTCATTAACCTTTCAGCTGCAAAAGCATTGATCAGTAATCCTAATCCTGTTTACTGTTAAGGCATTGATCTGTGCTCGCTAAAATTATCGAAGAGAAAGGCGGCCAACTTTTAAAAATGAAATAAGGTCTAAAATGCTTTGTTATTTTATTTGAATTAGACCCGTGAGACCATGAGAAAAGTTAAGCGAAAGTGACCAAGTTTCGCAGTGTAATTTTGCGAAAGTGTCGTTCTAGGTCATAGCCTTACATTTCAAGGAAGGCAAGAGTTACGTGTGTAATTGTTATATGTAATTATTTCCCTTAACAGATGGTATACATAAGCAAGTTGAATTATTTACTTCCATTCCTCCGAAATACATATCTGACTCTGTGACATATAAAGGCATATGAAGTGCTACTTAACGCGAATCATCTACCGATCATCGCCTACGCCTGTCACTAGCGTTGCCACCCGTACTTAATTAAGTATATACGTTATTTCGGGGTAATTATACTCTTTACTTGAGGAAAATAAAATACTTTGTTATTTTTCTGTGATAACTTCTACAAATTATAATGTAAAGTTGATTGTAATTTTGTGTGTAACGGAACGAATCACATTTACACTTAGCTCATTGTTTTGGAACGCAATCAAATCTATCCAATTTCATCAGTCTGTAATTTGTTTATCAATGCCACGTAAAATTATTTGTTTATCGAGTAAAATAAAATTTCTAATAATCTCAATTAACGCACTGAGAGCATTAGAAATATAATTATTAAGTTTCACAGCGAGAACCCATCTTTACGTAAAGCGAATCATGGGTAAAGGTAATTTTAGTACGCGGAGAATGAAAGAATAGGAATTAAACTTGAATATAGACTGCAATGACTGAATAGAGAAGAGAGAACTTACGTCCTTATGGCATTTGGGCCCTGCGGTTTTTAGGCCAATTAACAAAAAAGGTGGCAACCCTACCCATATGTGAGCGAGCCTTATGTGATGAGCCGTGGCGCGTGTAGACCGTACAGCCGGCGCGGCAACGGCGGGCGGTGCGTGGCGGCATCGGGCGACCAGTCCTGCAGCCGCGCGCCGGCCGCCAGCCGGTGCGTGAGGCGGTGCGCGATGCTAAACCCGCCACTGCCCTCCAGCTGGGTCAGCACGATTATCACTTGTCTGTGTGGAAACAAATATACCACGTTCAGATTACATGTACAGTACTTTATGGTTTCTAATGTTTTCGCGATTGTTACACTTTTAAATAAAATCTTTAACACGGTATTATCGCGTAAATTACATTATTTTTACACCTAATATGAAAACCATGAAAACTGTTAAATTTCGAAAATTTAACAGTTTTCATGGTCGCAGGTAGACTAAGTTGACATTTGTCTATAAGAACTATACATAACTACCGCCTACAATATTAATATTGTAGGCGGTAGTTTTGTGACCATACGCGATAATACCGTGTTAAAGTGATTTTATTTAAATGTACAGTACTTTTTTACACTTTTATAAGTAGCATCGGCTTTGTTCGAAGGCGCAGAATAGACCAACCTAGCGCCAAATCAACCCGAATGAAAACTGAAAAAAATTTACGTATTCCTATTGCATAAGATTTAAAATCCTAAAACAATAGGACTAATGCTATCTCGCTATGTTTTACATCTTATTGTAAAGCATAAATTTACCTATGCAATGGAGGTACGGAGTCAATAGTCTTAAGTTCTCCCCGCGTCGACACCACATTGTAGCTCTCCTGGCAGTCACATTTCACATGAATCCACTTGTCAGTGTGTCTGTTCTCTACCATCACGACCAGACCTGCCCAGCCCTGAAATTAAAATAATGTCATCCTTACTAATATTATAAATGCGAAAGTGAGTTTGGTTGTTACGCTTTCACGCCGTAACTACTGAACCGATCATCATAACATTTAAAATACAAGTTCTCTAGAGTACGGAGAAGGACGTAGGCTACCTTTTATGCCGGGTAAAAGTACTATTCTCGAGGGATCGACATTGACGCGGGCGGAGCCGCGGGCGGAAGCTAATATATTATATGTATGAGAAAATACAAATGGAGGTTATTAAATAACTGTTACATTGCAACTGGACCATTTTAATCTCCAGTTTTAATAACTTACAGAGCCGCGTAATAAACGCATCACGATAACGTGTGCTAATTTATATTTTGTCAGAGTTGTTTCATTAGCAAAAAAGTAAAATCCCTTACAAATAACTTCATATAAAAAAGCAGTTTTCAAAGAATGGTCCAAAACAATACATAATAGTCACAAGCCGCGACAAAGTGGGACATTTTGCGAATGTGACGTTTTGCGAAAATTGGTAATTGTCAGGGGAAGTAATTTTGCGAAAGTCACGATCGGAAAGAACACGGAACAAACTACGTGCCGGCATGCTTGGCAGGCAGTATACGTGATTTTAACAGGCCGTAAGTTGGACAAATATTATCGTACGAGGTTAGTTGATTATGAAACGTTACATGTAATAATAAGGTAATAAACACAATATAACCATATTTATTAAAATATGTAACAACGGGTCACTTACGAACACAACGCGCGCCTGATGTCCCGATCCATCTCTATTACCTGACCTCCTGATGAGGTCGAAACATGTCGGCTAGTAGCTGACTTTGTACGTGAGTAACCCGTTAACATATATTTATAATGTCTATATCTCACGTTAGTTTTAATCAAAGAACCATTTTTAGTGATTTCATTTAAACAAAAACACTTACAGCCTTATTATAAAACGAGAACTAACTTTAGTACCTGGTTTAAACCATTATCCGTCCAAAACGAATTGACAGTGACAGTTGACCAAACGTCAAAGTAATAAGTGTCGACTTGTTTTGGTCGGTTAATGGTTTAAACCAGGTACTAAAGTTAGTTCTCGTTTTATAATACGACGGATTATGTTACCTTAGTTAAATAATAAGCCGTCATGCCCTGCCGCCCCTCGTGTCTCTGTCCGCGCGCCAGCGTGAGGCCTATGATGGCATCAGCCAGAATGTGCGGGTGCAGCGAGGGCCTCTCCACACTCAGCGGCTTGGAGGAATGGGCGGCCAACACGTGTCGCGGCCAGGCCGAGCTGTGAGCGAGCTCGAGGCCAGTGTGCCAGTGGTTGAAGGCGAGGCACACTACCAGGTAGAAGCCCTTCTCCAGCATCTTGTGGCAGCCCACGAAGCCGCGGACCTGCAAGTTAGATGGTACTCATTAAGCGGGTGCCGCGCGAATGAAGACGTCGCTACTGCGCAAGCCATTAGGCTGCGCAGAACTACGAGGCGATTAGGAAAAAAGATGAAAAGTCTTAATATTTTCATGTGAGAATTATTGTTTTAGACGTAAAATTTACAAAATTTTTGAAGAAAAATGCTTTTAGATATCATAACATACACGGTGAAATTTTGATCGTTCTGGACCCAAAGGGATAATTCAGCCCGTTGACATTAACAACTTTTCCTACGGGACTAATGCTGGGAACTCAAAAATTGTTTTTGACCTTCCCATACAAATTGACCGGGCGGCCGAATTTTTTTGTATAGAACTGCCCATTTCTTTCTTAGTTCCCAGCATTGGTCCCACAGGAAAAGTTGTTCATATCGACGGGCTGAATCACTCCTTTAAGGGTCCAGAACGATAAAAATTTCACCGTGTATATCGTTTTTAAATTTCATATGTATCTGTTTCAAATTCCAACAAGGGGCGATCTTGTGCAAGGATCGACCTAAATTATACAAATACTTTTGATGTATTTAATTAATTTAGCGCATAGTACTAGTGATTTGAAAATACGTCTATTTCCACAATTTCGTGCAGTACCGTCACTTTACTCATTGCCTTCAGAGTGATGTTGGGGCTACCGCGACACTGCAGTGCATCCAATATGTTTGCGCAGGCGCACTTCGATGGCTTTCATGCCGTTTCGCTGATGCACAGAGTACGCGGAGGTACCAACATTATTCCGAAGGTTTGGAATTTTTTTTGAAGGACTATGTAGCTAACTCCAAGTGAGCTTTCGCTACTTCAACGGGCGTTTGAGGCGAGGGCAGAGTGCCCTCAACCTTTTTACACGTCACCCAGGAGGGGAAGGTTTGGTTGAACGTTTGTACGAATAAATATTTTTTTTTTAAACTAAGTTCCCTTTCTTTGTTGTCACAGCTTCGCTATTGATTTCTAAGTCTTGTAAAATTCCCATGGCCGGACTTGTTGACCAACTAGTGCATTAATGACACAAAAGCGCGATAGAACTATCGTACTTACAATGCGCGCGCTGGCTACCTACTCTCACACATGATAGAGTTCATTTTAGGGGTTCGGTACCCAAAAGGATAAAAACGGGACCCTTACTAAGCTACACTACTACAGGGATTTATCTATTGAACCGTAATAGACTTGAAATTTTCACAGAGTGTGTATATCTTAGCCCCTGGTTGGTGTGGTGTGGTGGTTGGTGGGCATTAGGTGGAAAACGGGATCAAAATAGTGATGAGTTTCTAGCTGCATCGCCTATTAACATGATTCCTCAGGTTTTACCCATTCCCTCGATCGGCTTTTACAATCTGCGCGGAAAGAGAAGCAGGTGGTTCAATCTACGTTTTTTTCTTTTCTCCCAGACCAGTATGAAAGAATCAATATTTTATTGAAAATAAGAGTTATCGTTTAAGTGTCCTCACCTGCCGTTTGCTATGCGCGACCAGTTTACCAACTTGCGCACTTGGTCCCGATTTCGTTCTGAACACGACAACACATAGATCCAACTGTGATCGTTGGCTTTTCGCAGAGTTCCTGAAATATATTAATTATTTATTAATTAAATATAATCAAAAAAAGTTATTTGCGGTACTCTATACCTTTATTTGTGTTTATTTACTTTATATATTTTGAAATAGCCTACGTAAGTAACGTAGGCTATTTCTTATATATAATGTAGCTGTTTTGTTGGTGAATGCGTCATTTTTAAATTAGTATGTTCATTGCCACACGTCATGTATAAGTAGTAGTATATGGTGTAGTTATCAATAAATATTTTTTTTGTATTATTTTTTGTACTTCACAGCGCGATTGTACAAAAACAACTTGGCCACAGAGGTAAAGTTATGTAAGTTTTATATTTGTTATGCCAATAAAAAAATATGTTTTACTATCATTATGCGTAAATCAATTTATGCTTTAAAATATTACAATAATTATGCTTACAAAAATTATACTTAAAAAAACTTATGCGCAAATATCAATAGAATAAACGAAAGTATGCCATGTTATATTATTTCTTAAGCAAATGGATAGTAAACCTATGCATTATCATTACCAGCTCTTGTACCTACCTCTGTCCTTCCTGGAATAACGTGAAGTCAACCTCGGTAGGTTGTGTGGCAGTGAGTAGCAAGCATGTGAGATGCCTCGTCGAGGACATGGGGGGCAGGATACCAGCTAGTCGGACTTCATGCCAACCGACGCGGACTTTGCAGATGTCTATACAGTCGAAGTACCTGTTGGGTAATTAGTTTGACTTCAGAATGACTAATACAAAGTTAGTTAGAAAAAATTTACCACACAGTAAAAAGAACTAAAATTACAGGAATAAACTAGAAAGAAATATCACCGCAAACATTTATTCATCGCAAAATGAAATTTTCGCAGAATGTCATTGACAATATTTTTGTAGGCACGTGCTTCGGAAGGCACATTAAGCCATTGGTCCCGGCTGTCATAATTAGAGATAGGCAAAGCACCGGGTTTAAACCCGGTGCTTTGGTAAAAACCCAATAAACACCCTTAAACACCCATAAACACCCAAAAAATTGGGTGTTTACTTTATTTGTCAAAAACGTTAGAAATATATTTTTATTAAATTGTAATGATCAATTCTACGTTGCTGTACGTTAAAATAATTTAAAGAAATATTAGGTACGTACTTAATTAAATTTTAGGAAATTTTAAAATGTTTACTATTAATAAAAACCGAGATGAAAATAATTAGTTCTGTGTTTTCATGTTGCAGTTGACCAACATGTTGGTCTTTTGCTTGCCGTAAATATTTTAAAAGCTTTGCGCCAAAGTAGAAAGAGACGGCATGCTGTGTCAGACCTTATGTTAGAACGCGGCAATGACTGTGCGGCAGTAGTGAGTCGGTGGACGTAATTAGAAGAATAAATAATTCTAAGGTGTAAAATGATATTATTTTATTTTCTTATGTAGGTATTGAAATTTGAGTTTTTGATAGTTTTCTTTTTACATGACTTCAAAAAAGGAGTGTATTGTTATTTTTAGAGATTATGTTTGTATTAAAATATGTACAGGAGCATCTTATTCCACAATGACTTCAGAATGTCTTGAGGCATTATCTATCGTTATAATTCATAAACCATTTAACCTAAAAAAAAATATACCCTTTGTTGTCGCTCCACCCGAGCGACGACATTGGTAGTTACAGAAAAAACTTGTCATAAAAAATCGACATGAATGTCGTTTTCCAGGTTTTATGGGGTGTAGATCTCGAAAATGACGTCAATTTTGGAATCTTAGATAGCATACGCGACTTGTCATGAAAAATCGACACTGGTGTCGTTTCCTAGGTTTTTAGGGTGAAAATCTCGAAAATGACGTCAGTTTTGGAATTCAAGATGGCGGACGCGAGTTTTGATGAAAAATCGACATGCGTGTTCTTTTTTTACGTTTTTTGGGGTGTAGATCTCGTAAATGATGTCAGTTTTCGAATCCAAGATGGCGGACGTGACTTGTCATGAAAAATTTACATGGATGTTATTTCTAAGGCTCTTTGGGGTGTAGATCTTGAAAATGATGTCATTTTGGAATCTTAGATAGCATACGCGACTTGTCATAAAAAATCGACACTGGAGTCGTTTCCTAGGTTTTTAGGGTGAAAATCTCGAAAATGACGTCAGTTTTGGAATTCAAGATGGCGGACGCGAGTTTTGATGAAAAATCGACATGCGTGTTCTTTTTTACGTTTTATGGGGTGTAGATCTCGAAAATGATGTCAGTTTTCGAATCCAAGATGGCGGACGTGACTTGTCATGAAAAATTTACATGGATGTTATTTCTAAGGCTTTTTGGGGTGTAGATTAGAGAATGACGTCGATTTTGGTATCTAAGAGTGCGGAGGCATTTTCTCATGAAGAATCGACATCGGATTCATTTTCTACGTTCTTTAGGGTGTAGATGTCGAAAATGATGTCAGTTTTGAAATCTACGATGGCGGACGTGGCTTGTCATGAAAAATCGACGCGTGTAATTTTTTAGGTTCTTAGTGGTGTAGATCTAGATTATAAAATCAGTTTTGGAATCAAAGATGACGACAGTTTATGATAAATCATCATGGGTGTTGTTTCCTATTCTTCCTCGAAAATTACGTTATTTACACCCCAAAAAACTATTGATCAACACCCATGATGAATTACCATGCAAAGCCCTGCCATCTTGTATTACAAAACTGACATTATTTTCAAGATCTTCTTCCCAAGAAACATAAAAACGTCACCCATGTCGATTTTTTATGACAAGTCACGTACGCCATCTTGGATTCCTAAACTGACATCATTTTTGAGATCTACACCCAAAAAAACTAGAAAACGAAAACCATGTCAATTTTTTATAACAATTCGGGTCCGCCATCTTGGATTCTAAATCTGACGTCATTTTCGAGATCTACACCTCAAAATACCTAGACAACGACACCCATGTCGATTTTTTATGACAAGTCGCGTCCGCCATCTTGGATTCCAAGACTGACGTCATTTTCGAGATCCTCAAATTCCTTACCCAAAAGCTACCAACCAGTCAGTAAGAAAACATTCAAACTGTCGAACATCGTTTTCCATTTTTGAAGTCGGTTAAAAAGCATGTATCATAAATGAATCCTTCAACACGGTCAAAACAATAAGTAATGGTATTATTCAAAAAATTATTGTATTATTCTTTGATCTGAATACGTCCACTTTCCTTGCCGCCCTTTCTCGTGAACACCTTGGCGCTGGCGTTTGCCTCTGCCGCGTGCGCCTGCCTCTGAAACCTATCGCAGCCACGCGACGCGCTTACCCGTGGCCTTGCGGTCACTGTTATTACTCGCACTCGTATTGAAATCGTTCGCTTCGAATACTCGCGGTCAACTGAATGACGGTGGCCCCTTCCGTACCCTCATAATAGTTTTGTCTCTAGTTCCATATAGTTTCGGTTCCGACTGCCAGAATATTCGATAGTGTGTATTCCCGCTAACCTAGAATACATATGTGTGAGCAAGATATAAGATTTATGAGCGCGACAGACGGTGTTCGGATAAGTTCTAGACTATTCCATTCTGGGAGCTTCGCGACAATATTTAAATTATTGAGCTACTAACAATCCAAAATACCCGTTTATTTTATCCTCTGGTCATGTCGCCTCGCTCTATCGCAAAAAAATATTATTTGATGAGGGCATAAAACAAAAACGTAAGTATGGGAGGGAAGTTGACCAATTGGTGAAGGGTTGGAACTGTAGTCCAGTGCACCAGCTTAGTCAGGTCAAGAAGTAGCATAATTAAAGTAAAAAATCGTAAAAACCCAAAAAAATGGGTGCTTATTGGGTTTAAACCCAAAACACCCAAAACACCCGGTTTTTACCCAACTGGGTTTAAACCCGGGTGGGTGGATTGCCCATCTCTAGTCATAATTGATGGTAGTCGTGAAGATTTGTCAAAAGCCTTAAGACGACTTGTATAATCTGACACCAGTGTTGGCCACTTACATGCTCGAAGAACAAAACAAACATTTTTATTTAATCTAACTTTTACGTGGTGTCATTTTGCGGAAGTGTCATTTTGTGTAACAGCAAAACAAAAAGTTTTATGCCAATTAAAAAATAACGCAACAAATTATTTGTTTCGCGATTACTGAGTTGATAAGGTATTTGATCCTTGATCCTTATTCAAATTCGCAGAAGTACCATTTCTAGAAAAATTATTAAATTATGCTCATGTTGCTGGCTGTAGAAGATGATGAAAGAGCCTCACTTGAGCACGTCGTCAAAGCTGATCCAGAACACGCCCTGCCGGCCTATAGGCTAACTCAGTGATCAACGTTTTGATAGTCACTTCAAAATACATTGCGGGTTTCCTAAGATTAACTATTTTTATATAAAACGTAATGTACTTTGAAATGACTATCAAAACGTTGTACACTGAGTTAGCAAATAGGCCGGCTGGTCGCGGTCACGTTCTCCATCCAGCGCGGCACACATGCGCCCACGCAATCAAAGTGATCCTGTAAAGGTTCAATTTTTCCTGTTGAGGTCTGGAACCCTAAAAGAGATGATGAAAGAGCCTCACTTAAGCACATTGTCAAAGCTGATCTAGAATACGCCGTTCTCCATCCATCTAGCGCGGGCACGCATGCGCCTACGCAAAGGTTCCGTTTTTCCTGTTGAGGTCTGGAACCCTAAAAGAGATGATGAAAGAGCCTCACTTGAGCACGTCGTCGAAGCTGATCCAGAAGACGCCCTGGTCGCGGTCGTCGTGCTGCAGCGCGCGGCGCGCGTGTTCTGTCCATCGCGGGCAGGCGTGCGCCCAGGCGCCGCGCCATGTGTAGTGCCCCCACGGGTTGCGCAGGCGCAGTAGCCGCGTGGGGGCCGCCGCCTCCAGAAGCTCCACTACGTCGAGGACCGAGTACGCATGCCGGGGGCGCAGGCCGAGGCGTTGGTATTCCTCTTCGTCCACCTGGATACAGATCATGCCCTAGGTGAACTTGCTTGAGAGTAGATTTTTAAGCTTGATGCTTTCAAAATCAGAATCATTTGATTCTGATTTTGAAAGCATCAAGCTTATAAGGAGTGTTAAGGGCACTTTCAATTTGATATTGATATAAGTGACGTTACTAGTCTGTTGATTTTTCTTAGCGGCGTTTACACCCAAAGGAAATATTATGACTTTATTTCACACAAAGTTTTTGAGTTATAAAGGTATTTTTTTTTTCACCGTTTTCCCTATATTTGTAAGCCTACAACATTAAAATATGTGTACAATCCATTAAGTAATTTCCTTAAAATAAATAACGCAAATACCACTTACTATCAAAAGCTATATTATTAAAATTAGCCGCAAATCTATTTGTTCTACACATCCACGAAGTTGCATTGACATTAAGTTATTGGTATTCAAGTTAAAGCAAGTGGCTCACGAGTTTCGAAAAAGAATGTCACTTTCGCTAAATGCTACAGCGAAAAATAATACAAATTAAATAAAATTTTATTTTCGCGAAATTATCACTTACTTAAAAAATGTAATTCCGTTAATGAATTTAACAAATTAAATAAAATTTATTTTTCGCAAAATGTCACTGACTGACTTAAAAAAAAGGTTCTTCCGTTTTGAGAAAATGACATTCTGCGGAAGTGTCACATTTGACACTGTGACATTGTACGGAAGTGACGTTTTGCGTCACAACCGGCTCACGGTGTGCAGAGATTGACCCAAACGTCAATCGCGAACAAGATTATCAATAATCAAATCTACGAATAAGTATATACAATCATGAACCCACCACTTAGTGTATGTTTTATGGAAACTGTCGCACTTGAAACACATAATTATACACATGAACGAGACTGAGCACGGACCCCTTATTTATTTCTGAAGAATATTCTCTCAGACTAAAAATAATATAAAAATGAAAATATATATTTTGAATGATTTACGAGTAAATTGAGTTTTTTTGAATATACATTTTCATGTTAATACTATTCTTAGTTTAAGAGAAAATTCAAGATATAGATAGAGAATGTACAGTCAGCCACCGAGATACCTGACCCCGCGTCAGGTATCGCGGTGGGTGACTGTACATTCTCGTAAAATTCTTCACTCTCAATCTTTTATTTATTTGGTGTACAATAAAGTGTTACTTACTTACATGATAATTATTTTAGTTACATTAGTAGTACTACAGTAGTAGAAAAGTAAAAATAAGTATGTTTTCAGATTAAGACACTAACCTTCATATTACCCCCACCGCAGCTCGCCCCCATCAGAAAGCAGGCTTGTCTCGACGACAACAGCTGAGCCCACACTAAGTCTCTGTCCAACTGCTCTAGAGGGAGCCCAGCACCCCCCGCCCCTCCTGCACCCCCCGCTTGCAATGAGACAGACTCGCAAGGTGCACCCGTTAATGTACAAAGACCTGAAACAAATAAAATAAATAACCTTTTATAAGAAAATAAAGAAAATCAATAACACTATTAAAATCAATAACATCAAACTAGTCAATACCTTTAAATACCTAGGGAGTATTATCACAAGCGAGTCCAGGTGTACCCAAGATATAGTAGCAAGAATAGCAATGGCAAAAACCGCATTTAATAGCAAAAAACATCTACTAACATCACATATTTCAAAAAATACGCGAAAACGGCTTATCAAGGTGTACATCTGGAGCATTGCTCTTTACAGCTGCGAGACGTGGACCTTAACACAGAAGGAAAGGAAAAAGTTGGAAGCATTTGAAATGTGGTGCTGGAGAAGAATGGAGAAAATTAGCTGGATAGATAGGACAACTAACGAAGAAGTTTTAAATAGAGTAGGAGAAAAAAAGGTCTATTTTAACTGCGATAGAAAATCGAAGAGGTAATATGATAGGACACTTGTTGCGACACGATCAGTGTATGAAAACTATTATAGAAGGCAAAATAGAGGGAAGGAGAGGGAGAGGAAAGCCCAGACACAGCTATTTTAAACAGATAAAGGAAAAAGTGGAAAGGGTTTCGTACCAGGATGTAAAAAGACTGGCAGAGAATAGACCAAGATGGAGGGAGCTCCACCGACAAGAGCGTTGCTCTTAAATTTTGATGATGATGAAGAAAAAACTATCTGTCTGTAAAGTCGGTTTACGGACAATAATTTTACGAGATAACGGTGAAAGATAGATAGATGCGTCACAAGCCGAACGCTTAGGCCAATCGTGCTACTCTATTGCTTGTTCCGCGCTCTCGCTTGCACACGGAACTCGGAACGTGCTACTTTTTCGTGCGTGCAGTAAGCATTCATCGATTTATAGGAAGTAATGTGGTCAAAAAAAAAACGAAAAACGATAGATAATGGAAAATTAAACCTTTAAAATTGGTTAGCCGTTTGGGCTACAGGATGTAAGAAAGGAAAATTACCCTCTTTCCTTCTGACGCTAGGCTAGATGGGTATATACATAACCCTTTCTTTTTCATGCTGATCTATTCTCGTAAAACTATTATTTTAATAATTAAAAACCCCGCTGCTATTATTTTAAATACTTATCTAAGGACACGGATTTATGGACGAACCTAACGATAGTTAAACAAAGATTTCAGGCACTTTCTCACGTCAATTTACATTTTAAATAATACTTATTTACTAATATTCAAATTATTAAAGTGTTTTATTTTGCATTCACAATGCTATTTCGATATACTCTTAATTAATTAAGAAATAAAATATGGTGAAAAAATTTCATGCGGGCGGGACTTGAACCGGCGACCTAGGTCTATGTACGACCTATGCTCTGCCATCTGAGCTGCCCATACCAGAGCTATACGGCACCGAGAATGAATCATGCGGTAGCTCAGATGGCAGAGCGTAGGTCGTACCACCTAGGTCGCTGGTTCGAGTCCCGCCCGCATGAAATTTTTTCATCATCATCATCATCATCATATCAGCCGCAAGAAGTCCACTGCTGGACATAGGCCTCCCCCAATGATTTCCAGAATGACCGGTTGGAAGCAGCCTGCATCCAGCGCCTTCCTGCGACCTTTGTCAGGTCGTCCGACCACCTGGTCGGTGGATGTCCGACGCTGCGCTTGCCAGTACGTGGTCGCCATTCCAGAACCTTTCTGCCCCATCGGCCATCGGTTCTACGCGCTATGTGCCCCGCCCACTGCCAATTCAAAGAACTAGTCCGCTGAGCTATGTCGGTGACTTTTGTTCTTCTACAGATCTCCTCATTTCTGATTCGGTCTCGTAGAGAGACACCGAGCATAGCCCTCTCCATAGCTCTTTGGGTGACCTTGAGCTTTCTTATGAGGCCCATAGTAAGGAACCACGTCTTTTCATTGATTCTGAAATTTTGATATCTGAAATTTTTTCACCTTTTTTTGTCCAATTATTGTTAAGTAAGCTAATTGCATACTAATGTAATTTAGTTAATTAGGTCAGGGGTTTCAGCCTCAACGGCCTGGCCAGTGGTTAGCGATGTGGCTATGCGCACGCGCACTCGGCCTCCCGAGCTTATTCCCAATTCATCCAAGCGAGCAGTATCCCAATACCTTAATAAACCCCAACAAATTTCTATCCTACCCCAGCTTGAAAATGCTTTCGATCATCATCATCATTTCGAGTAGGTGTCACGGTCAATCGACCATGCACACCCTGGTGTCAGAGTTCTTCGGAACCGCCTCTCGGCCTCTGACGTGGTTCCTTTAACGACTACCGGATGGCAGCCGGGACCACCGGCTTAACGTGCCTTCCGAAGCACGGAATCATCTTTATTATCAGACAATCAGGTGATGCTTTCGATGGGCAGCAGCGTCGGAATAAATAAATACAACGTGATTTTGAACCCCCTAGCTATATTGAAATCTGGGAATCAGAATCCCTAATGGAAGACAGAATTGCAAGAAAAAAAGGTAAAAAACGAAAAAGAAAATTAGGTTTCCCATACAAAGTCAGCCGATCAGCTGGACGAATTTCTATTAAAGGTTAAATTTATTTTTTAGTTTTTCACCTTTTTTTCTTGCAATTCTGTGTTCCATTAGGGATTCTTATTTCAATATAGCTAGGGAGTTCAAAATCACGCTGTATACACGGAAAAATCACACAGATTGAGCTAGCCCCAAAAGTAAGTTCGAGACCCTTTTATGGGATACTAACTCAACGATACTATATTTTATAACAAATACATAGATACACATCCAAGACCCAGGTCAATCTGAAAAATATCATTTTCCATCTTGACCTGGCCGGAGATCGAACCCGGGCACTCTCGTGTCGCAGGCTGGCGTGTTGACCGCTGCGCCACGGAGCTAGCCAAATGGAAGCATAAGAAGCCAATGAAACTGCACTCGCTATTCCGCCTACCAAGCGTGGTGAGTATAGCAATAACCTCCCATGGACCAAAGAATCCTTGGGAGAGATCTTTGTCCAGCAGTGGACTTCTTACAAAATGCATACTTATAATAACCTGCAGTATACGGACTCGCAAATGTGTTAAATACATTCAGTCGCATTATTTAACACTTATCGGCGATAACAATGGACATAATTAACAATACTTTAATCATGACAATAGAGAATTAATTGATTTACAATTGTTTGATTAATAATGTACTTGAAAAAATAAACCGACCCATATTTTTGGACAATAATCCAACCGGCCCATTAGCTCAGTTGGTTAGAGCGTCGTGCTAATAACGCGAAGGTCGCGGGTTCGATCCCCTCATGGGCCAACTACTTTTTACTTACTCTATAGAGATTTAAATATAGTCACACCTTTATGCTTTACAGGGTAGACTTCGGTACTGAAGGTGGTAAGACTAAATACAAAGTTTATTAAGATAGTTTTGACCTCAAAAAAACGCGGAAATTATCAATTCGACATTTTTCTTAATGTTTTTTACCGCATATCTCCGTCATTTATTAACCGATTTAAAAAAAATACTTTGTTGTTGAAAGGGATATCAAATTAATCCCATTTGCATTTTATCAAAACCGGTTTAGCAGTTTGACTGAAGTCGGTTTTTAATAAGAAAGATTATTCTTCCTCTAGTTTTTTTTTATCGTATTAAAGATATTACAAAACCCCTAAGATTTGTGATTATAATAAGAATAAAATTTACGTCAATCAATATACAAGTTGTACATAAATACTGATTAGTGTTTTACTTTACTATTAAAATTTTATAGTGCATTATCAGCAACAGCAATAATTTAGTAGAGAAATCATGTTTGTTTTTGTTATAAGTAGAAGTTTCACTCCCGAATAATCAAAAAGCATTTTAACTATTGACGTTGTAATTTTCATGCCGTCTTGTACTGTTACGTTTTTATTACCATGATTACACTACTATATAAAATGACATCGGATTACTTATCACAGATAAATCATAAATGTACATAATATACAATACTTTAATCAAAACAATAGTGGATTAATTGTTTTACAATACTCTTGTAAATGCATAAACCAGCTGATGTTTTTGGAAGACAGCTCACCCGGCCCATTAGCTCAGTTGGTTAGAGCGTCGTGCTAATAACGCGAAGGTCGCGGGTTCGATCCCCTCATGGGCCAAATTATTTTTACTCCATTTTCTCCATATTTCAATACATTATCACATATTTAGATGAGAATGCAACCGGAACGAGCAAAATACGAATCACAATCGGAAAAAAGTTCGAGATTTGTGTTATGGGATACTAACTCAACGATACTATATTTTATAACAAATACATATATAGATAAACATCCAAGACCCAGGCCAATCTGAAAAAGATCATTTTCCATCTTGACCTGGCCGGGGATCGAACCCGGGCACTCCGTGTCGCAGGCTGGCGTGTTAACCACTGCGCCACGGAGCTGTCTAAATGTTTTCAGTCTGTTTTTTGTAGATATACATTCTGTCTGTTGTAGATATACATACTCCTTGATGTAATCAAAACTAAAATAGAATAAGACATGTAAAAGACAGTTGGTAAAAAAATATACTTCAACATCAAACGTTCATCCGTCTATTATTTTCTCCTTTAAAATATAACTAGCTTTCGCCCGCGGCTCCGCCCGCGTCAATGTCGATCCCTCGGGAACAGTACTTTTTCCCGGGATAAAAGGTAGCCTATGTCCTTCCCCGCACTCCAGAGAACTTGAATGCAAAATTTCATGATGATCGGTTCAGTACTTACGGCGTGAAAGCGTAACAAACAAACAAACTCACTTTCGCATTTATAATATTAGTAAGGATAAGGATTTTACAACACAAATAAATATTTTTTTCTTTCTTTCTTACGTTTTTAGACTACTTTCTTTTTTAAACGTTTGCGCTTTAAACACATAATCATGTATATATACGGAACTTAGCTCGAACCTTTTTATTTGTTTCCGTTGACGTTTTAATGGAGTTACATACATCATGTTGCGATCAGTTCTACTGGAGTACTAGGATCTCTAGCGGAAAATGCACACACGATAGTTCTCATTGGCCTAGTAAACTAGCAGTGGACCTACTGCTATCTAACGATGACTTGAATTAAGCTTGCCAGAGCCTTTGCCAGGATGAATTGAATTAAGCTTGCCAGAGCCTTTGCCAGAACGCGAGACGCCGAATAAGATATTTACTCACATTTCTGTAAAATTATAAGATCATTGCTTATAGAAACAGAATTCATTAGCAAACGTTTATGGAGTGACTCTGACCACGAATCTGAACAACTTTAATTATGGGACCAACTCCGAAATTGCAAAAAAAATCAGCTGTTCCATAGATTTTGGCCAAGTAGATATTTCACTTTTGTATGAAAGAGCAGATAATTTTTTCACGATGGTCCCATAATGAAAGTTGTTCAGATTCGTGGTCTGAGTCACTCCTAAAACATTTGCTAATGAATTCAATTTCACGCTGTATTTCAAACATTCACTTAAAAAGGATATTCCCTTTACGGTAACGCGAGCGAAGTCGCAGACAAAAGTTGGTTAATAATCTTAAAAAAAATTAGATGATGTTAAAAATATATATTCTTTCCAAAAATAAACATGGCCCATGAGGGGATCGAACCCGCGACCTTCGCGTTATTAGCACGACGCTCTAACCAACTGAGCTAATGGGCCGGTTGGTCACGCTGGCGAAATTATACACTCAATGGCGTCTACAACATTTTCTCGATGTTCTAGCTGTTTTATTTTGAGGTATGATATAGTGCTGTATCATTCCTATCATCAATGAGATGCATTTAATTCCTACTTAACTAGCTTTCGTCCGCGGCTCCGCCCGCGTCAATGTCGATCCCTCGGGAATAGTACTTTTTCCCGGGATAAAAGGTAGCCTATGTCCTTCTCCGTACTCCAGAGAACTTGTATGCAAAATTTCGTGATGACCGGTTCAGTAGTTACAGCATGAAAGCGTAACAAACAAACAAACAAACTCACTTTCGCATTTATAATATTAGTTAGGAATAATCCTAACTAATATTATAAATGCGAAACTAATATCAAAAACACGAACATCCGTGCGATGTTCGTGGTTTTGGCCCAACTTATTGGGCCAATATTTTTGTATGAGGTTGGCAAGACTGCCAACCTCGGTACCCACCGGGTACCAACTGGGTTTGTTTTATATATAGATATATTGTCTTTGGTTATACCAGGCCTGTCAACGCCCAAAGCCGAGATCCGTCCCTCCTGGGGGCCCTTTGGTGATGTTGTCTATAAAGGTTGAGGGCACTCTGCCCTCGCCTCAAACGCCCAGTGAAGTAGCGAAAGCTCACTTGGAGCTAGCTACATAGTCATTACAAAAAAAAAGCCCTCGCCTCAAACGCCCGGTGAAGTAGCGAAAGCTCACTTGGAGCTAGCTACATAGTCATTACAAAAAAAAAGCCCTCGCCTCAAACGCCCGGTGAAGTAGTGAAAGCTCACTTGGACCTAGCTACATAGTCATTACAAAAAAAAGCCCTCGCCTCAAACGCCCGGTGAAGTAACGAAAGCTCACTTGGAGCTAGCTACATAGTCATTACGAAAAAAAAAAGCCCTCGCCTCAAACGCCCGGTGAAGTAGCAAAAGCTCACTTGGAGCTAGCTACATAGTCATTACGAAAAAAAAAAGCCCTCGCCTCAAACGCCCGGTGAAGTAGCGAAAGCTCACTTGGAGCTAGCTACATAGTCATTTACAAAAAAAAAGCCCTCGCCTCAAACGCCCGGTGAAGTAGCAAAAGCTCACTTGGAGCTAGCTACATAGTCATTTACAAAAAAAAACCAAGCATCATCTTCCGTCTCATTCCCGTGTCAGTATCGAAAACATACCTACGCGCAGCGACCACACCGGGGCGGTAAAACCGGCCGAATCCAGTAGGTTCCGTTTGGTCCCGACTTCATCGAATTCTGAATGAAATTGGCTCGCAATAGATTCTGTAGGTATCTAAACGAAAAGGTGCTGCGTTCTGACGCAAGCTAAATTACACCTTTGCAGAGTGCGACATCTGTACGTAAGTACTATTAAATATATTTATACTATTACGTACTATTTGACTAGCTCCGTGGCGCAGCGGTCAACACGCCAGCCTGCGAGACGGAGTGACCGGGTTCGATCCCCAGTCAGGTCAAGATGGAAAATGATCTTTTTCAGATTGGCCTGGGTCTTGGATGTGTATCTATATATGTATTTGTTATAAAATATAGTATCGTTGAGTTAGTATCCCATAACACAAGTCTCGAACTTACATTGGGGCTAGCTCAATATGTGTGATTTGTCCGTATATATTTATGTATTATTTATTTATTTTTATATATAACTAGGCCTATGTCCAGCAGTGGACTTCTTGCGGCTGAGATGATGATGATGATGATATATAACTAGCTGTTGCCCGCGATTTCGTCAGCGGCAATTTCTGTTATTATGAATAATTAGGCTTTTTCTTAGTATAATTTTCCCCCGTTTTCAAAACATTTTATATTGATGCTTCCGTTTTATTGGTCGAAGCGTGATGTTTTATAGCCTAAAGCCTTCCTCAATTAATGGACTATTCAACACAAAAATAATTTTCCAATTTGAACCAGTAGTACCTGAGATTAGCGCGTTCAAACAAACAAACAAAACTCTTCAGCTTTATAATATTAGTATAGATAATTTAAGTAGGTACCATACTAACATTAGAGATAAGAATTTTTGTGACTAACACCTAATATGATCAAAAAGATGGTCGAAATAAAAGAATTATTATTATATTATTATTATTATGTTTACTTACCCTCTATGGCTCTGCCGGACACCAGCGCCTCGTAGCAACCGTGCAGTTTGGCCACAGCCTTCTCTATTAGAGGCACCCATAGTTGTTTTCTTTTTGCCTGAAACAAGTGTCTAGTATGTAACGTTCCCTTATACTGTTTTCTGAGAAAAGCATTAGAATATGTTGACTTTGATAATGGGTACCTTGAATGTGTGAGGGCTCGACTACTCGACTATCCCGGCGCTCTAGCCGAGTTCCCACATATAAGAAAGATAGGGAGAACACAAGACTCGACACACAGAACACAGAGAATAACTTTATTGTTACAACTTCACTTTACAACTTCAACTATGTAGATGTTGACTTCAATAATTATTAACAGGACTGAGGAGCGGGATTCTCGACACACACTATATAACTACATACCAGACTTAAAAGCCGGCATAGTTTTTTAAAAAGTACGACACCCTTAGAGGGTAGCATTAAAGAAGAAAGATTGAAGTTGTGGAAGGGAAGTCACAATGTGCCTAATTTTTTACCACCATGCGAAGAATTACCCCCTGGTCATGATCTGCCGTGGTCTACTTGGAAATCGTTAAATAGACTGCGAACCCAAGTAGGTCGCTGTAAAGACAGTCTGTCCAGGTGGGGAATAGTCGACAGTTCGCAGAACCAGTGCAAGTGTGGCTTCTCTCCTCAGACTATGGCGCATCTTTTGACATGTCCTAGCTGCCCAACCACCTGTACCTTGGAGGATTTGTATTCCGCCTCCAAAAGAGGTATAGGAGTGGCCCAATACTGGGCCAATAAAATTTGACATAAATTAAGTCCATTGACACGATAAGAAGAAGAACAGAGATTTTTTTGCTCCAAGAGATGGTAGTAGACTGACGAATGAGTGATGAGAGAGAGAGAGAGAAAGTAATATGGAATGGAATGAAATTTGAATTAAAATGAGGAATGAAAAATGAATAGGATGAAAAAGAAATGAGGTTGGACGAGATGCAGCATGCAGGTGGCATGCAACGTTACAAATGTTTCTGGTTATGTAAGCATCTAGCAGAAATAATAGTATTGCTGATAAAAATCTACTTTAACCTAAATACTAAACCGATTTTGATATAATTTACATATGGGGTAGGGTAGACCTGTGACCTACAGGTCTATTAGACCGTAAAGCCACATTTAGCATGCTGGTGGGCATGTAAGTGGAAAACGGAATCGAAATAAGGATGAGTTGCTAGCCGCAAGCCTACTAACATTATTTCTTTACTTTTTCGCCCATCCCCTATTAGCTTTTATGATCTGCGCGGGAAGAGAAGCAGCTGGAACATTCTACGTTTTTTCTTAACTCCCAGACCAGCACGGAAGTATAATGATAAATTTCAATGATTTTTTAAAAATAACTACTGTCTTTGAATTTCCGCGCATTATTTGAGTAAAACGCTATACAAGCCTTGATCGCAATCAGGTATTAATGGAATTAGGCATGTGTACTTCGACTTCACCTCACCCATGTTCTTACGTTCTTCCATGCTTATGCTGATTAACTGCAGTTATGTACTATTTATTATTACACTAAGATCTGCAAGCTAAATATTTTTTCTTTCTTTCTTTCAAGCATGTATTACAGTTATAATACCTGTGAATATACAAGGTGTCCTTTCTTATTTGCTGGCAGCAAGTCATCAACTGTGACAGTCAGCCAGCGGCCATCTTTGCACAGTCGTAATTGGTAAGCACCGACGCTGGGGTCCCCCCTCACGACCACACCTCGCACGAGAGACGACCGCTCCGCTAGTACGGCCAACGCTGATAATAGCCAGCAGTTGCCTAGAACACCTGAAATAGAAGACAAGGAATAATTTTTAGATTTTGATATACACTTCCAAAGTGAAAAAATGTGGCCTCTCCCTTTAACTATTAAGTTAAGTGGTCCAGTGGTTAAGGCTTTGCCTGTTGACCCGGGGGTTGTGGGTTCGATTCCCACCGGAAGCATACTTTGTTTAGTTGTTTCCAGTTTGGTTAGGACATTGCAGGCTTGAATCACCTGATTATCTGATAATAAAGATGATTCCGTGCTTCGGAAGGCACGTTAAGCCGGTGGTCCCTGCTGCCATCTGGTAGTCGTTAGAGGAACCACATTAGAGGCCAAGAGGCGGTTCCGAAGAACTCTGACACCAGGGTGTGCATGGTCGATTGACCGTGACACCTACTCGAAATGATGATTATGTACACATGCGTGTACAACCAAGTGTAAGTGGCCAACACTGGTGTCAGCTCTTTCAAGCTGCCTAAAGACATCTGACATAGCTTCACGACTGCCATCAGTGATGACAGCCGGGAGGCCAAGAGGCGGTTCCGAAGAACTCTGACACCAGGGTGTGCATGGTCGATTGACCGTGACACCTACTCGAAATGATGATGATTAAGTTAAGAGAGTGAAAAATCTAAAATCAAAAAAGTAGATTGTGACGCAAGCATAACGAAAGAGTCTTGCATGGAATCGTAGCGAGGGATTCTACAATAGACTCCTGAGTGAAGCGAGCGATTCAGAGTACGTTGACCGAAGTAAAAGTATATTAGTCCCGAGAAGACACATTCTGTTTTTCTCTCTCTATGAGAAAAACAATATTTGTTTTAATTCCCACGGGACTAAAAATTATTTCAATTGTGAATAATAAAATAATTTTTCGTCCCTTGAGACATTCTTAATCCTACATGGTAGAATATTTTGATGCACTTCAACTTATGGATATCAAATTAAAGGGCTCGCTAAAAGTTTCTCGAAAAATAAAGTGACGTACAACATAACCGCTTGTTTATAAAAGTTTGTTGTTTTTTATATTTTAGTAATATAAGTAATGATGTTGTTTCTCACCCTGCGAGATGTCGGAGGGCCTGGGCTCGCGGAACACTACCCAGGGCAGGCGGTGGTCGGCATCCACGTGTATCTGGCTGGGCCGCAGCCATCGCGCCGCCGCGCCGCTGTCCGCGCCGCCGCTGTAGTACAGCGAACGCGCTGATGCCGGGAAAGACTCGTCTACGTACGGCTCGCCCGTCTGACAAGGAAAAGGGGGGTGTCTCGTAAGTTTGACGAGCTCGATAGCCTAGGACTTTTGGATATTCACAACGTTTGATAGTGTCGTGAACATATATTGCGGTTTATTATAAGGTCGGTTTAAATTAAGCGCAAAAATTTTAAGGACTGGCATCCGTAAGCAAGAAAAATGTTTTAGAAACAAAAAAAAATCGACATGATCTTTTTCGGGATCTGCACCTGAACATTCAGAAAAACAGACGAAAACAACACCGTGTTCAAAGAAAAAAACACTTTCTTGGCGAACAACTTTTTACAATTTTTTTTGTTTCTTACGGCCATCTAAACAGAAAAAAAATTGTTGATAAAGTTTAAACAAAAACTTTAAGAAATGTTTCGATTTCTTAAATTTTGACCTTAAAATAATTAAAATATTTGCACTTAACATGGACCTTATATATCTTACATAAAAATTAGTCAATCATACGATAGCCGCAATGTATTTCAAAGAGATCCAAACGTTGTAAACCATAGTTAGTTGACAGAAGTTGGCCAGTAGGCCTGCTGGCCATTATGTAACAAGAAAGACACATTTAATATTTCCGGCAAGAATAATGAAGTTTACTCCAAACAACAATGATCGAAGGTCATGATTGATGAAAATTACCATGTTTAACTCAGATTCTACAATAAAAACAGAAGAACACCTCATGCTTTTTATCACAAAGTTTGTTTAAAAAAAAACCGATTCTACCAAAGTACTAAACAAATTTTTTTACCAATAAGAGAGTCTAACCTTTCAAATATTTTTTTTTTTACATCGGTTAATTAGTTATTTTAAAAAACTTGCATGTTTTTTAAATTCTACATGTTTAAAGCTAATATCGTATACCTTTAAACGAGCAATTCTTGTATATTTATTTATATAAGGTCAATTTAAATTAAGCGCAAATATTTTAAAGGCTAGGTACTTAGAAAAATGCTTTAGAAGCAAAATAAAAACATCGGCACGCTAGTTTTTTTAAATTTCTGGACCTGAACATTTAAAATAAAAAATGAAAAAACACCCTGTGTGCAAATAAACACTTTACTTGGATACTAGTGGAGACGCCGCGGCGTGCTGCGTCTCTTAGCGGTTGCGGATTCTAAAAGGACCCAAACATTCCCTTCGGATTCAAGCAAATCTCTTAAACGATCGTATCTGTTCAGGATATCCCGACCCCAAAGTGACTTACCAGTTCGCAGACCAGCCTCTCAGGAAACCAGGAAACCAGCATCAGCTTACGACAGCTACAATCGGCACACTCTTCGATTACACGTATATAAAGTTCATGGGTTATTTATCATGAGCGGTGGGTCGATCACCCTGGCCAATTTAGTCAGCCTTGCGGATTTTAAGCGGGCAAGCAAACTTCACAGCGTATGAAGTCACAAGCAGCAGAAGGACAATAGCGTGTCACCTCTGGAGATCACCTCACGCGACAGCGTTAAGTAGGCTACTAGCCCCCTCTTGCGGCATGGGTGGCGCGGCAGGCGTGTCAACTTTCGAATCGGGGCTCCAGGACAGCTACGACCTCTAGTGAGATTTTGCTTGAACTATTTGGCGCAACCATCATTCCCCGGCTTGAAAGAACCTACTTTCAAAACCCAACAAAAGAGGGAAGCGAAAAGAAAGAGAGAAAAAAATTATAATCAAAATAACCTAGTGAACTAGTTGTGGGTTGCACATCGTCACAAATTCTACCTGAATCTATGAGTCAGTTACGACCCTGCGGAGCGGTATAATAGCGATAGAATAAACTAATCTAATGCACGCGTGTGCAAGCTTATGAACTATGACCTAACCTAAGATAAGCATTAATTTAACTATTGCGTCGGTAAAGGACACAGCTTTACAACTGGGCGGTTGAGTATAACCCCGCCTTTAGTCTTTAACGAGGCGACTCTAGCTATTCCGTTTTTATCCGGAAAGAGTTCGGTAATGACACCTAGAGGCCACTGCAAGGGCATGACATTATCCTGCATAGAGACAACTACCATGCCGACCTTTACAGGAAAAGCAGGAGTATTCCACTTCTGTCTGGATTGAAAGGTGTGCAAGTATTCTTTACGCCACCGATTCCAGAAGGAATATACTAATTTATCCATTAATTCATATCGCGTAACAAGGTGCAAACGTGTTTCGTCTACGTCGCGAGCGGGTAAAAACACGAGAGGTTTCGTATGCAAAAAATGCGCGGGGGTTAATGCGGTCGGTTCTGAAGGATCAGAACTGAGTGGGTACAACGGTCTAGAATTTAACAAGGCTTCTACTTGTGTCAGGACAGTATTAAGCTCATCAAAGCACAGTTTTTGTTGACCAATAACTTTGAGTAAATGTGTCTTAACACTCTTATTTTCACTCTCCCAGCAGCCCCCGAAGTGAGGTGCTCTACAAGGAATGGTCTTTAGCGTAATTCTATGTTCAATGAGTTCCCTCTCCCATATATATTTATATTCCTTAGTTAAAAACCGATAAAGTTCACGAAGGTAGGACCTTGCACCGATAAAATTTGTAGCGTTGTCGGTGTACAGAACTTCCACTGGGCCTCTGCGAGCCAAAAAACGCTTGAAAGCTGACAGAAAGCTCGCTGTGCTCAAGTCTGAAGCGACTTCAAGATGTAGAGCGCGAGTTGTCATGCAAGTGAATAGGCAAATATATGCCTTTCTGGTTTTTTGGCCTCTACCCCTCACCGAGGTGATAGATAGAGGGCCTGCATAATCACAGCCACAGTGTGTGAACGCTTTAGGGGCGGTTTCCACGCGGAAATGTGGAAGTTCGGCCATGACAGGAAATGAAGGTTTCGGCTTGGCCCGAAAGCAAATGTTACAGCGATAGGTAACTTGACGTGCAACACGTCTTGCGGACAAGATCCAATAGCGCTGCCTTAATACAGAGACAAGCAAGTTGGGGCCTGTATGAAAATTCGATATGTGATAATGGGAAACTAAAAGCTCTACTATGTGATCCTGACTGGGCAGGAGGATAGGATGACGAGCGTTAAATTCTAACTCAGAATTCGCGAGTCGACCTCCAACTAGAATAAGTCCATTATGAAGAAATGGGCTCAGTCTCTGCACTTGTTTAGAACAAAGCTGTTTGCGTGATAAGTGTTGGATCTCAGATGCGAAATGAACCTCTTGTACCAATTTCCATATGACATTTTCGACGAAATCTAAATCAGATGCGGTAATAGGTCCTCTAGGGAGTCGTTTTGCGAATTTATAAACAAAACAAATTGTTTTTAAATATTTTTGCCAGGAAGAAAATCTAGCAGCTCTAGCGTATAATATATTCTCGGACGGAATAGTTCCGTTCGAATTCGCGTGTGAGAGCACAGGTAGAGCGACTGGCTTCATTTCGGGAAGCCCCTGTGACTCACTGGATGTGAAAGGCTTAATAGGCCATTCAGAGCGATGCGATGCCAGCCACGGCGGGCCAGTTAACCACAGAGGATGCTGGTCTAACTGGGCCGGGGTAAGGCCGCGTGAAAGGCAGTCACTGGGATTTTCCAATCCTCGGACATGGAAAAAGTAATCTGCTGACAAATTGTCATGTATTTTAGCGATGCGGTTGGCCACAAACGTGTGCCAGCGGTGTGGTGCTGAATGAATCCAACTCAACGCCACTGTTGAGTCGGAAAAGGCGATGACAGCCTCAATGGCATGTCGAGGAGCGTAAAGCGAGTAAACTCTTTTAAGTAGAGTCGACAAGAGCAATGCAGCGCATAACTCGAGGCGGGCCAAGCTGACTACCCGTAGTGGGGACAGTTTGGACTTAGCACAGACCAGCGACACGACCACAGTACCGTCAGGTCTAACGACGTGAGCGTAGACAACTCCACCGTAAGCCTTTTCGCTGGCGTCAGCGAATCCGACTAAAGATATCTTACAGCGATCTACAACACCAACGTGACGCGGAAAGTTTAATTGCGAAATGAGGGGCAACTCACTCTGAAATTGCTCCCATAAGCGGATAATTCGAGTTGGGGGAACATCGTCCCAATCGAGTTTGAGTAACCAAAGCTCTTTAATTAGCAGCTTGGCGTATAAAATGATAGGTGCCACAAGGCCCATAACGTCAAAAAGACGTGCGCCCGATGAAAGTCTGAAATTCAACAAAATGTTGATAAGGTCCGCCTGAAGGGCGGGACCTGCGTGTAGGACCTCATTAAGCGACGTACCGTTGTCCGTTCGTGCGCTAGCGTCTAAAACCACACGTAATTTAGTGGTTGATTTATCCTCACGAATCACAGGATGATGAGGAATATAGTAGGTAACGGATCGCTCACGAGCTTGTCCTACTTGTGACATGTCCTTTAGATCATGTTTTACTAACGATATATAGCCGTTATTTAAATATTCTCTAATTACTTCATCGTAAAGTAATTTTAAATTTGCGTGCGATTTAAATTTTCGTTCAAGACTGTAAAATCGACGGCGTGCGATATCAAAGGAATTACCTAAAACGGGTATGACAGACTTGAACGGTAAAGCGGCGACATATTTACCGGACGGTGTACGAGTTGTGGTAGAACGATAAAATTTCTCGCAATATTCGTTATCTACACTCGAAGTGGAAGGCGGCGATACTTCTTCAATTTCCCAAAATTTGCGTAAGTCACAACAATCAATACACGATGTTGAAAGAAATGAAAGCGTGTCCGTGGGGGACTCTGAGATAGGAGCCTGACCCATAAGAATATAGCCTAACACGGTTTCCAAAGCGTCAGGACAACCTGGCTTATCAGTAACATGACCCGGACGCAGCAATTTAGCAAAAAGCGTGACACCAAGTAACACGTCTATGTTACCCGGCACTCCCCAAGCGTCATCAGCCAGTAATTCAGTGTCAATGTGGTGCAATTCACTAGTGTTAATACGGCACAAAGGAATTTGACCCGTTATTTCATCGAGCACCAGCGCGTTGATACTATACTTAGGTTGTGAGCGGAGACGCGAGCTAAAAGTGAAGTCGACGGAACCTCGTACAGGTTGAGAAGTTCCACCTATTCCTCGAACAATGCTTATGTCGTCTGTTCGAATACTCAAGCCGAGCATACGGACGCAGCGCGAAGTAATATAATTTTTCTGCGAACCTGGGTCAAGCAGACAACGTATTAGCACATTTTTCCCCTTTTTGTTCACTACTACCACCTTAGCAGTAGCAAGAATTTCTGTCGTGCAATTAGTGCCGTAAGCTGCAGAGTGCGTGCATAAGGCTACAAGATCAAAAGTGACGAGCGGAGCGGGCGGCGGGTTCGAGGAAACGTTCGATGCGTTAGGAGCGGCGACGGTTTCATTAGAAGGACTGCGCGCGGCTGAAGTCACCGTCATCGGCGATGACGATGTCTCAAAATGCAACAGAGAATGGTGCTTTGCTTTACATTCCCTACATGTACCTTTCGAATGACATTTAGAAACTGTATGTCGATGGCTCAAACAATTAAGGCACATTTTTTTGTCCTTTATGAAATTATACCTAGCTTTAGCCGTCAGGGTTTTAAAGGTGTCACATTGGAATAGGTGATTATGCACCTTATTACAGAGTGAACATTTTGCATCGGTTGATATGTGCGCGTGAGTCACCTTGGTAGCAGGTGAAGAAGAAGAGGAAAGTGTTGCGGTCGAGCGCGCGGGCAAAGTCCGATACATGATCTTAACTTGTTCGCGAACAAACGTCACAAAACAATCATAATCAACATTCTGCGAGTCTTGTTGATATCGTAATGACATCTCATAATGCTTAGCCATGTTTGAATCTATTAACTTGAGACCCAAATGCGTGAAAATAAAATCAGCTAAGTTATCGATTTTTAATTGTTTAAGTCCGGCCACCATAGCGGTAAATTTATCAAATACTTTCTCAACATTAGCGGGTGTCGGTGCGCCGGTAAGCTTGAGCGTAAACAATTGGTTTAAATAATTAGTAGCAAGCGCGCGAGAATCTAAATATTTAGCTATGAGCGCGTCCCATACAATACGATAGTTCTCAGCAGAAGGGGTGATTCCGGCAGCCACATTTTTCGCCTTACCCTTGAGACAATGAAGTAAATAATGAATTCGTTCACCGTCCGATAAGTCGAAATTAGTATGAATAACACGTTTGAAAGTTTCATAAAAATATGGAAAACTTTCAAGGTCACCTTCGAAACTAGGAAGTTCGATTCGCGGTACCTTCATATTTAAGGTTTTGTGACCTATATTTTCCGTATGAGATGACGGTTTCGTCAGCGGTTCAACCAACGAGCTGAGCTTATATTTTATTTCACTAGCCAAATCGTCGAATGAATTTAATGGAGTATAACTGACCTCATATTTTTCGTCTAACGAAAGCGAGATAGTATTAATGTTGTCCAGTATCTGGACAAACTCAATTCGCCATAAGTCTATCTGTTTAGCCTTAGCGATAAAACTATTACGTAATTTATCAGTGGTAAGCACTGACGAACTGTCGTAAGTTGCTTTAATACGAGCAAAAAGCGCATTACGTTTAGCCGTAAACAACTTAAGTTGAATTTCGTCACCCATGATTACGAACGGTAAATAAATAAAAAAAGAAAAATAATAGCTATAAGTGTAACAAACAAATAGCTTTATGCGAGATTGAGAAGATACCAGACTTATGTATAATGCGGTGAGCGGAGTGGACTGTTTATTACTTAAATATGCGGAAAAACTGTACAAGTGATCGAATAAAAATCATCCGAAATAAAAATGCTAATCGTTAGCACCAGGCATTAGCGCATTACGTAAGTATACGGCCGGTAGTCGAGTGAACTACGATCACTAGTACAGAGTTACTATAGCGAAAAGCGGAAATTAGTGTTTGAATGACATTAATTCAAACATAACAAAATTCATAACATGAATGGATACCATATACGCGAATGATCTCAAACCCAGACGATTAGTTGTTCGAAATTAAAGTTGAACAAATCGCGGCCCTGGGCGTGTCTCGATCATGCGACGATGGGTTAAACTACCCGATTCTATAAAAATAAATGCTATCTCAACGAAATTAACACTTTTGCGGGAATTAACTTATTAGGCGATATAAATCAATGCATTAAATCATAGTAATGTATAGATTACATATGGAATATTTTTTTTTTTTTTTTTTTATGTATATCCGACGGCAAACGAGCAGACGAGCCACCTGATGGAAAGTGGTCACCGTCGCCCATGGACAAATAAGAAATGGATATGCGAAAATAAGAAATTTTGTGAATATTTTCAAATGCGGTAGTCAATATGACAGCATGACAAATTGAACCCTAATGCATAAGCAGGATGGTCGAAAGTCGTGTGACGATGTGCAACAACGATATTATTACAATAATTTTTTACCGAGAAATTTGAACTTATTATGAAATAAATGAAATTAAATGGTTCGAAATACCTATCCGGCTCGAAGGAGATATGGAGACGCCGCGGCGTGCTGCGTCTCTTAGCGGTTGCGGATTCTAAAAGGACCCAAACATTCGGATTCAAGCAAATCTCTTAAACGATCGTATCTGTTCAGGATATCCCGACCCCAAAGTGACTTACTAGTTCGCAGACCAGCCTCTCAGGAAACCAGGAAACCAGCATCAGCTTACGACAGCTACAATCGGCACACTCTTCGATTACACGTATATAAAGTTCATGGGTAATTTATCATGAGCGGTGGGTCGATCACCCTGGCCAATTTAGTCAGCCTTGCGGATTTTAAGCGGCCAAGCAAACTTCACAGCGTATGAAGTCACAAGCAGCAGAAGGACAATAGCGTGTCACCTCTGGAGATCACCTCACGCGACGGCGTTAAGTAGGCTACTAGCCCCCTCTTGCGGCGTGGGTGGCGCGGCAGGCGTGTCAACTGTCGAATCGGGGCTCCAGGACAGCTACGACCTCTAGTGAGATTTTGCTTGAACTATTTGGCGCAACCAACTAGGTTACTGACCTCGACGACCAAAACAGCTGATTTATCGATTTTAATAAAAAAATAATTATATTGTATGAAAAAATAAAAAAAAATCTAACGTGTCGATTTCTTAAAATTTGCTACTCAAGCATTTCTTTCAAAGTCAAAGTCAAAGTCAAAGATTTTTATTCAAAATTGGATACATGTATCTCTTTTTGAACGTCATATTTTTATTTCTTATATATTTTTTTATATATGCAAAATTGAAATACTACTAGCGTTTCGGAACTTTGACCTATGGGAACCTACCCTTAATAATATTTGCGCTTAATTTAAATGGACCTTGTATATTTAAATGTATATAAATTTATTTCTTTGATCTCGGAAACGGCTCTAACGATTTCGCTGAAATTTGGTATATGGGGATTTTCGGGGGTAAACAATCGATCTAGATTAGTCTTATGTTTGGAAAAACGCGTGTATTCGAGTTTTCATGCGTTTTTTTTTTCACGCAGAATATGGTCGTTAATTTCGTCCTGCTGGCCACTGTCCGTCTGATCCAGCGACTTAAGACGCGGATGGCAAGAAAGGAGTTACGGCTTCGAACTTACTTTTTTTATATGTTCAATTTTATTTAATTTTTTTTTATTGTTTTTAGACAAGTTTAAAAATGTAGTTAATGTTTGAAATTAATTATAATATATATTTCTCATAAATATAGATTATCGCCTAAACACCACCATATTACAACAAATAGTAATAACCGAGCGAAGCTCGGTCGCCCAGGTACTATCTATTTAGGATAAAATGTACTGACCGCAGCGCATTGTGCCAGCACCTCTTGCCACTGCGTCCACGCGTGACTCTCCTCCCTCAATCGTAAGATCTCCATCGGGGTACTCTCTTGTCGTTCTCCATCAGATCCTTCGGCTGGGAAAACCAAAAATGATATTTAGAGTCGAATTTATTAAGGAGCTTGCACTACATAAGTAGCTTTTCAAAATATATATGTTGGATGTTCGTATATAAACAGTTCGTATGAAACAAAATAATGTAATATTCGATTTCTTATGATTATATTATACCTTTATAAATAACAATTTCTTATATCTCTAAAACATAAAATTGGTCGCCTACTCGCCTAAAAGTAAGGTATTTTTTTTCTTTTTTTCTTTTTTTCTTCTTTTTTCTTTAACTTCGTTAAACATACAATCATTTAAATATAAATAATTCTGTGGAACATGTAAGTGTGCAAGAACAAAAGAGAACAAACACATACGTGAATCATCATCATCCAAAGAAGGTTGGTCCGGGGCAGCTGGCAATAACCTTGTTCTTGGAGACTGGCACATCTCACACGCTTGCGCTGAGCTCGTGTTGGTGAACGTACATTCTGAACATGACCATTCTGTTGTCTCTGGTCTGGAAAAGAAGTTAAATAAATATGCATGAAAAATATGTATTAAACTGCGATACATACATACATACTATCACATCTTTTTCCCTTGTGGGGAAGACAAAGCCTGAGTCTATACAAGACACAATAGTAAAACAATTAAAATGTTCACATATGATGAATGGTACAGAGAACCTGTTTTGTAATGAATCCACCAATCATGTTTGTAAATAATTTTTGTAAAAAATTGATACCGAAAAGCCTCATTGAAGAGCTAGCCTCTTGTTGATGTCATTGGAAAGAAAGGCAAACAATGACTATTTTTGGCAGGAAAAAATGGAGTAATCTATGGTTGGCTTTAGTTATAAATGCGTAGCAACTTTGAGAGAATCAAATAAAAACACAAAAAAAAATCAAAAGCTTCCTGCATGTGACCTGTGCTTTATTGTTTGTTGTTATAGCGACAAAATATATACACATTCTTTGAAACTTTGGGTCGCTGAGCCAGGATAGTAAGTACTATATTTTATTGTATGTAAAGCGATAAATAATATATTTTTGCATAAGAGAACAGAAAGTAATTTATTAATGCTCCGAGTGCTTATTTAGGGCCTGAACGCCAGCGAGGGCTCTAAAAGAGTGCCATATAAATTACTTAATGCGAGGTGCATAATCTACTTTTCTTTGAACTACTACAAGAAAACTATATGAAAATTAAAACGGAAGAGAAATTACAATGAATAGTGACGAGTTGCCTACATTCCTTCTCCTTTTTCTTTATGGCCAGTATTTTTTTAGGCCAGGCAATACACACGTCACTTGACACCATTACTGTATAAGCCAGCAGGTCCAGTGATTAAGACGAGGCCTCAAATGTTTGGTACCAAGTTATGGGCGGCGCTAAGCAAATGCGCGGGGTGTCTGTCCCCCGGCCCCCGCTATCTCTTTCTTTAATACTTATATAAAATTATTAAACATTAAAATAACGAGGACTAAACGAAATAATAAGAAACTAGGTAGGTACATACATTTTGTAAATTTTATTTGAATATGTAATTAAAAGCTCGCGAGATTAGAATTTCAACGCAGCGACTTGCACAGACTATCGCTCGGTAAAGGCGTACGCAGACTGATCAAGTGCGCGCAAGGGATAGCGCTTGGCGGTTTAGCCCATGAATGATGAGATAGGTATAGTCTTGAGTCGCTCAAAAAAAAAAACATAAGCGCCAAATTCGTTATATCTATTTTATATATAATCAGACCGGTTAATTGTATTTTCATATTTAAATTTTGATGAATTACTAATAACCTATCTTTTAGTCTAAAAATCATTTTTTCATTCGTCCTCTTTGAGCTACAATAACAAAAACTCTGCAAACGAAGACCATTTATCAAAAAATATTTCTATCGAGAAAATTCAGTGTCACTTTGTTTTAGGCAGGCAATGGTTTAAACCTAGTACTAATTTTAGTCCTCGTTTTATAATAAGACTGAATGAGTTACGTACTTGTGTTCCGGCGGCGGCGTCTTGTGTCGCGAACCGCGGCGCGGCGCCGCCGGCCGCGCGCCGCGGCGCGGAGACGGACTGCGGCCTGCTGACAGCGCTAATGTTAACTATGCATTTAACGTCGGGGCAATAAATTAGAAAAAATATGGAAGCGTAACTCTCATACTAGCCGTGTGGTACCCGGTAGAGTAGAATAGGACCACTCCAAGTCTTCCCGTGGATGTCGTAGAAGGCGACTTAGGAAATACAAGCTAAACAAAGCTTATAAACATCTAACAGACCCCTCCAACCCGTCTGGCCAGCGTGGAGAGTGTAGGCCAAGTCCTCTGGCTGCTCTGGCCATGTATGGCCCTAGTAGTACAGAGAGGGTCGTGCTCCTGTAGTGGAGACTAAAAAGGACCTGATGATGATGTAACTCTCATACAACTAACAATTCAATATCAGTCCCATTTACGCAAACAAACTTAAGTGGGTGCCGCGCGAACGAAACACGTCGCTTCTGCGCAAGCCATTAGCCTGCGCAGAATCATTAGGCGATTAGGAAAAAAGATGAAATGTCTTAATTTTCATATTTATAAGTATCTGTTTTCAATTTCCAGATTCAAAAATTGTGAGTTGTCGTCCTTGGAGAAAATGCGCTGTGCAGTTTGTTGCCGCTTCTTCTGCACTCTGCTTTGGAAGCGGCATTAAACTTAGCCATAAGCAAATTTTTGACGTCAACAATTGTTGAGAAGTGATATATGACAATTAATAAGTGTTCAAAGAAACCTATATTGAATAAACGTTTTGAATTTGAATTTGAATTCCAACAAGGGCGCGATCTTGTTCCAGGATCGACCTAAATTATACAAATACTTTTGATGTATTTAATTAATTCAGAGCATAGTACCTACTAGTGACTTGAAAACACGTCAATTTTCACAATTTCATGCAGCACCGTCTTAACTCAAATCACAACGAAAAACTTACGCACTCATAGACGAAGCTAGTTTGCGATTGGCCGCGTCAAGGTCACGGGGCGGAGTCAACATAACTAATGAACGCTACGGTTAATTACATCCAAATTTATTCAATGGTTGAAGCGTGAAAAGATGACAGACAGAGTTAATTTCGCATTTATAATATTAGTATCAATTTTAGACACCGTAAGGTGTCATTATAATTTCCTCTATTGTTTTCCAAAGCCTGACACAACCTGCTCTGACGGTTGCGAAGACTCTATCATAATCACGAACTTACCGGTGGCAGTGACATTGTGGTTGGTCTCCGCTGAAGAGCTCGGGACTCCGTGTTTGGGCACCGGAGGCGTCTTGCAAGCCAAACATAACGACGCTGATAGTGGATTTTGTAGCGTGCATGAGCTACATGACCTGAAACAGAAACGGCTTGCATTCATTCTGTTTTGACGTGATTACGTCATAAATCGATAAACGCCGGCTGCACGCATGTAAAAGTGTCACGTTATGTGTGCAAGCGAGAGCGCGGAATAAGCGATAGAGAGGCACGATCCGCCTAAGATGCCTATCAAACCATCCTGAATTTTGGATCCGATGTGAGGGACGCCGCTATACGTTAGAAACGATACGAGATATCTCCAATCGTATCGCACGTATAGCGGCGTCCCTCTCATCGGACCCGATTTAGGATGCGATTCAGGATGGTATAATACCCCCTTAAGCATTCAGCTTGTGACACATCTATAGCAAACCAACTTTACAGACAACCAATTTTTATAACAAACTAAAGATAGATTCTTTTGAAATTATTTATGCTTTTGAAATGTGGCGCTGGAGACGCATGTTGCGAATACCCTGGACGGCACGCAGGACAAATGTCTCCATCTTGAAGGAACTTAAAATTGACCAGAGGCTCCTTAGTACTTGCCTCCAGAGAGTACTTCAATACTTTGGCCATATAGCCAGAAAACCCTCCGATAACCTGGAGAAACTTATGGTGACCGGTAGGATGGAAGGAAAAAGATCTAGGGGCCGTAGCCCGATACGATGGTCTGACCAGATAGAAAAACACCTGAACACGAAGATCTCCAAGGCACTGGACCAAGCAAAATATCGCAAAAAATGGAGGGAGATCGTTGGAAAGTTAGGTCGGGCACATCACGACGCTCAGCAGTGAGTAGACGACTGAAGGAGGAAAGATAGATTCTAGTAATCAACATTTTTAAAGTGCAAATTTAAAAAGAAATTATCTAGCGCCCACAATAACACTAATCCATTTATCTATCAGTGAAATTTGTGGTCAGGGGTATCATTCTCAACTGCCTGCCCGGTGGTTGCAGATATGGCATCGAGTACGCGCCCCAACCTCCAGAGCTGCTACTTGCTTTTCCTCATTCATCTGAGCCTCATTCTAACAGCCTCCGTGGTCCAGTGGTTAAGGCGCCTGTTGACCCGGGGGTCGTGGGTTCGATTCCCACCGGAAGCATACTTTGTTTAGTTGTTTCCAGTTTGGTTAGGACATTGCAGGCTTGAATCACCTGATTGTCTGATAATAAAGATGATTCTGTGCTTCGGAAGGCACGTTAAGCGGGTGGTCCCGGCTGCCATCTGGTAGTCGTTAAAGGAACCACGTCAGAGGCCGAGAGGCGGTTCCGAAGAACTCTGACACCAGGGTGTGCATGGTCGATTGACCGTGACACCTACTCGAAATGATGATGATTCATTTGAGCGAGTAGTATTGCCAATACCTCCATACCCTTTCTAAATCTAACAAATTCGTATCCTACCCCAGCCTAAAAATGTTTCCGATGGGCAGCAGCGTCGGAAGCACATCCGAGGAAACTGCGTTCGCCAACCCGTCTGCCAAGCGTGGTGAGTATGGCAATATCTTCCCATGGAACGAAGAATCCATGGGTGAGGCCTTTGTCCAGCAGAACGGCCGGAATGATGATGATGCTTTATCAAACTGACTTATGTATGATGATGATGATGCTTTATCATGTATGACTAGCTTTCGCCCGCGGCTCCGCCCGCGTCAATGTCGATCCCTCGGGAATAGTACTTTTTCCCGGGATAAAAGGTAGCCTATGTCCTTCTCCGCACTCCAAAGAACTTGTATGCAAAATTTCATGATGATCGGTTCAGTAGTTACGGCGTGAAAGCGTAACAAACAAATAAACAAACAAACAAACTCATTTTCGCATTTATAATATTAAGTAAGGATAAGGATAAGTAAGGATAAGGATTTAATCGTTATTAGAGAAGCAACCTAGGAGCTCTATTTGAATTGTGCTTGGAATCCGTTAAGTCGTAGGACACGGCTGACATCATTGATGGCAGTCGTTAAGCTATGTCAGATGCCTTTAGGCAGCTTGAAAAATCTGACACCAGTGTTGTTTGACACATACAAAAACTAACATTCTTACTCACCAATAATGATGTGATTGCGGTTTAGATCCGGCGCACGCCGCACAACTGGTGGCACTGGCTTCGTTGACCAGCGTGCACCGGACGCAAGACCAGGTCACAGGCACAGGGGCTGGCGTGGAATCTGTGAAACAAACAACGGGTTGCACTCTAGGCGAAGCGGCAGAAGTGATAACTCCGCGCGGTAGAAAGAGAGGGGGATATTACTTCCTCGCCTACGTCGCGTGTCAGTTGTCCGTCTTACGAATTTTCGATCAGGCCAGCACGTGTCCTGACGCGATTTTAACATTTTATTACCCATCCCAAAAAGTTACAACGCCGCTAAAGAAGTTTTCACTTCAAAAAACATTATAATAAATAAATAATTTTTTTTTTTCGGCGGTTAGAGGCAAAAATATCACACGTCTTTAAGTGTGCTCTCACTTATTTAATTCTAAAAACATCTAGTTTCTTACAAATAAGATTATTTTACCAATTAATGTTGTAGTTAGTGAACACTTAGTACTTGCCAGATAATTTTCACTACAATCCTTTCGCATATTTTTTTTTTTTGGACATATTAACACACCACAATGGACACACTATCAATACTTTTCAAAAATATGAATGAAATGAAGGAGATGTTTGCAGCCAAAATGTCTGCATTTGAGGAGTCTCTTGGCAGTCCAGGACGAGATAATGCCACTACAGTACTTGCAAGTGAGTACCATTCCTTTAAAAATTTCATTTGGAAGGCGGTCTCAGGTCTCAGTAAACAATTGGAACTAGTAATTAACACCCTCGATGAAACTGAGATGAAGTCCCGCTCCAGCATACTACTGCTGCATGGCCTGGCAGAAAGTAAAAATGAAGTGATCTCCGAGGACATCCAGAGAATATGTTGTGAGACACTACAACTCGCTGTTACTTCAAACTCATTCTCGGCTTGCTGGCGTATGGGCAGGACCATTAAAGATGATAAACCACGCCCGGTCTTCATCCGCTGCGCTGACCCTCATATAAGGCGTGAACTGTGGGCCGCCAAGAGGCTATTCAAGGGTAGTGGCTTGACATTCTCCGAGTTCCTTACAACTTCGCGACATCAGGTCTTTATCGAAGCACGTAAGTCCTTGGGGGTTAAAGGATGTTGGACGAGCGACGGGAAGATCGTTGTTGTTACTGCCAAGGGATCGAAACGCAAAATCACTACTATGTCCGAGCTTCGGAAAGTCACGGATGAATATGCGGCAACTAAACCGCACCCCGAGTCCGGAGAAGGCTCGTCTAGTGCAGCATCGATGGCTGGCTTGGCATCTAAACAACCAGCATCCTACGACCAACATGATCGTCCTCACAATAAGCAGCGCAGTGTCCGGCTCCAAGCGAGGGCAGTCAAGAAATAATGCGTAAATACCTAAGTTAGTGTTTCTTCACTTAGTCGGTTTATAACAACTTTTTTCTTAAATAGTGTTGCATTGTATTTGTACGGCATTTAGTTAATTATTTGGCGGTTTTCTTGTTATATGTTTTGATTTTTAATCCACCATCTATTTATCAAAATGTTGTCATGTCAGACTTTATTTTTATTAATGACATTGACATTTGTTTTTTTTTCTTGTGACTGTCTTATATCATCACTTTAGGGGCCTTACGCACTAATCATCCTGCAATGTTAACTTTGTAAGTAGGTATGCCATTTTTGAACGAGTGACTCCTCGGAAACGTATGAACATAGATTTTTTCGTTTTTTTTGTATTAAAAATTGCTCGGGTCGGGTGTAGTACTCTGGTTCGGTTGGTTGGTGCGTAGGGCCATTAGACTTTGTTGTCGATGTGACATCCTCGCATATAAATAAATGAAAACTGTTTGGATATATAGTTTGGTTGGTGCATAAACTGCACTAAACATCGTTCTTTTTTTATTGTAAGTACAATTTTTTTTGTTTCTGCTTTATTGCTAAGTATTTTCCTTTTTTTTTTATATATTTCAGTCTGTAATTAAATGTCATTCTTTGTCTGGCAAGTAGCTGAAATGTAGATAATATTGGAATAGCCTTCAAGTGTTTTAATGTTATTAGAGTATTAAGTTAGTATTTTAATTTTAAGTTATTTTTATTTATAAGTATATTTTATATATATATTTTATTTATCGCTTAACTCAAATGTCTGATGTACTTAAATTTAATTCTGATGATGAATATTTTTCTTTATCGTCGTCATCTGAAAGTCTTTTGACTGCTGCAGATGACATGCAGGATTTGCCTTCACTAAATGACAATTTAGATTTAACATTTTCGACCGTTGCGAAAAATTTTAATGTGGTGCACATAAACGCACAAAGTGTCCCTGAGCATTACTCAGAGTTACTTTCCAATTTTTCTAATTCTCATATTCACGCTATCCTTATCTCTGAAACTTTTCTTAAACCTTCTCTCCCTTCTCACTTGTACCCGCTTCCCGGTTACAGACTGATTAGAAATGACAGAGTATATGATGTCACTCGCAATGGTGGGACTAAAATGGTACGGTGCGGTGGGGTTGCAATCTATTTGCGCAGCGACATACCTTGTAAAATAATTTCTCAGTCCCCTTCTGAGCCTGAGGCACCTGAACATCTTTTCCTCGAAATTTCCCTTGGTCACCGTAAAGTTCTCTTAGGTGTTTATTATAGTCCCTCTCTGCATATTAACTATTTCAATTCTTTTGAAACATTGCTGGCCGAATTCCGTAATCAGTTTGAACATCTCATCATTATGGGAGATTTCAATACCTGCCTTATTAAAAATGATTCCAGATCAAAATCCCTCTATACCCTTCTCCTATCTCTGGATTTGCACATTCTCCCATTAGGAGTTACTCACTTTCCCCATAACGGTCCCCCTTCCCTTCTCGATCTTATAATTACTTCTTCTCCCAGTCTTGTGTCTTCGCACGGTCAGTTCAATGCTGCAGGGTACTCCGCACATGATCTCATCTACGCTTCATTTAAGCTACGCTCACTATGCAGATGTTGCTTACCTCGATATAACTGAAGAACTGTTAAATAAGTTGGAGAGCTTGCAGAATCAGAGCATCAGATTTGTTTACAGCCTACGTAAGTTTGATCACGTCACTGAATTTCGACACCAGCTTAATTGGCTTCCTATCAGATTACGCCGCAACGTTCATATTCTTTCGCTTCTATTTAATTGTCTTTTTAATCCCTCTTATCCTAATTACCTTCATGAAAAATTTTCTTTCAGAGATATTGATAGTCGTCTGCGCTCGTGTAATAACCCTATCTTAATTATACCTCCCTACACATCACGTACCTTCGCAATGTCGTTTACTGTTACTGCTGCACGTCTGTGGAATGCATTACCATTAGATCTTAAGTCGGCTACATCTCTCGAAACTTTCAAAAGTCGTCTTAACAGATTTTATTTGAACCCTCTTGATACATTGAGTTAACGTATATTTATTATATTATATTGTATATATTTTTATGTATATATTTATTTTATTTTATTATATATGTATGTATTAGAGTGTAGGATTATTTTATGAAAATATATGTAGATATATATTATTACATAACTTTAATTTAAACAATTTGATTATATTTATTGTACATATTACCTCATGGTACCCGTTATCATTGTCTCATGTTCTTTCAGCTACTTGGTTGACTGGAAGAAATCCCTTCAGGGATAAGTCCGCCACTGTACATATTTATCCTTATTTAGTATGTAGTTATCAAAATGTATTTTTTTTTTATGTGTACAATAAAGAGTTTACAAACAAACAAACAAACAAATAAACATATAGGGATAACCGTGTGGTTTCCGGCAGAGTAGAATAGGACCACTCCAACTCTTCCCATGGATTTCGTAAGAGGCGACTTAGGAAATACAAGCTAAACAAAGTTCATAAACATCAATGAGACCTCTCCAACCCGTCCGGCCAGCGAGGAGAGTGTAGGCCAAATCCTCTGTCTGCTCAGGCCAAGTATGGCTCCGGTAGTACAGAGAGGGTCATGCTCCTGCAGTGGAGACTAAAAAGACCTGATGATGATAGGAATAAATCAATGAACCATGCTTGGCATCAAATTGCAAGACCGAATTCGCAACTCTGAGATCCGACGCCGAACGAAAGTTCACGATGTGCTCTCTAGAGTTGCATTGCAGCTCTTAAATGGAACTGGACAGGACACCTGGCTAGAAGGAACAATGGTAGGTGGAGTAAGGCTGTCACTGAGTGGTATCCCAGAAATGGGAAACGTAATGTTGGGCGTCCGGCAGCTAGGTGGGTCGACGACATAAAGCAGATTGCTGGTAAGAACTGGATTGCGAAGGCTAATGATAGGACGGAGAATGACGCAGACAAAAGGAGGCTTACCCAGCAGTGGGTCGTGTAAAGATGACGATGATGATGATAAGGAAAAATCTTCATCGTCACTTCAGGTGAAATGGGAAACAAATGCCTACTTCAATATTCAGTAAAAAAGAGATGGAGCTAGATCCACAGTAAGTTGTGAACTTGTGTCGTGGGATACTAACTCAACGATAATATCCATACTTTAGAAAGCTCCGTGGCGCAGTGGTTAACACGCCAGTCTGCGACACGGAGTGCCCGGGTTCGATCCCCGGCCAGGTCAAGATGAAAAATGATCTTTTTTAGATTGGCCTGGGTCTTGGATGTTTATCTATATATGTATTTGTTATAAAATATAGTATCGTTGAGTTTGTATCCCATAACACAAGTCTCGAACTTACCATGGGGCTAGCTCAATCTGTGTGATTTGTCCGTATATATTTATTTATTTATTTATACTAATATTATAAATGCGAAAGTAACTCTGTCTGTCTGTCTTCTTTCTCACTCTTCAACCATTGAACCAATTTGAATGAAATTTGGTATGAAGGTAGTTTGAGGCCCAGGGAAGGAGATGGGTACTTTTAATTCCGGGAAATTTTATCGTTCCTAAGGGATCGACATTAACGCGGGCGGAGCCGCGGGCAATAGCTAGTAATAAATAAAATATATATAGGGACAAATCACACGGTAGAGCTAGCCCCACAGTAAGTTGTGTTTTTGAGTCGTGGGATACTAACTCAATATTTTATAATAGACTAGCTTTCGCCCGCGGCTCCGCCCGCGTCAATGTCGATCCCACGGAAATAGTACTTTTTCCCGGGATAAAAGGTAGCCTATGTCCTTCTCCGTACTCCAGAGAACTTGTATGAAAAATTTCATGATGATCGGTTCAGTATTTACGGCGTGAAAGCGTAACAAACAAACAAGCAAACAAACAAACTCACTTTCGGATTTATAATATTAGTAAGGATAGATAGATTCCGTGCTTCGGAAGGCACGTTAAGCCGGTGGTCCCGGCTGCCATCCGGTAGTCGTTAAAGGAACCACGTCAGAGGCTGAGAGGCGGTTCCGAAGAACTCTGACACCAGTGTGTGCATGGTCGATTGACCGTGACACCTACTCGAAATGATGATGATGAATAGATACTTTTAGTATGCATCAGAATGTACATATAAAGCGAATTAGGACACTCATTCATTAATTCATTCATTCATTTCGAGTAGGTGTCACGGTCAATCGACCATGCATACCCTGGTGTCAGAGTTCTTCGGAACCGCCTCTCGGCCTCTGACGTGGTTCCTTTAACGACTACCAGATGGCAGCCGGGACCACCGGCTTAACGTGCCTTCCGAAGCACGGAATCATCTTTATTATCAGACAATCAGGTGATTCAAGCCTGCAATGTCCTAACCAAACTAAACAAAGTATGCTTCCGGTGGGAATCGAACCCACGACCCCCGGGTCAACAGGCAAACGCCTTAACCACTGGACCACGGAGGCTGTTAAATTAGGACACTTACCGACTGCAAAGAGTAATTCGTCACTGTTCAGGTCGTGATCTAGCGACGCTATAGGCACTGTTAACTTCTTAGGAGGATCGTGTCGGTTCGACAGGTTCGACTCCTTGCCGCTGCTGCTTGCTTCCGATGACGTATTAGTTGATCTGGAACTTTAAAAACATTTGTTTATCATTACAACCACAAAAATCCGCTGGACAAGAGCCTCTCCCAAGGATTCCTCGTTCCATGAGAGGATATCACCATACTCGAATTTTCTTTTTGTTTTTTGTTCATATGACGTCACGATTGACAATAATGGCGGCGATTTCGAAGTGAGTATTTTTCATTTAAATTAAAAAAATAATAATTGAATTGTATATTATTTTAAGGAAATCAATTTACCAGTTGACTATCGAGGTCATACGAACATTTTGAATAGCTTGTGTGTGACAAAGACAGAATTTAAATCGTGAGCAAGACAGACGATGTGTAATTGTTTATGAATGAGACAGAAAAATGTTGGGAGTTAGTACAATTCTATACATAGCTTCACCGTCCTAGTGTTTACTACCCAAGATTTAAACGCGGCATTCTCTCTTTACCTGTTGAGCCTGAACGCGCCCACCCAACATTGTACGCGAACCAACACTCGTTGCTGTTAGACTGAGAGCTACCTGTTAAACTGAGAGCTTCTTGTTAGACTGAGAGCTACCTGTTAGAGTGAGACGCAGCGAGAGTAACCGCAGCATGGAGAGGCCTACCACTGCGACACACATCGCACGAGCGCGCCCACCAAGCATTTTACGCGAACCAACACTCGTTGCTGTTAGACTGAGAGCCGCCTGTTAGGCTGAGAGCTACCTGTTGGACTGAGAGCTACCTGTTAGAGTGAGACGCAGCAAGAGTAACCGCCGCATGGGGAGGCCGGCCACTTCGACACACGTCGCACGAGCGCGCCCACCAAGCATTGTACGCGAACCAACACTCGTTGCATTGCCACATGCGGTTTTCACGGCTGGAAAGGTAAATACATAAAGCGTTATTCTTCTTCTTAGTCAATACACTCTTGCCAGAGCGGTCATGGTCATCATTATGAATCACGACGAGTGATGATTTCGGTAATAGGGGGCCATTCGTCGCGGACTGCAGCTTTCCGGGTACATTCGTGAACTGAGCACTTAGTCGCGGCCTTAATTTGGTCTGTCCATCACATTGGTGATCTACCACGTAGCCTGGTGCCTTCTACTTTTCCCTGCACTACGAGACGCTCTAAATAAAGCGTTATAGTATAGTCGAAATTGGGAGTTATTTTTGATTGGTGACCAACCGTCCTATTTGCTAACTTAGTGTACAACATTTTGATAGTCAGACCTTAGGAAACTTACAGGTTGCCTCAGTTTTCATATTCACAGGTAGACTGTTGACATTTGTCCATTATCATATTAGACAAATATCATGATTATTTTTTTTTATAATAGTAAAAAGATATTTAGACAAATGACAACTGAGTCAGTCTACCTACAAACAAAAAAACTGGAAAGTTTACACGTTAGGTGTAAAACTAAAAGAATACACGCGATAACACCGTATTAACTAATTTCATATGTTTTTTGCTTCCATATTGGTGTGGGAGAAAACAAAAAACGTAGAATGTGCCAGCTGCTTCTCTCCCCGCGCAGCCCTAAAAAGGCGGTCAAGGGAAAGGGCGAAAATTAAAGTATCATGTCAATAGGCGATGCGGCTAGCAACCCATCACTATTGATTTCGATTTCCACCTTTACGCCCACCAACACGCTTAATGTGGCCTTCGGGTTTTACGGCCTTAGGCTCTGTCTACCTTGTACCTTGTAAGGGATATAGACGTGATAATATGTATGTATATCAATGTGCAACAGTCGCGAAAATATTACGTTCAGCATACGTTACATTCGCTACGGCCTGGCCCCAAGATGCTGCACTCGTAGCCTCTTTTCATTTACCACTCGGAACCGAGCCAGCTAAAATACTGGACATACATACTATCACGTCTTTTCCCCTTGCGGGGTACTCAGAGCCCAGGACTTTCAGACCCACATTTAGCATGTTTGTGTGCATAAATTGGAAAACCGATTCAAAATAATGATAGGTGGCTGGCAATCGCCTAATAACATGATTCCTCAGATTTTCGCCCACTCCGTAGATAGGATCGAAAAAAGTTAAATTAAGGTCCTATTATCCTATCCTGAATTCAGTATCTGAAGAGAGGAACGCCGCAATACGTGCGATACGATTGGAGATATGTCGTATCGTGTGTAACGTATAGCGGCGTCCCTCTCAGCAGTGACTGAATTCAGGATGGTATAATAGGCGCTATACCGTCTTATTATAAAACGAGGACTAACTTAAGTACCTGTTTAAGCACTGTTTAGTACCAAAATAAGTCGACACTTATCACTTTGACGTTTGGTCTACTGTCATTGTCAATTTGTTTTGGTCAGATAATAATTTAAACCAGGTCCTAAGTTAGTTCTCGTTTTGTAATAACACTGACAGTGTCTGAAGTAATAATACTTACTTAGGTTGTTGTGATGAAGGCACTTTAGACGGGTCGCGCGGGTTATGCGCCACTTTGCCGACAGAGGGCAGCATATTGAACACTTTAGTACTCGGGTCCTTCGGCACCGAAGGACCAATGTGAGAAGTCCTTATATTACTCGCACCCACACTCTCTGTCACTGGAGATATACAGTTCTCTGCACCTAACAACTCATCAATCCTAGCATAATCACCATCACTAATATCGTTAGAGTATAACGCCTCGTTTTGAGAGTTACTCATGACCGTTTTAGTATCTTGAACAGAAACGTAAGAATACCTAGTACCGTTATTATTCACTTGTAATTGTAAATTTAAGTCCTTATATTTCCCTTTGTTCGGTAAAGCGTATATGACACCTTCTGCATTTGTATCCCAACTACATTCTTTATCTATCTCAACGTGGTTCTCTTCTATCTTCTTATCGGTTATTTCTGGAAGCTTCCGCTCCTCAGGTCTTGTTAGACTACTACAATAACTTGCTAGAGACTTCTGATATTCGTTCAAACTCCGTCTACTGGATATGACCTTCCCAACTGGTCTTTCTGCGTTTGTTTGTTCCGAAAACGATCTTCTATACGTCGGTCTGATTTCTGGTGAATTCTGTGCGCTGATGGACCTTCTAAAAGACCCTCCTAAGGTTGTACTGCCAGTTTGTGGCCAATCAGGTACTGTTATCATTACCCCACCAGAAGTTGGCAATGACGTGGCTCCATCACGGTTAAACGTCTCATGTCTTCCTAAAGTAGTCACGCTAAGTCCTCTAGCGTTGGGTATCCTCGCTAATGGGGATATCCTCGGAGACAGGCAAGCCTCACAATGCGTTCTGATCCCACTGTTTTCTAAAGTGCACTTACCACAGGCCCATTTCTTCAAATGCATCGCTTTACTTTGTTCCCTCTGATATTCTTTCACATAATTTAACTCCCAATTGGATTTGCTCTCGCTACACTTCTTCGGTCTTCTGGTTACTGTATGAAGACTTCTTAGGAAAGATTCTCTTGGATGATAATGTGTGTTGTACCCGTATCTTTCTGATACCATTAAACTTGTTGGTCTATTGATGGTGCTCCTAGTGTCATCGACTTTCCACCACTTGTGTTGGGAGTTGATCACTGATCCATGTGATAGGGATCTGGTAACACCATGAGCGTGGTCTGTTAGCTGTGTTGGGGAGAGTCTTAGCGATTGGAGATCGAGGTTCAGACGTCTGCCGTCGGCGAAACTCGATGAGGGCTTGTATGACGGGACAGCCAGGGTATTGGACCTTATCATAGTGTTGTCTGTAACAAAAATAAGGTCAGTTTCATAGCAGGTCTCGCGGGTATTGAATATGTGTAACGAGAGGCACTTACCCTGGGCTGACTTATCTTTGTCCGTCATCCCTGCAGCTTGATCTTCATCGTCAGACAGCCTGGAGAAGATATGTATATATTATGAATAAAACTGATAGTGATATATGATGCTATTCTTTTTAAAATATCTGTTATATAAAATGTGTTAAATATATTATAAAATGTGTTATAATAAAATGTATTACGGATATTTTATATACAATGTGCATATTACATCCAACCACTGGCTATACTATACTAGATCACTGGTAGTATAATAAAAACAAAAAGTAATTCGTTATCTCCATAGAGCAGCCATGGAAATGTCGATTTTTCTTTTTTTTACTTTTATTTTAATTTATATACTGATCTAGTAGAGTCCGTGGTTCAATTTATTACGCATATAAGTATTTTACACTAAGTTGTATGTTAAATTTTCATATCTGACAGAGGCTACGAAGGCGACAAATTAGACAATGTTACTATTCAACATCATAATAAAACTCTACCAATGTCGCTGTTTTACATATCAATCATACAAGCGTTCTACGCACGAGCGTCAAACATTGCCAAACTGGATCGTTTCCGGCTTACCTCCAGAAGACAACCGTGTTAGTTTTCGACACCCTAAGTTTTTGTGTCATTGTTCGACAACCCATTAGTAGTCGGGCACGATCGTCGCGAGAGTGTCACCCATGGTGCAGCACCGAGCGGCAGATACATTGTGCAGACCGCAGTCACAGCGCCACACTTAGCTTTCATCAGGGGGTTAAAGTCATCCGTGTTATTTTTCGACAGCCAGATTTGAAGCTGCCATGTCAATGTAGAATAACCTATTACCTGTAGACGGGCGCTTGCGGCGCGAGAGCGTCACACGTGGTGCAGCACCGAGAGGCAGATACGTTGTGCAGACCACAGTCGCAGCGCCACACTTAGCTTTCATCAGGGGGTTAAAGTCATCTGTGTTAGTTTTTGACAGCTTTCATCAGTGGGTTAAAGTCATTCGGGTTAGTTTTCGACAACCTGATTTGAAGTTGTCGTGTCATTGTTCGATAACCTATTACCTGTAGACGGGCGCGTGCGGCGCGAGAGCGTCACACGCAGCGCAGCGCCAAGCGGCAGACACGTTGCGCAGACCGCAGTCGCAGCGCCACGCCCGGCTCGCGTCTGGCGCAGAACCCACGCACGACCATCCGCTGTGGAGGAACAGAAGAATAATATAATCAAGTACTAATATAATACTAAAGTATTGAATGGTTTCTAATGTTTTCGCGATTGTTACACATTTAAATAAAATCAAAAAAGGGATTTTATTTAAATAAAGTATTGAATGCCAATTGCCAACCGCAAAGAAAAATATTGCCCAGCTTAAGACCTGCCAAAAGCATATACAAAGTACAGTAATACACAAGTACAGTAGTGCACAAAGGGTTCCGTACCGCGCGTATAAAAGCGGCAAAAAATATGTCTGTTGTCTGTTGTGCAACTTTTGAAAATGGTAGTACTGTAATGACTGTCATCATGGCACTGATTGATCAGTGAAGTATAGTCCATACAGACAGACTCTGTCTACCCTGAACTCACAAAACATATTTAATTGTTTTATCTCTTACAAAAAAAATAAGATTGTTGGTAATAAAAACACACAAGCAAAAACAGAGTCATAATTTATTAGGTATGTTTTTGGCTGAATAATATGTTTTTATGTTTGGTGAAAAATGTGTGTGCATGTTGCTGGTAGACAGAGCTCAGGTCTTTAAGACCTAATCGCCATGTTTAGGATGTCGGTGGGCATTAGATAAAAAATGGAATCAAAATAGGGATGGGTTGCTCTCTGCATCGCCTACTAATAATTTCTTAGATTTTCGCCAATTCCCTCTATCGGCTTTTACGATCTGCGCGGGAAGAAATGCAGCTGGTACATTCTACGTTTTTCTCTCAAAAATGCTTAAAAAGAGTTTTATCTAAAATGTCAATCAACTTTTACTTGTATTTTAAAATTACGTACACCAAATTTGTCAAAAGTTAGAGTGTGAAATGAAGGTAATGGCCGACCCTCCATTTGATTCAAATGTTTTGTCAAAATAACCACCAACATTATCTGCTCAACCACCAAGCGCCCCAATCAAGCAACATAACAATAGATAATCAATTGTTTCTGCGTTTCTCGCGATTGATGAGTTATAAGGCTTACACAGCAATGTATTTTTATGTATCCTATGCTATCTTTACTATCAACAATGTCCAACATTTACAACAACACTAAACAGCATTAAGTAATGATTATCAAACAATTTGACTAGCTCTGTGGTGCAGTGGTCAACACGCCAGCCTGCGACACGAGAGTGCCCGGGTTCGATCCTCGGCCAGGTCAAGATGGAAAAAGATCTTTTTCTGATTGGCCTGAGTCTTGGATGTGTATCTATATATGTATTTGTTATAAAATATAGTATCGTTGAGTTAGTATCCCATAACACAAGTCTCGAAATTACTTTGGGGCTAGCTCAATCTGTGTGATTTGTCCGTATATATTTATTATTTATAATATCAAACTCTGTAATGAGAACAGTTTACAATCAAAACATTAAGTGAAAATCAACTGCTTATATGCCAATATGCAGATCTGCACAAAAATGCATTGTTGAACTATTGTCTTTGTAATAAAATAAAAAAACATCATAAAACTTACCCTGGCTCTTAGTAAAAATGCATCTTTTTTAGATAGAATTTGTGAACAACTGGATACTAAAATTATTATTGACTTTTTCCAATTTTATGAATAAAACTGTTCTAATATTCACTTATACAGAGGGTTGTTTATAGAGTACTGTCCAAGTTGACTACACTGAGTGAGCACGCTTCAAAATCTGGTATCAAACTAGAATATAGTTAGAATATCTCACAATACAAGTTTATGTACATACCTATGTCCATTGTGTGAGTAAAAGCTACATATCACTCAATTACTGACACACACTATCCATGAATAGGGCGCCCTATGATAATTTACTTAATGAATTTTCATTACGTATACCTTACAGCGAAATACAATAGAAATATAACCTAAATTGAACTTCGAAAAAATCGATACCAGACTTGACACTAGCAACAATGGACTCGTGGGAACTACACAAAAACTTACCTATTGAAGTGATTTTCCGTGGGTATAACAATGGGGTCCGAACCAGGAGTAGTTCCTTCGCTTTTTCCTGTGCGTGAATTGTATTCCGGCGAAGAATCTCCTTTGTAAATTCCCTTGGAATGCTCAGTGTCATGGTTCGATATACGTTTCGTCGAACATTTTAAACACTTCACACTCTCCGTTGGGTTGATTTGGCCGCATGTCTGACAATGCCATTGCAGCACAGATGCGATGGAGCCCATTTTAATTCACACATGGCTATGAAACCATAACAATACGCCGTTTTATCAAAACAAAATCTAATGTAAGAAAGATGAAAACAGCTGATCCACCATGTTGTTTGTGTATAACTTTTTTTGTATAGGCATCTGTGAGTTTCCAGCTTAGATGACAGCTTTTCATTAAATTTAAAAAACAGTCAATATATAAAGTTAAAACAAATGTTTGCTATTTAATCTTATTTTACAGCTTTAAATAACTCAATTGTAAATTATATAACTTACAAAACAACTTGTGCAGTTATATCGCCATCTATATTTAGTTGCCTCCACTAATATCTTGGTAACGTCGTGTGTCGTCATTAGTGTCAAATACATAAAATAGATGGCGTAAGTAAGAATTTGTTCTATGATATGACATAGGATAAGAATTGCCAAGAATAAGCAATTTTTTTAAATGTCTGTACAACCAAATCACTACAATGCTTCTCTTTGTTTGCCCATCACTACAATAGTATAAAACAATGTCGCTTCCCGCTGTCTGTCCATCCATGCTAAAAAGACCCACACCACAAGGTCCCGCGGTTAGGGGTGCCATCTTGGCACTGCCATGTAAAGATTTGTCCTGAGATTTCAGGATTATCGAATCAACGGCTTAACATGCCTTCCGAAGCACGGACGGAATCATCTTTATTATCAGACAATCAGGTGATTCAAGCCTGCAATGTCCTGGCCTAGCCGGGAAAACTACTAAACAAAGTATGCTTCTCGTGGGAATCGAACCCACGACCGCTGGGTCTACAGGCACGGAGGTATGAGCAGTAGCTCACACAAAGTAACATTGTGCTGCCACAGTAGCCCTTTGCTACTGTGGCACTGAGATGCATGCTTTAGATTTAAGTTTGGATTACTTTGTTTATTATTATTAATGTCGATTTATGTAGTGTGGTACAGATGAACAAATAAATACCTATTTTATTTTATCTAACATGAGCACGGATTAGGTAGGTACTATTTCTAGTTAGCTATAAATAGGTACCTAATCCGTGGTCTAGCCAAGTAAAATAGGTGTTACTTAGGTACCTACACCTATTTTACTTGGCTAGACTGCTAAATCGTTTTACCACACGTTCTGCTAGCAGGTGTTCATTTTAATTTGCAGTGACAAACGATTGCTGGCGACCCGCCAACCAACCTGACTGTTATATTCATTAGTTCGGTACCTACCTCCTATTTAGTGCTACCTTGACGGCTGCATTGTCGTTGGAATATCAGGTTAGATTAAAAACATGTAAAGCTTTTTGTTTATTAGCTAGTTTTCGCCCGCGGCTCTGCCCGCGTCAATGTCGATCGCTCGGGAATAGTACTTTTTCCCCGGATAAAAGGTAGCCTATGTCCTTCTCCGTACTCCAGAGAACTTGTATGCAAAATTTCATGATTTCAACATTTCGAGTAGGTGATACGGTCAATCGAACATGCACACCCTGGTGTCAGAGTTCTTCGGGACCGCCTCTCGGCCTCTGACGTGGTTCCTTTAACGACTACCAGATGGCAGCCGGGACCACCGGCTTAACGTGCCTTCCGAAGCACGAAATCATCTTTATTATAAGACAATCAAGTGATTTAAGCCTGCAGTGTCCTAACCAAACTGGAAACAACTAAACAAAGTATGCTTCCCGTGGGAATCGAACCCACGACCCCCGGGTCTACAGGCAAACGCCTTAACCACTGGACCACGGAGGTAGTTATCGCAATATCTACCTCCTTGGTCCAGTTAATCAAAATTTAATGATGATCGGTTTACAGTGTGAAAGCGTAACAAACAAAGTAGTAAGGATAAGGACGACAAATAAGTAATTGGCAGACTTACAGCCAAAAGCATTTGCTGAATTTAGGCAAAAGCTGATGTTTTAACATGGCGGTCAACATCTTCTCGAATATCTTGCCCAGAATTGGAAGGAGGCCAATGGGTCTATCATCATCATCAGGTCCTTTTTAGTCTCCACTACAGGAGCACGACCCTCTCTGTGCTACTAGGGCCATACTTGGCCAGAGCAGCCAGAGGACTTGGCCTACACTCTCGACGCTGGCCAGACGCGTTGGAGAGGCCTCTTAGATGTTTATAAGCTTTGTTTAGCTTGTATTTCCTAAGTCGCCTTCTACGACATCCACGGGAAGACTTGGAGTGGTCCTATTCTACTCTGCCGGATACCACACGGCTACAATGGGTCTATATGATTTGGGAACTTTGTAGTTATCATTTCCTGGCTTTCAGAGGATGACCACCACAGCCTCCTTCGGGAAGTAGTGGTATTCGAGGCACTTATCTACCAGTCGACCAACTGATGATGCTGAAAACAAACTGATAAAGTCGGGACAGCATAAAGTCTTTTATACTTTCCATGCTATAATAAGTTTCGGCTTATTTTTACAACTGGCCGCCTGTCTAAAGTCAACCCTCCTTGGGAATGCTTTCGTTGCACGGGATTTATGTGCTTGTTCTTTAGTCGCCTCTTACGACTTCCATAGGACAGAATGGAGTGGTTCTGTATTCTAGGCCGGAAACCCCACGGCTGCACGCAAAAAGTATCACCTTGATCGGTTCAATATAATAGAGCCCTATGCTATGACATACGGGTTCCCGATGGCACCCTTTAGGTACAGAACCCTAAAAAGTAGCACTGCGGCAATGAATTTATGAACATTGCATTCACTTATTATCGACGCGATAACGTCTTATAAATCTATGAACGCCAGCTGCATGCACCAAAAAGTGTCACGTTCCGGGTGCAAGCGAGAGCGCGGAACAAGCGATAGAGAGACACGACCGGGACTACGAGCATCTCTTCTACCGCTATCACGTAGAATTATCGTTCGTTAAGTAAACCAACTTTACAGACAACCGATTTTTTTAGGGTTTCGTACCCAAAAGGTAAAACTCTGCTGTCCGTCTGTCTGTCTGTCTGTCCGTCTGTCACCACGCTGTATCTCATGAACGGTGATAGCTAAACAGTTGACATTCTCACAGTTGCCGCTATAACAACAAATACTAAAATATAGAATAAAATAAATATTTAAGGGGGCTCCTATACAACAAACGTGTATATTTTGCTTGTTTTTGCTCGGTATTGATAACGGCAACAGGTAGACGCTTTTAATATTCACAGAATATTTAGTTATATATTCACTTTTAAAAATAAATAATTAAATAAAAATAAAATTAATTATAAAGGGGGGCTCGCATAAAACAGACATGTTTTTTTTGCTGTTTTTATAGATAACGGTACGGAACCCTTCGTGCGCGAGTCCGACTCGCACTTGGCCAGTTTTTTTTGCGTAGACCTGTACATCAGCATACGCAGAAGTTAAATGCAGATAATTAATTTTAAAATTGTCAGGTTGGCTGGCTGCCAACCGCCGTTTGTCAGGAAAAATTAAAATTATTTCTGGATTTGTCGGTAATCTCCGAACAATAACATTTTTGCATAAACCTCTATAAACTAAAACCTCCGTAATACAGGGTGACATTGCATTCATTACTCAGACCACGAATCTGAACAACTTTCATTATGGAACCAACATCGACATCGTGAAAAAAATTTCGGCTCTTTTATACAAAAGGAATTGGAATATCTACTTTGCCAAAATCTATGGAACAGCAAATTTTTTTTTTGCAATTTCGGAGTAGTTCCCATAAAGAAAGTTAAACGTTTGCTAATGAGTTTAATTTCGATTCGAGAGTAATTTAAATCGTTAAAGCTATTAGGCATGTATCCGATATCAATTTTCATTTATAATAGGCTAGTTTCCTGGGTCGTGATAATAACATAACAATTAGTCCGTCAGTTAGATAACCAAAAAATATTGGACACGTATTTTTTCTTTTGTCAAATAAACAATAAATAATAAAGATAAAGCGCGTCAAAGTTTAGGAGTGGGGGCTCGTGACGTCAAAGTTTGCTAAAAATTGTAGCAAACTATGACGTCACACGGAACTTCAAAGGGCTACATCTTTATCATTTTTTGTTTAATCGACAAAAGAAAAAATACGTGTCCAATATTTTTGGAATATCTAACTGACGGACTAATTATATTTTTTTGGGAAACTAGCCTATTACCCTCAGAACCAATAATAACCATCCTTACTCTTTCTAATACTATAATAAAAATTTGAATCATTCACATTAATCTAAATTTTCTTTATTTTGATTAAAAATCTAAGTTCTTGTTGAAAAATCCTTTATACTTATATTTCAACGATATTGCAATTGTCATTGGTCTCAGTTAATAACTACTTACACTTAGCTTACTTACACACACCACAGTTTGACCTCGGTGGTCGGCCAGTGGGTAGCCTATTCTTCTTAGTATCCTCCTGGGCCATACCTCAAAAGGAAAAACGGAATCCGTAAAGAATTATTTTGTTGTCCATCTAGGTGTCTGTCAAGACCGTTTTTCTCAGGAACGCGTTGAGGTATCAAGCTGAAATTTATATCAAATACTCAGGTCTACTGTCTCTTGGAGCTGTGAAAAAATCTAACTTCTTAGCCAACGCAATCAAAACATACAGCCGTTTGTGCATCAAATTTTCGACATTCGCGAGGGAATCAAAACCCACAGGGTACTTCCCGTGAACTTAGAATCTTGAAATTTGCTACGAAGCATCGTCTTATAGCACAGTTAAAGGAAAAATTGCGAAAGCATACAATTTTAGTTATATCATTAAATATGAATATTTTTAATAATTAAATCTTATTTAAGATGGTACGGAACCCTACGTGCGCGAGTCCATCTCGCACTTGATTTGTATTTATTATCAATTAAACAATATAAATAAAGTGCATTATTGCTGTGTGAGGACTCGTGACGTCACGCGCGAGCTAGCTAAAAATTGTAGCTAACTGCGAAGTCACACGAAATTTTAACGGACTAATATCTATATCATAAAAAATTTAAAAAGAAAAAAGACTTGTCCAATATTTTTTTGTGATGATCTAACTGACTAATTATTATTTTTTTCGGAAACTTGCTTTAACAATTTGTGCAAAATACTTTTGAGCGACGCTGTAACGAACCATTAATATGTGCTCGTAACAATTCTCAAATATTAACTGGAAAACTGAAATTCAATCGTATTTATGATTCTTAGTAGATTGTGAGTAGAGAGTGAGATTGTGAGATTGTGAGTCTTTTGTAAATTGTTTCACAATAATTCACTGTCTCCATCTTATTTTGTTTGTTATGAAGCAGAATGACATTGACAGTTTGTGTTGTCAATGATTGACGCGAGGAAGAAAATTGATCTATGATCTATGAAAAGTAAAACTCAGAACAAGGACAGGGAAATGTAAATTAAAAACATGAAATTAAAAGTATAGTTTGACTGAATTTATATCTTTAAGTAAGAACAAGGAAATAAATAATCATGATGATAACAAAATTTGATCAAAAAAATTGATAATTAGTTTATTTTTTTGTCTAGTTGAAAAAAGTAAGCATTTTACGGATAATCGAGAGAATCGATTCAATCAAAAATAAACAAATGTTAAAATAAATTAATACTCAGCGTAAAAGGAATTTAAATGGTAAAATTATAATCTCATTTATTATAATATCTCGTGATTCCAGATTATGCTAATAGGTCGATTCAAGGGATTCCATAGATAGCACAGGGAACACTAATAATTAAAAGAAAGCTATGAGATTGTCTATGGAATTAAATTTGTTACAAGGCACGCTGACCTTTATTTCGTTACTATTAGGGGTGAAGAAAGAGACAGGTAGTCTTGGAATGTTTTGGAACTAACCAATGGAAAAACTTTATTCAATTGAGAATTTAATGAAAAAGGTCTTATCGACAGGAATGAGCAAGGCAGATTAGTTATTAAATGTAGAGATATTAGTTAGATATTTGCATGAGGGTTTTAAAAAAAATATTGGCCAACGGTTTTTCAGTCGAAGTGGTGTGATTTCTGAGAACCGCACGAGAGGGAGTATAAAAGGCTATGGCGCCATTAGTCTGGGTCATTACGCATCGGACAATTTGAAGAATCAAGAGGAATTGCTGCCAGAACGCCACTGCAAGTTTTATTTTAAATCAAGAAAGAAGTAGTTTAAAGTGTGGGTTATCGCGTTATCTTGGCAAATTAGGATCGAAAAATCCCGCGAAGTCCCTTGCAAAAATATTTTAGCTAAGAAGCACATTGGTATCGTGTTCTGAAGTTAAAATATTGTAGATTCTTTTGAAATATATGAATATTAGCTTGTCCAGAGTAAATTCACTATAATAGTTTCATATACTGTAAAGTTTTGAATGATATTGAGGAAATGATGTTGGGGAGATCTTTGATTCTTCGAAATCTTCTCCGTATCAAATCTGAGATATCTAGTTTCTATTTGTTTGATTTTAATGTAAGTTTAGTAGAGTTTTGTGTCGAATTGGGGAATACATGGCCAAGATCAACGCTGGACCTCTATTCCTTATGAGAGCGATTGTTCTTTATGAGGGTAGCGGCCAAGTAGGAGTAAAAATAATTCGACATTGTAGCTGGTCGAATGGGCTGCAATTTCCAGCCTAGCTATGCTACTTGGGGCGTCCAGACGGCCTCTGTGCCTACGGAAACCTACGGTCCGAACGGTGCGCTAGTTTTCAGCTCCCTAGCCACTTGGGGACACGTCTGGGACCTCAAACCTTTGTTAGGGCGTGGAAGTCTCGATCCTGACCACAAGAGATGACCACAACCCAAGAGTGATAGGAATAATAGGTTCGTGGGCCCAAACTCTGGCTCCCTTTTACAGCTTAGAGATGACGGATCCTTGCTAGGAACCTAATCTATTTACCAGAGTAGGAAATCTGATTTTAGGAGCAGTCAGGCAGGTAGAATCATTAAAATAGGGCGAGGGAAGCTTCCTCAAATCTTTTTAGCTAGATTAGGGAGCGATCTCTTACACCGGAGTTCGTTCTACACACACACACACTTTGGGGATGGGGGGACAGTAACTTAACACCTTTAGACTAGAAATTAGGGACTGATAGGGACTAGATTAGGCCCATTAACGGTTGCGTCAGGATAAGGAAAAGAGGGGTATAGGAGATAAAATTCCATTCGTTTTCACGGTTAATCCGGTGGTAGCAATATAACCATCCAAGCTGCTGGTGGGTAGGACGTTAATAATTCAAACAATTAATCTTCGACAGTAATTTTAAGTTAGATAGTCGTATCTAATATGAAAGTGAAGTTGAATGTGAAAATATGATAACAAAATGGCATAAGTTGGTTCTGTGATAGTGACAAGTGATAATGCTGACGAAATGTGCGTATTCTGATTGTGAAAGATTCAGAGAATCTGTTTCTAACAAAGGTATGAAATTCCTAACCTTAATTTTTATGTACAAGGCCCTGATATATAATAGTGTATAGAGTATCCACCTGAATGATTTGGGGATTTTCATATTGTAAAATCACATAGATTGACCATGAATAACTAATATCATAACTTGTGGCATAATCTCATAGCTACTTGACAATGGATTGAGTCGGAGTTGTCTATTTAATTACTAAATAAATACCTTCTTGATCTACCTATTTTGTTGAAAAATTCAGATTTGTTTAGTCCAGTGAGATCTCATAACTCTCTGACAATATATTATCATGATAATCATTCTCTGAAGGGGATGGTCTGTTGGTTCCATGGAAGTCATGTAAATTCTGTAAGGTTGAGATATTGACAATCCACATATATACCATATGATTCATCTAATTCTGGAATGAATAATGAATTCTGGGAGAGTAATGTTCCTTATATACTACCAAGGGCGAGTGTAAGGTTGACTCCAATCCCTATTTATTGAAATATAGGAATATTACAATCCTCACACTTAAATTTTGTTGAATCACTGAGACAAATAAGTCTGATGTAAATGTGCTTAAATACTAATAGACATTTCATCTCAATCTATCTCTAAGATCTAGAGTTAGTGCATAATAGTGCTTATACATAACAGCATGGCATAACATTTACATGCTTACATACATAGCTACATAATTCCTGAAAATAATAGGATAATGAGTAACAATTGATACAGGAAGTATTATCATGTAAGGATGCCTTTTCTACAGTGAAGGTTGAGGTATAGTTTGACTGACAAACAAACCCTTGCTATAAAACTCCATCTGAGTACCTAGTACTACCTGCTTGTTGTAAATTCATAATTTGAGTTCTTTGCTTTTACACCTCCGTGGTGTTAATTCAAAGTAAATAAGTCTGAACTCATCCCAGCGAACACAATGAGAGCATAATGCTTGTGTTGCAGGTAATACGCTTGAAGACATTTAGTCTACCCTCTTGTCCCTGAATTTAATAGTCAGACATAATTTTACTGACAAATTGCCTATCCTACTATTAGGTGGGAACAGGTACTATTTACTCTTTAATGGGTATCCCTTTTGCTTTCCAAAAGAAATTAGCATACGGAGGAATCACGTCCAAGTCTGGATGACGAGTGGTACTCTGGCGGGCGGAAGGCGGGGCTCGACTAGTAAACCGTAACACCAAAAACGCTGGGTATATTCACTATAATATATATCTACCACCACTGACTAACACATACAATGACAATATTAAACTATTACTTTAGACTTCTATCCAATATCTACAGTTGTGGACATCTATAACTCATTATAGATCAATATGGTTACTTACATTCTAATACTTACTATACATATCCGAAATTCAATACTATATCTATAAGCCGCTGGTAGAGGAACAATTTCTGTAGAATGAACCATGCTAGATAAGCAGTATGCTCATTTATGATAAATAATTAATCAACCCTTCATAAAATAAGGCAATTCTATTAATGTGAAATAGCAGGCAACATAAAATAACACAAAGTGCATCTTAAACAATATTTATTAGGAAAAACATAAGCGCATCTTAGGATAAAGTTATTCTTATTTATAAGTAGAAATTAGTCATACACAAGGCCGATAGCAACTTTAGACATAGCATAAGATAGGGCTAGGCTTCATCACCATAGGTTAGTTTCAAAATCACTTCATTTAAGAAGGTCCAGGGGCTACTATGATAAAACAAGGGTTACTCCACTAGATGTACGATCACGCCATATAGAATTGAACAAAGAAACAAAACATGAATAGGGTATGTAGGTTGATAAAGTAGATTAAGAGTAATACAGCTAGTATTTGGTGCAGTTAGGAATTTATAGTAAGGATAGGCTAGTGAAAAAAAATAAAAAAATAATAATTTAAACTAGGTAGGTGACATTTTAGTGTTCCATGACCAGGATAGCTGTATTACTAAAAATAGTAGCTTGATTGATTACAGCCCCAATAAGGTAGCATATCGGGTGCGTTTTAATCCAAATTGTTAGCATAGCATTGTATACATACATAGGTTAATTTGATAGTAGAAATGTTCGATTCAATGTTTTGTTTCACTGTTCAAATCTGCTTAGTGACTAGACAGGCTGATTCTCCATGAGGATGGCTTGGTTTGGTCACATTTTGATGCCGAGACATGGAAAAGATGTCGTGATTTTGTTGAGATAGTTTCATGTACTTTGATCTCGTTGTTTGAGCTATATTTCACATCACTCGAACTCGTAGGCAAAGTAGTAGGGTCGTGTTTTCTATGAGTTGTATTATATATCAGTTTGAATACCTGGAACAAATAAAATAACTAAATAAAACGGAAATAAATGCTTAATTCTGCTACTACGCATTTTGATATTGTGAATCTGCCATTATTTTCACGTTTGATAGTAGTCGTTGTCGTTGACATATTATGCCAAGATAAATAATGTTATACAGTCATACGAGGGAGGCTCTACACTATGCGAGAATATTTTACACAAATACTTACTTACCTCATTATATAAAATAAATGGTAGATTAGTTTCCTGTTTTCTTGTTTGTACAGATATATAACAAATAATAAAAGTAATTAGTTAAACAATAATAAAAAAATGTATTTTGAACTTATCAATTCCACTTATCAGTATCAGTATAGATTATAAACTAATAAAACCTTCATTAATTTAACCGACTCATATGAATAGGGAATAAAAATAATTATGTTTGCGTGGTACTATTAATGCGAAAGCATATACCTCTCAGCTATACCTAGACATAACTTATTGGATTAAAATTAGTTAAATATTAGTTTAAAATAATGTAATTCCGGAGCGGTACAGTGGTTGTAATAGCAGGAATAACTCCTGATACCAATTACTGGCAAAATATTTAATATTCTTGAAATATAAACTAACAATTTTGGGTTAAAAAATAAAATGATAAACTAAAATAAAGCAAATGATCACTTAATTGCATACATATAGTATTGTCCTACTATATATATACACATTTTACTCCTTGAGATCTATGATTCTAATGCGGAAAGTTAATTTAGAACAAATGTTTGGTTGGTAGATCTGACGCTACCTGCAACCGGAAGAAACCTTGTGATAAACCAAAACTTAGTGAAATCAGTGCTAAAACAAACACCGCAAACAAGAGCGAATATTTTATAGTAAAGAGGGAAGATTAGGCGTAACCACAATGCAGTCGCTGTCGCAGTTATCAATGGGATGTTTAACAAAGAAGATGAATGAATCGGAAAAAAAATGTTAAACAAATTAGAATGGCCTTATCTGATAGTACAGAAATCTATAACAACTCAGTACCTCGAGATTTAATAAATATAGAAGTAGATAAAGACTCATCGCGGGAGAAAGAGCGGATTCCCACAGACAGCAAGAAATATATAGAATGTAATATTAATATTATTAAATTAGAAAAACCGATATTTGGAAAGGTAGCCATACATCCGGTAACGTTTGTAGAGGACCTAGAGGTTTATTTGAAAAGGATGGATAATTCGGAGAATGAGTTGGATATGATCCAAGAGTGTCTTGTAGGTCATGCCAGAGACTGGGCAAGAATCTATAAGGGTCGCTGGAATACATTAGAGGATTTTAAGAGGGATTTCCTTAAAACTTATTGGGGGGAAAGCGAGCAGAATGATTTGCGACGGAAAATACTTCAAGGATCTTGGGATAGGTCAATTACTCCCTCGATGACTCAGCATTTTCTGGAACTGACGGGTAAAGCTCAGAGGCTTAGTATCAATATGACTGAAAAACATCTCATAACTGACATAATGCGGCATTATCCTAGATACGTGAGACAAATGTGGATTTCAAAAAACATAGGAACAATAATAGAAACTTTAGAATTTCTGGAAAGAATGGACGATATCATACAGAGGAAGGAGTGTCAAAACTATGTCGGAGTAGCGAAGAATTTTGAATGTCGAAAGTCTAAGAAGAATAATGTTATAAAAATGTATCGCCAGTGGCGAAACAGTCAGAAGAAATCGCAGCCTAAGCAAAATAAAAATAATAACTTAGTAAAAAAGGTAGTTAAAAATAAAACTGTAGTCTCCGGATCAACTTTAACAAAAGATAATAATAATAAGGCATATTATATGATGGTTCAAATGAAATGGAAGCCAGGTCAAGCTCTGGGAAAAATTAGTAGTGGGTTAAAATTTCCAATATGTTCGCAAATAAAATATTATAATAATAGACATGGTTTGGGATGTCGAGATTTAGATTTGAGGCCGTTGCATAATATCAGTCAAATAGTAGATGTGTTAAAATTAAATTGCGAAAATTCATTTATGGATACTAAGGGCTGTGAAGTGTTAGTTAATTACAATATAAGGGATAGAAAATCAACGGAAAAGCGTAATTTCAAATCTGAGTTGTTGGTAAGCGTATTCGATGAAGAAATAGTTGCTCTCTTAGATACCGGTAGCGATTTAACTTATATATCTGAAGAATTTTGGAAAACATTACTTGATAAGAGACCAAATATAACTTCCTTTGCTGTTAAACCCTTCTTTATTAAGACTGCAGTAGGACAAAAAAATGTAGAAATACGTAAGATAGGATTAGTTACGTTGAGAATAGGACCATATGAAAGACATCTTTCTGTATTTATAGTGCCAGGATTTACCGTAAGAAAGCTTATACTGGGTTTTGACTGGATGAAGGAAAATGAAACCTCTATTATGTTAAAAAGAGATGGAGATGGAGTTGAAATTGCTATAGGACAGGAAAGTCACTTTTTTAAGTTTCATGAGAGTGTGCAAGTGAACAGTATGGTATTAGAAGAGATTAAGGAAACTCCAGATCCAGGTAAAAATTATTTCCTTAACACATTATATGGAGAGATTAGATTAGATAAGGATTTAACAATTGCACTAAACGAATTGCCTAGATACCAACGAGAAGATTCAGAAATGAGTATGATAATGTCAGAATTAGAGAATCAAGAAATAAATAATCATTCAAAACAATTACTTAAAAGATATACTATCAAAGATCAGTTGTTATATTTTTCTCCAGATAAAGTAGGGAATAAAGTTATTTGCTTACCAAAAGTACTTAGGGAGGAAATGATATGGAGGATTCATTTTGATAAGGGACATGTAGGGGTATATAAGGTCATTAAGTACATACGGGATAGATATTATTGGAAGGGACTTACTAAGCAGGTCAAAAGGGTATTAAAGGGATGTCATGATTGTCAGTTCATAAAGGGTGATACTATAAAGCTTGTAGGACCTTGCCAATTATTAATTTCTGAAGATGTAGGGGATTTAGCCATGTTTAACATATATGGGCCATTTCCTAGTAGTAAATCTGGTATGCACTATATTTTAGTAATTCAAGATTATTTTAGTAAATTTATTAAATTATTTAATCTCGGGAAGCCGACGGTCTCATCGGTTATAACAAATACAAAAACATTCTTTAAAATAATAAAACCAAAAGTAATTGTCTCTGAAAAATGTTCTCAGTTTACTAGCAAAGCATGGACTGAAATGATGAGTCAGCAAAGTATTCAAATTATTTATACTACAGTAGCTAACACTCATTTTAAAACAACTAAAAGAATAAATAAACAATTAGGCAGTTTACTTGAAATGTATTGCAGGACAGAACATCAAAGTTGGGACATATTATCAAAATTAGAAATCTTATATAACAATACTCTTCATGAAAGTACAGGATTTACACCAAGCGACATCTTGTATGGTGGATCTACTAAACAGAATTCTGATGTACATAATACTGACTTAGGTATTCAAACCAAAGTATCCATTAGGGAAAAGGTTAGGGAAAATTTACACAGAGTAGGCCCGGTGCTAGAGTATAATTTTATTAAAAGACAAAAATCTACACAAAATCAGATAGGACATTTAGTTAAGATAGGGAGGCAAGAAAAGTCAGATGATAAATTAAGTGCTACTAAGAAATTTGAGCTATTATATGAAGGTCCTTATGTGATAGCGGCTAATCCATATAAAAATTCCTATCTATTAGTTGATCCGGTGACAAATAAAGATAAGGGGATGTATAACATTAAACAACTGTCTAGGTATTACAAGTGAAGTGATTGATTTATATAAAAGATAGATAATCATATTGTTTTCTTTTTTATCTAATTTAAAAAAAAAAGGAAAAGTTTAAACCTTTCAATTTGAATAAGAATTAATAAATAAAGTTCAGGGGTAGATTTGTGTAGAATCTGGTGGACACAGGGAAAAGCCTATCTGACTTTACAATAACCAACTCGTTTGAGTTTTAACATTTGCAATGTATAAGAAAAGTCATACATACAATTTTTCATACATACAATTTTTCTATAGGGAAAACATGGAACATTGTTACAATACCATTATTTATATTAATTAAAATTAAACAACATTACACATACTCTCGAGTTGAACGTAGCGTCAGATAGAGGGGAGTTGTGGCGGCTTTTCTGGGGGGGAATTTTAATATAATAAGTTAAATACATAAAATTAATAGATTCAATAAACAATAAGTAGTGAAAGTGCTATAGTTAAGGTGATAGTGCACAAGTTAAAGTGAAGTGTTCGGTTGAAATAATACACAGATAGCTATGTATAGTACCACTCGTTATATATAAAAAAAAGGGTTAGGATATAAAACTAAAACAAACCATGTATGTTGCTAAAGTATTTCTTTAATATAAATTTAATAATTTAGTTTCCATCAGCATCCAATTCGGTGGTTCACAATAAAATCTAGTTTACATATTTGTAGCATACCCCATAACGGTTGTGTAGGATCATTCTCAAAATCTAGTGATTTTCAAAATCTAAGCTAAGCTAAATAATTATATAATCCATCGTAAATAAAAATGTTCCTAGCTTGTCATCAAAATAATAAAAAGTATAACTTCATGCCGTCAGAGAAAAAAAATAAAACATCTAGATAAAAATATATCTAACGGTTCAATTTTTTAAATACATATAAATAAAGTGTTAGTTCAGGTCAGGGTAATATAAATTATGTAATATATAAAGTTGTAACAAGTCGTAGGGTCGGTTCAGTAACACCCATATTCTGAAGAATGGACTATACCTGATCGCTAACTCAAAGCATAATTTGTAACCTACAACTAGTTAGTAATGTACCAAATCAGTACCTAGTCCAATATTTACTTATAATTTCCTAGATAGAAGTTATAGATTAGTTAGTCTCATAATATGTATGTATTTTTCATATAGATTTTCCTTTTTGAATCAATCTATCTGTTGTTGGAAACTGCATCAAATATGGTTCAGTCGTTTGTGAGGTATGCACAAACACATAGCGGAATCATCTTCGTTTTGAACTATGTAAAGATAGAAATAGAAATTATAGTTTATATAATAAAACGGGTTGTACATAATAGTTCTCTTACTTACATAGTACCCTAAATGTTTATAAGGTATGGCATAGTAAATCTTTTAGGCAGAGTAAAACATTTTTTTTTATTCAAATAGATTCACTATTATAAGTTAGGCTATAACACTGTTGCATTTCACACTTAGTCACATTCCGTCGATGACTTCTAACAGTTTCTTCAAAACTTCGATGAATGTAGGGCTTGATTAGTTTTCTCTTAGCATTACATAGATCTACACAGGTAGATGCCATAGACTTTTATAAGGATGCTTATTCAGTTTATCTGAAACAATAGAAGTAAGGTTATGTTATATATTTTTGCAACAATTTGATAGAAAACTTAATGTAAATCATTATATGAGTCGCATTATTGAAGGATGTACCTTTATGACGAGTCATTGGGTAGTTTTATGTACTTTTATGTAGAGATTAGGTTGATTAGATAGTATGAATAAGTTACTTCTAGGTTATACCACAATAGCATTGTAAATTGTTATTTTCACGAGTTTATAGACAGGACACATTTATAGGCTCATCGTAGCTTTCCTTACTGCTATTCTTGCTGTTTATTGAGAAGATTTAACTTTAAAAATCCATAAATACTTACGATTGTCGAAGCGGAATGTCCGTGAATACATTGGATATTGCTTTCTCATTTTGTAACTTTTGACGCGACATAGTATATTATATTAACACATTGTAGATTATTTATAGGTCGTACATGCGTTAATTCCTTGAATAATCAGGTAATTATTAATAAATAAACGATGTTTTGTTTATTCGATTGCCGACGCCATGTTTATTATGACATTAGTAGATTATGACATGACGTTTAGTTATTTCGTTCGGAAATCGATAATTGATCGATACTTAAAACGCTTCTTGGGGTGCTATTCTTGAAAGTAAAACGCTCGTTTACGAATGGCATCGTTCGTCAAGTGGAAGTAACACTCTTGATTGGTTGTCGTTATCAATTGTTAATGTGGCTCTATACCATTATCTTATCTCTATGCTCTATACATACTTCGCGTGCATAAATGTTAGGCGGGATATTTAAAATCTCGAAAACACCGTAATAGCATACTCTATGGTAATAGCGGATAGTAGGTAATAATTTAACTTATGATTAATTAGAGGTCTTCAACCATAGAGAAATGATAATTTTCAACCGACTAAAAAAAAAAAAAAAAGAGGGGTTCTATGTTTGACTGTATATTATATATGATTAGCTCGAGAATGGCTGTACACATTTTGATGGAATTTGTTGTTAAGGTGTTGACGCCCTAGATTGGCATATTACTTTTACCCGACTACTTAAGGGGCGGTATGAGATTCGCCGGGTTCATTAGATTATTAAAAAAATATTTAAATCAAAATAAATTAAAAATAAATCCTAATAAATTCTAAAAAAATAAAATAAATTCAAATAAATTTAAAATAAGTACAAATAAATTTAAAGTAAATCTAAATAAATCTAAATAATTTCAAATAAATTCAAATAAATTTAAAGTAAATCTAAATAAATTCAAATAAATCTAAATAAATTCGAATAATTTCAAATAAATTCTAAATAAATCCTAATAAATTCTAAAAATTTAAAATAAATTCAAATAAATTCAAACAAATACAAATAAATTAAGATAAATTCAAATAAATTCAAATTAAATTCTAAAAATTTAAAATAAATTCAAATAAATATAAATAAATTCAAATAAATTCAAATAAATAAAAATAAATTAAGATAAATTCAAATAAATTCAAAATTAATTCTAAAAATTTAAAATAAATTCAAATAAATTCAAATAAATATAAATAAATTCAAATAAATTCAAATAAATTCAAATAAATTCAAATAAATTCAAAACAAATACAAATAAATTCTAAAAATTTTAAATAGGTTCAAATAAATAAAAATAAATTAAAATAAATTCAAATAAATTCAAAACAAATCTAAATAAATTCTAAAAATTTAAAATAGGTTCAATTAAATTCAAACAAATCCAAATAAATTCTAAAAATTTAAAATAGGTTCGAATAAATTCAAACTAATTCAAATAAATTCAAATAAATTCAAAATAAATTCTAAAAATTTAAAATAAATTCAAATAAATTCACATAAAATCAGATAAATTCAAATAAGTTCACGTAAATTAAAATTAATTTTAATAAATTGTTCTATAATCCTGGATAAGTAAAATCAATTCAATCCAAAGCTTTTAAGTTACTTAATTAAAATCGGGTGTCGATTTCGAAGACTTAACGTTGATATTTGAGAATTATTGTGGATGCAGACTAATAATTAATTTAAAATATAAAAAAAAGGCTTGTTTTGTCCGTCCTTCTTTACTTTGATAGTTGACCTATGGTCACATCACATGTAGAATTATTTTAGTAGTTATTTAAATAAATATAGGAAGACATTTAAAATAAAAATAATTATTAGTTCCATTAATTTTAATGTGACTCGGTGAAGCTCTGATATATTCTTTGGCAAGCGTGATTGTGTGATTGAGGAGGAATGTACACTTTGATTAGAACAGGGTTGGGGATAAGGGAATAGTGTCTAGGGAGGGCCTTGGTTTATGCCAGATGTGAAACCGAATTACCAATATTATTTACCCAAGACTTAGAATTTACACACCACAAACATGAGTTTTATACAGGGGGAATTTGATGTTAGGTTTAGTTAAGGACAAATATATCCTATATCCCATGTGATACTACACCTGTATGAAACTCCGCACTACACACTGATATTCTTCGGTTACCACACCATGCTCCAAGGCGATGTTAAGATTTGTTTAAGCAAGATTTTTGGGTATTGCTTCTGGATATCGACTTCGATAATTTATTACCTCGTGGGGAAGATCGGTTATAGGAAGGGTATGGTGACGTCATAGTTCTGATTGTAAGGTTGAATCCGTTCATATCTTCACTATAGGATCATTAGGATCAGTAGTTTAAAACTACTCCGTCTTGGGCTATGATGAACCCTGGGGAGGATTATTGTTGGATATAGAAGGGGGTATTAGCTCAAAACTGTAGTTTGGCAATGAAAAACATGTCCTTGGTTTAAATACACTATACACTAGCTTAGGGACACACACACACAGATTAGGGCTACACCATTCGAAGGTTTTGGGAGAATAATATTTTGGAAAAAGGGGGGAATTGAAAAAAAAAAAGGGGTTGTTTTGCTAAAATGTGAATAAATAACATATAGAGAAATATTTGAGAATTTAATTTAAAATTTAAATTTGTTAAAATTTAAACTCCAGGTCCTTTGAGAAAGTCGCTTTCGTTTAAATTTGAAGGGTCGGCTGTAACGAACCATTAATATGTGCTCGTAACAATTCTCAAATATTAACTGGAAAACTGAAATTCAATCGTATTTATGATTCTTAGTAGATTGTGAGTAGAGAGTGAGATTGTGAGATTGTGAGTCTTTTGTAAATTGTTTCACAATAATTCACTGTCTCCATCTTATTTTGTTTGTTATGAAGCAGAATGACATTGACAGTTTGTGTTGTCAATGATTGACGCGAGGAAGAAAATTGATCTATGATCTATGAAAAGTAAAACTCAGAACAAGGACAGGGAAATGTAAATTAAAAACATGAAATTAAAAGTATAGTTTGACTGAATTTATATCTTTAAGTAAGAACAAGGAAATAAATAATCATGATGATAACAAAATTTGATCAAAAAAATTGATAATTAGTTTATTTTTTTGTCTAGTTGAAAAAAGTAAGCATTTTACGGATAATCGAGAGAATCGATTCAATCAAAAATAAACAAATGTTAAAATAAATTAATACTCAGCGTAAAAGGAATTTAAATGGTAAAATTATAATCTCATTTATTATAATATCTCGTGATTCCAGATTATGCTAATAGGTCGATTCAAGGGATTCCATAGATAGCACAGGGAACACTAATAATTAAAAGAAAGCTATGAGATTGTCTATGGAATTAAATTTGTTACAAGGCACGCTGACCTTTATTTCGTTACTATTAGGGGTGAAGAAAGAGACAGGTAGTCTTGGAATGTTTTGGAACTAACCAATGGAAAAACTTTATTCAATTGAGAATTTAATGAAAAAGGTCTTATCGACAGGAATGAGCAAGGCAGATTAGTTATTAAATGTAGAGATATTAGTTAGATATTTGCATGAGGGTTTTAAAAAAAATATTGGCCAACGGTTTTTCAGTCGAAGTGGTGTGATTTCTGAGAACCGCACGAGAGGGAGTATAAAAGGCTATGGCGCCATTAGTCTGGGTCATTACGCATCGGACAATTTGAAGAATCAAGAGGAATTGCTGCCAGAACGCCACTGCAAGTTTTATTTTAAATCAAGAAAGAAGTAGTTTAAAGTGTGGGTTATCGCGTTATCTTGGCAAATTAGGATCGAAAAATCCCGCGAAGTCCCTTGCAAAAATATTTTAGCTAAGAAGCACATTGGTATCGTGTTCTGAAGTTAAAATATTGTAGATTCTTTTGAAATATATGAATATTAGCTTGTCCAGAGTAAATTCACTATAATAGTTTCATATACTGTAAAGTTTTGAATGATATTGAGGAAATGATGTTGGGGAGATCTTTGATTCTTCGAAATCTTCTCCGTATCAAATCTGAGATATCTAGTTTCTATTTGTTTGATTTTAATGTAAGTTTAGTAGAGTTTTGTGTCGAATTGGGGAATACATGGCCAAGATCAACGCTGGACCTCTATTCCTTATGAGAGCGATTGTTCTTTATGAGGGTAGCGGCCAAGTAGGAGTAAAAATAATTCGACATTGTAGCTGGTCGAATGGGCTGCAATTTCCAGCCTAGCTATGCTACTTGGGGCGTCCAGACGGCCTCTGTGCCTACGGAAACCTACGGTCCGAACGGTGCGCTAGTTTTCAGCTCCCTAGCCACTTGGGGACACGTCTGGGACCTCAAACCTTTGTTAGGGCGTGGAAGTCTCGATCCTGACCACAAGAGATGACCACAACCCAAGAGTGATAGGAATAATAGGTTCGTGGGCCCAAACTCTGGCTCCCTTTTACAGCTTAGAGATGACGGATCCTTGCTAGGAACCTAATCTATTTACCAGAGTAGGAAATCTGATTTTAGGAGCAGTCAGGCAGGTAGAATCATTAAAATAGGGCGAGGGAAGCTTCCTCAAATCTTTTTAGCTAGATTAGGGAGCGATCTCTTACACCGGAGTTCGTTCTACACACACACACACTTTGGGGATGGGGGGACAGTAACTTAACACCTTTAGACTAGAAATTAGGGACTGATAGGGACTAGATTAGGCCCATTAACGGTTGCGTCAGGATAAGGAAAAGAGGGGTATAGGAGATAAAATTCCATTCGTTTTCACGGTAAATCCGGTGGTAGCAATATAACCATCCAAGCTGCTGGTGGGTAGGACGTTAATAATTCAAACAATTAATCTTCGACAGTAATTTTAAGTTAGATAGTCGTATCTAATATGAAAGTGAAGTTGAATGTGAAAATATGATAACAAAATGGCATAAGTTGGTTCTGTGATAGTGACAAGTGATAATGCTGACGAAATGTGCGTATTCTGATTGTGAAAGATTCAGAGAATCTGTTTCTAACAAAGGTATGAAATTCCTAACCTTAATTTTTATGTACAAGGCCCTGATATATAATAGTGTATAGAGTATCCACCTGAATGATTTGGGGATTTTCATATTGTAAAATCACATAGATTGACCATGAATAACTAATATCATAACTTGTGGCATAATCTCATAGCTACTTGACAATGGATTGAGTCGGAGTTGTCTATTTAATTACTAAATAAATACCTTCTTGATCTACCTATTTTGTTGAAAAATTCAGATTTGTTTAGTCCAGTGAGATCTCATAACTCTCTGACAATATATTATCATGATAATCATTCTCTGAAGGGGATGGTCTGTTGGTTCCATGGAAGTCATGTAAATTCTGTAAGGTTGAGATATTGACAATCCACATATATACCATATGATTCATCTAATTCTGGAATGAATAATGAATTCTGGGAGAGTAATGTTCCTTATATACTACCAAGGGCGAGTGTAAGGTTGACTCCAATCCCTATTTATTGAAATATAGGAATATTACAATCCTCACACTTAAATTTTGTTGAATCACTGAGACAAATAAGTCTGATGTAAATGTGCTTAAATACTAATAGACATTTCATCTCAATCTATCTCTAAGATCTAGAGTTAGTGCATAATAGTGCTTATACATAACAGCATGGCATAACATTTACATGCTTACATACATAGCTACATAATTCCTGAAAATAATAGGATAATGAGTAACAATTGATACAGGAAGTATTATCATGTAAGGATGCCTTTTCTACAGTGAAGGTTGAGGTATAGTTTGACTGACAAACAAACCCTTGCTATAAAACTCCATCTGAGTACCTAGTACTACCTGCTTGTTGTAAATTCATAATTTGAGTTCTTTGCTTTTACACCTCCGTGGTGTTAATTCAAAGTAAATAAGTCTGAACTCATCCCAGCGAACACAATGAGAGCATAATGCTTGTGTTGCAGGTAATACGCTTGAAGACATTTAGTCTACCCTCTTGTCCCTGAATTTAATAGTCAGACATAATTTTACTGACAAATTGCCTATCCTACTATTAGGTGGGAACAGGTACTATTTACTCTTTAATGGGTATCCCTTTTGCTTTCCAAAAGAAATTAGCATACGGAGGAATCACGTCCAAGTCTGGATGACGAGTGGTACTCTGGCGGGCGGAAGGCGGGGCTCGACTAGTAAACCGTAACACCAAAAACGCTGGGTATATTCACTATAATATATATCTACCACCACTGACTAACACATACAATGACAATATTAAACTATTACTTTAGACTTCTATCCAATATCTACAGTTGTGGACATCTATAACTCATTATAGATCAATATGGTTACTTACATTCTAATACTTACTATACATATCCGAAATTCAATACTATATCTATAAGCCGCTGGTAGAGGAACAATTTCTGTAGAATGAACCATGCTAGATAAGCAGTATGCTCATTTATGATAAATAATTAATCAACCCTTCATAAAATAAGGCAATTCTATTAATGTGAAATAGCAGGCAACATAAAATAACACAAAGTGCATCTTAAACAATATTTATTAGGAAAAACATAAGCGCATCTTAGGATAAAGTTATTCTTATTTATAAGTAGAAATTAGTCATACACAAGGCCGATAGCAACTTTAGACATAGCATAAGATAGGGCTAGGCTTCATCACCATAGGTTAGTTTCAAAATCACTTCATTTAAGAAGGTCCAGGGGCTACTATGATAAAACAAGGGTTACTCCACTAGATGTACGATCACGCCATATAGAATTGAACAAAGAAACAAAACATGAATAGGGTATGTAGGTTGATAAAGTAGATTAAGAGTAATACAGCTAGTATTTGGTGCAGTTAGGAATTTATAGTAAGGATAGGCTAGTGAAAAAAAATAAAAAAATAATAATTTAAACTAGGTAGGTTACAACGCGACGCTCAAAAATATTTTGCACAAATTGCCTAGCCATAAAACCAACTCATTTACGCTTAACCCTCCACCGAAGTGAGGAAAATTGTATATTTTTCGCTCAATTATTCCACTCAGGCCGTCGCAGCGAAACCATTAATTTTTGGCGCGAAAAAATTGTCAAATGCATATAGGAGGAGTCGGTGTTTACTGGCTGTTGTTCGCTTACAATGGCCTCAGAAAATGATACAAATGTGAATAGGGTTTCAGTAAATACATTCAAAATAATTGACTAGCTCCGTGGCGCAGCGGTCAACACGCCAGCCTGCGACACGGAGTGACCGGGTTCGATCCCCGGCCAGGTCAAGATGGAAAATTATCTTTTTCAGATTGGCCTGGGTCTTGGATGTGTGTATTTGTTATAAAAATATAGTATCGTTGAGTTAGTATCCCATAACATAAGTCTCGAACTTACTTTGGGGCTAGCTCAATCTGGGTGATTTGTCCGTATATATTTATTTTATTTATTTAAATAATAGAGTACAACAAACGTTTTCAAAAAATCGAAACGTGATAAAAATCCAGCCGAAAGTAGAAAATATTCTACCAAAGTGTGTTACCACGTTCCGAATGTGTTTCCTAACTATTTAATGCAAGATCGTCCGACCACCAGCCGGCCTATTTGCTAACTCAGTTAACAATCAGTCATCACGTCTTTATATCTCACGGAGTAGACAGTGTCATAAGGCCACGTTAAGCATGTTAGTTGGTGGAAAATGGGATCAAAATAGTTAATTGTTGCTGTTGCTTAGATTATCGTTCTGCCCTCCGATGATGATGCTTTAGACATTCCCTCTGCCAGCTCCATCGGTCGCCGCGTGAATACAAGTAGCTGGTAAATTCTACGTTTTTAGGGTTCCGTACCTCAAAAAGAAAAAATGGAACCATATAGATCACTTTGTTGTCCGTCTGTCTGTCAAAATAATTTTTCTCAGGAACGCGTGGAGGTATCCAGCCTAAATTCATATCAAATTTTCAGGTCTAGTGGTTCTTGGAGCTGTGAAAAAATCAAACTTCTAAGTAAACGCAATCAAAAGATACAGCCATTTATTATTTCGTAAAATCAGAATGTTGAAATTTGATAGTTTTAAGCACAGATAAAGGAAAAACTGCGAAAAGCATATATTTTTAGATATCGTGTAATAAAAATATTTTTAATAATTTAAACTTATAATAGATTAATAATGGTACGGAACTCTTGGTGCGCGAGTTCGACTCGCACTCGGCCGGTTTTTTCTTTTCTCCCAGATCAGCATGGAAGACTTACCTTTCAAATATTATTAAGGCGAAAATAGAATTTACGGCGATGCAGCATAAAAGTGCCGGCCGTTAACGAAACGCTTTAATGTGGCAACATGGATAAAAATGTATTTAAAGAATGGCCCTGATGGCCAAAGACTACAAACGCAGAAGAGACATACTAATAACGTCTTGAACCCTTGTGAGGTAGACTGAGGCTGCGGGCGATATGACCTAAAGGCCGCATTTAGCCAGGCCTGTCTCATTCCCCGTGTCGGCGATACCTACGCGCGGCGTCACCTTTGAAACAGTAAAACCGAGCAAATCCGATTAGAACGACGAGTGTTTGGTCACATTTGTCCACCAATTTCATTGAATCATTTGTTCAGAATTATTGGCTTGCAATAGATTCTGTAGGAATCTAAACGAAAATGTGCTGCGTTCCGACGCGAGCTAAACTACACCGTAACGCTAACTACACTGAGTTGATATTGCTTTGAATACCTTTGCAGAGTGCGACTTCTGTGCGTAAGTACTTAATCTGTGGCTTGGCGTTTTTTTTTGTTGGAATTAATAATAACCAACGTACAAAACATAAACTAGCAGCGAAGTCAAAGTTAAAGATTTTTATTCAAAATTGGATACTTGTATCTCTTTTTGAAAGTCATATTTTTTTAATATATGCACATTCGAAATCCTACAAGCGTTTCGGAACGACCACTGGTGAGAAGAATACGCCGAAAGAAAATTCAGACTCCTAATTCGACGTAACGTATTGCGGGGGACGAAACCGTTAAACATCTATGACCATCAGTTTTAGCGAGAATTCCACAAAATCCCAATACAAGGAATGCAAATCCAACGTTGCTGTCGTCACCCAATTTGAGACAACTGTAGTTAGTGTAAAGGAAACACTTGAGTCTGGAGCAAGCGCCATGAAATCTCAAAGCGACTGCACTTCACTAAATGGTAGTAGCTTTGGCTTAGTCGATAGGGTTGACAAAACAATTATTCAATTTAATTCAATTTTTTTTTTTTTTTTGTATATCCGACGGCAAACGAGCAGACGAGCCACCTGATGGAAAGTGGTCACCGTCGCCCATGGACATCTGCAACACCAGAGGAGCTGCTGATGCGTTGCCGACTCTTAAGATACCTGTAAACACGCCTTTTGAAGGACCTCAAGTCATAGCACACAGGGAAAACCTATATTATTTCATACACATACTTAACTAACCGCAAATTGTCACAACGGTACAGATTGAATAATGAAACAAGCATACAAATATCTTGTTTATAAGCGCTTCAAAGCGCTTCAGCGCTGTACCAACTTTTAGAAAACGAATTCTACTGTGATTCAGAAAATAAAATAAAGCTCATGGCGATACCCTAATCTAGTAAGACTTGTGTTGTTTACCAACATTAATTAACAGTAGTTAGTTTACTGATTGCCATCAAAGCGTTTCAGCGATTTCCCTACTTTAATATAAATTCGGATAATAATATAAAATTGCTGGCGCCACCCTAGCCTAGTAAGACTGGAGAGGCGACTGGAGTTTACCGCCAAAGTGTTAACTGCAAGAGGATTGCATTCAAAGTACTTTACCGCTGTACCAACTTTTTCCGGGCATTAATTCTATTGCAAATAAAATAAAGCTCATGGTGCAACCCTAATCTAGTAAGACTGTAGATGTAGAGGCGATTGTTTACCGCAAAGTGTTAAGCAAAGTGCTAGAAGATTGCATTCAAAATGCTTATGCGCTCTATCAACTGTTTACGGACACGAATTTTATTGCAGTTCAGGAAATTAAATAAAGCTCATGGTGCAACCCTAATCTAGTAAGACTGTAGATGGAGAGGCGATTGATTACCGCAAAGTGCTAGAAGATTGCATTCAAAATGCTTATGCGCTCTATCGACTGTTTACGGACACGAATTTTATTGCAGTTCAGGAAATTAAATAAAGCTCATGGTGCAACCCTAATCTAGTAAGACTGTAGATGGAGAGGCGATTGATTACCGCAAAGTGCTAGAAGATTGCATTCAAAATGCTTATGCGCTCTATCGACTGTTTACGGACACGAATTTTATTGCAGTTCAGGAAATTAAATAAAGCTCATGGTGCAACCCTAATCTAGTAAGACTGTAGATGGAGAGGCGATTGATTACCGCAAAGTGCTAGAAGATTGCATTCAAAATGCTTATGCGCTCTATCGACTGTTTACGGACACGAATTTTATTGCAGTTCAGGAAATTAAATAAAGCTCATGGTGCAACCCTAATCTAGTAAGACTGTAGATGGAGAGGCGATTGATTACCGCAAAGTGCTAGAAGATTGCATTCAAAATGCTTATGCGCTCTATCGACTGTTTACGGACACGAATTTTATTGCAGTTCAGGAAATTAAATAAAGCTCATGGTGCAACCCTAATCTAGTAAGACTGTAGATGGAGAGGCGATTGTTTACCGCCAAAGTGTTAACTGCTAGTGGATTGCATTCAAAGCTGTTCAGCGCTGTGCCAACTGTTTTCGAACACGAATTCTAATGCAATTTAAGTAAACGATCCAGAGTGTTGGACGTTACTGAAGTAGATACTTAAATATATATATTTTTTAGCAAGATGAACTCCTCTTTTTTCCGGATCAAAATATGCTTGAGACTAAGTTCTTTTAAAAAAAATATTCATTCGGGCGTATGGATTCTAACAAATATTTATATCTTAATTTCACCATGTATCATGTTGAAATTTTGATCGTTTTGTACCCTTAAAGGGGCGATTCAGCCCGTCAATATGAACAAATTTTCCTATGGGAACAATGCTGGAAACTAAAAAAAGAATTCGACATTCCCATACAAACTGGCCGGGCGGCGGAACTCTTTTGTATGGAAATGACGAAATTTTGGGTTCTCAGCATTGGTCCCATAGAAAAAGTTGTTCATATTAATGGTCTGAGTCACCCCTTTAAGGGTCCAAAACTATTAAAAGTTCACCATGTATATACGTCCAAATCTGTTGAGTCATTTATTAACTAATCTACATTAATACAAACTATGTATATTTAATTGTGTCCTATTTATTATATGATAGATAACATACTTAAAAGAATATATATTTTTAATGTAAGTTCAACAATGTAAATCAACAAAAAAAAATTGCCATTTTAATGGGAGGGATTTATTTTTGATGGATAGACAGCAAATTATCAATATATGGATTGGTTTCCCGCAAAATTTACCATCCTGTGGTGTTCAATTTTCTCCTTTTTTTTTGTTACAAACATATTTAGCTCTAAATATCTTTGTATCCAAAAGGTAAAGCATGTTGAGCATAAAACTGTTATATTTTTACCAGCTAACCATGTACACATGTTTACAAAAAAATAAATGATTATGATTACAATTTTTTTTTGACAAAGACTGATGAGGGAAACGTAAAGTTGTGGATTTTTTCGTGTATCCCCACTTACGACTTGTGGACCCCGTCGGCGTAGACATCCGCTGAGTCTCTTTTTAAGAATCACTGGTCTAGTCGGTAAAGCAGATTCGCTGATCCTCTCAGCACCATATAGTTTTAACTCGTAACCAATGTATACTCAGTCCACATACTTAATTTCTAAGATTTTCATAAATTGTGAGTTGTCGTCCTTGGAGAAAATGCGCTGTGCAGTTTGTTGCCGCTTCTTCTGCACTCCGCTTTGGAAGCGGCGTTAAACTTAGCCATAAGTTAATTTTTGACGTCAACAATTGTTGAGAAGTGAAATATGACAATTAATAAGTGTTCAAAGAAACCTATATTGAATAAACGTTTTGAATTTTAAATTGAATTTTTGAATTTTAACGAAAAAGAACAATAGTTTTAACTCGTAACGAAAAAGAACAATAAAAATGTTTGATTTGAAATTTAGAAAAATACCAATTATTAAACATTTCAGAATGACCGCTTTAAAATGTGAAAACTAAACAAATCGTTACTTACATTAAAAGTTTGGCAATCGCTATGTATGCTATCTTTTTTTTTATTTCATTTATTCATGAAAAATTTTACATACGTGTCTGAAATATTACATAATCTTAAAAGACATCAACTAAAAATATAACAATAAAAGAAGTAATAATTATAATAAGAACATTAATTAATCAAGCCATAATGTCAAAAGAAAAAGATAAATGTAATGTATTTTTTATTGTTTACCATAATATTATGTTTTAAAAAGAAATCTTCGATTTTATAAACACTTTTCTCCATTATAAATTTTTCAATTTATTTTTGATTGAAAAATAATAATAAATATAATAAATAAATATATACGGACAAATCACACAGATTGAGCTAGCCCCAAAGTAAGTCCAAGACTTGTGTTATGGGATACTAACTCAACGATACTATATTTTATAACAAATACATATATATATACACATCCAAGACCCAGGCCAATCTGAAAAAAAATATTTTCCATCTTGACCTGGCCGGGGATCGAACCCGGTCACTCCGTGTCGCAGGCAGGCGTGTTGACCGCTGCGCCACGGAGCTAGTCAATAACTAATGTTTTACCTAAATTCGACGGGCGGGCAGCTTGTTGAACGTTCTTATCGCTTGAACATTTCAAACTAAGTTATCCGGGCTATTTTTTAAACTCCTTCTGTGAATACATTGTTAGTCTTTGCCATATCAAGCGCGCATTGCTTATCTGCACTTTGGTGTGGCTGTTTCGGAGAAACCGTTTGATCATCTCCAATTACAAACAGACAAGAATAATTTTATTAATGCTTTCATGGTAATTAATGGTATTTCCTCGTATTCATAGTAGCAGGAATATTGTGTCCCAGGACACTTCACTTCATACTTTTAATTATGTAGTTTTATTTAACACGACTGCATGCTTATAAAAGGAATATTAAGTGTTCAGCATTCATGTCAGGTATGGTCAGATATGGAGGGAGATATCATCATCAGGTCTTTTTAGTCTCCACTGCAGGAGCATGACCCTACCTACCAGAGACATACTTGGCCAGAGTACACAGAGGATTTGGCCCACACTCTCCTCGCTGGCCAGACGGATTGGAGAGGTCTCATTGATGTTTATGAGCTTTGTTTAGCTTGTATTTCCTAAGTCGCCTCTTACGACATCCATGGGAAGACTTGGAGTGGTCCTATTCTACTCTGCCGGAAGGGATAAGGTCAACCGCAACTGCCTATCCGGTAGTTGCAAGCCACCCGAGCTGAAACTTGCTTTACCCCAATTGATCCGAGTGAGTAGTACCCAATACGTTTCTTTCTTCAAAATGCTTGCGATGGGCAGCAGCATCGGAAGCACAAAAAGCCAAAGAAACTGCAGTCACTAACCCGCGTGCCAAGCGTGGTGAATATGGCGATACCCTCCCATGGAACAAACAATCTTTTGGGAGGGGCCTTGTTCAGCAGTGGACTCTTGAATGGCTGGAATGATGATGATGAATATTTTTGTATGACGTTGGCGGTCAATACGTTAGTATAATATTTTTCTTGTCAAGTATAAAGGTTTAGATCATCATTTCGAGTAGGTGTCACGGTCAATCGACAATGCACACCCTGGTGTCAGAGTTCTTCGGAACCGCCTCTCGGCGTCTGACGTGGTTCCTTTAACGACTACCAGATGGTAGCCGGGACCAACGGCTTAACGTAATTTCCGAAGCACGGAATCATCTTTATTATCAGACTAGCTTTCGCCCGCGGCTCCGCCTGCGTCAATGTCGATCCCTCGGGAACATTTCTTTATTCCCGGGACAAAAGGTAGCCTATGTCCTTCTTCGCACTTCAGAGAACTTGTATGCAAAATTTCAAGATGATCGGTTCAGTAGTTACGGCGTGAAAGCGTAACAAAACAAAAAACAAACAAACTCACTTTCGCATTTATAATATTAGTAAGGATAAGGATAAGGATTAAAGACAATCAGGTGATTCAAGCCTGCAATGTCCTAACCAAACTGAAAGCAACTAAACAAAGTATGCTTCCCGTGGGAATCGAACTCACGACCACAGGTTTAGATTATACTCTTCGATCAAATTTATTGTAGATAGGTACACGATTCGCGCTCGAAAAGTAGCACCGGCAAAACAGCGCACTAATCAAGTTTCGGAGCTGTTTTGTCCACAGTTTCAATAAACCGCGCTAGCACTCTCACGTCTCGCGACGAAGGTACAGTGGAAGGATGCAATAACTACGCATCAAAAGGGGAAAAAGGATGGAGTTATACTTTCAGTATGTACCGTTTTCGCCGTTGTATGTTAGTATGCATGATGATTTGACTCGGGGACATTATTAAGGCTTCATTTTGTATGAGACTGTGTATCTTCCATTATATTTGATCAAAGATTATACTTGTTTAACACAAGCTTTATCTAAATATATATAACTTAAAGATGACTGACTGACATAGTGATCTATCAACGCACAGCCCCAGCCACTGGACGGATCGGGCTGAAATTTGACATGCAGGTAGATGTTATGACGTAGGCATCCGCTAAAAAAGCATTTTGATCAATTCTACCCCCAAGGAGATAAAATAGGTGATGAAAGTTTGTATGAAACTTAACGCGAGCGAAGCCGCGGGCAGAAGATATTTTGATATATTTTTCTTGTCTATGATTAGACCAACATAAGCGTGCGAACAACTCGTTACCTTCCATGTGGAAGTATGATTGAATCCGCAGCTGCAACATGCAGCAAGTCTGGCCCACTAATGTTCCCCGGACACGGAACCCCGGAAATTAACTTGTTTTGAGTACTTAGTACGCTAGTACAGTCAGCCATAGAGATACATGACCCCGCCATCTAGGTAGATATTAAAGTGAAAATTCAAGATATAGGTATATCTTGAATTTTACACTTTAACTAAAAGTAATATTAAAATGAAAATGTATAATCAGAAAGTCTTAATTAAAATCTTTCTGAATATATATTTTCATGTTAATATTGTTTGTAGTTTAAGAGAAAATTCAAGATATAGGTGGCGGGGTCAAGTATCTCGTTGGCTGACTGTACTAATGAGTTTGTATGACTGTACTAATTATGACTATTGGAAGAGATTTCTTGTAATTTTTCTATAATATGGAATTTAATTTATTGAACTGTATACAAGGTGTTACCTCACCATGTTATAACGTAATGAATAGGATGGAGGAGCGAGATTCTTCTCTAAAACGGGTGCCGCGCGAACGAATAACGTCGCTACTGCCATTCGGCGATTAGGAAAAAAGATGAAAGTCTTAAGGCGCTGTATACCTTAACCGTTTGTAGCGGACATCGCGCGATATTTTATGTGTCATACCTGTCGTCAGTCTCAGTTCAAATCCGTGTCTGCCATTTTCGTGTTAATTTTCATTTTTAATTTAATAATTCAATAATTATAACCAAATATTGTATTTTTGTAGGTCCATCCATCTTGCTCATTTAGTTATACTTTTTTATAGACGTATAAAAGTTGGTAGCTGTCGCTGAAAATATCAAGGAAATCGTGACGAAAAATTTTCTGAATATAACTTTTTTACTATTTTATTTAGTTACTTTTTAAATATTTTTTTGAACATATTTTGATGTAACCATTTATTTTGATCTTTGAACTGTACTTCATATTTTTTTCATGCTAGTATTCTTTGAAAAATAAGGCTAACTGCGCGACGAAAAAATACACGTTTTACAGTATTCTTCTGATGCACAGTGCCTTAATATTTTCATATTACTTATAATATATTACACTCAGAGGTCGCCCCCTTTCCTATTTTAGAAAGCTTCATTATCAGCGAGTAACTTAGGCTATATTTGGTTGTCAAAACAATTAGCACATGTAAAAGTTTAACAATCGCGATAACATTGCATGCAATTTTTTACTGTCGCAGTTAGACTGCAAAGTTTTCGAAACGTTAGGTGTAAGAATAATGTTATAAACGCAATAAAACCGTACTGCCTCCGTGGTCCAGTGGTTAAGGGGTTTGCTTTTATTTTTAAAGTTAATATATAACTTGATATTCTGTCAACATTTAAAGCGTCTACCTGTTGCCGTTATCAATATCGAGCAAAAACTAGCAAAAAAATCACGTTTGTTGGGAGTAAATATTTATTTTATTATATTTTTTAGTGTTTGTTGTTATAGCGGCAAGAGAAATACATCATCTAGGAAAAATTCCACTGTCTAACTATTACGGTTTATGAGATACAGCCTGGTGACAGACGGACAGACATACAGACAGACAGACAGACGGACAGCGGAACGATATTAATAGGGTCCCGTTTTTACCCTTTGTGTACGGAACCCTAAAAATTTAAAAGCTTACTGAATTTACAGTAAACCTAAGTACTTAAGTACTGAAATGTAAAAAGTACTAATCTATACTAATATTATAAAGCTGAAGAGTTTGTTTGTTTGTTTGTTTGAACGCGCTAATCTCAGGAACTACTGGTTCAAAATGGAAAATTATTTTTGTGTTGGATAGTCCATTTATTGAGGAAGGCTTTAGGCTATAAAACATCACGGTGCGACTAATAGGAGCGAAGTATCAATAAAAAATGTTTTGAAATCGGGGAAACATGATCTATACTAATTAAGGGCCCATACTACCTCACACTGCTTTGCATGATTGACTGATATATCAATAATAATTAAATACTCAAGTTGAAATAAAAATGCAGCAAAGTTCAGGACTAACTCTGGTAACTATATGACTCAAAAACACGATTGCGTTAAATTTTCTCGATAGAAAAAAATTGCAAAGTTGCCTCCAAATCACGTCTAATTTACTCGGTATATAGCATTATTCACCAAATACATTAAAATTAACCTTGAAACTTTTGATTATTATTGCATTACAGATAAGGCAGCCATCATATGTTTTTCTTTTTCGAATAACCCTTGAATATTCCTAAAAATCGAAAATATCCAAAGTAGCCAACGCGTTTAGACCATCCGCGTTTGTATCGCCACGCCGCCTGGCATATGTCGGGCTCTTAATCAAACAGAAATTGGCGCGGACGAAATCGCAGGCAGCTAGTAATAAAATATTCTCGATTCTGAAAATGCATGTCAAAGGATATCGAAACAGAGAGAGACTAAAAAAACGTTGGATGGAATGTGTAAAGGATATGAGTAGGAAGAGTGTGACGGACGAATTGACTGGAGATAGAGTGAAATAGAATAAGCTTACATGCTGTGCCGACCCCACATAAATGATGGGATACGGATAAGGCAGAAGAAGAATAAAATTCTCGACTCTATTGTTGCCCGCGACTTCGTCCGCTGTAATTTCAGTTATTATAGACATATACTGCCGTCAACATTTTTTTTAGTTCGTTTAAAGAGGAATAATTCTTTAATACACCTTTTTTAGGTAACTTGAACCGTTTACGCATCGCACTCGTCGGATGTCCTTAACTATGAATAATTTTCCCCCGTTTTGAAAACATTTTTTAACTGATGCTTCGCTCCTATAGGCCGCCGCGTGATGTTTTATAGCCTAAAGCCTTCCTCAATAAAAGGACTATCCAATACAAAAAGGAATTTAGCAATTTGTACCAGTAGTTCCTGAGATTAGCGCGTTCAAACAAACAAACAAACTCTTCAGCTTTATCATATTATACGAGTCGAAACAAAGCTTTTTCTGTAGAGTGTAGAGTCTGAGTGTGTAAAAAAGGTGTCCCAGTGCCGTCGAATGCAATGCATTCACGTACGATACAGCCCAGCGGTGAAGATAGATTAGTCCCATTGAAAAACCAGAGCGGAGTGCTCACGATCAAGACTAATTGATCCCGCTACAAATATTTGTTCAACCTGTATTTTACTCGTACGTTTGTACAACCGTGTGACCTACTGTACCAGTATAAGTTAAAAAATACAAATATGGAGTGGATTCTTCTTTTTTTATCGACTTCTGAAAATGATATATATTATATTATATTTATAGTAAACTAGTTTTTGCCCGCGGCTCCGCTTGCGTTAGTGTCGATCCCTCGGGACCAGTAAATTTGCCCGAAGTGAAAGGTATCCTATATCCTTCCCTGGCCCTTGAATAACCTCCATACCAAATTTCATCCAAATTGGTTCAAAGGTTGAAGCGTGAAAAGACGACAGGCAGAAAGAGTTACTTTCGCATTTATAATATTATTATGAATATGGATAGCATGATATGAATTACTCCTGACCAATAATCTGCCACAATCACAGAAACCACAACCATTATATTCCATCACTTCGGGGTGTCCGCCATGAGGTAATCCATTGTATAGGATTTGCGACAGGAAGGGTATTCAATCAAGTAGGTGCGACTTTGGCTGCGGGTAGTGGGCGCACGGACATTTTACTTTTATTTTATATTTATTACATATTATTTTTTTATTTTTTTTTATGTATATATTTTTTTATGGCAAACGAGCAGACGAGCCACCTGATGGAAAGTGGTCACCGTCGCTCATGGACATCTGCAATACCAGAGGAGGTGCTGATGCGTTGCCGACTCTTAAAATCGGGAATGGGGATTGGCTCAACAGTCGAAAGTCGAAACACATTTTTTTTTTTTTTTTTAATATATACGTACAAATCACACAGATTGAGCTAGCCCCAAAGTAAGTTCGAGACTTGTGTTATGGGATACTAACTCAACGATACTATATTTTATAACAAATACATATATAGATACACATCCAAGACCCAGGCCAATCTGAAAAAGATCATTTTCCATCTTGACCTGGCCGGGGATCGAACCCGGTCACTCCGTGTCGCAGGCAGGCGTGTTGACCGCTGCGCCACGGAGCTAGTCAGACATCCTACGGTGCTTTGCGACAGATTTCGGCATGAGGGTGGTCGCCAGCCAGTCGGACCCCACGAGGTCCTACCACCGAGCATGTTGGGTATTTTCTCGCCTCTTACGAGGTGCCAACCAGACGAGCAGTGGGGAATTGTATTCTACTCCGTCCTCACACGGAGACATTAGGTGTAATTAATATAATATTTAATTTACATCCTATCCTAACTAATCCTAACTAATATTAAAAATGCGAAAGTGAGTTTGTTTGTTTGTTTATTTGTTTGTTTGTTTGTTTGTTACGCTTTCACGCCGTAACTACTAAACCGATCATCATGAAATTTTGCATACAGGTTCTCTGGAGTACGGAGAAGGACATAGGCTACCTTTTATCCCGGGAAAAAGTACTATTCCCGAGGGATCGACATTGACGCGGGCGGAGCCGCGGGCGAAATCTAGTAGTATATAAAAATTAAGTCGCTTCCGTTGTATGTTAGCTTAGATCTTTTAAACTACTCAACGGATTTTAATGTAGTTTCCAGCAATGGATAGAGTGATTCAAAAGGAAGGTTTATATTTAAAAGTTACTACCCCACATATATTATCTACATTGCACCCGTGCGAAACCGGGGCAGGTCGCTAGTATAATATAAAAAATAAGCGGAATCCTATCTTACCGAATAACTTTTACAGTGACCAAATTGGTTATATTAAGTATGATATTATTCTAAAACCGCGCTTAGTTAAGGATCTTCTTCTTTGTCTGCCTATATTCACCCAATACTATGTATAGGCCTTTGGTCATCATCTTTAGCAGGTCTTTTTAGTTTCCACTGTAGGAGCATGACCCTCTCTGTACTACCGGAGCCACACTTGGCCTGAGCAGATAGAGGATTTGGCCTACACTCTCCTCGCTGGCCAGACGGGTTGGAGAGGTCTCATTGATGTTTATGAGCTTTGTTTAGCTTGTATTTCCTAAGTCGCTCTTACGACCTAAATAGGAAGACTTGGAGTGGTCCTATTCTACTCTGTCGAAAACCACACGGTTAAGGCCTTCGGTAATGCACGCCATTCTTTTAGGTCTTGTGTTTCCCTCGACCATCTCTTTTCAGGGATAAGATATTCGTGTCTTGTAGACATTTTATACGAGTTCCTACAAATGTTTTTTTTTTTTTTGGATCGACCTACAATACAAATAATTTTGATAATAAATATATACAAATATATACGGACAAATCACACAGATTGAGCTAGCCCCAAAGTAAGTTCGAGACTTGTGTTATGGGATACTAACTTAACGATACTATATTTTATAACAAATACATATATAGATAAACATCCAAGACCCAGGCCAATCTGAAAAAGATCATTTTCCATTTTGACCTGGCCGGGGATCGAACCCGGTCACTCCGTGTCGCAGGCTGGCGTGTTGACCGCTGCGCCACGGAGCTAGTCTAATGTTATCCTACTATCACGAAGTTCAGGGGTGTCATCTTCAACAGCTAGGCTGGTGGTTGCACAGGTAAGTCTCTGGTATGCGCGCCCGTCCTCTCGAACTGCTACTTGCTTTCTCCCACTCATCGGAGTGAGTATTAGCCCAATACCCTCATTCCCTTCCCAAAATCAATAAATTCATATGCTTTTTTAAGCTGAGGCTTAAAAATGCGCCCGATGGGCAGCAGCATCGAAAACAAAAAACTGCACTCCTCAACCCGCCTGCCAAACAAGGTGAGTATGGCAATATCTTCCCATAGATAGAACGAATAATATAGAAGACTTTCTCCACTTTAATCAACTTTCAATTCATCTGATATGAATGAAGTTGGATACCACACTTCTAAATAGTGGGTAGTAATGGAGATTACGCATGCTTCGAATGCGTGTACCTATAATATGTGATGAACAAATTCGCCGCGGTGATTTGAAGCTACGGCAGCTCAGTGGTTGAGAGCATCGACGGGCTAGATGTCGAAGGTTGTAGGTTCAAATCCTACCTGTGGCGAAATTTTTTCATCACATATTTTCGATTTTAATATTAAACCGAGCATTGTAATGCTATTAATATAATTAATTGAGAAAAGCTTTCGCCACTTTAATCAACTTTCAATTCATCTGATATGAATGAAGTTGGATACCACACTTCTAAATAGTGGGTAGTAATGGAGATTACGCATGCTTCGAATGCGTGTACCTATAATATGTGATGAACAAATTCGCCGCGGTGATTTGAAGCTACAGCAGCTCAGTGGTTGAGAGCATCGACGGGCTAGTTGTCGAAGGTTGTAGGTTCAAATCCTACCTGTGGCTAAATTTTTTCATCACACATTTTCGATTTTAATATAGAAGACTTTTTGACTGATAAGATAAATATGTAATTAATTCACAAATATTGACAATAATGTTAAATTTGCACGCCTCTGTAAGGCAAAATGTATTGACATTCTATATAAGGTTAACAACTATTGTAACACATACATTCATGCAAATAAATTGAATTGAATTGAATAATTCTTGGAAGAGCCCTTTGTCAAGCTGTAGACTTGTTACGGCTCAAATTATGTTGATGAAGTCGAATGCAATTCATTTACGTACGTACGACACAACGGTGCAAATAGATTAGTCCCATTGAAAAACTGGAGCACCCGCGATCAAGATTAATTGATCCTTGTATTCCCGTTCGTTTGCAATATGTCCTGAGTCCTGTCCTGTTGCCGTGTTTGTATTTTTTATAGTGCCGATGGTTTTATGTATCAATGTAAATTGTTAATTGTGGTAATCTTTTTCATTACAACAAGTATTTTGTATTTTAAGTCGTGGTAGTAACACGTTACCGGCAAAATGAATTGCTAGTAGCATGAATGGACCGGCTCGTCTGGGGAAGAACCACACTCCCACAGAAAATCGACGTCTGAGTAGAAGTTTTGCCGCGTTCATGCTTCGTTCGGTGCGTGAGAGAGCCGGAGGCCCATCCTCATATATATCTCTACAATTTTGTTTACTCAGTAACTTGGTATAAAAAATAATATAAATTCAACACTCCAATACACCTAAATAGAAATAGAATATCGTACATGACAGGAATGCGTGACGTCAGGCCCGGGACAATTTCCCGTAAGTCAAGTTTTATGGCGGGCACGGCCAAGTAAATATTATTTTATTTCTTTCTGCATTCCAATAGAGTGTTCCGCATACACGGGAGCACTTTATGGGGGAGCTTCTTCGATCAAATATAATGGTAGATCAGTCTTATACAATTTTTTTTGTAACAGCCTCCGTGGTCCAGTGGTTAAGGCGTTTGCCTGTTGACCCGGTGGTCGTGGGTTCGATTCCCACCGAAAGCATACTTTGTTTAGTTGTTTCCAGTTTGGTTAGGACATTTCAGGCTTGAATCACCTGATTGTCTGATAATAAAGATGATTCTGTGCTTCGGAAGGCATGTTAAGCCGGTGGTCCCGGCTGCCATCAGGTAGTCGTTAAAGGAAGCACGTCAGAGGCCGAGAAGCGGTTCCGAAGAACTCTGACACCAGGATGTGCATGGTCGATTGACCGTGATACCTACTCGAAATGATGATGATACAAAATTAAGCCTTGTTTTACCATAATATCCCCGAGTCAAAACATCATGCATACTTACAAACAACGGCAAAAACCGTACATACTGAAGGTATAACTCCATCTTTCTTTATTTACTTTTGGTGCGTACTTTTTGCATCTTTTCACTGTGCCTTCGTCATCGCGAGACGTGTAAGTGCTAGCGCGGTTTATTGAAACTGTGGACAAAACAGCTCCGAAACTCGATTAGTGCGCTGTTTTGCCGGTGCCACTTTACGATCGCGAATCGTGTATCTACCATTATATTCGAAGAGAAGCTTGCGATCTTTTGCCGTTCGAATTATTCCAGTTCGCCCGTCGCATGAAATTTGGTCTCATTTGTCACTTCTAGAAACATTCGGGAAAAAGATTTTTCAAAGGTTTAATTTTGGGCAATGTTTTTACCCGACTACGGGCAAATTAATACCCTTCGTATCGTATAAGAGGGGTATGACTTTGACCGCTATGTATACATATATATGTAAGTAACATTTAAATGTGTAAATACCTATTTTAAAGGCTGGCACTCATAAGATACAAACATACATTAGAAGCATATTTAAGAGCCCGCCATATGCCAGGCGGCGTGGCGATACAAACGCGGATGTATTTGGTGAATAATGCTATATACCGAGTAAATTAGACGTGATTTGGAGGCAACTTTGCAATGAGGATCAGTAAAGTTGTAGCAAATTCAATAGGACTAATATCCACATTATTCTTCATGACATTACAATGATATATCTTTTTGAATTATCGAAATCGGACAATTACTTGCCGTTCCTGCCGCGAAAAGGCATTGCACGCCGGTGCGTGTGACGTCACTGTGACGGACAGAGCGCGGTCGGCAGTCGGCACTCATAGAGCGATCATTCGACTGAGCGACGGCGACGCGGTTCGTCGTTATATTTAACAATTTATTGAAATAAAGGGTTGTTAGAGTGTAATTTTTGTGATATTTACGTATAAAACGTACTTATTATGGGAACTAATAAAGAAAAACTAAGCAAAGAAAGAAGATTTTTATTTTTACTCTTGATTGCTATATAGACAATCTTGTAAATTAACTAAACCACATGCTATTGTTACCATATTATCAAAAAAAAGCATGAAATATGGACATAGGCGTGAGGTCCGATCATTTTATAGTCTTTCAACTTCCATATGCTTCTTTCAACGAGAACTCTTATCGCCATCAGCGATCGTTTTTGTTTGCAAAACTTTTTCTGCTGTAGGTTTTGGGTTGGAACTGTCCGTACTTAAAACTCTTTAAAACTATTCTATTTCTTGTCTTTTCTTAAAACCAGGTTTATAATTTTTAGGGTTCCGTACCGTAAAAGGAAAAAACGGAACCCTAAAAGCGTTCTGTTTCATCACTTGGTTGTACGTCATTCTGTCTGTCAAGACCCTTTTTTCTCAGGAACGTAGGAGTGTAGAGGTATCAAGCTGAAATTCATATCAAATATTCAGGTCTACTATCCCTTGGAGCTATGAAAAAATCCGTTTATGCCGCAAATTTTCGAAGCCAACCCAATCTTAAGATACAGCTAATTGTGCCGCAAATTTTCGTGTTTTTAGGGTTCCGTACCCAAAGGGAAAAACGGGACACTATTTATTTCGCTCCGCTGTCCGTCTGTCTGTCTGTCTGTATTTCTGTTGCCGCTATAACAACAAATCCTAAAAAATAAAATAAAATAAATATTGAAGGGGGCTCCCATACAACAAACATGATTTTTTGCTTGTTTTTGCTCGATATTGGTATCGGCAACAGGTAGATGCTTGAAATATTTGCAGAACATTAAGTTTATATATTCACTTTAAAAATAAATAATTAAATAAAAATAAAATAAATATTAAAGGGGGGCTTCCATACAGCAGACATGATTTTTTTTGCCATTTTTATAGATAACGGTGCGAAACCTTTCGTTTGCGAGTCTGACTCGCACTTGGCCGGTTTTTTCGATATTCGCAAGGGAATCAATACCTACCGGAGAACTTCCCATGAACTCAGAAATTTGGTACGAAGCAACATCTTTTAGCGCAGATAATGGAAAAATTGCGAAAAGCATACATTTTTAGTTACATCATATTTATAATAACTTCAAACTTGTATAAGTTTATATCGAGTCGGCCTCGTGCACGTATCTGCGCGTGGCCGACTCGCACTTCGCCGGTTCTTTTAAAGCTTTTGACATTCAAACTAATGAGCCAAAACTCCCTTCTTAAAGCTTTCCTCCAACCAAATTAAGTTTATTTTCCATGTCTTGTGGAAAACCTGAAATATATAACTATAAAATAATACCATATTGTATCGGCCTCACATTTTGTATGAAAATGTCGATATTGTTTATTAGTTCAATCCTGCGAATATAATTTTAAAGTTTAAAATTTTAAAAAGAGATGATATAAAATTCACACAAAACTTCGTTAAAAATTATTAATTTTTCCAGAAGTTTTGTGTCTTTCGGCACGTTAAAAGATAGTTTTTCTGGCGTTTTAAAAGAAGTTTTTGTACAGTTCGGCACTATACAATATTTGTTCATAGTTAAAAAGATAAATTAAACATAAATAATTTATTTTAAAGTCGTAATTACCACACAAAACACCGCGCGCCTTGTCACTGCCATCGGGCAACTAGCGGCGTCCGTCACAGTGACGTCACAGTCCATCGCGCCGGCCGGCCAGTGAATTTTGCGAGTAATTTGGTCATAACTTCGTCAATTTTTATAGTAGAACAATAATTTTTGCACTGTATGTTATGGATTTCTTAGCTCTATAATCCTGCATTCTCAACTAAAAACTTTACGGATCCTCATTTTTTTCTATCGAGAAAATTTAACGCAATCGTGTTTTTGAGTCAGATAGTTACCAGAGTTAGTCCTGAACTTTGCTGCATTTTTATTTCAACTTGAGTATTTAATTATTATTGATATAACAGTCAATCATGCAAAGCAGTGTGAGGTAGTACGGGCCCTTGAATATTCCTAAAAAACTAAAATATCCAAAGTAGCCAACGCGTTTAGACCATCCGCGTTTGTATCGCCACGCCGCCTGGCATATGTCGGGCTCTTAAACCAACTTGGACGAAATTTGGTATGGAGGTAGTTTCGTCCCGGGAATTTCTACTGTTCCCGAGGGATCGACATTTAAGCGGGCAGAGCCGTGGGCAATAGCTATTTATCTATAAAAACGGCAAATAGGTAATTTCTGTTGTATGGGAGCCCCCTTAAATAATAATTTTATATTATTTGAATTATTTCTTTTAAAAGTTAATTTATAAATATTCTGTGAATACTTTAAGCGTTTACCTTCTGCCGGTATCAATCCTAATCCTAACTAATATTATAAATGCGAAAGTGAGTTTGTTTGTTTGTTTATTTGTTTGTTTGTTTGTTACGCTTTCACGCCGTAACTACTTAACCGATCATCATGAAATTTTGCATAGGTACAAGTTCTCTGGAGTACGGAGAAGGACATAGGCTACCTTTTATCCCGGGAAAACGTACTATTCCCGAGGGATCGACATTGACGCGGGCGGAGCCGCGGGCGTAAGCTAGTAATTGATACAGAGTGTAAGTTGACCCTCGACATTCCTAGAAAATGTATATGGGATAGCCTGGAAAATTTATATGGGAATGTCGATTTATTGTTGACCACTTACACACACCAAAAACAAACAAACAAACAACAAACAAACAATGTCTTATTTTATTCTGTGAGGATCCGTAAAATGGGTAAGTACTTAAATAATGTTCTGTGTCTGCGAATATACAACAATTTTATCAAGTCGCGTTTTTAAACGACATGTTTTTGACGCGATTTAATTTTTTTTTTTAAATATGTACGGACAAATCACACAGATTGAGCTAGCCCCAAAGTAAGTTCGAGACTTGTGTTATGGGATACTAACTCAACGATACTATATTTTTATAACAAATACATATATAGATACTAGTGATGTAACGAATGTCATATTTTGGACATTCGCGAATGCGAATGCGAATGCGAATATTTGCTACCGACATTCGCGAATGCGAATGCGAATATTCAGATTTTGTTTAAATTTGGCGCCAATTTACGATCGCTTGGTGACCTTGATAGCAGTTCCGTTCGAACGAGGCGAAGCGCGTTCGATTTGATTTTTGTTTCGATTTTATATTATAATTTTAGATTTAAGGTTAATTTCTCAAAGTTAATAAATAAATGTTACCAACCAAATGATAAAGAGAAGACTGATTATGTGATGACGAGGTTAAATAATTTTCTTGAATTAAAACATAGTTAATGTATAGATTTTGTTTTATTATATCAATTATTACATTCGCAGTAAATTCGCGAATGCGAATGCGAATGCGAATATGCAAAAATATGCGAATATCCGCGAATGCGAATGCGAATATTCGTTACATCACTAATAGATACACATCCAAGACTGAGGCCAATCTGAAAAAGATCATTTTCCATCTTGACCTGGCCGGGGATCGAACCCGGTCACTCCGTGTCGCAGGCTGGCGTGTTGACCGCTGCGCCACGAAGCTAGTCATTCGTGATAACCTCGTATAATACGATCAACGCCGGCTGCACGCATGAAAAAGAGTCACGTTCCGTGTGCAAGCAATAGAGGCACGATTGGCCTTAGCGTTTGGCTTGTGACGCATCTAACTCTCTTCCACCGTTATCACGTAAAATTTTTTTTTTAGATTGTTTATTTTTGTCCTGTCCATGTCCTCGCAAATATTGTTTTTCAGTTAAAATGTAACTGAAAAACAATATTCGCAGTTTACATTCGCAAAATTTTCATGGACATTTCCGTTGTAAATGCGACGAGATTGAAAAACAATAAAAAAATCTACGTTTTATGGTATTCTGTACATTTTTGATTACCAGCTTTGTAACTGCGGTATCCCGAATCGATACGACAGTGGAACCTTCAAGAAACAAGTCTGCTCTGTAAGCATCAAGAATAAAACTTTACCATTTCAAGACCCGTGTTATAATTTTTTTCTTAGGAGACTTTTTCCGAAACTATAGGAACTTTACTGTTGAAACTTGGTAAGTAGATATATTCTGTGAACCGCATTAAGATCCTCACACAAAAATAGAAAAAAGCAAAAAATTTTCGGGGTTCCCCATCCTTGGAATTGAAACTTAATTCTTTTTTCATCAAACCTGTACATTTGGGGTATCTATGGATAGGTCTTAAAAATTATATAGAGGTTTCAAATATATTTTTTTTCCTAACTGAATAGTTTGCGCGAGAGAGACAAATCCGAAGTAGTAAAATGTGTGTCCGCCCCCTGTAACTTCTAAAATAAGATAATGATAAAACAAATAAAATATATAATGTACATGCAAACTTCCACCGAAAATTGGTTTAAACGAGATCTAGCAAGTAGTTTTTTTTAATACATCATTAATCGTAAACAGCAATTCACCTTTCAATTAATCAACTCAAATATAACAAGAACTTTTTTATTATGTTACTTGCTGCTATGGAACCCTACATGGGCGCGTCCGACTCGCACTTGGCCGATTTTTAAAACTAAGATAACCATATCGCGTGCCGTCTAATAAATAAATATATACGGACAAATCACACAGATTGAGCTTGCCCCAAAGTAAGTTCGAGACTTGTGTTACGGGATACTAACTCAACGATACTATATTTTATAACAAATACATATATAGATACACATCCAAGAACCAGGCCAATCAGAAAAAGATATTTTGCATCTTGACCTGGCCGGGGATCGAACCCGGGCACTCTTGTGTCGCAGGCTGGCGTGTTGACCGCTGCGCTAGCTCCGTGGCGCAGCGGTCAACACGCCAGCCTGCCAAAAATAATATTCCTGTAGACTTATTATATCTATAGTATACTGTAAACGTAATTGCTACCCGATAAAGCTGAGATGCTGTATCTGTATCTATAGATAATTGTCCCTTGTCATCGCTAAGCCTAGCGGACACCTATAAACCAATGTGACTGCAGCCAATTCTGCTGCGACATGACGGTAATCCCGACTGGCAGCTCGACAGATTGACGGCCAGCAATAATAGGGTATTGTTAGTATGGCCTCAATTGGTTTTTTATTTCCTCAAAATAATATCACTTTCTGCAAAACTTTCTTTGGGATTTTGACCACTTTGGGCAGTGGCGTAGCTAGCTCTAGTAGGGCCCTATATCGACATTTGTCTGGGGCCCTTTAATATTGCTACAGAAGTTGAAAATATTGAAAAAATCTTTCAATTCACTGATGGTCTATTACAGTCTTAATCAGAATAGAATAGAGTAGAATTTTTATTTGAAATCACAAAACATACAAGGCCTAGGAAGCTTCGGATTGACAAGATCTGAAAAGAAATAGTCGATTTCTATCGACCATTTCTTTTATTATATTAATTTCCTTCATAATATTTTTCATTTTATAATTTGCGCTTCCGCGCAAAATATGAAATGAAAAATATATTTATTTCCAAAACATGTTATACATTAGCAGCTGTTTAAAACTATGTTAAATGAAATCATAGCGTCTTACTACATTTTCTCGTGTACCCATACCAGGCAGAGCCTGTGTTATGGTCACAAAAAAAATCAAATTACAATAAAAGAGTTTGCACCGCTAGATTTACAACAACAGCATAACTTTACAACCACTAGGTAGGTTTTATCTATTTTATAGAGAATCTTATATCTCGGATGTTAATAAAGGAATGGGAACGACCATGACGCTTTAGTTATTCCACACATTGTTCATAAACATGGACCTATAACACCAAATTACATTATAAAACAATTTGCAAAGAAATCTCAAAACAGAAACCGATCGTGCTTCATCGTGCGTACAGTCGGTTTCATCGATTTATAAGACGGTTATTTAACGTCAAATTCTTTACAATGTGGCCTGCTAATAAGTCTGTAAACACTTGTACATAGCACAGCTATATAGCACATAATATATAGTGACTCCTTAAGTTTCACCGAAGCATATTTTATCTCCGCCCGGACATGTTTCCTGGAGCGATCTAGGACCGCACTTGAGACATACGAGCTCATATGCCGTAGCTAGTTGTACTTGAGCCCTGGGCGAGGTATCTGGGAACCCCCTGTCCGTATTACTGATCTCATTCCGTGCCAGTACATAATAATTCAAATTTCATTTCAATACTTTTTCAAATAAGAAACGTTTTTTAATAAATGTCATTTAGATTTAGATACTTATTAACTGTCATATATTTTCAATTGAGAATTGTGGACGTCAGTAATTTACTGCTTCCAAAGCGGAGAGCAGAAGAAGCGGCAACAAACTGCACAGCGCATTTTCTCCAGTATTACATGTTCAATTCAATTATTTTCAATCATTAAAAAAAGAAATATGTTATAATAGGGACACATCACTCAGATTGATCTAGCTCTACAGTAAATTTGTGACGTGGGATACTAACTTAACGATATTATATTTTTAATAGTCCACTGTTGGACATAGGCCTAAGGATTTCCAGTACGACCGGTCCCACAATTTCAAATATTCCTATTCATATATATCATTTATTAATGATTATGATGACTATGACAACCATTGAAATACAAAAAAAACTATTGAAATCAGGTCAAAGGTGTCATTTCCAACAGCTTTTCCGGTGGTTGCAGGTATAGCATAAGGTGCGCGCGCCCGGCCTCCCGAGCTGCTACTTGCTTTTACCCCGTTCATCCGAGCGAGTCGTATCCCAATACCTTCATTCCCTTCCCAAATCCAACAAATTCATGTCCTACCCCAGCTTAAGGCGAGGCCTCAAATGTTTGGTACCTTCGCTCGGCAAAGGACTGATCAAGTGCGCGCAAGGGATAGCGCTTGGCGGTTTAGCCCGTGAATGATGAGATAGGAGATAGTCTCGAGTCGCTCAAAAAAAAAAACGTAAGCGCCAAATTCGTTAAATAACGATTTTATATAAAATAGAAATCTATTTTATATAAAATCAGACCGGTTAATTGTATTTTCATATTTAAATTTTGATGAATTACTAATAACCTATCTTTTAGTCTAAAAATCATTATTTAATTCGTTGCATTTGAGCTACAATAACAAAAACTCTGCGAACGAAGACCATTTTTCAAAAATATTTCTATCGAGAAAATTTTATCAAAACGTGTTTTCATCTTCAATTTTTGGAGATGAAATAGTCAAAAATCATATTACTTAGATTTGAAACTCCTAATTTAAGTATTTTGCGAGATAAATAAGGTTCAGAACGGCCTTATTTACAGTGGTATCACCTTAAAAATAGGCAGTTGCGTTGAAAGCATAAGAAGTGAAAGAAACTGCGCTTGCCAATCCGCCTGCCAAGCGTGATGAGTATGGCAGTATCCTTTTTGATAATATATTTTTAGTTGTGCTAGAGCCACGCTACCGGCAAAATTAACTTTTGCTAGTAGCATGAATGGGCCGGCTCGTACTGGAAAGTATCACACTCTCACAGAAAATTTAAGAAAATGACGTTTGAGTAGAAGCTTTACCACTTCTATGCTTCGTTCGATGAGTGAGAGAGCCGGAGGCTATTGGTTTCAGTCTCTGAAAACAAAGTAACTTACTCCATGACCAACCCTTACAGATTTATTATTAGTGTTGATGAATCGCTGCCCTGGGCGATTGCCCATTTCGCCTTGCCACAGCGCCGACCCTCACAAGTATGTGGACGATATGACGGATTTGTACAGCGAAATAGGTTTTCTGTCGAGCACCGGAATACGAATGAGAATCATATTATTATACCAAGTTAACAATAGCGACATTATACCAACCGATACTGTTGAAAATAGTTTCTTTCGGCGTTTCTTCTTCGGTTCTGAAACCTGTTTTCAGTTTATCTAATAAAGCAAATATTAAATCTTTTCTCTTCATAATATAAGTATAAATATAAATTAACTCATGTTTTTTAGGGCGCGACATTCGCTTGGGAATCAAAACCTACATGGTACTTCCCGTGAACTCAGAATCTTTAAATTTGGTATGAAGCAACGTCTCATAGCACAGATAAAGGAAAAATTGCGAAAAGCATACATTTTAATTTACATCATACAATAAAAATATTTTTAATGGGCAAAAATCCTTCGTGCGCGAATTCGACCCACACTTAGCCAAGATTTTTTATTTAAATAAAATCACTTTAATACGGTATTATCGCGTATATTATAAGTTATATAAGTTTTTACAGTATATGTTTTTTTTATTTAATCTTTCCTTCATAATAAACAATAATATTATAATTTTCATCACGCCGATGTACTTACAGCCCATAAATTTCCACGAAAAGCTCCCCTCCATTTTCATCTCACTAAACAAAACGGGACATCTGACGCGAACATAAAACAGAATTGGCGATATAGGGAAAGCTGGGGACGCAGGGGATCCCCTGTCCCCAGTATTGCAGTGGGAGTGCAGGTGCAGTAATTCTGGACGAATTTATCGCATCGTAAACGTCCTGCGCGCAGATTAAGGAAAGAGGGAGATTATTTTACAACCAATCCAGACACATCGCACAGTTATAAAATACAAAATTATTGAACTAACTATGAAATCGTCATTTTCTAGAATTTCAAGTAAATATAATTTTTCATACTCACGTTTTTAGTATCATTTCGGGTTTGATAAATTTCAACTTAAGTGAAATTATACATGTATTTACGGACAACAGTAAGCTTGATTTATGCACTATACAATTTACAAAAAGTTAGAAAAATAATAGAAAAATGACAACATTTTTGATCAAAACGGACAACATAAGAAACGAGTACTTAATAATTGTATAATATGTGTTTACTCAGATTTTAAAGATCCATCCATTGTATTACTAACATATTATTGTTAGTAATACAATAGACTTATGCAACTATCTTAGTTTAATATAGTAACATATTGCACATAACATGAGCATTTTTCAGTAGTTAAATTAAAAAGAATAATAATGATGCAGCATGTTATAATATAATCCACTTTCAAGTATAAATAAAAAAATATGTTTAACTGAAAATCATAGTCATTAGGAACAAAATGGCAAGCAGAATAAACGTCAATTTTAACATAGGTACCCATTAATAGTTAGCTGATCTATCAGTTCTATCAATTCGTGGCTGATTTCTACCTGCCTTTTGTTCAGTAAAATCTATACTTATACTTATCTGTCAATGACTCAGTGTGAAATAGGATATTATTGACTCTTGGATATTTGGAAAGATAAAGCTTGCAATATTGTATTCTTTTTTCATTTATGTATCTGCTAATTATCTACAATGAGATTGAAAACAAAATATAAATATGATAGAATGTGGAAAATAACTAACATAAAATAATTAAATAAGCGCTGATATCGATGGTGTAACGTGGCACGTTCTTATAGGTAGCCATATTTTTACTAAAAATTACGCATTTTGAACGATCATTGCTAAGAATGACATATTTCCGATTTTCTGTGATCTACGTTGAAGCGTAATCCCCTACAAAGGTAGGGGAATGATAATTATCCGTGATATACGGGAGACGAATTTTAGTGACTGTTTAACGCGATGAAGTGTGTACTTTCAGTTAATCTCCACTTCTCTTGAACTTAGGAAGCGTCACAAGTCACAACAAAGGCAGAGTGAGTAAAATCCTAGAACATCTATGTATATAAATAGCCCATGTCACGATGTATGTTCGGGATAAACTCTGAAACTACTGAACTGATTTTGATCAAACTTCGTAAGTATCTGTAATTTGGTTCAACTTATAAGATAATTTTTACCTTATAGCGAAACTAAGTTCGGCCGGCACAGCTAATCTTAATTTAAAACTTAGGTTTTATAATCATCATCATCGTCATCAACCAACAAATCTGTGATTTGTCGCTTTTGTTATCACCCCAAATAGCGGAATAACCATTATAATATAAGAACTATTTTATTTGTTTCATTGAAAGAACGCTAAAGTCGCACAAAACACGTTTTTCCCCAAATCTTTGCCACCAGAATTGAGCTAAGATCATCATCATCATCAGGTCCTTTTTAGTCTCCACTACAGGAGCACGACCCTCTCTGTACTACTAGGGCCATACCTGGCTAGAGCAGCCAGAGGACTTGGCCTACACTCTCCACGCTGGCCAGACGGGTTGGAGAGGTGTCTTAGATGTTAATAAGCTTTGTTTAGCTTGTATTTCCTAAGTCGCCTTCTACGACATCCACGGGAAGACTTGGAGTGGTTCTATTCTACTCTGCCGGATACCACACGGCTAACACAGGACAGGGAAATTAAGCAATACCTAAGCTATAGGTGGACATTTTCCTCCCCCTAGTAGCAGTAGTCTGGTTGTTAGTCCGGTTGAACTACTGCAACTTTTCAGTTGCGATTGGGCACCGAACTAATCCTCGCATCTTGAACACACATATTGAATTACAAACACAGGTAACTAGCGTCAATTAATCTCGATCGCGAGCACTCTGCTCCAGTTTTTCAATGGGACTAATCTATCTTCACCGTTGTACGTGAATGCAGTGTTTGCGACACGATTTGTCGTAAGTGTCGTAACCATAGAAGTTGCAACTATCTCCAAATCTTCGTTCGTAGTTGTGTGTGAACTTCGTTAAATATCAGCGTTGCTTTTAATATGAACTCTGTGACGCGTTGAACGAATATTGAAAGTCATCAGCATCATTTCGTGTAGGTGACGCGGTCAATCGACCATGCACACCCTGGCGTCAGAGTTCTTCGGAAGCGCCTTTCGGCCTCTGACGTGGTTCCTTTAACGACTACCAGATGGTAGCCGGGACCAACGGCTTTACGTGCCTTCCAAATCATCTTTAACAGACAATCAGGTGATTCAAGCCTTCAATGTCCTAACCAAACTGAAAACAACTAAACAAAGTATACTTTCTGTTGTTAATCAAAGTAAACTTTCATATTGTTTTCTAATGTTATCGCGATTGTTATACACATTTAAATAAAATCACTCATCATGATCATTTCGAGTAGGTGACGACACGGTCAATCGACCATGCACACCCTGGTGTCAGAGTTCTTCGGAAGCGCCTCTCGGCCTCTGACGTGGTTCCTTTAACGACTACCAGATGGCAGCCGGGACCAATGGCTTAACTTGCCTTCCGAAGCACGGAATCATCTTTATTATCAGAAAAGCCGGTGAAATTAAAGCCTGCAATGTCCTAACCAAAGTTAGTTAGTTGTTTCCCTAAACAAAGTATGCTTCCCGTGGGAATCGAACCCACCATTACCCATTTTGAAGGTAGTTCATCTTTCAGTTCGAATCACTAACATTGACATCCTTCCTACTAAACCTATATTTCTGGTACAGGTCCTGCATCTTTTAGCTGTAATGCGTCGTCGGAGCCCGGGATCAGCTATTGTAACAACATAAATTACATACTCTTATTAAATTAAGAAATAAAATATAGTGAAAAATTTTCAAGCGGTCTATGTACGACTAAAGGTCGCAGTAAGTTATGGACAACATGCATATTTGAAGAAAATATAAATCCGTCTGAAAAAATTCAAGCGGGCGGGTTTTGAACCTGCGATCTTAAGTCTATGTACGATAGTCCTTAACTTACTGCGATCTTAAGTCGCACTTAGACTTAAGGTCGCAGGTTCAAATCCCGCCCGCTTGAAATTTTTTCACTATATTTTATTTCTTATTTTAACAAGAGTATATCAAAATAGCATTGTGAATGCAAAATAAAACACAAAAATATAATAATAATTTGTTAGAATTGCATCAAAATCGTGAAATGTTTTGGAGAAATACAAGAAAGTCGGTTAAATGTCAAAGAAAATATCCAAAAGAATATTCTGTCTGACCAACAATAGAGATAGTACACTGTATGGCCTCCATTCAAAGCACAATATGTCATTTTAAAAGCACAAATAGAGGATTCTTGGCCACAAAGTAAATAGCCACAGAAGTGAAACATCAAAGGATGAATTCTTCTATGGAATATTCGGTCTGACCAACAATAGAGATGGTTCTCTGTATGGCTTCCATTCAAAGCGCAATATATCATTTTAAAAGGACAAGTAGATGTACCCCAAACATCTATCAGAAGCGAAACTTCATTGGCAAATAAAATAGATTTTTCCCTTGAGGATAGGCAACAATTTGGTTAACTTGTTTCTACGCTCATCTTCATCAAACTCTAGATGTCGTCTGCAGGACAAAGGCCTCTCCCAAGGCTTCTGTGTTTTATGTAAGGATATTGTTATATTCACCACGATTGGCAGGCAGGTTGGAGAGCGCAGTTTCTTTAGCTTTTTGTACTTCCGAAACTGCTGCCCGCATTGAAGCATTTTAAAGCTTTAACATTTTTAACAAGTCGATAAAAAATATCACCTCGTGCGACATCCATAGGAATACATGAAATGGTCCTGTTCTGCGTCGGCAACCACAATTAGATGAGCGACAAACCACCAGCGTCATATCTATAATCATTATATTTGTGTCACACACAGCGTACCTTAACCGTCAAAGGTTCTGCTCCGGAAACCATTTATCATGGCGGGAGAATTGGAATTTTTGGAAAACCCGCGAAATCCACGATAAATACGGTATTTTCGCAATTGGTGGGAATTTCAGGTGAAATTTTGTGTATGCCTGCTTAATAATAATTGCATACCACACTGTACAAGTTGTATGTTACATGTACACTGTGTATTTTGTGAAAATAATTTAACTTTCTTTTTTAAGGGGTTTTGTCTACAGAATTGGAGCTACACAATGCATCAGGTAGACGACCAGATGGAACGATAACCTGAGGAGGGTCGCTGGTAGGAAAGCTAGGTGGATGAGGAAAGCGGGAGGTCTTGCACTATGGTGTCCCCTTGGGGAGGCCTACGTCCATCAGTGGACTGCAATAGTCTGATTAATTGATTGAAAGCATCAGGTAGGTAACTGATTGTAAAGGTTAATCATATTGCTTAAAAATAGATCCCTGCTGGCTAGCGGCGAAAGAGAAACAGTAGGACTGTTTCTCTTTACGCGCTAGCCAGCAATAAAATAACCCCACACAGCTAGAAATATATCCAGGAATATGGTCAGATATGGAGGAGTGAGGACGTAAATGTTAGTAAAGCGAACTAAAAGACAAATTCCTTTCAAAATTCGTTCATGGCAGCAAAGACTGCACATTAAGAGCAAAACTCAAGTTCAACAAGTTTCTCAAACAACTTACGGACTAAAATTAAGAGATATTTTCGAGAAACCGTGACGCATGCGTTGCATTCAGAACACAACACAACGGTGAAGATAGATTAGTCCCATTGAAAAACTGGAGCAGAGTGCTCGCGATCGAGATTAATTGATGCTAGTTACCTGTTTTTGTAAATTCAACCTGTGTTTTACTCGTACAGGTACGATTAGACTGCCTCCGTTGCACAAAGATATGCTTACCGAGAGGCTCCAAATTCATTTCCGAGCACGGGAAAATAATTTTACTTACTTTTTAAGGGGTTTTGTCTACGGAGTTGGAGCTACACAAGGCATCAGATAGGTGGCTGATTGTAAAATTTTTGGTTAATCATAGTGCTTAATGACTATGATTAACCAAAAATTTGACTAGCTCCGTGGCGCAGCGGTCAACACGCCAGCCTGCGACATGGAGTGACCGGGTTCGATCCCCGGCCAGGTCAAGATGGAAAATGATCTTTTTCAGATTGGCCCGGGTCTTGGATGTTTATCTATATGTCGGAGTGACAGCATAGTGGCGCCATGGACCTGCGTACTTTACTACAAGACCGCAACGCCATCTTTCGATTTACGTTTGTACTTGTCACAATGGTGCCATTGTGGCGCCACCTGTCATTATATTAAGAAACTGTTAATAAATAACTGCGCCATCTGTTAGTTCTCAACTGTAATAACTGAAAACGTCAAGCGGCTGCTTGGGTAAGGTCGATACAGCGATGGCATGTGGAAGGGGGACGTGGGTGGTGGAACGAAGCGTCCATTTTGGAATTCAGTTTGATTTCGAGAGCGATCGGTGCGCCACGCTGTATCGAACTTGCCGCGTTTTCAAAAGTAATCGATTATTATCTGCCTAATCAACCTGTAAATAGTTGCCAAAATATTGTGATTATCGAATACAAGTTGTGATTGATCATTTGTGCGTATTATTTCGAGTATCCGCCATGTCAAAATCGGGTAGTATCGAAGATTCGCTGACCGTCCCGGAACCCCCTCCGACATCAGAATTGGGATGCGTAGATCACGCCACACATGAGAAAAACTGTGTCGAAAAAGGTCGTTCTTCAAATAGTGGCAGAAATGATGACGACAAATGGCTGTTTTTGCTTGAGCAACAAAACCGTAATTTTCAAGCGTTACTTCAAGCAATGAAGGTGCGTACGTCATCTAGTGAAAGTGAGCAAATTCATTTTCCTAAATTTGACCCAGAGAAAAGTGACGTCGACGCTCGTGCTTGGATTAATACCGCGGATATGTGCGTGACCGATAAAAACCGTCAAGGCCCAGCTTTAATGATTGCCTTAAGCCGAGCATTAAAAGGTGAAGCTTCAACCTGGCTGTCTACCGTGTCTTTCGTTGGCATGACCTGGCACGAGTTCAAGGAACTGTTCATAGCGAGGTATGATTGCCCAGAAACTGGTGCTTCGTTTCTTATTAACTTAAGTGGCAAGAAACCGAAAGAAAACGAATGCCTGGCAGCTTTTGCTGCTACGCTCATGACTTCAGTTATGTCAAAATGGAAGGGGCTCAGTGTAGAAGAGATAGCCGTTGCCACTGTCTTAGCCCATGTTTCAAAATTCGAACCGCGTGTCTAGAGGCTTTCGTTTACGACCGATATCAAAACTCGAAATGAGTTGCAAAATGAATTGAAAGCAGTGTCATTCCTAAAAAGACAAATGCCTTCTACCAGCGAGCGAGAAGGACCTGAAACAAAGAGAAGTCGTCTTACCGGTATTACTGCAGCTTTGAAATGTTTTAATTGTGGAAAGGTGGGACACAAATCCATTCACTGCTATGCCAAGAAGGATTCTAAGCAACCAATGGAACAGCATCAGACCAAGCAGAGTGCTGCAAACCAGTCTAATACGAGATCGGAGAGTCGCGGTGTCACGTGCTTCCAGTGCCGAGGGCAAGGGCACTACGCCTCTCACTGCCCGGAGCGGACCAGCAAGGAAGGAAACACCATCCCTGGAGCGAGCTCAACGAAAGAAAAGCGAGTCGACCTATGCATCGTGAGCGCACCTGCCGGATCATTGCGTCACTCTGGTGAGCTATTTTCATTTTACTATGATTCTGGGGCAGAATGTTCACTTGTAAAAGGATCTGTTGCGTGTAGATTTAGTGGTAAGCGAATCCATGACAATGTCACTATGATGGGTATTGGACAGACTTCTGTTACCTCGACTATGCAGGTTTTGACAACAGTAGAGATTGACGCTATTACATTTGAGATACTTTTACACGTGTTACCAGACTTTTGTTTGCGACATGATATCATGATTGGACGCGAAGTTTTAGCGCTTGGTATGGTTGTTCAAATGTCAACTGATAAGTTAAAATTTGAAAAGATTCGAGTTGTCCAATCATGTAATGTTGTCACAGACATTAATATTGACTTTAACCAGATTGACACTGATTGCCCACTTGATTTAAGACCCCGTTTGATAGAACTTTTAAAATTATTTGAACGATGCTTTATAACTGGAGTGCCTACGTCCCCTGCCCAGACAGAACCAATGCAAATACGTTTGAAGGACCCCCATAAAACAGTTAACCGACGTCCATATAGCTTGCCGTGTGGTATCCGGCAGAGTAGAATAGGACCACTCCAAGTCTTCCCGTGGATGTCGTAGAAGGCGACTTAGGAAGTACAAGCTAAACAAAGCTTATAAACATCTAAGACACCTCTCCAACCCGTCTGGCCAGCGTGGAGAGTGTAGGCCAAGTCCTCTGGCTGCTCTGGCCAAGTATGGCCCTAGTAGTACAGAGAGGGTCGTGCTCCTGTAGTGGAGACTAAAAAGGACCTGATGATGATGATGATGATATAGGTTGAGTCCTGATGAGCGTTAGATCGTGAGGACTAAGATTGACGAATTACTTAAGGCAGGTGTGGTTCGCCATAGTTCATCGCCGTTCGCAAGCCCTATTCTTTTAGTCAAGAAAAAGGATGGCAGTGACAGAATGTGCGTGGATTATCGCGAATTAAACGATAATACTGTGCCGGACCGCTTTCCTCTGCCGCTCATCTCGGATCAGATAGCTCGATTGCATGGGGGGCACGTTTTTTCGACCTTAGACTTGGCGTCTGGTTTTCACCAGAATCCCATTGAGGAAGAGTCCATAGAACGTACAGCTTTTGTTACGGCTGACGGTCAGTTTGAATATTTGACCATGCCCTTCGGACTTCGCAATGCACCCTCAGTTTTTCAGCGAGCTCTTATTCATGCTCTTGGGGATCTTGTGAATACCTACGTTGTAGTTTACATGGATGATGTACTCATCGTTGCAAGAGATGCTGAAGAAGCCCTGGACAGGCTGCAGGCTGTACTTACTGTTCTGGCGCAAAAGGGTTTCTCATTAAATCCCAAAAAGTGCACATTTTTGAAGCAAAAGGTAGAGTACCTTGGGTTTGAGGTAAGCCAGGGGCAAATTTGCCCAAACACTCGTAAGGTGGACTCACTAACCGCCTTGCCACCACCGAAAACCGTCACGCAGCTACGCCAGTTCATCGGGCTCGCCTCGTACTTCCGGCAGTTTGTGCCGAAGTTTTCGCAGATTATGGCACCCCTATATGCTTTGACTACGGGAAATGGCAAAGTAGAGTGGAAGCCTGATCATGAGGCTATCAGGCAACAGATTATTTCTGTACTGACCAATGAACCGGTTCTCATGATCTACGATCCAGCCCTGACAACGGAACTGCACACTGACGCCAGTTCAATTGGGTACGGTGCTGTGCTGATCCAAGTGAAGGAAGGTAAGCGACATCCTGTAGCTTTTTTCAGCAAGCGCACAACGGCCGCAGAGTCAAACTATCACTCCTACGAGTTGGAGACTCTTGCGGTTGTGAATGCGGTCAAGCATTTCCGGCATTTTCTGCATGGGCGCAAATTTATCGTAGTCACAGACTGCAGCTCTCTTCAATCCACCAGGAAGAAACTCGACCTGATGCCGCGTGTGCATCGTTGGTGGGCATTTTTACAGGGGTTTGAATTTGACATAGTTCATCGAAGCGGTAAGCAAATGTCCCATGCCGATTTCTTCTCCAGGAACCCGTTGCCGACCAATAGCAATTGCAACGTTGTTGAGAAGGTAGAGTCAAAGCAAGTTAATATCTTAGAGCTTACTGGTAATTGGTTGATAGCAGAGCAACAGAAGGATGTTGAGATTTCAAAACTTATGTCTGAACTGAAAGAAGAAAAACTGCCCACTGATGTGGCCAAGACGTATGAAATCCGATCGGGTGTTCTCCATCGCAAAATTTAAAAACGCGGTAAGACGCGTTGCTTGCCAATAGTACCTCGATCATTCAGATGGTCCGTCATCAATAATGTTCACGGCGGCTTGTTACACTTGGGTTGGGAAAAAACGCTGGAGAAGGTGTACGATCTATGCTGGTTTAACAACATGTCAAAATACGTCAGAAAGTTTGTTGAGAACTGTATTACCTGCCGAGTCTCCAACTCCCATTCCGGTAAGATACAAGCTAATATGCATCCTATACCAAAAATAGCCGTTCCGTGGCATACGGTCCATATAGACGCTACTGGTAAGTTAAGCAGAAAGAACGCTAGGAAGGAGTATATCATAGTCTTAATTGACGCTTTCACCAAATACGTGCTTCTTCACCATACGCACAACATTGATACAGCTAGTGGTATCAAGGCTGTCAAAGCAAGTGTGTCATTGTTTGGGGCTCTCACTCGTCTTATAGCTGATCAAGGCCGCTGCTTTGCGAGTAGAGATTTTAAAGACTATTGCGAGACTAACCATATCCAGCTGCATCTGATAGCAACAGGGAGTTCCCGAGCAAATGGTCAGGTGGAGCGTACTATGAGTACCCTGAAGAATATGCTGACTGCGGCGGGTAAGTAATATAACATATAAACACAAAATATATATCATTTAAGATAAATATCAACGAAACATATAATTTTGGTTAGTATAATTATCAAGTAAGATAAAAATCGAAAGAAATAACTTTAAAATAACTAAAATCTTTAATTATAACAATCATTCAACATATCAAACCTTTATTATACCGTTTTATTATTATAAACTTTAAAACATCGATTAGTTGTTATGTATAATAAACTGTATATATACATATTAGTACGGATAATAATCATTGGTTATACGAATTAATTAGTAGAATATTCTCAATAAACATAATAATTAATTTTTTTTAAAAAACCTAACATCTCAAACAATTTTATTTTACGAGTTTCTTCCATATCTCCAAAGTTCTCCATTATATCTTCAACAAATTAAAATGGGAACAATATGGTAGTAAAGGCTTTTAAATAAAAAAGAAATATCAAAATCGGTTTACAATTGGCGAAGATATCGTGTAACAAACATACATAAAAAAGAAACATACAGTCTAATTGATAACCTCCTCCTTTTTTGAAGCCGTTTAATAAATTATCTTATTTATTTTTATAGAACGCCTAGCCGAAAATTAATAGGAACCTGACGAATAAAACAAGAAAAGATAACATTATATTAAAACGAAAATCTGAATATTACGAGTGTGAATTTCTTCTCTAATATAAGTATAAAAAAATAGGTATACTAAAAAATTCTTAAAAAAATTGTGATACATACAAAATGCGCGCACATTTTGTATGTATCACAATTTCTTTTAAGAATTTTTTTTATTTATTTCTAACTTTGTCCTAATATTTATATACAATAAAATATTGTAAAAGTTATATTTCTACTTTTAAAAAAATTATCACAATTTTTTTATTTATATTATACTTTGCTAATATTTACAAAAAATAAAATATTTTAAAAGTTATTTTTCTACTTAAAAAAAAATTGTGATACATACAAAATGCGCGCGCATTTTGTATGTATCACAATTTTTTTATTTATATTATACATTGTCCTAATATTTACATACAATAAAATATATACATATTAGTACGGATAATAATCATTGGTTATACGAATTAATTGGTAGAATATTCTCAATAAACCTAATAATTAATTTTTTTTAAAAAACCTAACATCTCAAACAATTTTATTTTACGAGTTTCTTCCATATCTCCAAAGTTCTCCATTATATCTTCAACAAATTAAAATGGGAACAATATGGTAGTAAAGGCTTTTAAATAAAAAAGAAATATCAAAATCGGTTTACAATTGGCGAAGATATCGTGTAACAAACATACATAAAAAAGAAACATACAGTCTAATTGATAACCTCCTCCTTTTTTGAAGCCGTTTAATAAATTATCTTATTTATTTTTATAGAACGCCTAGCCGAAAATTAATAGGAACCTGACGAATAAAACAAGAAAAGATAACATTATATTAAAACGAAAATCTGAATATTACGAGTGTGAATTTCTTCTCTAATATAAGTATAAAAAAATAGGTATACTAAAAAATTCTTAAAAAAATTGTGATACATACAAAATGCGCGCACATTTTGTATGTATCACAATTTTTTTTAAGATTTTTTTTTATTTATTTCTAACTTTGTCCTAATATTTATATACAATAAAATATTGTAAAAGTTATATTTCTACTTTTAAAAAAATTATCACAATTTTTTTATTTATATTATACTTTGCTAATATTTACAAAAAATAAAATATTTTAAAAGTTATTTTTCTACTTAAAAAAAAATTGTGATACATACAAAATGCGCGCGCATTTTGTATGTATCACAATTTTTTTATTTATATTATACATTGTCCTAATATTTACATACAATAAAATATTGTAAAAATTATCTTTCTACTATTAAAAAAATTGTGATACATACAAAATGCGCGCGCATTTTGTATGTATCACAATTTTTTTAAGTATTTCATACTTTGGCTTAATATTTACATGCAATAAAATATTGTAATAAGTTCTTTTGTTTGTTATAGTTTTTTGTAATCCTATGAAGTTAATGACTTCTTGTATTACTTTCCGTTTGCTTTACTGATGAAATCGATTACCTATTGTTAGTTATTCGATAGTCTGTTTGAATGATGCACCTTTTGCTGGCTACTCCGATTTTTTTACAAGAAAATGAAGTTTATGAGCTTGCGCAAATATGATTTATTTCGTAGGTATTACTGAAATAATTCAAATTCGCAAAATAGACATGGGTCTATACTAATTAGCTGGTATATTTTCTCTGCTATATATTTTTAATACGTATGCATTTTATAGATTTTGATTCATATTTATTTTAAATACTATACTTTTTGAATGGTATACGTTTTGGCAGGTATACTGCACAAGTTGTATAACAGGTGATATTTAGTATTCATAAACGTTATAAAAAATGAGTTTATGCTTTTCGTATTGAAAATATTATGAATGTTATAGCTTTTAAGAATATAATCAGTAATGATTATGTCATGTTAACATTATATCTTTTGAACTTTATTGAAATGAAAATATATAATTTGTTATTATATCAATCAATACGCACCCGACTGCGGCGGAAACCAGCAAGCAGTCATGGCAAGACGCACTTCCTGATGTGCAGCTAGCTTTAAATTGTACCACACACCGTATCGCGAAGGCAAGTCCATTAGAACTTCTAATAGGTAAAGTTGCAAGACCTCTAGACATTATGTTTGCAGGTGATGAGGAACCGGAGATCGATATTGAGGAGGTAAGATCACAAGCAGTAGAGTGTATGAGAAAAGGCTCTGCAATAGATAAGGAACGATTCGACTCTACCAAGGCCAACGTTCAACCTTTTTTAGTGGGTGATTTTGTTCTTCTAAAGAACGAGGAAAGGAATCAAACAAAGCTCGATCCCAAATACAAGGGTCCATTTAAAGTAACAGAAGTGTTGGATGGAGATCGTTACATTTTAAAGGCACTTAACTCTAACAGGACTTACAAATACGCACACGACAGACTTAGAAAAATGCCCGACAGTGACCACTTAAATGATATTGACTCAGATAGTGACTCGAACCTTGACCATGAATTTAATGATCAAATAACTATGACTAATACAGATGGGGCTGGACCATCTACTAGCTCTTAAATCTACAATAAGCAAAACTCATTGACGTTCCTTTGTGTTGTTGTTGATTGTAAGAATGTGTGTCTTTGGCTCAGACTACTTGCACCTCCAGTTATTCGTAGGCGTAGGCGTAAAATCGGGCCTGATTTCCCGTCGCAGTGCGGCCACGACTGTGAGTGGCGTGCGTTTGGCTTGGGGGTGTAAGTGGTCGCTGAAATCGCTGGTTGGAGGCGATAAGTTTATGTGAGATGGATATTGAAGGGAGATATCCATCTGATGTGTGTGTAGAGGTTGCTGGATGGAGGCAACTGAGACGAAGTTAGAGCACTGTACACTCATGTGATATTGAGATGAAGTTGTAATGTATTGACAGTAATTGGATATTTGAGTTTTGCTTAGTAATGATTTCGTTATTCCCTTGATTTATGACAAAACAAAATGTTATTTGCTAACTAGTAACGATGTAATTAGCGATAGTGTTTACGCCTGACCTTGTGGTCAGGAAGGCCGAGTGGAAAAGGTTTACTGTTCCCATTCTTTTGTCCACAGATACCTCCCACGGGGACGTGTGAGAGGTCAGAATGGCCGTGTCGGAGTGACAGCACAGTGGCGCCATGGACCTGCGTACTTTACTACAAGACCGCAACGCCATCTTTCGATTTACGTTTGTACTTGTCACAATGGTGCCTGTTCAGCGCAGTACGGGTTATAGTGGTTTGTAGTCGCTCTTAAAGAAAACGAAACGTGTGATCGGGATGCTTGTTTATTTAGCACTGACTTTGCGTATTGACATTGCAAGTATTAAATAGGTTATTAGAGAATCGTACATACCGCCCACCAAAGGGCTGCAAAAGGCCTTTAAAAAATAGGTTTAAATAAAAAATTACACATGCAAATTTTAAACTGAATACAAAATTGTATATAGAGTTAACTATAACAAATTGTAATCAACAGAAAACATAAAAACACTAATCGCTTTATGCTATGCTAACAATGTATTAATGTTAATAACAGAATACATTTTAACAAGATGAAAATCTGCATGCAAATTTGGCCATTCAAAATCAACCTAGTTTCAAATTAATTAAAATAGTCATCAATTAGATTAAATTACAAATAAAAACTTCAATTTAGGATTCAGTGTCAACTGGCAAAAAGCAAAGTTTAGTAATGGGTCTTTTTACAATATTATCACCGCTTTTGACACTGTAAACTCTAGTTATCCCGTCCGAGCCAGGGTGTTTCTCCATAATCCGTCCGAGAAGCCTTTTCCAGGAGGCAAACCATCGGTCTTGATGAGAACAATTTGACCAATTTTAAACTCTTCCACTTTCTTTAACCATTTTGGCCTTTGCTGGAGTCGAGATAAGTACTCATCTTGCCACTTAATCCAAAATTCATTTAAGAGTTTCTGAGTGTAACGCCATCGGGTCAAATTACTCATCGAGGTAAACTGTTGTGTTGGAGATGGTACGGTGGTGGGAGCCTCTCCTATCAAGAAGTGTCCAGGTGTAAGAATTTTGATGCAAATATGTAGTGCGATGTCTAATTCTTCTGTACTCATTGGGCTGTCTAAACTTTTATTTATATAGTTTTTATATTTCAGAAATCTTTTGCAATAGGTGATTGTTTTCAGTAGTTCGGTTAACGTCTCAAAATCTTCAAATCTGGTAAGTAAACGGTTATCTTTTTTATAATTTTCTTCTATTTTAGTATTAACAAAAACATTTCTTCTCATTTCCAACTCTGTTGTTAAATTGTTTAATCTATTTACAGGTATTTCTTCATCCCTTAGCCACTTCGGACCTTGCCACCACAACATGTTATGTCTCAACTCTGATAACAGCACACCTCTCGATGCAAGATCTGCAGGATTCTTATCGGACCGGACATGAAACCACTTGTTTCCAATATTATCCTGAATTGTTATCACTCTGTTCCTTACAAAAGTTTGCCATCGGGCTGGATCTCCTTCTAACCATGATAAAACAATTGTGGAATCAGTCCAAGCGAAGAATTGGCTTTGAGATATTCGAGTAGCTTCACTTATTTGTTTCAACAGTTGCGACAAGAGTACTGCGCCACATAACTCCAGCCTTGGCAACGAGACTGGCTTAACTGGTGCGACTCGTGTTCGTGCTGCAATCAGACTGATCTTTATCTCTCCATCATCATTCCGAGCCCTCAGGTAAGCAACCGCATCATAAGCCTTATTAGACGCGTCGCAAAAACCGTGTATAGTGACGTCTTCCAAATTATTTGCTGTAGTGTACATCCATCTTTTTAATTTTATCTCTTTCAGCACTTCATAATCTTTTCTTATATTAATCCACTCTTCTTTTGTTTCAGAATCAAGCTCATCGTCCCAGCCGACTCCCTTCAGCCATAATTTTTGAATTATTATTTTTGCAGGTAGCAGAGACGGAGCAAGCCAGCCGAGCGGATCGAATAGACGTTGGATCTCTGCTAATATCGTCCTTTTAGTCATTACTTCGCTTAATGAGGATTGCTGAAGATGATATTGGAATTTGTCTTCACCCATGTTCCAGGAAACACCAAGAGCCTTCGTTGTCCCATCCACCTTGATATCAACGCTCACCCTTGAACTTCTCCTTGACGGCTCGATTTGTTTAAGAAAATCTGGATCATTAGACGTCCACTTTTGTAAAGTCATTCCTCCTCTCTTTAATATAGCAATTATATTTTTTGCAGTGTCTATAGCTTCAGGTATAGTATCATTCCCAGACATCAGGTCATCCATAAAACAGTCTTCGTGGATGGTTTTAGCAGCCACTGGATGATGCAGACCTTCGTCCTTTGCTATCTGTTGGAGTGTCTTCACAGCTAGGTAAGGAGCGCATGCTGTGCCAAAAGTTACCCTTAGCAGGCGATAATCTCTTATTGTCCCCGTGCTGTCTGGCCAGAGTATGCGTTGGTAATCTGTGTCTTCCTTTGTCACTAGAATTTGTCTATACATCATTTGAACATCTGCGGTATAGCAATATCGTTTCATTCTCCATCTTAAAATGATTGATCTCATATCCTCTTGTATTTGTGGTCCCACCATCAATTCGTCATTAAGGGATATTTGGTTAGATCCCTTTGAGGATGCGTCAAAAACTATACGGACCTTAGAAGTGTCTTTGTCACGTCTTATGACTGCGTGGTGAGGAAGATAAACTGCTAGATTTTCCATTTCGCTATTTGGTACTTCTTCTAAATGATTTAACGTTTTGTATTCCTCTATCACCTTACTGTATTCTTCCTTCAAAGCCTCATCCTTTCTAAAACGTCTTTCTAACTGTCTAAGTCTTCTCATAGCTATTTCTCGAGTGTTTCCTTCTTGTGATTTAGGAGTTTCTGATTTAAATGGAAGTTTAACCACATATCGTCCTTCTTCATTTCTGGTGTGAGTTTCTTGAAATAGACGTTCACAATTATTTTCCTCCTTTGTATATTTTTTCTTCATGTCAGGCTTTATTTCCCAAAAATTCTTGAGCATGGTATCCAAGTCAAGATGATGATGCATGACAATGATTTCTTCAGAGGAAGCTGCGTCTTGTATTGCCCCAAATAAGATCCAACCAAGTCTTGTATATTGAGCGCATGGTGAACCTGGTGGACCCTTGATTAATTCACTCTTCAAAATTTGGGAGCAAACTTCAACACCGAGAAGAAGGTCGATTCTTCCTACTTCGTAAAATTTACTTTGAGACAATTTACTTTGCGTGCTTCCGCCACCAGTTAGTTCATGCAAACTATTGCTGGCCAGCGCCCACCCACTACTGTTAGTCCCTTCATACCCGCCACCAATAGTTGATGCATGCAACCCTGGTCGATACTGCTGCATCCGTTGAGGCTGCAGCAATGTCGGCCGTCGTGCTCGCGACACGTGTTTCGCCTCTACACGAGGCATCTTCAGGCAGTGAACCCTAGATGTTGATCCTTCGAATGACAAGCAACGAATGATGTCATTCGAAGGATCAACATCTAGGGTTCACTGCCTGAAGATGCCTCGTGTAGAGGCGAAACACGTGTCGCGAGCACGACGGCCGACATTGCTGCAGCCTCAACGGATGCAGCAGTATCGACCAGGGTTGCATGCATCAACTATTGGTGGCGGGTATGAAGGGACTAACAGTAGTGGGTGGGCGCTGGCCAGCAATAGTTTGCATGAACTAACTGGTGGCGGAAGCACGCAAAGTAAATTGTCTCAAAGTAAATGTAGCTTTGACTTCCGCAAAGTAACACCTGAGTCTATTAACTACTTCGTAAAAGTTAGGGTCAGCTAAGGTAAGTCCTCGTAAATGTTTCCAACTGTTGTTAGGTGTCCTTATTGTCTTCGTTGGAAGGTGTGTTGTCAGTTGCGTAGCCATAACGTATGCTTTAATATCGAGTTTGAAAGTGTCGTCGTGCCTTGATAAGATCTCGAGTTGGACTACGTGCTTAACCGTTGTCTTTGTTGAACCCACACCTGTGATGTTTCCCTTCGCTGACATTCTCTTGACTCTCAACGTTTGTGCTGCTCTTTCACTGATAAAATTTGCCTGCGATCCCTGATCTACTAACGCGCGCAATATTGTTATGTGTCCTTTTTCATCTCTCACAGGCACCAATGCCGTAGCAAGCAAGGCTGTAGATTTCTTAGCTGTAAAATGAGTAGCTATTTTGTCGTTTGTATCTTCGTCTTCTTTGTGTTCGTCTTCAGTGTCATCTAGTTGGCTGTGGTGAGCTTGTACATCATTTGTATTTTTAGACTCTCTCTTTTCATGAAGTAAAGTGTGATGTCTTCTTTTACATATACGACATGAAACTGGCACACGACATTTCCACGCTGAATGACCTTCAACCAAGCAATTGAAACACAAGTTTTTGGTTTTCACAAATTCATTTCTCTCCTGAGGCTGCAGTTTACTAAATACCTTACAGTGGCTTAAGGTATGGTTTTCACCACAGTTGCTGCAGTTCTGAACCGCTGAAGGTGTTGCAATGTGAAATGACTTGCTTTTATGTGTTTGGCTCCTATCTCTTGCTGTTGACGGTGTGTTCGCACTAGTAACCAGCTCCAATGTCCGAAATTTACCCTCCAAAAATTGTTTCAGATCCCTCCAGGTAGGTAGCTCATTTTGTTTCAGGTTATAAGCATGTTCTTCCCAAGCTTTGTGAGTCTCCAAGTCAAATTTCTGTACTACGTGGTATATTATAATTGGGTCCCAGGAATTAACAAAAAGACCTTCATTAATAAGTCCATTCAAACACTCCTCAGTAGTATCTAAAATCATTTTAATTTGACTGGCTGTCTGCGTAGTACACTTTTTTTGTCCAAATAATCGTTTCAGCAAAGAGTTTACAACTAATCGTTTATTGCCATAACGGTTCTTCAGAATTTCACGAGCTTGGTCATAATTCGTTTCAGTCACCTGAATGTGCCTCAATAACGCCTCGGCCTCACCAGTGACACTTGCCTTCAAATAGTGTAGTTTCTGCACTTTACTTAATGATTTGTCGTTATGCACAAGGGATGTAAATAAGTCGTCATAGTTAGCCCAATGTTCATACTGGCCAGAAAAAGTGGGGAGTTCTATTTTTGGTAATTTTGCACAACTGGAATAAGAAGAATTTTGTTGCGATCCGCTTAATGACTGCGATGTGATTGGTTGCGTCAATCTCTCTAACAAATCCTTTAAATCCGCCTTGAGACATAAATATTCTTCTTCAATAGTATCGTATTCATTATTGGCCAAATATGGAATTTTTACATATTCAACCTCTTTAGTTTTCTTTACTAATGAAGAATGCGCCTCCACAAAATTATTCCAGTATCCATTAATACATTCTAACTTACTTTCTATGTATCCCTTTGTAAGCCTTGTTTTTGGACACTTTTTAAGATTGGCCTGTGTTTTCCTTAATTGACTTGTTATGTTTTCTATAATCCGTAATTCTTCCATAGCGTGGTAGGTACGTAAACTCCTTAGTAGTAATAGTTAAAACAAAGTCTCTTCACTAGTATACATTCACTATGAAATGTTTTAAATATCAATAACAAGGTCAATTTAAATCACAAAGTTCCATAAACACATTTAAAATACGACAAATCACTTGTTTTGATCACTTCGATAACTCAGGAATGCAGTTCTTTTGTTCTATCACCGGGCGACGTCGACCGCTAGTGCAAAATCCAATCCGGCCGAATAGCGACCATATGTTCAGCGCAGTACGGGTTATAGTGGTTTGTAGTCGCTCTTAAAGAAAACGAAACGTGTGATCGGGATGCTTGTTTATTTAGCACTGACTTTGCGTATTGACATTGCAAGTATTAAATAGGTTATTAGAGAATCGTACAGTGCCATTGTGGCACCACCTGTCATTATATTAAGAAACTGTTAATAAATAACTGCGCCATGTGTTAGTTCTCAACTGTAATAACTGAAAACGTCAAGCGGTTGCTTGGGTAAGGTCGATACAGCGATGGCATGTGGAAGGGGGACGTGGGTGGTGGAACGAAGCGTCCATTTTGGAATTCAGTTTGATTTCGAGAGCGATCGGTGCGCCACGCTGTATCGAACTTGCCGCGTTTTCAAAAGTAATCGATTATTATCTGCCTAATCAACCTGTAAATAGTTGCCAAATTATTGTGATTATCGAATACAAGTTGTGATTGATCATTTGTGCGTATTATTTCGAGTATCCGCCATGTCAAAATCGGGTAGTATCGAAGATTCGCTGACCGTCCCGGAACCCCCTCCGACATATATATGTATTTGTTATAAATATAGTATCGTTGAGTTAGTATCCCATAACACAAGTCTCGAACTTACTTTGGGGCTAGCTCAACCTGTGTGATTTGTCCGTATATATTTATATTATAATGATAGATCCCTGCTGGCTGGCGCCGAAAGAGAGACCGTCGATCGAGAGCTGACGATCTGAGAACAAATTATAAGAATTATCACACCATCGATCGCCACTGATAGAAAATTGCAATAGAATAGTCAGGAGGCCTTTCCCCAACAATAGGATATAATAGGCTGATATAATCATACTGAAATTTTTATCGTTTTAGTCCCTTAAAGTGGTGACTCAGACCATCAAAATGAACAACTTTTCCTATGGGAACAATGCTGGGAACTCAAAAAAAGTTCGATATTCCCCTACAAACTGGCCGGGCGGCGGGACTTTTTTGTATGGAAATGATAATTTTATTTGAGTCCCCAGCATTGGTCCCATAGAAAACGTTGTTCATATTGATGGTCTGAGTCACCCCTTTAAGGGTCGAAACGATCAAAATTTCACCATGCATAAATAAACCATATTGCATCGGAATATACATTGAAATGAATATTTATTATAAACTGTCATTCATGGTATATTTTTAAATGTTATATTTTGCATTCACTATGCTATTTTGCTAACCTTTATTCGACAGCTCCGTGGCGCAGCGGTCAACACGCCAGCCTGCGACACGGAGTGACCGGGTTCGATCCCCGGCCAGGTCAAGATGGAAAATGATCTTTTTCAGATTGGCCTGGGTCTTGGATGTTTATCTATATATGTATTTGTTATAAAATATAGTATCGTTGAGTTAGTATCCCATAACACAAGTCTCGAACTTACCTTGGGGCTAGCTCAATCTGTGTGATTTGTCCGTATATATTTACCTACTCTTATTAAATTAAGAAATAAAATGAGGTAAAAAATTTCAAGCGGGCGGGATTTGTACCTGCGACCTAAGTCTATGAACGATTTACGTCCTTAATCCTTAAGTTACTGTGAGCTTAAGTCGTAAATAGACTTTAGGTTGCAGGTTAAATCATAATGCTTAAAGTATTCTATTATAGCTAGGAATTTTTAAATAACCCAATTATGGAATTACTAGCTTTCGCCCGCGGCTCCGCCCGCGTCAATGTCGTTCCCTCAGGAATAGTACTTTTTCCCGGGATAAAAGGTAGCCTATGTCCTTCTCCGCACTCCAGAGAACTTGTATGCAAAATTTCAGGATGATCGGTTCAAAAGTTACGGCGTGAAAGTGTTACAAATAAACAAACAAACAAACAAATAAACAAACAAACAAACAAACAAACTCACTTTCGCGTTTATAATATTAGTTAGGATTATTATAAAATACCTTGCGAATGTCCAAATTTTGCGATCGCTGTATCTTTTGATTGCTTTGGCTTAGAAGTTTGATTTTTTTCAGCTCCAATGGACAGTAGAACTGAGTATTTGATATGACTTTCGGCTTGATACCTCCAATTTCCGACCCGTTCTCACCGTTCTCGAAAATTTCGAGCACGGCACAACACTATTTGTCATCATCATCATCATTTCGAGTAGGTGTCACGGTCAATCGACCATGCACACCCTGGTGTCAGAGTTCTTCGGAACCGCCTCTCGGCCTCTGACGTGGTTCCTTTAACGTCTACCAGATGGCAGCCGGGACCACCGGCTTAACGTGCCTTCCGAAGCACGGAATCATCTTTATTATCAGACAATCAGGTGATTCAAACCTGCAATGTCCTAATCAAACTGGAAACAACTAAACAAAGTATGCTTCCGGTGGGAATCGAACCCACGACCCCCGGGTCAACAGGCAAACGGATTAACCACTGGACCACGGAGGTTACACTATTCATGATTGACAGTCTATATAGTACTTCTACTTAAGTACTTAGGATATCCTTGAAGAATTTGCAAAGTTAGCATCAAAGACCACCTCGTGTACCATTGATTCGAAATCATTAGATCGAATCAGTTACATAGTTCGACATAAATTCGATCTAGTGCACATTACAAACGTCAATGAGACAGTGTACGCTGGCTTGACAGTTGCACGTCGTAATTTAATAGGGACACTAGTGGAGGCGCTGAAGTAATATCTATAGAGTCGACAATATAATGCAACAAAAGCTGATGAGGACATAACTGCGCTACAGTTGGAGAATTCGTTTATAAAATGTACGCAAGATAAATTCGCTATAGAATAACTGTTTTAATTATGTTTGTATGTATGTCGAATCGAAATCACCAGTCTGTTATGATGACGATCATCGGGATGAGCGTTCGTTCGTATTATAGACGTTTTACATTATTCAAGTCAGGCATGGTCCTCAAAGGGGACACGACGAAAAATTTATGAAAATAAAAACAGGCCCTATTACTTGGTGTATAGGCTAGTTTCCTGGATCGTAATAATAACATAACTTTTTCCGACTACTAAGTATACCGTCCGTCAGTTAGATAATCAAAAAATATTGGACACGTATTTTTTCTTTTGTCAAATAAACAATAAATAATAAAGATAAAGCGCGTCAAAGTTCAGGAGTGGGGGCTCGTGACGTCAAAGTTTGCAAAAAATTGTAGCAAACTATGACGTCACACGGAACTTCAAAGGGCTATATCTTTATCATTTTTTGTTTTATCGACAAAAGAAAAAATACGTGTCCAATATTTTTTGAATATCTAACTGACGGACTAATTATATTTTTTTAGGAAACTAGCCTATTTTATTATTAGTGTCCCCCTCCAAAATTGGCTGAGGAATATCGATGGTAAATTTAAAACCTGTATACTCAAATGATTCCGTAAATTCAACATGTAAGATACAAAAATGTATTCAGAAAATAGGCCTTTTCAAGCACTTTTTCAATCATGCAAACGACGAAGATTACTTAAATTCAGAATAAAATTGTTATTGAAAATATATTTTTACTTCTGTCACAATGTTTAGCCGTGTGGTTTCCGGCTGGGTAGAATAGGACCACTCCTAGTCTTCTTATGGAGGTCGTAAGAGGCGACTTAGGAAATACAAGCTAAATAAAACTCATAAACATCAATGAGACCTCTCCAACCCGTCTGGCCAGCAAGGAGAGTGTAGACGAAAACCTCTGTCCGCTCTGGCCAAGATGGCTCCGGTAGTACAGAGAGGGTCAAGACCCTCTCTGTACTACCGGAGCCATCTTGGAGGAGCATGCTCCTGCAGTGGAGACTTAGAAGACCTGATGATGATGATGATGATGACTCCCGTCACAAATTTATGTTGTATCATCCCTTGCGATGTCATTTCCTGCCATTTACACCAATGGGAGTAAAGTGTTACCATCTGCCGCGAACGGCCACTCACAGTCACTTAGCGGAAAATAGTGTACAATGCAATAATTACGAGTTTATGAGCTTAACGGTAACTGCCGCTTCATGCAAATTTAATGGAGATTTTAACAGGTATGTGGAGTTCGGAGGTAAGCTTCATCGTCATCATCATGAGTTCTTTCATCTCTTGGATAGGCATGTGGCATCCTGGTCTTCATTGTCACTTACCATCAGGTGAGATGGGAGACAAATGTCTAATACAATATTTAGTAGACATTTGTCTCCCGTCTCAAGACAGATAGACAGACAGACAGACAGACGGACAGACGGACGGACAGCGGAGCGAAATTAATAGGGTCCCGTGTTTACCCTTTGGGTACGGAACCCTAAAAAGTACAGTGTAAGAAGTCCACTGCTGGACAAAGGTTCCCAAGAATATCTCGAGCTTCGGAAGGCAAATTTAGCCGTTGGTCTTGGCTGTCACCATTGATGACAGTCGTTAAGCCATGTCAAATGCCAAGGTAGCCTGAAAAATCTGACAACAGTGTTGGCTAATAACATACACGAAAAACAACAAACAAGCAAAGATTCTAACGATACTTCACACATCCATATCAGTTCAGGCATTTGAAAGATATGGTACAATAAAAAATACATACATATGAAGCATATACACTCCTTTTTTGGCAGTCAAGTAATGAAAATCTCGACTATAGCCGTACAATCACTATTAAAGAACAAACACTAACACTAGATAGAAGATTGAATCCACAAATCTTACGCGCTCGATTCCGAACACTATTATTTTATTTTTACGAGAAAACTACACTACTTCCTGCATTCACACTATCCCTATTCCTTAAAAATAAAGTCTATTTTCTAACAGCTTAGAATTTGTTACCCCATTACAGGTGTAAGGCGATCCATCAAAGATTTTGGATATAAACTAGCACAGATGTACAAAATGGTTGATTCCAAAGGGAATTGGTTCTCCAAATTGAAGCAGAATTTGATATCTTTTATAGCAATACTGTAAGTCGTGATTGAAGAATGGTGTTGTCGTAAAAAATTAATAAAATATAAATTATTTAATATAAGCATCCAAGTCATCGCGCCATCTCCGTCTAGGTCTGCCACGTTTTCGGCGGCCATCCGGTTTCCACATGGTGGCCACCTTTGCCCACCTTTCTTCTTGCAAGCGGCAGACGTGTCCCGTCCAGTCCCACTTAAGCTGTGCTGATTTCACACCTACATCCTTTATTAGAGTTTTACGGCGTACGCCAAGTATACTACGCTCCATTGCTCTTTGGCAAACCTTGAGCCCGGACCCTCAGTGAGTGACCACGTCTGTGCTCCATAAGTAAGTATAGGCAGGATACACATGTCGAGAAGTTTATATAAGTGGCTGGCAAATTATTGCCCGCGATAGGGATTGACTGGAAACAAAAAGGGGAGGCTTTTGCCCAGCAGTGGGTCACTGAAATAGGCTATTAAAAAAAATATTTTACTACCCACTTCAGACCATTTCTTTTTATGGCTCGTGATATCATCACACCAGCGCTTTCGAGGCCTACCTCTTTTTCTGTATATCCTTACTAATATTATAAATGCGAAAGTGAGTTTGTTTGTTTGTTTGTTTGTTTGTTTGTTTGTTACGCTTTCACGCCGTAACTACTGAACCGATCATCATGAAATTTTGCATACAAGTTCTCTGGAGTGCGGAGAAGGACATAGGCTACCTTTTATTTTATTTTTACGAGAAAACTACACTACACTTTTTCCCGGGATAAATCCCGGGAAAAAGTACTGTTCCCGAGGGATCGACATTGACGCGGGCGGAGCCGCGGGCGAAAGCTAGTAATACATAAAATGGACTCCGGAAAATGGTCCGGAGTCCATTTTGTGATTATAGCAGCCCATCGGTCTGTGGCACAAAATAGGGATGTTTGAAAGGAAATGGGGGAGACTTTTGCCCAGCAGTGGGCAGGTTAAAAAATATATTTTATTAGAACCAAAATAAGTCAAAGTTGCCTTAGACAGAGCCTAGGTCCTTCGTGACTTTTAGGTCTATCCAAAAGCCACGACCCAGCTGTTGGTGGGCGTTTCGATCGAAAACGTTCCGTAGACAAAGGGTAAAAACGGGGCCCTATTAATATGGCTCCGCAGTCCGTCAATCTGTCTGTCTTTCCGTCTGTCGCCAGGCTGTATCTCATAAAACAAACGTGAATTTTCACTCTCGCCGCTCTGGCCGCTGGCCGGATATTTTTGACGTTTCAAAAATCATCAGACCTCTAATAAACCATTTTACAAAGAACTTGCTTAACTTTGGCACTGTGGCGCTGTTTACCCCCCAAGGGAACAATTCGGCATAGTATATATGTACCTATGTAAAAAAAACCTAACTTCTCCGCCTCTATCTCAAGGCTTCATTCGCTCTTTATTTCATGAATAAAGTTTAAACTCTCCATTTACTCATGTGAAATATGTCGATAAAATTATCTCCGTCAGTGTTTTATAGCCCTTGGGTCGTAAAATCACATTTTTCAATGTCAAATTTCATGCATGGCTATAACGGATTACAGCCTTAACCCCTCGGTTGTTTATCTGCCTCTTTTTATAACGAGAGTAATAACTTCAGCGAAATATATCAACTCCCACCTTGGTCCAGTGGTTAACCTGTAGACCCGGGGGTCGTGGGTTCGATTCCGACGGTAAGCATACTTTGGTTAGGACATTGCAGGCTTGAATCACCTGATTGTCTAATAATAAAGATGATTTCGTGCTTCGAAAGACACGCTAAGCTGTTCGTCCCGGCTGCCATCTAGTAGTCTTTAAAGGAACCACGTCAGAGGCCGAGAGGCGGTTCCGAAGAACTCTGACACCAGGGTGTGCGTGGTCGATTGACCGTGTCACCTACTCGAAATGATGATGATGAGCGAAATATATATTTTTTTTTTATGACATGTCGGCAAACGAGCAAGCGGGTCACCTGATGGTAAGGTATCACCGACGCCCATAGACAACTGCAACATGCGTTCGTTGGAGATCCTCTCAAACCAGAAAATGCCAAGTATTTGCCGCAATCAGCGGTTGATGAATACCTGAATTGTCTGCGTGATCTCTTTAGTTACCTTCCATGTTTCGCACCTCATGGGTGCATACGGTAGATATAGGTATTTAATTCTATAGCCTATGTTAATGAGGGATAATGTAGTATTCTGATGGTGAAATAATTTTTAAAATCAGTCCAGTAGTTTCAGAGCCTACTCAATGCAATCAAACAAACAAACAAATCTTTCCTCTTTATAATATTAGTAAAGATGTAGAAAAAATATTTTATTTACTAACACCAATTTTTTGAAAACCAACGATCTACTAATGTAGTTAATTTTCATGAGATAAAGCACGTTGACAGATAGACAAAAATTATATGAGAGCGTAGTAATAGGAGGTAAGCTACGGAACCCTAATGAGCTAAACGGTAACAATATTTTGTTACCTACACCGTTTTCGTTGCGGTATCAAATTAATTGAAATGAGGTGAGCTCCGTGGCGTAGTGGTTAATACTCCAGCCTGCGGCACGAGAGTGCCCGGGTTCGATCCCCGGTCAGGTCATGATGGAAAACGATCTTTTTCAGATTGACTTGGATCTTGGATGTTTATCTATATAAGTATATATTATACAATAAAGTATCGTTTATTTAGTATCCTACGACACAAGTTCACAACTTACTGTGGGGCTGGCTCTCCGTGGGCTAGCTCAAGATGATGGTGATGATATCCCTATATATTTATTAGTTTGTGGGCTTGTAAAACATCTCGCAATAATTAAAATTGAAAATATGTGATGAAAAAGAACTCGGCCACAGGTAGGATTCGAACCCACGTCCCTTAGGTTAACGCCCTAAGTGTGATACCATTACACCACTGTGACTTCGAATCACCGCGTCGAATTCTCTCATCACATATTACCCCGTAGGGTATACGCATTTCAAGCATGCGTACTTTCAGAGAGAATTCGACGCGGTGTTTCGAAGTGGCCGAGTTCTTTGTCATCACATATTTTCAATTTTAATAATATACCGAGCATTGTAATGCTATTTCAAAATCAATTTAAATCTCGCAATAATGTTGGCCACACATGAAAAGAAGGTGGGACTTGATTATGCATACCAGTTATCAGGTTTTCCCATAAATTATTTCCCATAAAATGATAATCCTATTATCAGTCGGTCCCATAATATGAAAATCTACATGTCCGCCATTTTCCGCCATATTTTCTCGGTATCGCGTTTAAATTGTAACAAATGTCACTTTCCTGCATAATGCCGTTTACCTGAAGATAAAGGGTACATTGCAACACATTGTGTTTTAAACCACCTACACTAAAAGAGGCGGGTATTATAAGTTTGACTGAATCGACTGTGCCTTTTTTTTCTTCCATAAAACTTAATTTGGAAGCCATGGATTCTTATATCCATGTAAGAAGCTTATGTTAGCCAATGTCTAGTTGTATCACCGAAATTATGGTGTTGTTCATTTCGTTGCACGAGCAGCAAATATAGACTCGCACTTAGCGGATTTTTATCCTTTATGGTGATAACCAGGCTCAGAAAGGCTATTTTCAGTTGCTACTAGGATTATTTTTGAGATCTCTCACATCGAATACACAGACGCGATACTTTTAATCCTCAAAGGAGGACGAGCCTCACTCCGTCTCAGGCTGGCTTCAGGAGGATTTAGGCACGCTATACACTTGTACAACTTATTTTGTATTAAAAACATGTTATTTATACAATGTTTTTTTTATGATATAGTGCGGCAAACGAGCGAGCGGGTCACATGATGGTAAGTGATCACCGCTGCCCATGGACAACTGCAACACCAGGGTGTGACAGTTTGTTTTTTTTTTTTGAACTGACTATGTAGCTAGCTCCAAATAAGCTCTCGCTACTTCACCGGGCGTTTGAGGCGAGGGCAGAGTGCCCTCAACCTTTATACACAACATCACCAAAGGGCCCCCAGGGGGGACGGACCTCGGCTTTGGGCGTTGCCTGTGTGCGCAAGGCTTGGAGAGACAGCAAACTCCCATATTGCCTGATGGGCCGCGTATACGTGCATGCAAGCCTGAAGGGCCAATCTGAGAAACAATGGCAAAAGCCTTTGGAGAGCAGCAACTCTCATCTTTTGCCTTATGGGCCGAAGGGTATGACAGGAGCGTTGTCGGACTTTCAAGGAGTTGGGGGAAGGAAATGGGGAGGGGAGGAGGAAGGATGGCCTCCGGCTCTCTCACTCACCAAACGAAGCGGTAAAGCTTCTACTCAGATGGCGATTTTCTGTGAGAGTGTGGTACTTCCCCGGACGAGCCGGCCCATTCATGCTACTAGCAATTCATTTTGCCGGTAGCGTGGCTCTACCACAACTAAACTGTAACGAAAGCCCTGTCTGAGAAGATGTGATTCATCTCGTCGATATGACCAAATTTTTCTATGAGATCAAAGCTGGGAACTCAAAAGAATGGTCATTTCCAAACAAAAATGTTCGGCCGATCAATTTGTATGAAAAAGCGACATGTGACGTCACAGCTGCGTGGTCTTTTCAGAGGTTTGTAATGTTACTTTGTAACTTTTACATCTCAATTTATTAAACTAGTAAGGTTTTTTTTACAAATTTTCTTGTTTTTTGGACAGTCTTTCCATAGCATAACGAATAAGAATATATGCATGTACTCTTGCGTGTCAGTTTTGTCGTCTTTTTCTTTTCTTTTCTCTTAATAGACGTATCTCACAAATTGAACTAGCCCCACAATAAGTTGTGAACTTGTGTCGTAGGATACTAACTAAACAATACTATATTTTATAGCAGATACTTAGCAGATATAGATAAACATCCAAGCCCTAGGTCATTCTGAAAAAGATCGTTTTCCATCTTGACCTGGCCGGGGATTGAACCCGGGAATTCTCGTGTCGGAGGCTGACGTGTTAACCACTGCGTCACGGAACTCTGTCTTAGAGAAGGAACTTAATATTAGTATGTAAGCTGTGTCCTTAATATTAGTGTGAGCCGTGTGGTATCCGGCAGAGTAGAATAGGATCACTCCAAATCTTCCCGTGGATGTCGTAGAAGGCGACTTAGGAAATACAAGCTAAACAAAGCTTATAAACATCTGAGAGACCTCTCCAACCCGTCTGGCCAGCGTGGAGAGTGTAGGCCAAGTCCTGTGGCTGCTCTGGCCATGTATGGCTCTAGTAGTACAGAGAGGGTCGTGCTCCTGTAGTGGAGACTAAAAAGACCTGATGATGATGATGATGAAGCTGTGTCCACTGTTATAATTATTTGCATTTAAAAGTCTTACTCATTACTTTCTCTTTTACCTCTCACTTTAGTAGGCGAGAGTTAATAGCAAAAAAAAGCTTAATTACAACAAAATCGAGTCCAGGCGACCGCACGTGTGCACACAGCCTTTTCGTTAATCCCTTTGTAGTCGCCACTTTGACGACGGTACTCACAAATAAAAAGAGAACAGAATGAGCTAACAACAGGCTGACCGATTCACCAGTACAACCAGTCTTGGCTAGTCGGGGGAAATATATAAAAATATATTTTCACCTTATATTAAAAATATATATATTCCATTGTTCGGTATTACTTGAATGAATGAAGGAATAGTCTTTTTTTGCTTTTGTATAGTGTTGACTACATGACCATAGGATATAGCTCACCACCGAGTATTGATTAAAGTAGATAATTATTTATCAAGGATCACGTTGATTTATGAATAATTGTCAATTAAAATATTAACATAAAGTTATTCAGATAAAGTAACAATTACTGACTTCATTATTGTATAAAATTAAATAATAAGTTGAAATTATTATTAAAACTATTATTTTCATAATTGTAATTGTAGGTGTAATTAGTTACAAATAAACAAGTAATTAGTTGTTGTTTTGACTAATACGTTGTTTTGAAGCTATTATTGTAAGCGCCCCTCCCTTACACGAATGTTAAATCATAACGGGCGTCATTTTGTTGGATTCAGTCTTCTTGTGTTCGTCAACTCGACAAGATAAGTAATTAGTGTTTATATTGTTTTATGATAGAAATATAAAATATAATAGAAGTAATAATAGAAATAAAGATTTCACGGTGTTGCTTTATTTAAATTGAATCTAATGTGTACATTATAGTGTCTTAATGTTTTTGAATTGATATCATTAAAGTAATAATAGTTGCATATTAATGATTTAAATATTAATCTGTTCAAGTGAATGTTAATAACATTACATAAGTTAACAGTCCAGTGTTTTATGTTATCAGTGCTTGTCCTTTTACTTGGATATTTAAATAAATATGAATTAAATACTGATCTTGTGTTTTACATTATGTGAGCCTAACCTGCGTAATTCAACAATTTCAGAAGTGGGATCTGCTGTGATGCCAAAACGCAGTCGTCGTTCTGCTACCAAGGCCTTCGAGGTCGAGGAATTGCCTGCAGCGAAGCAGTGGAGACCTTGGCGGTCTCAAGATCCAGAAGCTGATGCAACGAGTCAACGCGTTGGAACCCCCTTGACAGTCGAGCATGATTCCTTGCATAATCAAGCGGATTCTTCAGGGATGCAATGTTCAAGTAAGATCCAACCATATTATTTTGATAACGTGACATTGAAAGCAGAGATTATTCCTTTATTTGACCCAGAAGTTTCTGACCTTTTTGCTCACCAGTGGATCAACAAGATTGAACAGCTAGGCGCGATACATAATTGGTCTGAAGCTGCAAAAAGTTATTATATGCAATCCAGATTAGGTGGAATGGCTCGTTTGTGGCATTCTTCGTTGCCTGACTACAATTTAACTTGGGATCAGTGGAAACAGGAGCTCATTAGGGTATTTCCACAGAATATCGATTATGCTGAGGCATTAAGGGAGATGCTGGCAAGGAAAAAGGTTCCTAATGAAACAATGGCTCAATATTATTATCGAAAGAACGCATTGTTGACTAAACTTGATATATCTGGAGATAAAGCTGTGGCATGCATTATAGATGGATTTCCAGTTTATCTTAAAGCTGCAGCAAGAGCTGGGAATTTTAAATCAGCTACAGAGTTGCATGCAAATTTTCTAACTATTATGGAAGAAAACAAGTCGAAGCTACCACACATACCTCGAGCAAATAACGATTCTTCTAAAACCAACGACACTACTCAAACCAGTCTGCTGCAAAAAGATCCAAGGAGATTAGTTACATTACGATGTTTCTTGTGCAACGAATCTGGACATACTGTGAGACGCTGTCCAAAGAACCTCAATCGCCCAACTTGTACCCACTGTGGAAAGATTGGGCACGCAACCGAAAAATGTTTTATGAAGCACCTGAAGCCTACAGAAACAACCACTTCCATCAATTATATTTCACCAGAGGTAAATAATACTTACTTTAAAAATATTACAGTTAATGGTCAATGCATGATGGCTTACTTTGATTCAGGAGCTAAAATTAATGTAGCAAGCGCAGAGGTTGCCCAAAAATTGCGTGTTTCCCTATGTCCTTGCGATATTATGATCAGTGGTTTTGGAGGAAGTATTACGAGAGCTCTGGGCTCTAAGGAGGTCGAGATTTTAGTAAACGATGTGCAGTTTATTACGACCTTAATTTTTACAAGACTAAGCTTACCTAACATACAATTGATACTTGGACAACCCGTAATCAATGATCCTCGCATTAAATTTATCGTGAGTGGCACATCTCTAGTCATTGAAGAAGTGAAAAACCAGAAATTTATCCCAGAAATTTTATCCATTCAAGATACCGATCTTTTTCGATTTATGCGTATTGAAGTAAGGTGCCATGATGACACTATTGTACCACCAAACTGTACCCTGAGAGTAGAAGTAAATTTGATAAATGCTCAAATCAACGATGACATATATATCGAAGGCCGATCCTGCTCCAACATCACGAGGAATTACATTATTCCATCGACTCTTTTGTCGGGCAGCTCTAGAGTGTTGAATGTCAAGAACAATTCCAACGATCCCCTGCTTTTAGAAAAGAATGATTTACTTGCTAGAGGATACTCAAACCCTGAAGTCACTATTCTCTCTGAAACGCAAAACAAAGTAAATTTTGAGCAGTCTAATATTCTGTCTATTGATATTAGTAAAGTACAATGCGACTCAACAAACAAGGGCTCGAGACTGAAGTTGGAAGAATTGCTCCAAGAATACTTTGACTGTTTTTCTTGTACCACTGAAGAATTAGGTTGTACTAACAAAATCAAGATGGAGATTAAACTAAATTCTGATAAGCCAGTCTGTTATAGACCGTACAGGATGTCTCAATCAGAAAAGGCGATAGTCAGGGACAAGATAAAGGACTTAATGGACAATAATATTATTCGAGAGTCGTGTTCACCGTATTCTAGCCCGATCATTTTAGTGAGAAAGAAAAATGGTGACTACCGTCTATGCGTTGACTACCGAAAGTTGAACAGTATCACCGTCAAAGACAAATACCCTCTTCCTATAATTGAAGAACAGATAGAGAAGTTAAATGGCAAAAAAATATTCTCAAGTCTTGACATGTCACAAGGATTTTATCAGATTCCACTGGAAGAAGACGCTGTATCTAAGACTGCTTTTGTAACTTCGGAGGGACACTATGAGTTTTTGAGAGTTCCCTTTGGATTGGCCAATTCTCCCAGTGTATACCAAAGATTGATGGATAGGATCCTTGGGTCCTTACGATTTGACAAAGTCTTACCATACATGGATGACCTTCTTATAGCCTCAGCAAGTGAAGAAGAGGCTCTACGTACCTTAGAAGATGTTCTAAAAATAGTAAGAGAGGCAAAGCTGACACTTAACCTGGAAAAATGTAAGTTTTTGCAGACTGAAATCCAGTACCTAGGTTATGACATCAGTGAAAAGGGGATAAGGCCAGGTGAGAGAAAAATCGATGCTGTAGTCAAGTTCAAGGTTCCTACAAACGTTCATGAACTAAGGATGTTTCTTGGCTTAACTAGCTACTTCAGAAAGTTCGTGAAAGGATACGCAATTACTGCTCATGCTCTATACAAACTATTGAAGAAAAATCAAGAATGGATTTGGACAAAGGAACAACAAACCGCTTTCGACGCACTAAAAGACACCTTGACGTCAAGACCACTTTTAGCTCTTTATAACCATGAAGCCGAAACCGAAGTTCATACTGACGCCTCAAGTAAAGGCATAGCTGGTATTCTGTTACAACGATCAACTGATCTTGAATTGAGACCTGTAGCGTATTTTAGTCGCAAAACTACGAAAGAAGAATCATTTTATCACTCGTACGAGCTTGAAACTCTTGCAGTAGTAGAGAGCCTAAAAAGATTCAGAATTTATCTTGCTGGAATCGAATTCAAAGTGGTCACTGACTGCGCCGCTGTTAGAGAAACATTTCAAAAGCGCGATCTACTGCCTCGTATTGCTCGATGGTGGCTAGGAATACAGGAGTATAACTTCAGCGTGGTTCATAGACCTGGCGTCACCCACAAGCATGTTGATGCGCTTAGTCGTATGCCGATAGATACTCCAAACAATCCTGAGGTATTAGTACTGGATCTTCTGGACTGGGTCGTTTGCCTACAAAATCAGGACTCGACCTTGCAAGTGATTAAAGAAAAACTTGAACAAGGTGTAGATGATGATGATATCCGTAATAACTACATTTTAAAGGATAATAAGATTTTCAGAAAATGTCCCAATGATCAGCTTCGGCTCGTGGTTCCAAAACATGGAAGGTGGAACATCATGCGTAAATACCATGACGACATTGGACATCCTGGGCTGAAGAGGTGTGAAACACTCATTAAAGAGAACTGCTGGTTCCCAAAAATGACAAGGTTTATAAGAAAGTACGTGAACAATTGCATAGATTGTGTTTACAAAAGAGGTCAATATGGTAAGCTTGAAGGGGAGCTACATCCGATTGAAAAAAGGAGTGAACCCCTTCACACGCTTCACATCGATCACGTAGGACCCTTCTGCAAGAGTCGAAAAGGTCACTCTTACTTATTCGTAATTGTAGACTCCTTTACCAAGTTTGTTTGGGCAAAGCCTTGTAGAACTACAAAGTCGAGCGAAGTGATCGAAAAGCTAGGAGAGATATTTAGTATGTTTGGGTATCCCAAAAGGATTATATCCGACAGTGGCTCTGCCTTTACCAGCAAGTCCTTCAAAGAATTTTGTCTAAATAATCAGATCAAACACGTTAAGAACGCGATTGCCTCTCCAAGGTCTAATGGGCAGGTTGAGCGATTCAACAGAACCTTGATTGAAGCTATAAATAAAAGTACCAAAGAAGAGAAAGATTGGGATGTCTGTCTTAGTAAGGTGGTCTGGGGTATCAACAATACGATCAATTCCACTACAGGGTATTGTGCATATAGACTTATGTTCAATGCAACTCGAGGACTATTACAAGGCATGGTGGAGAACATTACAGATGACGAACAAACCGTAAAAGACAATCGCCAAAAGGCTAAAGGAAATATTGATAGAAGAGCTACAGATATGAAGAAGCGATTTGATGCCAAGAGAAAATCACCTACTCAGTATAAGTCAAAAGATTTAGTACTATGGAATAAATCCGAGGCAGGATCTAAAGATGCTCGAAGAAAACTTAAGGAAAAATATAGCGGACCTTATAGAATCCAAAAATGCTTAGGTAATGACAGATATGTGATAGAATCGCTAAAAGGCTTGAAAGGCTATAAAAAGTTCAAGGCAGTGGTATCATCGGACATGCTGAGGAAATTTCCAAATGACACCGACAGCGATATTTCTTCTGATTCTAGCGTTAATAGCACTGAAGAATTAATCGATCTTTTGGAAGGCTAAACCAACAGGTACATTGGTTTATTTATACCTATCAATACAACTTACCATTTTATTTATCGCGTATCGTATATGAGGTTCAAAAATGTATGAAGGATTTATATCTGGGCTGTTACATCTATGGCTCTTTATTTTCGGGCCGTCACATCTGTGACGATTGATCTCCGGGCCGCCACATCTGTGACGATTGATCTCTGGGCCGTCACATCTGTGATGATTGATCTCTGGGCCGTCACATCTGTGGCGATTGATCTCTGGGCCATCACATCTGTGATGATTGATCTCTTGGCCGCCAAGTCTAAGGCGATTGAACTGTTGTTCACTGTCACAATTATTGCGATTATTCTCTGGGTCATCACACGTATGGTGATCTTCGGGGCAATATAATATAAATCCTTGTTACTTTAAATACATAGGTAATAAAATACAATAATTAATGGTGTTTTACTTGCAGGGACGCAAGTAAGGGTCAGGATGGGCGAACTGTTGACTACATGACCATAGGATATAGCTCACCACCGAGTATTGATTAAAGTAGATAATTATTTATCAAGGATCACGTTGATTTATGAATAATTGTCAATTAAAATATTAACATAAAGTTATTCAGATAAAGTAACAATTACTGACTTAATTATTGTATAAAATTAAATAATAAGTTGAAATTATTATTAAAACTATTATTTTCATAATTGTAATTGTAGGTGTAATTAGTTACAAATAAACAAGTAATTAGTTGTTGTTTTGACTAATACGTTGTTTTGAAGCTATTATTGTAAGCGCCCCTCCCTTACACGAATGTTAAATCATAACGGGCGTCATTTTGTTGGATTCAGTCTTCTTGTGTTCGTCAACTCGACAAGATAAGTAATTAGTGTTTATATTGTTTTATGATAGAAATATAAAATATAATAGAAGTAATAATAGAAATAAAGATTTCACGGTGTTGCTTTATTTAAATTGAATCTAATGTGTACATTATAGTGTCTTAATGTTTTTGAATTGATATCATTAAAGTAATAATAGTTGCATATTAATGATTTAAATATTAATCTGTTCAAGTGAATGTTAATAACATTACATAAGTTAACAGTCCAGTGTTTTATGTTATCAGTGCTTGTCCTTTTACTTGGATATTTAAATAAATATGAATTAAATACTGATCTTGTGTTTTACATTATGTGAGCCTAACCTGCGTAATTCAACAATAGGGCACGTTGAAAAGAAATAGCCGTGTGGTATCCGGCAGAGTAGAATAGGACCACTCCAAGTCTTCCCGTGGATGTCGTAGAAGGCGACTTAGGAAATACAAGCTAAACAAAGCTTATAAATATATACGGACAAATCACACAGATTGAGCTAGCCCCAAAGTAAGTTCGAGACTTGTGTTATGGGATACTCACTCAACGATACTATATTTTATAACAAATACATATATAGATACACATCCAAGACCCAGGCCAATCTGAAAAAGATCATTTTCCATCTTGACCTGGCCGGGGATCGAACCCGGTCACTCCGTGTCGCAGGCTGGCGTGTTGACCGCTGCGCCACGGAGCTAGTCAAACTGCTTATAAACATCTAAGACACCTCTCCAACCCGTCTGGCCAGCGTGAAGAGTGTAGGCCAAGTCCTCTGGCTGCTCTGGCCAAGTATGGCCCTAGTAGTACAGAGAGGGTCGTGCTTCTGTAGTGGAGACTAAAAAGGACCTGATGATGATGATGATGATAGGGCACTACCCTACTACACAGACATAAAATTGGGCTAGCTCCGTGGCGCAGCGGTCCACACGCCAGCCTGCGACACGAGAGTGCCCGGGTTCGATCCCCAGCCAGGTCAAGATGGAAAATGATAAAAAAAATATAGAATCGTTGAGTTAGTATCCCATAACACAAGTCTCGAACTTACTTTGGGGCTAGCTCAATCTGTGTGATTTGTCTGTATATATTGATTTATTTAAATGGATTAACTCTAATAACTATTCTATTAATTATTTAAATTGAGAAGTTCCTTAACAGCCTCCGTGGTCCAGTGGTTAAGGCGTTTGCCTGTTGACCCGGGGGTCGTGGGTTCGATTCCCACCGGAAGCATACTTTGTTTAGTTGTTTCCAGTTTGGTTAGGACATTGCAGGCGTGAATCACCTGATTGTCTGATAATAAAGATGATTCTGTGCTTCGGAAGGCACGTTAAGCCGGTGGTCTTGGCTGCCATCTGGTAGTCGTTAAAGGAACCACATCAGAGGCCGAGAGGCGGTTCCGAAGAACTCTGACACCAGGGTGTGCATAGTCGATTGACCGTGACACCTACTCGAAATGATGATGATTGAGAAGTTCCTGCGTTGTATAAAACCTGTGCCCATCTGAACTTAGGAAATGCCGCCCATAGTGCAATAGATCCACCTACTGCTTGCACCTTATACATGCTTATAGCAGGGGTTAAGTTGGAACAATATTTTTGTATGCGGCTGGCAGTCTCATCATCATCATCAGGTCTTTTTTAGTCTCCATTACAGGAGCACGACCCTCTCTGTACTACTAGAGCCATACTTGGCCAGAGCAGTCAGAGGACTTGGCCTACACTCTCTGCGCAGGCCAGACGCGGTGGAGAGGTTTCACAGATGTTTATAAGCTTTGTTTAGCTTGTATTTCCTTCTACGACATCCACGGGAAGACTTGGAGTGATCCTATTCTACTCTAGCGGATACCACACGGCTAATGGCAGTCTGTATAGGCTGCAATTAGCCGTGTGGTACTAACCGTATGGTTTTATTATGGTTTTTTGGTATGTATAGTTTGTATAGCCAACTGGTTTATAAAATGCGCGGACGTAAGTAGTTTAGTGCAGAGCAAATGCGAATACTTATATTATGATTGGAGTCAAAAAATCGCGTAAGTGTCAAAAGTTATTCTTCTGATCCCTCGCTATTTTACGTCGGTACCACTAACTGCTGTACTTTTTAACAAGTAAAACTAAGCACTTTTTTAATGTTTCGAGGTTTTATCATTAAGGTGATGTTTAAATCCTTTTTAATTACAGAAATGTAAGAGGTTGGCAGCTTTTCGGAAAATTTGGGACAGTGAAACTTAGAAAATAGTATTGATAAAATTTAACTTGCGCCTGCGACTTCGCTCGCTGTAAAAAGTAATGCGACAATAATCTCTCTGTGCGAAATTTCATTTAAATTTGTAAAATACATATTACGTTTTTAACGGAGTGGACCTAAGACTAAGACCCTAGGAACCAAAGGCCATGATTAAACTTTTTTTTATACAGCGAGTAAATGCACCCTTACCATCAATACGAATAACTTGTCCCATGCGCATGGGACTAAGGCTGAACTCAGATTGGCGCAGAGTCGAAGCGAAACAAGCGATTTTTATATGGCCAACTCATCTTTGACTCAACATCGTAATGGTTATTTTCTTCTAAGATTGAGAGCATTTTTACGCATAAATGCGGGTTTTCACGCGGAGATGCGTGTTTTCACGCGGAGATGCGTGTTTTCACGCGTATTTCTTTCCATCTCAGATTAAATATGAGCATCACGAAGTCGAGATAATTTTAATTAAAAAAAATTATACATTTACTATAATGTTCAGCCGCCATCTTCCAATGGAAGGGGAAAAAAACTCTTCCAAGGGATTAATGATGCTTCGATGGCTTTTCTTAAATTCCACTCATCATCGTCAGTTGACACTGCGTTATTGGAAATTCAGTGCCGAACATAATTAATGGCTGTGACGGGGTGTGACGAGGCCGTCAGAGGCCGACGGCCTGTGTGATGGATAGATGGATGGAAATTAAATTTTTAATCCATCTTATAAAACAAGACAGTTTAACCAGTTTTTCTTTTCTTTCGGAGTAGTGTAGGTATGAGATATCACCTCATACAGTCTATCTAACTGTTAATACCTACATATATGCAGTAATATTTAAACTATCTGAATAAGCTTTAACATTATCGAAACTCGCGTCGCGTTCCCCGCAAAATTGCGTTCCCGCCCCTCTGCCATTCACGGATGCAATTGATAATTTTCAGGTAAACTAAAGCGTCATTTGTAGCAATTTAAATGCAATTATCCGGTGGAATAAAGAAAATCATATATTAATAGCTATTAGCTGTATGGTTTCCGGCAGAGTAGAACAGGACCACTCCTAGTCTTCCCATGGAGGTCGTAAGAGGCGACTTAGGAAATACAAGCTAAACAAAGCTCATAAACATCAATGAGACCTCTCCAACCCGTCTGGCCAGCGAGGAGAGTGTAGGCCTCTGTCCTCTGTCTGCTCTGGCCAAGTATGGCTCGGGTAGTACGAGAGGGTCATGCTTCTGCAGTCGAGACTAGAAAGACCTGATGATGATGATGACATATAAATAAACTTACATACATATTTATCAAAAACAATACGCTCCTTTTATGGCAGTTGTGTAAAAATCGCATTGCATCTCAAAATACAATTTATTGCACTCGTCGTTTTCAGGTAAACGGAATTATGCAGGAAAGCGTCATTTGTATCAATTAAAACGCAATAACCCGAAAATATGGCGGAAAATGGCCGACACGCGGAAATTATCATTTTATGAGAAAAATTGATAACCGCTGGTACGGGTTGTGGATGTTATATTGGGAAAAGATTATCAGGCGATATGTGGAGGACATGGAAAGATCACTGATGATCAGGATTATGGCGCGCTTTTAGGCACCAAACACACTAGCAGCAGTTTGCTGTCGACCATCCAACTGCAAGCTGTCGACGAAGCAAACTGCAGCTGTCGACATAGGTTTTGCGTCGCAGCGTCAGTCTGCTCTATCCCAATACCTTAATTCTCCTCCCTGATCCAATAAAATTCTATCCTTTCCCAGCTTTAAAATACTCCCGATGAGCAATTGCGTCGGAAGCACAAGAAGCCAACGAAAGTGCGCCAACCCGCCTGCCAAGTATGGTGAGAATGGCAATATCCTGCCATGGAACAAAGAATTCTTGGGAGAGTCCTTTGTCCAGCAGTGGGCTTCTAATGGCTGCAGTGAAAATGATGTTTGAGATCCTCGAAAGGTGTATCAATCGACTTGTAACAGTATAGCCGATATATTTTCTTTTTTATTTTCTAACTAACGACCAGGAAAACAATAAAGAAAATTAAACAAACAATATCATCTTAATTCAATAGACGCTTTCCTTGATCACTTTGTCTTAATTACAAAGAATCCCCTTCTTATTTCCACAAAAAAATACACAAGGAACAAATTAATGACAAAGAAAACGTTTCTGTGACATTGTTAAATTGGCGGGAAAAGTGTGAGCACGGGTATCAATGGCGCGAAAATACGCTAAAGGACTGCATTTAGATGTGAGGGGAAAAGAAAATATTTTATTTGGGATTTTGCCGGGGATGAATTGTATTGTTAAAGGCTTGGAAGGAAATAATGTAAAAGATAGATAAACAGATCTCTATATAATATCATGTCATCGTATTATTATGTCTTATCCCATTCAGGCTTAGTGTACGTACATGACTCGAGTTCTCTTATTTAGGGCTTGACTCTTTTGGACCGATTGCTCGACGACTGCGAGCTTAAATGAGCTTCGAAGCGTGACATTAGAGCTCGAGGCTTTTTTGCATTTAAGTTATTTTCTGTGCTTAAGTAATTTGTAATGGCTATGTAACTTTAAACAATTACAAGTAAGGTCACCAGGAAGGTGCAATTACTGCGTTATTGGTGAGGTTGACTCGAGCTTTTATTTAAGGTTATCGAGTCGTTGCACAGAAACTTCGCTCTCGAATGGATTCGGAACTCCGAGCCTAATGAGCTCATAGAGCTATAGAGAGCTATTTCATTTTGCATGCGAACATCAAAAAGTTTTTTGAGTTCCCAGCATTGGTCCCACAAGAAAACTAGTTAATATCGTCGGGCTGAATCACACCTTTTACATATTTTATATCTTTCATATGACTATCTTATTGTGCAGGGAGGATGTTTTTCTATTAAAATCCCCGAATTTACGAGTTCGTAAAAGTTACGAGGTTATCTTACAGGAACGCACGTAAAACTGGATTACTTTTGTAAATGCTATTCTGTATGCTCGATAACCGGATTTGTTGTATGGTGGTATTCTTCCAAGCTGGTCTGGGAGAAAAGAAAAAACGAAGAATGTGCCAGCTGCTTCTCTTCCCGCGCAGACCGTAGAAGACGGTCAAAGGAATGGGCGAAAATCTAATGAATCACATGATTATAGGCCATGCGGCCAGCATTTTGATTCCGTTTTGCACCTTTACGCCCGCCAAAACTATCTTCGTCTATGAGTGCGTAAGTTTTTCGTTGTGATTTGAGTTAAGAGCCCGACATATGCCAGGCGGCGTGGCGATACAAACGCGGATGGTCTAAACGCGTTGGCTACTTTGGATATTTTCGTTTTTTAGGAATATTCAAGGGTTATTCGAAAAAGAAAAACATATGATGGCTGCCTTATCTATAATGCAATAATAATCAAAAGTTTCAAGGTTAATTTTAATGTATTTGGTGAATAATGCTATATACCGAGTAAATTAGACGTGATTTGGAGGCAACTTTGCAATTTTTTTCTATCGAGAAAATTTAACGCAATCGTGTTTTTGAGTCATATAGTTACCAGAGTTAGTTCTGAACTTTGCTGAATTTTTATTTCAACTTGAGTATTTAATTATTATTGATATAACAGTCAATCATGCAAAGCAGTGTGAGGTAGTACGGACCCTTAAGTTTGTTTGCGTAAATAGGACTGATATTGAATCGTTAGTTGTATGAGAGTTACGCTTCCATATTTTTTTCTAATTCAATGTCATTTTCAATGGAAATTGTATGATTTTTAGACAGTGAATATTTTTCGAGGCTGTTAATTATAATTTTTGAGGTACTTACATAAACTCGTAATGCAAGGATTTTAAAAGGACACAATAATTTCCTTTAAATTCTAATCTGTTCTAAAAAATATTTTGTATTGTTTATCAAAAAACAGATTTGTTTGTAATAAAAAATAATGTATGTATGCGCATTACTTGAGAACGGCTGGAAGAAAATTTTGTTTGTATAGTATACTATTTCGAAAAAGAGATGGGCAGATGACTTTGACAAGCATTGGAAGGAAGCAAATGGAAGGAAGGAGGGGAGGCCCAGCAATGGGACACAAAAGGATAATAAAAATAAAAGTATACTTTTAATGGCTTTCTGGATGGTCTAAAAACAATCTGGCCCAGTAGGTGGCGCTGTGGTGGTAGATAGAAATCGCAAAATTAAAGAAATGTAAATTTTAAATTAAAATATCATATTTAATGTGGCGCTGCTTTTCCAGGCAGGACGAAGTCTGCCGGGTCCGCTGTCCTAACTAAGCAATATTATAAATGCAAAAGTGAGGTTATTTGTTTTATATAAAAGTTAAATAATGCATTAACGTAAATTAATGCATTATTTACCATGCCCTTGTAACTTTATCCAGTCCATTTTAAGGTGCATTACCCAAAGCTTCCTGCTGGTCTGAGAAAAAAGAAAAAACGCGCCAGCTGCTTCTCTACCCGCGCATATCGTAAATGCCGATCTAGGCATTGGACTAAAATCTGCGGAATCATATCACTAGGCGATGCGGCTAGCAACCCATCACTAATTTCATTCCGTTTTCCATCTACACGCCCTGTAACATGCTAACTGTAAGGTCTCATAGACCTAGGCTCTGTCTATACCGCAACGGAAAACGACGTGACATGTATGTATGTCAAATAACCTCACTTTTGCATTTATAATATTGCTTAGTTACAGGCCAGGGGTGTCATACTTAATTGCCAGTCCGGTGATTGTACGTATGGCATCGGGTACGCGCGCCCGGCCTCCCCGAGCTGCTACTTTCTTATCCCCAATCCTTCCGAGCAAGTAGCATCCCAAATACCTTTTCCCGTTCCCTTAGCACAATAAATTCCTTCCCCTCCCACGCTTCAAAGTGGTTTCGATGGGCAGCAGCATCGGAACCGATATAAGCCAAACTAACTGCGCTCACCAACCCGTTTGCCAAGCGTGGTGAGTATGGCAATACCCCTCATGAATATAAACAATACACCAAGGCCCCCAGTCCCCGGCGGCCCCGCTATTCCTGACTCCGGTAGCGGTCACGGTAACGGCGGGGCAGGGGGTGCGAAAAATCTCCGGAAGAGATCCGGCTACCACCCCCAACAGAGACTGGCCCTGGTAACACACAATATTCGCACAATGAGGCTAGACGAGAAGGTCGAGGAAGTGGAAGAGGAGATGAGTAGGTTACGATGGGACATAATGGGTCTGTCTGAAGTCCGAAGAGAAGGAGAGGGCACGACAACCCTAAAGTCTGGTAACCTACTCTATCACCGGGAGGGTGACTTAAAAAAGTCACAGCATGGTGTCGGGTTTCTCGTCCACAAGTCCCTCATCAACAACGTCATAACCATCGATAGTGTTTCCAGCAGGGTAATATACCTGATACTCAGAGTATCTAAAAGATACTCGTTGAAGGTAATTCAGGTATATATGCCGACCGGGAAACACTCAGATGAAGAGGTGGAAGTGGTGTATGAGGACATCAGTAGGGCCATACACGCTTCTAAAACCTATTATACGATTGTTATGGGGGATTTCAACGCAATACTTGGCAAGCGGAGCGATGGAGAGTCCAGAGTGGGACAATTTGGATATGGAGACCGGAATGACAGGGGTCATAGGCTGGCTGATTTTCTGGAAGAAGAGGGACTCTATGCGATGAACTCTTTCTTCCAGAAGCCGCCTCATAGAAAATGGACTTGGATGGGACCCAGCAGAAGGGACCAACCCCCTGTCAAAAACGAGATAGACTTCATCTTGTCGACGAGGAGAGAGATATTTAACGATGTCTCTGTGATCAATAGGATTAAAATCGGTAGTGATCACCGAATCGTGAGAGGCATCGTGAATATCAATCTCAGACGAGAGAGGACTCGCTTGATGAGGTCTTCTCTCCGACCATCACCGACCCATATCCAAAATGTCGACAGTTTCCAACTGGAACTCTCGAATCGCTTCGATTGCCTGAAAGATTGCGTTTCAGTGGACGAGTTAAACAATGGGTTGGTAAAGACTGTCCAGGAGGTGGGATCGAAGTTTTTTAGGTCCCGCCCCAAACATAAATCTCAAAAGATCTCACCCCAGACCCTAAATTTGATGGCCACGCGACGATCCATGCCGCTGCAGACCTCGGATGACGCTGATGTACATCGACAGCTCAATAGACAAATCCAAAAATCCTTGCGGCACGACAGTCGCTCCTTTAATACCGAGCGTATTAAGGAGACGATAGAGCAAAACAAAGGCTCCAAAGTGTTCGCAAGGGTGGAGTCTATTGGGCAAAGTCGATTAACAAAGCTGAAGACGGAGGACGGCGGTGTGGCTTCGACAAAGGCCGAGGTGCTGGGAGAGATTGAGAGGTTTTATGGACAGCTCTATACCTCAATAGCCAAACCCATTGTCAGCTTGGCCAAAGATCCAAGAGCCAAGCTAACCCGACACTATACCGAAGACATCCCGGACATCAGCCTGTACGAGATTAGGATTGCCCTCAAACAGCTTAAGAACAACAAGGCGCCGGGCGAGGACGGAATTACAGCAGAGCTTCTGAAAGCGGGCGGAACGCCGGTACTGAAAGTCCTTCAGAGGCTCTTTAATTCCGTTCTGTTCGAGGGCATTACGCCAGAGGCGTGGAAAAGGGGTGTGGTGGTTTTGTTCTTCAAAAAGGGTGATAATACTCTACTGAAGAACTACAGACCCATCACACTCCTGAGCCACGTCTATAAGCTGTTTTCGAGGGTGATCACGAATCGTCTCACGAACAGGCTCGATGCCTTCCAGCCTCCCGAACAAGCCGGTTTCCGAAAAGGCTACAGTACCATAGACCACATCCATACGCTGCGGCAGGTTATACAGAAGACCAGAGAGTATAACCGGCCATTATGCTTAGCGTTTGTGGACTATGAGAAAGCCTTTGATTCGATCGAAGTATGGGCCGTGCTTCAGTCCCTTCAGCGATGCCGCATCGACCATCGGTATATCGAAGTGTTGAAGTGCTTATACAGAAACGCCAGTATGTCAGTTCGAGTACAGGAGCAGAACACGAAGGCTATACCATTGCAGCGAGGCGTAAGACAGGGAGACAGGGAGGGATATCTCCGAAACTGTTTACCGCTGCTCTGGAGGATGCCTTCAAGCTCCTGGAATGGGAAGGACTTGGCATCAACATCAATGGCGAGTATATCACTCACCTTCGATTTGCTGATGACGTCGTTATTATGGCGGAGACGCTGGAGGACTTAAGTACTATGTTCAATGACCTCAACGGAGTTTCCCAACAAGTGGGCCTTAAAATGAACATGGACAAGACGAAAATAATGTCGAATGTCCATGTTGTGCCTTCACCAGTATCTGTTGGGAACTCCATCCTTGAAGCTGTGGACCGATATGTCTACTTGGGTCATTTGATCCAGGTTGGAAGCTCCAGCTTTGAGGACGAGGTCTTTCGTCGAATCCGACTCGGCTGGGCAGCGTTCGGGAAGCTCCGTAGTGTCTTCTCGTCCAAAATACCTCAGTGCCTAAAGACGAAAGTCTATAATCAATGTGTGTTACCAGTGATGACGTACGGGTCCGAAACGTGGTCCCTTACTATGGGCCTCATAAGAAAGCTCAAAGTCGCTCAAAGAGCTATGGAGAGAGCTATGCTCGGTGTTTCTCTGCGAGATCGAATCAGAAACGAGGAGATTCGTAAGAGAACGAAGGTCACCGACATAGCTCAGCGGATTAGCTCTTTGAAGTGGCAGTGGGCGGGGCACATAGCGCGTAGAACCGATGGCCGATGGGGCAGAAGGGTTCTCGAATGGCGACCACGTACCGGCAAGCGCAGCGTCGGACATCCACCAACCAGATGGTCGGATGACCTGACTAAGGTCGCAGGAAGACGCTGGATGCAGGCCGCTTCCAACCGGTCGTATTGGAAATTCCTGGGGGAGGCCTATGTCCAGCAGTGGACTTCTTGCGGCTGATATGATGATGATGATGATGTATGTATGTAGTGCCCAAAGGGTGCCAAAGGGATATTATAAATGCAGATTAGAAAAGGCAATCATCATCAGGTCTTTTTAGTCTCCACTGCAGGAGCATGACCCTCTCTGTACTACCGGAGTCTATTTGGCCAGAGCAGACAGAGGATTTGGCTTACACTCTACTCGCTGGCCCGACGGGTTGGACGGACGGAGAGGTCTCATTGATGTTTATGAGCTTTGTTTAGTTTGTATTTCCTAAGTCGCCTCTTACGACCTCCATGGGAAGACTAGGAGTGGTCATATTCTACTCTGCCGGAAACCACAAGGCTAAAAAAGGCAATGAGAAATGGAAACTTGTACACAAAGCTGCAATTAAACCAGATTTATATTAAAATTAGTGAGTCTGAAGGTCTCATTTCGGCAGGTGAGGCCGTCATTACCCACACTAATTAAGTGGCCGCTTCGTGTAACCAAGTGGAGCCAGGAAAATCGCGTAGTCTGCTGAAATTAAACTACACTTAGTTGTTGTTCAAAAGATTCATGTTTAAACTTCGATCAGTCTCATACAAAATGAAGCCTTGCCCCCGAGTCAAAACATCATGCATACTTACAAACAACGACAAAAACGGTACATACTGAAAGTACAAAACAAAAAGATGCAAAATCTACGCATCAAAAGTAAAAAAAAACAAACATAGAGTTTATCTTTGTGTTTGCGAGACGTGTGAGTGCTATCGCGGTTTATATAACTGTTGACAAAACAGCTCCGAAACTCATTTAGTGCGCTGTTTTGTGGGTGCCACTTTTCGATCGCGAATCGTGTATCTACCATTATATTTGATCGAAGTGTGAGCAATCGAAACTAAAGATAAACTTTACTTAGTTCACGTTATTACCAGGTTTATGTATATAAATTAGTGAGTCACAACGCCTTATTTCGGCAAGTAAAGCCGCCATTACCCCACAATTTATTAGCTGCTTCGTGTAATACTTCGTTTACGCAGAGCCGTGACGTGGTTAGGCGCGTCTTTTGTAGCGTTACGTCGTGCGTTGGGCGGCGCGTAGAGCATTTTCCATTTACTGAGAGGAATGCGCGCCCACCGTCGCGTATCACACATCGGCTTATCATATTGTTGAGAACAACATTAAAATATCGTCCCACCAGTACCGAAGTAATATTAAAAAGTTTGTGTGTTGTCTTTGACATGGTGTTGCCGTCTCGCTTTAGCTTTGATCGTATCTCTCTCTCTCTCTTCTCTGCCAACCTTAGACTGAGACTCACGCGTCCACTGTTTTAATTTAGTTCTATTTCAGTTTAGTAAGTGTGTTGTGAACATTGCTGCACATTCGTGCAAACAAAAGCTCCGGCATTTTTATTCCCAACTCCTGGCAGGCTCCCTACATCGGCGCCGACGAAACACAGTTCCATTAAGGAACCCATGTGGAAGAACTAAGATCTCCACAATTATGGAGCTCCATCCTCCCCGTGTCACTGTTTTCCGACTCGTACAATTTAGGGATTTTCATTATTGGAGTTTGCGTGTACCACCCTAGACCTCATCGTTGCTTCCCACCAGGCAAGATAAAGATCAAACACACTCAAATTATTCATAAAAAAACCTTGTCACGCGTGTCATGCTACGGGGGTTTATACCTATGTACTTAATTCCTTAAAAAAATTCCCTGGATTACGAACTGAGTGCGTTAGAAAACACAACTAGAAAGAGCTATTTAACGCTCTCCACTGAGTTTCGTGGCCACAGTTTGTAGAAATGCGGATTTAATTCTGAGTTGCAGCGTAGTGGACTGCAGGAATGCACAATTACTGCAACTGTTTATGAACAGCTTGTTCGCTTATTAATGTTCAAATTTCAAGCCATAAATCATTTCTACAATTGTAAGAATTTATTGTAGAATCGAATTGATTTTAAAAAGTTTTGAATTTCCATCTTAAAATTCAGATATTTTTAAGTGTTATATTTTGCATACACAATGCTATTTTGGCTGCGGCAAGTTGATCGGTGAATTTGTATGGTCTCAATTTTTTTCATCATTTTTACCTTTTTTGCCTGCAGTTCTATATTCTATTCATCATCATTTCGAGTAGGTGTCGCGGTCAATCGACCATGCACACCCTGGTCTCAGAGTTCTTCGGAACCGCCTCTCGGCCTCTGACGTGGTTCCTTTAACGACTACTAGATGGCAGCCGGGACCACCGGCTTAACGTGCCTTCCGAAGCACGGAATCATCTTTATTATCAGACAATCAGGTGATTCAAGCCTACAATGTCCTAACCAAATTGAAAACGACTTAACAAAGTATGCTTTCCGTGGGAATCGAAGCCACGACCCCCGGGTCTACAGGCAATCGCCTTAACCACTGGACCACCGAGGCAGACTGAAATGTTATCTAGACCAGACGCACTGCGTCAGACTTATTGTTTCGCGTTAATATGAAACAGGAACAAAGAGATTAATATCAAAGCGAGTCTATGCATGGTTCGCGTTAACGAATGTTAAGTAACCCCTATTGTGGTTCGCACTTGGGTTGGTTGACGACTAGCGGCAAAATATACCCTACCTTAAAATTAACAACAACTAATATAACTTAATATAATTAAATTGTTTGTTCATAGTTCGAGAAAGAAAAAAAATTAACGATAGGTATCTAAACTTTTCTAAACATACCACAGTTTGTGGCATTCATTTCATCCTTATCCTTACTAATATTATAAATGCGAAAGTGAGTTTGTTTGTTTGTTAGTTTGTTTGTTTGTTTGTTTGTTACGCTTTCACGCCGTAACTACTGAACCGATCATCATACATTTTTTGCATACAAGTTCTCTGGAGTGCGGATAAGGACATAGGCTACCTTTTATCCCGGGAAAAAGTACTATTCCCGAAGGATCGACATTGACGCGAATTCTTTGTTCTGTTTATAGAAGGCATTTGAATCGCCCTACCTCCAGTAATGCTGCCCTACCTCAAATTCGATTCTAGCTACAGCTCTGACCAGCCTCCCGACAGGCTGTGGCAGTTAGTTCCAATAACTGCTTCTATGGGCAGTGGCGAGTGTGCAGTGCAAGTCTTTTCCAACGTCACTAGATGACGTAAAACTTCAATAAACTAAGTAAACTGGTTTTAAATATAAGCAGATTTTTTTCATCTTATGTAAGACTAGCTTTTGCCCGCGGATTCGCTCGCGTTAAGAAGTATAGAAGTTTCATACAAACTTTCATCCCCTTTTTTATCCCCTTGGTGGTAGAATTGATCAAAATCCTTTCTTAGCGGATGCCTACGTCATAACATCTACCTGCATGCCAAATTTCAGCCCGATCCGTCCAGTGGTTTGGGCTGTGCGTTGCTAGATCACTATGTCAGTCAGTCACCTTTGAGTTATATATATTTAGATATTCTTCGTGAATAATGATTTTATTTTCTTATAATATTCTTAACCAACCCAACCCGTCTGGCCAGCGAGGAGAGTGTAGATCAAATCCTCTGTCTGCTCTGGCCAAGTATGGCTTCGGTAGTACAGAGAGGGTCATGCTCCTGCAGTGGAGACTAAAAAGACCTGATGATGACGATGATAATAAGTAGATAGATAGTTGTAAGTATCCTATGGCGCCATCTATGTAATGAATATGATTTGTTGTGGTTTTGCTTTGATTTCAATCAACCAATTGACAACTTGCTATAAACCGGAAGTGATGGTTTTTATTTATGCAATCGAAAGTACCTTAAATGTAAATACTTCCAGAATTTATTCAAACTTTTTTGTACAATATTAATTTTTTTATGAATCCAGATGTAGGATTTATATAGCAATATTCCCATGCTTTATCACATGAAAATGTCAACGTCATTGTCAATCTGCCAAAAAATAATGACGTTGATTGCCATGTCTTATGAGTTGCCAGGTTGGGGAATATTATTCCCGAAATTTGGAAGTATAAATTGACTGTTTTTTGTGTTGATACTGCTTAGCTTCTATTGTTGTAAAATGATATTGCTTATAAATGCATTTGAATTTTTTTTAAAAGTTCATAAAAAAAAATGAATAAATCTGGAAGTATTTACTTTCTATTGCATAAATAAAAACCGTCACTTCCGGTTTGTAGCAAGTTGTCAATTAAAAGGCTTCATCCTCTTACTAATGGTTGATTGACATCAAAGCTTGCCTTTTACTGAACCTAGTCTAGTCTAGACTTAAGATGTTATCTAGACCAGACGCACTGCGTCAGCCAGACTTGCTGTTTCGTATAAACATAATGAAGGGTACAATGACTTATTTCCCAAGTTAAAACAGAGGTAGCTGGCTCACGGTTCACGCTCCCTCGGTCAAAAAATCTAAGGATCAAATTAAAATAATATAATAATAAATGCTCGTGCATAGAGGTGTCCACATTATAAATTAAATGTTTTTCTGGCTTGCAATTTACTAACATTAAGATAAGTATTTTGTTTTTTACTAATACTCTATGGATCATGTTCTGAAATAAAGAACTTATTATTATTATTATTATAAATATTCTAGTGGCACTATATAAATCTAACGATACCAATCAAGCTATTTTTTGGGCATCATAAGATAAGCTATCCTGTGAAATACCTATGTACAGAATTGACGACTGCCGAGCACAATTGAAAAGACGTGGTAAGCCACGTGAAGCCGCTTGAAGAACTCCAGGTCAGTCTTAATTCCTATAAGTTTTTACCAGTGTGTTCTTTAAAAAAAATAACCTTAAATACAGTTTCGTTTTCAAATGCGCGCCACCATACAGTATTTGCAAATCCCGTAAGCCTCCTGCCACAACAGGCTAGTCCCCGATGCGGCCCGTTATGACAATGCCCACGCCTAATTTTCCACAATGGACTGCATGCTGCAAGAGCAGTTCCACAAACTAGACAAGGTACAGATGAGAGTAACCCTTGCCTTTAGGAACATACATGCATAGTATCACGTCTTTTATCCTTTAGGGTAGACAGAGCCTAGGTCTATAAGACCTTATGGCCACATTTAGCATGTTGGAGGCGTGTAGATGGAAAACTGAATCAAATAGTGATGGGCTGCTGGCCGCATCGTCTATTGACATGATTCCGGAGATTTTAGCCCATTCCCTCGATCGGCTTTTACGGTCTGCGCGGGAAGAGAAGCAGCAGACACATTCTACGTTTTTTCTTTTCTCCCAAACCAGCGTGGAAGATTGCGCGGGAAGAGAAGCAGCTTTAGGGACATCAATACAAAGTACGTTTCCGTGGGATCGAACCACTGGGAGTTGCTACGTAAGCACTTTAGGTCCTTGGTCACCCTAGGGGCTTATGTTGCTGATGGCCACGTTAAGACAGACGGAAGATGAAATGCGTAGGTCATAGCAATTGGTGCTCACTTAACAACTTCCTTCAAGTATTGTTTGGATCTCATGGTCCATCTTACCCTGTTCACGGTACATCTTGAACTGTTTTGAGAGCCCGGGTGTCGCGTTCGCATTTTTTCTTCATCGCCTTGCAGAGAGTTACCAACATTCATATAGCAACAAGCTAGTAATGTCTATTGACACCTCCGTGGTCCAGTGGTTAAGGCATTTGCCTGTAAACCCGGGGGTCGTGGGTTCGATTCCCACGGAAAGCATACTTTATTTAGTTGTTTTCAGTTTGGTTAGGACATTGCAAGCTTGAATCACCTGAATGTCTGATAATAAAGATGATTCCGTGCTTCAGAAGGTACGTTAAGCCGTTGGTCCCGGCTGCCATCTGGTAATCGTTAAAGGAACTACATCAGAGGCCGAGAGGCGGTCCTGAAGAACTGTGACACCAGGGTGTGCATGGTCGATTGACCGTGTCACCTACACGAAATGAATGAATGTCTATTAACATGATTCCTCTGATCATAGTCACCCATTCTTTAGAGGTCTTTCCGACCGGCACGTGAAGAGAAGAACTCGTATATTCTACCTTATTTTCTCTCCCAGGCTAGCATGGAAGTCTCTACAATATGTGAAAAAAAAAACCCTGTCCAATCTTTGAAGAGGTGATTCAGCCGGCGATATGAACAACTTAATTCCAATAGTAAAAGTTGTTCATATCGACGGGCTGAATAAACCCTTCAAGGATCGGACAGCGTTTTCTTTACATATAGTACCTATAGACACGAACATTTTATAGTAGGTCACAAATGAGCACTATATGTGCAAATCCCGTAAGCCTACTCCTCCAGCAGGCTGGTCCCCGAAGCCATCCGTTATAACAATGCTCCAGTGGTATGGACTGCGCCGTTGCTCAGTACATTGCCACAAACTATAGGGATATAAGTAAAACGTACCTTGGCTTTTAGTAACATTAATTTAGTAAAAGCTAAGGCCACGCAAGATCGCACAAAAACTTGCTGTTTTGTGCTCGTTCTTGCTAAAAGTCATTTTTGTGTTTGATTAACTTAAGTCACGTACGCATCTTTACAATTTTGCGAGTGCTTTTTGATCCAAATTCGCCCTTAACAAGACCGCTGGGTGGAGTAGAATTAACCCGTATATCGCTTATTTACAAATAGCTGGTTCACCTTATGAACTTATACACTTATGCATCCTTTCCATTGCGTGTGAGCGAATACATCCGATATTTATAGACACTTGAACTGATTATAATGGGTCACAAATGAGCAATATATGTGCAAATCCCGTAAGCCTACTCCTCCAGCAGGCTGGTCCCCGATGCGGCCCGTTATGACAATGCTCATGCCTTATTTGTCCGACAATGGACTGCACCGTTGCTTAGTGCACTGCTACAAATTAAAGAGATACAGATGTGAGTCAGTTATCTGTTAAGTATTTGACTTAACTTATTCCAACGCCATGTGGTACCCGGCAGAGTAGAATAGGACCACTCCAAGTCTTCCCGTGGATTTCGCAGAAGGAGACTTAGACTTAGAAATACAAGCTAAACAAAGCTTATAAACATCTGAGAGACCTCTCCAACCCGTCTGGCCAGCGTGGAGAGTGTAGACCAAGTCCTCTGGCTGCTCTGGCCGTATGGCTCTAGTAGTACAGAGATGGTCGTGCTCCTGTAGTAAAGACTAAAAAGACATGATGATATTATTCCAACGCCAAATAATGGCAGAATGTGCTGGTACTATCTGTTCTGTAACACCTGTTTTTGACCACTTTCGATGGAATAAATGATTTTCTAGACCCAAGTCTTTTATTTGAACTTGAAAACAATGTTCTAGCGTGTTAATTGACCCTCAACATTCCCTTAAAGGGGCAACTCGGCCAGTCAATATGAACAACTTTTCCTTTTGGACCAATGCTGAGAACACAAAAAAGTTTCAACATTCCATACAAATAGCCCATACACCTTTGTCTAGAAACGTTGATTTTTTTTTGTGATCCTAGCATTGGTCTCATAGGAAAAGTACGGCATTTACAAAACTATAAATGGACTTATGCTTTGGTTTCTTTCTACCATTGCAGTGCCGCAGTCTGAGCCGGATAGACCTATATACGTAAAAGAGAAACCCTTACAAGTTTCCCTTTTACGTATACAGGTCTGTGCTGCTCGGAGTGCGGCACACGGTAAAAACCAAGCCATAAGACGAGAAACTTAGTAACGTTTTTGTCGGGGTAGTGATATTTCTGTTGATGTCTTTATTTTGTGAATATCCTGCATTGCTATGCACAACACGACAATACCTATATTACGTGCGGAAATGGGAATATAAATGAAAATCTATACATGCAAATAGTACGGAATTTCCACGCAAATGTGACGAAAAACATTGTTTACTAGCTTTAGCCCGCGGCTACACTCGCGTGAATGGCGATTCTTTGGAAAAAGTACCATTTTCTAGAATAGAAAGTACTCTATGTCCTTCCACAGGCCTCTAACTATCCCCATACCAAATTTCATCAAAGCCGGTTCAGTTATTGAAACGTAAACAGATTACAGATAGTCAGACAGCTAGAGTTACTTAATAAATATAGCTAATTTATAATATTTATATTAAAGAGTATATTCTGTACGTTTGAGTTCGGGGGTTATATATGTAGTGATTTTTATAGAAATTCAATGGAAATTTGTTCAGCTTATCAGGGACTTTGTATGGGAAGCTTAATTTTTTCGTATTTCAGTATTTTTCTTGCAATTCTATATTTCATTAGGGTTCAAAATGACACGGTACGTTCATCTTTTGGCACTGCACTGCATTGGTATTCCCGGCATGGCAATACCTATTTACCGCGGAAATGGGAATATAAATGAAAATCTATTTATGCCAATTGGACGGGATTGAGTGCGGCAATAAAATAAAGCGGGAGTTCACCATAAAATACTAGTTCCACTTCCAAATGGGAGGATGGTGGAAGAATTTACTGGAAAATGCATCGAGCATGCTATATATATCATATTTATTCATATACACAATATAGTGTATATGAATGGAGTGTCAGAGTGTCGCCGAGGCGGAGGTAGACCGAAAAGGAGGTGGAGAGATGACCTCAACAAGTTTATGAATGGATGGGCGGAAGTTGCGATGGACAGACACGAATGGAAAAACAAGGGGGGTCTTTGCCCAGCAGTGGGACATAACAACTACAGGCTAGGGCAAAAAATACACAATAAACAGTAAGAAGAAACAAAGCTACAAATAATTAACAGAATACCCAACTTGGAATGAACAATTTGTGGATTTACTATTATCCTAATCCTAATCCTAACTAATATTATAAATGCGAAAGTGAGTTTGTTTGTTTGTTTGTTTGTTTGATTATTTGTTTATTTGTTTGTTTGTTTGTTTGTTTGTTACGCTTTCACGCCGTATCTACTGAAACGATCAGCATGAAATTTTGCATACAAGTTCTCTGGATTACTGAGAAGGACATAGGCTACCTTTAATCCCGGGAAAAAAGTACTATTCCCGAGGGATCGACATTGACGCGGGCGGAGCCGCGGGCGAAAGCTAGTTTATCATAAGTGTTCTTTGTAGGGGCTGATTCACACATCATCATCATTTCGTAGGTGACACGGACAATCGAACATGCACACCCGGTATCAGAGTTCTTCGGAACCGCCTCTCGGCCTCTGACGTGGTTCCTTTAACGACTACCTACCAGGTGGCAGCCGGGACCAACGGCATAACGTACCCTCCGAAGCACGAAATCATTATTATCAGACAATCTGGTGATTCAAGCCTGCAAACTGGAAATAACTAAACAAAGTATGCTTCCCGTGGGAATCGAACCCACGACCCCCAGGTCTACAGGCAACTTACCTAAAGTTGAAAATGTAATGATTGAGTAAATTTATTAGTAGCAAACATAATGTAAAAATCAAAATATTTTAAATAAAGTTATTTAAAACCTAGCAAAATAAAATAGAAAAAAATCTATATCCAGAAAAAGTATCGTCGCGAATTCCTTGATATTTTCAGCGACAACTACCAACTTTTTTACTTCAATAAAAAGTATAACTAAATGAGCAAGATGGCAGGGGATGGGCAGGCATAAAAGGGAAAGCCCTTTCGGGAGTCCTCTTTATATATATAATCAGCCTGTATATATGTCATTATCCTAAATAATGATTATCCCTGTAACGGCTCTAAGGATTTCGATAAAATTTAATTAGATGAAGAACTCCTCCCGACTTTGTCATGAAATTACTCAAAATCGGTGCGTCAGAGAGAGACTGTATATTCTGTGTACCGTTCCCGCCAATTTTCCGGCAATTTAAGACCGACAAGGCAGCCTGCAGCGCCCCGGGATCCGTGTTTTCATTCCTTCCCCTGTTTACTCTATGGTTTCATTTTGGTATGTTTGCCGAGTAAATATAACTATTTATTACACGTTTCGCAAACATAAGAATTCTCATCAAAAATTTTAATATTACTTTAATATTACCAAACACTGAATAATTCTTCCTGATACTTAATCCAAATTTTCACTCGTGGAAAATTAAGAACTAAGGTACTTGCGGCTCATAAGAGCTACAAAATTTCAAATACATACAAACATAGTATTACGTCTTTTTCCCTAGCGGGGCAGAAAGAGCCTGACTAGCTAAGCCGGGGTAGAAAGAATATTAGACTTTATGGCCACATTTACATAGCATGTTGGAAGGGCGTGTAGGTGGAAAATGGAATCAAAATAGTGATGGGTTGCTAGCCGCATCGCCTATTGACATGATTCCGCAGATTTTAGCCCAATCCCTCGATCGACTTTTACGAGCGGAGGAGAGAGGCAGCTAGCGCATTCTACGTTTTTTCTTTTCTCCCAAACCATCAGGGAGGAGCTCCGCGGTCAATGTACAACAAAAATCAAAGTTCTATATGCTATATTATTTAATCCCCTGTGATCCTGCCTGATGATTCAATTTCCACGTATAGCTAAAAACCTAGCTCGATACATCAAGTTTCTCATAAAGAATCCTATACTTAAATCCATCCACCTATTTAGCAGCTAGTATGTCAGATAATAAATGTCCGGTAGTACAGAGAGGGTCATGCTCCTGCAGTGGAGACTACAAAGACCTGATGATGATGATGATGATGTCAGACAATCTAACACACACACACACCCAATGCAAAAAACTGACGTGGGAAACGTAAACCCCCTCTTTGTAAGTAGGGGTAAAAATAAAATTCACTGAACCCCAAGTTTACAAGTTTTTTTAGTTTTAGTTTAGTTCATTACAGCGAAAATTAATTTTGTTTGTTTGTGCGAGTTTTTAAATTGCCCGCATTTTTTATTCAGCCCACGTCCAGTTTACGTCACACTGGCAACACCCTGTTCTTTTTTAAACATAGAACCGATGGCCTATGGGGCAGAAGGGTTCTCGAATGGCGACCACGTATCGGCAAGCGCAGCGTCGGACATCCACCAACCAGGTGGTCGGATGACCTCACTAAGGTCGCAGGAAGACGCTTGATGCAGGCCGCTTTCAACCGGTCGTATTGGAGGTCCTTTGGGGAGGCCTATGTCCAGCAGTGGACTTGATGATACGGTGGATATGATGATACGGACAAATCACACAGACTGAGCTAGCCCCAAAGTAAGTTCGAGACTTGTGTTATGGGATACTAACTCAACGATACTATATTTTATAACAAATACCTACATATATAGATACACATCCAAGACTCAGGCCAATCTGAAAAATATCATTTTCCATCTTGACCTGAACGGGGATCGAACCCGGGGCCCTCGTGTCGCAGGCTGGCGTGTTAACCACTGCGCCACGGAGCTCACCAAATTATGTATATTGTATATGTTCCTCCATAACTCTTAAATGAACTAACAGAATTTTCTCAAGATTTAGAAAATTCTGTAGATACACATTTAGATGTACAGGACACAAGACAGGCTACATAATTTTTTCTCCGGTTGTGATAAGACGTGGCCCCCATACAAATGTACGCGAACGTAGTCGCGGGACTTCTTATATCAACGCACAGCCGAAACTACTGTACCTAGAAGATAGATAGATGATAGATAGATAAAGTATTTATTTGTTCATCTGTATCACACATATACATACAGCGACATTAAATAAATAAAAAACAATTAAAGCAATTAAAACTTAAATCTAAGGCATGCAGCTGTGTGCTACAGTAGCACAAAAGGGCTACAGCTCAGCAAAATGTTCCTCTGTGAGAGCAACTGCTGATTTTCAGCTGGCACCCTGGAGAAAGCGCGAACGAGAGCAATTTCACAAATCAACCCTTATGATCCACACCAAACTACATTTACTGCATAAACGGGAAAAAACATGTCATTTTCGAATCGCAAATTAAAGAAAATCAGATTAAATTAATGATAAATATTATAGAGATACTGAATTAAAATAATAAATATAAGAATGAAAATTATAATAAAATTTAAAGTGATATCGTCGTAAATGAAATAAAATTGCTGGAATTAATTAATACTAAAATAAATAGATGAATTCATTTTTTTCCAAAACATATGGGGCTATAACTGTACGTAGGTAAGAGAGTGGAAAAAGACATAATCATTACCCAGTTACAAGTCGATATTGTAAAAGCGACTTTTGCGGCGAGTTAAGCGGTAATTAGTTACATATTTTTGATTTTCAAGAAGATGAGATTTTAATTTTTTTTAAATGTATTTAAGCGGTGGAATGTTGTTCCAACATTTAGCTGCCGCGTATCTGAAACTACCCGTAAAAGCTACAGTCTTGGGTTTGTGTACTGACAGCACTGGACGCGTTGACCTCGCATGGCGCTGTGACATAAATCGTAACTTCTCGTACAAGTACTCTGGCTTTTGGAATTTGATCATGTCAAACAGCAAGCCAGCGGGATGCAACTGCCTACGTGTTTCCATTTTAAGTAAACCAGCCCTATTAAAAAATGGCGTGACATGGCTTCGCGGAGGCACGTTGTAGCAAAAACGAAGACATGCATTTTGTACCCTTTGCACTAAAAGTTTAGTCTTACACAAAAGTAGAGGACCATAAACTAGGTCTCCGTAATTCAGTTTAGAAAGTATCAAAGATTCACATATAATCAGACGCGACTCTATGGAGAGAAAGTTTCGGATTTTATAAAGTAGACTCAGCCGATAAAAACAGTTTTTTATTAGACCTAACAGATGAGCCTCGAATCTCAACTGACCATCCATTACTATTCCCAGATTGCGAGCATCATCAACCCGAGCTAAAGGCTGACTGTTAATTAACACAGTCGGATTAGCAATCAACATTCGAGTTATTTGCCATTTTGAGCCTATAAACATATATTTTGATTTTGCTGGATTTAAAAGCAGTTCGTTACGGCGTGTAGAAACTTGAAATGGGGTACAGGGGTTCCTTTTATGATGCAATTATGCAATAAGAAAGATTGTCAGAAATTCAACCCCTAAAGTGGAGTGAAGTTTATATGGAATTTTCTTATTTCCAGACTTAGAAGTATGAAAATAGGTATATAAGTTCTCAATTACAATCAAAAAAGATCTGTGTAGGTGAATGTGCATCAACATATCATAAAATCTACACGAGCGAAGTCGTCACTGCTAATTATGAATATACACGGGACATAGCGCTTACCTTTTATATATTTTTCCCGGCGGCCGAAATTTTATTGTATGGAACTGCCCATTTTTTTTAGTTTCCAGCATTGGTCCCATTGAAAAAGTTGTTCATATCGACCTGCTGACTCACCCCTTTAAGCTTCCAGAACGATCAAAATTTCACCGTGTATATCACAGCAGCAACTCCTCTGGTGTTGCAGATGGCCATGGAAGACGGTGACCACTTTCCATCAGGTTGCTCGTCTGCTCGTTTGCTCATCATTTCGAGTAGGTGTTACGGTCAATCGACCATGCACACCCTGGTGTTAGAGTTCTTCGGAACCGCCTCTCGGCCTCTGACGTGGTTCCTTTAACGACTACCAGATGGCAGCCGGGACCACCGGCTTAACGTGCCTTCCGAAGCACGGAATCATTTTTATTATCAGACAATCAGGTGATTCACGTTTTTTTTCGGCGGGTAGCAGTGAAACTGTTAAGTCACTTTTATTAATCTCTATCTTTTATTAATCATAAAAAATATATTAAACAGTCTTTTGCACTTGAAACATATGTATATTGCACAGTTGTAACTTAATCTACCTGCTGACATTTCTCCTTTACACAAGAACAATGGATTCATTGCAACAATCTATGATTGATATGATGGCACATTTTGATAGCAAGATGGCTGAATTCCAAACTGACCTACTAAAAGCCACTTCTACACCAACAATCACTACACTTGCAGAAGATTTCACTCGCTTCAAGACCTTTATGCGCTCAGTTATGGATAGCTGGAAGCAGCAGATGGGATTGGCGTTGAAGCAGCAAGACCACCTCGAGATGAATGGTAGGCGTTATATCCTGCTTATACACGGAGTGACGGAGGCCAATAATGAGGACACGGAGTCTGTAGTCGTGAAGATTATCTCAGATAAGTTGAAACTTGCAAATTACACAGTTGCCGACATGCGCAGATGTCATCGTATTGGTCGCAGTTCTCAAGGTAGGCCACGGCCAGTTTTGGTTGAGTTTCTTAGGATGCCAATGAGAGACCGGTGCTGGTTGTCCAAAACACTCCTCAAGGGTACAGGAATCACACTGTCGGAATTCTTGACCAAAGTTAGGCATGACGCATTCTTAGCTGCTCGCACACATTTCGGAATAAACAAATGCTGGACGAGAGATGGCTGTGTGTATGTGTTGGGGCCCGATGGAAAACGACACCGTGTCTACTCGGTAGATGAAGTTCACGACCTTCAGAGGTCCTTGTCGCAGGCGGTCGTGGAAGAAGCAGCTCATAGTGCAGAGTCACCTCACGCTACGTCGGCGGTAGCCACAGGAGCACCGAGCAAAGCGGCAGCTGGTCCGGCCGGTATTCGGCCCAAGCGCAATGTGAAAAAGTGATCCCACATAACATAAATTTCAAGCTGGTAACTCTTAATCCATTTTGTTTCGTCTGTACCCACATTTATTTCAATATTTTATTAAAAGGGTAAACACATTTTTATACACTTGTCAATATTTTGTTTGTATCCGTATCGTATTGTACAAGTGACGGACGATGTCTCACTGACGTTGACAGTTAACTTTTTAATTTTGTTCCTCTCTGATTTGTGGACACAAAGTATTATATATTTTTTTCTTTTATTTTGTTGATGACAATATTTTTTCCAAAGTTGTTGTCCTTGCTTGCCACCTTTATCAATCTTTTTTCTTTTTTGTTTAAAATTTTTTATCCTTTATTTTTCTTTAGATAATGTTTACTCTTTAAAATTGTTATTTGAAATCATGCTGGCGGGTAGAATACTTAATGAAAGTAAGTTTTTAGTAATTATATTTATTTATTTTGATATTATTATTATATTTACTATAGTTCTATTTTTTGAAATACCTACTTACTTATTAGTATAAAACATACCTACATATTCTTCAGTATGAATGAAATGTTAGATAGCAGTTTTTTTTCATATTCTTCAAGTGACGACAGTTTCCATTCTTTACCAGAACCTCTCAATGAAACTCTTGATCGCAACTTGTCTGAATTTTCTAGGAATTTTAACGTCGTACATATAAACGCTCAAAGCATTCCAGAGCATTTCCCCGACTTACTTGCTACCTTTGACAGCAAACATATTCACGCCCTCTTGGTTTCGGAATCCTGGCTTAAGCCGTGCCTCCCTTCTACTTCTTACTCACTTCCAGGCTTCCGACTCATTCGCAACGACCGCAAAGGTGTGGTAGGTGGCGGCGTTGCTATTTATTTACGTGCTCATATCCCATTTAAAGTAATTCGCCTTTCACAAACTCTGAATCCTAAATATGAAGCCGAGTATCTCTTCATTGAAGTTACCCTAGCTCACATGCCAGTTCTTTTAGGTGTTTTCTATTGTCCCTCATCTAAAATTAACTATTTCTCTTTATTAGAAAATATCTTGGAAGACATTACGCCTGCATATAAGCAAACTATCATAATGGGTGACTTCAACACCTGTTTGCTCAAAGGTGATCATCGTTCGCAATCTCTCACGTCTATCATCAACGCCTGTAACTTGTCTTTACTCCCTCTTCAAGCTACTCACTTTTTTCCTAATAGTACTCCTAGCCTTCTTGATCTCATCTTAGTCTCCACTCCTGATCTTGTCGCAAGACATGGTCAGTGTAGTGCAGACATTTTCTCCTATCATCATCTTCTTTATCTTTCTTACAAAATCCGTACCCCCAAACCTAAAGCTAAAATTATGTTGCAGCGCAATTTTAATTCAATGAACATTGATCAGTTGCGTCAAGATGCATTAAATTGTGACTGGCATGCTATCGCTGACTTAAACTCCGTCGATAATCAGGTGGAGCTGTTTAATCGAATACTTACCGACCTATACGACAAGCATGCCCCTGTTCGTTCTGTAAAAGTAAAACATTTACCAGCGCCTTGGCTAACTGACGACATTAGGGCCGCTATAGCTAAAAAACATGCCGCTAAGTCAAAGTACAAGACTGATCCTGACAGATATCGTGACAAATATGTTAAAGCTCGCAACGTCTGCAATAGGCTGTGTAGGGACGCTCAACGCCGTTATGTCCACAAGTCCGTTGAAAACGGTGACCCAGCCAAAGTCTGGAGATTTCTCAAGTCAATGGGAGTAGGTAAAAATAATCACAACATTTCAGATGATATTGACCTTGATGTCTTAAACAAATATTTCTCGTCTTCTGTAGTCTTTAGTGGCAATGATAAAAGTAACTTATTAAACCACTTGTCTTCACTTCCCTCTCCCGACTATTCACCGTTTTACTTTAGTCCCGTAACTGAATGTGATGTTCAAAAGTGTGTACAATCTATTGGATCAAATGCAGTAGGTGCGGACGACATTAGCCGTAAGATGATTCTGCCTATTCTTGATATCCTTCTTCCTATTATCACTCTTATCCTAAATAACTCCCTAGCATCTAGCACTTTCCCATCTTTATGGAAAAGTGCATATATCACTCCTATACCCAAAAAAGCTCATCCCTCTTCATTTTCTGACTTACGTCCAATTTCTATATTACCTTTCCTTTCAAAAATCCTTGAACGCCTGGTCCAATTACAACTTGATTCTTTTCTTAGAATAAACTCTATCCTTAACCCTTTCCAATCAGGTTTTCGGGCAGGTCATAGCACTATCACGGCACTATTAAAAATCACCGATGATATCAGATATGGAATGGAAAATTCTAAAATGACGATCCTTACATTACTTGATTTCTCCAACGCTTTCAATTCAGTGGATTTTGATGTGCTTCTTGAACTCATGCGCAGATTGAACATATCTCCATCAGTTACCGACTGGTTTCATTCGTACCTTTATGATCGCCGGCAGTGTATACGTGTCGAGAATAAACTCTCTACATGGAGTCACACTTCATCTGGGGTACCACAAGGCGGCGTTTTATCTCCTTTACTATTTGCCATTTTCATTAATTCTATTTCCTCTGAACTTCGCACTTCATACCACCTATATGCAGACGATCTCCAAATTTACTGTCAAGTTGATCTCGATAACCTTGCTAATGGCATATCCGACATTAATAGCGATTTGTCACGTATATCTGATTGGAGTAGAATTCATGGACTAGTAGTCAACCCATTAAAAACCCAGGCCATTATTGTAGGAAGTCCCTACTACATATCACGAATCGACTGGCACTCTCTTCCCTCAGTAATATTTGATGGCGTTGATATTAAATATAGTGAATGTGTAAAAAACTTGGGCATTTTGATTGATAGAACCTTGTCGTGGGCTCCTCAGGTCAGCGAAGTTAGCCGAAAAATATTTGCAGCGGCAGGATCCCTTAGGAGAATTCGTAACTTTCTTCCAATTAAAACTAAAATTGCATTAGCACATTCCTTGCTTCTTTCCATTCTGGACTACGCTGATATATGCTACCTAGACCTCACACAAGACCAATTAAATAAACTTGAGAGACTCCAAAATTTGTGTATTCGATTCATATTCGGGCTCCGTAAATATGATCATGTTTCTAATTTCCGATCCGATCTCAAGTGGCTCCCAATCAGACAACGTCGCAATTTGCATATCCTGTCATTGCTTTACTCCATTTTATTTAATCCCACTACTCCCCATTACCTTAAAGAACGCTTCTCTTTTCTGCGTGAGGCTGGTGATCCATGTACGCGTACTTCAGTTTCTTTGCGTCTTAGATTTCCCTCTCATTCAAGTACCTGTTATGCAAATTCCTTTACTGTTCAGGCCATACGTCTCTGGAATGCTTTGCCTTTAGACATCCGAAAAGCTCAGACAATTTCTAAATTTAAAGATTTAGTGACGTCACACTATCTTTCTACTATTTAATTACTTGAACGCTCTAATTTTATTTATTTCTTTTATATTTTCATATTATAATGTATTTTCCTTTGCACTATGTATTATGTTTCCTTATATGTAATGCTCTTTATCGAAATGTTATTATTATCTATGTATATTAGTATTATTCATTTTCTTTTTCTTTATGTACACTGCGCCAACCTAGCCTTTTTTTTTCATTGTCTTCTACCCAAAGGTTGGCTGGAAGAGATTGCGCTCTGCGATAAGCCCGCCTTTGTACCTCATGTTATACCTAATTCTTTTTATTGTTACTACTTTTAAGTGTTGGTGCAATAAAGTTATATCATTCATTCATTCATTCACGCCTGCAATGTCCTAACCAAACTGGAAACAACTAAACAAAGTATGCTTCCGGTGGGAATCGAACCCACGGCCACCGGGTCAATAGGCAAACGCCTTAACCACTGGACCACGGAGGCTGCTGAACTGAACACGGTTGCTGTCAAATATTCATAAAAAAATGAAAATCGTGTTGGGACGACCAACGGTCTAATAAGTTCAACCAGCCGCAGTTCATTACAGCGAAAATTAATTTTGTTTGTACGACTTTTCCAATTACCCGCATTTTATATTCAGCACTCGACCGCGTTACGTCACATTGGTTCATCATGATGAATGTTTTACGTCGAAAAATTACGTGTGGCGTTTGCTTTTATAATTTAAATGTCTACATTCATTTTATTTATTTATCGTATGGTAATGTCGACTAGCTCCGTGGCGCAGCGGTCAACACGCCAGCCTGCGACACGGAGTGCCCGGGTTCGATCCCCGGTCAGGTCAAGATGGAAAATGATCTTTTTCAGATTGGCCTGGGTCTTGGATGTGTATCTATATATGTATTTGTTATAAAATATAGTATCGTTGAGTTAGTATCCCATAACACAAGTCTCGAACTTACTTTGGGGCTAGCTCAATCTGTGTGATTTGTCCGTATATATTTATTTATTTATTATTAATATTACAATCGCTGTCAGAACTTAATATTACTGTTCTTAAAGTAGTCCACAGCTGCTCCACTCAGCTCTTTGAGGCTCTGCAGTGTGCCACTGAATTTGGTATTGGGGCACTCCATAACCATTTGATTGTATAAATTTTCATGTTTATTTGTACTTATAGACCTTGATATACATATACAATATGTAAAGAATACCCTGTCCGATCCTTGAAGGGGTGACTCAGCCCTTAGATATGAACAACTTTTCATATAGAATCAAAGCTGTGAACTAAAAAATGGACATTTTAAAACAAAAATATAATATCATCTAGCCGTGTGGTTTCCGGCAGAGTAGAATAGGACCACTCCTAGTCTTCCCATGGAAGTCGTAAGATGCGACTTAGGAAATACAAGCTAAACAAAGCTAATAAACATCAATGAGACCTCTCCAACCCGTCTGACCAGCGAGGAGAGTGTAGGCCAAATCCTCTGTCTGCTCTGGCCTAGTATGGCTCCGGTAGTACAAAGAGGCTCTTGCAGTGGAGACTAAAAAGACCTGATGATGATGAGAAAAAAATGTTTGGGCACCCAGTCAATTTGTACAAAAAAGTAAAAAAAATGAATAGCATTGGTCCCATAAGAAAAGCTATACATATCGACGAGCTGAATCTGTGTATATCTACAAACTGAATGTGTGTATATCTAAATATGTTCATCTATACAGCATGTAAATTTACCCTCGAAATGCCCTTAAAGGGGTGACTCAGCCCGTCAAAATAAACAACTTTTCCTATAGGATCAGTGCTGAAAACTCATTTTTTTACTTTTTATACAAAAGTGGCAACTAATATATGAAAAGGTCAAAAATATTGTGTTTTCAGCATTGGTCCGTAGGAAAATCTATTAGTTCACAATGTAAAACACTCTATATAAATAAAATAAATAAAAATAATATGACAATTTTTTGAAATGACAATTTTTTATAATCTTTAGATACTCCACGTCCCTCAAGTTTTAATCCATCAAGCTGTTGAGGTTACAGCGCTTGCCAAAGAAGGATAATGTATTCCGAATTTATGAAACAGATCGGAAAACATAATCCTCCTTTTTGCGCGATCGAGTAAAATATACTCGCATGAAATGCTAGATACTTTAATATTACGTTTTGGTTAAGTAAATTATCTTTCGTTCGTTTCGGTGGCTAACGCTGTATTTTGTCCTACATAGTGCTTGGGTACAGGTATTGATAAATAACACATAATGTAGTTTCGATCCGCAAACACTAGATGGCGCTGATGCAAATATAGAACTCGCTATCGTTACGTTTTTCATATCGAACATGTATCGTCGCCATTTTAAATTTTCTCGTGCCTCAATCTATTGAGTAAGGAAATTATTGGGCCTTGGTGATTCTCGGCTTATGCCCTTGAAGGGCGAAAATGTTTTTGAGTGGGCATAGGTCGTCCCTTTGAGTCGCTCGCCTACTTTGCGAGCGATTCAGGCGAAGCGATCTGCCTCTAAAAGAATTAGAAATAAGTAAAACACCCTGTACGTTAAAATTGGCAATCTATACTAATATTATAAAGCTGAAGAGTTTGTTTATTGTTTGTTTGTTTGAACGCGCTAATCTCAGGAACTACTGGTTCAAATTGGAAAATTCTTTTTGTGTTGGATAGTCCATTTTTTGAGGAAGGCTTAAGGCTATAAAACATCACGCTGCGTCCAATAGGAGCGAAGCATCAATAAAAAATGTTTTGAAAACGGGGAAAAATTATTCATCTATACTAATTAATCATAATAACAGAAATTGCCGCGGAAGAAGTCGCGGGCAACAGCTAGTCTACAAGATAATCAGAATATATTTTAGGATTTCACCGTAAAATGGAATTGTATTTTACTAGCTAACCCGACAGACGTTTTGTTTTAACTATATATAGACGCCAATACTCTCATTCTCCGTTTTTTAGGGTTCCGTAGCCAAATGGCAAAAAACGGAACCCTTATGGATTCGTCATGTCTGTCTGTCCGTCTGTATGTCACAGTCACTTTTTTTCGAAACTACAAGAACTATACTGATGAAATAATGGTTTCTGATGTTTTGTGGTTAAAGAAATTTATTCTCATAAAGAATCTACAAAATTCACTTATAATGAAAACTTAACAATAATTACTTATAGTAAATAAGTGGACGCGTAAAAAAAGTCGGTAGATAAACAAAAAGTCTATTGCGTTTTCGCGATTTTATTTAAATGTATACTGCTGAAACTTGGTAAGTAGATGTATTCTGCACCGCATTAAGATTTTAACAGAAAAATAGAAGAAAAAAACAATCATCATCATCATCATTTCGAGTAGGTGACACGGTCAATCGACCATGCATACCCTGGTGTCAGAGTTCTTCAGAACCGCCTCTCGGCCTCTAACGTGGTTCCTTTAACGACTACCAGATGGCAGCCGGGACCACCGGCTTAACGTGCCTTCAGAAGCACGAAAAAAACAATAAATTTTGGGGGTTCCCCTTACTTAGAACAGAAACTCAAAAATGATTTTTCATCGAACCCATACGTGTCGGGTATCTATGGATAGGTCTTCAAAAATGATATTGAGGTTTCTAATATATATTTTTAAACTAATTAGTTTGCGCGAGAGTTACTAAATAGAGATACCAAAGTGGTAAAATGTAACTTCTGCCTCTCTGTAACTTCTAAAATAAGAGAATGAAAAAGCTAAAAAAAATATATGATATACATTACCAAGCAACCTTCCACCGAAAATTGGTTTGAATGAGATTTAGTAAGTAGTTTTTTTAATTCGTCAAAAATCGTAAACCGCAATTTACCTACCTTTAATTCAATCAAAGTTACAACGAACTACAAGAACTTATATATTACTAGCTGCCCCGGCGAACTTCGTTTCGCCATAAGTTAAAAACTATCCTATCTCTCAAGTTGGATCGAACTGCACATGGTGTGCGAATTTTATTATAATCGGTTAAGTGATTTAGGAGTCCATTGAGGACAAACATTGTGACACGAGATTTATATATATTAAGAAGAAGATGTTACTTACTGCTACGGAACCCTTCATAGGCGAGTCCGACTCGCAGTTAGCCGGTTTTTTCTTTTCTCCCAGATCAACATTAGAACCAGCCAGACGTGAAATTATTAAATAGAAAAAAAATATACAATCGAATTGACAACCTCCTCCTATTTATGAAGTCGGTTAAAAAGTAATATACATTTTGCTCAAAAATGTTAACGAGACAGTTTAAGGGCATTACCGTTCGTTACAGGATCATGTCTTTTTTTAACCGCCCTAATAATAAACCCCCTTAACCCCGGGTCACGGTGAACCGTAGTTAAATTTAACTTAACAGATGTTTCGCTGGTTTAGAGCCAATTAGTAGCTGATTGATAACTGGCAGCACGGAGTTCGATAGCCCAGTTTGGTGCGTATCGTTAGCACTTACGCGTGTTAACACTTTCGCTGACACTGCCCGCCTGTAGACGTAATTTTATTTTATTTTATTTATTTATTTCAATAACAATTTTTACATTGTGTCTGAATTCTTATAACTATTACATTTACATTAATACTAACATAATAACTTAAAATATCATAACTATAAATAAGTTCAAATAGTCAATGATTTAATATATAATGGACATGTCAATTTATGATTACGTTAATATCAATAATATAAACAAAAAAAGTCATTTAAAATAATCATCTACAGAGTAATAATTTTTCCTAATTAATATGCTTTAAATTTTTTCTTAAAAAGATTTAGACTATCTAAACCTTTTATTTCATTCGGCACTTGTTATATGCTATGAAAGCTTGGTATTGAGCACTATGTTTCATAACCTTAAGGTTGGGTATGATATTATGTTTTAGAGCCCTTCTACGAGTGGTCTCACGTGCCTGTCTTTCTGTATCCGATTCTATTTTAGGCAAGCATATTTTAAGCTCAGTTAGAATCACTAATAAGTATAAGCTCGGAACAGTCAAAATACCCAAATTAATAAATTCTATTGTTATTTATTTTGTGTTTGGTTCAGTGTCAGTAAACGAGTTAAGAAGGTACTGCACGTAATTGTGGAATTTGACGTATTTTAAAATCACTAGTACAATGCGCTAGATAAATTCATCATCATCATCAGGTCTTTTTAGTCTCCACTGCAGGAGCATGACCCTCTCTGTACTACCGGAGCCATACTTGGCCAGAGCAGACAGAGGATTTGGCCTATACTCTTCACGCTGGCCAGACGGGTTGGAGAGGTCTCATTGATGTTTATGAGCTTTGTTTAGCTTGTATTTCCTAAGTCGCCTCTTACGACATCTATGGGAAGTGGTTTTTTTCTACTCTGCCGGAAACCACACGGCTACTAGATTAATTAAATATATCAACATTATTTGTTTAGGTTGATCCTTACACAAGATCACCGCCTTGTTGGAATTTGAAACAGATACGTTACAAAAGTTGAAAACGATACATATATGTTATGATATCTATAAGCATTTTTCTTCGAAAAATTTGTAAATATTACCTCTTAAAAAATTCTCACATGAAAATATTTATATTTACATCTAGCAGGTCGATGGGGGACCTTTATTATATATCATCATCATCATCATCATTTCAGCCGCAAGAAGTCCACTGCTGGACATAGGCCTCCCCCAAGGATTTCTAATACGACCGGTTAGAAGCGGCCTGCATCCAGCGTCTTCCTGCGACCTTAGTCAGGTCATCCGACCATCTGGTTGGTGGATGTCCGACGCTGCACTTGCCGGTACGTGGTCGCCATTCAAGAACCCTTCTGCCCCATCGGTTCTACGCGCTACGTTTATCATATAATTATGAACATATTAAGACTTACAGCCTAATTCTCCTGTGACGTGGTTCCTTTAACGACTGAGATTGGCTGATGGCATCCGAGAACAACGGCTTAACGTGCCATTCGAAGCACGGAATCATCTTTATTATCAGACAATCAGGTGATTCAAGCCTGCAATGTCCTAATCAAACTGGAAACAACTAAACAAAGTATGCTTCCCGTGGGAATCGAACCCAGACCCGGGTCTACAAGACAACTCCACCACTAGACCACAGAGGCAGTTACTAAAATAATATTTTACTTCGGGCAACATTCCCTGAATCATCATTCAGGAGTCTTTGGAACTCCTTCGTTCCGCTCTGGATTCAAAATATTGCCCTCACCACAAAATATTATGTTAGGCTCTTACGTACAACTATTTATTTTACTCCTATCAACATATTGTACATTGCGTGCCTCTATAACCCAATTTAGTAAAGGTAAAGGTCCACTTAGCCATCCATCACTTCCTAAATATTCGATCGCCTTAATGGCGCCAACTACCTAGTAATTTACGCTTATCAACCGAAACTTTGTATATTAAGCGTGATAACAAAGTTGAGAAATTTACACGAAATGTAAGGAGGTAGTAATGGCCAACGAAATACGAGAAAGGATGTTAAATAAGTAAATACTTACTACAAATTTAGTTAAAGGCTCATTAAATAAACCATACAATTTAAAAATAAAACTAATAAGCTAAGATACCATAAAATTACGCACTAAAATAAAACTAAACTTAAAAATCTAAAAATTCTTTGCCATATGGCATGTTGGCAAGAATGCTGGCTACATTCCCACGCTGCATAGCTACGCGACGCTTATCCTTTGTGCGAAAATGCAGCTCGCCCGCTTGTCACGTGCGGCGGAGATTAGACGAGGAACAATCTCTTTATAGAGAGCTCTCGCACCAGGACCCCATGGACCCAATGTCCAAATCCAAGGCTCATTTGATAATGTTACTCAATTTGAAATTAGTATTAAAATTGAAACTAAATTGAAATAGAAAGAAAAAACTAAATTTGGAAACAAAAGGCAATCGAATAAAGTGACTAAAATAACCAAAGACATAAGATTTATAGGTAACTGACTTAAGGCGACAGTTTTATAACGTAGAATTGGTAAGTTAAAAAAACCGGCCATGTGCGAGTCGGACTCGCGCACTAAGGGTTCCGTACCATTGTCTATTATAAGTAAGTAAGTAAGCCTCCACACATACGACACATTGAGAGGAGTATATATGTTATGTGTTATAAGCAATAAATCAGTGTATTCTCGGCTGTTGTCGTATCATTATCTCCGCCTACTCCCCGATCCCGCATGGCGACCCTGCGAGTGCGCGATCGCGTTTACATTCCTTTATACATATACGGACACTAAGCGCGACGAAATATGGAGTGCATCAGTGAACTTTGGCCGGACTCAAGTGTACTCGTCATACTTGTGCTAATATTCTTCGGACATTTTCTCCAAATTCTTCGCTATGGGTTCCACAAACACTAAAGAAGATGTCATCCTCGCCCAAAATGCAGCTGGATCAAACAATGCAGATATCAAATTGTTATCCTTCCATTTGAGTACAACTAATATTATTTTATTGATTCTGCTAACCTTGGCCGCATTGACGTTTATATACTGCATTTTTAAAATATACATGAGATGCCACAAGAGGTGGATAAGAAGCGAAATTCATCATAATGCGGTAAGAAGGTCTATACTGAGGCAGAGAGCCAGAATTACCGATGGGCGTAGCCAAGCAGACAAGGCAGAGGGCGTCGAAATCATATAGTGGAAAAAGTGATAAAAAAAGTGCGAGTCAAGTGCGTGGAGTGTCTCGTTATGTAAACCTATTTTAATAATCGCGTATCCTTATCCGTCTCCCCGTGTAACCGTATTTAGTCGTATATAGCAATGACTGTTTAGAGACCTTAAAAAAAATTGTCTATTAGTGATAAGTACTACCGATTGCAGCTACGGGGGTATGTATTCCATTTTAACTTGTTAAAAATACTTCTTTATGGCAGATCAACAGAATTTGAGTTTATTGTATAACAATTTAGTGAATATAAAAAAATATCTAATTAAAATAGGCCCAAGTAGAAGAAAAGGTAGTGTAATAATCTCGAAATTAGCCGAGGCTGACGAATTGTTAAAGGAGTATAATATATTTTTAAATTATTTTTCTCACACAAAATGCAATCTTGAAAAGAGTGAATATAAATCGATAGAAGAACTGTGTAATAATTTTGATAAAGTATATAAAGAAATATTGCATTTGTGTTCTGAAAAACAGGAGGAGGAGTGTATTTCTGTTAGTATCAGTATGGCCCCGACATCTAAGTTTGATTTAAAGACAGCCTTACACTTATTACCAGTTTGCTCGGACGATGAGGCTAGTATTAAGCAACTTATTGACGGAATAGATTATTATGGGTCAGAGTTAGAGGAATCTTCTCATAAGCAGTTAATTAATTTCGTTTTAAAGAGTAGGCTTTCGCAAGCAGCTAAATTGAAATTATCAACAAATTATAACAGTATCGATAATTTGATAAAAGATTTAAAATTGCAATTATTGCCGAAAAAGTCGGCTACGGCTATTCAGCGTAGGTTACAGAATTTGAGGCAAAATAATTTATCAATAGATGATTTTGGGAAACAAATAAGTGAAATGTTTGTCGAGTTGACGATTGCTCAATCTGAGGGCAACGATGCAAAATATGAACTATTGAAAACATTAAACGAAAAACAGGCAATTAAATATTTTTCGGACGGATTGAGATATCGCAGGCTCAGCACAATAATTACAGCGAGAAATTATGTTTCCATAAAGGATGCTATTCAAGCGGCTATCGACGAAGATGTCACTTCATCTTCTTCCTCAATGGATGTTTTTACTATGAATTATAGAGGCAGAAGGATTCATCGTGGAGCAACGAGAGGTTTTCATCGTGGAGACACGAGAGGCCGAAACTCTTTCACAGGTGGGTCACGAGGTACCCAGCAGCGTCAAGGTGCGGTGCAACCCTTCAGAGGTCCACACTATGTACAGCGAACACCAAGGACATACACCAGAGGAAGGGGTAGGTCTTATAATAATAGCAATGTTTACAGGTCTACCTACCAGGAGCGCAATCAACGAATACATGCTTTGGCGGATTCAGAAACTACACCTGAATCAAATATAGTAAATGATTTTCTATATTTGATTCAGCAATAAATCAGTGTATTCTCGGCTGTTGTCGTATCATTATCTCCGCCTAATCCCCGATCCCGCAACATAACGGCCTCAAGCTCCAGCTGCTGCTGCTGCTGTTCATTTCGCTTTTATTCAAAAATATAACAAAAAAATAAATTTTGGATAAAAATAATTTAAAAAATGCTGGAAGTATTTACATTTAAGGTACTTTCGATTGCATAAATAAAAACCATCACTTCCGAATTGTAGTATGTTGTCAATTATCAAATTCGGCCAAAAAGGCGTATTCGTCCCCGTCTCTCACGGCTCATCGTAATTAAGGAACGGTTCCGTCACGAGCAACGCCAAGTGATTTACCATGTGAATAAAAATGATTTAACATTTAATTATATTCCGGTGATGATTTATGATATTCAGCTTATTACGCCACCCTTGTGTTAGTGACACAAGGGCGGAAAGATCGGTCAACATTTTGAGTTGTGTAATTTATGGGAAACTAGTTTTAATGTCGCCCACGTTAATGTCGATCCCTCGGGAATAGTAAACTTTTTCCCGGGATAAAAGGTAGCCTATGTCCTTCTCCGTACTCCAGAGAACTTGTATGCAAAATTTCATGATGATCGGTTCAGTAGTTACGGCGTGAAAGCGTAACAAACAAACAAACAAATAAACAAACAAACAAACTCACTTTCGCATTTATAATATTACTAGCTTTCGCCCGCGGCTCCGCCCGCGTCAATGTCGATCCCTCGGGAACAGTCCTTTTTCCCGGGATAAAAGGTAGCCTATGTCCTTCTCCGCACTCCAGAGAACTTGTATGCAAAATTTCATGATGATCGGTTCAGTAGTTACGGAGTGAAAGCGTTACAAACAAATAAACAAACTCACTTTCGCATTTATAATATTATAAGTAAGGATAAGTAAGGATAAGGATTTCAATCAAGTATTATTTTTAACTAGCTGTTCCCCATGACTGTCCGCGTGGATATCCATTTTTATAAGGCAATTTCATCATCATGATTGATTTGATGGTCAGGGGTGTCATCCTCAACTGCCTGTCCGGTGGTGTCAGGTACGGCATCGGGTACGCCGCCCGGCCTCCCGAGCTGCTAATTGCTTTTCCCCATGCATCCGAGTGAGTAGTATCCTTTCATTCCCTTCACAAATACAACAAAATCCTATCCTTTCCCAGCTTCAAAATGCTTGCGATGGGCAGCAGCATCGGAAGCACAAGAAGCTAAAGCAACTTCACTCGCCAACCCGCCTTACCAAGCGTGTGAGTATAGCAATATCCTCCCATGAAAAGAAGAATTCTTGGGAAAGGCCCATGTCAGTCCAGCAGTGGACTTTTTGTGGCTGTAATGACAATGATGATGATTGATTTGAACACGAAGGGTGCGGTTGTTGACGACCTCTGTGGCATAGTGGGCATCATGTCAGACTCCGGTTAGATCAAGCTAGAAAATTAATCTTCTTCAGATTGACCTGAGTATTGGATGTTTATCTATATATGGATTTGTTATAAAATATAGTATCGTTGAGTTAGTATACATAGTCTTGAACTTACTTTGGGGTTAGCTCAATCTGTGTGATTTGTCCGTGGTGACGACCGAAACCTAAGATAAACGAAAATTGATCTACGATATATGCACGATGGTTTAAATAACCGTGTGTCCCAAACAACATTACGACAACTGCTGTCATTGTGTAATGAATTTATGCGTTTAAAATTAAATGTTTGTGTAGTTTAGATTATTCCCAATAAATGTCCACGCTAATAATATAAAAACGATTTATTGTTATGGCTATTAGGAAATACAGCGCTCAAGGGTGTATTTTAAAAGTCATAATTAAAATTAGGGACTTTTAATTTTAAATGTCAGCCTACCTAGTTACTTTTTTCATAACTCTTTTTCGACCGAACTGACTTTAAAAAACCGGCTAAGTGCGAGTCGAACTCACGCACGAAGGGTTCTGTACGCTTCTTGATTTGGTGGGGGCCCTGCGTTTTCTTTTACGTCCAATTCGCTATCTTTAACCAGCTGGTAGAGTCTTTCGACTGCCTTTGTGACTCCGGTCTTGATATCGGCCCTCAAATTTCTCAAATTATTTCAATGCAATTTAGCTTTATTTAGACATGTATTTGCTTCTGATGTTCTATTTTTATAAACCGTCTTAGGAGAGTTATTGAAAGAAAGGGAAAGACACAAAAGAAAGGGAAAGACACAATGAAACAGGCACAGGGAGGACCCTGTGCCTGTTTCATTGTGTCTTTCCCTTCTTGCATTTGTATTTGTTTAGCTTTAAGGGCTGCGTTTCCAGCCTGCGTTGTCTTAGATGTCAAAGGGGGCGAATTTTTGTCGATTTGCGGCGGAAGCGATACAAATCGACGCGGGGCGGTGAGGAGAAGACGAGAAAAATGTAACAGGAAGAAAAAAATTTAAGAAAAAGGCTGACGCCTTTTTTTTTTAAACGAAAAACAGCTGAAAAAATGTCCAAAATTTAAATATATAAACTCACCTCATCATCAGGTCCGTTTTTAGTCTCCACTACAGGAGCACGACCCTCTCTGTACTACTAGGGCCATACTTGGCTAGAGCAGCCAGAGGACTTGGCCTACACTCTCCACGCTGGCCAGACGGGTTACTATACAAACTCACCTATTACTTAACAAATTTCATAATTAGGTAAGTAGGTGAGTTTACAACTGAATCTACTTTTAATCTATTAGAAGCTATTATTTTGGGATAAGTAAATGTATTTATAAGCGGCAGCACAATCGGTGACTTCTTGCGCTTCCGGCGCTGCTGCCCATCAGAAGCTATTTCAAGCTGTGGAAGGTTAGGAATTTGTTGGATTGGGGAAAGGAATGAAGGTATTACGATACTCACTACGATGAATGGGAAAAAGCAAGTAGCAGTTCGGGAGATCGAGCGCGTGTCCTCAATGGTATACCTGCTACCACTGGCCAAACACTTGAGGATAACACCCCTATCACCTAATTGGTTGCTTTTAACTGCTTTTGGAATAAGACCGCCATGGTTCATACTAGTTTCATCACCATCATCATCAGGTCTTTTTAGTCTCCACTACAGGAGCACGACCCTCTCTACTACTAGGGCCATACTTGGCCAGAGCAGCCAGAGGACTTGGCCTACACTCTCCACGCTGGCCAGACGGGTTGGAGAGGTCTCTTAGATGTTTATAAGCTTTGTTTAGCTCGTATTTCCTAAGTCGCCTTCTACGACATCCATGGGAAGACTTGGAGTGGTGCTATTTTACTCTGCCAGATACAACACGGCTACTTTATATTATATCTTTTGTGTGCAATTTTGGTGCGATAAATAGATTGTTATTCTCTTATTAAATTAAGAAATAAATTATGGTGAAAAAATTTAAGTCGGAGAATTTCGGTGCTGAGGTTAAAACATGCGGTAGCTCAGTTGGCAGAGCGTAGGTGTACATAGACATAGATCGCTGGTTCAAACCCCGCCCGCAAAACAAAACACCATATATATTTTATTTCTTAATAAGAGTTTATCAAAATAGCATTATGAATGCAAAATAAAACACAAAAAATAGATTGTTTATAAATAAATAAATATATACGGACAAATCACACAGATTGAGCTAGCCCCAAAGTAAGTTCGAGACTTGTGTTATGGGATACTAACTCAACGATACTATATTATACAACAAATACATATATAGATACACATCCAAGACCCAGGCCAATCTGAAAAAGATCATTTTCCATCTTGACCTGGCCGGGGATCGAACCCGGGCACTCCGTGTCGCAGGCTGGCGTGTTAACCACTGCGCCACGGAGCTGGCGTGGCTTATTTTTATATCCTACTAGCTGACCCGGCGAATTACCTGTCTTTTGGGTAATCGGGTAAAAAGCCTATATGTTAATTCATGGTGTCAGCTACCTCCATACCAAATTTCATCAAAATCTGTCCAGCCATTCTTAAATGGTGTAACTAAGCCCACTTATATATATAGAAGATTTAATTCTTCCACGCTGCTATGGAAGAAAACGAAAAACGTAGAATGTGCCAGCTGCTTCTCGTCCCGCGCAGATCGTAAAAACCGGTCTAGGAAATGGGCGAAAATCTGTGGGATCGTGTCAATAGGCGATGCGGCTAGCAACCCATCCCTATTTTTATTCCGTTTCCGTCTACACGCCCTCCAACATGCTAAATGTGGCCATTAAGTCTTATAGACCTAAATTCTGTCTACCCCGCTAGGGAAAAAGACGTGATACTATGTATGTAAGATTTAATTTAAGTTAATAATTAATCTTGCCTATTACCAGTACCTATGTCAGATTATTGTACAAGTAACTATCAGTAAGTGCATAGTAGTCTAGAATATTATCCAATAATTCTGTTAGCCTAAGCCTAGCCTAGACCAGCGTAATCTAGGCTACGGATTAAGGTCTAGTCCAGAGATTCCCAAACTTTTAGTTTATATTTTTAATTTCACCTGTCTATGACATGACCTGTCTATGATATTTATCTGGCTTTCGCCGTGTGGTTTCCGGCAGAGTAGAATAGGACCACTCCAAGTCTTTCCATGGATGTCGTAAGAGGCTCCATCTTTTCAACCCGTCTGGCCAGCGAGGAGAGTGTAGGCCAAATTCTCTGTCTGCTCTGGTCAAGTGTGGCTCTGGTGGTTCGGAGAGGGTCGTGCTCCTACAGTGGGGACTGGCAGGGCCTGATGATGATGATGATGACCTGTGTGTGTATAAATATCAAAAGTAGTGTATAAGATTTAACTAATTTCCCGGTGTTTGATTGAGCTGTTTTGAGTAAACATATACCTCATTATTTATTTATTTATTCATGTTCTCCTTGCTTCGGCCGACTTGAGTCCGGAGTCTGTTCAAGGACTTCCATGTAGCCCAAGGTAGATCATGACCAGGGGGGAGATGCTCCGTCAGCGGGATGATAGACGCTGTTGGATATCTCTTCTTCTAGATATTAAGCCTTGATTTAAAGACTTCGGCAGACAAAGGGGGCACTTCTTTGTACAAAGCTATGCCGGCTCTTCAATCTTTGAGGAACCGGCACGTGATGGTGTTAAGGGTGTCGTCGGTCAGTTTCCTTTTTTCAAGGGGGCTGGCCACGTCTCTTAAAGACTGCGAGCGCGCGACGGCTCGAGCTAGCTTGAGGTGACGCCATGCCATGCCAGTGAAGCGCGGCCCTTAGTCATATCAAAACTATGCCAATTTGAAAAATGTGCAAAAACTGAATCTTCAATTTATTTACATACATACTACGTACATACTGTAGTATCACGTCTTTTTCCCTTGCGGGCTAGACAGAGCCTATGTCTATAAGACTTTATGGTCACATTTAGCATGTTTGAGAGCGTGTAGATGGAAAACGGAATAAAATAGTGATGAGTTGCTAGCCGCAATGCCTATTGACATGATTCCGCAGATTTTCGCCCATTCCCTCAAACGGTTTTTACGATCTGCGCGGGAAGAGAAGCAGCTGGCACATTCTACGTTTTTCGTTTTCTCCCAGACCAATATGGAAGGTTTTAGAAATAACCCTGTTCAGATTTGTTTTGGGAACCACAGGTCTAGTCTAAGACTGTAAATTTCATTATAGTTCTTAGTGTTAAGTGTAGTTACATGTTAGTTAGCGCTGTATTAGTTGATTATTGTGAAGGCGTTAATAATGTGATTATTTAATTAAGAAAACCAATAGATATACTTTTAAGGCTTCTTATACAGTACCATGTTTTGGAGATGAGAGGTGACAGAAGACCGGAGGTGTCTTAGCGAGATGAAGGATTCTTTATACATAAATAACGAATAAAAATTGGTTGTCTGTAAAGTACAAAAGGAGACGTGTGGTACCCGGCAGAGAAGAATAGGACCACTCCAAGTCTTCCCGTGGATGTCGTAGAAGGTGACTTAGGAAATGCCAGCTAAACACAGCTTTTAAACATTTGAGAGACCTGTCCAACCCGTCTGGCCAGCGTGGAGAGTGTAGGCCAAGTCCTCTGGCTGCTCTGGCCAAGTATAGCTCTAGTAGTACAGAGAGGGTCGTGCTCCTGTAGTGGAGACTAAAAACATGATGATGATGAAAGTAAAAAAAAGATAATTTTACGTGTAACGGTGGAAGAGAGAGCGTCACAAGCCAAACGCTCTTACCGATCGTGCCTCTCTATCGCTTGCACCGCGCTCTCGCTTGCACACGGAACGTGACACTTTTTCGTGCGTGTAGCCGGCGTTCATCGATTTATAAGACGTAATCACTCAATAAACAAATAAATTTAAATGTTATTCTACGGAATCCTCAGTTCGCGAGTCTGATTCACACTCAGCCGGTTTTTAGGGTTCCGTACCCAAAGGGTAAAAACAGGACCCTATTAATTTCGCTCCGCTGTCCGTCTGTCTGTCTGACTGTCCGTCTGCCACCAGGCTGTATCTCATGAACCGTGATAGCTAGACAGTTGAAATTTTCACAGATGATGTATTTCTATTGCCGCTATAACAGCAAATACTAAAAAAATAATAATAATGTTTTTTTGCTTGTTTTTGCTCGATATTGATAACGGTAACAGGTAGACGCTTGAAATATTCGCAGAATATTTAGTTATATATTCACTTTACAAATAAATAATTAAATAAAGATAAAATTAATATTAAAGGGTGAAATTAATATTAAAGGTGCTCCCGTACAACAGACATGATTTTATTTGCCATTTTTATAGATAACGGTACGGAACCCTTCGTGCGCGAGTCCAAATCGCACTTGGCCGGTTTTTTATTAATACATAGACTGTCATAAATACATACCTTAGTACAGAATAATAGTAACTGCCTCCGTGGTCCAGTGATTAAGGCGATTGCCTATAGACCCGGGGGTCGTAGGTTTGATTCCCATTGAGCATACTTTGTTTAGTTGCAACCAGTTTGGTTAGGACATTACAGGCTTGAATCACCTGATTTTTCTGATAATAAAGATGATTCCGTGCTTCGGAAGGCACGTTAAGTTGCTGGTCCCGGCTGCGATCTGGTAGTCGTTAAAGGAACCACGTCAGAGGCTGAGAGGCGGTTCCGAAGAACTCTGACACCAGGATGTGCATGTTCGATTGACCGTATCACCTACACGAAATGATGATGATGATGATGATGATGAGTACAGAATAGCATAATGTTAAAACGGATCATGAAGGTAATTTCATGCTGAATCCCAAACCGCATTTCAGTGCCGACACACCGTATTTGATATTCTATTTGTATGTTACGCGGAACGTCTGAATATTTAGCTGGATTATCACCTCTGCCATAGTTTCCAGATGTGAAAATTTGTTACTGTACGCAGGAAACATATTAATAAGTCTTTACCTATTCCTCGGCGACCTCCGTGGCGCAGTGGTTAACACGCCAGCCTGCGACACGAGGGTGCCCGGGTTCGATCCCCGGTCAGGTCAAGATGGAAAATGATCTTTTTCAGCTTGGCCTGGGTCTTGGATGTTTATCTATATATGTATTTGTTATAAAATATAGTATCGTTGAGTTAGTATCCCATAACACAAGTCTCGAACTTTGGGGCTAGCTTAATCTGTGTGATTTGTCCGTATATATTTATTTATTTATTATGCATTATTTACAAGCTAATATTTACTATTTTCAGATAAATGCAATGGTGAACCGTGCGGCCGGCAAGGGCTACGAGAACGAGGCGTTTTATGAGAACATCAAGTTCCAGTTCAGCGGGATTGGCAACATCCACCTGATGAGGAAGAGTTTACAAAAACTAGTGGAATAAAACCTATGACATCATAGATGGAAAAAAAATTGCGTATGATATTGTTTTTTTTCGCGTGCCATTTTGTTTCTCTGTTCGGAAACGTTCGGTTTTCACCGAACGTTTCCTTATTATTCATCAGAGAAGGCTTCTGGATTCTATCTCTTAAAAAAAAGAAAAGAAAAGCGAGAGTGCGGAAGAAGTGATAGAGAGGCACGATCGCCCTTAGCGTTCAGCTTAGGACGCATCTATCTCTCTTCCACCGTTATCTCGTAAAATCGTCCGTAAACCAACTTTATAGAGAACTAGCTTTCGCCCGCGGCTCCGCCCGCGTCAATGTCGATCCCTCGGGAACATTTTTTCCCGGGATAAAAGGTAGCCTATGTCCTTCTCCGTACTCCAGAGAACTTGTATGCTAAATTTCATGATGATCGGTTCAGTAGTTACGGCGTGAAAGCGTAACAAACAATCAAACAAACTCACTTTCGCATTTATAATATTAGTTTGATCATTTTTTTATTTACATTTATTTATTTTTATTTATTTATTTATCACACTTTATTGCACATTCAAACAATATGTTACAAAAAATATAGAACTGAAAAGAAAAGTTATTGCACATAATCAAAGATTGGAACAGGATCAACTTAATGTTATTTGCCTCCGAGTTTACTTTTGGGACATGAAGGGGTTCTACTAATACCTATGTCTTATTATATTTAGAAAAGAATAAATTCGCGAGCCAGTTCTTCGCACCTCAGTCCATTCGGGCCTCAGCTCATCGCGCCTGCGTCCTTACACACTCAAATAAATATACAGGATTAAATTCATTAGCAAACGTTTAACGAGTGACTCGGACCACAAATCTGAACAACTTTCATTATGGGACCAACTTCGACATCGTGATAAAATTATTTGCTCTTTCATACAAAAGTATATCCACTTGGCCAAAATCTATGGAACAGCTGATTTTTTTTGCAATTTCAGAGTTGGCCCCATAATTAAAGTTGTTCAAATTCGTGGTCTGAGTCATTCCTTAAACGTTTGCTAATGAATTCAATTTCACCTGTTTAAGAACAAATCGCACAAAATCACAAAGAATCTAACGTTAAAATAAATAAGTACTTAATAATTCTTTGTGTAATTTTAACTTTTACAAGTATTCCAAAGGTTTCGATAAAAAAAGATACTTTGCTTTTTCGAAACACTTCGAAGGTTTAAAGGAGGAAGGGACAACCACTGATCCTATATAGATTGAAAGTAATAGACTCCAACTTGGGTTCCAACGGAAGATCAGCGCTGGCTTTATCGCCAGCAAATGCTGAGTTGGGACCTATTTGGGAACGGACTCGGTGCTGGTAAAATTTGCACCTAAGTTTTATTTAATACTAGCTTTGACCCACGGCTCCGCCCGCGTCAATTTCGATCCCTCGGGAATAGTACTTTTACCGGGATAAAGAGTAGCCTATGTCCTTCTCCGTACTCCAGAGAACTTGTATGCAAAATTTCATGATGATCGGTTTAGTAGTTACGGCGTGAAAGCGTAACAAACAAACAAACAAATAAACAAACAAACTCACTTTCGCATTTATAATATTAGAGAGGATTATGTACATTCCTTTCTTAAATTTTACTTTGTACTGTGTATATTTCTCAAATAAATAATATTTCTTAAAAAAAAAATAATTCATTCATTCATTCAACTTAAATACAGTAAAACGGTGTGTTTGAGTAAGTAATAAAATAAAATGTTAAAAGATGTAAGTAGACTTACCGTCGTGTCCCCTTAATACCCAGGATTCAAGCTAGTTGAAAATAAATAAAACCCTCTTACCAACGTAAGAAAATTATTAGGTATCCTCAGACGAACTATTTTGCCATTCAACTCTGCCCCTTATACTCGTGTAATAAGTATGTGAATGCAATTCTGGCCAGTAAGTTCCTGCATTAGTTGAACATCTTCGCTCCAAGCCAAGAAAGTATTAGTGTTGGGACACCATACGCTAGACTTTTTTGTCGATTGTATTTGAAGCTCTTTCTAAACCTCATGCTAGTCTGGGAGATGTGGAAAAACGCATGTAACTCTGTTTTTTCCTACGATTTTAAAAGCCGAGCGTGAAATTAGCAATATGTCAAAAACTTAGAATGTGCCAGCTGCTTCTCTTCCCGCTTAGATCGTAAAAGCCGATCGAGGAAATGGGTAAAATCTGAGGAATCATGTTAATAGGTGCGGCTAGCAACCCATCACTATTTGATTCCGTTTTCTATCTACACGCCCTCCGACATGCTAAATTTGGCCATAAGGTCTTATAGACCTGGGCTCTGTCTACCCAGCAAGGGAAAAAGACGTGATACTATGTATGTATGTCAATAAGCGATGCGGCTCGCAAGTTGTAAGAATTTGATTCTTTTTTTAACCTCTACCTCACCATTAGACCAGGCATGAGATTTGGGTTCTATTTACCTAGGCCCTAGCTACTCCGTAAGTGATTACTGTAATGAGTATGTAAGTGCAATTCTGGCTATTAAGTAGAAAATGTTCTTGCATTATTTGAACATCTTTTTTTTTACTAAATGTTGGATTAGGTATTTGTCTTCCATCTCACCTGGTGGTAAGTGACGAAATTGATTGAAGCCAAGAAAGTAATAGTATTGGGGCACCATATGGCAGATGTTTCGTGTCGATACTCTTAATGAAGTTCTCACGAAAACTTCTCATGCTGATATGACAGAAAAGGAAACACACATAATGTACCAGTTGTTTCTCATTCCACACAAATCGTAAAAATCTGTGGACGGTGCGAAATATTGAGGAATAATGTCAGTAAGTTATGCAGCTAGTAACTCGACTTTATTTTAATTTCCTTCCCACATAAACGCTCATTTTCCTGCTACATGTGGCCTTTGGGAAGCACTGATTGTGTATCGTAAAATCTGGCATATAAATAATATTCCTATATTAAATAACTCTTATAATCATAGCACATCACTTCTTGTTGGAATGTGAACGCACCCTTTATAACTTTTTAATTTTTGTCTATGTATGTGACGTTGAACCTTCCGGTTCCTGTCTGCCATTACGTTCTCCAAATACAAGTTGCATTGTCACGACGCTCCGCTTTTTATTTTCCTATTATCTCTAGTTAGTCAGCTAATCATTAACAACAGTTTTCATTAGGTTATGGGCCTTTAGCTGCCCGATAGTTAGTATTTTAGGGAAAGTTGTAGTTTCGCGAAAAAGTAAAAGTTAGGTTACCGGCGTCACCGGTTTCAAATTTTGCTCCGTCACCGTGATTACGCGAAGAATCTTTTTCAGCCTTTTCAGGGAGATCTCAATAATACGTTACAATGGGATCCACGTCGCAACTAGCCCAAATTGAAAAATTACAAGGCCGCGACAATTATGCAACGTGGAGTTTCGCCATGCGGACGTATCTGGAACACGAGGATCTATGGAAATGTATTGAAAAAGAAGAAAGCGAAACATTTACAAAGCAGGAAGACGTCAAAGCTCGATCAAAGTTAATTTTGTTGGTCGACCCGATTAATTTTGTTCATATACAAGAATGCAAAACCGCAAAATCTGTATGGAGTAATCTGCAAAAAGCGTTCGATGACTCTGGTCTAACTCGGAAGCTAGGATTGCTACGGGAGTTAATAACCACCGACTTAGAGAGCTGCGGAAACGTGGAGGCATACGTGAGTAAAATTATTACTTGTGCACATAAGCTCCGAAATATAGGATTCACAGTACAATATGAGTGGCTAGGTACCCTCCTTCTTGCCGGGCTGCCGGAATCTTATAAGCCGATGATAATGGCGATGGAAAGCTCAGGTGTCACTATAAGTACCGACCTTGTTAAGACAAAGATATTGCAAGATGTCAAAAACACAAGTGACTCGGCAGGTTTTTATTCTAATTGTCACAAAAATTCCCCAAGGCATAATCATAAAAAGCCTCAGTTTAATGGCAAAGGTCCCCGTTGTTATAACTGCAACAAATATGGTCACGTCTCTAAAAAATGTTATTCTAAGAAAAATAGCTCAAGTCAACAAAATAAGAATGAAAAATGTAATAATAATTCTGATGCTTCCAGCTATGTGGCCGCATTCTCTGCGTCGCCGAAAACTGAAAATGGCTGCTGGTATTTGGACTCTGGAGCTGCAATGCATATGACAAATCGACGGGACTGGATATATGACTTTGGGCCGGCATCTGTTTCTACTATTAAAGTAGCCGATAACAAAACATTACCAGTAAAAGGATGTGGTAAAGTAAATATAAAAAGTTACAGCGAGGATAACAAAACATTAATTGGAACAATACAGGTTAATAATGTACTTTATGTTCCCGACTTAGCTGTGAATTTATTGTCAATCACTCAAATAACTCGAAACAACTGTGAAGTAAAATTTAACAAAGATTGTTGTAAGATTTACCATCAATCCAAACTAGTGATGACTGGATATAGTCAGAATAATTTATATGTGATACATAATGAAACTTTTGCTTTACTCACTTCAGCTCACTTATGGCACCAAAGGATGGGTCACCTGAATTATCAAGATCTTTATAAACTCAAGGAGTCTGCTGATGGAACTGATATGGAAATTAACCAAGACAGGAATGTTATATGTAGTACTTGCCTGCAGGGTAAACAAACCAGGCAACCATTCAAGAATGTCGGCACCAGGGCTTCGGATCTTCTAGAGGTAATACACTCAGATGTATGTGGCAAGATGGAAGAAAAGTCACTTGGTGGTGCCCAGCATTATGTAACATTCATTGATGATTTTTCAAGAAAAGTATTTGTTTATTTTATGCATTCCAAGTCTCAAGTTCTGGATAAATTTAAAGAGTTTAAGAAATTAGTAGAAAACCAATTAAATAAGAAAATCAAAGTCTTACGCTCTGATAATGGTAGAGAATATGTAAATGAGGCCTTTGATAAATTCTGCAAAGAATCTGGTATCAAACAGCAGTTCACAATTCCGTACACCCCGGAACAGAATGGGATGAGTGAACGGATGAATCGTACCTTAGTTGAAAGAGCAAAATGTATGATTATAGATTCAAAGCTGCCTAAGAAATTCTGGACTGAAGCTGTCTCCACAGCTGCATACATTATCAACAGGTCTCCTACAAAATCGATAAATTACAAGACTCCCGAAGAAATGTGGACAGGTATGAAACCCAATGTAAAAAACTTGAAAGTTTTTGGTTGCCGAGCTATGATGCACATACCCAAAGAGAAAAGATTGAAATGGGATTGTAAAGCAAAGGAAATGATATTTGTTGGATATTGCCATGAGTCAAAAGGGTACAGATTATATGACAAGAAGGAGGGGAAAGTCATCAGGAGCAGAGATGTGGTATTTTTAGAAGAATCAGTTGAAAAGAAGTTTGTTCTAATGCCAATGGAAAGCTGTCAAAAGAAAGAAGACAATGTTTCTGATGATGAAACCACAAGTGAAACAAGTTCGTATAAAAGTGTCAGCACAGTCAAAGATAACAGTTCCATTGCTGCTGCCGATGAAGAAAATATTGAAGAGTTGGGAGTTGTGGATGATGATGACTTTAGTTTTGCAGTTCCAGAGGAAGAAGATGAAGATTATATTCCTGATTGCACTGTTAGCGACACCCCTCTTGTTACTTACAACTTGAGACCGCGGAAAAACAGAGCAAAATATACTTATCTGTGTCAAGACATACAAGACAATACGATGATGGAACAGAGGTTGTCATCTGCATCTTCACAAGATCCACTAACTGTAAAGCAAGCCTTAAATAGTGAATACAAAGAGCAGTGGAGAAAAGCTATGGATTGTGAGTATAATTCATTGATAGAAAATAATACTTGGACACTGTGTCAACTCCCTTCTGGGAAGAAAGCAATTCCTTGCAAATGGGTGTTTAAAACAAAATGTGATGCAAATGGAAACATAACAAAACATAAAGCCAGACTTGTCATCAAAAGATATGAACAAATATTTGGCATAGACTACACAGAGGTTTATGCACCAGTGGTACGCCTGAGTTCCATTCATTATCTACTTGCACTAGCCGCTTGATATCACCTGCATATCGAACAACTTGATGCTGTGACAGCCTTCTTGCAGGGTGATATAGATGTAGAACTATATATGAAGCAACCATCACTATATGAGGATGGGTCTGAACATGTGTGCAAGCTGAACAAATCAATATATGGTTTGAAACAAGCCAGCAGAACTTGGAATAAAAAATTGGATACATATCTATACAAAATTGGATTCAAGAAGTCACAGTTAGACCCATGTGTGTACTTTGCTCATACTGATGAGAAATGCATCCTATTTATAACAGTATATGTCGATGATCTGTTATTTTTCTATAATAATAAGGAATTAGCGTCTAGAATCAAGACTGATATTATTAATAATTTTAAAATGAAAGAATTGGGACAAGCCAATTATTATATTGGCCTGAGAATCTCATATGATGATCAAGGAATCTCTATAGATCAAACAAAATACATAGAGAGTGTCTTGAAGAAATTTAAAATGGAAAATTGCAATCCCGTGGCAACTCCTATGGAACCAAATTGCAAATTTTCAAGTAATTCTAAGATTGTAAAGGGTGAAGTGCCTTATCAAGAGGCAATTGGCTGCTTACTGTACATATCGCAAGGGACACGCCCTGATATTAGTTATGCAGTTAATACATTGAGTCGCTACAATAATAAGCCAACTGCTGAGAGCTGGAGTGCTGTGAAGAGAATATTGCGCTATCTGCATGGCACAAAGAATCTACAGTTATGTTTTAGAAGCAAAGTCAATGAAGATGTCACAGGGTATTGTGATGCTGACTGGGCATCAAGCACTGAAGATAGAAGATCATGCACCGGATATATATTTTTATGCCAGCATGCTGCAATATCCTGGAATTCAAAACGACAGCCTACAATTGCCTTATCTACAACTGAAGCTGAATATATGGCTTTATCAGCTGCCACTCAGGAAGCTATGTGGCTCCGACAATTATGTTATGAGCTGTGGCCCTCTACTAGGGTTACTTCTTTGATTTTATTTTGTGATAATCAAAGTGCTATTAAACTTACAGATAACTCTGCCTATCATGCCAGGAGCAAACATATTGATTTACGTCATCACTTCACACGAGACAAGGTTGCTTCTGGGGACATATCAGTCAAGTACATCAACACGGATCTGATGGTTGCAGACTGTCTCAACAAAGCTCTGCCCAGGCCGAAACATCACCAGTTCCTGAGAAGTATGGGGTTGCGCTCAAGGGAGGATGTTGGAATGTGAACGCACCCTTTATAACTTTTTAATTTTTGTCTATGTATTCAACGTCACATACGTTGAACCTTCCGGTTCCTGTCTGCCATTACGTTCTCCAAATACAAGTTGCATTGTCACGACGCTCCGCTTTTTATTTTCCTATTATCTCTAGTTAGTCAGCTAATCATTAACAACAGTTTTCATTACTTCTAAACAATTTATAGCTGCATTTGTTGTGTCTCGAAAAATCTGAAAAAACCAACGGATTGCACTCCGGGAGTGACGGCAGAAGTGAAAACTCGCCTTTGCGGCGGTCTCAGGTCACGTGTCCGTCTTACGAATTTTAATTCAGGTCACGTGTCCTGACGCGAGTTTAACATTTTTTACCCATCCCAAAAAGTGCACAACATACATACATACATACATACATAGTGTCACGTCTTTTTCCCTTACGGGATAGACAGAGCCCAGGTCCATAAGACTCAAAGGCCACGCTTAGCATTTTGATGGGCATATAGGTGGATAGAGCAATCAAAACCAATTATATTCAATTCTCAAACTATCAAGCTCGCCGCCCTAAGTTAAATATACATTGTCAAAATCAAGAAATAAAAGAAACTGTAGACACAAAATTTCTAGGAATAGTGGTAGATAAGCATTGTAACTGGAAATCACACATAAACAGTGTCTGCACGAAAATAGAACGATTTGCATATGTATTAAAAAGACTCAAATGTACAGCAGGTATTAAATCTGCTCTGACTGCTTACCATGGCTATGTCGCATCTGTGCTTAGATATGGCTTGGTACAGTCGGCCAAGCAGATACCTGACCCCCTGACTTTTAAAACGTAAATTCACACTTTGCTGTGAAGCGCCACCTACCGTGATTTTTGGCAAGTAGACAGACAACTGCTGGTATAAACTTGTTTCTTATAACCTGCTCAGTTGCAAATTTTGTATTTCTAATAATCTCAGCTAATAATTCAAGTAATCATCAATGGTAAGAACAAGAAAGAATCAAAAACAATCCTACGTAAAGTTCGATTCGAACCATGGACCCACGACTTGAGAAGCTAGCGCTCATCTCAATACGCCAACCGACGATATGACGTCTCGGGCGAAATTGGCTATCTATTTCTACTGCTATGACATCATTGTCACCAACTGCAACGCATTGCTTTAACAAATAAATTGAGGGTAATCTATCAGATTTATTTATACCTGATACCAACTAATCAAAAATATTGTTCACTCGCGTCACAATTAAGATACTGCGATTACTGTGTAGTGATCCAAAACCCCACCAGTTATTAGGCATCCCGTTTCATCTCATATAGCAGATTTTGTGAAAGCTAATAGTGTATTGGGAAGACAACCACAGTATTTAAAGTATCTATATATAGAGAGTTAGGTATCGCGGTAAGTAGAAATTATAAGTATTTAATATACTTACTTAATTGTCACACTATTTTTTGTTCCGTAAAACAGGGTTTGTGATAAATGCCTAAGATAAATATATCTCTTACAGAGAAACACCGTCCGTTTGTGGATTCGGAATCAACTGGCGTAACATATACACTACAATATTTTAATTGAAACAGTGAGGAAACATTCAACAAGAACGAGATCGTATTTTATTCTGATGAAAAAAGTTTTAAGTCTGATGATGATGGCAGAAAAATATTGCGGAGAAGACATGGCCAGCGTATAGCCATCAAAATAATTTGCCTTTGAGAACAGTGGCAGGATAACATTAGGTAAAAATATTCATTAAATAGTGAAGTAAAATAATAATAATATTTAATACCTAGTGTATTACGCAGTGTAGAATAATAGGTAACTGATCGTATTATTGTTTTGCAGGTTATTGGGGACAGATGTCTTCAATGGGCCCAGGGGAGCTGGTAGAATTCGGCGGCCGGATGAATAAAGAAAAATACTTGGAAAATTTATGAGATGTGGTGATTCCAACAGTTTGCAATGTAGAATATATTTTATTTAAGACAATTGTTCTGTGATCTAACTGTTATTGAGTGACCAATTAAAATCCCAGATTGTAGGGTCAAATAGTGCTTAACTGGGACACGAGACACGAGTAAAGTTTGATTTAAATCAATTTAGACAAAAAGGTTATACTAAATTAATAAATATGCGCATAAGTGATATGTGATCTGATCTAACATGGTAAGTGAAATGACAAATAGACTTGAACAAAAGCTTCAAAATGGGGGTCACCCTCTCCCATATTAAAATTCATTTAATGCCATAGGTTTATATTCATTCTTATACTATTATCGAAGCAAAGTTATTCACATAGCACTATTTGACCCTACACATTTAAAAAAATATAATACTATGATTAAAAAGAAGTTGAGAGATGTAAATTGTTACTTATTAAGTAACATGTTGGTTCTCTCTACAGAAGATTAATCATAGTTTGAATTAAGTAGGCAGGTATTTATTTCACTGTTACATTTTTTTGATGTAATAAAGTAATTAAAAATTTAAAATGCTTTTTATTCACAGTAATTAGCTCGGTAACATTATGTTAAAACAACCAAAATTACACCAACATCACAATACGAAGTTGGTGATATTTGTAAAAAATAAAAAGCTTTGGAGGATTTGAACCTGTTCATTCATAATCACACTAACTATTAAACCGTAGGGCCTACCACTTGCGCCACATCTAACTATTGAAGTATCTTTGAAATAAGCGTATCGTATGCTAGGGCTTGTTTTATTTATCAAAAATCGAATAGATGGCATTAGTCGTCAAGGGTATCAGATTTCTGCTTATTAACCTTATTTGTTCATTCACAATTCAATAGATGGCACTAGTCGCAAAGGATATTACACTTGTATATTTTTATCTTTGGGTTTAAACCACGAATGTTTCTTTAGTTTGCGAAAAATGGCGCTGTTGTAGGGGGTCAGATATCTCATTGGCTGACTGTACTATGGGGTAACTCAACAGATATACATAAAGTCTTTGTCTGTCAAAAAAAATGTATTCGTGCTTTGGTTAGTGTGGGACCACTTGTATCATGCAGGCCCTTATTTAAGAAACTTAATTTATTAACCCTGACTGGTTACTTAACAAAACAACAGCACTGATATATGTATAATATATCAGTGCTGTTGTTTTGTTAAGACACATTCAGATTTCTTCGATATCAAAGTCGTAAATCAGAGACTAAGACCAAGAGATCCTACGCTACTATTGCACCCTATCTGTAAGGGCACTATATTTAATAAAAATTGTTACCTTATGTCGATAAAAATTTATAATAAACTGCCAGTCGACCTAAAGATGCTTAGTTTTAACCAATTTAAACATAAATTGCATAGATGGTTAATTGATAAATGCTATTATGACATACACGAATATTTGACATGAATTGTATTTAGTAGATAGTGAAATTTGTATGCTAATTAAATCTGTATTGACTAATAATATTTAACTTCCTTCTAATATAATTTTTGCATGCCTACTGTAAAAGGCGGGAATTTATATGTATGATGACCCTTGCAAATAAACATTTCATTTCATTTCATTTCATTTCAAAATAGTGATGGGTTGCTAGCCGCATCGCCTATTGATATGATTCCTCAAAATTTCGCCCATTCCCTCGATCGGCTTTTACGATCTGCGCGGGAAGAGAAGCAGCTGGTACATTCTACGTTTTTTTTTTCCTCCCAGACCAGCATGAAAGTGCAAAACGCCGCCAAATAAGATTCCACTTCAAAAATCAGTGGCACTCCGTGATTGCTGAACACTTGAAAATCGGTAACGTATATCCAGAGTTGCCGGTAACGGTAACAGTGTAGCGCGTTCAATGACTTTTTCCCATCTCATAAAATGCCCAACGCGCCTAAAGAAGTTTCACTTCAATAAATTCAACATTAACCATTATCGATATGTTTTATTACCCTTATCGACTCTACCGCATCACTAGTAAACTATTTACAACCGCCTCCAGGGCTGCACTCGTCATCTCTCGAGAAATCTGCGAAGAAATTCGACATTCAGCCTCGACAAACGGTCTGTGTACAAAAATTGGCTTTAATTTTCCTCTCTTCTACGAAAAATAATTCTGGTTCGAGTAAATAATGAATCTAGAAGTCAATACGGACAAATCACACAGATTGAGCGAGCCCCAAGGTAAGTTCGAAACTTGTGTTATGGGATACTAGCTCAACGATACTATATTTTATAACAAATACATATATAGATTAACATCCAAGACCCAGGCCAATCTGAAAAAGATCATTTTCCACCTTGACCTGACCGGGGATCGAACCCGGGCACCCTCGTGTCGCAGGCTGGCGTGTTAACCACTGAGCTCGCACTGCGAAGAGATGGCATGATATTTTTTACCCGACTGTCAAGAAGGGTTAGGTATGTTTTTCGCTCCATCTTGTATGTTTATATCATCATCATTCCAACCGCAAAGAAGTCCTCTGCTGGACAAAGGCCTCACCCAGAGATTCTTCTTCCCATTGATTACGTTAAGTGTCCCTAACTGTATCGCTCCCCGATTATGAGGCGCCAAACTTAAAACATAGAACAGATTCGCAGCTGGTGTACCTACGTCTAATCAAACAGTTGTTCAAGTAAATCGCTGAAAGTGTGTAACAAGAAAGCAAGGGTAAGTTGCTCTACAAGTTAAACAGTGACAGCGGCCTGACTCTCGTAAGTTTACGCAATCAGTCTCAGAATAGCGGTAGAGTTACACGACTTCTAGACTCGTTGAATTAAACTTTGGCAAATCGGTGTATTAGGTTTTAGATTGAAACTTTTATCAAAAAGCGTGAATTGTTTTTCGAGTTCATAAATGTATGTAGGTAAGTATATAAATAACTAGCTGTTGCCCGCGGCTCCGCCCGCGTTTAATGTCGTTCCCTTGGGAACAGTAGAAATGATAAAAATTCCATACAAACCCCTGCCCCTTTGCTTTTTCCCCTTAAGGGGGAATTTAATACATTTTACCTGCATAGATCTTTAGCCCTTAAGGAGGGGATTTTGCCCATTTCACCTACACAGATATTTTTTTATTGTAATGGAGAACTTCTTATTGTCATATTTCTAAGTAAATAAAAAAAATCCATACAAACTTTACCCCACCTATTCTACCCCTTCAAGGGGAAATTTCGACCATTTTAACTACACAGATTTTTTTAATTGTAATGTAAACATATATACTTATTTTTATACCTCTATGTCAAGAAATGAGAAAATTTCCATACAATCCCCCCCCCTTTATCCCTTAAGGGGGAAATTTTGTACATTTCACCTACACAGATCTTTTTTAATTGTAACCTAGAACGTATATACTTATTTTCATACCTATAAGTCTAGAAATGGAAAAATTCCATACAAACTTTACCCCCTATTTACCCCTTCAAGGGAGAATGTTGTCTGGTTCACCTAAACAGATGTTTTTTTAATTTTAATTGAGAACTTGCGTACGTACTTTCAAACTTCTAAGTCCAGAAATGAGAAAATTCCATAAAACTTCAACCCCTTTGATTTTCTAAAAATCCTTTCTTAGTGCTCATTTACATCATAAAAAGAATCCTTGTGCCAAATTTCAAGTTTCTGCGCACAGTAGTTTCGGCTGTGCGTTGATATATAAGTCAGGTTTGCCTTTGGCCCGCGGCTCCGCCCGCATAAGTGTCGATTTCTCAGGAACTGTAGAATTACCCGGAATACATTAGTTTATGACTTTCAATGAAACACCTTAATATTGAATTTCAATTGAATAACTTCAATAACGGAAAGTTTCATACTAACTTTGCATCCCCGTTATATCCCCTTAAGGGATGATTTTTGAGTAAAATATTTTACTCGTGTTTCGTACCTTTCAGTAAAGAACCTTCATGCTGAATTTCATTCGAATAACTTCAAAAACAACAAAGTTTCATACTAATTTGCAACCCGTTTTTCCCCCTAAGAAGATGAATTTCCAAAAATCCTTTCTTAATGCTCCCCTACGTTATAAAAGGAACCCCTGTGCAAAATTTCAAGTTCCTAACCCTTATAGTTTAGGCCCTGCGTTGATATGTCAGTCAGTCAGTCAGCTTCTCCTTTTTTTTAGTATGGATTACTATGGATAGTATGGATAGGTATAATGCTGTCGTATAATGATGATGAATTGACTTTGGATTTTAATTTTCTTATGTCACATATTATTTTATTTTATTTTTGCTATATATGTTTGCAGGCAAACTCATGCCTTGAGTTCATTCAAATGACGATAACTTTTTTTTTATGAACAGATTTTGATGACACAAACTTTAAATGTTAAACTGAGTTAAAACAAAGCAATTGGTGAAAGTTTGAAGTAAATCGGTTCAGTATTTTCGGAGATAATCGTGATCATACATACATACAGACAGACAGACAGACAGACAGACAAGAAATTCCAAAAAAATTTTTTTGCTTTCTATTATTCTTTTTAAGTGTCCGTCTATCCATTTCAGTCAAAAATTCGAAATGTACAGACAAAATAATTTTACTGTTTTATTATATGTATAGATATAGATTTATTCATGCACCGTAAAATTTAAATATACATACGGTTATATGCAGCAGGCTTCGTCAAAATGTCACAGAGGATCATCAGCAGCGTGCTTCGTCAACTGTTCACATGAATCATCAGCAATATCCTTTGTCAAAAACATAGAGAAAGTATCCCTCACAACAATAACTAAAGCATAGAAACCGTGTTAAAATAACAACAAAATACAATATTCTACACTGTTTTTACTTATGGCATTGTTAAAGCATCAGAAAGAGATGCATACACAATGCCATTTGCGTAAATATGCAGGTTGTCCTGGGGTACTGATGTGATCAGGGTTGTACTATATCGATGAAATATATTTATCGACTAAATGTTTCGTCCTAAGTCATAAATGTACTCTACTCTGATTGTGTCGATTCGTTAAATGAGTACGATTCATAAAAAAAAAAAAACTAGTTGCTGTCCAGGAGTGCCGGCAGAAGTGAAAACTCGCCTTTGCGGCATACTCAGGTCCGTGTCCTTCTTACGAATTTTCGATCAGTTCACGTGTCCTGACGCGAGTTTTCTGTTTTACCCATCCCAAAAAGTGCACAAAGCCGCTAAAGAGGCTTTTACTTCAAAAGTTACGTCAAGATACACCTAAATAACTCCTAATCGCATGGCGCCGCTTGGCTTCATCTGATAAATAGGTAAAAAAAAAACCATACAATACCCACCGCGCGTCTACTGTCTACTGCTGGTCATTAGGCCTTACCCAGTATTCGATCGAACGGCAGAATACCTAATATGATGTCAATCATATTTTCGATTATTTCGAAATTCAAACAGTGCCTACTTACCTACCTTACCTATTACCTATGAATGCGCAAAAAACCCAATGCATTCGATTTACAGTCCCCAATGTGAGGCAGTTCAACGTTGACATACTAGTTGAAGGTAAAATACTAGACTTTGTAAATTAGGATTCACAATAGACTCTAAATTGCAATGGGGCGCTCATGTATCAAAAGGTAATATAAGGTCAGATATATTTTTCACTTGATCAATGGGCCATTCAGCATATTCCAAAACCATCTAAAGCTTTTCCCAGCTAGCTTTGAGGAACAGTCAGTAAAGGAAACATAATCAGGTAGGTAAAGAGAAACACATAATTCGAAGTGATATTTTTTATTTATAAAACTTTTACACTAGCGTAAAAAAGTGCCAGTGTGTTATTTGTGAAAAATTCACAGTGTTGGTAATAGAAAAACAAGAGGTGAAGAAAAACAAGAGATTACTTTACCCACTTTCATTACTGTCCAAAATAAAATATTTTTTCATTATTTTAAATATAAATAATAAAACCGTTTCCGTAAACTTTCTTATTAGGTACCATTGATTTATAATTCGGCAAATATAAATGTAGGTAAAGCATCGTGTTTCAATCGCTTCCATTTAATTTTATATTCGATATTAATGTATCGGCACGACAGTAAAATATTTTGAACAAATTCGAGTATGTATGACATTTTATGTCCAATATGTCGCTTGAAAGTTCCTCGGATCCACACCTTTTTAATTTCCTTTTACTTCAGGGAGCTGCAATAGAATTTCAACAATAATTTTCTTCATATTAGTAAAAATCGATTCTTTTTAGGGTTCCGTACGCAAAGGATAAAAACAGGACCCTACTAATATGACTCCGATGTCCATCTGTCTGTCACCAGGCTGTATCTCATGAACCGTGATAGTGAGACAGTTGAAATATTACAAACAAAAATTTTGGGCGTTTTTATAGCTTACGCCCACGGCTCCGCTCGCGTTAATATCTATCCCCGATAACAGTACCTTATTCTGAGATGTAAGATATGTCTATGTCCTTTTTCGTACTCCAGAGATCGTGCAATGGTGATGATGATGATGCAAAATTTCATGATGATCGGTTCAGAAGTTACGGCGTGGAAGCGTAACAAACAAACTCACTTTCACATTTATCTTAATATATATAAATCTCGTGTCACAATGTTTGTCCTCAATGGACTCCTAAACCACTTAACCGATTATAATAAAATTCGCACACCATGTGCAGTTCGATCCAACTTGAGAGATAGGATAGTTTTTAACTTATGGCGAAACGAAGTTCGCCGGGGCAGCTAGTAATATTATATGTAAGGATGGTACGGAACCCTTCGTGCGCGAGTCCGACTCACACTTTGCTGGTTGTTTAATTACCTTGATGGTTCAATTTGTTACATTACTATTGCATGGCTCAACACTAACAAAAATATCCCTGATAGCAAGACCGTCATAAAAAATATCGATATACTCGTAGATACGTAATTTTACCACATCACTAGGAAAAATACTAACCTAATTTGAAATAAGGAAAAAACGATAATTTTAAGCAAAATACCTATAAAAGTTGTCATTTATACAATACGTTATATAATTGACAATATTATTATTGTATTTTGAGGTATTTTGGGTTTTTGTTAAGGCATTAAGTAAAAGAGGTTGTGTCTACTGCAAACTTGTATTATGAAAATTATGTATAAAAAATATAATGTATGCGCGCGCGCCTATCGAGATGTGATGGAGTAGTGGCGCCGCCGCCGCGCCCGCCTCAGCTCCCGCGCTCCGCACCCTGCCCCTCTTCGTGGCGTAGACATCCTGGGGGGCCCTTGGATGGAGCAGAAGAATCTCCAGGAACTGCGACGTCCAAGACTTCCTCGTCCAAGAGAGGACACACCTTGTTAAGTGCCCGTCGTTCAACGCCTCTTAGGGTTACAAAGTCAGCAACTCTGCTTATTCCATCCTTTCCTGGGTACAAGTGTAGTACTCTCCCCATTTTCCACTTCATGGGAGGGAGATTGTCCTCCTTGAAGACTACTAGCGAGCCTTTCTTTATGTTTTTATAAGGGATTTGCCATTTAGTTCTTCTTTGTAGTTCACAAAGATACTCTTTATGCCATCTTTTCCAGAATCCTTCTCTCATATTCTCGATCAGCTGGTATCGGTTCCTTATTTGCGGTCCCATGGCAGCAGGCGGAGACGGCAATGACGTCAGCGGCCGTCCAATCAGGAAGTGCCCTGGGGTAAGAGGAAAAAGATCGCCTGGATTACTGGATAAAGGAGTAAGGGGTCGGGAGTTGAGGACTGCTTCGATTTGAGTGCAAAGAGTGCTCAACTCCTCGAACGTTAAACTAGTGTTTCCTATCACACGTTTTAAATGAAATTTTGCGCTTTTTACGCCCCCTTCCCAAAGACCTCCGAATGTGGGAGAATAGGGGGGGTTGAATTTAAATGTGATGCCTTCATCTGCTGCAAAATTATATATAGAATGCATTCCAGCCTTAAGTTCTCTACTTAATTCATTGTTTGCACCCACAAAGTTAGTTCCATTATCACAATGTATTCGACTAGGCTTTCCCCTGCGTGAAATGAATCTGCGAAGGCACAGAATAAAGGCGCTTGTTGTAAGATCACTCACTATTTCTAAGTGAATAGCCTTTGTACAAAAACAAACAAACAAACACAGATAACATTTTGTTATCCTATTACCCCTTCCCTTCCTACTGGAAATAAGGAAAGGTCCTGCAAAATCTGTTCCACAGACCTGGAAGGGGTAACTCTGTGTGACCCTGCTGGAGGGGAGCTGGCCCATCAATGGCTCCATCGCCTTAGCTGCAAAGCGAACACATATAACACATTGACGAACTATTTTACGTGCCAATGTTCTTCCACCGATAGGCCAAAACCGATCTCTAAAGCTAGCTAGGAGCAATTGAGGGCCTGCGTGTAACAAACGTAAATGCTCGGCTCGCATTAACAATTTAGTTAAATGATGCTTTCCGTGCAATAATGCTGGATGTTTTTTCTCAAAAGTTAAATCTGCGTTATTAAGCCGACCATTTACTCTCAAAACACCATCTTCAGCGAGATAAGGAGCCAACTGTAACGAAGATGAGGTAAGTTTTTTATTAGTTTTATTTCAGTACTAAATGACTCTGATTGTGCTATTTTTATAAGGTAAGTAAGTGAGTGTTCAAGTTCATTTTGAGTTAATGGGCCATATGTTTTATTTTTGTATTTACAATTATTAATGAATCTATGTACAAATGCAAATATTCGCTTCAATTTAACTATGCTTGAATAATTTTCGATATTTATTAATCTATCAGTATTATCGCCTTCTATTTTATTTGTTTGTAAAACTTTTATTTCAGGTAAATTTATATCTATATTAGGAGTTAAAGGCCATTTAGACTCATCAAATTTTAAAAAATTTGGTCCTTCCCACCATTGAGAAGAATTAAGAAGATGACGCGGATCTACGCCTCTTGAAGCAATATCTGCTGGATTAAGATCCGTAGGTACGTATCTCCAGGACTTTCTAGAAGTCAACTCATGAATTTCGTTTATTCTATTACAAACAAACATTTTAAGAAGTTTTGGCTGTATTTTTATCCAACCAAGAGTAATTGTTGAATCAGACCATAAGACCGTTTTATCAATGTTACAACGAAGAGCATCTGCTACTTTTTTCACAAGCCGTGCGCCCAATAGTGCAGCTGAACATTCTAGCTTAGGTATTGTAAGAGTGGGCTTTAAAGGTGCTACTCTCGTCTTAGCGCAAAGAAGTTTGACTGATATGCAACCCGAATTATTTATAGAACGCACATAGACGCATGCTGCGTAAGCGTCTTGCGAAGCATCGACAAAGCAGTGGAGCTCACATGTAGTAGGAGAAATAGACAAGATATACCTTGGCACAGATATTGCAATCAAAGCGTCCAAATTTGAAGACAATTTTGTCCAAATCTTTTTTATGTTATCTGGGACTGGTTCATCCCAACTTAAACTCAGCTGCCACAATTTTTGTAAAAGAATTTTGAGAGTTATAATACATGGACTAATAAGACCTAATGGATCAAATATTTTACAAGTGTTAGACAAAATTGTTCTTTTGGTCACCTTATCATTGTTTTGATCAATATTTATAGAGAACTGTAACGTATCACTTTTAGGTGTCCACTGTACACCTAGAACACTAGACTGTTTACTTAGATTTAAAGAATCATTTTCAATTATATCAGAAAATATTTCAGGGCAATTAGTTCGAAATTTATGTAACGGGAAACAGGCAGAGTTAAGTGCGGCCTTAACACCATGAAGTATGTGAGCCAAACTAGTTTCAGTAGTATCTCCTGTAAGTAAATCATCCATATATATATCCTGTTTAATGACCTCAGATATGACTGGATCTGTACATTCAAGCGCTAACTGCCTAAGACATCGTGTGCTCAAATAAGGTGCTGATGCAGTCCCATACGTTACTGTATTTAATTGCAAAACTTCCAATGGTTTATTCTGATTATCTCGCCATAATACTAGTTGCAAATGACGTTGATTTTCATTAATCATGATTTGACGATAACATTTTTGTATATCGCCAGTGAATACATATTTATGTTGGCGAAATCGAATCAATATATTGAACAATTCATCCTGCACAACAGGGCCAATAAACTGTATATCATTAAGTGATTTTGATGTAGAAGTTTTTGCCGAACCATCAAAAACAACTCTTAGTTTAGTTGTTTCACTATTTTCGCGAATCACGGCATGATGAGGTAAATAATATCCAAAATTAGGTTTTTCAATTCTAGTCAAGTGTCCTAAAGATTCATATTCCTTTATGAAATCGCAATATTGTTTTTTAAGATTGGTATTTTTATTTAATTTTCTTTCAAGATTATAAAAACGTTTAGCAGCCATTTTATATGAATCACCGAGTGATGTTTCAGGTTTTTCTTTAAAAGGCATCATGACGGAAAATCGGCCGTTGCTTAAACGTTGAGTAGTTTTTATAAAATGTTCTTCGCAAAATTCATCTTCAGGTGACATTGGCAATTTTGAAGCTGGAAGTTCCTCAAGACTCCAAAATTCAGTAAGTTTTTTACTTATTTCTTTTGTAAAATTACAGTATATCTTTTGTGTAGGTTTGCTATTCGATTCATTTAATGGACCGGCTACTATCCAGCCCAATTGAGTACTTTGAAGGATGGGCATATTAGGACCTAATGATATTTTTTCAGAACACAAAACATCAAAAAATATTTCAGCACCCAATAACACATCTATATCTGAAGGTTGATAAAAATAAGGATCAGCTAATTCAATACTATCAGGTAAGTTTAATTGTTTAATATTGACAGCCATATTAGGTAGTTGCCCTGTGATTTGAGGTACTATTAGGCAATTTAGGTTTGCATTAAATGAAGTTGACAATGAACGTATATTTACGTCACATCTGTCAGAAATAGGTACTTGGATGTTGTTAATGCCCGAAATAATTAAAGAATCGGGTTGACGATTAACTAATCCAATTTTATGTTTCAGGTTTTCAGTCATGAAGGAAGATTGGCTAGCAGCATCAAGCAAAATACGCGCAATGTAAGTATTTTTATTTTCAGGGTTGATGACTTCGACTAAAGCAGTAGCAAGAAGCACTTGACTACAAGATTGTACTGATAATGTTTTACTAGAAGCATTTATAGACGGATCAGAATGCGTTGGCGCTGCATTGTTATGTTCATTAGCGGGTAAGCTATTTTCACTCTTATGCAAAATAGTATTATGTTTTTGGTTACACAACCTACAAGAACCTAATCGACATGCAGCAACTTCGTGTCCCCTTCGTAAACAATTAACACAAAGTTTTAAATTTTTAACTTCATTATATTTTTTTATCTAGTGATAATGTTTTGAATTTTTCGCAATCTATTATCCTATGTGATCGATTACATAGAGGGCACGATGGAATTGAATTGACTTTTGAAGAACTAGCAGTAAGACAAGTCTTAGTAGGTCTATGTGAAAATGATGAGTTCTTAATTTCATTTTTTATGTAACTATTTTCTTTATTTTGAACTACTTTTTCATTTCTGTTACAGTTGGCTAAAGCGGTCTCCAACACGTCAGCTCTGTTCCGTAAAAATTCTAAAAATTCACTCAATAGTGGCAAATCTGAGAGGTTGTTCCTATGTTCCTCCCATTTGCCGCTCGTGACCAAATCGAGTTTGGTGGAAACCATATAAATTATGAGTGTCCCACTGATCAACTGGTTGCCCAAGTGTAGTTAAAGCTCTTAAATTTTTTGTAACAACATCAATTAAATACCGTAGGGATCGATGCGACTCCCTAGTAATAGTTTCGATTTTAAATAAAGCCTTTAAATGATTATTAATGAGTATTTTCTTATTATTATATCTCTGACATAATAAATCCCAGGCCAAATAATAGTTTTCTGACGTAAACTCTATAGATTTAATAATCAACGCGGCGCTCCCTTCTAAAGAGGAACGCAAGTAATGGAATTTATTGATGTCAGGCAAATTTTCATTTTTGATGATTCGAAAGTGTCACGGTACTCCAGCCATGCGAAATAATTTCCATCAAATGACGGCAATTTTATAATAGGCAATTTAACATTAAAGTTCTCTTTATGTGAACAACAACTATTATTTGATTTAATCACTTGATTAGACGGCACTAACTTAAGAAGTGTTTGAGCAGTAGACATTGAAGTATAAAATCTGGATTCCGTTGCCTCTCTCTCTCGAATTTGATCATCCAGAATTGGGCACAAAAGTTCTATATGAGTTTGACATTTTTCGAATTCGGAAAATAACGCTTCTATTCTGTCGATTCTAAGACTCAATTCATTTTTCTGAGTTTCGTTCAAGTCCCGGGGGTTCAGACGCCCTAAGTCGGCAAGGAAATTTTCAAAAGTAGTTAAACGTCCTCTAATTGATCCACGTTGTCTAATAAAATCCTTAAATTGTAATTCTATATCAATTTCCTTCCCGCCCTCGGACGTCATTATAAGTAAACAACAAGGAAAAAACCTATTCGAAACAAAGTAATGAAATAGTAATGGCAAACAAGTTATTAAGTAAAGAAATTGTTTATCGAACCGGACAAAAGAATGCAAGCAGAGCGGCGATATCGGTCAAGGTCACGCGCCGGGATGCAGGTAGCGCGGCCGGGCAACAACAGCGATCACGCGGCCACGACGTGCGCGGGCGCCGGCACAAGTTTCTGAAATCACGTTCGATGATCGATGTTACTATTTTGTTAAAAATAATAACGATATATGGGGAAGCGTTATGCGCGAATTCTATAAAGGCTATGAAATGAGAAAGCAAGAAATAAGGAGGCAATGAAATGAGGAAATGCTAATAAAATTATTTAGCAGAATTGCCAGACGGGTTCAAGAGGTGTCTTAGATATTTATAAGCTTTGTTTAGCTTGTATTTCCTAAGTCGCCTTCTACGACATCCACGGGAAGACTTGGAGTGGTCCTATTCTACTCTGCCGGATACCACACGGCTAAGAAAAATATCAATTTATTTAAATTTAAGGAAATTGTATATTTACTCAGAATGATCTTTAATGTTTAAAATGTAGGTAGGTATATAGGTCTAGCTCGGTGCAATTAAGCCGTATATTGTGAAAGTTGCAACAAGAACCTCTTAATGGATTTATAATTTAAAAATAATTTTAGAAATAAGCGAAGATGTAGGGAGATGGGCTTTGCAACGAGTTAAGCGGGCGTAAAATGCGCAATAAATTCACTCACACACACACACTAACTTGATGAACGCAAATTGATGAACGTTCCGAACCTATTTATCACACTATAAACTTAGCACTCGTGATGAATTAGCGATATTTTCACACAAATCGAAGAGTGAAAAGGAAGGATAGAACTAAAGGATAGAAAGGCACTTCCCGTCTTTATGTGGGTGATGAAACACGCCGCTGCCACGCCGAGTCCAAAGTTCGCCCGGCCGCACCTTCCTTTGTCCTCCGAGATCTATGTGGCTCCAGATTCTTCTCGAACGTTCGATGTAATTACGAATACGACTATTATTTCGACCGTGTTACTTATTTCGAGTCTCTAGAGGTCGCCAAAAAATAATGTTAAGGCATTAAGTAAAAGAGGTTGTGTCTACTGCAAACTTGTATTATGAAAATTATGTATAAAAAATATAATGTATGCGCGCGCGCCTATCGAGATGTGATGGAGTAGTGGCGCCGCCGCCGCGCCCGCCTCAGCTCCCGCGCTCTGCACCCTGCCCCTCTTCGTGGCGTAGACATTTTAATTATGCACTTTTGATTGAAAAACTTACCGAAGAAAATTATGTTTTACAGAATTTATTTCTGTTCGTCCTGAATAGGATTTACATCGCTCCATTGCACAAGACATTGTTTAGTATAATGGTCATTTGATAACGCACCAACCCAACACCGGTTAATACTTTTTTCCGTGAGAATTTTAGCACAATCCTATATTTAATTTGCAGACATCACAATTCCGCCGCAATGTTTTTTTCGATATATAACCCGATCAAGTCGGCAAGATGCTAATGTGACAGACGTTGAACTGTAATAAGTTATTTTGAATTTAGTCGGATTTAATGGAGTCCAATGGAGTCCATTGACATTTCAAGTCGGGACAACCATGAAAATAATAGAAACTGACTGAAGTTTTTGTCTCATTCTGTCATAAGCGAAAGCTCATAAGAAAAATACCGTGTCAACTATCTGTTTTCAGTTTCTATTTTTATGCGGCTTCTATGTATATTATTCTTCTGAGAAGTATCCACTGAACGTTTTGCCAAAAGGTGCATAGATAAATATATCCGCAACATGCTTCGTCAAAATGTTTAGTCTAAAAGGTTTCGGGTCGTTCCTGGCCGAAAGGTTCCGCATCAGCAGCATGCTTCGTCAAATGGTTACAGAGAGTCATCAGCAACATGCTTCGTCAAAAATACAGTACATAAATATCATTGTTTTAGCCGTAAGAAGTGAACTGCTGGACTAAAGGCCCATCTTGTTATTTTAGACATTTATATTGTGTATGATACATTATTATATGTATGTATATATCTTTTATATTCCTGCTATTTCGTTTCTCTTTCTAATTGCACCGTACTTAATATCTTTCTCTCAATTTCTCAATTACCCACAGGTAGCCTGGAAGAGATTACTGTGCGATAAGGCCGCCTTTTGTACATTTTTCTTTTGTTGTTCTTTATATTTTGTAACATATTGTTTGAATGTGCAATAAAGTGTGTTAAATAAATAAAAATAATAGGCCTCTCCAAAGGATTTTCGTTATATCTCCATAGGAGGATATTAAGGCTAAACAAAGTTCTTAAACATCAATGAGACCTCTCAAACCCGTCTGGCCAGCGAGGACAGTGTAAGCCAAATCCTCTGTCTGCTCTGGCCAAGTATGGCTTCGGTAGTACAGAGCGGGTCAGGCTCCTGCAGTGGAGACTAAAAAGACCTGATGATGAGGAGGATATTGCCATACTAACCATGTGCTCGCGAATCCTAGGCGGGTTGGCGAGCGCAATTTCTTTGGCTGCCCATTGGAGCCACTTTTAAGGAAAGGAATTTATTGTATTTGGGAAGGGAATAAAGGTCAATAGGTGGCGCAGTGGTCAACACGCCAGCCTGCGACACGAGGGTGCCCGGGTTCGATCCCCGGTCAGGTCATGATGGAAAACCTTCTTTTTCAGATTGACCTGGGTCTTGAATGTTTATCTATATAAGTATCTATTATAAAATATAGTATCGTTGAGTTAGTATCGTACGACACAAGTTCACAGCTTACTGTGCAGCTAGCTCAATTTGTGTGATATGTCCCTATCCTTATCCTTACTAATATTATAAATGCGCAAGTGAGTTTGTTTGTTTATTTGTTTGTTTGTTTGTTTGTTTGTTACGCTTTCACGCCGTAACTACTGAACCGATCATCATGAAATTTTGCATACAAGTTCTCTGGAGTACGGAAAAGTACATAGGCTACCTTTTATCCCGGGAAAAAGTACTATTCCCGACATTGACGCGGGCGGAGCCGCGGGCGAAAGCTAGTATATTATATATATAAAAAACTAGTTTCTTAAGATATATTTTCGTATGTATGATAGTCTGTAAGGTATATATATTTATGGGCCTATGTAATGTTTTACTCGTTGCCTGATTTTACGAATTATTATATTTATTTATTTTTAATGTATGAGTCCATCTCCCACTTATCCTGTTAATTAAATATTTCGCCCTCCTCGTTAAATATTGTAAAAAGTAACAGCCATTTTAATTTCGAAAAACAATTGTAATTTGCAACATCAAAGCCACGGACATATCTCATAAACATTTTTAATTTCCCCGAAACAGGACAAAGTTACGACGGACGCTCGCGCTTGACTCTTGAGCTTTTACATGAGCTTTGGGGATGAAAACGATTTTAACACAAAATTTAAATATTCCAGATAGTGGCATGAAAAAGAGTATCATGAGGGTATGTATTTCCGTAGTAGATGTGGACATAACGGCTCCGCCCACGTCAATTATCAATCCCTGGGGAACAGTACTTTTTTCTGGGATAAAATGTATTTCCTTCTCAAAATTTCATAACGAGCGATTCAGTACATAGGGCATTATAATCATAATCATCTCGTGTAGGTGTCACGGTCAATCGACCATGCACACCCTGGTGTCAGAGTTGTTCGTAACCGCCTCTCGGCCTCTGACGTGGTTCCTTTAACGACTACCAGATCGCAGCCGGAACCAACGGCTTAACGTGCCTTCCGAAGCACGGAATCATCTTTATTATCAGACAATCAGGTGATTCAAGCCTGCAATGTCCTAACCAAACTGGAAGCAACTAAACAAAGTATGCTTCCCGTGGGAATCGAACCCACAACCCCCAGGTCTACAGGCAAACACCTTAGCCACTGGACCAAGGAGGCAGTACATAGGGAGTGAAGGCATAACAAACAAGCACACATTCGCATTTATAGTATAACTCGTAGATTAGTTAGAATTATTTTTAGAAATATAATTTTGCTACAAGTTTTTATTATAAAGAACTTTAATTAATATTCTTTATTCAGATGTTTCTAGGCTCTGTCGACTACCGTAAGGGATAAAGATGTAAGTAAAATTTATTTGACTATATCAGAGACTAGCTGTTGCCCGCGACTTCGTCCGCGGCAATTTCTGTATGATTAATTAGTATAGATGAATAATTTTTCCCCGATTTCAAAACATTTTTTATTGATGCTTCGGTCCTATTGGTGGCAGCGTGATGTTTTATAGCCTAGAGCCTTCCTCAATAACGCGCAAAGAACGCGCTAATCTCAGGAACTACTGGTTCAAATTGAAAAATATGTTTTGTGTTGGGTAGTCCATTTATTGAGGAAGGCTTTAGGCTATAAAACATCACGTTGCGACCAATAGGAGCGAAGCATCAATAAAAAATGTTTTGAAAACGGGGGAAAATTATTCATCTATACTAATTAATCATAATAACAGAAATTGCCGCAGACGAAGTCGCGGGCAACATCTAGTTGTATATATATATATATGAATAAAGATAAGTATCACATCAGTTTTACCCAGAGGGTACATGTTGATATCCCAGACCGAAAATGCAATATCTTGCTAACCAAACACATGAAAAATTCAGCCTCAGCTTGTAGGCCAGCTCATAAATGGCTTAGCAAAGCCTGAGGCAAGCCATTTCACGACACACTAGAATTCGAATGCTGTATATATTTTTATACCATTATATAGGCAAACAGGCATACGGCCCACCTTATGGAAAGCGGTTAGTAGCCTATGAACGTTTGCAACACCAGAGGTGCCACTCGCGCATTGCCAACCCTGAATATATAATTCCCCCCCCCTTTTTGAGGAACCCTTTATTGTGTAACTCCGTGCTAGTTCCGTGGCGCAGTGATTAACACGCCAGTCTGCGAAACGAGGGTGCCTGGTTTGATCCCCGGTCGGGTCAAGATGGAGAATGATCTTTTTCGGTGATAGTATCGTTAAGTCTCGTCCACACTTCGGAGCTAGCTCAATCTGTGTTTGTTTGTTTTTCGTGTGTGTAAGTGGCCAACACTGGAGCCAGATTTTTCAAGCTGCCTAAAGGCATCTGACATAGCTTAACGACTGCCATCAATGATGACAGCCAAGACCAACGGCTTAACAAGCCTTCCGAAGCACGGAGGAGGTCGAGATATTTTTATGCCACTTGTGCTCACCCATCACAATGAGGACTGCGCCCAGGGTTGCTTATCATTCCTAACCGCTTTTAATGCTCACGACCACTGGGCCATCGGGCTGTGTTCTGTGTGATTTGTCCGTATAAAAATAAGTCTTTGCTAGTATCCGTAATTGACGTACATTTCCTTTTTACCCTTATTTCCTTTTTCATCATCATCAGGTCTTTTTAGTCTCCACGGCAGTAGCATGACCCTCTCTGTATTACCAGAGCCATACTTGGCCAGAGCAGTCAGAGGATTTGGCCTACACTCTCCTTGCTGGCCAGACGGGTAGGAGAGGTCTCATTGATGTTTATGAGCTTTGTTTAGCTTGTCATCCTAAGTCATCCAGCCTTACGCCATCCATGGGGAGACTTGGAGTATTTGCTTGGAGAAAATGCGCTGTGCAGTTTGTTGCCGCTTCTTCCGCACTCCGCCTTGGAAGCGGCGTAAACTTAGCTCAAAGTAAGTTATTGACGTCAACAATAATAATGTTGTAAATAATAATGTGTAATTTAACGTTCACCAAATGGTGTTTAAAATATCTTACGATGAATAAAATATTTGAATTTGACTTTGAGTCCTATTCTACTCTGCCGGAAACCACACGGATAATAATAAATTTCTTTTCTAGCTCAGCTTAAAATAACATTAAAATGGTGGAACATTGGATTCCAATTTACTTGAGTTTTCTCCACTACGCTACTCTTCCGCTGAAATGTTTCGCCGGAAGTTGGACTATTTCCGCTGAGAGTCGCCCCGGGCGCGTTTCTTAGTACAATAAGGCGCCACATGTCTGTAGAAAATTAACGTTTTTAAGGTGAAATGCCATCCAAAGCAGATTTTAGATAAATGGGTATCTCTTGGATAGGCATGTAACATCCTCGTCTTCATCGTCATTTACCATCAGGTGAGATAGGAGACAAATGCCTAATCCAACATTTAGTAAAAAAATAAAAAAAATTCAGGCGCTGGGTAAACCCTTTTTTGGTTTCAAAAACTACTAATTCGCCAAAAAAATTGTATGATTCTAAAAATTTTAAATGTTTATGAGTAACTGACGGAAACCGAAACACGACTCATACAAATTGACTCAATAGAAAATAGTGTCAAAGTTACCTGTAAATCTGCAATTTTTGAATAAGAGTTTATTCGGTGATCAGTATTACTCAATAATTATTCAAGTATTTTTTACACAATTTGCCAATGTCATTACTATTTAATACTTTATGAACATATTTTAGTTATTTTTTTACATAACAATTTGTATACTTACCTTATAAAATATATTCATTCATTCATAATTCATTCATTTCGATTAGGTGTCACGGTCAATCGACCATGCACACCCTGATGTCAGAGTTCTTCGGAACCGCCTCTCGGCCTCTGACGTGGCCTTCTGAAGCACGGAATCATCTTTATTATCAGACAATCAGGTGATTCAAGCCTGCAATGTCCTAACCAAACTGGAAACAACTAAACAAAGTATGCTTCCGGTGGGAATCGAACCCACGACCCCCGGGTCAACAGGCAAACGCCTTAACCACTGGACCACGGAGGCTGCTTTAAAACATATTTATCAATTATCGCGTATATTTTGGCGCCAAAACGTCTTCTTTGGATACCATTTCACCTTTTATTAAGTTTCCCCTGTCCCGGTGTTTGTGTAAAATCAAATTTTGCAAGTTAATTTATAGATTTAGGATACATTGCGGAAGTTAAAGCTACATTTACTTTGAGGTAATTTACGAATGAACTAACTAGTAGCGGAGCGAAAGCACGCTAAGTAAATTATCTTAAAATTTAATTTCTTTAATCTAAATCTTTAAAGTAAAATATTACCAGTAAAATTTGATCCACTTCCCGGTAACCGATTAAGCTGACATTTTTCATACACTGTAAATCGGATGACAATACAATATTATGGAATCATTGCGCTGGTCTGATGATGGAGTCAGAAGGTGGCCATAGGAACTCTTAAACTAAACAAGTTACACCGATCATGTTTAGGCTCATTTGATTTGTCTCCGGAAGCACTTTATAGTGTGGAATCGTTTATAATAAAATCTTGTCACAAAAATGTAATTTTTGCAAAAGACTTGTTATTTATTTTGTAGCTAGCTCCAAATAAAATTTTTCTACAAGACCAGGCGAGGAAAGAATGCCCTCCACCTGTGCAACACCACCAAAGGCCCCTTGGAGGGACGGTCCTCGTCTTTGGGTGTTTGCTAAGTGTGCAAGGCTTGCATAGGTAGCAAACTCTTATATTGCCTGAAGGGCCGGAATTTACCTGTCTGAAAAACAATGGCAAAAGCCTTTGGATAGCAGCAACTCTCATCTTTTGCCTGATAGGCCGAAAGCTACATTTCCAGCAAGCCCAATCCTGGGTGCAAGTCACCCTGAACTGTCGGGCAGTTAAGTATTTTTAATAAGGCGTAATGTTTTTATACTTTAATCCGGCTCAGCTCGAATTCTACATTTATGATCGGCTCTTGTGTATTATTTAATACTAGCTGAGCCCTCGACTCTGTTCGCGTACATAACGATTTCTAAACTTAACATTAGGGACGTTAATAACCGGAGAAAAAATTAAGTAGCCTATCCTGTCTTGCATATCTAAATGTTTATCTACCAAGCTTCATAAGATTCAGTTAATTTGCAACATACATACACAGCCGTGTGGTTTCTGGCAGAGTATAATAGGATCACTTTTACGACCTCCATGGGAAGACTAGGCTTCCCATGGAGATCGTAAAAGGTGACTTAGGAAATACAAGCTAAACAAAGCTCATAAACATAAATGAGACCTCTCCAACCCGTCTGGCTTCAGTATACAGAAAGGGTCATGCTCCTGCAGTGGAGACTAAAAAGACCTGATGCTGAAGATGATGATGATAAAAATCGTCAATTTAGTTTCAGTATCATGTATAGAGCTTATAGACACGATATCTCTGAAAACCAAGTAACTTCCTCCAAAACCAAACCTTACAGATTTATTAGTATTGATAGAAAAATTCATGTAGTAAGTAAGGAACATCTAAAACCAATTTACCCTCATATTTTCCTCGCTATTCTTCCGTTTAAGATTTAACCAAAGTCGGACTATTTCCGCTAAGAGTCGCCCCGGGCGCGACGCTTAGCACAAGAGCACCACATGTCTGGAGAAAATTGGATTTGTGTTTTAAAAGCAACCTGTGTATAGATAGGTACAGGATGTTAGAGTTAACAACGACGTCCTTCAAACTTTCCCGTCAAAATAAACAACTTTTATTATGGGACCAATGCTTTATCTATATATATTATCTAAGCCGAGCTCCGTGGCGCAGTGGTTAACACGCCAGCCTGTGACACGAGGGTGGGTGATCCCCGGTAATTATGGAAAACGATCTTTTTCAAATTGGCCTGGGTCTTGGATGTTTATCTATATAAGTATCTATTAAGTATAAAATATAATATCGTTGAGTTAGTATCCATTACACAAGTTCCCAAATTACTGTGGGGCTAGCTCAATTTGTGTGATTTGTCCCTATATATTTATTTACAAAAAAAACATACAAATAGTCGGGCCGGTCGACCGCTTTTGTATGAATATGTTTTTTTTTTAGTTGCCAGCATTTAATCGTCCAATCATCATCATCATCATTTTGAGTAGGTGTCATGCTCAATCGACCATTCACACCCTGGTGTCAGTGTTCTGCGGAACCGCCTCTCGGCCTCTGACGTGGTTCTTTTAACGACTACCAGATGGCAGCCGGACCAACGGCTTAACGTGCCTTCCGAAGCACGGAATCATCTTTTTTATCAGACAATCAGGTGATTCAAGCCTGCAATGTCCTAACCAAACTGGAAGCAACTAAACAAAGTATGCTTCCCGTGGGAATCGAACCCACGACCCCCGGGTCAACAGGCCCGACACATGACATGTCATGTTTAACCCTTTGACCGCGAACGTCCGACATATCCTAATCCTAATCCTAATCCTAATCCTAATCCTAACTTAATATTATAAATGCGAAAGTGAGTTTGTTTGTTTGTTACGCTTTCACGCCGTAACTACTGAACCGATCATCATGAAATTTTGCATACAAGTTCTCTGGAGTAGGGAGAAGGACATAGGCTACCTTTTATCCCGGGAAAAAGTACTATTCCCGAGGGATCGACATTGACGCGGGCGGAGCCGCGGGCGAAAGCTAGTTTTCTATAAAAATGTGAACGGATTTATCCGCGAACGTCGGATAAATCCGACAAACATCGAGGGTTAAATCGTCACATAAGAAATTTTTTAGGATGTTGTAAAGCTTGCTTTCGACTAGCTCCGTGGCGCAGCGGTCAACACGCCAGCCTGCGACACGGAGTGACCGGGTTCGATCCCCGGCCAGGTCAAGATGGAAAATGATCTTTTTCAGATTGGCCTGGGTCTTGGATGTGTATCTATATATGTATTTGCTATAAAATACAGTATCGTTAAGTTAGTCTCCCATAACACAAGTCTCGAAATTACTTTGGGGCTAGCTCAATCTGTGTGATTTGTCCGTATATATTTATATTTATTTAGTTTATTTGGAAGAATTTTTGGAAGCCCTAGCTCCCCTAGCCCCCACCGGTAAAATGAACATATGTACACAGTTTAGCCTTTTTCACACACTCATCAATCAGCAATGTTTGCTAACGCAAAGACGTATCATTAGTAGTTCGTTAAGTTATGTGAATGCCTTTTGAGTTGAACAATAACTCACAGTAAAAAGAGTGGTTTGATTGGAGTTTGACTTTGAATGGCCATTTTGTATTTTATGACCCAGAGGTGCCGTAAAAATAAACCCCAAGTGTGCTTTAGAAAAGAACCCGTATTTTTTAAATAATGTTTAAGTTTTATTTAAATAGTTTTCCAAACTTTAATATACGTAAAAAAGATTTGTTATTTCGTTAAAATTTAAAAGCTTTCTTTTACGGAGTGTAATTTTCAGCCAGACGAAAATTATTGTGGACAAACAGATTACCATCCATACTTCCATACTAATATAATAAACTAGCTGTTGCCCGCGACTTCGTCCGCGGCAATTTCTGTTATTATGATTAATTCGTTTTATTAGTATAGATGAATAATTTCCCCCCGTTTTCAAAATATATTTTATTGATGCCTCGCTCCTATTGGTAGTAGCATGATGTTTTATAGCCTAAAGCCTTCCTCAATAAATGGACTATCAAACACAAAAATAATTTTCCAATTTGAACCAGTAGTTCCTGAGATTAGCGCGTTCAAACAAACAAACTCTTCAGTTTTTTAATATTAGTATAGATGCGAAAGGTTTTATAGACCTAAGCTCTGTCTACCCCGCAAGGGACAAAAACGTGATACTATGTATGTATAAATGCGAAAGTAACTCTGTCTGTCCATCTTCTTTTCACGCTTCAACCATTCAAACAATTTGGATAAAATTTACTTTCATTACATGGGGTACATAATTACATGGGGTACCTTTAATTACGGGAAATTCTACTATTCCCAAAGAATTCTACTAAGCCCCAAACTTCTGAACCGATTTGAAAATTCTTTCTCCATTGGAGTCCTGACGTGTGGTTTCCGGCAGAGTAGAATAGGACCACTCCAGTTCTTCCCGTGGATGTCGTAGAAGGCGACTTAGGAAATACAAGCTAAACAAAGCTTATAAGCATCTGTGAGACCTCTCCAACCTGTCTGGCCAGCGTGGAGAGTGTAGGACAAGTCCTCTGACTGCTCAGGTCAAGTATGGCTCTAGCAGTACAGAGAGGGTCGTGCTCCTGTAGTGGAAACTAAAAAAAAAAAACCTGGTGACATTGGAATCCTACATACATACATGATGAACATACATTTATAGTATCATGTCTTATTCCATTGCGGGGTAGACGGAGCCCAAGTCTATAAGACCTTGTGGCGACATTTAGCTGCGATAGGGCGTGCAGATGGAAAACGGATGATGCAAATAGTGTTAGGTTGCTATCCGCATCGCCTATTGACATGTTACCTCAGATTTTTGTCCATGGGGTAACTCAAGTATAACGTAAGCAGCAAAAGGGGGTGTGGGGTCGGGGCTAGGCTTATTGTTGCTGACATGGTGGGCGGGAGGATTTGCACAGTGATGGCGTCAGCAACATTTAGCAAAATCTATTCTATACATATAATAAAACAGTAAAATAATTTTGTCTGTACATTTCAAATTTTTTACTGAAATGGATAGAGGGACACTTAAAAAGAATAATAGAAAGCAAAAAAAATTTTTTGGAATTTCTTGTCTGTCTGTCTGTCTGTCTGTCTGTCTGTCTGTCTGTCTGTATGTATGATCACGATTATCTCCGAAAATACTGAACCGATTTACTTCAAACTTTCAGCAATTGCTTTGTTTAAACTCAGTTTAACATTTAAAGTTTGTTTCATCAAAATCGGTTCATTAAAAAAAAAGTTATTGTCATTTGAATGAACTCAAGGCATGAGTTTGCCTACAAACATATAGCAAAAATTAAATTAAATAATAAGTGACATAAGAAAATTAAAATCCAAAGTCAATTCATCATCATTATACGACAGCATTATACCTATCCATACTATCCATAGTCATCCATACTAAAAAAAAAGGAGAAGCTGACTGACTGACATATCAACGCAGGGCCTAAACTATAAGGGTTAGGAACTTGAAATTTTGCACAGGGGTTCCTTTTATAACGTAGGGGAGCACTAAGAAAGGATTTTTGGAAATTCATCTCCTTAGGGGGAAAAACGGGTTGCAAAGTTAGTATGAAACTTTGTTGTTTTTGAAGTTATTCGAATGAAATTCAGCATGAAGGTTCTTTACTGAAAGGTATGAAACACGAGTAAAATATTTTACTCAAAAATCATCCCTTAAGGGGGTAAAATAGGGGTGCAAAGTAAGCATGAATGTTTGCCATTTTTGAAGTTAGTCGAATGAAATTCAGCATGAAGGTTGTTTACTAAAAGGCATGAAACACGAGTAAAATATTTTTCTCAAAAATCATCCCTTAAGGGGATATAACGGGGATGCAAAGTTAGTATGAAACTTTCCGTTTTTGAAGTTATTCATTTGAAATTCAATATTAAGGTGTTTCATGAAACTGAACTTTGGCACAGGGATTCTTTTTATGATGTAAATGAGCACTAAGAAAGAATTTTTAGAAAATCAAAGGGGTTGAAGTTTTATGGAACTTTCTCATTTCTGGACTTAGAAGTTTGAAAGTAGGTACGGGAGTTCTCAATTAAAATTAAAAAAGATCTGTTTAGGTGAACCAGACAACATTCTCCCTTGAAGGGGTAAATAGGGGGTAAAGTTTGTATGAAATTTTTCCATTTCTAGACTTAGAGGTATGAAAATAAGTATATACGTTCTAGGTTACAATTAAAAAAGATCTGTGTAGATGAAATGTACAAAATTCCCCCCCTTAAGGGATAAATGGGGGGGGGGGGGATTGTATGGAAATTTACTTATTTCTGGACATAGAAATTTTCCCTTGAAGGGAATAGGTGGGGTAAACTTTGTATGGATTTTTTTTATTTACTTAGAAATATGACAATAAGAAGATCTCCATTACAATAAAAAAATATCTGTGTAGGTGAATTGGGCAAAATCCCCTCCTTAAGGGCTAAAGATCTATGCAGGTGAAATGTATTAAATTCCCCCTTAAGGGGAAAAAGCAAAGGGACAGGGGTTTGTATGGAATTTTTATCATTTCTACTGTTCCCAAGGGAACGACATTAACGCGGGCGGAGCCGCGGGCAACAGCTAGTAAACAAATAAATTTCGTGAAAATGATGCCAATGTTTACGTAAACTTGGGGGACGGGAAAGAGCTTTTCTTACTTTTGCTGACAAGGGGGAGGAGGGGGTTAAAAATAGCTGATATATAGCTTACGTAATACTGGATCAGATTTTACGATTTTCGCGGCAAATTCATTTTTTTTTCTTTTCTGCCAGACCAGCACAGACCTGATGACATAGGCTATAGAATACCTAAATATCTACCCGTGCGAAGCCGTGGCAGGCGCTAGTCTATACTAATATTATAAAGCTGAAGAGTTTGTTTGTTTGAACGCGCTAATCTCAGGAACTACTGGTTCAAATTGGAAAATTCTTTTTGTGTTGGATAGTCCATTTATCGAGGAAGGCTTTAGACTTTATAAGATCACGCTGCGACCAATAGGAGCGAAGCATCAATAAAAAATGATTAAAAACGGGGCAAAATTGTTCATCTATATTGATTAATCATAATAACAGAAATTGCCGCGGACGAAGTCGCGGGCAACTGCTAGTTGAGAAATAAAGAGATGAATACTAAAGAGCAGCCAGTGGAAGCCCGCCCATATTCATCCAACTTCGCAATTAACGGAAACTCCGACAAAGGAATGAATTAGTTTCTAGAACTGAACTTGCGAAAGTTCTGTGAAAAATATTTTTGTTCAGGAACAATACATTGCATAAAGGTCTTGTGGTTAATACATACTTATATCATCTTTATTCCTTACGGAGCTGACGTCATCATCATCATCATTATCAGGTCTTTTTTAGTCTCCACTACAGGAGCACGACCCTCTCTGTACTACTAGAGCCATACTTGGTCAGAGCAGTCAGAGGACTTGGCCTACACTCTCCACGCTGGCCAGACGGGTTGAAGAGGTCATACAGATGTTGATAAGCTTTGTTTAGCTTGTATTTCCTAAGTCGCCTTCTACGACATCCACGGGAAGACTTGGAGTGGTCCTATTCTACTCTGCCGGATACCACACGGCTTGAGCTGGAGCTGACATATCCTAGATGTTTATGATATTTTTTTGCATTACGATGCTTAACATCTAGGATCGCCCAATAAAAAATTGGATAGTAGTTTGAGTATCTTTATCTTATAATAATGTGAAAGTGAATTTCTTTGTTTGTTACGCCTTCACGCCCCTATCTACTGAACCGATGATCATGAAATTTTGCAAACACGTTATCTGGGGTACGGAGAAGGACATAGGGTACATTTTATCCCGGGATCCCCACACAATGTCCCCACACATTGTCCATAAACATGGGCATTCGTAACACCAAATTACAACGATTTCCCATTATCAAGTCCACTAGGAGCAATTTGCAAAACAATCCAAAAGAAAAATCGAAATTCCCACCAAAAACTCTGATGATTAAACATTATTAATGTATTTTGTGCACAGCCGACTCGGACTCTGTATCGTTGTAATTTAGTGTTACGATGTCCTAACATATTGTTCATAAACATGGGCATTCGTAACACCAAATTACAACGATTTCCCATTATCAAGTCCACTAGGAGCAATTTGCAAAAAATCCAAAAGAAAAATCGAAATATGTAACTAAAATAAACTGTCTTGGTGCGGCTGTAGTGAGATTTACTTGGCGGGCTGGTTACTGCGTCGTTTATCATCAAACCAGGGGATTCGTAAGGAATCCACTGGTTTGATGGCCGCTTGGGACTCTGTCAAGTCAACGAGATAAATTGCACCATTATTTCGTTGATAAATAGGAATAACTCGTCAACTGGCTTAATAAAAGCAGAACGGCTCTAAACGACTCGTATCCAAGGTTGATAAAAATAATCATTCCTAAGATTAGTAGATTTATTAGTGGAAACACATCTCGACACAGTGTCGCCCCCTAGGGAAAGATCGACTTCGAAAACCCTTACTACATGCAACAAAGGAATTGGTCTTTATTTGTAGCATTTAGATTCCATTTTTGAATCCAATAAACACAGAGTCGGCTGTCGCCCGGCAGACACCATATTATTCAAATATGATATTTTTTTACTCTATTTAAGGCGATATTTCATTATAATGTTCAATTGTGTATATATCTGATCCTACCCGACTCCGTTTTTTTACGAAAACATCCATTACGGCATCACCAGCGAATAAGCAAAGAAAACTGTTTTGCTAGATTCAGTTTTGGAGATATTTACTATCAATGAACAGTCAAAAAAATATACACAATATACTCACAGATATTGTCTAAAGAAGCTTATATGTAACACAATAGGCTATTCTTTAGTTGATAAAATTAAACGCTAAAAATCTCTTGGCTTCCTATCGGGTCCCCCCGTCGGGGCAAAGGGCACATACAAGTTGGCGCCATCTGGTTCTACCCGACGCAGCGTTCTTAGTTTTATTCCAGGTATATCCCAGCTTCTTAGCCGTAGCTATGACAGTGCGGCGCGTTTGTTTGGGGCGTCCTCGCTTTCGCTTGCCCTGCGGATTCCAGTCCAGACCTCTTCGGGGGATATGGTCATGAGGGCGGCGCAGCGTGTGCCCGATCCAACGCCATTTTCGCCGCCGGATCTGGACGTCTATCGGTTCTTCGTGACAACTATGTCACGAAGAATATCTGTGGAGACTACTCCACAGATATTCGTTGGAAATCATTGTGTCAGGCAGAAAATTCCTATATCGAATCTATACAAACGCTAAAAATAAGCTAAATTAAAAGACTAAAACGAATATAGTTAGCAGTGGTTAGCGATTAAATTTTTGATTTTGCACTTATTTTTATATAATTTATTTAAAGAATTTTATACAAAGATATTTTTCGTTAAGTACTAGAGAGACTGTGTTTATTTTTTTCAACTAAAATTCTAAATTTATTAAATGAATATAAAGTACTTTATACACGTTTTATTGTACACCTCGCCGCCCGCTCCCCCGCCAGTTGCAATCAGGCGCTATCGTCTGAACGCGCGACCGCCTCCCCCACCTCACTCCTCTACCGCGTTGAAATACCTCACCTTAAATTAAATATTTTCGAACAGACATCGTAAGGACATTTATAAAGTAAGTGTGAAATTGTTAAATAAACTTATTGACAAGTGAATACGGCACACAGTCTGACCAACGAAGCGTTAACCTACAAATTGTCAACAAGGCGATAATTAGAAACCACCAGATGCCTCTAATTACGTGACGCGGTGAATAAATCTATTAACATACCTTTGCACGACATGATTTACATACTAGGGAAGAAGGTACATTTAGAAACAAGCTTAGGTACGAGACTATGGATTTATTACGTACTAGCTTTCGCCCGCGGCTCCGCCCGCGTCAATGTCGATCCCTCGGGAATAGTACTTTTCCCGGGATAAAAGGTAGTCTATGTCTTTCTCCGCACTCCAGAGAACTTGTCTGCAAAATTTCATGATGATCGATTCAGTAGTTACGGCGTGAAAGCGTAACAAACAAACTCACTTTCGCATTTATAATATTAGTAAGGATAAGGATTAGCAGTGCCCGCGGCTTCGGCCGCGATAGTGTTGATCCCACAGAAACAGTACTTTTTTCCGGGAATAGTACAGCCCTGTGTCTGACGGACGGACTTATTAGAAGAAGTGGATGGCTTAGTAATAGTGTCCCGTTGTTACTCTAGGATACAGAACCCTAAAAATTAGTTTACATAAAAGTCATCCTGTTCAATTTCGTCTTCCAAGTCAGATAAACACTTGGAAGACGAAATTCTTTTCAACTTCTAGGTTTCCATCATCAAGTTTTGCACTCAATATTTTTTTTCATATCGGCGGAAAGCCTCAAAAGGCGCAAGTATGTAGGTATCGGAGGTAGTTACATATTTGATCTTTTTGGGGTAGAAACCATGGGTCCATGGGGTCCATCAGCCCATCGTATCTTTGACTTTCTGTCGAAGAGACTGATCGAGGTAACCCGTGAACAAATAAATATAAATAAATATATATATATATATATATATATACGGACAAATCAACAGATTGAGCTAGCCCCAAAGTAAGTTCGAGACTTGTGTTATGGGATACTAACTCAACGATACTATATTTTATAACTAATACATATATAAATAAACATCCAAGATCGTGTCGCAGGCTGGCGTGTTGACCGCTGCGCCACGGAGCTAGCCAAATGGCTGGCAATGACCTGGCTCAGAGGATAAGCATTGCCATCCAACGTGGCAATGCTGCCACGGGACGACGGCTTGCAGGGACTATATAATTTGTAAATATTTATGTTTTTAAGTAGGTTTCATTGTTATCATATCATATAAACTTTAAGTCAAAGAATTCCGTTATTACCTCACATAACTTCTTACTTATATTTCTATAAACTAGAGGATTCGTGAGACAATCAAGTAATTGATACGCCCGCCATATGGGACATCACCCTTACAGCTCGTCGATTGCATAAATTACGTGTCGAGCTGCTAAGATAAGAATAGTTTTGAACTATGGTCTCATTTTTATTTTTATAATTAATTTTTTTTATGCTAATTCGAGAAAAAAAAATAACTTTTTAAAATCAAGCTTTTTGTACATCACATTATTTTTCAAGTTATTTTTAGCGAGCCCTTTAATTTGATATCCATTGTTGGAGTGCATCAAAAATGGCTAGTCCGCCATCTTAGGTGTTCCGCCATGTTGGATTTAGAATAATGTCACACAGTTAATTATGCATTGTTATCAAAACTAAACGAGTATACAAATATACAAAATCGGTGGAAGCTATCTGCTTCAAAATTGAGTTGCAAGATTCCACCCAAACAAACATAGTTACATACATTGCAAGTTAAATAAAAGCGTTTTTTTATGTTATAGGGCGGCAAACAAGCAAGCGAGTCACCTGATGGTAAACGACCACCGCTGCCCATGGACAACTGCAACACCAAGGTGTAACAGGAGCGGTGCCGGCCTTTCAAGGAATTGGGGAAAGGACATGGGGGAAGGATGGGCCTCCGGCTCTCTCACTCACCGATCGAAGCATAGAAGCGGTAAAGCTCCTACTCAAACGTCGATTTTCTGTAAGAGTGTGGTACTTCCCCGGACGAGCCGACCCAATCATGCTCCTAGCAAAAATGAATTTTGCCGGTAGCGTGGCTCTATCACAACTAAAAACAATGTTTACAAACAATGAGATATTTCCATTCGTGTCTCACGTATAGCGGCGTCCTTCTCGTCAGTGACTGAATTCCGGATAGTATAATAGGAGCTTAACGACACGTCCAGCGTCCTTGCCTCACCGCATCTCACACTTTTAGCTAACCCGCCCGCGAGTTTTTAAAAAACATAAACTTTTTGCCGAAATGTCAGGAAATTTATTATGAGGCAGGGATTTTGCCAGGAAAACTTATTTTTGGATCTGGCAACCCTAACACGGGGAGTGAGACAGGCCTAGCTCAGATAAAAAAATAAATATATACGGACAAATCACACAGATTGAGCTAGCCCCAAGGTAAGTTCGAGACTTCTGTTTTGGGATACTAACTCAACGAAACATCCAAGACCCAGGCCAATCTGGAAAAGAAATGAAATAGAATTTTATTCAATTTTGGATTTCAAGTATCTCTTTCTGAACGTCATATTATTATTTTTAATATTTGCAAAATCGATAAGCTACTAGTGTTTCGAAACGACCACTGCTGAGAAGAATACGCCGAAAATAAAGATCATTTTCCATCTTGACCTGCCGGCCTATTTGCTAACTCAATGACCAACGTTTTGATAGTAACTTCAAAATACATTGCGGGTTTCCTATGACTGACTATTTTTATTAAAGATTTTATTAAAGAAATCGTAATGAACTTTGAAATGACTATCAAAACGTTGGTCACTGAGTTAGCAAATAGGCCGGCAGGCCGGGGATCGAACCCGGGCACTCAGTGTCGCAGGCTGGCGTGTTAACAACTGCGCCACGGAGCTGTTTCAGATGAGGAAGAACACACTACTTTTGGTTACACGAATGAGTAAAAGTCGACTTCACGGCGTCATATGCACTCTCGGGATCGCTTTCGTTACAAAGTGAACTGATTCATGTTTATGCTAAAGCGGTATGCAAATGCAACTTGCATTCGCCTCGTAAAGTACATAAACGTGCAACGGTGCAATCTTTTGCAGTTTTGTAGCGAATTCTCTTATAGCACACATATCTTATCTCGTGCGGGGTAAACTAAGCTAAATAAAGAAGGATAGAAAAAGGAACTGGAAGGCCTAGTGGGCGTAATTAACGCTTACGCATGTTAAGCAACTCAGGGCGCAGTCCCTACTGGGATGGGTGACCGGAAGTGGCATAAAAATTTCTCGAGCTTCGGAAGGCACGTTAAGTCGAGTCGAGCTGTCATCATTTATGTCGTGAAGCTAAGTCAGATGCCTATGGGCAGCTTGAAAAATCTGACACCAGTGTTGGCCACTTACACACACGAAAAACAAACAATTAAGCTATATTGGTCCAATTTCATAATGCACAACGACAACTGCCTCCGTGGTCCAGTGGTTAAGGCGTTTGCCTATAGACCCGGGAGTCGTGGGTTCGATACCCACGCGGGCTTAAATCACCTGATTGTCTGATAATAAAGATGATTTCGTGCTTCGGCACGTTAAGCCGTTGGTCCCGGCTGCCATCTGGTAGTCGCTAAAGGAACCACGTCAGAGTCCGAGAGGCGGTTCCGAAGAACTCTGACGCCATGGTCGATAGACCGTGACACCTACTCAAAATGAATAAATGAACACTGCAAGTCACGCTTCAAGGCTTCGCCTTCAAAAGGCAAGATTCCATATAGAATTACACGATAACAACAACTAAACAAAGTATGCTTCCCGCAGGAATCGAACCCATGAACTCCGGGTCTTCAGGCAAACGCCTTAACCACTGGACCACGGAGGCAGTTTAGAAATTACTTGCAGTGTAGAAATTATTTACGGGTACACTGCAAGTTTTAAGTGACTCTACCTAGTCTCCATCCTGCTAGTATTTTCATGAAACTAAAAGTCCACTCTCAAACTTTGTTCATATGAAATTTTAAGGTTTTATTCACTTTAAAATTCACCTGACCTATATTTCACGGAGAACACAAGGGAAACTAAAATCATAGAATTACAGTACACTGAAATACATTTAAGTAATAAACTATTTCATTCATGAATTGTGAATGCATAATCTACTATTACCTGGCACCACGTTGGAATCAGAATCCATTAGAATATACATCCGTAAGAAAAAACAGGTAAAGTATCAAAAATATACACGGTGAAATTTTGATCGTTCTGGTCCTTAAAGGGGTGATTCAGCCCATCGACATGAACAACTTTTTCTATGGGACAAAAGCTAGGAACTCAAAAAAAAAATGGGCAACTCCATAAAAAAATTTCGGCCTCGTCAATTTGTATGGGAACGTCAAAAAAAATATTCGAGTTCCCAGCATTGAACCCATAGGAAAAGTTGTTTTTATCAACGGGCTGAATCATCCCTTAAGGGTCCAGAACGATCAAAAATTTCACCGTGTATACTTAGACTTTCCACAGAAGTTTCAGAAGTTTGACCAACTGATCGGTGAATTTGTATGGGAAGCTCATATTTTTTGCTGCAGTCGGCGTTCAGTGATTTATAAGACGTAATCACGTCAGAAATACATTACATTTAACTTAATAAAACCGGCCAAGTGCTAGTTGGACTCAGGCAAAAAGGGTTCCGTACTTATAATTATCTATAATAAGTTAAAAATTATTAAAAATGTTTTTATTATATGATGTTACTAGAAATGTATGCTTTTCGCAATTTTTCCTTTACCTATGCTATAAGACGTTGCTTCATATTAAATTTCAAGATTCTAAGTTTTGTTTCCCTTGCGAATATCAAAAATTTGCAGCAGAAATGTGACGATATTTTTTTCCATCATTCTTTCCTTTTTTTCCTGCAGGTCCATATCCTATTAGGGATTCCGATCTCAACACCAAATCACTACCAGGTAATTCAAAATCACCCTGTATATAAAACAAAGTCTGGTTAATTACACTATTTTAACTTAAGAAAGGCTGAACCGATTTTATAACCTCTTCCATACTGGTCTGGGAGAAAAGAAAAAACGTAGAATGTACCACCTCCTTCTCTTCCCGCGCAGATCGTAGAAACCAATGGAGGGAATGGGTAAAATCTGAGGAATCATGTTAATAGGCGATGCGGCTAGCAACCCATCACTATTTTGATTCCGTTTTCCACCTAATGCCCTCAAACATGCTAAACATGGCCTTCAGGTCTTATAGACCCAGGCTCTGCCTACCCCGCAAGGGAAAAAGACGTGTATGTATATTGGTTATTTTTTTTTATAATCGCTTTAATATCTTCAAATTCCGCATAACGAAAGCAAACTCTATCGTGACAAAACAAAAAAATGAAGATAAATAATAAATAGATACGGACAAATCACACAGATTGAGCTAGCCCCAAGGTAAGTTCGAGACTTGTGTTATGGGATACTAACTCCACGATACTATATTTTATAAAAATACATATATAGATAAACATCCAAGACCCAGGTCAACCTCAAAAAGATCATTTTCCATCTTGACCTGGCCGGGGATCGAACCCGGGCACTCCGTGTCGCAAGCTGGCGTGTTAACCACTGCGCCACGGAGCTGTAAATAGTATTTTGTGTAATTGGTAAAACAATATTTTTTGATTAACTGAGTGATGGACTTACTTTAATATAGGTAATTACTTTCCTGGGTCAACCCAGTAAAGTAGCCTATTCTTGCAGCTATTTCCAGTAGATTTTCAGCTATTCCCTGGCGTCCATTAGCCGACGACCAATCCCCGCTAAATCCCGATTTCACGGCGCTTCGGAATTAAAACAATCAGTTGGAGACATTTTAAAAATTGTTTCAATTTTTAACTAAATGCGTTCTTTATTTAGATTTGTAACGTGCAACGTTTTTATTATATGATGTTACTAGAAATGTATGCTTTTCGCAATTTTTCCTTTACCTATGCTATAAGACGTTGCTTCATATTAAATTTCAAGATTCTAAGTTTTGTTTCCCTTGCGAATATCAAAAATTTGCAGCAGAAATGTGACGATATTTTTTTCCATCATTCTTTCCTTTTTTTCCTGCAGGTCCATATCCTATTAGGGATTCCGATCTCAACACCAAATCACTACCAGGTAATTCAAAATCACCCTGTATATAAAACAAAGTCTGGTTAATTACACTATTTTAACTTAAGAAAGGCTGAACCGATTTTATAACCTCTTCCATACTGGTCTGGGAGAAAAGAAAAAACGTAGAATGTACCACCTCCTTCTCTTCCCGCGCAGATCGTAGAAACCAATGGAGGGAATGGGTAAAATCTGAGGAATCATGTTAATAGGCGATGCGGCTAGCAACCCATCACTATTTTGATTCCGTTTTCCACCTAATGCCCTCAAACATGCTAAACATGGCCTTCAGGTCTTATAGACCCAGGCTCTGCCTACCCCGCAAGGGAAAAAGACGTGTATGTATATTGGTTATTTTTTTTTATAATCGCTTTAATATCTTCAAATTCCGCATAACGAAAGCAAACTCTATCGTGACAAAACAAAAAAATGAAGATAAATAATAAATAGATACGGACAAATCACACAGATTGAGCTAGCCCCAAGGTAAGTTCGAGACTTGTGTTATGGGATACTAACTCCACGATACTATATTTTATAAAAATACATATATAGATAAACATCCAAGACCCAGGTCAACCTCAAAAAGATCATTTTCCATCTTGACCTGGCCGGGGATCGAACCCGGGCACTCCGTGTCGCAAGCTGGCGTGTTAACCACTGCGCCACGGAGCTGTAAATAGTATTTTGTGTAATTGGTAAAACAATATTTTTTGATTAACTGAGTGATGGACTTACTTTAATATAGGTAATTACTTTCCTGGGTCAACCCAGTAAAGTAGCCTATTCTTGCAGCTATTTCCAGTAGATTTTCAGCTATTCCCTGGCGTCCATTAGCCGACGACCAATCCCCGCTAAATCCCGATTTCACGGCGCTTCGGAATTAAAACAATCAGTTGGAGACATTTTAAAAATTGTTTCAATTTTTAACTAAATGCGTTCTTTATTTAGATTTGTAACGTTGCAGCACGCCACCTGCATGCTGCATCTCGTCCAACCTTATTTCTCTCATCCTGTCCATTTTACATTCCTTATTTTAATTCAAATTTCATTCCATTCCATTCCATTTTTAGATTACTTTCTCTCTCTCTCTCTCATCACTCATTCTTCAGTCCGCTACCATCTTTCAGTCTGCTACCATCTTTGAGTCTACTAACATCTTTGAGTCTACTACCATCTCTTGGAGCATAACAGTCTCTGTTATTAATTTATTGAAGTTGTAAAGTGAAGTTGTAACAATAAAGTTATTCTCTGTGTTCTGTGTGGGTCGAGTCTTGTGTTCTCCCTTTCTAATTATGTGAGAACTCGGCTAGAGCGCCGGGACAGTCGAGAGTCGAGCCCTCACAGATTTATTAGGCTTAGATCGAAACTAGTGCGTCATGTTATTTCTTTTATTTTTTCCATCACAAAAATTCTGATGGTCCGATCCCTGAAGGGGCGATTCAGCCTATTATGAACAAGATTTCCAATGGGATCAAAGCTGGAAACTAAAAAAGCCGGCCAAGTGCGAGTCGGACTCAAGCACGAAGGGTTTCGTACATTATATATAATAAATAAGTATGAAATTATTAAAAATATTTTTATTATTTGATGTAACTAAAAATCTATGCTTTTAGCAACTTAGATTCTTACCATATTCCAAGATTCTGAGTTCACGGGAACCTGTAGGTTTTGATTCCTTTGCGAATATCGAAAAAACACGAAAATTTGCGACATAACCAGCTGTATCTTTTGATTGCGTTGGCTTAGAAGTTTAATTTTTTCAGAACTCCAAAGGACAGTAGACCTGAGTGATCCTATAAGGGTTCCGTTTATTCCTATTGAGGTACGGAACCCTAAAAATGGACATATCTAAACAAAAATGTTCAGCCATCAATCTGTAAGTAACATGAGTTTTTGGTACTCATTAAGTATTATGTTAGCGATAGAATGCGCAACAATTATAGATATTATATACAGGGCGAAATTGAATTCATTAGCAAACGTTTAAGGAGTGACTCAGACCACAAATCTGAACAACTTTCATTATGGAACCAACTCAGTCATCGTGAAAAAAATATCTGATCTTTCATACAAAAGTGGAATATCTACTTGGCTAAATTCTATGGAACAGCTGATTTTTTTTTGCAATTTCGGAGTTGATCCCATATTGAAAGTTGTTCAGATTTGTTATCCACTTCTTAAACGTTTGCTAATGAATTCAATTTCAACTGTGTAGCAGTCGAAAAGAGGCCTTGGAAACCTTTCCAATATTAAAGAAAAACTGTCGACGAATGAAAGACATTAAAAATATCAAGATGCACACGAATGTTTTAAAACCTTTTAAAAAGTAGTTGGAAAATATAGTGCGATCGTAAAATAAAGTAATACATTAGTGTGTTTGCGAGAGTAACATAGTAAACTGCATGCGAGCGCCCACTATGCAAATAACTTCAACATACAGCGTTGAATATTATACGTGAGCCGGGTGCAACTTGTTGAACTTTCTGAGTGAATTCCTTGCTTTTAGGGTTCCGTACTTCAAAAGGAAAAACGGAACCCAAGGATCACTTTGTTGTCCGCCTGCCTGTCTGCCCATCTGTCAAGAGCCTTTTTCTCAGAATCACGTAAACAAATCAAGCTGAAATTTATATCAAATGCTCAGGTATACTTTCCCTTTAAGCTGTGAAAAAACAAACTTCTAAGCCAACGTAATAAAAAGGTACAGCCGTTTATGCTGCAAATTTTCGATATTCGCAAGGGAAATAAAACCTACAGGGTACTTCCCGTGAACTTAGAATCTTGAAATTTAATATGAAGCAACGTCTTATTGCACAGGTAAAGGAAAAAATGCTATAGATACAACTTATTATAGCATATAGATAATTATAAGTACGGAACCCTTTTTATCTGAGTCCAACTAGCACGTGGCCGGTTTTTTCAGGTTAAATGTAATGTATTTTTGACGTGATTACGTCTTATAAATCGATAAACGCCGGCTACACGCACGAAACAGTGTCACGTTCCGTGTGCAAGTGAGAGCGATAGAGGTGATCGCCTAAGCGTTCGGCTTGTGAAGCTCTTCCACCGTTATCACGTAAACCGACTATACAGACAACCAATATTTTCTTATTAAATTAAGAAATAAAATGTGGTGAAAAAAATTCATGCGGGCGGAACATGAACCAGCGACCTAGGTCTATGTACGACCTACGCTCTTTTTCACCATATTTTATTTCTCAATTTAATAAGAAAAAATTGAAAAAAAAAAAATAACCATATTATTTTCTTAATTTAATAATAGTATATCAAATGCATTGTGAATGCAAAATAAAACACTTATAAAAATTAAAAAAATGTTGACTAGCTATTTTCCGCGATTTCGTCTGCGTGTTTTCGGTTTTATCACATAGTCTACGCCCGGGGCATCTCTCGTGTCATCGCGCTTACTGCAGGCTATGGTATGGACGCATGCAATACCATCATCATTTCGAGTAGGTTTTACGGTCAATCGACCATGCACACCCTGGTGTCAGAGTTCTTCGTAACCGCCTCTTGGCCTCTGACGTGGTTCCTTTAACGACTACCAGATGGCAGCCGGGACCACCGGCTTAACGTGCCTTCCGAAGCACGGAATCATCTTTATTATCAGACAATCAGGTGATTCAAGCCTGCAATGTCCTAAACAAACTGGAAACAACTAAACAAAGTATGCTGCCCGTGGGAATCGAACCCACGACTCCCGGGTCTACAGGCAAACGCCTTAACCACTGGACCACGGAGGCATGCAATACCAGGGGAATACTTTTAAAAGCTTTTTTTGCTATATAAATAAAGAAATAAAATATGGTGATAAAATCCCACGCGGGCATGGTTTGACCTTAGGTCTCTGTACGACCTATGCTCTGCCATTTTTTCGGCGCCGAGGTTTGACGCGGTAGTTCAAATGGCAGAGCATAGGTCGTACAAAGACCTAAGGTCGCAGGTTCGACTCCGCCCACGCCGATTTTTTTACAATATTTAATTACTTAATTTTATTAAAGTACCAGGGGTAATAATTGTATTCTACTCAAACTAAGTTCCGGGCATAAACTAGGTATTTGAATACGTGTCGTGTGGTGTCGTGACTTCTATCCAGGAAATCTAAATACAGTGTCCATCAATTTTTTTTTGACATGTTCATGCCCGCCGAACACTTGTATGGAAATGTTTTATTTTTTAGTTCCCAGCATTGGTCCCATAGGCAAAGTTGTTCATTTTGATGGGCTGAGTCACCCCGGAGGAAACTGGACTCTAATCGTAAATCAAAACATGGTGTTCATAAGCTTTTATTTTTAAAAGACGTATTCAACAACACGCAACACGTTGCGTTAATTACGAAAAAAAATTGAGCAACTTTACTTGTATGGTAGCTACGCGAAAAATGTTTTTTTTTCACTATTTAATTACACCACTTTTTCGGCATGATTAAAATACATATCCATACTAAATTACAACTTTCTAGTACATATAGTCTCTGAGTTGTTTTACTCAAAGACTATAAGTACTAGAAAGTTGACGGACGGACAGACGGACAGACATGGCGAAACTATAACGGTTCCTTGTTTCCAAGTTTCGCCATCATGTCTGTTCTGTCTACGGAACCCTAAAAATTATCTTCTTTAGATTGGCCTGGGTGTTGTATGTTTATCTGTGTAGGTATATATTATAAAATATAGTATCGTTGAGTTAGTATCCCACGACACAAGTTCACAACTTACTGTAAGGCTCAATATGTGTGATTTATCCCTATATACAACGTGATTTTGAACCCCCTGGCTTTATTGAAATCTGGGAATCAGAATACCTAATGGAACACAGAATTGCAAGAAAAAAAGGTGAAAAACGAAAAAGAAAATTAGGTTTCCCATACAAAGTCGCCGATCAGCTGGGCGAATTTCTATGAGAGGTTAAATATTTTTTAGTGTTTTTTACCTTTTTTTCTTACAATTATGTATTCCATAAGGGATTCTGATTCCCAGATTTCAATATAGCTAGGGAGTTCAAAATCAGGCTGTATTTACATATTTTATTTAAACATTCATGTTTATAAAATTAACTTAAAAATAACAAGGCTGACAGCCAGTGACGTGCACAGACATTTATCATAGGGTAGACATAATTATAAAACTTACCTTACAAATATACCACCTATATACCTTACCTTACTATACGGCTAGTTATCTACAACTCGTTTAATATTATGATAGTCTTTCGAACTTCGACCGCAAAAGTATTCAAAACAAGCGAAAGTGAGATATGATTACAACCTGCGAACCACGTACACGTACTCGTATCATACGGTTTAAGATGAAACTTTAGAATAACTAACCAGTTACTTGATTTGTTTAAAAGCGTGTTCACAAACACTTTATATTTCGGTTTCGGCATGCAAACACTAAGCGACACAACTTTCACATGAAAATATTTTTGTCACAAATGAAATTTAACTGATAAAGCAATTAATTCTAAAATAAAACTTTCCTCTTGGATTGTTTGTAAACACGTAACGTGAATCAATGGCATCGTTTATGACATTGACATAAGTATGAATAATATCTATAATGACATTGACAAGTGACGATGACATTTACATCGCGCGCGGCAGCCAATAGGAACCTCGGAGACACTGTCTCAAATTCACACACACAGCGCAAATTTGCTTTGCATGTGTGAGCCGATGAAAGATGTTTACTTGTATTACTACAAAAGCGATTTCCTGTCGGTGTATAATAATTTTCTATGTGTGCGTGAAAAGTCAGACCTTTGAAATTTTGTCTTTAGAGATACTGATTAGCGCGGGCACGCGCGCGGGCCGCGGCCGCAGCGCCGTACTTGAACAAAATCGACTATAAAGTATTTGCTAGCAGAATTTTGCAGGCGCACTGAATATAATTATTTTGTGTAAGAAAAAAAATTGTATTTATTTAGCGACTGCGGGGTAGACAGTGTCTAACAGTCTATATGGACTGCACGTCACTGCTGACAGCAAACAAAAAAATATCTAATACTCTTTGATAAAAAGCGACAAGCAGAACGAAAAAGCGACATCAAATAACGATACGCCGCTTTTTACGTCCTATTTCACTTCAATTTATATAAATTTGTTAAATTGAAAAGCTACAAACGAAATATTCGCTTTTTACATAAATTCCAAGAATTGTTTGCAACGCAATGTATTCAACATAATAGGCTAGTTTCCTAAAAAAATAAAATTAGCCCGTCAGTTAGATATTAAAAAATGATTGGATACGTATTTTTTCTTTTGTCGATTAAACAAAAAATTATAAAGATATAGCCATTTGAAATTCCGTGTGACGTCATAATTTGCTACAATTTTTAGCAAACTTTGACGTCACGAGCCCCCACTCCTGAACTTTGACGCGCTTTAACTTTATTATTTATTGTTTATTTGACAAAAGAAAAAGACGTGTCCAATATTTTTGGATTATCTAACTGACGGACTAATTGTTATGTTATTACGACCCAGGAAACTCGCCTATTCTGTATATCAGCGTTCATTTGTAAAACAATCTAACTAACGCCTTCCTTAGCTTTGTGTGGAGTAACTCACGACGCATTTATAATTCAAGCCTTCGTTCCTTGGCCTTGAGCTGAGATGTGTTATATCTATTAATATTATACAACGTGATTTTGAACCTCCTAGCTCTATTAGAATCTCAGAATCAAAATCCCTAATGGCTTAAAGAAATGCAAGAAAAAAAATGATTGCAAAAAAAAATTTTTTTTTCATTTTTTCTTGCAATTCTGTGTTCCATTAGGGATTCTGATTCCCAGATTTCAATATAGCTAGGAGGTTCAAAATCACCATGTATATATGAGTATGATTCCGAGAAATGCCTTCAGTTTTGCAATTTATCAGTTACAAGGACCTCTGTCGTCATCATCATATCATATCAGCCACAAAAAGTCCACGGCTGGACATAGGCCTCCCCCAAGGATTTCCAATACGACCGGATGGAAGCGGCCTGCATCCAGCGTCTTCCTGCTACCTTAGTCAGGTCATCCGACCATCTGGTCGGTGGATGTCCGACGCTGCGCTTGCCGGTACGTGGTCACCATTCGAGAACCCTTCTACCCCATCGGCCATCGGTTCTACGAGCTATGTGCCCCGCCCACTGCCACTTCAAAGAGCTAATCCGCTGAGCTATGTCGGTGGTCTTTGTCCTCTTACGAATCTCTTCGTTTCTGATTCGATCTCGCAGTGAAACACGGAGCATAGCCTTCTCCATAGCTCTTTGAGCGACTTTGAGCTTTCTTAAGAGCTCTAACCTCTGTGTTATTCGGATATAATAATTGTATTCAGAATTATACTTAGTGAATGTTGATACTCGTTCATTACAAAATATATGAGCTCAAGAAGGTATAACTTTTCACAGTGATGAAGATTTTAAGAAAAAAATATATCTATGTAAGTAATATACATGATCCTAACTAATATTATAAATGCGAAAGTGAGTTTGTTTGTTTGTTACGCTTTCACGTCGTAACTACTGAATCGATCATCATGAAATTTTGCATACTGGTTCTCTGGAGTACGGAGCAGGACATAGGCTACCTTTTATCCCGAGAAAAAGTACTATTCCCGAGGGATTAACATTGACGCAGGCAGAGCCGCAGGCGAAAGCTAGTATGTAATAAATATGATTGTAAAAACGCCTAAGCCTTTAACCAACTCCTTATAAGAAAATCTATACTAATATTATAAAGCTGAAGAGTTTGTTTGAACGCGCTAATCTCAGGAACTACTGGTTCAAATTGGAAAAATCTTTTTGTGTTGGATACTTAGTCCATTTATTGAGGAAGGCTTTAGGCTATAAAACATCACGCTACGACTACGACCAATAGGAGCGAAGCATCAATAAAAAATGTTTTGAAAACGGGGGAAATTATTCATCTATCTATACTAATAAAAAAACTAATGCATCATTATAACAGACATTGCCGCAGACGAAGTCGCGGGCAACAGCTAATTTAAGATATAGGTAGAAGGCAGGGTCGGGTATCTCGGTGGCTGACTGTACCATGAAATGTTTTCAATGAAGTCATCATCATCATCATTTCGTGTAGGTGACACGGTCTATCGACTATGCACACCCTGGTGTCAGAGTTCTCCGGAACCGCCTCTCGGCCTCTGACGTGGTTCCTTTAACGACTACCAGATGGCACCCGGGACCACCGGCTTAACGTGCCTTCCGAAACACGGAATCAACTTTATTATCAGACAATCAGGTGATTCAAGCCTGCAATGTCCTAACCAAACTGGAATCAACTAAACAAAGTATGCTTCCCGTGGGAATCGAACCCACGACCCCCGGGTCAACAGGCAACCACTAAACCACGGCGTTTCAATTTCAATGAAGTAAGTAACGTAATTCTTAATTTTAACGTAGGTACATTTGTAAGACAATCCCCCGCCTTCCTTAGCTTTGTGTGGAGTGACTCGCGACTCACGACTCATTTATAATTCAAGCCATTCATTTCGTAGCCTGCTCTGAAATGAGACGAGATTATATCGTTTTCAGAGAGAAGCTTTTGATTTTGCGATTTATCTGTTACGAATAATAAACTTCAGTGGAATTCCGAACCAATCTGCAAATTATATTCTTCTTAAATTAATTCCATGCTGGTCTGGAAAAGAAAAAACGTAGAATGTGCCAGCTGCTTCTCTCACAGCCTCCGTGGTCCAGCGGTTAAGGCGTTTGCCTGTTGACCCGGGGGTCGTGGGTTCGATTCCCACCGGAAGCATACTTTGTTTAGTTGTTACCAGTTTGGTTAGGACATTGCAGGCTTGAATCACCTGATTGTCTGATAATAAAGATGATTCCGTGCTTCGGAAGGTACGTTAAGCCGGTGGTCCCGGCTGCCATCTGGTAGTCATTAAAGGAACCACGTCAGAGGCCGAGAGGCGGTTCCGAAGAACTCTGATACCAGGGTGTGCGTGGTCGATTGACCGTGACACCTACTCGAAATGATGATGCTGCTTCTCTTCTCGCGCAGATAGTAAAAGCCGATCGAGGGATTGGGCTAAAATCTACGGAATCATGTCAATAGGCTATGCGGCTAGCAACCCATCACTATTTTAGTCCGTTTTCCATCTACACGCCGTCCAACATGCTAAATGTGGCCATAAGGTCTTATGGATCTATAGATCTATAAGATAGCCTCTCCTATCCTTCGTTCCATGGGAGAATATTTATTTGGGTACATATTAAAATCCCAAAAAACATAACACCTTTATTTAAAACGTACGAGCCCAAAATACCCGAACTCAAAATACCTTAAGATTTAAAATACCTGAACCGATTACACCTTACTGTACAATGCCAGAATTCGAAATACTAAAACATTATTATGTCAGATTTTTAAAATGCCAAACCTTAAAATATTAAATTTTCAATTAACCTTACATTAAAATTCCAAAATACGAAATGCATAAAATAAATAACCCAACCTAACCTAATACTCGTATTCTGGTAGCAGCTTGATACTGACGGCGATTTGTTTTCTGGTGGGGTCGCAGTTCTAACCCAACCTAACCTACTACTCTGGTAGCAACTCGTCACCACCACGTCAAAGGTCGAGGGGTGGTTCTGAAGAACTCTGACACCAGGGTGTGTATGGTTAATTGACCATGTCACCTACACGAAATGATGATGATGGTAGCAAATCGCTTCTGACGACAATCCGTTTTCTGGTGGGTCACAGTTCTAACCTAACCTAACTTATATTCTGGTAGCAGCTCGTTTCTGACGACAATCCGTTTTCTGGTGGGTCACAGTTCTAACCTGACATAACTAATATTCTGGAAGCAGCTCTTTTCTGATGGCGATTCGTTTTCTGTTGGGATCGCAGTACTAATTTAACGTAATCTAATATCCTGGTAGCAGCTCGTTTCTGTCGGCAATTCGGTTTCTGGTGGGGTTGCAGTTCTCACCTAACCTAACTTAATATTCGTGTAGCAGCTCGCTTTTTCTTCGAATTTATAAAATCAGTAAATTAGGTTAAGTCTTTTTAAAGTCAGGTATTTATGGATAAGGTATTCCGTAATAAGATGTTTTAAGCTTGAGCTATTCAACCATAAGGTAATTTGAATATTTTATTTTTAAATACTTGGTATTTTAAATATACGGTATTTAGAATTCGGGTATTTTGGGTTCGTACATTTTAAATAAAGGTGTTATGGTTTTTGGGATTTTATTATGTACCCATTTATTTATTTATTTATATTAGGGAAACATACAGTTATTATAGTTTAACAAAGTAAAAGATATATAAATAATACTTAAACCAATTAAGTTTCCTCACTTAACTTATACAAACTATCGAACAGAACAAAAAGCACTTAATCGTAATCATATACAATAAACAAAAGATAACCAAAATTCTTTCGCTCCTCGTGCTTCCGATGCTGCTGCCTGAAAGCATTCTTAGACTTTCCCCAGTCTAAAAATGCTTCCAGGACACGAACGTGTTGGATCTGGGAAAGCAGTGAAGGTATTGGGAAACTACTTACGCGGATGAATGGAGGAAAAGCAAGTAGAAGTTCTGGAGATCACGCGCACATGTCCGATTCCTGTGATCATCGGCAAAGCAGTTAAGGATGACACCCCTGTCCCTTGACACCCCTGACCTTTTTCTATTAAAGTACTAAACAACATTTCATAAAATCCTGCTTCAGTAAACAAATAAGGATTTAATGTACAAAAAAGGTTAAGAGCCAATTTATTTTCTGAAAAATCTTTTTTTAAATGAAAAAGATAATTTCTCATATGACTGATAAATTTAAATAATTCATAAGATCACACACGTACACGTCACACATTCGAACAAATCGTGCAAATCTTGAATAAATGTAACAAAATATACGATTTACACACGAATTCATTTCAACAACCTAGCTTTTCAAACGAGCATACCTCAAAAAATACTCCCGAATTTGATATTCAATTCGGTGTACATTTGAAAAACAATTGCTCCCTCGCATGTCCTCGCCTTGGCCTGGAATGGGAGCCGTACTTTGTGTGTGAGTGACTCGCGACTCACGACTCATTTATAATGCAGGCCTTTCATTCCTCTGCGCTGAGACGAGTTAATTTCATCCACAAGTTTTCTTAGAATTGCTTTTAGTTTTATTTAGTGCTTAGGATAATTTGGAGAAATTCTACATTAAATTCTCGTCGTCAGTTCCCGTAGCCAATCGATAAGCTCTGTCCAAAAGCATCAACCTTGACTAGCTCGGTGGCGCAGCGGTCAACACGCCAGCCTGCGACACGAGAGTGCCCGGGTTCGATCCCCGGCCAGGTCAAGATGGAAAATGAACTTTTTCAGATTGGCCTGGGTCTTGGATGTGTATCTATATATGTATTTGTTATAAAATATAGTATCGTTGAGTTAGTATCCCATAACACAAGTCTCGAACTTACCTTGGGGCTAGCTCAATCTGTGTGATTTGTCCCTATATATTTATTATTTTTTATCCCAGCATTGGTCCCGTAGGTAATGTTGGTTATTTTTAAGGGCATTCACACACTTTATAATTCCGTCGCACATAGCTGAAAATGCAATGAGGAAAAGGCTATAACTTATTGCACCAATTAATACATTTTAAATTATCGAATTAAAGGTCCAGGCACATTTAATTTTAACGCGATAATTTCCAAACATCACAGATTAACAATCAAATATTCCCTCAGCATTAGTCTTAATGTTTTCAGACTTAGACAACTTCAAATAGACATTAGCTAGCTCTTTATTGGCTAGCTCCGTGGCGCAGCGGTCAACACGCCAGACTGCGACACGGAGTGACCGGGTTCGATCCCCGGCCAGGTCAAGATGGAAAATGATCTTTTTCAGATTGGCCTGGGTCTTGGATGTTTATCTATATATGTATTTGTTATAAAATATAGTATCGTTGAGTTAGTATCCCATAACACAAGTCTCGAACTTACTTTGGGGCTAGCTCAATCTGTGTGATTTGTCCGTATATATTTATTTATTTATTAGGCTGAAACGATTATGATTGCGATAATACAGCCATATAATTTGCCATAAGAAGTAATCGCCATGAATTGCTATGAAATGGTTCTATCATTATGTCAAATGAGTTCAGAGTATTTTGTAACTGGTTTTATCCCTAACTAGCTGTTGCCCGCGACTTCGTCCGCGGCAATTTCTGTTATTATAATTAATTCATCTTCATCATCATCTTCAGGTCCTTTTTTGTCTCCACTACAGGAGCACGACCCTCTCTGTACTACTAGGGCCATACTTGACCAGAGTAGCCAGAGGACTTGGCCTACACTCACCACGCTAGCCAGACGGGTTGGAGAGGTTATGATTAATTAGTATAGATTAATAATTTTCCCCCGTTTTCAAAACATTTTTTATTGATGCTTCGCTCCTATTGGTCGCAGCGTGATGTTTTGTAGCCTTAAACCTTCCTCAATAAATGGACTATCCAACACGAAAATAATTTTCCAATTTGAATCAGTAGTTCCTGAGATTAGCGCGTTCAAACAAACAAACTCGTCAGCTTTATAATATTAGTATAGATCATCGAACCAAAGGTCCAGGCACATTTAATTTTTACGAGATAATTTCCAAACATCACAGATTAACAAATAAATATTCCCTCAGCATTAGTCCTAATGTTTTCAGACCTAGACAACTTCAAATAGACATTAGGCTGAAACGATTATGATTGCGATAATACAGCCATGTAATTTGCCATAAGAAGTAATGGCTATGAATTGCTATGAAATGGTTCTATCATTATGTCAAATGAGTTCAGAGTATTTTGTTACTGGTTCTATCCCTAATTATATAATGAAATGGTAAGTATGTTTTCATTGTTTCACGAAATTGTGTTAAATTGCTTATCATTTTCTAGTAAAGTAATAATATTTTTCCAATTACTTTATTTGTGGTACACATTTTAATACTGACTAATTTAGTATTATACTACTTTAGTCTGGTTGGAAGAGTTCTCTATCATTTTTTTTATTTTAATTATGAAAAGGGCGCCATATTATAAATTACAAAATATAATTAACATTCATGGTACGGAACCCTATTAACGCGAGTTTGACTCGCACTTGACCGGTTTTTTTTAACTCACCTATATTGTGCTGGACAAAGGTCTCTCCTTCCACTTGTCGTGTCGAGGTCGTCGCGCCATCGCTTTCTTCTCCTTCGACGTCGACCATATAGTCAAAATTATTATATGTTAAGTAGGTTAACAACACTGTACCTAAAATAAAAAAATAAATCGTATAGCGACTTATGTTCGGATGATTAGACATTAATATCGTATAATAACATATTGCTCTTTTTAAGGTTCCGTACCTCAAAAGGAAAACACTAAACCCTTATAGGATCACTTCGTTGTCGGTCTGTCAAGACCCTTTTTTCAGGAACGCATAGAGGTATCAAGCTGAAATTCATATCAAATACTTAGGTCTACTTTTACTTGGAGCTGTAAAAAATTAAACTTCTAACCAACGCAATCAAAAGATACAACCGTTTATGCCCCAAATTTTCGACATTGCCAAGGGAATCAAAACCTACAGGGTACTCCGTCCGTGAACTCAAAATCTTGAAATTTGGTATGAAGCAATGTCTTATAGCACAGATAAAGGAAAAATTGCGAAAAACATAAATGTTTTGTGACATAATATTATAAAAATATTTTAAAAATTTTAAACTTATTATAACTAATGGCACGGACGGAACTCTTAGTGCGCGAGTCCAAATCGCACTTGGCCGTTTGTTTTTTGCCCATATGTAACAGTACACAGGTCAAAAACACAATTTATTTCTGAAGTCGGTTTATTTCAAGTTTAATATGACTCCCATTACGTGCAAGAGAACTGAGTATCAGATGCTCGGCCGTGATAAAATACCCTCATTTGGAGCACAAAGGCGACATCTATGCTCGCCCGACCCTATTTGTAAGGATTTTATAAGGCTTGGTGAATTTGTCCTCAAGCTTGTAGACATTTTGATAATGTTCTTGGATCTTTTCAAAATATGTTTTCATAAGTATTTTATTGAGACGTTTTCTTATATTACCCTACATTGGCATGTTTTATAAAAAAATACTTTTCAGAAGAATTAGTCCGTCTGGTAGATTATTGAAAAATATTGGACACGTATTTTTTCTTTTGTCAATCAAACAAAAATTGATAAAGATATAGCCCGTTAAAGTTCTGCGTGACGTCACTGGCCGGTACACTTTTTACCGGCCTGTTGCGTCATGAGCACTCCTGAACTTTGATGCGCTTTATCATTATCATCTATTTTTTGATTGAAAAAAGAAAAATTACGTCTCTAATATTTTTCGATAATCTATAAGAAGGACTAATTATTTTCCAATGATATTGTGTAAGCATTTACTTTAAAATCCAAATAAAATTACCTATCTGTGTCCCGTTTCCGTTTCCCCTCCCATACATACTTCTTTTTTTGCCGTCGGCGGCCTGTGATTGGTCGCCCGAAGAGTCGAAAAATATGGCGATCGAGTCTTGTGGAGCGCGTCGCTTGCGCTAATATAATTTCCAAAAATAACGACCCTAAGAGCTTCGCTGGCCGAAAATAACTCTAAATCCTCATCCGCGAGTGTGTGATGGTGTACCACAAGTGTAGGCAGTGAGAAAAGGAATACAGTTCAAACCAGGGAGGTTCCCAGCCAGCCGACACGAGGCCTGCCGCAGGTGATCCTTCCCAAATGTCCTGTTCACCGAGAATCCAGGTCAGTGTTTACTGAATTTTCCCTTGCTGTGATTCTGGGGTTGATCGGAGAATGCAGTGACTCTTCCAGGAAGTCGCAACATTAATTTATGGTGCCTCCTGTGAGGAACTTCCTCACGTACTTATTTCAAATTTACCCACTTAATTTCAATATTTCCAATTAAAGTTATTTCCAAATATGGATAACTAATTACTATTCATAAATAGACTTATTATAGATTCAAACTAACTAGGTACTTACCCACCTAGCATTTGTCTATTTGTCTAACAATCTCGGATCAAACAGGAAATTCCATACCTGTGCCATACCATAGTAAATACCTATTGCTTACGAGTACATACTTCTTATCTCGTTAATTCCCTTGTAATAATCCCTTAATCGTTCGATTTGTATGCCATAAGGTACTATCTTGTTACTCAGGCTTTCGAACTATTTTGGATAGCCTAGATACCTACCTAAGGTTAATTAATAGCAGCGAGGTGTGTATTTATGATTATAAGTAATAGTCCGTAGTTTTAAAACCTACGTGTTTTGTGAATATCTGTTCCATTACTCAGTTTCCATTTAAACTTTTGCTACTTACCTACCTTACTCGTACTTTCACAATTAGTGCTTAGCGAAAACATGGCAGAAGGAGAATTAATGTCAACCATTAAAAAACGTGAATATGAGTTTAAAAATATGCAAATACTTTATGACTTAGCAAAAATTACGAAAGAAAATAAAACTAAATTGGCATCCTTTCGAGCTAGGTATAAAAGAATTGATAAAATTCGTGATAATTTCTTGGAATGCAACGATCGTGTAAACCAGTTGCAACTTAAACTAAATCCTCAATTTGTTATCGATAATAATGCTTTGTTGTCATTTGACGAGTTATACTATTATGTCATTGAGTTTGCTGACTCTCTCGACGTAAGTTCGCGCTCGGAACTATGTCAAAGTCATGCGCATTCCAACTCGCAAGTGAAATTACCTAAATTGCAAATAGCTAAGTTTGATGGTAATATAGAGAACTGGCAGATGTTTAAAGACAGTTATACGTCGCTTGTGCATAATAATGTTTCGTTGTCGGACACAGAGAAATTTTACTATTTGTTGTCATGTCTGTCTGGGTATGCCCTGACACTAGCTAAGGGTGTTCCTATAACATCAGCTAATTATTCTGTTGTTTATGCAGCGTTGCTAGACAGATATGATAATAAACGTATTTTAGCTACCGCTTATTTAGAAAAAGTAATAAAATTAAATCCGATCCAACGGCCATCATTATCAAACTTATCACAATTAACCAACACACTTTATGAATGTGTTAGTGCCTTGCGCGGGTTAAATATTGATGATTTAAGTGAATTTCTTTTATTTTACATAGCATCTCGGCCGCTTGATACAGAAACTAGGAAAAGGTTTGAATTACAAAATACCGAAGAAATTCCTAAATTTAATAATTTGATTGTTTATTTACAGAATTATATAAAGGTATTAGAGGTTAGTCAACCTAGTAATTTACCGTCATTCAATTCTACAAATAAACAAAACCACAATAATACAAAGAAAGATAATTTTTCTCGGCAATCAAATTCTTCCTTAATTACTTCTTCGAACTCAAATAATAATAAACCTAATCAGGCTGTCTGTGCGTATTGTCATAAAAATCATTCAATATATCGCTGTGGTAAAGTACATTCTATGAATATAGGACAGCGACTACAATTAGTTAAAGAGTTACAATTATGTCAAAACTGCTTAAGGCCCGGTCACACTAGTGCAGACTGCAAGTCTAAGTCCATGTGTTTCATTTGTAACTCAAAACATAACACATTATTACATGAAGAACATAAAAGTTTATTATCTAATACCAATGACCTAAAGGCTTCTGAGAATTCCAATATGAGCACTTCCCTAACTTGTACAACTCAGCCAAACATGTCAAAGTCACCTATGAGTACCAAAATTATTGGTTCAGCAGTGGTTCGGTTGAGGAGAGTGGATGGTTCATTGCAGCATGCTCGTATAATCATAGATAGTGGCTCGATGGACTCTTTCATTACAAGTAGCTGTGTGCGACAGTTAGGTTTACATATAAAAAAGTGTAATTTAAATGTAACCGGTCTCGGTCAAAATTATGTGTGTAATATTAAACGTTATACTTTTGGCTCTATTGTGCCTAGGTCAAATGACTCGCCCCAATTTGATATACCATTAGTGGTTTTGCCTAAAATCACTTAAATGATTCCTTCAACTTCGTTACCGTCGGTTGTCAAGGAAAAGTTTAAACATCTGGATCTCGCCGACCAAGATTTTGATAAATCGGGTCCGATCGATCTGTTAATAGGAGTCGACTGTTTTGACCAGATATATACTGGTTCACGTTATAGCCCAGGTCCTGGTTTTCCATGTGCACTGTCTAGTGTATTCGGCTGGGTGATAAGTGGTCAGTTTCTTCAAAACGTGGTGGCTCAAACTCCAGCCACACCCGTTACGTCACTCATCGCGTCTTCTTGTGCGCTCGATGAGATCGTTCAACGGTTTTGGGAATCCGAAGAACCGCCGAAATGTAAAATTTCCGGTCCTGAGGATGAAATATGTGAACAAAAATATAAAAATGGCACATATCGTACCTTCGACGGTCGTTATGTTGTACCAATTATGCTTAAAGATGATACTCCAGCCTTAGGAGAATCATATCATCAGGCTCTTAACCGTTTTCTCAACTTGGAAAAGCGTCTTGCCAGCCAGACTGAGTTGAAAACGGAATATAAGGAATTTATGCAGCAGTACGAAGATCTGGGACATATGCAGCCTGCTGAATCTTTGTCTACTGACCGTTATATTATTCCTCACCATTGTGTAATACGACCCGATAGTACAACGACACGTTTACGAGTAGTCTTCGATGCCAGTAGTCGGACCTCGAATAATCTGTCATTCAATAATATTGTTCATGTGGGTCCTAAGCTGCAAGTGGATATTGTCGATTTAGTGACAAAATGATGACTTCACAAAATAGTTTTTACTGCCGACATCCGTCGTATGTACCGGCAAATATTGATAAGACCCGAGGAAAGGCATTATCAACACGTGCTTTGGCGTAATGATCCAACTGATATCTTAAAGGAGTACGAACTTAAGACAGTCACGTACGGAGTTAGTAGTTCACCTTATTTAGCCATTCGAACACTTCGTCAACTTGTTGAAGATCATGGTTCTGAGTACTCAAGTCGTGTAGCCCAGGTTATCACCTAGGAGACATTTATGGACGATATCACAACTGGCGGCTCTTCCCTTGAAGAGGCGATCAAGCTGAAGGCCGATATCACATCTTTGTTGGCCAAGGCTCACTTTGAACTACGCAAATGGACTACCAACGATCCTCGTCTCGATCGATCTTAAGGATGTTCCTCCTGAATTTTGTCAAAGTTCCAAATCCTTCGATGAATCGGGAAATGAGTTTGTCAAAATATTAGGGATACGATGGAATCCCATTAATGATTCTTTTTCATATGCCTTTTCAGACTCGTTCGAAGTCAAATTTACTAAAAGATCCATACTCTCTTTAGTAGCCCGCATTTTCGATCCACTCGGTTGGATATGCCCAGTAGTCTTTGCAGCAAAATCGCTGTTGCAAGAAATATGGCGGTTAAATTTGTCGTGGGATGAGACTGTTCCAAAACATTTAACCAAACAATGGCATTTAATAGCGGCCAATTTGTCTGATTTACAAAAAATTTCTCTTCCGCGGCTAGTTATACCTTCCAATCCGATGGAAGTACACTTGGTAGGTTTCTGTGATGGTTCTCTGAAAGGCTATGGTTGTTGTGTGTATATTTGTGTGGTTACGAATGAGCCCAGAATTTCTACTGCGACTAGTTTACTGATTGGAAAATCTAGAGTAGCTCCGTTAAAACCTACCACGGTAAATAGACTCGAGCTAAGCGCGGCGGTGCTTCTGGCAAAAGTTCTATCACACATGTATAATTTGCTTAAAGACCATATAACTATTAATTCTATTCGAGCTTATTCAGACAGCAGCACTACCTTGTCATGGCTTAATACAGCCCCTCATTTGTTAAAAATGTATGTAGCCAATCGTGTCATTCAAGCAACTGATTTGATTAGTACCGATCATTGGTATCATGTTTCTTCTAAGGATAACCCGGCCGACTGTTGTAGTCGCGGAGTGTCCTGTCCAGAGCTTATAGACCACCCTCTGTGGTGGAAAGGTCCTTCTTGGCTACAGGATTTGCCTAGTCAATGGCCTAACAAACGGGTTCTACTTCTAAAAGAAGACTTACCCGAACTCAAACCACTAGAAACCAAAAGTCTTCACGTGATTGAGGTGAGAAACCCACTTCTGGACTTAATTGCCAGACATTCCTCTTTTACAAAAATTCTAAGAATTGTAGCATGGTGTATTCGATTTATTTCAAATTCGAGGGTTGCAAGGCAAAATCGAATTCTTTCATTTCTCAGTAGTACTGAACTCGAGAAATCAACTAAAGTGTTAGTTATATTGAGTCAGGGTCATTATATGTCTTCCGAAGTCAGTCGAGTGCGAGATAATGAACCATGTGTAAAATCAATTCAAAAACTTTCACCTTTCCTGGACGATGATGGGATCGTGCGGGTGGGGGGACGCATCGATGAGGCTAATCTGTCACCATCTGCGTTACACCCTTTTTTGTTACCTAAACGATGTCCAATATCTAAAATTGTAATAAAATATTTTCATAAAAAATATTTGCATTGTGGACCTCGAACCTTACAATCTCTTATTCAACGCCAGTTTTGGATAATTGGATTGAGACTTCTGATACGTACCGTGTCAAAGTGTGTTAGATGTTTTATTTCGTGTCCGCGCTCTCGTTGGGTCATGCTTAAGAAAATTACCCAGAGATTTTGGCGCGTATGGCAGCGTGATTATCTTCATACATTACAACGAAAGAACAAAAGGTTCGTACATGAACCAAATATTAAAATAGATAACTTAGTCATAGTTAACGAACCTAAACTTCCGCCGATGTTTTGGAAGTTGGCACGTATTGTGCAAGTGCATGCTGGTTCGGATCAAGTAATCAGAGTAGTTACTTTCCGAACTGCTAACGGAAAGACCTTTCGTAGGCCGGTGGTAAAGGTTTGTCCCTTACCAATTAATTAAGATATTTTTTCATAAATTGCTAAAGCATAAATACACACTATTCTTAGGCTAGTTAAAACTTATTTATTACTTTATCTTTCGAAAATAATATTTCTAGATATTCTTGCAATAGTGCGTAGCTATTGCTTTTGTTTTTTTTTTTTCTTTCAATTTGCATTCTCTGTGAAACCCTTGTGGATTTCAGGTGGGGGAAAATGTGTAAGCATTAACTTTAAAATCCAAATAAAATTACCTATCTGTGTCCCGTTTCCGTTTGCCCTCCCATACATACTTCTTTTTTTGCCGTCGGCGGCCTGTGATTGGTCGCCCGAAGAGTCGAAAAAATATGGCGATCGAGTCTTGTGGAGCGCGTCGCTTGCGCTAATATAATTTCCAAAAATAACGCCCCAAAGAGCTTCGCTGGCCGAAAATAACTCTAAATCCTCATCCGCGAGTGTGTGATGGTGTACCACAAGTGTTGGCAGTGAAAAAAGGAATACAGTTCAAACCAGGGAGGTTCCCAGCCAGCCGCCACGAGGCCTGCCGCAGGTGATCCTTCCCAACGTCCTGTTCACCGAGAATCCAGGTCAGTGTTTACTGAATTTTCCCTTGCTGTGATTCTGGGGTTGATCGGAGAATGCAGTGACTCTTCCAAGAAGTCGCAACAGATATAGTTTTTTTTAGGAAACAAGCTTATTAGGAACGGTTGCAATACCAGTAACAATGTAATATGGACCGTCGCGTCGTTCCAACGCAAATTTCTGATGTATAAGATGATAGTGTTTGGAGACTATTATATAGAGTGCTAAAATAAAAAAAAATCAAAACGTTTATTCAATATAGGTTTCTTTGAACATTTATTAAGGTGACGCCGCGTTAAACTAGAATCTGAATATCAGCATGCTGCGCCCCGCACCCTACACCCCGCACGTTTTTTACGAGAGCGCTGCCGCGACGCGCATTCTCGGACAGAACGCGGCGCTTGGCGAGCACTGTCTGCATTGCTCGCGGCAAGAACAGAATGTCATAGAGACTATACGAATTACTTTTATTTCTTGATTATTGAAAATTATTTTGTGTAGGTTTTCTATTTTTTTGGGTTCAATGGGATAATATGATATTAAAATTACAGACGTATAGCAAAAATTTTATTTATGTACAGAAGTGAAAACAAAATAAAAATATTTGTTGACATTGAATACAAAAAAAATAATAATAAGGTGACATCAATTACAAAACACATTTTGTAACTGACAAGTTGCGGTCAACCGGAAGTGATAGATTTTATTTATGAAATCAAAAATACCTCATATTTCAATACTTCCAGATTTTTTTTTACAGTATTGTGTGCTAAAAGCACTTCAATACAGACGAAATTTCGACTGAACCGTGATAGTTACACACTATCACGGTTCATGAGATACAGCCTGTTGACAGACGGACAGACAGCGGAGCGATATTAATAGGGTCCCGTTTTTACCCTTTGGGTGCGGAACCCTAAAAAAGGTAAAAAAAACAAAAAATAATGGTCCTTCCATAAAAATTCGTCCGACGACTTTGTATGGGAAAACTATTTTTTTTTCAGCTTTAATTTGATAATTTTTAGGTTTTGTTTTAATGCAATTCTATATGCCACTAGCTGTTGCCCGCGGCTCCGCCCGCGTTAATGTCGTTCCCTTGGGAACAGTAGAAATGATAAAAATTCCATACAAACCCCTGCCCCGTTGCTTTTTCCCCTTAAGGGGGAATTTAATACATTTCACCTGCATAGATCTTTAGCCCTTAAGGAGGGGATTTTGCCCATTTCACCTACACAGATATTTTTTTATTGTAATGGAGAACTTCTTATTGTCATATTTCTAAGAAAATAAAAAAAATCCATACAAACTTTACCCCACCTATTCTACCCCTTCAAGAGGAAATTTCGACCATTTTAACTACACAGATCTTCTTTAATTGTAATGTAAACATATATACTTATTTTTATACTTCTATGTTCAGAAATGAGAAAATTTCCATACAATCCCCCCCCCCTTTATCCCTTAAGGGGGAAATTTTGTACATTTCACCTACACAGATCTTTTTTAATTGTAACCTAGAACGTATATACTTATTTTCATACCTCTAAGTCTAGAAATGGAAATATTCCATACAAACTTTACCCCCTATTTACCCCTTCAAGGGAGAATGTTGTCTGGTTCACCTAAAAAGATCTTTTTTAATTTTAATTGAGACCTTGCGTACCTACTTTCAAACTTCTAAGTCCAGAAATGAGAAAATTCCATAAAACTTCAACCCCTTTGATTTACTAAAAATCCTTTCTTAATGCTCATTTACATCATAAAAAGAATCCCTGTGCCAAATTTCAAGTTTCTGCGCACAGTTGATCGTAGTTTCGGCTGTGCGTTGATATATAAGTCAGGTTTGCCTTTGGCCCGCGGCTCCGCCCGCGTAAGTGTCGATTTCTCAGGAACAGTAGAATTACCCGGAATACATTAGTTTATGACTTTCAATGACACACCTTAATATTGAATTTCAATTGAATAACTTTAAAAACGGAATGTTTCATACTAACTTTGCATCCCCGTTATATCCCCTTAAGGGATGATTTTTGACAAAAATATTTTACTCGTGTTTCATGCCTTTTAGTAAAGAACCTTCATGCTGAATTTCATTCGACTAACTTCAAAAATGGCAAAGTTTCATGCTTATTTTGCACCCCTATTTTACCCCCTTAAGGGATGATTTTTGAGTAAAATATTTTACTCGTGTTTCATACCTTTCAGTAAAGAACCTTCATGCTGAATTTCATTCGAATAACTTCAAAAACAACAAAGTTTCATACTAACTTTGCAACCCGTTTTTCCCCCTATGGAGATGAATTTCCAAAAATCCTTTCTTAGTGCTCCCCTACGTTATAAAAGGAACCCCTGTGCAAAATTTCAAGTTCCTAACCCTTATAGTTTAGGCCCTGCGTTGATATGTCAGTCAGTCAGTCAGCTTCTCCTTTTTTTTTAGTACGGATTACTATGGATAGTATGGATAGGTATAATGCTGTCGTATAATGATGATGAATTGACTTTAGATTTTAATTTTCTTATGTCACTTATTATTTTATTTTATTTTTGCTATATGTTTGCAGGCAAACTCATGCCTTGAGTTCATTCAAATGACGATAACTTTTTTTTTAATGAACCGGTTTTGATGAAACAAACTTTAAATGTTAAACTAAGTTAAAACAAAGCAATTGGTGAAAGTTTGAAGTAAATCGGTTCAGTATTTTCGGAGATAATCGTGATCATACATACAGACAGACAGACAGACAGACAGACAGACAGACAGACAGACAAGAAATTCCAAAAAAATTTTTTTGCTTTTTATTATTCTTTTTAAGTGTCCCTCTATCCATTTCAGTCAAAAATTTGAAATGTACAGACAAAATAATTTTACTGTTTTATTATATGTATAGATTAGGGCTTCTAATTCCAGGATTTCAATACAGCGTGATTCTGAACCCCCTAGCTATATTGAAATTTCGGAATCAGAATCCCTAATGGAATACAGAATTGTAAGAAAAAAAGGCAAAGAACCAAAAAAAAAATTTAACCTTTCATAGAAATTCGTGTAGCTGATCGGCGACTTTGTATGGGAAACCTAATTTCTTTTTCGTTTTTTACCTTTTTTTCCTGCAATTCTGTGTTCCATTAGGGATTCTGATTCCCAGATTTCAATATAGCTAGGGAGTTCAAAATCACGTTGTATAGTTCAGAAGTACAAAATCACGCGGTATAGATTAACATATTACAAGACCTAGGGCAATCCCAAAAAGATTTATAAATAATATAAATAAATATATACGGACAAATCACACAGATTGAGCTAGCCCCAAAATAAGCTCGAGACTTGTGTTATGGGATACTAACTCAACGATACTATCGTTGAGTTAGTATCCCATATATAGATAAACATCCAAGACCCAGGCCAATCTGAAAAAGATCATTTTCCATCTTGACCTGACCGGGGATCGAACCCGGGGCCCTCATGTCGTAGGCTGGCATGTTAACCACTGCCCCACGGAGGTCGCCATTGTCCATCTTGCCTGACCTGACAGCTTAGCATGATGACCACTAAGTCACAGAGGTCGACATAAATAAAACCTTATGCTTTTATTTAATACTCTGAACTTTATATTAAACCAATATTTATTTCAAATTTCAGCTAGGCCAATATTGAAAAATAATGCAGTGCCAGGTTGTATTCCCATAGAATTAAGCAATCTACGATTTATTAGAAGACACAATAAGAAAGCACATAGACAACAAAAAAACCGTCCATGGACACTTTTCCAATTTCGGGGAAAATATTAACCTGGCAAGTCATAAGATTTGGCAGTCAACATCATCGTTATTTGACAGATTGATAGTGACATAATGTCATGTGATTAAGCATGGGAATATTGCTTTAAAAATCTAACATTCGGGTTTCTTTTTAAACTAGTACAATATTGAAAAAAAGATAAAAAACATCAGAAAATATTTACATAAAAGGTATTATCGATTGCAAAAAAAAACCTGTCACTTCCGGTTGACCGCAAGTTGTGAATTCCGCATAGTCGAAGTCCATGTCTGGACTACTACGAAATATAAATTTATATTGGCACGTAGGTATATATATCTCGAAATAAAATAATAATACCCAAGTAAACAATAATTTGTCCGTGTAGTAATAAAGGTACCACCGCTCAAAATAGTTCTGTAAATCCGAAGGTGACTCTTTAGTTTTTTGTTCCGACGATTGTTTCCTAAAATGTATGTAATATTTTCATGATGTACTTACCATTTCAACGTCAAATATCAACATTAGTCCCAAATAAAAATATTATTATTATATTATTTTTTACCCTTCCCATGCTGTTCTGTTCAACTATAGCTACCTACTAATCAAGCACTTTAGAATGTATACGTAGGCTCTTCATTGTGTATAGAAAATGGGCTATTTATTTCAATCTCAATAAAAAAAAATACATTTGCCGCGATGATGATTGTAGGTACCTACCTACCAAGTAAAGAAATTCACTATGAAAGCGCTCTGACCTACCTACGAAATCAGAACCCACATAAACATTATGCTTGACGTGCTGTTGACTGTACTTTCATTACCTATGTATGTAATGTAAATCGTAGATAGTTATGTACTTGTTCTACAATAGATAAATATCGGTGTACATTTATATAAATTGTGGAATATTACGTATAGGTCTGTTGGTAGACACCTACTCAGACTTTGAGAAAAATATACTATCATCGAAATAATCCTTTCTCTGCAAAATTCAATCTTACGAGCCTTTCTTTTTCTTTTAGGAACTTTCTCTTTATTCCCATTTCCAACGAAATAAATAATATAAAATCGCGCGGGAGGGTGCGGAGTTGCGGACGCAATTTGGCACAGAACCGTCGCTGACACTAGTCAGCAGCGGTCTGCGCGGGCACAGCGGGGCCGATCTCTCATAGAAAACCCGCGTAAACCGAAAGGGCGTATGCGACAAATTGTTTTTGACGTGTAACTTAAAAACTATAAATATGATTCATATAACCAAATCACAAATTATAGTGTTAGTTTCAATGAATATATGTAGAAATTATGGTACCTTAAATCGCTCCTCAATGTCCATAAAGTTGGAATCTCTAGTTTTAAGGACGTCTTTTTGATTAATTATTTTGTGTTATAAAAGTTGTCCAATCGTGTAATACAAATCAAAAAATAAAGTCAAAGACATGCTGAATCCTGTCAGTAAATTTCACTTTGTTCGCTTTGGTCATTGCTGAGATAAATCGGTATCCTTGCAACCAAAATCTTCAAGGCGTCGTCTTAATTGTAATATTTCACTTCTCAACAATTGTTGACGTCAAAAATTTACTTATGGATAAGTTTAATGCCCTAATATGTAGTAATAATAAATAATTAATTTACCCTAGACATTCCCTTAAATGGATGAGTCCGTCCGTTAATGTGAACAACGTTTCCTATGGGACCAGTGCCGGGAAATCAAAATATTTTTCGACATATCTATACAAAAGCGTTGGGCCGCCCGGGCAATTAGTATGAGAATGTCGAAAAAAAATTGGAGTTCCCAGCATTGTTCCCATAGGGAAAGTTGTTCATATCGTCGGGCTGAGTTACCCCTTACAGGGAATGTCGTGGGTAAATTAAATGTACACGCTGTATATGGAACGGCATGGGCAATTCATTGACGAACATAAATACCCAAACTCTTACATCTAAGAAGCGTATAAGAGTTATGGAAGATTGATAATTTCAAAATATGTGAAAAAATAAACAGGAGTAATTTTGTTCTAATTATTTATAGGTACGATCGTCAGTATTGTTCTGAGAAGTTTGGATTAACTGCGGTTTTAGGAAGGACTTGCCCACTGGTTCCCCGGTCCATAAATTAAGTCGCCGCGCTTTGAAAATTTGTATATTATTGTTCGTATATAGACTCCCCAACTTAAGCGCCAATTAGACCATCCAGAATTTAGGATCCGGAATTCAGTCAACGGACAGTTTAATCGCATTCAGGACGGTCGAGAGGGACGCCGCTATACGTTAGAAACGATACGAGAATATCTCCAATCGCATCGCACGTATAGCGGCGTCCCTCTCACGCATTCAGGATGGCCAACGGATGGCTCTCTCAGGACGCGCAGTCTCCGTTCAGGACACGTTCCGGACGGTGTAATCAGGAGCTCCGACGACTGAATTTCTTGTTCTTATCGGATGCTGAATTCCGGATCCTAAATTCAGGATGGTATAATAGGCGCTTTAGTGCGAAAGGGCAAACCCCCAAATATTAACCTAAAATAATGCTATTTTAGTCCTGTTTTGTATGTTAATACAATATTTAACGAAAACCCTGTCCGATGCTTGAAGGAGTGAGTCAGCCCGTCGATATAAACAACTTTTCCTAGGGCACCAATGCTAGGAACTTAAAATTTTTTTTACGTTCCCGTACAAATAGATCCGGGGCGGCCGAAATTTCATTGAAAATGTCCAGTGTTTTTTCTTAGTTCCTAGTTTTGATCTTATAGGAAAAGTTGTTCATAGGGGCTAAATCACTCCTTCAAAGATCGAACAAGTTTTTTTCACACAATATATAAATAACGTCTTTGCGCTTTATAAAAATATATTATGTTGTTTGTATTGTGAAGAAGAGCAATAGGGGTTCAATCATAAAAAATTGCAAAGTGCTAAGCAATTGTAAAGCTCACCCCTTGCGAGCGTGTAAAGATTCTAATACCTACCGTATTTATCCGTTGCCTTTTATTTATTTACTAGCTTTCGCCCGCGGCTCCGCCCGCGTCAATGTCGATCCCTCGGGAATAGTACTTTTTCCCGGGATAAAAGTTTGCCTATGTCCTTTTCCGTACTCCAGAGAACTTGTATGCAAAATTTAATGATGATCGGTTCAGTAGTAACGGCGTGAAAGCGTAACAAACAAACAAAAAAACAAATAAAGAAACAAACAAACCCACTTTCGCATTTATAATATTAGTAAGGATAAGGATTAGTAAGGATAAGGATGAACGCTGACGTTAATATTAATAATTATGTGTTTAATAAAACCATTAATTGTTGAAACTGCTTTCGTAGAACCCACAGAACAATAAAGACATAAGATGGCAAGGAGACGTGGCACGCACACCGACAATGCGCACGATCTGCTCACTTGAATCACCTAAGTAGTTTGCCCCGCGATCGTAAAAGGAACAAAAGTGAGATATAAGTAAAAAAAACGAAAAATGCCGACGTGTTCTATTCTAACGTGTAAAGTGAGAAGTCCTAGTGAAACTTTGACCAAAGGAGGAGTTTCTACTTAATTGTGTTGCGTTCGTAGTATGCTTGAAATAAGGCAACCGTCGCTGATTTTCATAGAAATCACGCGTGATAACACTTCTAATGTGTTTTTTGTTCTATGGTAGAACCGTTTCAGACTCGCGAGACGAATGATAAATCTTAAATTATTGAATGGCCCACGCGCTTCCTCAGTTCTGGCAATCACTTAATACCACCCCCATCCATCGCAACTACCACTTTGCTTTTTGAAGGATTAAATCCAATTTGAGGACCCTATTTTTAGCCTATTTAGCAAATCACGTTACTGAGAAAAGTAATCGATTTCGATAGAAAGCCCATCGAAATTTCATCCGAATTCTGTTTTGATTGTCGACGTCAGCGACTTAGTAACTAGCTGTTGCCCGCAACTTCGTCCGGCAATTGCTGTTATTATGATTATTTCGAGATGAATAATTTTCCCTCGTTTACAAAACATTTTTTATTGTTGCTTCGCTCCTATTAGTCGCAGCGTAATGTTTTATATCCTAAAGCCTTCCTCAATAAATGGACTATCCAACACAAAAATAATTTTCAAATTTAAATCAGTAGTTTCTGAGATTAGCGCGTTCAAACAAACTATCCTGCTTTAGAATATTAGTATAGATATGTATCCATAATAGACAATAGTAAAAAGTTGTTGACCAAGAAAGAGTTTATTTGGACACAGGCTGATTTTTTTCGTATGTTTTTGATTTGGTATATCCGGACCTAAATGTTTAGGTCCGGATATACCAAAACTAGCGTCTCGATTTTTTGAAGTGAATACTTCTTCGTTGTGCACTTTTTGGGATGCGTAAAAATTGTTAAACTCGCGTAAGACACGTGACCTGATCGAAAATTCGTAAGACGGTCACGTGACCTGAGACCACCGGCGCGGCGTAGGATAGGAAGTAATATCTCTCTTACTACCGCGTGGAGTTTTCACTTCTGCCGGCACTCCCGTAGTGCAACCCTCTGTTTTTTTTTTATTTTAAAGCTTATTTCTAGCTTATAGCTATAAAAATATTTGCGCTTATTTTTAATTGACCTTATATAGACTGCACGTCAATATTGCACGGACACCGGTGTGTCCATAACACCATAATTTCTGTATCCTGTGACTTTACTGCCAATATTCGGTGTCGTAAACCTCAGTTTTAGTTTAGTGGCCATTCGATATTTTTATGCTCGGAACAATAGCCGCGATTGTTAAAAATATTTATTTTATGCGCTGTCACGGATATTTGAGAGGTTTACAATGGATATTGTTTTGAAATTTTTAACGGTATAAAGGTATTGATGTGTCTGGAAAACACATACATACTATCACGTCTTTATCCCTTACGGGGTAGACGGAGCCTAAAGTCATAATACCGAAAGGCCACGATTATCAAAATAGTGATGGGTTGGTAGCAGCATCGCCTATTGTCATGATTCTTAAGATTTTCGCCCATTCCCTTGACCGGCTTTTACAGTCTGCACTGGGAAGAGAAGCAGCTGGCACATTCTACTTTTTTTTCTTTTCTCCCAGACCAGCTGGAATACACTGGGAATCGAAGTAGCCAGACCTTACACTTACAGCACTGACGACCTTTACAGCGAATGTGAAGTTCTAAGAGTTCGACAGCTTTTTATATTAGAAGTAGTTTTAAGGACTCATAGGGCTGTACTTACTTCAACAAACTACGAATATCTCATTGAACAAAGAGTTCCCAAGATAACAGTACCCTTTGTACGTACTACTTTCGCACAACGTCTTCCTCCATTCATTTACCCATATCTTTACAACCGTGTCTGCCATAATTTTTCAAACCTAATGCAATTTACCACATACAGTGCAAAGCGTTCCGTGATGCAGTGGCTCCTGACTCTTGACTATTCACAAACCGAGGACCTCTTAAAGACAAGTATATAACGACAATCCCTACCTTCATAATCCCACACAATTACACTCTCGCACTCACATACACCATTTCATAATTTATCATTATCATCCTCATTCACATTCACATGATAATCACCCTTACGCTTTGTGACAGATTCTAAAGATAATACTTAAACTATAAATCATTATTATTATTGTTGAACCGATGTAGAATTATGTATAAATATGTTGAAATAAAATAAAATATACTAGATACAGGTACATATGGAAAATATAATAACTTCTGGACTTCTGCGATAAAAGCTCCGCTTAGTGCAGGGTCCAATGTCCAACAGTGTACAAACATGTTATAAACTTTGTTAATTTATTTTTTGTAACTGACTGTTTAATTTTATTGGTCAATAAATATTATTATTATTTGTATCTCTCTTTTTTCACGGGTGTTACCCCGGTTTTGTTTTAGAGGCTTGCGTGGGGATATGGATCCAACACGTAGAGGCCCTTTGGAGAAGTTGATGTAATGTTGGTCTCCAGCTATTATTATTATTACAAAAGGTGGGTAATGTTATGTTAACTATAACATTTTGTCGTAAGTCATTGTAGGTATTTCAAATTAATGTTTTACTACCCCGCACTAACCTGTTTTTATAAGCAATTTCTCTATCTTAAGGTTGCCTGGAAGAAATTGCTTTGCGATAAGGCCAACTTGTGCGCATTTTGCTAGTTTGTATAATATTTACATTGTAGATTTTTTTTCTATGTGCTATCTATCATCCTATACAGCGTGTAAACGTACCCTCGACGTTCCCTTAAAGGGGTGACTCAGCCCATCAATATGAACAACTTTCCCTAAGGGAACAATGCTGGGAACTCAAAAACAATTTTGGCTTTCTCCATACGTCAAATGGTTCCTTTAACGACTACCAGGTGGCAGCCGGGACCGGCTTAACGTGCCTTCCGAAGCACGGAATCATCTTTATTATCAGACAATCAGGTGATTCAAGTCTGCAATGTTTGCCTGTTGACCCCCGGGGGGTCGTGGGTTCGATTCCCACCGGAAGCCTACTTTAGTTGCTTCCAGTTTGGTTAGGACATTGCAGGCTTCAATCACCTGATTGTCTGATAATAAAGATGATTCCGTGCTTCGGAAGACACGTTAAGCCGGTGGTCCCGGCTGTCATCTGGTAGTCGTTAAAGGAACCACGTTAGAGGCCGAGAGGCGGTTCCGAAGAACTCTGACACCAGGGTGTGCATGGTCGATTGACCGTGACACCTACTCGAAATGATGATGATGAATGTTCTAACCAAACTGGAAACAATGCTTCCTGTGGGAATCGAACCCACGACCCCCGGGTCTACAGGCAAACGCCTTAAGAACTGGACCACGGAGGCAGTTACCTTAGTCTTAATAGATAAGATGAAAAAACATTTAAATCTGTATTATTGTGTGGTAAAATAAAGTTAAAAACTTTGTTATTCAAGACAAAACACGTTCTCTCTATAATTTAATGTTGCATAAAAAGCCTTTGATGTAAATGTTGATCAAATATGTTCTTCTATAGGTAATTAATTTGCTTGGAAATGTATCGAAAGATTGGAGAATTATTAATTAATATCAATTTAATACCATCGTAACTATAATATTATAAAGTAGCTTTCGCCCGCGGCTCCGCCCGCGTCAATGTCGATCCCTCGGGAATAGTACTTTTTCCCGGGATAAAAGGTAGCCTATGTCCTTCTCCGCACTCCAGAGAACTTGTATGCAAAATTTCATGATGATCGGTTCTGTATTTACGGCGTGAAAGCGTAACAAACAAACAAACAAATAAACAAACAAACAAACTCACTTTCGCATTTATAATATTAGTAAGGATAAGGATGCGAAAATGAGTTTGTTTGTTTATTTATTACGCTTTCACTTTGTAACTACTGAACCGATCATCATGCAATTTTGCATACACGTTAACTGCCTCCGTGGTCCAGTGGTTAAGGCGATTGCCTGTAGACCCAGGGGTCGTGGGTTCGATTCCCACGGGAAGCATACTTTGTTTAGTTGCTTTCAGTTTGGTTAGGACATTGCAGGCTTGAATCACCTGATTGTCTGATAATAAGTGATTCCGTGCTTCGGAAGGCACGTTAAACCGTTGGTCTCGGCTGCCATCTGGTAGTCGTTAAAGGAACTACGTCAGAAGCCGAGAGGCGATTCCGAAGAACTCTGACACCAGGGTGTGCATAGTCGATTGACCGTGTCACCTACACGAAATGATTATGATGATGATGCATACACGTTATCTGGCGTACGGAGAAAGACATATGGTACATTTTATCCCGGGAAAAAGCACTGTTCTATTGTGAAAGCTAGTTTAAATATAAAACAAATCTATGATTATGCGAATTAACAAATGTTGCGATTACAATGAATAGATATTAGAATTACTAGACAATAGTAAAGTTATTAAGATATATTATGGTTTTAAACTAAGTTTATTATATAACTATAAGATTTAACTGCTAAAAAATGTATAGGTGTATGTCATTAAAAGCAGTTATTAAGACTGAAATTAACGTTAAGTTATTAAGATTTAATTTTCTGTTTGATACGATGTTGTATTTACAAAGAATTGCCTTTTTTAATACATTTTACCAGAAATTAACGCAATTGAAATTGTCGCGAATTCCCAAACCCTAAGCTCCATACCCATTCCTTATTCTCCCCATGCATTCTCTCCGTTATTGCTTAAGTAATAATAAAAACACCAAAATACGAAATATAGCTTTAATCGCTTTTAATAATATTTGTATTTACAGCACTTAAAACTATTTAAACTGGTTGTCTACAGTAAAATTGTAAAAATACAATAAATTGTACAATTCGCAGGGAACTTAAAAAATAAAACGACGAAGTTACAATAAAATAGTCACCAAAATGATAAAGTTCATCGATTTAAAAAATGTACTATTCGTGGATTTAAACGAGTGGTACCTATACAAAAATAAATAAGTCAAAATATGTCAAAAAAGCACCAGTAACGAACTGAAAACTTGTCACAAGAAGCTCCTAACACTGTAGAGGTTGCACTATGATCAAAAGATTTTTTAACAAATAAAAATAGATATCGTTTACGTGACCATAAACAGTAATCGGAATAATCCGAGCGTATTTACTTAATTTTCGAGACTTCATACACATGAAAAGTACGTATGTGAGACATTGGTATCATCTACTCTGAGTATTCAATGAAGGCTTTTTTAAATAGCAGTTTTGAAATGTGTTTATTAATTGTTGTCATTGGATAATATCACTCAACATTTATATTTAACTATTCAGTTGTTAACCAATGACAATTTATTGCATTTGAAAGTCACACTGCCACCGTGAATTTGGCAAAACTCTCAATTATCGAGCAAGTAAATACTCTTTATTTTCCGATTACTGGTTATGCATGTTATTAGGTATTCAATCTTGTTCGTGACATAACCTCATAATCTCCTTGTTTTAAGCACTATCTTATTTTAAACAACAACTATGTATACACAATAAAGTACCAAATCGTAAAAAAGTATTTAGGAACTATAACTTATTATAAACAATGTTAAAATGCTGTATTTTGGTAAACATGATTTGAACCGATTATAAAATTGACACCGACTTACAGCCTCAGAATGTCTTAAACTAAAATGATATTAACTTAATTGGCGAAGTTAAATATTTTAGTACATAAAAAACATCACATAGAGACACAAACACATTAAAACTTTAATAAAATGATACAGATATTGCTGTCCACTAAGACGCGCCCCACTCTTTTGTCTAAATAACTCTCTCTCTAAGTAAGGTACGTTATTGTGATGGTTCATCAAATCGCTAATAAATCGCGACTGATGTTCGATCAATCTCCCCCCACACCTTCTCTTCAAGCAAAAATGTGGGGCGTATCTTTGTGTCAAGCACTACGTATACAGCAGAACATCGTTGGTGAGATTAAAAGCTATTGTTACAAAAACTAAATGATACAAATGCATTTTCTTAAATGTTTCGAGACATGACAAATATTTAGGGCATTAAGCGTCACTGTTAAACCTAATTTAATGCATAGACGACCGGCATCTTAAAAGTTCTAATAATGTGTGAAATTAACTGAAATTACAATATCATTCCCAAAGAAATACGAAAATAAATGTGATTTGCATATAAAATACTTCAACTTGATCAATTAAACTTCTACTCTTGGTAAAACAGGCCACACTCTTTCACAAACTTGGACAACCTTGGGCAAACATCTCTCTTTTGTTTAAAGATATTATTAATATTACAACTAGTTTGCGAAGAAATCAAACGATCTATTTATTATCAATTTTAGTTTCTATGCTTCTTGGGATTTTTAACGTCGAATACGTACTGGATTATAATAACTTCAGTTAAATTCGATGCACTATTTTTTGCAGATGTAAAGCTAACACAAACAGACAGGTTAATAACACAACTGACAAAACACGCTTTAATGTAACTATTAACATGATCAATAGTTAAAAGCGACTAACTCACTTATCAGTCTTCCAAAATACGACCTAAGTTAGTGAACTGATCCTAGCAAAACTATGGAAAGCTCTGGAATCGACTGTCATTGGGAATGTCAAACGAAAATGTTCAATTTAGAATAATCAGTCTTGAGAATGGATGATAGATGCTATCTAGCAAGCGAAATCGTTCAAATTCATCTTACGAAGCTACCACAGAATAAATACTTAATTTAACGTGTTCATACACAAATGATAACGTTCTGGATATTTCACTTCTTAGAATTCTTCGAATGGTCCATAGTTTTTAATTGTAATCGTAGAAAATCTAGCACGAACATATTTACACGAGCACCGCGAATCTAACGTATGTCAATCCATTGTCTTTTCAACTATCACTGTTATGACGTAATCACTACATGTTGGCACTTTGGTCTTACACTTTACACTTACTCCATCTGCTACACTTCCGTGCCGTCCTCTCCCTCGTCCTCGAACAGGGGCTCGTTGGCGTTCACCTCAGCTACTGGTTTTTTCTTCGGCTTCGGAGGAGGTCGCGGTGGGATCTTTCCACTCCTTCCCAAAGTCCCAGATTGGTTCAATGACGCACTATTCTCATTTTTCTTATCCTCTTTGACGGGAGATGTTGGTTCGTCTTTCTCTGATCTGGTATTCCTTCTCAGAGATCCGGTCTCTGGTTTCCCTTTTCGACTTAAGGTACTGCTGTCAGATGCTTGGGATTGCGCATCAGGGTTCCTGTTGTCAGTGAACAAGGCTTTTCTAGGCTCTGGTTGAGGAGTAGAAGCGTTCTTTACCGTCCAACTCATACGATTGACAGGTTCTTGAGGGCCGGGTGTAGAGAGCTGAGTAGAGAGTTGTGAGGAAATGCTATTCCTAGGATTAGTTGCGTATTGAGGGACGGGAGAGGGAGCCGGCTCTTGTTCTTCGATAGGCGCATAGAACACAGGTTGAGGTGGCTGGTAATTGGTCGGAGTAGCCGGCAGTGGTCGATTTCTCATCGGAGAGAATTGACCTTCTAATCCAGTTTTGTTTAGTGATAGAACGGAGCTGCCATCAGCGGTTGTTCTTAGCCCGAGGTTATCATATAGTGGCTCTTGAGCTTCGCTGCTCGGAAGAATTTGTGTGCTAGCTGTACTGGACCAGCTTGGAACTCGGGGTCGCCTTGGAATAGTGACATAACCTTGTCTTGGGGTCACAACTGGTGGGGTAATTGGGGCTGTGAAAGGCGACTGCGAACGTGAGTATGGGAGGGTCCTAAAGAGATTTTGATTGGTCGTCATGCCGTAGATAGGGGAATGTATTGGGCTCACTGGATTGAGCTGAGGTGGTAATCTCGTGTTGTCAGGAACGGTGGAAGCGTTACTCGCCGCGGGGGATATTTGTGCAGCGCGAGGTGGGAAGGAGAGCAGGTCTGGTGGGTATGCCCGCCCATCGGTGCGGCCGTATTCTACGTTGAGAGCGTCATGAGATCTTTTCGTTGGGTGTTCGAAGTCTAGAGATCGTTTTTCGTCTTCGTTGTGGGCTGAAACAGAAAAAATACGTTAGTCATTCCTAATATCAACTAGGACACGCTTGAAATTTGAAAGAGCTGTAGCCACTATAAAGACGTAGTGTTGGAATATCTAGTTGAAACGTTATGTTATCATGTTATAAAAATACTGTAAGCACAAATAAAATAATGTACATGTACATGTACTTTGATTCCTGGTTTAAATAACAGTCATACGGTCAGGGTGTTGCCCTTAATTGTTTGGCCGGTGGTTGCATGTATGGCATCGGGAACGCTCTCCCGACCTCCTCAGATGCAACTTGCTTTTCCCCTATCCATCCGAGTGAGTAATATCCCAATACCTTCATTCCCCTCTCAGATCTAACAAATTCCTATCAGTCCGCTCCTTAAAAATACTTCCACTGGGCAGCACCGTCGAAAGTACAAGAAGCCAAAAAAACTGCGCTTGCGATCCCGCCTGTCAAGCGCGGTGAGTATGGCAATATCTTCCCATGGAACGAAAAATCTTCGGGAGAGGCCTATGTCCAGCAGTGGACTTCTTATGGCTGCAATGATGATGATGATTATAAATATTAGGTTTGCTGAAATTTTAAGCTCTGAGTACGGTTTTTTCATGACCTTTTATAATTGAAAATGACGTTATATGGATGTCTATAGTTCAAGAGTTTAAAAGTAAAAAACTACTTACCATATACAAAATCACTGTCCAGCAATGTCTTGTTCAGTTCGGACATTTCGGTGCCTCCACTGGTAATGGAGGCAGGGGCGTCATATCTCCTGGGCGGCTTGGTCACTGGGTTTACCGCGGTTATCAGACTCTTTTCCATTTCTGGTATGACTGAACCCTCGATCAACGCCTCGCCATTCGATGTATCAGCTTTCTTCTTCTCTGAAGACCGTTTCTTACAACAGCAATAGCAGAGTATAACCAAGCATATGAGTAAGATAGCCGCAGTACAAGATACTCCTATTAAAACTGGCAGCATACTGTTGTCCATGCCTGCAGGAACTATAACACCTGGTGGCGTGTGCGTTACTACTAATGTCAAACTCCTTTCTTCGACACCACCTTGGTTTTTAGCTACACATAAATATTCACCATTATCGGTACTGCCTGCTTCGAGAACGGTCAGGTTCACCCATTTACTGTTCTCGCTGTTACTTTGCGTGATGATATACTTTATGTCACCTTGGTATCGATAAGAACCGTCTATGATTTGAGTGTTTAGCACCCAGTTCACTTCAGGTAATGGGTTTCCGTTGACTAGGCAAGATAGGGTTATGTTCGTATCAGAAGATCTTATCGTGGTGCTATTAGAAGGATATACGACACTTGGGCGGCAAGCGAAATCACCGGAATCTAAATCCTTCCATGTTTTTCCATAATTTTTAGCTGGTTCCTTGCATGTGATAGGAGATGTATACAAATGCTTGCTAATAACCCAGTTTCTAAAGGGTTGTAGATAGCAATCGCATCGCCAAGGGTTGCCATGGACTTCCAAATTTGACAAAGATAAGGAATTCAATGTATCAACTTTCAAATATTCCAATCTATTCCCGTCTAATTCTAAAGTGTTCAACTTGGGGACGTTGATGAAGGTCTTCACGCCTATTTGGTGTAATCTGTTATTGCTCAGCTCGACTTTCTGTAAGAAGGGTAAATTGCTGAAGAGTCCGTCGTCCAATTTCTCCAATTGATTGTCGTTTAAAATAATCCACCTTATTTTGACGGTTTCCCTAAAAGATTCCGCGTGTAAGGTTTTCAACGCGTTTTTCGATAGATCCAATTCGATCATGATTGCTAGGCCGCTGAATCCATTTCTGTGGATCGTTTCAAGTTTGCACTCTCTCAAATGGAGTTTCTTTAGATTAATTAGTCCGACATCTTCGAAAGTATTGCTGGAGATTTCGTAGAGGGCGTTGTAGCTCAAGTCGAGGTTTTGTATGTCTGCGCTGAGAGTTTTCGGTATATCTGTGAGGTTTGACTGAGAGCAGTTCGCTTGTTTGTTGCCGCTGGCCCAGACGCATTTGCAACCTTGCGGACAGTTGGCGGTGAAGTCTGCAGACGATACGTAGACCAAGTTCAGGACCAGAAACAGATGTAGTCCCACACCCATTTTGGTCGTTGCTCCCGAATCTGTAAAGAAGAAATGGTTTTTTAAAACAGGAAGGGCAGTAAAAGCTATTAGTACGGGACTAAAATAGAAGGCGCCATAACACGTGGCAGTTTAATGGCGGCATTAAGCAGCCGAATCGTTTTGTGTACTTTAGTTGTTTATGAACTCAACAGATGATATAAAATATTAAATGTGGCCATTGATATTTAAATCTGTAGATGCATTACCAGCGGTAGAAAAAAAAAACAATTTTTTAAATTTATATTATAGTTATTTAGTTTTAGCATAGTAACAGTGCGCGGTTGTTTGGATTCTCGATACGACAAAAAGGAACAACAGTTTTATACATATGAACAACTCTATCTTTGACAACCATGCTGTTGTAGATCAAATAATAAAAAATGGTTGTCTGTAAAGTTGGTTTACGGACGATAATTCGTGATAACGGTGGACGAAAGATAGATACGTCACAAGCCGAACGCAGCCCGATCGTGCTTCTCTATCGCATGTTCCGCGCTCTCGCTTGCACACGGAACGTGAAACTTTTTAGTGCGTGTATCCGGCGTTCAACGACGTTATCACGACAAAAAAAGCTACATACAAAATCTGAGAGATACCGCAGCAAAAACTTTTGAATAACTTAAAGATTATTTTAAGGTACATTATTCCATTATTAAAAGTTGATGATAGATAATAATATATTGACCTCCTTTCAACTTGGTATTGTTGTCACCAGACTATAAATAAATAAATATAAAGGGACATATCACACAAATTGAGCTAGCCCTATTTGAAAAAGATCGTTTGCCATCATGACTTGACCGGGGATCGAAACCAGGTACCCTCGTGTCACAGACAGGCGTGTTGACCACTGGAAGCCGCCAAGGAGCTCGCTATCACAGTATAGACCTGATAACTGGTGACCAATAACAGTTGCACCAGTGTTATAACACTGTTGCAACTGATAACTGGTGACCAATAACAGTTGCACCAGTGTTATAGAACACTGTCGCAACTTAGTCATTTTCAATTTCAGTGAAGCATCTTCAAATAATGAAATATCATTACAGCATAAGCTAAGATGAACTGTCTTATGAAAGGCAACATGTAGAACATAAAACAGAATTATAAATTTATGAATTCCCGTATATCATTCACCACATCAAAGTTATGGAAACACCTTTTACGGGAACAATTTAAACAAACATTATATCAGACTAGATGATTTTCGAGCGCCTTAGGGTTTCGACCAAGGAATTCTAGGATAGAACCACTTCGTCTTTACCTAAAGATGCCCATTATCCTAACTAATATTATAAATGCGAAACTGAGTTTGTTTGTTTGTTACGATTTCACGTTGTAACTACTGAACCGAACATTATGAAATTTTGCACATACGTTATGTGGGGTACGGAGAAGGACATAGGGTACATTTTATCGACTTAGACGCGGGCGGAGCCGCGAGCGAAAGCTAGTAGGCTTATAAAGAACTAAAACTCTAGCATGTGACGCAAAACCATACCCAAGGAGTGTAAATTAGTCTGTTAACTAGTCTAGGAGGAACTAGGTCCAATGGGTCTGAGCATTATTGACGCTTACGTATGTTAAGCAACCTGCCCCCGTAGCATGGCTACTATCTACAGCTCACGCCAAAGATAGATAAAAAAGCAGCCTACTTAAAATTTATCGAAGCCCACCAATGAAAACGTAGTATTTATCTCATACGATTCGTAGCACGCATGCAGTCTAGAAACATTATTCATACTTCAAACACGAAACTACAAATAAAAAATTAAAACCTCGTATGATTAAAGAAAACGAACGTATTAGACATAATTTATAAAATACCTAGTGATATTTACTTAAAAACTAAATATATTTGGGTTTATTTTTATTCAATATGGAAATAACGGAATGTAAATCGTGTACCAATCAAACGCAAACAACCATTTTACACTGACAGTACACATCTGTCATTAATCTGTCGGTAAAATGGTTCTTTCCGTTTGAGTTTTCGTTTCTCACGCAAGATGGCGTACTAGTATCGGGCTTTTATTTCCGTAAAAATCATTTGTTTTTGTACTGTACATTAAAATATTATACTCATTATAGGTGTCTGACAGCTTGTAACTACGCAAAACAAAATATTTTGATTGTTTTATTACTTTAATGTTCGAAATGAGTATGAAACATATTTTATCTAGGCTTTGCTAAACCCCGATAAATTTATGCGATTTCAAGGTACCAACCTCGATTTTGCCTGGATTTGTCTATCGCGAGCTGTCAAACCCATGCTCGCAAGACGCGCACCCCGCGACTTGTAACGTATTTATGAATGAAATTTGACATTATTTAACGCGTGTGCCATGCTCGCTGGGTTAAAAGACGCAAAACGCGATATTTTGTCTTTTTATCCACGGAGACAGTGAGCCATGCTACGGGGGCTGGACGCGGCCCTTACTGGGATGGGTGACCGTATGTGGCTCAAAAAAATTTTGAGCTCCTCCGTGCTTTGGAAGGCACGTTAAGCCGTTGGTTGGTCGTTAAGCTTAAGTTTGTCAGATGCCTGCAGTTTGAAAGATCTGACACCAGTGTTGGCCACTTACACAGACGAAAAGCAAGCAAACTCGTATAATTCATTTATTTACTGAAACTTATACATACTTCATCATCATCATCATCATCAGGTCCTTTAAGTCTCTACTGCAGGAGCATGACCCTCTCTGTACTACCGGAGCCATACTTGGCCAGAGCAAACAGAGGATTTGGCCTACACTTTCCTCGCTGGCCAGACGGGTTGGACAGGTCTCATTAATGTTTATGAGCTTCGTTTAGCTTGTATTCCTAAGTCGCCTCTTACGACCTCCATGGGAAGACTAGGAGTGGCCCTATTCTACTCTGTCAGAAACCACACATACTTATCAATAGATTACTCATATTACTTTATTAAATAAGCATTTCTATTAATCATCATCATTTCGAGTAGGTGTCACTGTCAATCGACCATGCACACCCTGGTGTCAGATTTGTTCGGAACCTCCTCTCGGCCTCTGACGTGGTTCCTTTAACGACCCAAGCCGGGACCAACGGCTTAACGTGCCTTCCGAAGCACGGAATCATCTTAATTATCAGACAATCAGGTAATTTCTATATATGGTGTTGTGTTATTCGACGCATTGAAATTGATTAACGGGTTCTTAATCAAGCTCTCTGATCTTATGTTTGCATAAATCGCTCCCATAACAGGAGTTCTCGTAACTACGTAACATTTACCTTCATGTGTTGAGTGATGTACAGGAATTCGTCAACATTATAATTCTGTTCTCCGTCTGTTTTATGTTATACGTTACCTTTCATTCTGAGACGTGCGCTTTGAAGTCCAATGAGTAAGTTTATACTATGGCATAATATTCGACGCCGCAATACGTTAGACACGATGCGAGATATCTCCAATCGTATCACACGTATAGCAGCGTCCCTCTCGTGAGTGACTGCACTCCGGATAGTATAACAGGCGCTTAAGCGGGTGCCGCGCGAACGAAAAACGTCGCTACTGCGCAAGCCATTATGCTGCGCAGAACCATTAAGCGATTAGGAAAAAAGATGAAAAGTCTTAATATTTTCAAATTTATATATTTTTTTTAAATAAGAAAGGTGTGACCTCCGAGACGTACATATAAAAAATGTCATGTGAGATTTGTTTTAGACGTAAAAATTACAGTTTTCTAAGAAAAATGCTTTTAGATATCATACCAAAGATCTTGTTCAAGGATTGACCTAAATTATACAAATACTTTTGATGTATTTATTTAATTCAGCGGATAGTACTAGTGATATTTAAAACACGTAAATTTTAACAATTTCGTTCAGTACCGTATTTTAACAATTATGTTTTGGAATTTAGAATCCGATGTGAGGGACGCCGCTATACGTTAGAAACGATGCGAGATATCTCCAATCGTATCGCACGTATAGCGGCATCCCTCTTATCGGATCCGATTCAGGATGGTATAATAACCCCTTAAGTCTCAATTTACAATTTACTATACAATATGTAAAGAATACCCTATTCGATCCTTGAAGTGATTCAGACCGTCGATATGAACAACTTTTCATATGGAACCAATGATGGTAACTTATTTTTTTTTTTACTTCCGTTTGGAAATGTCTTTATTTATTGAGTTCGCAGCTTTGATCATATAGGAAAAGTTGTTCAAATCGACGGGCTGAATCACCCCTTCAAAGATTGGACAGGGTTATCTCTACATATTAAAAAAATTTAGTTATCCTTTATAAAATTTCGCGTTTCAAACACATGTTTGAAACATCATCATCATTTCCAGTAGATGACACGGTCAATCGACCATGCACACCCTGGTGTCAGAGCTTTTCGGAACCGCCTCTCGGCCTCTAACGTGGTTCCTTTAACGACTACCAGATGGCAGCCGGGATCAACGGCTTAACATGTTTGAAACGCGGACTTAAGAGAGAGACTAAAATACAATCTCAAAATCTTAGAGTATTTAACCAATAATTCATAGTTCAAATCCTTACTAATATTATAAATGGGAAAGTGAGTTTGTTTGTTTGTATATTTGTTTGTTTGTTTGTATATTTGTTTGTTTGTTTGTTACGTTTTCACGCCGTGACTACTGAACCGATCATCATGAAATTTTGCATACAAGTTCTCTGGAGTACGGAGAAGGACATAGGCTACCTTTTATTCCGGGAAAAAGTACTATTCCCGAGGGATCGACATTAACGCGGGCGGAGCCGCGGGCGAAAGCTAGTACGGATATAAATAACTTCATAAGGCAAATTGACTCTCATTCGATCACCTGTAAAAGGAAATAACGAAATTTAAAAAGGCTAAAGGGACCAAGGGTAACTTGGTTACGACTTCTCAAAGGGAAACCTTTTTGGAGTGGAGTCACTAAGGCGATGACGTCAGTAAATATAGAGATTTTACCATATAGCTATTATTATTACATATCCGTTGTATAAAAATAAGGTCCATTTAAAATTAGGCCCAAATAATTTCTATTATCTATACTAATATTATAAAGCTGAAGAGTTTGTTTGTTTGTTTAAACGCGCTAATCTCAGGAACTACTGGTTTTAATTGAAAAATTCTTTGTGTCTTGGACAGTCCATTTATTGAGGAAGGCTTTAGGCTATAAAACATCACGCTGCGATCAATAGGAGCGAAGCATCAATAAAAATATTTTGAAAACGGGGGAAAATTATTCATCTATACGAATAAATAACAGGCCGCGGACGAAGTCGCGGGCAACAGCTAGTATTATATATTTCTATCATAGGTTAAAAAGTTATGCTTTAGTAGCAAATTTTAAGAAATTGACATGCATTTTTTTGTTTTTCAAACAAAATATATGTTTTAATGAAAATTGAATTTTAATTATTGGCGTCAATAAATTAGTAGTATTATAACACCAATCATCTTCATCATCATCATCAGGTCCTTTTTAGTCTCCACTACAGGAGCACGACCCTCTTTGTACTACTAGGGCCATACTTGGCCAGAGCAGCCAGAGGATTTGGCCTACACTCTCCTCGCTGGCCAGACGGGTTGGAGAGGTCTCTCAGATGTTTATAAGCTTTGTTTAGCTTGAATTTCCTAAGTCGCCTTCTACGACATCCACGGGAAGACTTGGAGTGGTCCTATTCTACTCTGCCGGATACCACACGGCTAATATATAACACCAATAACCGACAATTATATCGTTTATTGGTGGTATAAAGGTGTTTTATGTGGTATAATAGTGTAAGATATTAATCTTGCGCTATCATACTACATAACACACAAAAAACATAAACACTCAATTAGTGCAAAGCAACATATGGACTTTCTTAGAATTCGAGTGATTGTTTTCCATTTTCGACACACTTGCGTCTTCCCATATCCCCGGCACTGAGTCTAAAGCGGGCATGGCTGCAGCCAATGCTGAGTCCCTCAAACGGCGAAAAAAAGGGTTGTATCGGTAACGGGTTCATATTTGAGCCGTTTGGGGTTGAGATACTAGGTCCGTGGGGCCCGTCGGCGCATAAACTTTTTAAGGTATTGAGCCAAAAGCTGGTTGAGGTATCGGGTGACCAGAGGGCTGGCCATTACCTTGGACAGAGAATAAGCATTGCCATCCAACGTGGCAATGCCACCAGCCTTCTGGGTACCCTTCCGTGTGATAACGACCTGCGGGACATTTTTTATTTATAGTTTTGGTGTTATTTGGGTAGGTATTTGTTTAATAGTTTTAATTTATTTATTGTTCATTTTATTTCACCAATCTACAAGATTTAACCGCTCCATATTATAAAATTCTTCTGATAAAATTTAACCTATTTTCCGGTGTACAATTGAATTGGAATTTTGCATATGTCTGTGCAGAGTGACAAAGGAATAACAAAGTATTGTCAACGGAAGCTTTTCGGTAAAAAGCTTGTCCCGAATAGGACATTTTTTAGGGTACTGTACTACTCTGTATAAACATACATACATATTATCATGTGACATGACAGCCGTGTGGTATCCGGCAGAGTAGAATAGGACCACTCCAAGTCTTACCGTGGATGTCGTAGAAGGCGACTTAGGAAATACGAGTACAAGCTAAACAAAGCTTATAAACATCTAAGAGACCTCTCCAACCCGTCTGGCCAGCGTGGAGAGTGTAGGCCTCTGGCTGCTCTGGCCAAGTATGGCCCTAGTAGTACAGAGAGGGTCGTGCTCCTGTAGTGGAGACTAAAAAGGACCTGATGATGATGATGATATTATCATGTCTTTTTCCCTCGCGGGATAGACAGAACGCAGGTTTTTAAGACCTTAAATCACGGTTAGCTTGTTGGTGAGAATTAGGAATCAAACTAATGATGGGTAGCTAGCCGCATCGCCTACTGATATAGGACATGACTCCTTAAATTTACGCCCATTCCCTCGATCGGCTTTTACGATCTGCGCGAAGGAAAGCAGCTGGTACAAACTACGTTTTTTTCTTTTCTCCCAGGCCAGCTTAGAAGTTACTCTGTATAAAATCTATTATAATTACACATCCGATCGCTTAACTTAATCATCATCATCATTTCGTGTAGGTGACACAGTCAATCGGCCATCATGCACACCCTGGTGTCAGAGTTGTTCGGGACCGCCTCTCGGCCTCTGACGTGGTTCCTTTAACGACTACCAGATGGCGGCTGGGACCAACGGCTTAACGTGCTTTCCGAAGCATGGAATCATCTTAATTATCAGACTATCGGGTGATCCAAGCCTGCAATGTCCTAACCAAACTGGAAATCAACTAAACAAAGTATGCTTCCCGTGTGAATCGAACCATGACCCCCGGAAAACTTAATTGCGACGTAAAAATCCACCAATAGAAAAATTTTAAAATTTTTGTTCTGAAATTCTATTGGTGGATTTTTACCTCGCTCACCGCTCCGCCACCTCACTCCGCTCCGTTAAAAAGAGTTTTTTTCTATGTTTCTTCTCTGCAGTGGTCGATTCCGAAACGCTAGCAGTCTGTAGCTTTTGAACATTAATTAATAACTAAATTAGATCCTTTATTGTGAATTTACTTGAAAAGTGCCTGAATAGCCTATTTTCTGAATAGGTCTTTGAATTTGAATAGAACCTCAGGGTCTAAGGCTGGCTGTCCGTCTGTCACAGGGCAAAACAGTCCCTTCTGAATGAATGAATGAAATACTCTTAATTGCCCCATAACATAAATAAAACAAAGAATATATAATTACTTTACAAAAACAGGTACAAAGGCGGACTTATCGCTATGCAATATCTTCCAGACAACTTTTATATTAGGTTAAAAAAATAAAATCTTAATAATTACCACAGAACATATCGACATTACATATAGAAACTTAAAAGGAAATAAGTAATTCATATAGTATTTAAATTTGTACTTCCCCTTTAAATAAAGTTTTTTTTAAATATCTCCCCGCATATTGGAGAAAACGGTGTACAAACTTTTTTATGACAGGTCGGCAAACGAGCATGCTAGTCACCTGATGGCAAGTTATCACCACTGTCCATGGACAACTGCGACACTGCGACACAAGAGCGTGGCCGGCCTTTTAAGAACTTGGTGGCAGGACATGGGGGGAGGAAATGGCGGGAAGGATGGGCCTCAGACTCTCTCACTCACCGAACGAAGCATAGACTTCGTCGTGACTGGCATATTCTCTATCCTCTTCAACCCTACTTATCCCAACTATCTTAAAGAACGCATCGTGTTCCTTCATGACTCTCACGACCGTAATATACGCAGTGCAGGGTGCAGGTAATCTTCGACTTAGAACTCCACCACATGTTACCGAGGTGTATAATAAGTCCTTAACTGTCCAGGCTGTTGGGCTTTGGAATGCCCTTCCGATTTCTATACGTAGTGCTCAAACGCTGGCATCCTTCAAAAATCAAGTTAAAAGTCATTTTCTGTCATTTCCGTAACATTTTTCTCCTTCCTTAACAAAAGTATATCATTATTATTGTATATGATGTGTGTATTTGGATATTTATTTATGTCGTATATGTAGGTATTTATTTATATTTTGTGTATACATATATTTGTTAATGTTCTGTTGTATATATTTTACTGAATTAATAGTATCAATTATCTATATTAATAAATCTATTTGTAATTATACTTATATTTTTTTTTCTCTCTCTTATTTTCAATCATCACCCCATAACCCAAGTTTTTGATTTATTCCTGTCACCCAAAGGTAGCCTGGAAGAGATTGCCTTGGCGATAAGGCCGCCTATTGTACTGTATTTTTTTAGAATTTATTTATATTTGTATGTATAGTTATGGTGCAATAAAGAATGTTTACTTACTTACATAGAAACGGCAAAAGCTTCTTCATCGATTTTCGATGAGAGTGTGGAGCAGGAATCATGCTATAGCAAAAAATAAAATTTGCTGGTAGCGTGGCTCTAACACAACTAACTATACAATATAAAATCACTTTTTACCAACAATAAAAACTTTTCCCCCAAAAACAAAAGTCAAATCGATGTTGCGTGAGGTCGCTTGTAATACCAAGGTTAAAATAAAAATAAGAATAAATGGCGACCACTTCATTAGGCGAGCTTTTCGTGGAGCTTAATCTTGGGTTAATTACGACAAAGTGTGTTTTAAGGTTAGTGGAGATAAAGAAAAAGCTTTGTAATCATAACAACCATTTGGCCTATTTACTAAGACTTTTAAAAGCCCTTTTTAGGCAACAAATAATTTCTGAAAAAGGCCCATAAAGACTTTACAGACTCATAAACATCATCTTCATCATTATCAGCTTTCTACGACCCGGTCACTTTTAGACCACGGGACCACAACCGTCTTTATTTTTTGAATACTTATTGTTCGTCATATCGAAAAGCGCATATTTTTTATTAAAAAACTTGGTTTTGTGAGTTCCAACGGGAATAGACAGTTTGTATGAAATCAGGCAGCGGCCAACACGCCAGCCTGCGACACGAAAGTGCCCGGGTTCGATCCCCGGCCAGGTCAAGATGGAAAATGATCTTTTTCAGATTGGCCTGGGTCTTGGATGCGTATCTATATATGTATTTGTTATAAAATATAGTATCGTTGAGTTAGTATCCCATAACACAAGTCTCGAACTTACTTTGGGGCTAGCTCAATTTGTGTGATTTGTCCATATTTATTTATTTTATTTTATTATGATAGACTACGCTGTCGATGATCGCGCGATGATACCACTCAAAACAAAACAACCAGTGAGTAAGCTTCACCGATCGCCGCGACACGTGTCGCAGTCCCTGTTGTCGATCGCTCAACTTCAAAGTCTTACTTAAGTAATCACATGATACACAACTGAGGTTTGTGATTCAAATTTCACTCGTACGGTCTCACTTACATCGAAGGTCGAGATCTCAGCTCAGCTTCCCCAATAATTTACTCAAATTGAGCTGCTCCTATGTCACAGCACAGAATGCTCGTTAACGAAGCATTCGTACTTCGCAGTAATTACATTCTCACGAAGACGCGTTCCGGCAATTCGGCCGTGAGTGCGTTCCGAGATGTGACACCCTTATGTGCGTATTCCTTAGGATACGGCGCAAGGAATAAGAGATTGTCTTAGATGACAGGGCCAGTACAAAGACATTTGGCCAAAAGTAAAGAAACGTTTGGAAGCTATCGAAATGTGGTGCTTGAGGCGTATATAAAATATATTATATATACTGATCAGAAAAAATAAAACAGATTTTAGTTACATAAATAAGAAATAACAATTGCTTTAAAACTTTTGCAGTAAGAAGAGCAAGAATGTTTAGCCACCATTCACGGCTCGATCAATTTATTAAAAACATCATAGAGGGAAAAAAAAGATCTTAAATTTATAGATATAGATAGATAGATCGAAAAAAATACTTATATTACTTCGCTAATACTCTTAAAGTTCGGTACTCTCGGTTTTGGTGATGTCAAATAGACCTACATCGAACAAGTATTTTCACATCGTATAGAAAAGACGAGACACACAAAAACTTAGATCTCGATTAGAAAGACAAACATTCTGATGAGATTAATAAATTGCAAATAAGAAATAAAGTGCAATAAATTTGGTACTTACATATTTCATATCTTTGTCTTTGACAAATAATTATTAAATTAATGTTTGTGAATACGATATCAAAAATTCTTTGCGTAGTTTTTTGTGCAGACATTTTCCCGCTACCTCCAATAACTTGCTCCACTTCCGCTATACACAGGTTGATAATGTCCCAGCGAACAACTATCTCTCTGTAACGTCTTTAATGCCGTCGTAATTTTGACTCCCACTTACTTCACAGCCGCGAGCTCTCACGGGGCCGCCAAGATTTCCAGAAAATAGACCTTCATTGTTAAAAGAAAACATTAAAGTTACCTGTTTCATTTTACTCTTAGTAAATGGCGATGTTCGGTCTTCGTGTAGGAATGTAGGTAAGCGACATAGCTGTCTTTAAAAAAAACATTTAAAATATTTAGTCGTCTTATAGATTATCGAAAAATGTTTAATAGGTTTTTTTTTCTTTTTTCATTCAAATAAAAGATGATAAAGATAAAGCGCATCAAAGTTCATAAGTGGGCTCATGACGCAACAGGCCGGTAAAAAGTGTAACGGCCAGTGACGTCACGCGGGCGGCGTTAACGGGCTATAAAGCACATCAAAGTTCATAAGTGGGCTCATGACGCAACAGGTCGGTAAAAAGTGTAACGGCCAGTGACGTCATGCGGAACTTTAACGGGCTTCATCTTATCAATTTTTGTTTGATTGACAAAAGAAAAAATACATGTCCAATATTTTTCTATAATATACCAGACGGGCTAATAATTTTGGAAAGTATTTTTTTGGAAAATATGCCCATTGTGCAGGCTATATTGATGACACCACTCGTCATCGCGACCGCGTAAGGATAGGACGTTCCCACCCATTGTGATGAGAATGCAAGAATCCTGGAGGTAAATGTTTTGCTGCTACTGACACCTCATCAGCAGTCTTCGAGCTGTTCCAAGACTTCGGCTCCGTGCGCTCAGACAGAAAGAGATTCATTGTGAGGGATGGCTACAGGTTGGTTAGGTAACGAACGTTTTCTTACTTACGATTGTTATGAAAGGACGGTGAATACCACTCATTGTCTCATTCATAACAGCCTCGGTGGTCCAGTGGTTAAGGTCGTGGGTTCGATTCCCACCGGAAGCATACAATGTTTAGTTGTTTCCAGTTTGGTTAGGACATTGCAGGCTTGAATCACCTAATTGTCTGATAATAAAGATGATTCCGTGCTTCGGAAGGCAAGTTAAGCCGTTGGTCCCGGCTGCCATCTGGTAGTCGTTAAAGGAACCACGTCAGAGGCCAAGAGGCGGTTCCGAAGAACTCTGACACCAGGGTGTGCATGGTCGATTGACCGTGACACCTACTTGAAATGATGATGATTGTCTTATTTCTTTATTTTCCCTTAGTTACAGTAATAAAAATGCCTGTGCAAATTGCAAAGACGATACAATACGCTGCCAAATGAAAAATTAAATTATTTTTTAGCCTTTATTGAGCCTTAAAAGCTACAACAGGTAGACTTAACGCTAAAAGCATTTTCTTCCAGTCCACCTCTCGCCTACTTATAATTAAACAAGTTCTATTTTAAGTTTCACTTGGAAGTTCAATGACGTTCAGGTATTTAAAATCAAATTACTAGCTTTCGCCCGCGGCTTCACCCGCGTCGGACAATACTTTTTCCCGGGATAAAATGTACCTATGTCCTTCTCCGTACCCCAGATAACGTGTATGCAAAATTTCATGACGATCGTTTCAGTAGTTACAACGTGAAAGCGTAACAAACAAACAAACTAACTGATGTGTATTAGCTTATAGTCCTGCGGGATGATGGTGTCTCGGAGATAAAGGAAAAACGGGCGCACGTAACAAGCGTTTATTCCGGACTGTTATATACCATGACATTAGTCCACCAAGATATCAGATTACCCACCACCATTATTATTTACTAACCTACATACATTACATTCCCCCACATCAATCAACCCTTACATTACAAAACCCCTTTGCTACTCTTATATCAACTCCAGCTCGATAACATACAGATCCAATTACCTTAATTTAAATATACACTGGCTAACTTAAATCTAAATTATAAAAGAATACATTTGACCTTATTGATATATATAAAATTTATTAACAGAATTTCTTAAGTCTACACTGACGCATGGGACGACTAGGAGGTGGTGTAGCCACAGTTGGCAAGGCATCCTTGAATTCGGGGGACGCAGGGGCGTCCGCCTTATCTGTCCCCACGTCACCTACTACTGGCCCTTTTAGGGACTCCTCAGCCTCCCCGGCCTTCTGCTTTAACTCCTCCGACCGGGCCGCATCCCCCGTATCCGGCAAGGCCAATCGTGGTTCAGAATTTGTGCTAGACTCTTTTGTGCCGATAGAACTATTAGGTTTCGCATCCGGGCAAGCAAGCGACGATCGGGTCGTCCTTCTCCTCAACTGATCAATATGCCTATGTAAGATCTCCCCGTCCTTATCTCTGATTTTATAATTACTAGGCCCCATGCACTCGGCCACTTGGCCTGATGCCCACTTCTGCGATTTTAAGTATTGTCTATACCATACGGTTTCATCCTGCTTAAACTCCCTGTCACTACCTTTTGCCGCTAGCTTTTGACGTTGCTGTGCTGTCCTGACTTTACATTCCCTATCCGGCTTTAGAGTGTCTAACTTTGTTCGTAACCGCCTGCCTAGTAACAGCATAGCCGGGCTTTCCCCGGTTGTCGAGTGTTCGGTATTCCTATAATGTAACAAAAAGGTACACAACGCTTTGTCTATGTCTTGTTTCTCGACGTTGGCTTTCTTAATAACTCTTTTTACCGATTTTACGGCGTTTTCTGCTAACCCGTTTGAAGCCGGATGGTATGGCGAAGAAAAGACGTGTTCAATACCCTGATTACTCACAAAATTAGCAAATTCTGTGCTCGAAAACGGTGGTCCATTGTCCGTTACAATTTGCTTAGGTAACCCCCATCTACAGAACATATCGCAGATTTTTCCTATAACCCCTGTGGCCGCCGTGCTAGAAACCGGATAAACTTCTATCCATTTGGACATAGCATCAACGCCCACCAAATAAGTTTTGTTAAAAATTGGCCCTAAAAAATCTAAGTGGACTCTAGACCAAGGCCGGTTGGGCCATGGCCACAACCGTGGGGTCTGCCGCGGCGGCGCGTCTGCCTGCGATGCACACACCTCACACTCTCGACACAACCGCTCCACGTCCTCGTCCACTCCCGGCCACCACACATAACTGCGGGCTAAAGCCTTAGATTTGACTATTCCCATGTGAGGTTCGTGAATCATGCGTAGTACCTTCGCCCTACACTCGGCCGGTACTACGAGCCTATGACCCCACATTACGCACCCTAACTCTTCATAAAACCCGTCTTTACGATTAAAGTACGGTTTCATAGTCGTAATCTCACAATCTGACGGCCATCCATCCCGTAAATAACTCAATACTTTAGCTAGCAGTGGGTCGCGCAACGTATTACTTTTAATATCGTTATAATCCAATAATAGTTCCTGCTGAATAAAATGTAAATAGGTTTGCTCGGGCGCAGGTGCGCCAGACGCATGACTCACCTGCTTACCGCCGGCCACAGGTAGCCGCGACAGCCCGTCGGCTCCGTTCTCATCGGTGCGTACGTACTCGATATCGTAGGAATAAGCCGACAATATTATTGCCCAGCGTTGCATACGACTGGCTACCATGGTGGGTATCCCTGTATGGGGCCCAAGTATTGATACCAAAGGCTTGTGGTCGGTGCGCAGGGTAAAACGACGACCATACAAATATTGGTGGAATTTATTAATAGAAAATATAATAGAAAGCGCTTCGCGATGTATCTGTGAATAATTCCTCTCCGCATCGTTGAGCGTACGAGATACATATGCAACCGGGCGCTCGCGGCCGCCGCCGCCGTCCCTACTCGGCTGCGAGAGCACTCCCCCCACGCCCCGCGCGCTTGCGTCGCATGTCACTATGAGCGGTAAACTAGGGTCATAGTGCACCAAAACGTCCGCGCTCACTAAAAGCCTTTTAACCTCTGAGAACGCTTCTTCACATTGTTTTGACCAATTCCATGTACTGCCTTTTTTTAATAACTCGTATAAGGGAACTAATTCTGCGCTCATATTCTTCACGAACTTTGCGTAAAAATTAACTAAACCTAAGAACGAACGTAGCTCTGTTACGCAACTTGGGCGAGGTATTTTGGTTATAGCTTGAATTTTTTCCGGGTCCGTTCTTATGCCCTCCTTATTTAATACATACCCTAAATAACGTACCTCGTTGACTAAAAATACACATTTATTACTTTTCAACTTTAGTCCATATTTATGTAGCCTACTAAATACAGCTTCAACAGCTTGTAAATGGTCCCGTTTAGTCTTGCCCCCTATTATGACATCATCCAAAAATACCTCGACATTAGGTATATTATTTAATAAGTTACACATTATCCGTTGAAAAATCCCCGCACTAGATGCTAGCCCATATACCAGTCTATTATACCTATAAAGACCTCTATGAGTATTTACCACAGTTATATTTTTCGTCTCGTCTAACAACACCTGATTATAGGCCTGAGACAGGTCGATTTTAGAAAAATATTTTGACCCACTTAGCCTTACCAGCAAATCATCGACTTTTGGTAACGGATAGCGGTCCACCACTAGTACAGGGTTGACCGTAGCTTTATAGTCAGCACAAATTCTCAACGAACCGTCAGCCTTACTTACGGGCACGAGAGGCGAGGCCCAGTCCGAGCAGTCCACGGGTTCGATGACGCCGTCGCGCAGCATCTGGTCGAGCTGGGCGTCGACGCGGTCCCGCAGCGCGTACGGCAGCGGCCGCGCGCGGTGGAACACCGGCACTGCGCCCTCCCGAACCCTCAACGTTGCCTTACCGCCCGTATATGTACCCAAGCCTCCGTTAAACAGATCCTTATACCTGCCGAACAATTTTTTTAATTCATCATCCAAATGTATTTGCCCTTTAAATACCCCTACAATATTATTACAATTAGTAAATATTGGCAACTTTATTTTTAACTCCGTTAACCATTGTCTTCCTAACAAAGAAGTTGTCCCTCCGTCGATAACAAACAACTCTAAATTATTATGAATGCCTTTATACTGCACAGCTGGCCTGATTACTCCTAGTGGCTTTAGCTTAGAACCATCGTAAAAGTTAAAAGTGACTTTGCTAGGATCAATTTTCATATGACTTAAATATTTATCATAAGTTTTCCGGCTTATACAGGATACAGCCGTACCGGTATCTACCTCCATATAAATTTTATGACCTTCAATGATGACAGGTACACTCACCGCCTTATAATCGTTCAGGCACAAATGATGGAAATCTTCCTCACAGCTCTCGACGCTCTCGTCTTCCGTGTCCGCCTCTCCTGTTGGTTCTGCGTAGTGCACAGCTGCTCTCCGTCCCTGCCGCTGTTCCTGGCATACCCGTCTGAGATGTCCAACACGCTTGCACTTGCTGCAAGTGAATCGATTAAATCGACACTCTTCACGATAATGGCCGACTCCTCCACAGCTATAACACTGCGCTCTGTGTGAATCCCGACTGCCACTCCTGGCCTTGCTGCCGCCAAATTTTGTCCCAGCCTCCGCCCGCCATCGTTCCGCGCTTCCTTGTGCGCCGCGCGCACCTCGGCCCGCCGCCGATGGCCCCCATTGCTGCTTGCCCTTGCTGCCAGCCAGAGCATGCACATCCGTCGACAATTCCCGACTCCCGGCTCCTGTCGCGTCCACCGCAGCTGCATCCCTTTCCGCTGCTTCTAACGAGCTGGCTAAATTCACAGCGTTAGTGAATGTAAGTGTGTCATCCTCCGCAAATAACCTCTGGCGGATGAGATCACTCTTTAACCCACACACGAATTGATCCCGTAGGTTCTCGCTCAACCCTTCCCCCAGCTTGCAATACCGCGTCATCTTTTTCAGCTCAGCCACATAGCTAGCCACATTTTCGTCCGCCGCCTGCCTCCTTTGCCTAAATCTGAACCTCTCTGCCAGTGCCGACGGGGTCGGTTGAAGGTGATCACGTAATAACCCGACCGCGTACTCGTAACTAAGTTCCGATGGTTTCTTCGGGCTGGCTAGATTTGATAGCAGTTCGTACGCTTCGTCGCCCATCACAGCAATCAAAGTCGGCACTTTAAGTTCACTCTTCACACTGTTCACGGTAAAGTACATTTCCAATCTGTCCACGTAGGACGACCACGCCCCGTTCTTTACGTCGAACTCCCGCACTTTACCGATCGACATAACGGCGATATCTTTACTGCACGCGTAATTTTCAATATCAATCCTCGTTCGCCAATGATGTGTATTAGCTTATAGTCCTGCGGGATGATGGTGTCTCGGAGATAAAGGAAAAACGGGCGCACGTAACAAGCGTTTATTCCGGACTGTTATATACCATGACATTAGTCCACCAAGATATCAGATTACCCACCACCATTATTATTTACTAACCTACATACATTACACTAACTTTCGCATTTATAATATTAGGATTAGGATATGGATATTTTTCTATAAAAGACTTCTAAAAAAAAAGCATACTTTTAATTTGATATGGATATGTTTATTATTAATGACCTTTTAAAGGCAGTAGGGTTAGTCCATATAAAGTATGAAAAATGTAAGTCAAAGATTAAAATACAGTAGAAAACTATACTAAATTAGCAACTTCTATTATGGGTCAATGGCGATAAATTTTATATAAGTCGGTTTTTAATAAGTCCGAAATACAATTCATATGTCATAAAAAGTAATTCCAAATTAGATTTTAATAATAAAATCCGCAATTTCGTTTTAATAAATCAACGTTCCAAATCCGCCTTCTATCCTATAATAATATTGTTCTTGCGCAAATTATGTTCGAATTTTAAATCCTATTTTTTAAATATGGAACATAATGTAATGTAACCGGCCAGTTATTCCTCAGCGGAAGGGTCAAATTCCCAATGAAAATATTTATTGAAGGCATGCGCGGTTGATTAGTTTAATTTCACCACTTAACGCAATGAATGAGGCGTTAACCAGCGAACTCGTGCAACAATAGCTTTTTAAAGTGATACCTGATTTTTCTCGGTCCAGTGTTGCCCCATTTAAAATATATCATTTGAACGAAAACGGAGATGTTATGTCATATTTTGTTTTGTGAAGACCCTCTATCGGTATATTTATATAGAAACTAGCTTTCGCCCGCGTCAATGTCGATCCCTCGGGAATAGTTCTTTTCCCGGGATAAAAGCCTATATCCTTCTCCGTACTCCAGAGAACCTGTACGCAAAATTTCATGATGATCAGTTCAGTAGTTACGGCGTGAAAGCTTAACAAATAAAGTCACTTTCGCATTTATAATATTAGTTTATAATATTAGTTTATAATATAAGTAAGGATATAGGGACACAGTAAGTTGTAAACTTGTGTCGTAGAAGGGATACTAACTCGACCAGTAATAGTATGTAGTAGGTAAGTATTCTTATTGAGTAAGAAGCTCCTACCGACTGCGCCACTTATTCTACTGATCATTATGTATAGATTGCTATATTGCTAATAGTTTCTATTATAAATAGAAAAAAGGATTATTGTTTCCTTTGTAAAAGAATAGAAATGCTTGAGCATGTAGCCGTCAAAGGCTCAAGCTTGGGATAAGCTGTTTTAAGCGGCTTGGCTGCAACGCTGATTTTTGAGTCCCGAGGCGAGGCGAAGTCCGGCAAAAATAAACGAAAGGTATTATCGAAGATTAAAAATAGTGCTGCTGGTTATAATATTATTGGAAAAATTGCGATTTTTTCTGACTCATCATCATCATTACAGCCACTAAAAGTCCACGGCTGGTGCTAGTGCCTCTCTTAAGATGGCAGGCTTTACAGGCAGGGTTGACGAGCGCAGATTTTTTGGCTTCTTGTGCTTCCGACGCTGCCCATCGCAAGCATTTTAAAGCTGGGGAAGAATAGGAATTTGTTGTATTTGGGATAGGATAGGAAATGAAAGGTATTGGGATACTACTCACTCCGATGAATGGGGAAAAAAGCAAGTAGCAGCTCGCGTACCCTATGCCATACCTGCAACCACCGGACAGGCAGTTGAGGATGAAACTGACCATTCTGCAATGTTTAAATCATATAAACCAAGACCAGCCCACGTAGCATGGCTCAATGTCTCCGTTGATAAAAAGACAAAATATCGCGTTTTGCGTCTTTTAACCACGCGAGCATGGCACTCGCGTTAAATAATGTCAAATTTCATTCATAAATACGTTACAAGTCGCGTGTCATCTATAATGAGTATAATATTTTAATGTACAGTACAAAAACGAATGATTTTTTACTAAAATGAAAGCCCGATACTAGTACGCCATCTTGCGTGAGAAAGGAAACCTCAAACGGAAAGAACCACTTTACCGACAGATTAATGACAGATGTTTACTGTCAGTGTAAAGTGGTTGTTTGCGTTTGATTGGTACACGATTTACATTCCGTTATTTCCATATTCAATAAAAATAAATCCAAATATATTTAGTTCTTAAATAAATATCACTAAGTATTTTATAAATTATGTCTAATACGATCGTTTTCTTTAATCAAACGAGGTTTTAATTTTTTTAATTGAATTTTCGTGTTCGAAATATGAATAATGTTTCTAGGCTGCATGCGTGCTACGTATCGTATGAGATAAATACTACGTTTTCATTGGTGGGCTTCGATAAATTTTAAGTAGACTGCTTTTTTATCTATCTTTGGCGTGAGCTGTATCTACAGCTCTACAGTACTGTCTAGTAGCCATGCTGCGGGGGCTGCCCACGTGGCATGGCACGCGCGATATAGTTTCGCCATGTTGTTTAAAGAGCGAGATGTGGATAGTTTATCGCACGATATAAAAGGCGTCGCGGGCGCCGTGCTACAAGGGCTGTTCGGCTTATTCGAGCTGTGATGAAAACATGAATGAATGAATGAAATATTCTTTATTGCACCAAAATTAGGTAAACATTATTTAAAACTTATTATATAAAGTAGCACAAGAGGCGTTGTGTGTCATCTATATGTATCGAATACAAAATCTCTGTTTTGATATACCAACAATGACGATTCAAAACAAATATCAAAAACCCGACATCTCTAATCACTTTCCTTATTGACATTCCTTTAATAGTTGATAAATATAAGTGTGATACTTATATTTATCATAAACAATAAAACTCACATGATCGTTAGCAAGATACTCGCTGCCATCATCTGGCGCAGTCGGTAGAACTTTTGCCAGATGCCATAATATTTTTTTTATTCGCTTATTTATTTATTTTAACCAACCATGTTACCTTACAGCTAAACACCAATACATAACATATTTCCAAATACTTTTACCCCATCCATGTCCAAAAGATTGGAGCAGGAAAAATGTCTAATTATAACACAAATACATTTCCATTTTTTTTTCTATGTCTAATGGATTGGTTCCAATTGAAATCAACATGTCAATATTCTACTTATCATGACCTGATTACATACTACTTAATTAAATTATGCCTATTCTAAATGACACTTAATTATAAGAATAAGATCATGCTGGAATCAAACCCCACATCTCTAATCACTAAACTTAATGACCTTCCTTTTATAGTTGATAAATATAGGTAAATATCACTCATAAACAATACAACACAAATGACCGTTAACAAGATACTCGCTGCCATCATTTGGCGCAGTCGGTAAGACTTTTGCCAGAAGCCATAAAAATCACACTGGAATCAAAGGCGCTTAGCCCGACTTATTCGACGTTTGCCGATACCCACAGTTTTCATTGCTGCATTTTTACGATACTTTTAAAGCCTTTTAAAACACTAAAATGTAAAGGCTTTTTGAAATGTTTACTACTACATGGAAGGTTTTAACGTCTTGACGAAATATTGAGAAAATGGATATTTTATTTTGTATTCGTAAGTGTTCCATGGGTGAACGTTTCGTCTCTGTTAAAATACATATTTAACAATGGTTTCAAAAGTAAGGATACGCCCACGGGGACATTTTTCATAAACCTTTTTCATACAAGGACACAGTATGGCCATCTGTTTTAAATCGATCAAACTACGAAGTGCCGCGTTGTACAAGCGTACGATGTAACCTTGTATAACCTTGCGCTGGCGCCATTGCAGACTTCAGTTGCGAATCACTTTAATTTAATTACAACAAACAGCATTATGTTACTTACCGATGATATGATATCCTATGTAGTTTTTTAACTTTCTTATCATAATTTTTGCAGCCTTTAAATACGCAACTAGGCGTTGTTAAGGCAATCATTTAATCAAAGAATAACGGACGTACTGTTCCGCAGACCGCAGAGGACTGAGTCGCGTTGGTGCTAAACTGACCTTTTCGCACCAGCGCGTTGGAGACAATTCGTCGTGCGGTATAATAAGTTAATGATATGTAAGCTTTATTCTCATGGTGCGTAATATATAAGTCAATGATATTTAAGCTTTAATCCTTATGGATTAGATTGAAGAGTCATGCACAAGTAGACGTGAACATTATTAGCGCTTATGCATGTTAAGCAGCCCAGGACGCAGTCCCCACTGCGATGGTACGCAAAAGGCATAAAAATATCTCCGTACTTTGAAAATCATGTTAAGCTGATAGTTCCGGCTGTCATGAATTTTGTCTGTCGTTATTATTCGTTATGCGATCATCATCATCGTCATCTCAGCAGCAAGAAATCCACTGCTGGACATGTTAAACTATGTCAGATACCTTAAGGCAGCTTGAAAAATCTGACACCAGTCTTGACCACTTACAAACACGATAAACAAACACGGGACAGACAAACCAAAGTAATAGATAAGCAGACCAAACGCCATGTTTAAGGTAACCGACTATAAGGTGCTCTAATTGTCATATACCCGATGATAATTAATTCCACTGATCGTCTTTTACAATATTTGCGTAAATAGCAGCTGCGTTTAAAATATGTTAGACATTGGTAATAAAAAAATGTGAAACAGAAAAACTTCTTAGCTTCCTTATTATTTATTTCGAGCCATCATGTGTCCCACTGCTGGGCAAAGGACTCCCTACTTCCATTCTTCCATTCAGTCCGGTCCTGCGTTATTTCCTTCCAATCATTCTTAAATTTATTTCCCTTGGCCGTATACAGAGTGAAAATGCAATCAATACTATATAAATATGTAAGGGTTGGTCATGGAGTAGGATTTTAACTTTTTTTTATGTATGTAATTATGTTAATAACACTAAACGAATTAATAGAAATCTATGAAACTTGGTAGATAAACATTTAGATGTACAGGACACACGATAGGCGACTTATTTTTTCTCCAGTTATAATAAAATGTGCCCCATACAAACATAACGTAATTAATTAGTAATATACTCGAACTTAGTCGCGGACACTGCTAGTAAATAAATGAATTGAATTTAACCCAGAGTATAAGGAAACATCACCTCCGTAAAGTTCCTCTAGAATCATTTGTTGAATTAACTTTGAAACTCAATAAACTTCAATAGAGATGAACTCAACAACATTGCGAATCAAAGTGCGCCGTAGACTTCAGATGTTTACCTTGGTCGCTGTTTGCGGCACGTCCCGCTAAATAAACAAGTCAATAAAGAAACTGTCCGTTGTTTTGTCTTTTAAGTTATCTGCACACGGGGAGAGTCACTAGCCTAATTTTTGAAATATTTAGACAAATCACACAAATTGAGATAGACCCACGGTAAGTTGTAAACTTGTGTCGTGGGATAATAACTCGTATGTAAATATATTTTCATCATCATCCTAGGCCCAAGTCAAGCTGAAAAAGATCGATTTCCGAAACAGAAGGGTGAATACAAGTGTCATGTTTGCCATTGTGTAGCTTCCAAACGGAGGAATAGACCATGTGTTTTTATTTAAAACAAGATGTTTTTATATTCATTTTTAAACTTTCGCGCGTTAAAGACATAATTATGTGTATAAACGGGACTTACCACGAACCTTTTTACCCATCCCAAAAAGTGCACAACGCAGCTTAAGAAGTTTTCACTTCAAAACAATGTTTGTTGCACCCTTGATTCTTCATCATCACTGCACTGCAGGAGCATGACCCTCTGTACTACCGGAGCCATACTTGGCCAGAACAGACAGAGTATTTGGCCTACACTCTCCTCGCTGGCTAGACGGGTTGGAGAGGTCATTCCCTTGATTCTTATTTACTTGTACATATTTAGAACGCCCATAACATAACTCGTACTCATCATCATCATTTCGAGTAGGTGTCACGGTAAATCGACCATGCACACCCTGGTGTCAGAGTTCTTCGGAACCGCCTCTCGACCTCTGACGTGGTTCCTTTAACGACTACCGGATAGCAGCCGGGACCACCGGCTTTACGTGCCTTTCGAAGCATGGAATCATCTTAATTATCAGACAATCAGGTGATTCAAGCCTGCAATGTCCTAACCAAACTGGAAACAACTAAACAAAGTATGCTTCCAGTGGGAATCGAACCCACGACCAACAGGCAAACGCCTTAACCACTGGACCACGGAGGTTGTTATAACTCGTACTGCTACCTTACTAAGCGTTTACTTGATATCAAGTTTCGAGTAGACTGGTAGAGAACACGGTAGATATTAGAAGTGAACGCCGAGGCGGACGAAAGTAAATGGTGGAGTAACTTGCTCTAGTTGCTGTCTCGCATTACACTATTTAACGTTTAGCCGTGTGGTATCCGGCAGAGTAGAATAGGACCACTCCAAGTCTTCCCGTGGATGTCGTAGAAGGCGACTTAGGAAATACAAGCTAAACAAAGCTTATAAACATCTAAAAGACCTCTTCAACCCGTCTGGCCAGCGTGGAGAGTGTAGGCCTAGTCCTCTGGCTGCGCTGGCCAAGTATGGCCTTGCAGTACAGAGAGGGTCGTGCTCCTGTAGTGGAGACTAAAAAGGACCTGATGATGATGATGATGATGATTACACTATTTGTGAAAAATATAACGAACAGGTACAGGAACAGACAGTCGCTTTCAACTAAAATCTATCAAAGAAGTTTTTTTGTACTTGACAATAGTAAGTAGCAGAGTGAGTACACTTGCGCCTTACTAAACCATTTACTCTTCTCGTGTAAAGTGACCTTTAGTACTCCGGAAAAGAATGACCTCTGTGTGATTTAATTTGTTTTATTTCTCTTCTGTTTGTTTCAATTGTTTTTACAGGATTACGACTTTTGTTGGACGAGTATCATGGACCTAGGAATAATATGGACCAGGCGCGGAATACGTCCCAAATGGCGCCATTTTTTTAAAAATAGCCATGCCTTGTTAGCCTCATCGCCTTTTAACATAATTTCTAAGATTTTCCCCCACTGATAGTTCATTTCGAAAAACAAACTAACGGACGAAGTCGGGAGCCAAGACTAATGCAACTAATTTGTAAGAAATTCATACGTGCACCCACATCTCATCCCGTTACGTGCATAACCCGACCCTCCTTGATTAAAGGGTCAATAACAACGTAACCTTTGAAATAGGGCCCGTTAATAGGCCCTATATGATTAACGTTCACTCTTGACGACGGCAAGGGCAGTACGTGTGTACACTACTTGAGATTTAAGATCGTTTTTGTATCGGAGCATTAGCTACTGCGTCATAAGTAGGGTTATGTTTTTAAAAGAATTTGATATATTCAATGCAGGCTAGTTTCCTAAAAAACTATAATTAGTCCGTCAGTTAGATATTCAAAAAATATTGGACACGTATTTAGGCTAGTTTCCAGGGTCGAAATAATAACATTACAATTAGTCCGTCAGTTAGATAATCAAAAAATATTGGACACGTATTTTTTCTTTTGTCAAATAAACAAAAAATGATAAAGATACAGCCCTTTGAAGTTCCGTGTGACGCCATAGTTTGCTACAATTTTTAGCAAACTTTGACGTCACGAGCCCCCACTCCTGAGCTTTGAAGCGCTTTATCTTTATTATTTATTTGACAAAAGAAAAAATACGTGTCCAATATTTTTTGATTATCTAACTGACGGACTAATTGTTATGTTATTATTTCGACCCAGGAAACTAGCCTAATATTATAAATGCGAAAGTGAGTTTGTTTGTTTATTTGTTTGTTTGTTTGTCTGTTACGCTTTCACGCCGTAACTACTGAAACGATCATCATGAAATTTTGCATACAAGTTCTCTGGAGTACGGAGAAGGACAAAGGCTACCTTTTATCCCGGGAAAAAGTACTATTCCCTAGGGATCGACATTGACGCGGGCGGAGCCGCAGGCGAAAGCTATTGTTTAATAATTTAAATTATTATAAATTAGGTTTAAGTTTAATGTACATTCTCTTTCTCTTTTAAACGCATGTTGTGTTCACATCGAGATCTTGCACTATCGCATGGTCTCCTATAATTGTATCTTTTTGTAAACCTTTCAGTTTTGTGTACCTAATAAAAAAAAGCTTGTATTTAATTTCACCTATCCCGATGTTTGTCTGTAATCAAATCTTGCAAGTTTAATTCGATACACATCCCGGTTACCGATCGAGCTGAAATTCTGCATGCATGTGTAAATCGGATGACAATACAATATTATGGAATCGTTGCGCTTGTCTGATGATGGAGTCGGAAGGTGGCCATAGGAACTCTTAAACTTAGCAAGGTATATGAATCGTGCTTGGTCTCATTTTATTTGTCTTAAAAGGCTCTACAGTGTTGATTCGTTTATAACAAAAACTTGTCAAAATAATTAATTTTTCAAAAAACTTGTTAATCTGCTGTCTGCCTGAACCTAAACTACTCACTAAACATCTTTACCCACCTTGTACGACATCCTAGATAGGCGATATGGTCCTATTAATACTCTTAAAACTTTAAATGAACCACACTGTTTCAACAGAAGTTTTAATCCACGGAAAATTACTTCGATTAAACACAAGTGCAACAAAATCCCCCATAGATAATACACATACCGAATCCGGAAACAAGTTCAACAATATCGGGATTTTGCTTAGAATCACTAAACTACTGAATACTACTAATAACTGTCATGTTATGGATATGAAATCTCAGACTTGTATATGAATATATAAAAAAACTAGCTTTCGCCCGCGGCTCCGCCCGCGTCAATGTCGATCCCTCGGTAATAGTACTTTTTCCCGGGATAAAAGGTAGCCTATATCCTTCTCCGCACTCCAGAGAACTTGTATGCAAAATTTCATGATGATCGGTTCAGTAGTTACGGCGTGAAAGCGTAACAAACAAACAAATAAACAAACTCACTTTCGCATTTATAATATTAGTAAGGATATATACCGGACCTGGTATGATTATCCAAATTTCTGGTCTGTGAACAGAACCAAGTTTCAAGACTAACAAGATGCCATGTTTGGCAAAATGGCGGAAATCGCGACGGATGGTTAGCTTATCGCCTGTTTTTAATAATATGTTCTAATTATTATAATTCGCCACTGAAAAAAAAAACCAGTGCAGAGGCAAAAACTATTTTAAATGTATTATAGTCTACGATTTAGTATACTTATCCGTAGATTAAGAGCCCGACATATGCCAGGCGGCGTAGCCATACAAATGCGGATGGTCTAAACGCGTTGGCTACTTTGGATATTTTCGTTTTTTAGGAATATTCAAGGGTTATTCGAAAAAGCAAAACATATGATGGCTGCCTTATCTGTAATGCAATAATAATCAAAAGTTTCAAGGTTAATTTCAATGTATTTGGTGAATAATGCTATATACCGAGTAAATTAGACGTGATTTGGAGGCAACTTTGCAATTTTTTTCTATCGAGAAAATTTAACGCAATCGTGTTTTTGAGTCATATAGTTACCAGAGTTAGTCCTGAACTTTGCTGCATTTTTATTTCAACTTGAGTATTTAATTATTATTGATATAACAGTCAATCTTGCAAAGCAGTGTGAGGTAGTATGGACCCTTAAGTAAATACGACACAAAACAACATGCAGGGAGTTCTTGGCGGGAATTTCGACGGAGAGCACGGCTTGTGTTTTGGATTGTTTTGTAAATTGTTTCTAGTGGACTTTATAATGTGAAATCGGTGTAATTTGGTGTTATAAATGCCCATGTTTATGGACAGTGTATGGAGTGACCGAAGTAAACTGTCACGGTGCGGCTGTAGTGAGATTTACTTAGCGGGCTGGTGGACCGCCTCGCCTCGTTGCGTCTGTGATCAAGCCAGTGGATTCGTGGGAATTGTCGCCAGGGGCTCCGTAGAGTCAATGAAATGAACTACACCATCGTTTCATTGATAACAAGACTTAGAAAAAAGCGCGGGAAAACTCATTTATACTTGATACTGGCTAAATACGTAACGCGTGAAAACCATAAATAAAAAAAAAAAAAAAAACAACATGCAGTTTTAGCGGGAGATTCCGTCAAACTATTCAAATATAGAATCGCCTCTTTTAATATCGTTCTTTTGAGTTTACAATTGTGGCCAGTATGTTTTCATTGTGACTTTATCTTTTGATGTAGTAAAATTAAGCATTTCGGCTTGTAGCGATTGTGAGCTCAAAATACATGAAGAATTATTTCCTAGTGTCGATTTCGTACTACCCGACCGTATTAAATATCCCACTGTATTGTATAACCGCAGCGCAGCAGAGCGCTCCATAAATTGGAGAGTTACCCACACATTCGATACGATCGCGGTTCGTATTAAATTTTAGCGAATTGTTCGTATTTCAGTTATAAGAATTTATATTATTATATTACTATTATTGTCACTAGGGGCTTTCGGCGATTATTAGCTGCAATGTTGCCTGTTGTTAAATATCAGATAATTATCACAAATAATCAATAATAAAATAATAGTGATTGCGACGACCAAAGCTTAAAATTTATATTATTACTATCTGTGTGTCAGGTCGCTGGGTGGGTTGAAATCTATTATCTGTGGGTCAGATCGCTGGGCCCAGCTATACAAAAAAACGGGCCAGACCACGAAGGGTTCCGTTCCATATTCTATAATAAGTTTAAAATTATTAAAAATATTTTAATATTATATTATTTTATTTTAATAATTTAAATTATATTATAACTAAAAATTCATGCAATTTTTCCTATATCTGTGCTATAAGACGTTGCTTCGTACCAAATTTCAAGATTCTGAGTTCACGGGAAGTAGGTACTTGGTAGGTTTTTTTTCCCTTTCGAATGGCAAAAATTTGCTGCGTAAACGGCTATATCTTTTGATTGCCTTAGCTTAGTTTGATTTTTTCACAGCTCCAAGGATCAGTCGACCTGAGTATTGTTATGAATTTCAGCTTGATACCTCCACTGACCTGAGAAAAAGGGTCTTGACTGACAGACAGACAAAAAAGTGATCCGATAAGGGTACCGTTTTTTCCTCATGAGGAACGGATCCCTAAAAACTAAAAATACACCCGGCTGGCCCGACACTCAAAACTTAGAGCTTGCAGTTCAATCTCAATCAATCACCACCTGCTTACGGTGAAAGAAAATAAGAGAGAAAACACACTACACGCTTATTCACTAGTGCGTGATATGAAAAAGCCACTTCATTATTTCTGCCTAAAGCCACTCGTGATGTATTTCTCCCCATACAATGAGATCTTACGCGTATGAATTTCTATAGTGCAACGTGAGGTGTATCAAATTACATTATAAAGAACTAAAACCTTAGCCGATATCCGACAGAGTAGAATAGAACCACTCCAAGTCTTTCTGTGGATGTCGTAGAAGGCGACTTAGGAAATACAAGCTAAAGAAAGCTTTTAAACATGTGTGAGACCTCTCCAACCCGTCTGGCCAGCGTGGAGAGTGTAGGCCAAGCCCTCTACCTGCTCTGGCCAAGTATGGTTCTAATAGTACAGAGGTCATGCTCCCGTAGTGGAGACTAAAAAAGACCTGATGATGATGACGCTTGAATCACCTGATTGCATGATTCCGAAGGCACGTTAAGCCGTTGGTCCCGGCTGCCGTCTGGTAGCCGTTAAAGGAACCAAGTCAGAGGTCGAGAGGCGGTTCTGAAGAACTCTGACACCATGGTGTGCATGGTCAATTGATCGTGACACCTACACGAAATGATGATGAAGATCTAATACCTGGGAAACTGAGATCTAGACGGAAAACGTATTTTTCCAGATATGAGACCCAGTTATATCGCTTTTTGCCCCCAGAACCTCAATACAGCGTGTAAATTGACCCTCGACGTTCCCTTAACGGGGTGCCTCACCTATCAGTATGGACAACTTTTTCTATGGGAACAATGCTGGAAACTAAAAAAAAATCGACATTCCCATACTAATTGCGGGGGCGGCAGAACTCTTTTGTATGGAAATGCCGAACTTTTTTTTGAGTTCCCAGCATTGGTCCCATAGGAAAAAATGTTCATATTGACGGGCTGAGTCACCCCTTTAAGGGTTCAGAACGACCAAAATTTCACCATGTATGTTAAGCTGCTTAGTTCAATGTAAGTTCCAAATAACATCAATTGGTAAAGTGTGATAAAGTACAAACATAGAAATCGCATTTATACATAGGATTTACGATCAATGTTACTTGCACTTTGATTACGTACTGCATCCAGTAATTTCTCAAGAGCCTCAGTGAATTTCCAATCTTGCAAACTCCTTGTTCCTGGCGTTCTGCCACGGAGCGAGCGAGGTTTTATAGCCATTCTGCGAAATAACCGGCGATTGTTCGTCCAAGTCGCCCGACCCAAGTGGACGCTCGTAAATGTAGTGTTTCAAAATGTTGATATACGTCTTGTTGTGTAGAGTACTTCCTCCGTACGATCCTCACTCGCAGCGAGATGTATCTTTGTAATTTTAAGATCAATCAGACTCATGTACGGATAGTATTGAAACCACCGCCGTTGAAGCAAAACCTTGTAAACCAACACACTTATTGACTATTTTCACTGCTATACTTTTCTTCTTATAAATATAGTCAAATTCCCTTTTTCCCCAATATTGTGAAACTAGTATTGCATTTTCTGTAGCCATATATTGGTCCTCCAGTGTGCAGGTCTCAAAGGCACGCTGAGACTGCTATATAAACTTAGCCCGAAAGGGACGTTGGTCCCACTTCATATTACCTTAGTTAACCTGCTGTAGGCTGGTTAAAAACGTAACGCCATTCTTTTCGTTTAAGTATGTTCGTCAATTAACACATACGATAATAAGATGGCTTTTTTTCATTTAAATTTTATAGCTATTCTACGAAATAACCAGCGATTGTTCGACCAAGTCACCCAACCAAAAATGGACGGTCATAATCGTAAATGCAGGCTCTCAAAATGGCGAGAAAAGGCGAGCAAAAAGAAGAATCCTTCTCGACACACCCAATTGTAGTCTGTCATATATATCCAATTTTAACCGCAAGTGGCATAAAATATCTCGAGCTCCTCCGTGCTTCGGAAGGCACGTTAAGCCGTTGGTCACGGCTGCTGTCATCATTGATGGCAGTCGTTAAGCACCAGTGAAGGTCAGTTACACACATGAAAATCAAACAAACTTAGATCGTCATTCCTTTTTTATACATTAATAGGCTTACTTAACACCACTCAACATCAAGATTTATAAAAATCTATTACCATTAAACAAAATGGTACCTGCGAAGTAGGTCAACATCACAAAGCAACCCGTTTCCGATCTATTAGCCACTAAACAAGCAAACACAGTTATTATCATTAACTTAATGGCCAATGAGCGTAATTAACAACCTATGGCAATTACGCCATTATCGCCTTTACTGCGCGGTATTAAGGGCGGTCATTTGAGTTTTAAGGATCCTTAACGTTCGGGAACAATCTTTATAAAAAAAAACCTGTATTTTTATAGGACATTAACAGCCTCCGTGGTCCAGTGGTTAAGACGTTTGCCTGTTGACCCGGGGGTCGTGGGTTCGATTCCCACCGTTATACACCCATACTTTGTTTAGTTGTTTCCAGTTTGGTTAGGACATTGCAGGCTTGAATCACCTGATTGTCTGATAATAAAGATGATTCCGGGCTTCGGCAGGCACGTCAAGCCGTTGGTCCCGGCTGCCATCTGGTAGTCGTTAAAGGAACCACGTCAGAGGCCGAGAGGCGGTCCCGAAGAACTCTGACACCAGGGTGTGCATGGTCGATTGACCGTGACACCTACTCGAAATAGTGATGATAGGACATTGAGGAATATTAGCACTTCCTGATATTGGGTTGTCCATGTACAGAGATCGGATATTCCAGTGCATATTTACCTAAAGTTGATTTTTGGCTCACATATTATGGCAGCGGCATCTTTAAATATTTTTATCTATACTAATATTATAAAGCTGAAGAGTTTGCTTGTTTGTTTAAACGCGCTAATCTCAGGAACTACTGGTTCAAATTGGAAAATCGTTTTTGTGTTGGATAGTCCATTTAGTGGGAAGGGCTGTAAGCTATAAAACATCACGATGCGACCAATAGGAGCGAAGCACCAATAAAAATTTGTTTTGAAAACGGGGGAAAAAATATTCATCTATACTAAACAAAAAACGAATAAATCATAATAACAGAAATTGCCGCGTACGAAGTCGCGGGCAACAGCTAGTCATAAATAAAATCCCAGTATTTAAGTATAATTTGGCGTTTCATTCGCGCACGTACAAAGTACCTATATTGAGGTTTATTAGGTCCGATTTTTTTTTATTTAGTGTCAACTAGCTGTTGCCCGCGACTTCGTCTGCGGCAATTTCTGTTATTATGATTAAAGCTGTTGCCCGCGGCTCCGCCCGCGTTAGTGTCGATCCCTCGGGAACAGTAGAATTTCCCGGAATCCAACATACCCTATGTCCTTGCTCGGGCCTCACACCTCCATACCAAATTTTATCCAAATCAGTTCAATGGTTAAAGCGTAAAAAAAACGACAGACAGAGTTACTTTCGCATTTATAATATTAGTATTAGTATGGAAGTATGGATACTATTTCTACTTCTAAGTCCAGAAATGAGGAAATTTCCATAAAACCTTTACCCTCCCATTTTTCCCCTTTAGGAGTGAATTTTGTCCATTATGTTATGTTTTTTAAATGTAATCGAGAACTTACATACCTATTTATTTTCATACTTCATAGTCCAGAAATGAGAAAATTTCCAAACAAACTTTACTCCCCCTTTCTGGGGGATTTTTTTCTAGTTGACCTACACAGATCTTTTTCAATTGTAATCGTGAAATTTATTTACCTATTTTCATACTTCTAAGTCTAGAAATAAGTAAATTCCTATATAATCTTTACCCCGCTATTTTACCCCTTCAGGGGAAAATATCGTCCATTTTACCTACACAGATATTTTTAATTGTAACCTAGAACTTATATACTTATTTTTATACATCTAAGTCCAGAAATGAGAAAATTTCCATACAAAGTTTATACCACCCACCCACCCCCATTTTACCCCTTAAGGGGGAATTTTGCAAATTCCATCTACCTACACACATCTTTTTTAATTTTAATCGAGAACATATATACCTACTTTCATACTTCTTAGTCCAGAAATGAGAAAATTCCATATAAATTTTACCCCTTTAGAAGTTAAATTTCTTAAAAATCCTTTCTTAGCGCTCACTCACATCATTAAAAGAACCCCTGTACCAAATTTCAAGTTTCTAGGCGCAGCAGTTTCGGTTGGTTTGCCGTTTGCCCGCGGCTACGCAGCCGCCGTTAGTGTCCATCCCTCAGGAACAGTTTGGACCCTTAAAGGGGTGACTCAGGTCATCAATATGAACAACTTTTTGTATGGGACGAATGCTGGGAACTCAAAAAAAAAATACGCAATTTCCATAAAAAAGAGTCCCGCCGCCCGGCCAGTTTGTATGGGAATGTCGAATTTTTTTTTGAGTTCCCAGCATTGTTCCTGTAGGAAAAGTTGTTCATTTTGATGGTCTGAGTCAAAACGATATTTAAGGGTCCAAAACGATAAAAAATTCCCTGTGTATATTTGCAGGCAAACTAATGCCTTGAGTTCATTCAAATGACGATAACTTTTTTTTTAATAAACCGATTTTGATGAAACAAACTTTAGATGTTTTGCTGAGTTGAAACAAAGCATTTGGTGAAAGTATGAAGTAAATCGGTTCAGTATTTTCGGAGATAATCGTGATCATACATACAGACAGACAGACAGACAGACAGACAGACAGACAAAAAATTCGAAAAAAATTTTTTTGCTTTCTATTATTCTTTTTAAGTGTCCCTCTATCCATTTCAGTCAAAAATTCTAAATGTACAGACAAAATATTTTTACTGTTTTATTATATGTATAGATTAACAATACATAGTAAAATAAATGCATTCAAAAAGCCACAAAGGTTGCAATAACAAGATTGAAGATCGCAATGCTTCCCTGTTGTCCATGGGCAGCGGTGATCACTTACCATCAGACTCGCTAGCTTGTTTGTTAGCAAATTTTTTTATGAAATAGGACGGCTATTTCATAAAAAAATTTGGTTTCCTCTAACTTCATCTCATAAGACAAAGAAACGATGCAATGCTATTTTATTTTTATTATATTTTATTTTCATAGGAAGACCAACAGCAACAAAAAAAAATACAATAAATAACAAGTATAACAACAATATAACCAATAGGCTAGTTTCCTGGGTCGTAATAATAACATAACAATTAGTCCGTCTGTTAGATAATCAAAAAATATTGGACACGTATTTTTTCTTTTGTCAAATAAACAATAAATAATTAAGATAAAGCGCGTCAAAGTTCAGGAGTGGGGGCTCGTGACGTCAAAGTTTGCTAAAAATTGTAGCAAACTATGACGTCACACGGAACTTCAAAGGGCTATATCTTTATCATTTTTTGTTTAATCGACAAAAGAAAAAATACGTGTCCAATATTTTTTGAATATCTAACTGACGGACTAATTATATTTTTTTAGGAAACTAGCCTATTATAGGTCCTCACCAATAGAAATAATATATGTTAACAAAAAGTTGAACATTAAAACGCTACTAAAAAGAAAACAATAACATCATACTATTATAAAACAGCTACAAGAGGTCAGTGTACCTTTATCAAAAAATTTCCTTTTTTAAATAAATCATCATCATCATCATCATCAGGTCCTTTTTAGTCTCCACTACAGGTGCACGACCCTCTCTGTACTACTAGTGCCATACTTGGCCAGAGCAGCCAGAGGACTTGGCCTACACTCTCCACGCTGGCTAGACGGGTTGGAGAGGTCTCTTAGATGTTTATAAGCTTTGTTTAGCTTGTATTTCCTAAGTCGCCTTCTACGACATCCACGGGAAGACTTGGAGTGGTCCTATTCTACTCTGCCGGATACCACACGGCTATCTTAAATAAATGCACTTACATTATCAGGAAAGAAATAATCTAGCCACTACATTACTGGAGCAAATGCTCATAAAGTATCCGTTTAGCTGTCGTTACGCTTTGTATTTGATTTGTTGCAAAAGTGATAACAGCCGAAACGCGAACAATTACTACTTCGTGTGAGTCTTTAGCGAACTGTTATTTGGGTGGAGGTGTGAACGTATCGTAACGTTTCACACTCGCGGTGATAATTTGTGAATCAGTGGTAATATTTGAATGGAAAGTGTATTATTGAAGTACATTATGTGCAGGGTGAAATTGAATTCATTACCAAACGTTGAAGGAGTGACTCAGACCACGAATGTGAAAAACTCTGAAATTGATAAAAATCTGCTGTTCCATAGATTTTGGCCAAGTAGATATTCCACTTTTGTATGAAAAAGCAGATAATTTGTTCACGATGTCAAAGTTGGTTAATATGACCAATAGTTTCCGCAGCGCTGGCCCAACGATAGGCTTGTTTCCTAAAAAAAATCATTTAAAAGAATTAGTCCGTCATAAAGATTATCCAAAAATATTAGATATGCATTTTTCTTTCTTCAATCAAACAAAACATGATAAAGATACAGCGCTTCAGGAGGGTGGCTCATGTGACGCAATAGGTCGGTAAAAAGTGTACCGGCCAGTGATGTCACGCGAAACTTTAACGGTCTATATATTTATTAATTTTTATTTGATTGAAAAAATATAAAATACATGTCTAATATTTTTCGATAATCTATAAGACGAACTAATTATTTTAAATTTATTTTTTTATGAAACAAGCCTATTACGTTTTTTGTGGATGTTTTGATACCTTGGGTTATATTATTGCAATTTTCATACGGATCTCTAATTGTTATAATGCCATCATAAGGCAATTAATTTTAACCCGTCAAATTAAATTGCTCCCGAATCCATCACTATAGCATTATAATCTGAGATTATAATGTAAGAGGAAATCAAAGTAACAAATTAGTTCCCGTCACCACATTCACGGGATATTATGTTGAAGACATACGGACTGTCATATTTTGGCTTCTGAATGTAATCTCGTCTGTAAAATAAAGACAATTGCTAATTTCACACACGATTGCCTTCGTTCAAACTTTCTATGGTTTGGTTTAATTCAAAAGAGGTAGCGTTTTAAAATATTTAATATTCAAAGTAAGTTTTTTATTTTATACTAGCGACCTGCCCCCCGGCTTCGCACTGATGCAATGTACATACAAATCTTCCTCTTGAATCAACCTAGCTTTTTTAAAAAACCGCATCAAAATCCGTGCGTAGTTTTGAAGATCTAAGCATACATAGGGACAGACAGACAGAGGAAAGCGATTTTGTTTAATTCTATGTAGGAATAAAAATTTTAATAACAAAAATAAATTAAAACATCTTTATTTACTTATATTTTGATTAGTGTAAGTAGTCAAAATTTAAGGCAGAATTTTTAAGCTTCTTCAATCTATCTGACGTCGCTTTGAGCTATGCCATACTAACAGATCATTAATGAAAAAGTAAGTTCGTTTGTTTCTTTGTTACGCTTTCACGCCTTAACTTCTATCATAATTGACAAATTTTTTATCTTTGTCAAGGTAAGAGATAAAACCATGAAAATTGTCGCCTTGAGGTCCTTCGAAACGAATGAATAAAACAATATCACGATTTTATTGAGACAGTAAAACAGACTTGCCTGGCCTAATTTTTACGTATACCTGCTAAAATTAGCTTCTATAACATGTTTGATGACCAAGCTTAAGAAAAACTTGAAGTATCTGATGGTATGTCATCCATCATTAATATCGCACCAATGCATATCTATATAATTGATAGCTTTCCTAATTTTTTTGCTGACCTTAAAACCTAAACCCTTCGGCGACTTGGTTTCTTCTTCTTCCAAGGAAGACCAGCGACGTGTTATCACTGCCATACGCTGATAGGCACGTTTTTGGTTCTATACCATTGGTTTTCAAAGTGGGGGGCGCGTCCCCTAGGAAGGCGCGAAGACATGTTCAGTGGGCGCGGAAGGCGGGCGGAAATTTTAGGTAAAATATCTTAAAGTTTATCCCAGCACAGCAGAGCAAACCCAAAAATTTTTTTTTTCAAGCACTTATTTGTGTGAAAAAGTGTGTTTAGCATTGTAGCAATAAAAACAAAGTACAGAACCAAACTAAATATTGCTAGTGGTCTACGTTGTTTGGACTTTATTTCCCTTATTTTATTTTATAAATACTTAGCAAACCCACTTATTGCCACTTGCTGGATTTTGGGCCGAGGGGAGGCGCGGGCCTGTTCATTTTAAACAGCCTCCCTACTGCTTAAAATGAACAGGCCCACACCTCCCCTCGGCCCAGGATACTTATAAGTTTGGGAACCCCTGCTATACTTTACCAACGTCTTTTAAGATCACTTAAATTTGTAAAAGCTAAAATTATTCTTTCTTCCTTTTTTGACGCAGCGAAGAACATTTTTCTCCGTTTTCTTGCAAACGCTCATGTCTTGGGCTGTAAGTTTACCATAACTTGTCTCGGTCGAGCTCCGTGATATGGGTCCATTGTCTGCAGACATGCTGCTCAAAGGAGCGCGTGATAAATTTTGATTTCTCACAATTTGTGCGAACAGTGCCTTACGCGAAGAAAGTCATGAAAACGTGATATCAACAAACATTTTCATACAGAGTTCTTCCATGCTGGTAAAGGAGAAAAGAAAAACCGGCCAAGAGTGAGTCGGACACACGCACGAAGGGTTCAGTACCATTATCAATAAAAACGGCAAAAAAAGACACGTTTGTTGAATGGGGCCCTTTAAATATTTATTTTATTCTGGTTTTCAGTATTTGTTGATACAGCGGCAACAGAAATACATCATCTGTGAAATTTTCAACTGTCTAACTACCACGGTTCATGAGATGCAACCTGTTGACAGATGGACAGACGAACAGCGGAACCATATTAATAGGGTCCCGCATTTACCCTACGGAATCCTAAAAACCTAGAATGTACCAGCTGCTTCTCATCCCGCGCAGATCGTAAAAACCGATCGAGGTAATGGACAAAGATCTGAGGAATCATGTTAGTAAGCGATTCGGCTAGCAACCCATCACTATTTTGATTCCGTTTTCCACCTTTACACCCACCAACATGCTAAATGTGGCTTTTAGGTCTCATAGACCTAGGCTCTGTCTACCCCAAAAGGGAAAAAGACGTAAAGTATTGGTAGGACAAATTAGAAATTTATACTACCCTAGCTTTTCCCGCGGAATGTTTTTTTTTACTATACATAGTATACATAGTATCACGTCTTTTTCCCTTGAGGGGTAGACAGAGCCAAGGTCCATAAGACCTTTTGGCCACATTTAGCATGTTGGGGGCGTGTAGATATGAATGTGATATGTATATGACACCATACTTGGTGATTGAATTTTTTATTTATATACTTAGGGGTGCAAGTGCTGAATAAGTTATAAAACATTCCAGTAATTACTGCAAACTACGTTTTGATTTATTAACTAAATATACTTAGTAAATATTTTCAATAAAGTTTTTTGTTATTATTGTGATATGACATATTATTCAATGATTTCCATTACTTTTCATTCACAACCCTAACTTTAAACATCTACACGTTATATGTATTTATCGAAGGACGAGCAGCTAGTCTATTACATATAATAAAACAGTAAAAATATTTTGTCTGTACATTAAGAATTTTTGACTGAAATGGATAGAGGGACACTTAAAAAGAATAATAGAAAGCAAAAATTTTTTTTGGAATTTCTTCTCTGTCTGTCTGTCTGTCTGTCTGTATGTATGATCACGATTATCTCCGAAAATACTGAACCGATTTACTTCAAACTTTCACCAATTGCTTTGTTTTAACTCAGCAAAACATTTAAACTTTGTTTCATCAAAATCGGTTCATTACAAAAAAAGTTATCGTCATTTGAATGAACTCAAGGCATGAGTTTGCCTGCAAACATATAGCAAAAATAAAATAAAATAATAAGTGACATGAGAAAATTAAAATCCAAAGTCAATTCATCATCATTATACGATTCATTATACCTATCCATAGTAATCCATACTAAAAAAAGGAGAAGCTGACTGACTGACTGACATATCAACGCAGGGCCTAAGCTATAAGGGTTAGGAACTTGAAATTTAGCACAGGGATTCTTTTTATGATGTTAATGAGCACTAAGAAAGGATTTTTAGAAAATTAAAGGGGATTAAGTTTTATGGAATTTTCTCATTTTTGGACTTAGAAGTTTGAAAGTACACAAGTTCTCAATTAAAATTAAAAAATATCTCTTTAGGTGAACCAGACAACATTCTCCCTTGAAGGGGTAAATAGGGGGTAAAGTTTGTATGGAATTTTTCCAATTCTAGACTTACCAATTATAAAAATAGGGACGTAAGTTCTCGATTACAATTAAAAAGATCTGTGTAGGTAAAATGTATGAAATCCCCCCTTAAGGGATAAAGGGGGCGGTTGTATGGCATTTTTCTCATTTCTGGATGTTCTGGATTACAATTAAAAAGATGTATGTAGGTAAAACCAACGAAATTTTCGCCTGAAGGGATAAAATAGGGGAGTAAAGTTAGTATGGTTTTTTTTTTAATTTCTAGACTTAGAAATATATAAATAAGTATATACGTTCTAGATTACAATTTAAAAAAAAATCCCCCCTTACTGGATAAAGGGGGGGTTGTATGGTTTTTTTCTCATTTCTGGACATAGAAGTATAAAAATAAGTATATATGTTTACATTACAATTGAAAAGATCTGTGTAGTTAAAATGGACGAAATTTCCCCTTGAAGGGGTAAAATAGGTAGGGTAAAGTTTGAGTGGTTTTATTCACTTAGAAATATAACAATAAGAAGTTCTCCATTACAATAAAAAAATATATGTGTAGTTGAAATGGGCAAAATCCCCTCCTTAAGGGCTAAAGATCTATGCAGGTGAAATGTATTAAATTCGCCCTTAAGGGGAAAAAGCAGAGGGGGAGGGGTTTGTATGGAATTTTTATCATTTCTACTGTTTCCAAGGGAACGACATTAACGCGGGCGGAGCCGCGGGCAACAGCTAGTATAATTATAAGATTAAACGAACTTACCTAAGTGAAGTTCTATCTTAATTATACGAAGCTGCTCGTCCGAGATCATCATCATCTCAGCCGCAAGAAGTCCACTGCTGGACATAGGCCTCCCCCAAGGATTTCCAATATGACCGATTGGAAGCGGCCTGCATCCAGCGTCTTCCTGCGACCTTGGTTAGGTCGTCCGACCACCTTGTCGGTGGGTGTCCAACGCTGCGCTTGCCGGTACGTGGTCGCCATTCGAGCACCTTTCTGCCCCATCGGCCATCGGTTCTTCGAGCTATGTGCCCCGCCCACTGCCACTTCAAAGAGCTAATCCGCTGAGCTATGTCGGTGACCTTTGTTCTTCTACGGATCTCTTCGTTTCTGATTCGATCTCGCAGAGAAACACCGAGCATAGCCCTCTCCATAGCTCTTTGAGCGACCTTGAGCTTTCTTATGAGGCCCATAGTAAACGACCACGTTTCGGACCCGTAAGTCATCACTGGCAACACACATTGGTCGAATACTTTCGACTTGAGGCACTGAGGTATTTTGGACGAGAAGACACTTCGGAGCTTCCCGAACGCTGCCCAGCCGAGTCGGATTCGTCGAAAGACCTCATCCTTGAAGCTGGAACTTCCAACCTGGATCAATTGACCCAGATAGATATATTGGTCAACAGCTTCAAGTATGGAGCTCCCAACAAGCACTGGAGAAGGCACAACATGGACATTCGACATTATTTTCGTCTTGTCCATGTTCATTTTAAGGCCCACTTGTTGGGAAACTTCATTGAGGTCATTGAGCATGGCACTCAGATCCTCCAGCGACTCCGCCATTATAACAATATCATCGGCAAATCGAAGGTGAGTGATATACTCGCCGTTAATATTAATGCCAAGTCCTTTCCATTCCAGCAGCTTGAAGGCATCCTCCAGAGCAGCGGTGAACAGTTTTGGAGATATCACATCTCCCTGTCTCACACCTCTCTGTAGTCGGATAGCCCTCGTACTCTGCTCCTGTACTCGGACTGACATTGTGGCGTTGCTGTATAAGCACTTCAACACTTCGATATACCGATGATCGATGCGGCATCGCTGGAGAGATCGAAGTACGGCCCATGTTTCGATCGAATCAAAGGCCTTCTCATAGTCCACAAACGCTAAGCATAGTGGCCGGTTATACTCTCTGGTCTTCTGTATAACCTGCCGCAGCGTGTGGATGTGGTCTATGGTACTATAGCCTTTTCGGAAACCGGCTTGGTCGGGAGGCTGGAAGGCATCGAGCCTGTTCGTGAGACGATTCGTGATTACTCTCGAAAACAGCTTATAGACGTGGCTCAGGAGCGTGATGGGTCTATAGTTCTTCAGTAGGGTATTGTCGCCCTTCTTGAAGAACAGCACCACCACGCCCCTGTTCCACGTCTCTGGCGTCACGCCCTCGAGCAGAACGGAATTGAAGAGCCTCTGAAGGACTTTCAGTACCGGCGTTCCGCCCGCTTTCAGAAGCTCTGCTGTGATTCCGTCCTCGCCCGGCGCCTTGTTATTCTTGAGCTGTTTGAGAGCAATCCTAATCTCGTACAGGCTGATGTCCGGGATATCTTCGGTATAGTGTCGGGTAAGTTTGGCTCTAGGATCTTTGGCCAAACTTATAATGGGTTTGGCTACTGAGGTAAACAGCTGTCCATAAAACCTCTCGATCTCGCCCAGCACCTCGGCTTTTGACGATACCACGCCGCCGTCCTCCTTCTTCAGCTTAGTCAATCGGCTCTGCCCAATAGACTCCACTCTTGCGAACACTTTGGAGCCTTTATTTTGCTCTATCGTCTCCTTAATACGCTTGGTATTAAAGGAACGAATGTCGTGTCGCAAGGCCTTCTGGATTTGTCTATTGAGCTGCCGATGTACGTCCGCGTCTTCGGAGGTCTGCAGCGGCATAGATCGTCGCGTGGCCATCAATTTTAGGGTCTGGGGCGAGATTTTTTGAAGCTTTTGTTTCGGGCGGGACTTAAAAAACTTCGCTCCCGCCGCTTGGACAGTGTCTACGAACCCATTATTTAACTCGTCCACAGATACGCAATCCTTCAAGCAATCGAAGCGATTCGAGAGTTCCAGTTGGAAACTTCCGACATTTTGGATATGGGCCGGAGACGGTCGGAGCGTAGACTTCATCAAGCGAGTCCTCTCTCGTCTGAGATCGATATTCAAGATGCCTCTTACTATTCGGTGATCACTTCCGATTTTAATCCTGTTGATCACAGAGACATCATTGAATATCTCTCTCCTCGTCGACAAGATGAAGTCTATCTCATTTTTGACAGGGGCCTGGTCCTTTCTGCTTGGACCCATCCAGGTCCATTTTCTGTTTGGCGGCTTCTTGAAGAAGGAGTTCATCGCGTAGAGTCCTCCAAGAAATCAGCCAGCCTATGGCCCCTTTCGTTCCGCTTTCCATACCCAAATTGCCCCACTCTGGCCTCTCCGTCGCTCCGCTTGCCAAGTATTGCGTTGAAATCCCTCATAACAACCGTAAAATAGGTTTGGGAAGCGTGTATGGCCCTACTGATGTCCTCATACACCACTTCCACCTCTTCATCTGAGCGTTCCCCGGTCGGCATATATACCTGAATTACCTTCAGCAAGTATCTTTTAGATACTCTGAGTATCAGGTATATTACCCTACTGGAAACACTCTCGATGGTTATGACGTTGTTAATGAGGGACTTGTGGACGAGAAACCCGACACCATGCTGTGACTTTTTAAAGTCACCCTCCCGGTGATAGAGTAGGTTACCAGACTTTAGGGTTGTCGTGCCCTCTCCCTCTCTTCGGAATTCTGACAACCCCACTATGTCCCATCGTAACCTACTCATTTCCTCTTCCACTTCCTCGACCTTCTCGTCTAGCCTCATAGTGCGAATGTTGTGTGTCACCAGGGCCAGTCTTCGTTGGGGGTGGTAGCCGGATCTCTTCCGGAGATTCTTAGCACCCCCTGCCCCGCCGTTACCATGACCGCTACCGGAGCCAGGAATAGCGGGGCCGCCGGGGACTGGGGGCCTTGGTATATTTTCTAAATCCATGGGGGGATTTTGCCATACTCACCACGCTTGGCAGACGGGTTGGTGAGCGCAGTGTATTTGGCCTATATGACTTTCGACGCTGCTGCCCATCGAAGACGTTTTTAAGCGAGGGATGGGAAGGAGTTTGTTGGATTTTGGGAAAACGGGATAAAGGTCTTTGGGATACTACTCACTCGGATGAATCAGGGATGAGTAAGGAGCAGCTCGGGGAGCCGGGCGCGCGTACCCGTAGCCATTACCTGCAACCACCGGTCAAGCAGTTGCGAATGGCACCCCCTGGCTTATTACTACTATACAAACATAACTTCCAAAGATATGACGAGTGAATTGGCACAGTACGTGAGACGTACTACGTCTACGTAGTACGTCTCACGTACTGTGCCAATTCACTCGTCTTTTATAGCTGAAACAAAAAAAAGAAAAGACCACAGACATCTGTCGTTTGACGCGTACCTGACAACTTGTCATATCGTTGGAAGTTATGTTTGTATAGTAGTAATAAATGGACCTGAAGTGGTATATCCCAATACTTCATGTCCATACATGAACAACCCTATGACTGGGTTAATACCTCAGTATTGATGGGAGGGAAATGGGTGTATTTATCTCGGACGAGCAGCTTCGTATAATTAAGATAGAACTTCACTTAGGTAAGTTCGTTTAATCTTATAATTATACTAGCTGCTCGTCCTTCGATAAATACATATAACGTGTAGACAGTGACGTGCACAGACATTTATCATAGGGTAGACATAATTATAAAACTTACCTTACAAACATACCACCTATATACCTTACCTTACTATACGGCTAGTTATCTACAACTCGTTTAATATTATGATAGTCTTTCGATCTTCGACCGCAAAAGTATTCAAAACAAGCGAAAGATAAGAGATATGATTACAACCTGCGAGCCACGTACACGTAAGGTTTAAGATTAAACGTGGATTAAACTTTAGAATAACTAACCATAACTAACCCGTTAGGTACTTGATTTGTTCTTTTGCGTGTTCACAAAACACTTTATATTTCGATTTCGGCATGCAAACACTAAGCGACACAACTTACACATGAAAATATTTTTGTCACAAATGAAATTTAACTGATAAAGCATTTAATTTTTAAATAAAACTTTAAGCTTGGATTGTTAGTAAACACGTTAATCAATGACATTTACATAAGTATGAATAATATCTATAATGACATTGACAGGTGACGTTGACATTAATATCGCGCGCGGCAGCCAATAGAAACCTCGGAGACAGTGTCTCAAAAATTCACACACACAGCGCCAATTTGCTTTGCATGTGTGAGCCGGTGAAAGATGTTTACTTGTACTACTACAAAAGCGATTTCCTATCGGTGTATAATAATTTTCTATGTGTGCGTGAAAAGTCAGACCTTTGAAATTTTGTCTTACGCGGCTTACGCGTATAGATACTGCTTGGCGCGGGCACGCGCGGACCGCGACCGCAGCACCGTACTTGATCAAAATCGACTATAAAGTATTTGTTAGCAGAATTTTGCAGGCGCACCGATTATAATTATTTTTTTAAAAATTGTATTTATTTAGCGACTGCAGGGTAGACATTGTCTAATAGTCTATATGGACTGCACGTCACTGCGTGTAGATGTTTAAAGTTAGGGTTGTGAATGAAAAGTAATGGAAATCATTGAATAATATGTCATATCACAATAATAACAAAAAACTTTATTGAAAATATTTACTAAGTATATTTAGTTAATAAATCAAAACGTGGTTTGCAGTAATTACTGGAATGTTTTATAACTTATTCAGCACTTGCACCCCTAAGTATATAAATAAAAAATTCAATCACCAAGTATGGTGTCATATACATATCACTTCACTAAAATAAATGTTTTGGGTAATAACTAGACTGTTAAGTTATAATAATATAATGTGCTGCAACAGTTTTACTGTGTTATGCTGAAACCCGCTTTAATAGCTTTTTATATGTTAAAATCAACCTTTGAAATCGTTGCTCAAGGGTTTATGTTTTTACTATGCGTATGTCACTAAGGAGAATTAAACCACATGTAATCTCCTTGTATGTCACTGATTTATAAAAAAAACTTTCAGTATTTTCAGATTCATTAGGGGTTTAAATTGTTCGTTAAATAGTGAAAATGTAGACAACAAAACAACGTTACCTTAGGATATCAATAAAATAAAATTATATTAAAATAAAATGGCTCTTACCATAGAAATAAAACAGGATCAGCTTGAAGGCGTAGAAACTCTGCCTTCAACTCAAGCCTCCAGAGTCTGAAACAATGAATAAATCAAAATTATATGTCTATATAGTTTATTCATATATATTATAATTCTACACAAATACTTATTAAAATATGTAAACAAAAGCAAGTTTTTTTTAAATCCTTTTATTGATAATCGCGTTAAAAATTAAAAAGAAACGATGGGCGTTATTTTTTTTAAACATTTGCGCTTTAAACGTATATATATTAACGGGACTAAGTACGAACCTTTTTATTATTTGTTTCCGTTGACGTTTCAATTGAGTTACATCCACCGTGGTCGCAACGAGAATAATAAAGGATCGTGCTAAGTCCGGTTTATATACATAATTAAACGCTGAGCGTGTCGAATAAGTAGATAAACATACATTCGGAAAACATAACCCTTCTCAGGGGAAAGAAGGTGAAATAGGGAAGGCACAGGTAGTTTCCTCGGTCGTGCCAAGCTTTAAGGGAATTCACACTGCTTTTTATATCGTATGCGGCCTCAAACTAGTGCGAAAAACAACATGGCTACAGAGGGTAGGTAAGGTTTGCCAGGTTTCCTTGTGACCAAAACAGAAGCGAGCCAGCGCGCGTTACAGTAGCTTACATCGATGGTATATAAGGTCAATTTTAATTAAGTGCCAATATTTTAAAGGCACCCATAAGCTAGACAATAGGCTAGTTTCCTAAAAAAATATAATTAGTCCGTCAGTTAGATATTCAAAAAATATTGGACACGTATTTTTTGTTTTGTCGATTAAACAAAAAATGATAAAGATATAGCCCTTTGAAGTTCCGTGTGACGTCATAGTTTGCTACGATTTTTAGCAAACTTTGACGTCACGAGCCCCCACTCCTGAACTTTGACGCGCTTTATCTTTATTATTTATTGTTTATTTGACAAAAGAAAAAATACGTGTCCAATATTTTTTTATTATCTAACTGACGGACTAATTGTTATGTTATTATTACGACCCAGGAAACTAGCCTATTGCTTTAAAAGCAAAATAAAAAAAAATCGAATGAATCCAAATGATTTAATTTATCGTGAAAGATGTCGAGCTCCGATATTTTGCCATTCAGGTCATTATATCAAGCACAGATTCTGGCAAGTGGTTGATGAAGGCCTAGATTAGGTCTTTTTAGTCTCCACTGCAGGAGCATGACCCTCTCTGTACTACCGGAGCCATACTTGGCGAGAGCAGACAGAGGATTTGGCCTACACTCTCCTCGCTGGCCAGACGGGTTGGGCAGGTCTCATTGATGTTCATGAGCTTTGTTTAGCTTGTACAGTAAAAGCTCCCTATTCGCGCTTTCCTCATTCGCGTTTTCACTATTCGCGGATTAACAAAATGCAACCCAATTTCTATATTCGCGGCAAAAAGTTTCTTTATTCGCGGATCTAAAAGTTCATACAAAATTCCAATAGGCAAATATAGCCGAAATTGCAAATGGAATAGGACGAGATGGATTCGAACAGATATAATCTAGTGACATTCAGGAATTGCTTGAATCGCAAGATGCAGATTTGACTGAAGCCGACTTGGAGGAAATGTTAAATTCACAGCCCATTGAAGAAGAGGCTTCAAAAAGCACTGGAAATGTGACATTTACTTTAAAAAATCTTAGTGAAGGTTTAAGAATGGCAAATGAGCTTTTGCGATTTTTTTATGAACATTGATCTGTCTATGGAACGAAGTCTTATTCTTAAGAGGCAAAATGCTAATGCGACTGCTGAATATCAATCTGAATTGAAGGAGCTATTAAAAACTGCCAAGCAAGAGAAAATAACTAAATTCTTCAAACCATTGCCTAAGCCTGAGGATAATGATTAATCAAAATGTTCAAACACTTCAATAAAGTTGATTTTCTTTTATATTTGTATTTTTTATTTTGGGACCTTAGAACGTATCCCTGTAATCCCATATAAATTACCATTCTGTATTCACGGTTTTATGTATTCGCGGCATATTTATGGAACATATACCCCGCGAATAAAGAGATTTTACTGTATTTCCTATGTCGCCTCTTACGACATCCATGGGAAGAGTTGGAGTGGTCCTATTCTATTCTGCCGGAAACCACATGGCTAATACTTTTCTATAGTATACTCGTATTTTGGTGGCTAGTTCTATAGTATGGTATGTTGAATGTATATGTACTCATCACACGTGCTACGTCGTAACGAGTACGCACTCCCGTATCAATGATCTCGCGTTATATCGTATCATATCGCCGGCCCAACCAATTGTTCTAATTGCGTGTTTCCGTTGGTACTTACTGTACAGTACAAATAGTTGGCAATCAGGCCACTAGTCCATCGTTTCGTAATCTGTTCTTGTATTTGTTTTTGATGTGTACAAGAGAAAAAAATGCTTGCTTATTTACATACATATATAAATATAAATACATAGTATCACATCTTTTCCCCTTGCGGCTTGCCGATCGAGGGAATGGGCCAATCTCACGAATAATATTAGTAGGCGATGCGGCGATATTTTTATTCCATTTTCCACCTAATGCCCATACATGCTAAACGTGGCTTTTATGTCTTAAAAACCTAGAGAAAAAAGAGATAAAGATAATTTATTTGTCAAACATGTGTTACAATGTGTTAAATAATATAATAATAAGGAATCAACATGTTTACCATTAAGGTGTACAAATATTGTATCAGACGAGCTAATATTTAGTCCCACATAAAATCCTTACTAATATTATAAATGCGAAAGTGAGTTTGTTTGTTACGCTTTCACGCCGTAACTACTGAACCGATCATCATGAAATTTTGCATACAAGTTCTCTGGAGTGCGGAGAAGGACATAGGCTACCTTTTATCCCGGGAAAAGTACTATTCCCGAGGGATCGACATTGACGCGGGCGGAGCCGCGGGCGAAAGCTAGTATACAATAAATAAATAATATTAAATTACAAAATAAGTCCAAATAAGCACTAAATTGTATATAAATAGAAAAGAAAAAAAAAACTAAATTTTATCATTAAAAAACACTAGGGCTCTATCTTGCTTATTTCGTTTTCATTTATTAATTTAAAATGTTCGTAGATAAGATGGCGGACCCCCATGCACATACTCGTGGACCCAAGGTTCCGCGGACCACAGGTTAGGAAACACTGCACTAGCCCGTAATACTTATAAGTCCGGCACACTAGAGATAAAAATAAACGCTAAATTACAGCGTCTAGGGCCATAACACAAAAGGACCTATATTTATCTTACAACCATCTCTCTTACAACGGCGAGTGGCGCAGTGGTCAACACGCCAGCCTGCAACACGTGGGTGCCCGGGTTCGATCCCCGGTCAGGTCATGACGGAAAACGATCTTTTTCAGATTGACTTGATTGTGTTAGTAACCTACGATACAAGTTCACAACTTACTGTGGGGCTAGCTCAATTTGTGTGATATGTCCCTCTATATATTTACTTATATTTATTGATTTATTCATTAAAAACATCTAATTGTAGTGTATATATTTGTTTGGCAGTGATTTTTACAGGGCATAGGGCGGCAAACGAGCAAGCGGGTCACCTGATGGTAAGTGATCACCGTTGCCCACGAAGAACTGAAACACCAGGGTGTGTCAGGAGCATTCCGGCCCTTCAAGGAGTTGGGGGGAGGAAATGGGGGGAAGAATGGGAATGGGTTTTCTCACTCACGGAACGAAGCATAGAAGCGGTAAGCTTCTACTCAAACATCGATTTTCTGTTAGTGTGGTACTTTTCCAGACAAGCCGGTTCATGCAAAAATGAATTTAAATGGCACGTATTGTGCTAAATTAACATTATAAAGCGTAAAACCTTAAAAGGCGCAAGTATAGTAGATATCAGAGACAGCTACATATTTGAGCCTTTTTGGGTAGAAACAATGGGTCCCTGGGACTTTCTGTCAAAGAGACTGATCGAGGTATCCCGCGACCAAAAGGCTGGCAATTACCTGGCTCAAAGGATTAGCATTGCCATCCAACGTTGCAATGCTGCCAGCCTTTTGGGCACGTTGCCGCAGAATTACGGTTTGCAGGGAATATATAATTTGTCAATGATTATATTTTTAAGTAGTTTAATTATTTGTAGTATTATAAGTTAATTAGTATTATTTTAGTATAATTGTATTGTATCTTAGTTAAAATAAATTATATATGATAAATTCTACATAATAAATTATTATGCTTATTGATTGTCATTTCCTTAGAAGATCGCGTCCGATTATAAAGGGCTATACTAGTAATTACAGTTTCAAATACTCTCTCGACTTCCTTGATTATTCCTCCAAAACTTGTGGATACTGGCTCGTCGAATCCAAGTTTGAGATATTCCAGTAACATTAAACATATAACAATGGCCCGAAAGCAACTTGCCCAACAATATCACAGATTAGACACAAATATAAACGAAAGTATTTTCCATCAAATCAACGGAGCAAACAGTGCTGTAATTGATTATCGTGGTTTACCAAAATATTAGACTTATGCTGGTAGTTATGCAAAAGGTGTAGAACGCGCCAGAGAACAGTTCCCGAACGGACACCGTCAGCGTTGTGTGTGAAAATTTGTGCAATAAAAGACTAAGAAAGACAGTAGACCGATACGGTTTACCTTGACAGTTCCAACATCCACCGCAGCTCTTCAGTCAGTCTGTGAAGGTGGCGGCTGCAATGTTGCCGAAATATAAAACAAATCTCATAGTAGACAGAGCCTAAAGTCTGGTGGGCGTAAAGGTGAAAAACGGAATCAAAATAGTAATGGGTTGCGAGCCGCATCGCCTATTGTCATGATTTTATTGGATTTTCCCCATTCCCTTGACCGGCTTCTACGGTCTGAGCGGGGAGAGAAGCAGCTGGCACATTCTACGTTTGAGAGAAAAGAAAAAACGTAGAATGTGCCAGCTGCTGCGGTGGATGATGGAACTATCAAGGTAAACCGTATCGGTCTACCATCTTCCTTAGTCTTTTATTGCACAAGTTTTCACACACAACACTGACGGTGTCCGTTCGGGAACTGTTCTCTGGCGCATTCTACACCTATTGAACAACTCAATCACTGGATACCATGTACCCGATAACTTGGAGCCGTCTTCTCCCGATTGAAATTAGGATGCTTTCTAATTTCACATAAAATGTGAAGGGATGTTTGAAAATCTGAGTTTTCATGTCAATAGACGATGCGGATAGAAATCTGATTTCTTTTTCCACGGACATGTCTACCAATACGCTAAACGTGGCCTTGAAGTCTTACGACGGACTCTATTTACCACGTTACAGACAAACGTGTGATATAGTTTATATCAATGAATTGACCCCTTATTATGAGTAATGTGGTTAGGACGGTCAGGGCCGGACGTATCGTGACCAAATTGCAAATGTTCTTGCAAAAGGAGAAATAAGGAGTACCCGAAACCGGCGAGCATGCATGAAAAGAGTTATGGATGTAGATGAAGCGAAATAAGTTTGTAAGGATCGTAGCATGTGGAGATCTATGGTCTCTGCCTACCCCCATGGGAAATAGGCGTGATAATATGTATGTATTATGTGTAACCAGTCCCAGGAAACTAAGGTGCTTGACTTCTCATCCACAAGAAGACATAAAATATTATCCGCGAGCAAATTAGTTTAGACGTTATCAACTGCCGGCTGGTCCCAACAGAAATCCAGCGATAAGGTATTGTCTATATTTTAGCAAGAAAAATCCTTTAGTGGCTCTGCCGGTGGCGAGTTGAGCCATAAGCTGAAGCGGGGATTAACAATTCTCAGTAATTGGCAATTTTCAATGCAGTAAATATAACAAGAAGTTATAAACGAATTTGAGGTTTCAGTTACATATAAGAAGTACAATTTAATTCATTTATTCATGAACATTACATTGTATTAGAATACTGTCTATTCAAAATTCATACTAATAAAGTCGAGACGAAGCTTTTCTTATAAACTGGTCGGGAGTAACATCTGACATAGACAGCAGAAAAAGACGAGAGAGGCCTTTGGTTAGCAATGGGACGATATAGATTAATTAAAAAGAAAGTTAGCACTATTCAAATCTATACATATAATAAAACAGTAAAAATATTTTGTCTGTACATTTAGAATTTTTGACTGAAATGGATAGAGGGACACTTATAAAGAATAATAGAAAGCAAAAAAATTTTTTTCGAATTTCTTGTCTGTCTGTCTGTCTGTCTGTCTGTCTGTCTGTCTGTCTGTCTGTCTGTATGTATGATCACGATTATCTCCGAAAATACTGAACCGATTTACTTCAAACTTTCACCAATTGGTTTGTTTTAACCCAGCAAAACATTTAAAGTTTGTTTCATCAAAATCGGTTCATAAAAAAAAAAGTTATCGTCATTTGAATGAACTTAAGGCATTAGTTTGCATACACGGTGAATTTTTTATCGTTTCGGACCCTTAAAGGGGTGACTCAGACCAACAAAATAAACAACTTTTCCTATGGGAACAATGGTGGGAACTCAAAATAAAATTCGACATTCCCATACAACCTGGCCGGGCGGCGGGAATTTTTTGTATGGAAATGAGGAATTTTTTTTTGAGTTCCCGTTATTGGTCCCATAGAAAAAGTTGTTCATATTGATGACCTGAGTCACCTCTTTAAGGGTCCAAACTGTTCCTGAGGGATGGACACTAACGGCGGCGGCGTAGCCGCGGGCAAACGGCAAACCAACCTAAACTGCTGCGCCTAGAAACTTGAAATTTGGTACAGGGGTTCTTTTAAAGATGTGAGTGAGCGCTAAGAAAGTATTTTTAAGAAATTTAACTTCTTAAGGGGTAAAATTTATATGGAATTTTCTCATTTCTGGACTAAGAAGTATGAAAGTAGGTATATAAGTTCTAGATTAAAATTAAAAAAGATGTGTGTAGGTAGATGAAATTTGCTAAATTCCCCCTTTAAGGGGTAAAATGAGGGTGGATGGGTGGTATAAACTTTGTATGGAAATTTTCTCATTTCTGGACTTAGACGTATAAAAATAAGTATATAAGTTCTAGGTTACAATTAAAAATATCTGTGTAGGTAAAATGGAGAGGATTCCCTGTAGGGGTAAAATAGCGGGGTAAAGATTGTATAGGAATTTACTCATTTCTAGACTTAGAAGTATGAAAATAGGTAAATAAATTCACGATTACAATTGAAAAAGATCTGTGTAGGTTAACTGGAAAAAAACCGCCAGAAGGGGGATAAGTTTGTTTGGAAATTTTCTCATTTCTGGACTATGAAGTATGAAAATAAATAGGTATGTAAGTTCTCGATTACAATTAAAAAAGATATATGTCGGTGAAATGGACTGAATTCACTCCTAAAGGGGTAAAATGGGAGGGTAAAGGTTTTATGGAAATTTTCTCATTTCTAGTCCAGGTATAAATAATATCCATACTTCTATACTAATACTAATATTATAAATGCGAAAGTAATTCTATCTGTCGTTTTTTTACGCTTGGTATGGTGGTGTGAGGCCCGGGGAAAAACATAGGGTATGTTTGATTCCGGGAAATTCTACTGTTCCCGAGGGATCGACACTAACGCGGGCGGAGCCGCGGGCAACAGCTAGTATGTAATACGTACGTACGAAATCTGGCCGACATTTTACGACCTCATCCGAGGATCGGGACCGCGGTCTCATTCGCCCTGAGAAAGACCTCCGGATGAGGTCGAAACATGTCGGCCAGTAGCTGACTTCGTACGAAATACCCGTTGTTACATATTTCTAAAATTTCTAGATCTCGCGTAAGATTTAATTAAAACAAAAAAAGTCAGCATTACCGTCGCGCCCTTTCTATGTTTTTCCAGCATTGATTTAGATTTAAGGCGCTGTGCATCAGAAGAATACCGTAAAACGTCTATTTTTTCGTCGCGCAGTTAGCCTTATTTTTTCATGGAATACTAGCATAAAAAATATGAATACAGTTCAAAGATCAAAATAAATGTATACATCAAAATATTTTGAAAAAATATTTAAAACCTAACCACATAAAATAGAAAAAAGCTATCCAGAAAAAGTTTCGTCGCGAATTACTTGATATTTTCATCTTCTTATTTTAAGTCTATAAAAACTATATGAGCCTAAAAAAGATACTATATTTAGTCATAATTATTAAATTAAAAGTGAAAAATAATTGAAGAAAATAAAATTCTAGATTCTTTCCGCTAACCCCTTTCACTTGTACCAGTCGTCTCTCCCTCAGCAATTTGTTTCCAATCCAACTTGATAAGGCGAATCCCCGGAGCATAACTTGTATCTTCACACGAGCGTAAGAAATCGTCGTCATTACCGATGTATGTTCGTGTGTCTGACGGAACGATTTGTATAACGGTAATACTGAAAATGCGCAGGTACAGCTGTATGGGGCGTAATGCCCCATTATTACCGTTATACAGATGTTTCATCATCATCATCATCAGGTCTTTTTAGTCTCTGCAGAAGCATGACTCTCTGTGCTACCGGAACACGAAGGGTTCCGGTAGTACAGAGAGTACTACCGCGCGACTCGCACTTTTTTTTGTTTAGTTTAGAAATCGTAATGTACGCGAACGAAGTCGCGGGCACAGCTCGTTCTAACACAATTAATACATTCAATTAATCCAAATATTTTATCACTGGGGCATTAAGAACACCATTTCGGCAACTTGCTACATTTAGAATTAGGCAATTTACAGTTCAGACAAAGTTGGTCGCTGATGACTTTTCCAATATCCGGTAGATAAAGTATCTGGCGCGCAAATAGAGTCATTGCCCTCTATTTGCGCGATTACTGTTTATTATTGACCAACTTTGGTCCTTCTCTTTCCATTTTCAAAAAGTTGTTCGTCTGTCAAGTCGGTTAACGGACGATAATTTTACGTGATAACGGTGGAATAGAGATAGATGCGTCCAGTGACGTGCACAGACATTTATCATAGGGTAGACATAATTATAAAACTTACCTTACAAACATACCACCTATATACCTTACCTTACTATACGGCTAGTTATCTACAACTCGTTTAATATTATGATGGTCTTTCGATCTTCGACCGCAAAAGTATTCAAAACAAGCGAAAGATAAGAGATATGATTACAACCTGCGAGCCACGTACACGTAAGGTTTAAGATTAAACGTGGATTAAACTTTAGAATAACTAACCATAACTAACCGGTTAGGTACTTGATTTTTTCAAAAGCGTGTTCACTAAACACTTTATATTTCGATTTCGGCATGCAAACACTAAGCGACACAACTTTCACATGAAAATATTTTTGTCACAAATAATAATTGTTGGTGAGTAACGACACCACGGACCCGAGTGCTCCAGAGAGTCGGTCAGAGCCCTCGCCCCCGACGTGTCTTCATCGGTCGGGGTGGAAACCCAAGAGGGCTCGCAGGGCTCTCGACTCTGGCTTGCCTTAGTTGGCCGTCCAGAGAGGAGTTGTGAGAGCTGTTGCTCCGGGGGTGGAAGTGTTAAAGGGCATAACGCCGCGAGTAACTTCGGAGAAAGCGCAGCACACCTCTCGACACCCCTGAGTCGCCCGCACCGGTGTTGCCCCTTTTGCCGGCATTAATCGTTGGCTATTATGAGGGGCCCATCTAGTGGGCGGCAAGCCACCACCTGCCAATTGTAGTCAGTTATCATGATTATAGCAGGTGCACGTCCCTTTGCAATAACCCAGCATAAGTCCACCCAAATCTCAATCCAATAAACCCATTAATATCCTTTTTAAAATGCAATAGTTCCTCCTCCGGCCAAGACCTGTTCAAGGGCATATCACACATTGGTATTTCTAGGAACGGGTTCTGGCTAGAGATCAACATTACATCAACTTCTCCAAAGGGCCTCTACGTGTTGGATCTATATCCCCACGCAAGCCTCTCAAAGAACCGGGGTAACACCCGTGAAATAAGAGAGATAATAATAATATAATAATAAATCTTTATTTCTTCTCTCACACAGAATAAGACATGAAGTAGAGTGTAGGTACAATAATCATTTATACTTCTATGTGAGAGACTGGCATCCGTACTAGGAGAACCTGTATGACAGATTACCAGCCTCTCCAACACTGGACTAGGTGTCGGTCAGTACCTCCGAATTTAACTTATGTAATATACTTATCACAACAGTAATAAAATAAAAATATATAGTTTAAAATAAGAGTAACTATAGAAGCACATATCTATATCCACGAGATTGCGACACACATTCTTGTTTTGTAAGTACTTTAGGTAGGGATAACTATTAAGTTTTCGGTGTTGTCATAATCGAGCGTTTTTAACCAGGTAGAAGTAATTCTTTTGCAATTAGATTTTGTAAGTGGATAAATAGATAGAATTTTATTAATTTTATTATATAAATATTTACCTAAGAAACCAAAGAATTTTTGTGCAAATTTTGAGGATGTCAAGTTGATTTGACAAACTTTATGTTTTAGACGCTTATTAGCAGAAGTTAAAGGATTATAGTTTAAGGACGTATGTTGTCTAAGTATTGTGTTAAGTATAAAGATTTGCCTAACAGTCAAAACATTAGAAAGAGAAAACAGTTCCACTGTGGGAAAGCGAAACGGTAGGAAATAGCATACTTTTAGTACAGCTCGTTGGGAACGTTCAAGTTGGAGTAGTTTGGTTTTGGTTGCACCTCCCCATATTGTGACACAATAATTTAAAACAGATTGACATAGTGCTAAGTATACCATCTTAATAATGTCTCTGTCAGCAATACGTCGGAGGTTTTTGAAAATAAAAATAAGTTTCCGAATTCTAACATTAAGTTGTTCTATATGTTGGTTAAAAGTTAAAGTATTGTCAAGGATGACGCCTAGATACTTAATGTTGAAGGACAGCGAGATGTGAGAACAAGAGCAAGTTAAGTTGTTCAGGCAAGAATGAGCTATTATTGAGTAGTTATTATGAATTGCTTTTTCGGTGTTTCTCATTGAGAAGGGGACATATTTGGTTTTTTCAACATTGAGCGTAAGGGCATTATTGGAAAGCCAAGAGTTAACCTCATTAAATCCCTTTTGTGCAAAGTCATAAACCTGATCCCAATCATCTCCATAGAAAATTAAAGCGGTGTCATCTGCAAATGTTACAATCTTACCATTAGGAAGTTGAAGATTACATAAGTCGTTAATAAAAGCGAGGAAAAGTGTAGGACCAAGTACGCTACCTTGTGGCACTCCATATGTAATAGGTAAGTCAGTACTTGTATATTTACCAATTCTTACCCGCTGATACCTGTTACTTAAGTAATTTTTGAATAATTGAAGAGGGATACTGCGAATTCCCATTCTTTCTAATTTATCAAGTAAAAGCGGTGCAGAGACTGTGTCAAAAGCTTTAGTCAAGTCGAGGGAAACTACTATTACCTTCTTACCATTGTCAAGCTTTGAAACAATAAATTCGGTCATCTCATGGACTGCATCAGCAGTAGATATTTTTGATCTAAAGCCAAATTGAGAATTTGAGATTAGGTTTTGGGTTTCGAGATAATGCATTAAACGTTTGTTGATAAGTTTTTCTGCAAGTTTTGCTATGACGGAAAGCAGTGAAATAGGTCTATAATTATTGACACAGCCTCTGTCACCATTTTTATAAATAGGAATAACCTCAGCCAGTTTTAGCTCATCTGGGAAGATACCGGTGGAAAACATTAAGTTGAAAATATATGTCAGAGGTGAAACTAAGAGATTGTGATACCGTTTGAGGAAATTACCAGAAATGTTATCTCGTCCACAGGAGTTACCCTTGTTCAGGCTGAGAATTATGTTTCTGACTTCAGCTTCATCGGTCGGTGTTAGAAAGAAAGAAGAAGAATGGGAGGGAACAAGAAATGGCCTAATATTTGGTGTGTTTGGAACCGTTTTTTCAGCTAGATTTTTACCAATCGAAGCAAAAACTGATTAATGTTGTTAACTGAATTATAGGGATCTGAGGGAGATATTAGATCTAAAGCAACATTGTTATTATTTTTTAGATTTGTGCATTGTTTAATTGTATCCCAAAGTTTTTTAGTGTTCGTTTTAGCTGCTTTTTGAATTAAATCTTTTTCATACTCATTTTTTAATTTCTTTAATAGCCAATTGCAAAAGTTCCTGTATCTCTTATACGTTAATCTAACAGTGTCATTATTGGGGTATTTTTTAAGTTTTTGGTGAAGTTTGTCTCGATTTTTCATGCATCTCAATAAACCGGGCGTGATCCATGGTTTTTTGATTCGCTTACGATTAGGGGCTTTGAGAGCCTTTGTGTTGGAGACAATTTTAGAGTTAAGATCATGCAATAGCAATGAAGTAGCTAAGTTTGCATCATTTTTTTGGTAAATTGCGGTCAGATTTAGATTATTCATGTCCTTGTCTAGTTTTTCATAGTCGATTTTGTTAACCGGGAGAAAATCCTTGGTGCGTATCTGTTGATTCTCAAGAATAAACATCACAGAATCATGATCCGTGATCGACGTTTCTGAAACATAGCAATAAGCTGGGAGCTTAGTTTTAAGCAAAACGTGGTCATAACAACACGCAGCGCGAGTTGGAAACGTATGTGCGGGTAATAATCCATGAGATGCTATTAGATCAAGGTAGACTGATGAGCCAGAGTCATGATTATTAGGCTTTATATCAATGTTTATGTCACCAACGATCATAATGTTAGCGTATGTTTTTAACTTAACCAACAGTTCATTAAGGGACTGTATAAAGTTGTTGATGTCTTTATAGCCGTAAGGTCTGTATATAGCAACTACAATTGTATTAGGGTCGATTTCTATCGTAAGGCAGTTAGCATTTATAAGATTAGGTTCCAAGATTTTCACTCTCATACAGTTTTTATAGTATACTATTACACCTTCATTTTGTGTAAGATTAATTTCGGTTTGAGCATGGGTATAACCATTTAAGGAGTTGATACAACTTGTATGGGGTAACCAACATTCTGTTAAAATTATCAAATTCCAATCTGTATTAGATCTATCAAGTAGTGTTTGAAAACTTGAAAAGTTTTGATTCACGCTACGGATATTTTGATGCATAATTTTTAGACATGAGTCTGGGTTATTTATCAATTTTGTACAATCCTCTACATCACATATAGCTGATTGAGCTATAGTGAAATCATCAAGATTGGTACAAATTGAGTTTATGTTATCAAATTTTGATTCGGGAAAACATAAGAGAAGTAGTCAATTTGAAAGAGCGTTTGGTTAATGTCTAAATCGAAACAAGGTTGTTTGAAAGAATTTATGCAATTGTGACGGTGAAAATACTTACGAAATAGATCGTGAAGAGGAAAACGTGCGCATGGTATTAATGTGGATATATCTGAGTGGATGTGGAAGTGATGTGTGTAAAGATATGTGCCTAATATCATAAAATCTTTAAAATTCGTATAACCATAAGTTAGAAGAATAAGAGTTGTGACAAATATGAAACACAACAGCAACTGAGGTGTACAAAGAATAGTTATTACAAAATAAGAAACAAGAATTGAAAACCATAACAGTAGCTGCGGTAGAGAAGCTACCGCTAGTCACTTGGGTACCAGTTTGGCAAGGTCCCCTTCCCTGTCTATCCGTAGCACTGGAGAATCTTGGGTCTTCCTTATGTAGACTTTACCGTATGAAGTCCAGGTACCAAGGTAGTTGTTGTCTTTTACAAATTGTCTCGCTAAGTAAGCCAGCCTTCTCCCCAAGCTGGTAAGGGATTCATCTATATAGACTTGTTTTGAGGGTCCAGGCAGGCCAAGATGTGTTGTGTTTAATTTGTCCTTATGGGTCTTATTAAATGCCCTGCATTTGTGAATAAAGCCCTCCTTACATGAGGTAGTTGTAAAATTAACAACTAGGTGGTTATTGGACTCCCTTTTGGTCTTTATACGATATACATCGTTGATATCGGAGTCTTCTAATGGTTGTTCGATCTCTTCACTCACTCGTTTGATCAATGATCTTAGAAATGGTTTACTTTCCGATGCTTGTTTGGGGATGTTTCTAATTTCTATAGTCGAGGAGCGCGTGTTACGCTCTAACTGCTCGATTTTACTTTCAAGTGTTTCGATTTTTTGTTCGTAAATTTTATTAGCTTCTTCCAGAGTTTGTACCTTACCAAGAAGTTCGTCGTATCTCGACGATAAGAAGTTAATACTTCTTTGTATTTCTGAATTTTGGTCTTTAATTGCAAGAATGGGTGCGGTGAGGGTTTCGAATTTTTTATTTTGCTGTTCTTCGAATGAGGCAAACATTTCTTTCATTTGATTAACAATAGAGCTGGAGTCTGTTGACTCCTCGTTATGTTTTCTTTTAAGTCTACGTGTAATGAAGTCGGTTTCCCCATCCTGGTTCTGACAAGACGCATACAAGTGAGGGTCGGATCCAAAGGCGGATACGGGAGTTTTTAGCAAACCTGGACGATTTGTGGATGGTATGGGAGAACGTTGAGTAGTCATGGCTAATTTAACAGAGCTGTTACCTAATGTACGACGCTGTAGCTGCTTTTGTGGGTGCTCTCCGCGAACTAATCAGTGGCCGATCAGTTGCTCGATCATAATAATAATTTGTACGTACGCTTGCTTACGTAAAGATTCGTAATAATGATGTTCCAATGCAGGCGCAGTCATATAAGCCGTTAGCAATCGGTGTGGCCGTAGGTATATACGGGGCTTCCGCAGAGCGCGTACAGGGGTCTTGCTGGCTGGTCGGGTCGCTACGTTTCCATACAAATCGCCTTTCCGTCCAGTTTAGTGAGACCTCTTGATAACAATATTTTTGCAAAAATGAACGAGTTAACACTTAAAACACGGCTGACCGGCTCAGCTGTCCAGAGGGGAGAGAAATGAAATTTAACTGATAAAGCATTTAATTTTTAAATAAAACTTTCATCTTGGATTGTTCGTAAACACGTTAATCAATGACATTTACATAAGTATAATTAATATCTATAATGACATTGACAGGTGACGTTGACATTAATATCGCGCGCGGCAGCCAATAGAAACCTCGGAGACAGTGTCTCAAATTCACACACACAGCGCCAATTTGCTTTGCATGTGTGACCCGATGAAAGATGTTTACTTGTACTACTACAAAAGCGATTTCCTATCGGTGTATAATAATTTTCTATGTGTGCGTGAAAAGTCAGACCTTTGAAATTTTGTCTTACGCGGCTTACGCGTATAGATACTGCTTGGCGCGGGCACGCGCGGACCGCGACCGCAGCACCGTACTTGATCAAAATCGACTATAAAGTATTTGCTAGCAGAATTTTGCAGGCGCACCGAATATAATTATTTTTTTGTAAGAAAAAAAATGTAGGTATTTATTTAGCGACTGCAGGGTAGACATTGTCTAATAGTCTATGTGGACTGCACGTCACTGTTTGAGTTGTGACGCATCACAACAAGGTCGATCGTGCCTCTATCTTTGTTCCGCGCTCTAGCTTGCACATGAAACGTGACACTTTTGTGCGTGCAGCGTTCATTTATTTATAAGACGTCACGTCAAAAAAACTTTTGTTCTTGGGAGAAAAGAAGAAAATCGTAGAATGTGCCAGCTGCTTTGCTTCCCTCATCTTAATTCCTAACTTTCCTAACTAATATTATAAATGCGAAAGTGAGTTTGTTTGTTACGCTTTCACGTTGTAACTACCGAACCGATCATTACAAAATTTTGCATACACGTTTTCTGGGGTACGGAGAAGGACATCGGGTACATTTTATCCCGGGAAAAAGTACTGTTCCGGAGGGATCGACATTGACGCGGGCGGAGCTGCGGGCGAAAGCTAGTAGATTATGAAAGCAGGTTGAAGGAAGGGGTGAAAATCTGAAGAATGACGTCAGGCGATGCGGCTATCAACCTGTAGCTATTTTATTTCCTAGCTACATGCTCACCAAAACGCTGAATTTGGCCTTGTATGTCACATACAGCGTTTTGTGTTAATATCCCAAGGCACTAACCCCATAAGAGGAAAATAAGTGTTTTCAAGCAAAGATGATTATAAATGCAGTGCGTAAGTACAGGGTGGCATCATAGCGGGGGGAGGTGGTAAAGCTAATCCACCAAGAAGCCATTCGCTGAACTCAAACTCTCATGGGCCCCATTGAATGAGTTTGCCTCGGGCCCCAGATCGTATAGTTACGCCACTGTATAAATGTCAATCCATGCAAAAATATTGGCCCAATTTAAGGCCTGATATAGCACGTACAGGGTGCGCAGCAAGTAAGGAGCCCTAAGCAATTAGTTAAGTAAGTAAGTAAGTATTTATTTTAAGAACACATATAAAAGAAAAATTACAATTAACAAATAAAAGAAAAATATAAAAAAAAACGAAATCATAAAAAACATAATTCCAATTTGGTGCTCTTAAAATGGACCCGTTATCTCAGCATATGCTGGCCGTACACAACGGCTAGCACTGGTCTTCCATTGGGCCCTTTGATGACGTCACGGAAATATGTATCAACAATAGATATGTCTATCCATTGAATGAGTTTGCCACGGGTCTCAGATGGTATAGTTAAACCACTGTATAAATGTCAATCCATGCAAAAATATTGGCCCAATTTAAGGCCTGCTATAGCATGTACAGGTACGCAGCAAATAAGGAGGATTTGCTCAATCTCATTTAAATAAAAATTGGAATAATTTCTGGACTACTTATGGGAGCTCTAGAGCCAAAATCTATTATAGGATACAGCCTGAAATCCCAACAAAGCCGTGGTTCGCTAAATACAAAAAAATTGATAAACACCCTACATCTGCCATAATTAGACTTCGATTAGGCCATGTTTGTTCTCCGGTCTTCCTTGCTAAAATTAAGGTAAAAGACAGCTCCCTATGTGAATGCGGTTTGGATGAAGGCTCCTTGGAACACATTTTTTTCGATTGTCCATTACTTTCAATATCTCTGTACGACTTGCTGCCCAAAAATATTCCGCGTCCTGTTAACGTCTCATTTCTGCTAACTCTGGTATTCTCCCCTTTTGTATCGGTTCTAGCAAAATTTATTAGAAGTAACAATTTATACCTCTGAATCTTGTTCCCGTCATCTTTGATTCAACTTATGCACTTAATTTCTTCCCTTTACCGGTCATTTATGTTTTAATGATATAATATTTAATATTATATATAATATTTAAATAGTTCTAGGCAGGCATTAACTTTTTACTAACTCTATGTGTTGTGTTGTTCTAGGAAACCCAATGCTCCTCAGTTACCGGTCAACTGCTTCATGTTTACTTTAAGTATAATTACTGTTTTACGTGTTATTCTCAACCTTGACATTGGCAGAATCATCGTTTTTGGCTAAACGATGGAGCCATAAACTTAAAGAAAGAAAGAAAGAAAGGAGGATTTGGCAGTTAGTTCCACTGACTGCCACTGCGATGGCGCTGCAGCGCATTAGTGACAGTCTTTTCCACCCGTCACTAGATGGCGTTAGCCTAAACTTAGTTAAACTGCGTTTTTTAGGGATTCGTACCTTAAAAGGAAAAAGCGGAACCCTTAAAGGATCACCTGGTTGTCCGTCTGTCTGTCGGCCGGCCACCTGCGTGAGGCCAACCCTTCTTTAGTAAAGCTAAATCGCATCAGCCGTTTCCAATATCCGTAAGATAATTTAAGAGCGTTAATATCAGGCAATGAACTGTTTATTACCCAAGATTTCCCTTTGGACCTCTTAACTCCAGGCTCGTAAAGAAGGCATTAATACGGATATATTAATTAACTTTCGCATTTACTTTTAATGGCATTATACATTTGCATGAAAGTATAAATAAAGACATTATATTTTTGCAAGTGTTACATTTTGTATTCACTATGCTATTTTGATATACTCTTATTAAAATAAGAAATAAAATATGGTTAAAAAATTTAAGCAGACGGGGATTGAACCAGCGACCTGCCATCCTTTTATCAGCCATTCCCTTTACTATTGACGCTTCCCTATACTTCGTACGCGTGATTTTTGGTTTCTTCACACCTTCACACGGGCCCCCAGGCCACCAGGGGTTAGGAAGCATCTCAGATGACTTGTAATCAGAAACACGCTTAAAAGTCGGAGACATCAATTTACCGCACAATCTATACGGGCCCCCGGGCTCCAGACCCGGTTTTCGAGTCATCCCAGGAGACGATGTAACTAGGATCCCGCTTAGATGAAAAGACATCAAAAGTTTTCGCAGCATTCGCCCAATTTGTCAATGCAATTTTTGTATAAAATATAGCCTATGTTTCTTGCTGATATTGTAGCTTTCTATAGGTAAAAGAATTTCAAAATCGGTCCATTAGTTTCTGAGTTTACCCACAGAGTGCTTAACACTTCCTCTTCTTCTTGTATCGAGTCGTAAAATGGCTTATATGTTTCGACCAGTGCATTGCTACCGTAATTGCCCGTTCGTTTGCCTCATTCAGATCTTGTTGGGAGCAAGAAGATGGGCTTTCTGGGCACACCAAGAGGTGACCCATAGATTGGATAGAACCACAGTCGCACTTACCATTGTTGGAGAAACCCCACCTGACTCTATTTTCGTGGCATCTACCAACACCAGCCCGCAGTCCGTTAGACTTCCAGACTGGCCAGATTGCCACCCGGTGGTAGTTTCTCAGCAGGCGGTATCTGTTTGGTGGTGGCGGGTATTTGTTAAGCCATTGTTCCACTCTTACCACCTTGAACGCCAGATTCGCAGACAATCGTTTTTAGGGTTCCGTACCCAAAGGGTAAAAACGGGACCCTATTAATTTCGCTCCGCTGTCCGTCTGTCTGTCTGTCCGTCTGCCACCAGGCTGTGTCTCATGAACCGTGATAGTTAGACAGTTGAAATTTTCACAGATGATGTCTGTAGCCGCTATTACAACAAATACAAAAAAATAGAATAAAATAAATATTTAAGGGGGCTCCCATACAACTGGCATGATTTATTTGCCGTTTTTATAGATAACGGTACGGAACCCTTCGTGCGCGAGTCGGACTCGCGCTTGGCCGGTTTTTAATTGTTTGTCGGACACCAGGTGACCGACGCGGCGTCTAAGGTGTTTTTAGAAGCCCAAATTTACACTGAGGGTCGAACGGTTGGCCTCTCGCTATAAAGTAATCTTTATTTCTTTTGTGGTGAGAGTGCCGACCCACCATCTAGTCTAGAGACCTTCATGAAGGAGGTCTTAAGGCCACAGGATGTCGTGTATCGGAAGTTTTGTGGACGGCTGCTGATGTCGTGGACCCCGCGCCTCACGTCGCCGACAATACGTGAAGACTAGTTTTTAAGATATAATTTCATATGTAATTAGTCTGTAAGGTACTATTCGTACTGTAGGTAACTATTATCATCAATACTAATAAAGATTCAAGATTTATTTAGAAAACAGGCCTTTCAGGCACTTTTTCACGTCAATTCACATTTAATAAATCTGTATGGGTTGGTCAATAATAAATCTGTAAGAGTCTTTGTTTTCAGAGATATCGTGTTAATTAGCTCTAATGCTGAAACTAAATTGGCGATTTTTAGATTTTTTCTCATTTAGACGTATATGACATAAGATATGCTACTTAATTTTTTCGTTTTTGTTTAATTTAGAAATCGTAATGTACGCGAACGAAGTCGCGGGCACAGCTAGTGATTATTATATTATAATTAAATAAATATATACGGACAAATCACACAGATTGAGCTAGCCCCAAAGTAAGTTCGAGACTTGTGTTATGGGATACTAACTCAACGATACTATATTTTATGACAAATACATATAAAGATACACATCCAAGACCCAGGCCAGTCTGAAAAAGATCATTTTCCATCTTGACCTGGCCGGGGATCGAACCCGGGCACTCTCGTGTCGCAGGCTGGCGTGTTGACCGCTGCGCCACGGAGCTAGCACGGAGTTATTAGAAACACGAATCTTTCCTATTTATAATAATAGTGTAGACACGGAAAATTAAAACTGAGTTTTGTAATTTGGTTCAACACCGCAGCATTGTTAAATATATTTATTTAATTCCAACCAAGAGATTATTTTTACGATCTGTTTTCCGGTATTCCCATTTTCCCGCGCGCCGGGGGGTTGCGGCGTCTCGCGGGTAATTTAAATTTGGGGGTTAAAAATGTGGTCGTTTCCAAATTAAACCGGGCATAATTGAAGCGGTTGTGTGGTGTATTCCCTTTTGTCCTGCGTTACTTTTAAAAAATATAAGAAAAGCTGAATTATTATTTTGTTATAATTGCAGTTCGCGATGATTAATATATTCGGGTAATTTCCTTGTAAATTTGCGATTATTTTCCAAAAACTATCGAGAATTTCTCAATAATCCTCGCATTTATGAGAAAGAAAAAAATCATTGTTTCCGTTCACAAAAATTTCGAGAACGGCTCATCACTATACACGGTGAAATTTTGATCGTTCTGGACCCTTAAAGGGATGATTCAGCCCGTTGATATAAACAACTTTTCCTATAGGTCCAATGCTGGGAAATCAAAAATTTTTTTGACGTTCCCATACAAATTGACCGTGCGGCCGAAATTTTTTGTATGGAACTGCCCATTATTTTAAAAATTCCCAGCATTGGTCCCATAGGAAAAGTTGTTTATATCGATGGGCTGAATCAATCCTTTAAAGATCCAGAACCGACTGTACATAGATATAGATCCGACTGGTCAGAGAAAAATATGGCAGACAGACAAATTGTGAAGAGAACGAGTTGAATCAAAAGGTATAAAGGGACATTGTCGGTTTGTTTTTACGTTTGTCCGGTTAGATCCGGTTAATTCTCGAATCGAAAGGGCTGTAGGTCTGCGGTGAATTCGCCATTTTGTTGACATCGTGAGGGTTTGAAAGGGTTTTAATCAACTGTGACAGGCTTTGAATGGAGTTCTAAATCGGGGAATAAATTTGTCATTGTGTCAAAAGGATAAAAAGCTTTATATGCTGGTCTGGAGAAAAAACCGGCTAAGTGCGAGTCCGAATCGTACGAAGGATTCCACCGTGTTGGCCACTTACACACACGAAAAACAAACAACTTTTATGAAATCAAAGTTTTCAACATTTTTACCTAACAAAATACTCACTCACACGTTAAGTGAATGTGTATCTTGTAGTAAACTACACAGTTAGTACTAGCTGTTGCCCGCGGCTCCGCCCGCGTTAATGTCGATTCCGCGGGAACAGTAGAATTTCCCGGAATGAAAGGTAACCTGTGTCCTTCCTCGGGCCCCAAACTACCTCCAGACAAAGTTTCTTTCGCATTTATAATATTAGTATAGAAGTATGGATTCTTTGCCTACTCTAAATAATGAGCAATAGTTTGCATGATCTTACTGGTGGCAGAAGCTCACTAAGTAATTTTAATCAAAGTGCATGTTAACTTTGACTTCCGAAAAGTAACGCTTAAATTAAAATCGAAAATATGTGATGAAAACAATTTCGCCACAGGTAGGATTTGAACTCACAAACCGACATCTGGCCCATCGATGCTCTCAACCACTGAGTACTGAGCTGCCGTAGCTTCAAATCACTGCGGCTTCGAATGCGTGTACCTATAATATGTGATGGACAAATTCGCCGCGGTGATTTGAAGCTACGGCGAAATTTTTTCATCATATATTTTTGATTTTAATATTAAACCGAGCATTGAAAATTTATTCATTAGCAAACGTGAAGGAGTGACTCAGACCACGAAGCTGAACAACTTTCATTATGGGACCAACTTCGACATCGTTAAAAAAATATCTGCTCTTTCATACAAAAGTGGAATATCTACTTGGCCAAAATCTATGGAGCAGCAGATTTTTTTTGCAATTTCGGAGTTGGTCAGATAGTGAAAGTTGATCAGATTTGTCGTCTGAGTTACTCCTCAAACGTTTGCTAATGAATTCAATTTCACCATATAAATAAATAATAATAATAAATAAATAAATACGGACAAATCACACAGATTGAGCTAGCCCCAAAGTAAGTTCGAGACTTGTGTTATGGGATACTAACTCAACGATACTATATTTTATAACAAATACATATATAGATAAACATCCAAGACCCAGGCCAATCTGAAAAAGATCATTTTCCATCTTGACCTGGCCGGGGATCGAACCCGGTCACTCCATGTCGCAGGCAGGCGTGTTGACCGCTGCGCCACGGAGCTAGTCAAATATATAATTAACGCTTAAATATCGAAAGCCTCTGTGAGGCTAATGAAAAGGCGATCACCGTAGCCAAATGGTCAAAAGAAATGTAATCAAATGAAACCATTTCGACTGGAAAAGAAGAATTAAGTAATCAACATATTTTCCTCGCGTGACGTTAACAACATTTCTTTAAACCCGGGTTCCGCGCAATCTTCATCAAAACCGTAACACCGGTCAAATTAAGGGCGGTCTGTCATATTTTTCGGCAAAATCCAGGGATTCATTATTCAGGATCCTCTGGATGGATGACGGGACTTCCTTTGTTCCTCGGGTACAAAGTAAAGTGGGTATAGAGGTATCTCTTGAATAGGCATGTAACATCCTCGGCCATCGTCACTTATCATCAGGTGAGATGGGAGACAAATGCCTACTTGAATAATTAGGAAAAAAAAAACTTCATGCAATGTAGGCAAGCTATACCTACATTGCATGAAGAAGTATATGACGTCGAAGTTTGTATAGGACTCCGGCAACTAGAGTCTTATACATAACTAGCTTTTGCCCGCGGCTTCGCCCGCGTAGACTATACAAATTAGATTTTTTTTATCTTTATTTTTCTAACGTAGGGCTATTTATCTAAATTTTTTGTGTCTCACTCAAAAAAATTATGATGTTTCATAATATAAATTTGCAAACACGAATGCACCCCCTGGGATGCAATTTTTAAAATCCAATTAAATGGATTATTATCTTTTTACTAACCACTAATTCTAAAATGTCATATGTCTCGCTTCAAAAAAAAAAGAAGATTCATACAAACTTGCGACCCCAATTTCACCCCTATGGGGTTGTAATTTTCAAAACCTAATAAATGCATTAATATTTTCTACCGAGTACTAATATCAATTGAAATTTCCATGTGTCTCACTTTAAAAATTACGAAGTTTCATACCAACTGGAAACCCAAATTTCCAAAAATCCTTTCTTAGCGGTCGCCTCCTAGTCACAATCTACCTTCCTGCCAAATTTCATCTTCATTGGCTTATTCGTTTTTGAGATTTAGTGATGAGTGAGTTATTTTCGCTTATTTGTTTTCGCCACACTCACTGAAGTCGCTAGAACGGTTATTAGACGTCGCATCTGTACATAAGTCGCGACACATCTCTGCTTTTTTTGACAAGCGTCATAACCGAAACAAAAAACAGCTTTTCTGATATACCTTTGTAGCATGAACAAATAAGAAAATAAAATTATGTAGATACGTAATATAGATTTCGACAAAAAATCGGGTCATATTACACAGATATAGAATGTAAGGACGATACTTCCGAATTAACGTTTCTTTAAGAAACTGCTGATTCCTCGTTCACGTTAATGAGCTTACTTAAGTTACCTTTTCGTCCTGTCCTTATTTTGTGTGTTGGTTATGACCTGCGCGGTATGAGGGACTAGGAATCTAATTTTTTGAAAGTTACGCCCCAATTTTGTGCTGTTCCGAAGTAAGGCGCAACCATATTTCTTGTTACCTTTGGCTTTGGAGAAGAATCAGAACGTGGGTTTATTATCCTATCTAATTGGATAGGCTAGGTAGTGGCATTTCGGTTAAACCTCATTCTTCAATCGCAATTTATCTAGTTTTTATAAGTGCTAAGGTGAGGGGACTAAAAACATGTAACTGAGCCTTACGACGGCCTACTGCACGAAATTGTGGAAATTGACGTGTTTTCAAATCACTGGTAATATGCGCTGAATTAATTAAATACATCAAAAGTATGAATAAAGAGGATGTAGTGACAAAAATTAAAAAAGGAATGTTAAGGTGGTTTGGACATGTAGAAAGGATGGACGAAAGAAGACTTACAAAGCAGTTTTATACTTGGTTGGCCAGGGCCGGCCTCGACGCACATATCGTGACAAGATTACGGACGTTCTTGCCAAAGGGCAAGTTAGGAGTACCCGAAACCGACGAGCACGCATGAAGAGAGTGATGGATGTAGACGAAGCGAGAGAGGTTTGTAAAGATCGTAACAAGTGGAGGTCCCTAGTCTCCGCCTACCCCCATGGGAAACAGGCGTGAAGTATGTATGTATGTATCAAAAGTATTTAAATAATTTAGGTCGATCCTTGCACAAGATCGCCCCGTTGTTGGAATTTGATACAGATACTTATGAAATTTAAAAACGATATTTATATATGTTATGATATCTAAAAACATTTTTCTTCGTAATGATTGTAAATATGACGTCTAAAACAATAATTCTCACATGACAATATTTGTATGTACATCTCGGAGGTCGCCCCCTTTCTTATTTTTTTAATAAAAAATTAATATGAAAATATTAAGAATTTTCATCTTTTTAATATTTAAAGAAATACTGCAGGTTAATCGAAACATACGAGTATTAACAATGGTAGTGCATTATAAGATGAAGTTGAATGGCCGGTCCAGGTGCATCCGCCCAGGTGCGACGGTCGATTACAAGCATGGAGCAAGTTGTGCGGTACCTGACCTACTTGGCGGGAAGTTGGACATGAAAAATAATGTATGTTAATATTAGGACTCATACTTGACTCCATTTTAAACGTTTATTCAAAGCATAATAATAAAAATGCGCCACTGCGCCACGGAGCTCGGCTATAACATTTACGGAGATTTTTTGATACCTTGAGATACATTATTAAAATTTCCGTGCTTAGCCCTATTATTCTGAAACTTAAATATATCCTGACTCGCAGATAATGTAGCTTTTTTATTGGTAAAAGAATTTTTAAATCGATCGAGTAGTTTTTCAGTTTGATAAATAAACACACACACAATAAAATCCCTTTATAATATTAGTTAAGGTCATTTTTCTCCTTATTTCTAGTCAATGGCACATCATTATCATCATCAGGTCTTTTTAGTCTCCACTGCAGGAGCATGACCCTCTCTGTACTACCGGAGCCATACTTGGCCAGAGCAGACAGAGGATTTGGCCTTCACTCTGCTCGCTGGCCAGACGGCTTGGAGAGGTCTCATTGATGTTTATGACCTTTGTTTGGCTTGTATTTCCTAAGTCGCCTCTTACGAATTTCTATGGGAAGACTTGAAGTGGTCCTATTCTACTCTGCCGGAAACCACACGGCCAATGTCAATGGCACATTTAATTTGAAACATTAAATGTGAAATTGACACGAAGAAAAGAAAAGAAGCCCAGGACATATTTGATTAGCCTCAACAGATTGTCCTTAGAGCGCTGTCCTACTGAAGATTAACAGCCTCCGTGGTCCAGTGGTTAAGGCGTTTGCCTGTTGACCCGGGGGTCGTGGGTTCGATTCCCACCGGAAGCATACTTTGTTTAGTTGTTAGGACATTGCAGGCTTGAATCACCTGATTGTCTGATAATAAAGATGATTCCGTGCTTCGGAAGGCACGTCAAGCCGGTGGTCCCGGCTGCCATCTGGTAGTCGTTAAAGGAACACGAGAGGCAGTTCCGAAGAACTCTGACACCAGGGTGTGCATGGTTGATTGACCGTGACACCTACACGTAATGATGATGACTGAAGATCATATTATCTGACCATTTACCCAGTTCCATCGTCTGCTGTGATGCTTCATGCCGGAGTCCGCTTTCCGCTGTCCGAAAGTTTTTACACACAAAGAATTGCCTGGATTAACATAGGCTTCCTTATAAGCATAGGCTACCTTCAACCCTCAAAAAGTACTGTTCCCACGGTATCGACATTCACGCGCCCGGAGCCTCGGACAAAAGCTAATCCTTACTAATATTATAAATGCGAAAGTGAGTTTGTTTGTTTGTTTGTTACACTTTTACGCCGTAACTACTGAACCGATTATCATGACATTTTGCATACAAGTTCTCTGAAGTACGGAGAAGGACATGGGCTACCTTTTATCCCGGGAAAAGTACTATTCCCGAGGGATCGACATTAACGCGGGCGGAGCATCGGACAAAAGCTAATATTTTATATTTGCGTAGGCATACGCTATCTTCATCGTGGAAAAAAGTACTTTTCCCTCAGGGTCGACTTTAACACGAGCGGAGCCACGGGCGATAGCTAGTTGTACATTTTAAAACTTTTAAGGTGTCCTTGGAATCCTCACATCATCATGCTTGACACGTGTTTCTTAAATTTTTCAATAAAATGCTTGTTTATCGAATTTAATCCCTACTTTAGTTAGAAATAATAAAAAATTAGAGCAATTAAATTATTCTCGACATAATCGCCTTACGCCTACGGAATCCTACGCCTATTGTTCAAACATTTCTTAATGCCCGAGGAATTAGGATGGCTCCGCTGAATGTAAATGTGATTCTGTTTCCGAAAACCGGGATTCAGGCTCATACGGCATTATACTGGATATAACGGGAAAGCGACATTATATTTGAAGGGTATTCTAGCTTCATATTGAAGGTCAAGGGTGTCATCCTCAATTCCCATCTCATCTGATGGTAAGTGACGATGAAGAAGAGGATTTGATTACGGCCAGTCGACGATAACATACGAAGGTGCGCGCCTTTTTAACAAGATACCCTCGGAAATTAAAAATATTAACTCGTTTGATGTATTCAAAAAACAATTAGCCTAACACATAATTTCAATATACTGAACTTGTCTGTATATTTTATTTATTAGTGTGACAATCATGTGACAACAAATATATTTTTGTCCCATATTTTATGTTCTCATGTAAGTGATGTAAAATATGTCTCTATGAGCATAAAAAAATCTATATGCCTATCCAAGAGATACCGATTTATTCTACTTTTTTATGTCCCGGGACTGTACTTGTCTGGGCAACCTCCGTTAACTGCCTCCGTGGTCCAGTGGTTACGGCCTGTAGACCCGGAGGTCGTGGGTTCGATTCCCACGGGAAGCATACTTTGTTTAGTTGTTTCCAGTTTGGTTAGGACATTGCAGGGTTGAATCACCTAATTGTCTGATAATAAAGATGATTCCGTGCTTCGTAAGGCACGTTAAGCCGTTGGTCCCGGCTGTCATCTGGTAGATTTTAAAGGATGGTTCCTTTGGTCAACGTTCCAATCCGTCCTGCGTCTTGTCCGGCCAAATTTGACTCTGTCCGACCCGCTTTTGTGAGGCTTTTTATACTATCGTTCAAATATTACCATCGGTGGTTGTTAAGTAAGGTGCTAATCCGCTTATTCGGCGGTTTTTTGCTCATAAATTGGTACATTTATTTAAGTGACTATTGTAATAAAATAAACAATATTTAATTCAGAAAATATTATTCGTTCAAGAATTCGTTGATAGAATAATATATTTTATTCATAAGCAAATCATAAACGTTTTTCTTAAATTTAGGTATTGTTGTTATAAATTTTTTAAACACATGTTATAACAATTACGCATATACATTTCAGTTCTTCAATATTTTCTCTGAAATATTTAGTCATCATCATCATCAGGTCCTTTTTAGTCTCCACTACAGGAGCACGACCCTCTCTGTACCACTAGAGCCATTCTTAGCCAGAGCAGCCAGAGGACTTGGCCTACACTCTCCACGCTGGCCCGACGGGTTGGAGAGGTCTTACAGATGTTTATAAGCTTTGTTTAGCTTGTATTTCCTAAGTCGCCTTCTACGACATCCACGGGAAGACTTGGAGTGATCCTATTCTACTCTGCCGGATACCACACGGCAAGAAATATAAACATCTGAAATATTTAGTAATGGATTAAATATCTAACAATGAATAAAATATTTGACTATTGACTATTCCAGCCCTTGATATCGAACGAGAAACGATTTTCCCGAAATTCATTGTGAAGCAACACCGATATTTACGTAATGTTCAAATAATGTTTTCTCAAAACCCGATGCTCGCAGTCAAGAAACAATGTTGTTATATCTTGAATGTTTGAACGAAAAATAAATATTTCATACAGACACATAGTATCGCGATTTTATCCCCAAGAGTAGAGATACCAGCACGACCTTATGAATGAATGAATGAATGAATTATACTTTATTGCACCAAATAATAGGATACAACATTTAAAATTATATTACTAAGTTTAGCACAAGAGGCGGTCTTATCGCTTAAAGCAATCTCTTCCAGACAACCCTTGAAGAGATGGAAAAAGTATAAGGAACATAAGCAGGTGGCGCATAGTGATGGGATAAAATAAAGAACAAATTTATGACTTAAAATATATACGTTTTTAAAATAGCTACATAAATATACATATACATATAAATATATACTAATAAAATATATACAAAAATATATCCATGATGGAAATAATTGAATAATTTCATACAGATTACAGCAGAGAACTTAATAAATAAACATAGAATTACAGAAAAGACAGGAAATGAGATTTGGTCAGAGATTTGAAACTTGCCAGAGTTGGAGCGCGTCGAATCTTATTTGAGTCGCAAGGCTGCATTTCGACCAAAATCTTTATCATTTTTTGTTTAATCGACAAAAGAAAAAATACGTGTCCATTATTTTTTGAATATCTAAGTGACGGACTAATTAATTTTTTTTAGGAAACTAGCCTATATTAGTATAGGTAAGGATAGTATGTATTTAATTTTAAAAATTGATTCAGTAGTAACAGCGTGAAGAGGAAACAGGCAGACAGTCACTTTGCATTTATAATTTAGAAGAGTTTCCGGCGAACTAAGCAATTTTTGTGTCGTAAATATTTCTTATATTTGAATAGTTTATTCTGCTATTCGAATCGATAACGAAACCAACAAATCAAAGATTACAAAAAGCAGCCCATTCTTCAGTTAAGTGTTGCCGCCGATGTTGGCAGTTGGAAACAATGTAGTTTTATCTATACATATAATAAAACAGTAAAATTATTTTGTCTGTACATTTCGAATTTTTGACTGAAATGGATAGAGGGACACTTAAAAAGAATAACAGAAAGCAAAAAAAATTTTTTTGGAATTTCTTGTCTGTCTGTCTGTCTGTCTGTCTGTCTGTCTGTCTGTCTGTATGTATGATCACGATTATCTCCGAAAATACTGAACCGATTTACTTCAAACTTTCACCAATTGCTTTGTTTTAACTCAGTTTAACATTTAAAGTTTGTTTCATCAAAATCGGTTCATTAAAAAAAAAGTTATCGTCATTTGAATGAACTCAAGGCATGAGTTTGCCTGCAAACATATAGCAAAAATAAAATAATTAAAATCCAAAGTCAATTCATCATCATTATACGACAGCACTATACCTATCCATACTATCCATAGTAATCCATACTAAAAAAAAGGAGAAGCTGACTGACTGACTGACTGACATATCAACGCAGGGCCTAAACTATAAGGGTTAGGAACTTGAAATTTTGCACAGGGGTTCCTTTTATAACGTAGGGGAGCACTAAGAAAGGATTTTTGGAAATTCATCTCCTAAAACGGGTTGCAAAGTTAGTATGAAACTTTGTTGTTTTTGAAGTTATTCGAATGAAATTCAGCATGAAGGTTCTTTACTGAAAGGCATGAAACACGAGTAAAATATTTTTCTCAAAAATCATCCCTTAAGGGGGTAAAATAGGGGTGCAAAGTAAGCATGAAACTTTGCCATTTTTGAAGTTAGTCGAATGAAATTCAGCATGAAGGTTCTTTACTAAAAGGCATGAAACAAGAGAAAAATATTTTTCTCAAAAATCATCCCTTAAGGGGATATAACGGGGATGCAAAGTTAGTATGAAACTTTCCGTTTTTGAAGTTATTCAATTGAAATTCAATATTAAGGTGTTTCATTGAAAGTCATAAACTAATGTATTCCGGGTAATTCTACTGTTCCTGAGAAATCGACACTTACGCGGGCGGAGCCGCGGGCCAAAGGCAAACCTGACTTATATATCAACGCACAGCCGAAACTACTGTGCGCAGAAACTTGAAATTTGGCACAGGGATTCTTTATATGATGTAAATGAGCACTAAGAAAGGATTTTTAGAAAATCAAAGGGGTTGAAGTTTTATGGATTTTTCTCATTTCTGGACTTAGAAGTTTGAAAGTAGGTACGCAGGTTCTCAATTAAAATTAAAAAAGATCTGTTTAGGTGAACCAGACAACATTCTCCCTTGAAGGGGTAAATAATAAAGTTTGTATGGAATTTTTCCATTTCTAGACTTAGAGGTATAAAAATAAGTATATACGTTCTAGGTTACAATTAAAAAAAGATCTGTGTAGGTGAAATGTACAAAATTTCCCCCTTAAGGGATAAAGGGGGGGGGGGGGGGGGGGGGGATTGTATGGAAATTTTCTCATTTCTGGACATAGAAGTATAAAAATAAGTATATATGTTTACATTACAATTAAAAAGATCTGTGTAGTTAAAATGGTCGAAATTTCCCCTGAAGGGGTAGAATAGGTGGGGTAAAGTTTGTATGGATTTTTTTATTTACTTAGAAATATGACAATAAGAAGTTCTCCATTACAATAAAAAAATATCTGTGTAGGTGAAATGGGCAAAATCCCCTCCTTAAGGGCTAAAGATCTATGCAGGTGAAATGTATTAAATTCACCCTTAAGGGGAAAAAGCAAAGGGGCAGGGGTTTGTATGGAATTTTTATCATTTCTACTGTTTCCAAGGGAACGACATTAACGCGGGCGGAGCCGCGGGCAACAGCTAGTCTAAAATATTTAAGAGAAAATAAATATTTTATGGTGCTCCGTAAAACCGTCATTTGCAGTTCAATATGTTAAAGAACTTGCCGAGTTCATTTTCCACACATTCTGCACTACAAAATAACTTAAGTAAAGAGTTAATATTAAAGAGAAATGTTAATATTCTTTTTTAAACTTTCGCGCTTTAAACACATAATTATGTATATAAACGGGACTTAGCACGAACCTTTTTATTATTTATGTAACTCCATTAAAACTTCAACGGAAACAAATAATAAAAAGGTTCGTGCTAAGTCCCGTTTATATACATAATTATGAGAAATGTTAAAATAAACACATAAAAAGTATTGAAAAAATTGGTTGTATGTAAAGTCGATTTACGGACGATAGAAGAGAGATAGATGCATCACAAGCCGAACTTAGGCCGATCGTCCTTCTCTATGGCTTCTTCCGCGCTTGCACAAGGAACGTGACACTTTTTTGTGTACAAGTAGGTTAAATATTTATGTAGAGCGCTTGTTATGAAAAAAGTGTATACTGCGTGTTTTACCACCAATATTCCCTTGAAGGGGTGACTGAGCCCATTAAAATATCAGTTTATCGCATAAGACCAATTCTGGTAGCTCAAAAATGTTTTTGACCTTTCCAATAAAAAATTGCCATGCCGGCCGAACACATTTTATATGGATTATAGAATCACGGTTTTACTCACGTTTTATTAGTCGGGTTCGCCGACTATCGCCGACTAGTTTCGGTCTGTTACGAAGACCATCATCGAGGCGAGTATTAGGGGTGGGGACACAACGGTTTCGCTTCCTCTAAGCATTTGTGCTTATAATTAATTTATACATGCTACTAGCTTCTTTTCCCGCAGAGACAACATGCTATACGATACGTGACTTTTAGGTCTTAAAGACCAACCAGGGCTCTGTCTACCCCTCCAGGAAAAAAGAATAATAGTCATAGTATATATGTATGGACATATAAAAACAAAAAGAACATCCAAAACCAAAAAATAAAACTGCTCTATTTATGTGTTTTCTCTTCTTGGCTTCTACGAGTATAATCCATAACCTTACTAATATTATAACTGCAAAATTGAGTTTGTTTGTTTGTTTATTTGTTACGTTTTCACGCCTGTAACGCAACCAACCTAAACTGCCATGCTGGCGTGACATCACAGCTCGCCCCACCCTGCCCGCCATATCGCCGTTGCGTTCACCGCCTAGAGAAAGCCACACTTCTTGCTGAGCAGCTGACCGACCAACATAAGCGTAGCTTCATATTGTGATGCATTGTGTTGATATTGTCCCTAGTGGATTAAATGCGGATTGTTATGCGCCAGCTGCTTTGTTTTATTATAAAATCCTGATCGTCAGTGACCGCTCCTTCACGCCGTAACTACTGAACCGATCATCATGAAATTTAGCATACAAGTTCTCTGGAGCACGGAGAAGGACATAGCTACCTTTTATCCCGGGAAAACGTCCAATTCCCCAGGGATCGACATTGACGTGTGCGGAGCCGCGGGCGAAAGCTAGTATACTCTATTTCTGTTACAGTCATAAAATAATACAACGATTCCGCAATTCCAGACAGCCGGACATTCCGGTACGTATAACTGATATATCCGGGTATGACGGATACCGGCAGATTGATAAATCGCCCGGATCTCACCCGGATCTCGAGCGTGTTGTACCCGTAATGAAACATTTATCAGATTCGATTTATCGAGGGACAAGTACACTCCCTTCGTATTAGGTGGGATGAATTTGGTATCAATTTCATGTTGGTCTGGACAAACAAAACTAAGATAGCTTAGACATCTTGTCATTACTTTACGATTGCCACTTACTGATGACATACTTAGGTCAGGGTAATTCTCAACTGGTTGTCCGGTAATAGTATTAAAACTTACGCGAGATAAATTCATTATAAAAACATGGTTTCACTCACGTTTATTAAGTTGGAATCGCCAACTTCGGTCTGATACGAAGACCATCATCAGGGCGAGTTCTAGGGGTGGCGACAGAGCTCCCCTCCAGACAGTTTTTTTATAATTATTGTTAGGTGTTTGCAGGCATCGGGTAAGTGCGCCCGGGTTCCTGATCTCCTGAGCAGACCGACAGACAGACAGCTAGACGGACAACCAAGTGATCCTATAAGGGTTCCGTTTTTTTAGGTACGGAACCCTAAAAAGTAGAAGGTGCCAGCTGCTTTTCTTCCCGCGCAGACCGTAGAACCCCGTCAAGAGAATGGGCGAAAATGTAAAGAATCATGACAATAGGCGATGCGGCTAGCAACCTATCACTATTTTGATTCCGTTTTCAACCTTTACACCCTCGAACACGCTAAACGTGGCCTTTCGGTCTAAAGAAATTGGGCTCTGTCGACCCTGTAAGGGGTAAAGACGTGATAATATGTGTGTATGTAAGAAATAAAATGATGAGTGGCGCTAGCTGGACCATGTATTAATCATCATCATCATCATCATCAGCGGGTCTTTTTAGTCTCCACTGCAGGAGCATTACCCTCTCTGCACTACCGGAGCCATACTTGGCAAAAGCAGACAATAGGAAATACAAGCTACACAAAGCTCATGAACATCAATGAGACCTCTCCAACCCGTCTGGCCAGCGAGGAGAGTGTAGGCCAAAACCTCGGTCTGCTCTGGCGAAGTATTAATATTCTCTTCTTCTCAGCATATTTGCGTCCACTGCTGAACAGCTGCTGGTGGGACTTCCACTCTGATCGTGATTCGGCGATCCTGGTCCAGGTCGGCCCTGCCGTCTTTTTAATGTCGTCCGACCATCTGGCTGCTGGTTTGGTTTAGTATTCATCATTTCGAGTAGGTGTCACGGTCAATCGACCATGCAGACCCTGGTATCAAAGTTCTTCGGAACTGCCTCCCGGCCTCTGACGTGGTTCCTTTAACGACTACCAGATGGCAGCCGGGACCACCGGCTTAACGTGCCTTCCGAAGCACGGAATCATCTTTATTATCGGACAATCAGGTGATTCAAGCCTGCAATACATACATACATACATAGTATCACGTCATTTTCCCTTACGGGTTAGACAGAACCTAGGTCTATAAGACCTGAAGGCCACGTTTGGCATGTTGGTGAGCATTAGGTGAAAAACCTGCAATGTCCTAACCAAACTGGAAGCAACTAAACAAAGTATGCTTCCGGTGGGAATCGAACCCACGACCCCCGAGTCAACAGGCAAACGCCTTAACCACTGGACCACGGAGGCTGTTAGGTTTAGTAATAACATTATAGGTTAATAACTTATCACATGCGACAGGACAGGTGGGCCAGAGCTGCAACTACGTGGATGCCAGATGGCCGCCGAGGAAGAGGCAGACCTAGGAGATGGCGATGACATGGACGCACACATGAACGATTGGCGGACTGTGGCCCTTGACAGGGACACTTAGAAACAAAACGGAGAGGCCTTTGCCCAGCAAAGAGAAACAAAAAAGGAAGTTAAAAAAAAAAACATCACTGATAAATAAGGAATTACAAAGTACTTGTAAAATCCAAAAAAACAAGCTGTAAAGCATTTTTTAATCAATAGGGACCGAATGTTCCAGTTCAACCAAATGTTTTTGCAATGATTTGCCACTTTACACAAAATTGATTGATTATCCTCTCACAACCATCTGTATTACAATCTTTTTTTAACGAAAAACAAGCCCGGGTTTATCGGGGCGTATCTACCGTTGTATCAGCAATATCAATGATACGGGGACGCTGAAACGCAAGAGAGCCGCGATAAAATAAATCGTGAAAATAAATATTTCTTTCAAGAAGCGCGGGAAAGATAGGTATAAAAAAAAATCGTTATTTTTTTTATAATAGTTGAGGGATTTAAGGATTTACTCTAGCGCTATGGAGAGGGCTATACTCTGTGTTTCTCTGTGAGATTGAATCAGATATAGAGAGATAGTTAATTAAAAAATCAAATTAATGATAGTACACATTATTAAATAAAATCATTTACTACAATGTGTATTTAATAAGCAACCAGTAGACCTGAGACAAAACATGAGCGTACCATCATTTAAAATTAAATTAAAGAAATTCTTAATTAACAATTTTTTTATGAAAGATGATTTTTTTAATGAATGGTGTTGATGTTGACGGCGTATTTTATTGACTGCTATTATTGTGACATTTTTTTTTGCGACGTTTCTTATTGAATTTTGAATATGTAAATGATATGATTAAATTATGTATATTATATTAATTTAAATTTTAAGTGAATTTCAAACATAATTTGTAAATTGTTTATGAATAAAGAAATTTATCAGTGTTACGCTGCACGCAGATGTAGCCAGCATTGGTTTTCAGCTGGCACCTTTTGTGGCATCAATGACAATCAATACATGTACTGTACATTATACAATATACATTAGAAGAACAAGTATCACCGACATAGCTCAGCGGATTGGGTCTTTAAAGTAGCACATAGCGCGATAGAATCGATGGACAAAGGGGCAGAAAGGTTCACAAATGAAAAGCACTGTATACAAGCCGCTTCCCACCGGTCGTATTGTAAATCCTGAGGAGGAGGCCTACGTCCAGCAGTGGACTTCTTGCGGTTGAGATGACGATGATGTAAGTTATTGGTCCTCAAACAGTACGTAAATTACTAAATTTTATCCAATACAAGAGCTTTTATCCCTATGCCACGAAGATTAGTGTTTCACAAGTATCATGTATGTTTGTAAATTTCTTTATCACCTACAATTACATTAAATTTCCAAAGGATTTAGGCAGGTAAGGTATCGGTTAAGTTCGCCCTAATACCCTTACTATTCTTATATGTTAAAAAAAGGGAGCAGTCGGTTTTCTTTTTAATATTTGAAAAAAAGAATTAAATTTTAATAAATTGTACCGAAAAGGGCCCAGAAAAAAAAGTACCCAGGCCTCTCCTCTAACAAAATACGCCACTAGCCTCTACCATCATTTGTATGGAAATGGTTTCTCAAAAATCCTTTAGCCTTCAGCGCTATTTTTATTACTGAAGCTGAGGATGATTTGTATTCTCTGGACAAAGGTCAGATATTATCTGACCTTAGAATATTGATTTAACTCACTAAGGCTTGAATACCGATACAACGTGACTGTTTCTATTAATAACTAGGTAACATAATTTGTGATGTCACATAGTTAATACTAGTATAGAAGTTTCATACAAACTTTCATCCCCTATTTTATCCCCTTGGGGGTATAATTGATCAAAATCCTTTCTTAGCGGATGCCTACGTCATAACATCTACCTGCATGCGAAACTTCAGCCCGATCCGTCCCGTGGTTTGGGCTGTGCGTTGATAGATCACTATGTCAGTCAGTCAGTCACCTTTGGGTTATATATATTTAGATTTAATTCTTAACCCCCGACCGAAAACAGGAGTGTTTTTATAAGTTTGACGGTTTAACGTGACCGAAGATCCCAAACGGGTCAACTAATTTCAAACATTATTAAAGTGTTCTTAGCTAGATTTGATCGAAATTTGCTTAGTTTACATGGTAGAGTTTCTTGGGTAGGAGATTGCTTAAAAAATATTTTATTATACATCATCTAATCTACCCGTGCGAAGCCGATATCGAAGATCAATACTAATCAATCATCATCATCATCAATACTAATAATACATCTGTAAGGGATGGTTATGGAATAAGTTACTTTGTGTTCGGAGATATCGTGTTTATAAGATTTGTATGTGATACTGAAACTAAATTAACGATTTTTTGATATTTTCCGTATGTATGTATGTTACTCCATAGCTCTAAAACGAATTAACTGAATTTTATAAAACTTGGTAGATAAACTTTTAGACCTGCAGGACACAGGATAGACTACTTAAATTAGTTATTAACGTAAGTTTAGAAATCGTAATGTACGCGAAGGGAGTCGCAGGCACATTCACAATTCTTTATTAAACTTTGAATCAGTACTTCGTAATGAAATAAATTGATTTCTAACAATTACATTAGTAAGACTGAGCTTTTCCTCACATAAGTTAGAAAACAAGTCCCGAAATAACACCCTAAGTGAGTTATCACCGCGCTATTTTCGCCTAATCTTTGGAAACTCGATAAATCGCCCACTTGCACTTCTTGCCTGTAGACGACCTTATTTATCACAGTTCCCGTTAGTCTGATGCAGTGTTTTTCAATCTGTTTGGTTTCGCGATCATTTTTTCACCGATACTGTTAGGCAAATGTTTGGTCATTGATCTCCCCCATTTATTTCCAAACATTCCTATTTTGTGCCACTTCAGTCACTTCATTCTTTTTGCTGATGAGTCCCCGAATCAGGCTTCGCGACCCACCTATGGGTCGCAAACCACAGATTGAAAAACACTGGTCTAATGGACCGACGACTTGAAGAGTTCTTATTAGGATGTGTTGATTGAATTTAGTGTGTCATGTTGGTAAGGCAGAGCAAGGGCAACAGCCCAGGGACACAGGGTCTAGGGGGGCGCTAATATTTTATGGCGATCAAAATCGGGCAGAGAGGTAATGTGGCACGACCATAATTTGGTAAGTCTGATCATGAAAATTCAAACATTAAAAAAATTAACATTTCTGACAGACTAACAGACAGATGGACTAAGTACACTCATAATGGTAATATTCAACATTTTTAGGTACTCTATAAAATAAATATAGAATAACTATTAACTTACCTCTTGAGAAATAACAAATCATCAAGGAAATCGTCGTCTTACCTGTAAACAAACGAAAATATAATGTAAGTAAATCCTATTTGTTTTCCAAAATAGTTAAAATACCAACTAGCTCTTATTAAATCCTTACTTCCTTACTAATATTATAAATGCGAAAGTGAGTTTGTTCGTTTGTTTGTTACGCTTTCACGCCGTAACTACTGAACCGATTATCATGAAATTTTGCATACAGGTTCTCTGGCGTACGGAGAAGGACATAGGCTACCTTTTATCCCGGGAAAAAGTACTATTCCCGAGGGATCGACATTGACGCGGGCGGAGCCGCAGGCGAAAGCTAGTTAAGAAATAAAATATGGTGAAAAATCTCAAACGGGTGGGATATGAACCCCGACCCTAAGTCTATATACGATTTACGCTCTTCCAAATGAGCCACCTCGTCGCCGAAAATCCTCACCATATCCCGATCCGCCCGATTGAGATTTTTCACCATATTTTGTTTCTTAATTTAATAAGAGTATATCATAATAGCATTGAGAATGCAAAATAAAACAAAAATATATACCAACTAACGTTATAAAATGTGATGTATGTAGGTTAGTTAATAATAAATGGTGGTGGGTGGGTAATCTTAAAATAGGCATTTCATTAAAACAAGTAAAAATAAATCGAAAGCAACATGGAAAATAATAAATTCGTTAAAATCAAATGTGCCTAAAGAAAATATCAAATGTATAAACATAGGAAACCAAAATGTGACTGACCCGAAACAGATAGCAGAATACTTTAATGACATTTACATCAATCAAGCAATGACAAATAAACCTAAACTAATAAATTCAAATTGTATTTATTCAAAATACTGTAAGTCTATTTTTATGAAACCAACAATACCCGACGACATTGTCAAAATTATTATGAACCTGCGGAATACGAACAGCACCGGGTATGATGGCATCTCTACTAAAATAATAAAAGAAGTAGCATTTATCATAGCCCCCGTATTAAGTGACATTATAAATAAATGTATACAAAATGGAACATTTCCAGAAAAATTAAAATTGGTTGTCATAAAACCGTTACATAAAAAAGATGACAGAACCAATGTAAATAATTATAGACCCATAGCGCTTCTATCGGTATTCTCAAAAATCTTTGAAAAAGTAATATATGACAGCCTTTACACATATCTTGAAAAGAACAATATATTTTGTGACGAACAAATGGGATTCAGAAAAAACAAAAATATAAATATGGCAATTTACAATTTTTTATATAAAATTCATAAAAATATGGACAATGGGAAAGCAGCAGTTGGTATGTATATGGATATGACCAAAGCATATGATCATGTAGATCATAAAGAACTATCGCAAAAACTATATTATTACGGTGTACGAGGCAATGTACTACAATTACTTAATTCATACTTAGAAAGAAGAAAACAGTCAACACATATATCAAGCTTCGATCCAAAAACTAAAGCAGAAAGAATATATGCTTCGAAATACAAAACTATTGCATATGGTGTCCCACAAGGTGGGGTGCTTGCACCTTTATTATTTCTCGTATATATAAATGATTTCCCAAAAGCTATAAATCACCAAATGTCTTTATTCGCCGATGATAGTGCCGTAGTATTTAGCAATAATAATCTGAATGAAATTGAAAATGACGCAAACGATAGTTTAAAATTAATAATAGACTGGCTTACTAATAATAACCTGAAAATAAATCTAAATTAAACTATGACAATGAATTTTCAGCTAAGACAAAAATATAAAAGACCATTAAATATATCTTATAATAATCAGATGATAAAAGAGACACAAGAAACCAAATTTTTAGGACTATTCATTGACAAAGATCTGACTTGGAAAACTCATCTTGAGCACATCTGTAAGAAGCTGAATCAATTTTCATATGCCTTGTACATGTTAAGGAAAATAGCAGATCATACTGCCCTTCTTACGGCTTATCATGGGTTTGTTGCCTCTACCCTAAGATATGGCATCATATTCTGGGGAAATGCATCAAAAATTCATAGCGTTTAGGACAAAAGAAGTGTTTACGAGCTATATTAAATTTAAAACCCCGTGATAGCTGTAAAATACATTTTCAAGAGCTAAAGATACTAACCCTCCCATCGTTATATATTTACGAAACTGTTATTTTTGTAAAAAAGAATATTAATTTATTTCACCGTGTAGAGAGTCAACATCGCTCGGACAAGCTACTTCTAATACATACAAACACTACATTTCTACACAAGAGTGTTTATGCAATGGCTCCCAAATTGTATAACAAATTGCCTAAAAATATACGTAATGCTAATAACTTTAATACTTATAAGAGAGAATTGTTTAAGTTACTAACTGACAAAGCATATTATTCGGTCAATGAATACCCTAATGACAAATTTAACTAAATAATTAATTTATCTACTAACTGAATAATTTATTTCCCTAATTGATATTTTTATATACTTGACATAATGGATTATATTTAGTTTGTGCATGATATTGTTTCTATAATGTTATATTTAAATGTAAAGTCTAACACATCTAAGTATTTAATAAATTTTGTATGCCTTATGGCGGAACATAGAGAAACCCTCTCTTGTATATTATCTATCTGTACTGTACTACCTATGTTCACAAAATAAATGAATTTGGAATTTGGAATCTTAAGATCATGGTTGTATAACATCCGTGGTCCAGTGGTTAAGGCGTTTGCCTGTTGATCCGGGGGTCGTAGGTTCGAGTCCCACCGGAAGCATACTTTGTTTAGTTGTTTCCAGTTTGGTTAGGACATTGCAGGCTTGAATCACCTGATTGTCTGATAATAAAGATGATTTCGTGCTTCGGAAGGCACGTTAAGCCGGTGGTCCCGGCTGCCATCTGGTTGTCGTTAAAGGAATAACGTCAGAGACCGAGAGGCGGTTCCGAAGAACTCTGACACCAATGTTGGTTGACTGATGGCATTTTGTCAAACAGTCCGGAATAACGCTTGTTACTTACGGCCGTGTTTTCTTTATATCTGAAACACCATTATCCTGCAGGCTACTTCATTGGCGACTAGAATGGCATCATCATAATTTCGTATTGGTGACACGGTCAATCGACCATGCACACACTGGTGTCAGTGTTCTTCGGAACCGCCTCTCGGTCTCTGACGTTATTCTATTAACGACTACCAGATGGCAGCCGGGACCAACGGCTTGACTTGCCTGCCGAAGCACGGAATCATCTTTATTTTCAGACAATCAGGTGATTCAAGCCTGCAATGTCCTAACCAAACTGGAAACAAGTAAACAAAGTATGATTCCCATGGGAATCAAACCCACGACCCCCGGGTCTACAGGCAAACGCCTTAACCACTGGACCACGGAGGCAGTTAAGTAGGGGTGGGGCACAAAAGGCTCAAACTTAATCTATAGCAATCAGAGAGACGTCCCAGCGAGTTGATGCGGTCATAAACCCAAAACTAATTATTCTATTATTTGGACGAAGTTATTGTCTCGGGCTTGTTATTATAGCCTTCCTCATTGTCTCCGGCTACTGAATTAGATTTCTAGTATATTTCACTTTCAACTAATAAAATATAGTCGATCTCCGCAACCGGTGACAAGACAGCTGGCTGCTTTATCCATCAGCTCAGCGGATCAAGCATAGCGATCCAAAGGTTGGATCATTTTTTTTCTCAGTAGTTCCTTTCACATTATGAAGTTAATTGAACTACTGAAAAAATAAGTCTCCCTAGTTCCATATAACTATTTGCCAATGGAATTATTCAGAATGATCCCAAAGGTTCCCCTTCGGATGGACGCGGCTTACAAACTATATAATTTGTTAACATTTCTATTTTTAAGAAGATATAATTATTAACATCAAATATTTTGAAGGAAAGTGGTCGGAAGTGGCACAGAATAGAGAAACATGGAAGTATAATTATTAACATCAAATATTTTGAAGGAAAGTGGTCGGAAGTGGCACAGAATAGAGAAACATGGAAGCTTATGGAGGGAGACCTTTGCCCAGCAGTGGGACAGTATAGGTTAATAAAAAAAATTTTACTGGCATCTGTTATACTATGAATTACATAATCTAAGGATTGCTTTTTATAGGCAACAGCGTCAGAAGCACAAGAAGCGTTCTCCAACCCAGCTACTAAACGTGGTGAATATGGAATTATCCTCCCATGGAACAAAGAATCAGCCGGACAGGCCTTTGTCCAGCAGTGGATGATGATGATGATGATGATGATGAATCTAAGGATAACGTAACATAAAATTATCTAGGTCACGCTTCACATTGCGTCCTAAATCTCGAAGCAGCCATGTGGAAGATCACAGAATGGTATTCAATTCTACTCCTTCGACTTCAACCGTAGACTTTTAAGGCTAGATGCGATCAGTCCAAAATTACAGTCTTAAATTACAAAAGCGAAACGTGATTCAGACATGGATCTATTGAATAGCCTGAGTGAGAGATAAGCAGAGATGACTTGAAAGACGATTCGTTCCGAGGTGCGAAACTTTTTTAAATGGGTCGATTCTTATTTTCGGACCGAGGTAGGGAACAAAATAGTTCCCTTTTTAGATAGGAGAATTCGGACAGAGATATATTGCAATAAAATAAAATAAAACAAAACAGTAAATAAAAATTTTATTTGTTAAGTAGACTTAGTAGAGCTACATCCTGTTGTAATACTATAGCACACACACACACTATTGTACTATTATAGTTTAAGTATTAAATTAAATGTTAATTTCTGTGTACTGTGTTATGGTAACAATAATTTTTGTATCTATCTATCTATCTACCGGTTACATGAACAATAGACCAACCTTGGAGCACGGGCACTTGCTTTCACTCTGTGGTCCAAATCGAACTATTCCAAAATATATCTTGGGCCATTTGCACCCCGGTGCGAATGGTCCCATTCAGAAACAGTACCACTAGTGCTCCTGCACTTTCACAGGTATTTGTCCATGGTTCTGTAGAGCATGTGCTTTAGGTTAGGTCGATCGGCCGTAAAAACTATCCTAAATCTACATTACAGCATGATCGACATGTTTCGACCTCATCCGGAGGTCTTCCTCAGGGCGAATGTGGATCGAGACGCGCGTACGAAGGCCCGATCCGCACTGGTCTGTGAGTAACCCGTTGTTACATGTTTTAATAATGTCTATATCTCACGTTAGAAAATAAAAAAAAGTAAAAATGCTGTTGATATTCTATAAGTTACAATTATATTGTCTTTGTATCACGGACATTTTCATGACTAGTCTATGCTTGTTGGTAGTCTATGCCCGCGTTGGATGGCGAATAAATTACGCCAGCAGTCCCTAATGTTATCCGATGGAATCTGCAGAGCCGATATCCAATTTCCATAAAACTAGATTTTATACTCCTCCAACAATGTTATAGTTATGAGTTGTGAGGTAAACAGATATAAGTAATATCTACCAGCCCCCGTAGCATGGCTCACTGTCTCCGTTGATAAAAAGACAAAATATCGCGTTTTGCGTCTTTTAACCCCGCGAGCATGGCACACGCGTTAACGAATGTCAAATTTCATTCATAAATTCGTTACAAGTCGCGGGGTACGCGTCTTGCGAGCATGGGTTTGACAGCTCGCGATAGACAAATGCAGGCAAAATCGAGGTTGGTACCTTGAAATCGCATAAATTTATCGGGGTTTAGCAAAGCCTAGATAAAATATGTTTCAACCGCATTTCGAACATTAAAGTGATAAAACAATCAAAATATTTTATTTTGCGTAGTTACAAGCTGTCAGACACCTATAATGAGTATAATATTTTAATGTACATTACAAAAACAATAGATTTTTACGAAAATAAAAGCACGATACTAGTACGCCATCTTGCGTGAGAAACGAAAACTCAAACGGAAAGAACCATTTTACCGACAGATTAATGACAGATGTGTACTGTCAGTGTAAAGTGGTTGTTTGCGTTTGGTTGGTACACGATTTACATTCCGATATTTCCATATTGAATAAAAATAAACCCAAATATATTTAGTTTTTGAGTAAATATCACTAGGTATTTTATAAATTATGTCTAATACGTTCGTGTTCTTTAATCATACGAGGTTTTAATTTTTTATTTGTAGTTTCGTGTTTGAAATATGAATAATGTTTCTAGACTGCATGCGTGCTACGAATCGTATGAGATAAATACTACGTTTTCATTGGTGGGCTTCGATAAATTTTAAATAGGCTGCTTTTTTATCTATCTTTGGCGTAAGCTGTAGATAGTAGCCATGCTACGGGGGCTGGACAACAAAGTTAGTTTACGTGGTTATTAAACACTATACTACATGATTCTAAAAGCTTATATTTTATCACTTACAAGCTACGCGTAGCTTGTAAGTGATAAAATATAAGCTTTTAGAATCATGTATTTCGATTTAAACAAATAAACATTTATGTCTTTTGTTATTATAATGAAATATTTTATTATTATTATTCACATCCAGATGTGAGAGCACTGGTGTACTGTTACACAGGCCTAGCCTTCAACAGACACTAGTCTCCAACAATTTCTTGTAAAAATATGCATGTGTTTTGTTGTCTTTTTGGAGAAAATAAATACTTTTTTACTTTTTACTTTTACTTTACTTACTATACGATATTACATTTTTTTTTATAAATTTGTTTTGACGTGAAACGTCTTTAAAATCGGTACTATACACGGGGTGCCATGTCAGAAAACCGGACCGTACACGAATTTGTCTATACCGTCTGATATTAATAACTATAAACTATTCATTGACAGCTCCGTGGCGCAGTGGTTAACACGCCAGCCTGCGACACGAGTGTGCCCGGGTTCGATCCCCGGTCAGGTCAAGATGGAAATAGATCTTTTTCAGATTGGCCTGAGTCTTGGATGTTTATCTATATATGTATTTGTTATAAAATATAGTATCGTTGAGTTAGTATCCCATAACACAAGTCTCGAACTTACCATGGGGCTAGCTCAATCTGTGTGATTTGTCCGTATATATATATTTTATTATTCATCGTAGAAACATGATTTTAGTGACATTATTTAGCGTATATAGTCAGCTCGCTGCTAAGACCTTGAGTTTGCATCGCGGCATCTGGTTTTCTTTCAATCTTTAACACTAAAAGCGACTCGCTGATATAGACGTTTTACGTTTAAACCAACGGCCGTGTGAACCGACACAGACCCACCCGTTTTTTTTTTTCAACTTTATGTTACACTATCGACCCGCCCAGATTTCGCACGGGAGTAACATACTAATATGGAGCAGTCATCATCATCATTTTCAGTCCACATCAGCCCACTGCTGGGCATAGGCCTCCCTTTTTACTGAGTGGAAAACAGTGGATGAGATTAGCACAGGACCGTAGAAAATTATGTAAAAAAGAAGCAGTTAATGACACCTACATACCTTGTACTTCCCCCTTCCCCTTGAATCACTCTATCTATTGCTGACAACAGCATTAAAATCCGTTGAGTAGTTTAAAGGATCTTAGAAAACAAACAGCGGAAGCAACTTCATTTTATACTATGTACCCTTTTGTTAATAGATTTAGGTGTTACTTTGCGGAAGTCAACGTCGGCCGTCGTGCTCGCATTGCTGCAGCCTCAACGGATGCAGCAGTATCGACCAGGGTTGCATGCATCAATTATTGGTTGCGGCATGAAGGGACGTTAGTCCCTTCATGCCTACTGTTAAGTAGTGTTAAGTAGTGGGTGGGCGCTGGCCAGCAATAGTTTGCATGAACTAACTGGTGGCGGAAGCACGAAAAAGTAAATTGTCTCAAAGTAAATATGTACCATTTACCATATTGATTACGTTACGTGAAGTACGTATAGATATGGTTTATTTTATGTGTGTATATTGCTTGTTTTTTGAACAAGCGAAAGAGAAGTGCTTCGATCTAGCGGGGCCACGTGAGCTAGACTTAAAAACCTAGAGGCAATGCTTAGTTTAATCAATGTACCTCACGAATTTATTGACAATATCTAATGTACCTCAACCATTTTGATAGAAAATTAAAGAAATCAACTCGTCCATCTAGCGGGGCCCTCGGTTGTCTAGTTGCATTGTCAATAAATTCGTGAGGTACATTGATTAAACTAAGCATTGCCACTAGGTTTATAAGTCTAGCTAGCGTGGCCCCGCTAGATCGATGCACATGCGAAAGAGAGGTACGATCGGCCTAAGCGTTCGGCTTGTGACCCATCTACCGGAATTGTTCGGCTTGTGACGCATCTAACTCTCTTTCACCATTATTAGGTAAAATTATCGTCCGTAAACCGACATTACAGAAAACATTTTTTTATATGTAGACTAGCTTTCACCCGCGGCTCCGCCCGCGTCAATGTCGATTCCTCGGGAATAGTACTTTTTCCCGGGATAAAAGGTAGCCTATGTCCTTCTCCGCACTCCAGAGAACTTGTATGCAAAATTTCATAATGATCGGTTCAGTAGTTACGGCGTGAAAGCGTAACAAACAAACAAACAAACAAACTCACTTTCGCATTTATAATATTAGTAAGGATTAGTAAGGATACTTGTCTTCTGCGTAGGGCAGCTAAAGTAAAACGTATCTAAAATCTATTTCAGATGCCAAAGACAAGGCTGAGGAAGGCTCTAACAATAAACCACTATAATAGCTTTAGGCCAAATAATGGAATAATTAGTTTCGGTTATGGCCGCATCAACTCGCTGAGACGTCATTCTAATGGCAATAGATTAAGTTTGGATGGTTTGGACCTTTAGAGACAACACCAATAGACCATAGACTAAAAGATAATTTAAATTACAGAACTTCTCGTTTTTGGTGATTGTTTGTTTCTACAGCTCCGTGGCGCAGTGTTAACACGCCAGACTGCGACACGGAGTGCCCGGCTTCGATCCCCGGCCAGGTCAAGATGGAAAATGATCTTTTCCAGATTGGCCTGGGTCTTGGATGTTTATCTATTTGCTATAAATATGTATTTGCTATAAAATATAGTATCGTTAAGTTAGTATCCAATAACACAAGTTTCGAACTTACCTTGGGGCTAGCTCAATCTGTGTGATTTGTCCATATATATTTATTTATTTTTCGTGCATGAAGTAGCCAATTGGTGTCAGATTTTTTCTATGTATATTTAACGGCAAACGAGCCGACGAGGTACCTGATGAAAAGTGGTCATCACCTGATGGAAAGTAGTGGAATCAAAATAGTGATGGGTTGCTAGCCGCATCGCCTAATGACATGATTCCGCAGATTTTAGCCCAATCCCTAGATCGGCTTTAACGATCTGCGCGAGAAGAGAAGCAGCTGGCACATTTCATTTTTTTTAGGGTTCTGTACCCAAAGGGTATAAAACGGGACCCTATTAATTTCGCTCCGCTGTCCTGTCTGTCTGTCACCAGGCTGTATCTCATGAAAGTGATTGTTGGACAGTTGATATTTTCACAGATAATGTATTTCTGTTGCCGCTATAACAACAAATACTAAAAAATTTACTAAAATAAATATTTAAGGTGGCTTCCCTTACAACAAACGTGATTTTTTTTGTTTTGTTCGATATTGATAACGGCAACAGGTAGACGCTTGAAATATTCACAGAATATTAAGATATATATTTACTTAAAAAATAAATAATTGAGTTAAAAAAGTATAATATTAAAGGGGGGCTCCCATACAACGGACTTTTTTTTATAGTTTTTATAGATAACGGTACGGAACCCTTCGTGCGCGAATCCGACTCGCACTTGGCCGGTTTTTTCTTTTCTCCCAGACCAGCATGGAAGAAAAAATCACATTAAATCCTAAAGATACTTTCTCAAGAATCCTCCTGCCTTATCGCTATTCCAAATTAGATTTCCGCTACATTTCACTTGTCATCGAATAAAATAGTGCCGCTGCAGACCGAGTGAATGCGCTGGATATTTTTTACCAACCAATTGTTCGTTGAATCTAGGGTTGCCAGATTGTCAAATCTAAAAGCCGGACAGATCCGCCAGTTTAGCCCGACATTTGGTTCATCATGTCTTTTTAGTCCCCACTGGAGCATGACCCTCTCTGTACTGCCGGAGCCATACTTGGCCAGATCAGACAGAGGATTTGGCCTACACTCTTCTCGCTGGTCAGACGGGTTGGAGAGGTCTCATTGATGTTCATGAGCTTTGTTTCGCTTGCATTTCCTTAGTCGCCTCTTACGACATCCATGGGAAGACTTGGATTGGTCCTATTCTACTCTGCCGGAAACCACACGGCTAGGCGACATTTGGTTGAGAAGGCCGTACTCTCAATTTTTTAAGTAACGGGTGCAAATCGAAAAGCACCCTGCGATAACGATGACCGGGCGGTTGACATGGTTTCATCCAGACGGCCGGACACCGACTAATTTGACCGGACACGCAACCAAAAAGATGTGTCCGGCTTTATCCGGACATCTGGCAACCCTAGTTGAATCGAGTTTTTCGTCCATAAAAAGGATTACAATGTATATTTGCACGATTCATTCGGGTTGGAAATGTATGGATAAACTGTCCATAAGTATGCAGCCTATACTTATGGAAGTTCATCCATACATTTCCAACCCGAATGAACATGTCGGCAATACCGACTAAAAATACGTGAGTAAACCATTAGAGTTTAATTATGTCCATAAGTTGTTTTAAGCTCTTTAAAGTGGCAGTGGGCGGTGCATATAGCGCGTAGAACCGATGGCCGATACAGCAGAAACGTTCTCGAATGGCGACTACGTCCAGCAAGCGCAGCGTTGGACACCCACCGTCTAAGGTCGCAGGAAGACGCTGGATGTAGGCCGCTTCCAACCGGTCATATTGGAAATCATTGGGGGAGGCCTATGTCCAGCAGTGGACTTCTTGCGGCTAAGATGATGATGATGAAGATGATGCATGATCACCTTACCAATTTTGATAAGACTAGATATTATTATATACACGGTGAAATTTTGATCGTCCTGGACCCTAAAAGGGGTGATTCAGCCCGTCGATATGAACAACTTTTGCAATAGGTCCAATGCAGGGATATAAAAAAAAATGAGCAGTTCCAAACAAAAATTTTCGGCCAACAAAAATTGAGTTCCCAGCATTGTTCCCATACAAAAAGTTGTTCATATTGATGGTCTGAGTCACCCCCTTAAGAGTCCAAAACGATAAAAATTCCACCATGTTTATTTAAACGATGAATTAGTTTATTGATTTTTAAGTAGTATTAGCATTTATTATTGTGTATGTAATAGTTTGTTGAATAAATTCTTTAAACGTATTAACTTTAATTAACCTTTTCCAAATAGAAAACGGAACGTAACAGTAATTTCCTCATAATGGTTCCATCAATCAATCAATCAATCAGCCTATTGCAGTCCACAGCTGGACGTAGGCCTCCCCAAGGGCACGCAACAGTGCACGATCTCCCGCTTTCCTGGTTGGTGTGGTTTTTTCCTTTCCTTTAATGGTTCCATACAAAACATAAATTACGTAAAATGGAGAAAGTACGTAATAACAGAAAATTATTTGTGACAGCAGTTTGTGTAATTGTCTCAAAGAGGAATGTTTTGTTTTACTTATAGTGTGTGTAAGTGGCCAACACTGGTGTCGGTGTCAGATTTTTCAACGACTGTCATCTCATAACTCATCAATGATGGAAAATTTTACTATGCTGTTTGTAATGACTTCAAGCATTTAGAATTTATAGTGGAATAATGGAATTAGCCGTGTGGTATCCGGCAAAGTAGAATAGGACCACTCCAAGTCTTCCCATGGATCAGGGCTTGTTACCGGTACCAAATTCCCATTATAAGTACCGGTAAGTACCGGTATTACTATTCTGTTAAAATGTTAACGGTAATATGGGGTACCGGTAATCTAGTATTTAACGGTAATAATATTGATAACAGTTAACGGTAATTTTACCGGTACCAAATTCACATTATAAGTACCGGTAAGTACCGGTACTTCTATTCTGTTAAATTTTAACGGTAATCATCTAGAAAAATAACGGTAATAATATTGTTAAAAAGTCCGTTAAATTTACCGGTACCTACGCATTGATGCAATCCCCCGCATGGGACTCGCTCGACTGGAAAAGTTCCGTCCCATTGTCGGCCCCCGCCTCACGCACGCCGCACATACACAACACGACAACGACACACATTAACAAAATGATAATTCCCGATACTGTTTACCGGTATTTAGTACAGATACTTCTGTTATTACCGTTATTAAACTTATTGATACCAATTCAATTACCGGTACCATCGTTTTATTGAGGTACCGGTACCAATCCAATTACCGGTACCGTTGTATTATAGAGGTACCGGTACTTGATATTTACCGTTACCAAATGTACCGGTACCAATCCAATTACCGGTACTGTCGTTTCATAGAGGTACCGGTTATTAATTTTACCGGTATTCCAACCCCTGCCGTGGATGTCGTAGAAGGCGACTTAGGAAATACAAGCTAAACAAAGCTAATAAACATCTAAGAGACCTCTCCAATCCGTCTGGCCAGCGTGGAGAGTGTAGGCCAAGTCCTCTGGCTGCTCTGGCCAAGTATGGCCCTAGTAGTACAGAGATGGTCGTGCTCCTGTAGTGGAGACTAAAAAGGACCTGATGATGATGATGAATGGAATCAAAGTCGCATATTCGCTTAGACAGAGCCTAAGGCCATAAGACCCAAAGGACACGTTTAGCGTGTTGGTAGACGTATAGATGAAAAACGGAATCTAAATAGTGATGGGTTGCAAGCCGCAACGCCTATTGGCATATTCGGGCATTTTCGCCCATTCCCTTGGTCGGCTTTAACGGTTTGTGCGGGAAGAGAAGCAGCTAGTAAATTCTAAGTTATTTTCTTTCTCTCAGACCAGTATGCAAGATACATGTATTATGAGGACACCCCTCTTTTTTGAACAGCCATTTAAAACAATAAGCAAGCGATTTCTTCCATCAAACATACCTTTTGAAGTGATAACCTCTTATAAATGGATGAACGCCGGCTGCAAGCACGAGAAAGAGTCACGTTCCGTTTGCAAGCGAGAGCGCGGAACAAGGGATAGAGAGGCACGATCGGCCTAAGTGTTCGGTTTGTGACGCATCTATTTCTCTTCCACCGCTTATATAAAGTGCTCGACTTCCTTTAAAAAAATATAGCAGTAACTCGGGAGCCGTAAGGATTCTAACATACCAACATTTAAAAATTTTGTTGGAATAAAGAGAATCTCATATGTACATAAATATTTACATTCTCTTTCTTATATTTACGTATACCTATAGAGGTATATACATTAACTTTAAAACAATACATCCCATTTTGGCAGTCATGTAACAGTAAATCTCAAGCCACCAAAGATATCTGAATAAAAACAGTCTATAAAAAGCAACGCTACTAAAGTTCTGAGTAAAAAAGTAAGAAATTACACAATCGCAAAAAATAAGTGATCACGACAACATAATAAATAAAAGAGAAAGAAAATATTTTTGACTAACTTCTTCTGAATAGGAACTAGACATTGCACAAAAGATAACGAACAGAAGGCAAAGGCAAGTTATCACAATAAAAATAGTCTATAAAAGTCAGTGACGTGCACAGACATTTATCATAGGGTAGACATAATTATAAAACTTACCTTACAAACATACCACCTATATACCTTACCTTACTATACGGCTAGTTATCTACAACTCGTTTAATATTATGATGGTCTTTCGATCTTCGACCGCAAAAGTATTCAAAACAAGCGAAAGATAAGAGATATGATTACAACCTGCGAGCCACGTACACGTAAGGTTTAAGATTAAACGTGGATTAAACTTTAGAATAACTAACCATAACTAACCGGTTAGGTACTTGATTTGTTAAAACGTGTTCACAAAACACTTTATATTTCGATTTCGGCATGCAAACACTTAGCGACACAACTTTCACATGAAAATATTTTTGTCACAAATGAAATTTAACTGATAAAGCATTTAATTTTTAAATAAAACTTTCATCTTGGATTGTTAGTAAACACGTTAATCAATGACATTTACATAAGTATGAATAATATCTATAATGACATTGACAGGTGACGTTGACATTAATATCGCGCGCGGCAGCCAATAGAAACCTCGGAGACAGTGTCTCAAATTCACACACACAGCGCCAATTTGCTTTGCATGTGTGTGCCGATGAAAGATGTTTACTTGTACTACTACAAAAGCGATTTCCTATCGGTGTATAATAATTTTCTATGTGTGCGTGAAAAGTCAGACCTTTGAATTTTTGTCTTACGCGGCTTACGCGTATAGATACTGCTTGGCGCGGGCACGCACGGACCGCGACCGCAGCACCGTACTTGATCAAAATTGACTATAAAGTATTTGCTAGCAGAATTTTGCAGGCGCACCGAAAATAATTATTTTTTTGTAAGAAAAAAAATGTAGGTATTTATTTAGCGACTGCAGGGTAGACAAACTAAACTATATTACTATATTTAGTTTTCGTTTGAATAAAACTAAAATATATATGCAGAACTCCGATGTCGATAGAAAAATATATCTTTTATTTACTTTATTTCCATTAACAAGTCTTATTGGCTTCGGTGAATTTTCCCAACGAAACATTAGATATACCTGCTAATCATCATCATCATCAGGTCCTTCCCAGTCTCCACCACAGGAGCACGACCCTCTCTGCACCACCAGGGCCACACTTGGCCAGAGCAGCCAGAGGACTTGGCCTACACTCTCCACGCTGGCCAGACGGGTTGGAGAGGTGTCTTAGATGTTTATAAGCTTTGTTTAGCTTGTATTTCCTAAGTCGCCTTCTACGACATCCACGGGAAGACTTGGAGTGGTTAGCCGTGTGGTATCCGGCAGAGTAGAATACCTGCTAATACTAATTAATTATTGAATTTCTTAATTTTTAAATTAATTTAATTCATTTATTCACATATATTATAATCAGGGATGCTTGATCGTTTGCCGCCGTATGTCATAAAAAAAATCCGTTCGTACTATTTAAATTCATGAAGTTATCATCATTTCGAGTAGGTGCCACGGTCAATCGACCTTGCACACCCTGGTATCAGAGACTTCGAAACCGCCTCTCGGCCTCTGACATGGTTCCTTTAACGACTACCAGATGGCAGCCGGGCTTAACGTGCCTTCCGAATCATAAAGTTATACTATAACTTCATGATTTAAATCTAAAGAAAGAACTCTAAAGTTTTAATTCCAGTACAACAGTAGCGCGCAATCTGCGCAATTACCGTCCCCAGTGGTCCTGGGTTCGAATCCGTCGTCTAATTGCGAAATACCAGTAATTGGCGTTTCCGTTTTCGTTCTATTTAGGTGCTGGCACATACGACGTTTTTAGAATTTGTTAGTAGTTGTACTGCATTGCGCCTTGGCTAAAGCTTTTAGAGGTTGTTGATTCTATGAACTTCTTCCACTGTTTGTTTGCTCTTTGTGTTTTTGAAACTGCCTGAATACATTTTAAAGATTCATACCTTCCGAGAAACCCTAAACAATGATTTTCCAAAACAATTCTGACAATACACGGAAAAAGTACCGTCAAAAACAAAAGTACCGTCAAAAACAAAAGTACCGTCAAAAACCAACTACGTAAATCATATATTTTTATCCCCTCTAGTTAGGAGGATGAACGCTTCCTTTGAAAGATTTAAGGCTTCCTTTGATGTCTGACGTGATATCGGTAGGCGCTACTATATATATATGTGTATGTGCTACGGCATAAATATGAATGTAGAATTTGAAGGCCATCCTTAACCGACTGCGATGAAGACGCTATATTTGCAATTGACGTCGCAAAACATGTTCCAATAAAATTATGTTAATTGAAATTGTTAATATGGAATATCAAAATAAAAAGAAAAGATAAGAATATAAAATACTAGCTTTCGCCTGCGGCTCCGCCCGCGTCAATGTCGATCTCTCGGGAACAGTACTTTTTCCCGGGATAAAATGAACCCTATATCCTTCTCCGTACCCCAGAGAACTTGTATGCAAAATTTGATGATGATCGGTTTAGTAGTTACGGCGTGAAAGCGTAACAAACAAACAAACTCACTTTCGCATTTTACAATATTAGTTAGGATTAAAAAACTAGAAACTGTTGCTACAAAATGCAAATTTTAGCTGCTATTTTAGTCCGTAGAATGCTGTGGCAAGCTCTGGGGATTGCATTGTTGCATTGGAAGGTTTCAACATGTCGCTGACTGGTGGCGATGGCGGTACGGGCCCTCGGGACTTGAGAATGCATTTTCACCGCGAAAAGGAGAGCAGTGTAGGTAAATAAAAAATAAAGGACGAATTCTATACTTAGAGATTCTATTCAGAATGTTGTCATGCTATGTATGTGATGTGGGCAACGACTCACCCAGGTTTGGATTGATTACATTATTTTTGTTGAATTTGCATGCAAAAATAAGTCAATTACTTGCTTCGACGGACCTATCTATGCGCAAAATTCTGCCAAAATGCCGTTAAGGCGTGATTGAGTTACCAACATCTAAAAATACAAACTTGAACTTTCACATTTATAATATTAGAAGGATAGACTGGACATACTTGAACAAATTGATTTAACAACCTCCGTGGTCCAGTGGTTAAGGCGTTTGCCTGTTGACCCGGGGGTCGTGGGTTCGATTCCCACCGGAAGCATACTTTGTTAGTTGTTTCCAGTTTGGTTAGGACATTGCAGGCTTGAATCACCTGATTGTCTGATAATAAAGATGATTCCGTGCTTCGGAAGGCACGTTAAGCCGGTGGTCCCGGCTGCCATTTGGTAGTCGTTAAAGGAACCACGTTAGAGGCCGAGAAGCGGTTCCGAAGAACTCTGACACCAGGGTGTGCATGGTCGATTGACCGTGACACCTACTCGAAATGATGATGATGATGACTTGAACAAATTGAATAATGTCAAAATGAAATGAATAAAATCTTAAATCGTAGATCTTGTCTTTACCCTCTGAGTTTGTCTAAGGTCAAGAGTAAGCCAATACAAAATAAAATAAATAAATAATAATAATAAAATGATTTATTTACTATTGAATAAGGTACAGTGGTTGTTAAGTAAGGTGCTAATCTGCTTATTCGGCTACATTTAGAGCATACAACTATTTGTTTTTTTTTATATTAATACATTATCTGATACTTCTGTGACACAATTATATAATGTAATAAAATAAACAATATTTAATTAATAACATATTATTCAACATTTAATTAATAACACATTATTCCACAACGCTTTTCTTAAATTTATTAATCGGAAGGTCCTTGTCCAATTAAATCAAATTCTTAAATTGCATAGGCTACCTTTCATCCCGATATTATATAAGTATCAGTTTGTTTTCATTTCTCCGTTTCCGACATAGTCCTACAAGCAATTTTTATATTTCCTATATACACAGTGAAATTTTTATCGTTCTGGACCCTTAAAGGGGTGATTCAGCCCATTGATATGAACAACTTTTCCTATGGGACCAATGCTGGGATAGGAAAATTTGTTTATATCAACGGGCTGAATCATCCCTTTAAGGATCCAGAACGATCAAAATTTCGCCGTGTATATAAATAAATAATAAATATATACGGACAAATCACACAGATTGAGCTAGCCCCAAAGTAAGTTCAAGACTTGTGTTATGGGATACTAACTCAACGATACTATATTTTATAACAAATACATATATAGATACACATCCAAGACCCAGGCCAATCTGAAAAAGATCATTTTCCATCTTGACCTGGCCGGGGATCGAACCCGGTCACTCCGTGTCGCAGGCAGGCGTGTTGACCGCTGCGCCACGGAGCTAGTCAATAAATGCATTCTGGACCTTTCGAAAACACATAATACCTACTTCATCTCATCAGGTGCTTAATATAGCGCCGAACACGCTTTAATAGGCTTTTTATGAAGAGGCAATAATATCGCCATTACAGTCCACTACACGGACACGGATAAAGCTCGTATAAATTAATATACGGGATCGCTCAAGGTGATACATCTTGTGTTCCGACGAATGGCACCTGAGTCGGAATATTAATTATGTTCCTAGATACACGAACATACATCGTTGATACGGACAAAAGATAAGAGTTATAGATATTGTTTGCAGGGGTCCGAATGGTGGTCGAAAGACCCCATTCAAGAAAGAACACTAGCGCGATTGTTAAGTATGCCAAAACGCTACAGTACGCTTTGAAACAGTCGTTTTTCTTTTTAATTTTAAAATTATCATAATTTTTATTTTATTGTTTAAATTAGTTAATCCCCGAAATATTCCAGGAAGCATTCCTGTTAATGCTATATTGACTTATTTATTAGACTTTTAGATAGCATATATTATTAGATGTTTAATATAGCGCGGAACACTCTTTAATGGGCTTTTTATTAACAAATTTTATTTATTAATAATTAACTCGGATAAAGGTCAAATAAATATACCGAATCGCTCAAGATGATCCATCTTGTGTTCCGACGAATGGCACCTGAGTTACGGAATATTAATTATGTTTCTATATACACGCACATAAATTGTCGATATGGACAAAGGAAAAGAATTACAAATAACACTCAGATAAATATATGGGATCGCTCAAGGTGATCCATCTTGTGTTTCGACGAATGACACCTGAGTCAGAATATTATACAAGATACACGCACATACATCGTCGATACGCACAAAGGATAAGAGTAATAGATATTCAGAATGGTAAAAGCATAAAATATTTATCTCATTGGATGTTTAATATAGCGCTGAACACGCTTTAATGGGCTTTTTATGAAGAGGTAATAAAAACTCCATTACAGTCCACTCGGATAAAGCTGAAATAAATATACCGGAGGAGTAAAGGACATCGCACTAGTAGTGACCAGGCTCTAGTGGAGGTAGGCTGGGCACATGAGCAGGAAAGAAGAAGGCCGCTGGGCGCGTAGGATTGCAGAATGGAGACCTAGACCTGGACGGAGAAGAGTCGGAAAATCACCAATGCGCTGGGCCGACGATATAACAAAAATTATATCGCGACACCTGAGTTATGGAATATTAATTATGTTTCTTGATACACGCACATAAATAGTCGATATGGACAAAGGAAAATAATTAGATATTCTTTGCAGGGTTACGAATAGTGGTCGAACGATCCCATTCAAAAAGAACACTAACGCGATTCGGCCTCGATCCCGTTGTTTTTCTTTGTAATTTTAAAAATGTCATCTTTATTTATTATCTTTAATTTTAAAAATATTTAAGGAAGCATTTCTTGTTTTCATAACCGATTTATAAGAGTTTTCGAAAGCACATAATACTTATCTCATCAGGTGTTTAATATAGCGCAGAATATGCTTTTAATGGGCTTTTTATGAAGAGGCAATAAAAACGCCATTACAGTCCACTCAGATAAATATACGTATCGTTCAAGACGATCCATCTTGTGTTCAGACATACGGCACCTGAGTTACGAAATATTAATATCTATTTATGTATACAGTGTGTTTGGTCTTGATCTAGCAATAATTTAAATGCACGTTTACAGCATCAAAACGAACAACATTTTGATCTGTGACCAAGCCTGAAACCGGGAAAAAAATTAGATGCTTATACATGACTAACTGTTGCCCGCGACTTCGTCCGCGGCAATTCCTTTTATTATGATTCATTCGTTTTTTATTCGTATAGATGAATAATTTTCCCACGTTTTCAAAACATTTTTTATTAATGCTTCGCTCCTATTGGTCGTAGCGTGATGTTTTATAGCCTTAAGCCTTCCTTAATAAATGAACTATCCAACACAAAAAGAATTTTTCAATTCGAACCAGTAGTTCCTGAGATTAGCGCTTTCAAACAAACAAACAAACAAACTCTTCAGCTTTATAAAATATTAGTATAGATGAATCAGGTGGTACTTGATTGGGACACTCTATTTATTTTGCCTTGGCACTGAGCAAAAGTTTGCAATGATACTGAGAACGTGAATATAAATTTGCATTGATACTGAAGGTTACCATGTTCGGTATAACGTCTGAGACTAGTGTACCGCTTTTGATAAAACTTCGTAACTATCTGTAATTTTTAGTCTAACTTAAAAGATAGGATAATTTTACCCGATTACGGCGAAGCAAAAAGGATATGATTATTTTATAGCGATGCGAAGTAGGATTGGACAGCTAGTAGTTCTATATAAATCAATCGTGATAATAGACGAAAGAAATCTTGGCATAAAAAAGCTGAGTTGTAGACTAGTTTCGTCATTATTACAACAGCAAAAAGTCCACTGCTGGACAAGGGCATATTTCAAGGATTGTTTCTATGCAGGCGGGTTGATGCGCTCAGTTTCTCTTCTTGTACTATATAAGCATTTTTAAGCTGGGGAATGTTGAATCTGGGAAGGGAATTAAAATATTGGGATACTACTTACTCGGTCGAATGGGGGAAAAGCAAGTAGCAGCTCGGAAGGCCGGGCGGCAGTACTCGATACCATACCTGCAACCACCGGACAGGCAGTTAAGGATGACATCCCTGACCATCACTGACTAGATTGATTAGCATCATCATCATCATTTCGAGTAGGTGTCACGGTCAATCGGCCATGCACACCCTGGTGTCAGAGTTCTTCGGAACCGCCTCTCGGCCTCTGACGTGGTTCCTTTAACGACTACCAGATGGCAGCCGGGAACACCGGCTTAACGTGCCTTCCGAAGCACGGAATCATCTTTATTATCAGACAATCAGGTGATTCAAGCCTGCAATGTCCTAACCAAACTGGAAACAACTAAACAAAGTATGCTTCCGGTGGGAATCGAACCCACGACCCCCGGGTCAACAGGCAAACGCCTTAACCACTGGACCACGGAGGCTGTTGATTAGCTATATAATGTTTAATAAGTCTTCTATGCTGGTCTGGGAGCAAAGAAAAAACGTAGAATGTACCAGCTGCTTCTCTTCCCGCGCAGATCGTAAAAGCCGATCGAGGGAATGGGTAAAATCCGAGGAATCGTGTCAATAGGCGATGCGGCTAGCAACCCATCACTATTTTGATTCCGTTTTACATCTAATACCCACCAACATGCTAAACGTAGCCTTCAGGTCTTATAGACCTAGGCTCTGTCTACCCCGCAAGGGAGAAAGACGTGATAATATGTATGTATGTATGTTTAATAATAGGAGCGTCACACTTTCCCTAAATCTTTTCTACATTTATTGCATTTTTTCAGTGAAGATATAAGGTTGGAGCATTAATTATACGATAAAACTGAAATTTCTTATTTAGCATTATTTCTTTTGACAGTATAAGGGTAAGCACACACTGGCGCAGTGGCAGCGAATAGACTTAACGCGTCATTATTTTAAATTTGACTGTAGTTTGTAGAATTACGTTATTAAAAGTGGCGTACCACTTTTAGTAGTGACTCGATCGATACGATCGCGTTTCGTTATACGCGATCAAAGTTTACACGATGACAACAAAATACATTAATACAGGTATGTAAATAATGTTTAATTGAATTTTTTTATTAATATGATACTGATTTCAATGTATATGTAAGATATGGGACTTAGTACCTGAAATAAATTATTTATTTTATTAAAAAAAAAAAAAACTACTAACCAACATACTGAACCGATTTTGATTAAATTTTAATTGAAGCAATTTAAATCCCATAAAACTTTTAAAAAAAAAAGCGACTAACCAACCTACTGAACCGATTTTGATAAAATATAAAAAAAATTATCTTTTTTTTTTTATTTTAATTTGAATCCCATACGGACATACCCTTTTAATCAAAAAAAGATTTTTAAAGTCGGTACATAAATGATGGAGTTTTGAGGTATCAAACATTTAAAAAAATACAATCTAATTCATAACCTCCTCATTTTTTGAAGTCGGTGAAAACGTGAATTCTTTCACGCATCTATTGTGTCAATGATCGCTCATCTCAAATCATCAAAAGCGTTACCGTATGGGTAACAATATTCCATACAGAATGAACCGTGATGAGTGGGTAATTAAGGCCGGTTATTTGCGGAGTGGGCGCAATTGGGCCGTCCGGAGTAGCGTCCGGGCGTATTTGACCAATATTTAATCCCCAATCGAACAAAATATTCCGTTTTGCCCTACTTTTTTGTTTTTTTTTTATTTATTAATTCTTGCTTAGATATCGTAATGGCCTAAGACGGAGCCAGCTAACCCACTCTTTTCAGGACTCAGGAGTTGTTTTTGTAATAGTTCTACAAGTGACTGTTACACAATAACGGTAACGCATCCCAACACTAACCCACTTGGATGGTACCTTCAAATTGTCGAGAATTATAAATTATAATACATTTATTACCAACAAATACTTTCAAAAGGGAAATCACCACGATCGTTTTCTGACATGACAGACTGCCAGACATTCGATCCACATCCGTTAATATACACATCAGCATCACCTAATACATACACACACGTTAGGTAAATATACAGTGGATATAACAACAACCTATTGCTTTGTTTTCAATATTCCGTCAGTATCTAGATAATGACATAATTTTCTCTAGAGACGCGGAGGTCATCTTAAGATGCCATCAGGTTTTGAGGGGTGGAAAAAAATGTTTAAAACTCCATAAGTTCAAATGGGAAAATATTACCAATTGAAATGACGGCCAAGCGTCTGGTTCAAACGGGAAAACACCGACGTATTCTGACATGACGGATAGTTAGACAGACCGACATCCGATCCGCGGTCGTTAATCGAGCGGTGGATATACAAGATCACATTGTTTTGTTCTGAATAACTTTGCCTTGATCGTTTAGGAAAAAAATGTTTAAAACACTAGTGGGTCAAATGGGAAAATATTACCGGGTGTATTCTGACATGACGGACAGACAGACATCCAATCCACATTCGTTAATTGAGCGGTGGATATCAAACAAGAAACAATTGTTTTGTTCTTAATAACGTTGCTCTTATTATTTAGGAAAATGTTTAAAACTCTAGAGGTTCAAATGGGAATAAATTACCGAGTATTATTCTGACATGACGGCCAGACAGACATCCGATCCACATTCGTTAATCGGGCGGTAAATATACAACAAGAACCCATTGTTTTGTTCTTAATAACGTTGCTCTGATTTTTTAGGAAAATGTTTAAAACTCTAGAGGTTCAAATGGGAATAAATTGCCGAGGGTATTCTGACACGATGGACAGACCGACAGACATCCGATCCACATTCGTTAATCGAGCTGTGGTGGAGTAAGCATCCATTGTTTTGTTCTTAATATCGATGCCCTAATTGTTCTACCCGAAAACTAAACAGGAAGATGTTGCATAAATTTCTTAAATCAAAAAGTTGTATACACAATTGCTCTCATTTCTTTAAAACTAGGTTGTAGGACCGGATTTCACACGGGTATTGTTTTTTTTATACCCGAAATATTTGTCAAAGTTTATGTCAATTTTACCTACTTATCTACTAAGAAATCATCTCATTTACTCATTTACGGAGATTATTTTTTCTTTACACTCTCTAATTAATCCATATGTAAATAATGGTTCGTATACTACATTTAAATATAAGTTTAAAATTGTTTTTAGAAATCCACTTTTTTCTTCCATGCTGGTCTGAAAGAAAAGAAGAAAACGTAGAATGTACCAGCTGCATCTCTTCCCGTGCAGATCGTAAAAGCCGATCGAGGGATACGGCGGAAACTGAGGAATCATGTTAGTAGGCGATGCGGATAGCAACCCATCACTATTTCGATTCTTTTTACCACATGCACGCCCATCAACGTGCTAAACGTGGCTTTTAGGTCTTATAGATCTAGGTTCTGTCTACCCCGCAAGGGAAAAGACGTGATAGTATGTATGTATGAAGAAAACCACCTAGAGCTAACGTGTCAGCCTTTCATATCCTACAACATAATACTGGCTTATCAAAGCTCGACCACTGACACGTAAACTCTGCATTTGTAATAATAAAAGCAAAGTGTGAGTTCCATTCGCGTACAAGCGTTCCGTACGAAATTATTACTTTTTAGAGTTACGTACCCAAAGGGTATAAACGTGACTTTAGTACTTAGCCTTCGATGTCCGTCCGTCTGTCACAGGGCTGTATCTACCGAACCGTAACAGGTTATATTATAGCATGAAATTTTCATGCAATTACTATTATTGCCGCTTACAAATAACAAAGACAAAATAAAATGTAAAATTAAGGGGCCTGATACAAGAAAACGTGTATTTTGAGCGTTTTCTGTAGTAGACATTGAATGGTGGTACGGACCCTTCGTGTGCAATACCAATTCGTACTTTTTTCGCGAACTTTTTTAATGATGTGAAAACAAATTTACAATTATGCTGCTTCTTGTCAAATTAAACGTAGATAAACGGCCATCTACCAAAAGAGTTTTGATTCCATTCCGAATAGAACAAACGTGCAAAATATGCGACATAAATAAATCGCCTTATTTTATGATTGTTATGGCTAAGAACATATAACTGACCCACCCAGAAGTGTTTTACAGTTACATTTCAACTTTGGTAACTCCATGAAACATGTTTTAAAATAGGATGTGATAGGAAGGGTTCTATTTTGCCACTCGTCTTACGGAACCCTAAAAAAACAGTCAACGATGCGCTTTTTAAAATGTTTACGTTTCGAACAAAAAACCCGCGACGCCACTGTTTCATACGCAAGGCATGAGGTGCGGCGGATGTAAATATTTACATTAAGTCGTGCGAAAATAGGGTTACCATTTAGGAATTTGAAAAATCCTGGCAAAAAGCCGGACATTTCGATAAAAGTCCGGACTTTTTTGGAAACTAACCACTTTGTTTAGTTCAGTGCTATGGTAAGCGTGGTAGGCAGGCAAACGCTCGCATTGCGGGATGCGGTTGATTAAAGACTGAATTGATATATAAAAAAAAAGTTTCATTACTAATATCATATTCCATAAATCCGGACAAATTAAAAGGCCGGACAAAGTCCGGACATGAGTCTTAACGTCCGGACATGTCCGGACTAATCCGGACGGATGGTAACCCTATGCGAAAAGGTATTGTTTACTAATGGTTAGATAAATAAACATGGCTTCTGCCCAGATTCATAAACACAAAGGGCAACAAGCTAACGTTTATATAAATAAGGTAAAACTATTTTGTTTATGTGTGATGGCGAATAAACAAACAAACAGGATAGTGTTGTGATAACCTACATTCCAGACATTGGAGATCAAGCTTCGAGTTACGACATCTGTGGAATTTCCCTGACGACAAATTTCTACGAAATCTGTCTGACAATAGGCTAGTTTCCTAAAAAAATATAATTAGTCCGTCAGATAGATATTCAAAAAATATTGGACACGTATTTTTTCTTTTGTCGATTAAACAAAAAATGATAAAGATATAGCCCTTTGAAGTTCCGTGTGACGTCATAGTTTGCTACGATTTTTAGCAAACTTTGACGTCACAAGCCCCCACTCCTGAACTTTGACGCGCTTTATCTTTATTATTTATTGTTTATTAAACAAAAGAAAAAATACGTGTCCAATATTTTTTGATTATCTAACTGACGGACTAATTGTTATGTTATTATTACGACCTAGGAAACTAGCCTATTTACTAATATTGGTTTGGGTTGGTGATGGGCAACATGCATTTATCTACTTTTCTAATAAATATTTAAGTATATTACGGACAAATCACACAGATTAAGCTAGCGCAAGAGATTTGTGTTGGTGCTCTTATTTTTTTTTTTACTAAAATGTTGATGTCTCCAATCTCGATTGATGGTAAGTGACGATGAAGACGAGGATGTTACATGCCTATCCAAGATAATTAATATCCTTTTAAATTAAGAAATAAAATATGGTGCAAAATTTCATGCGGGCGGGGTTTGAACCTAGGTCTATCTACAAGCTACGCTCTGCCAACTGAGCTACCGCATGATTCAACCTCGGCGCCGAAATTCTCCACCATATCCCATTCTCCTTATACTTATTACCGTTTACGTCACCTAACACAACTACCCGACTTTTACAAGTGAGGTATTTGATTCAACTCATTTGATTTTACAATGAATTTGAAATACAACTCATCATCATTTCGAGTAGGTGTCACGGTCAATCGATCATGCACACCCTGGTGTCAGAGTTCTTCGAAACCGCCTCTCGGCCTCTGACGTGGTTCCTTTAACGACCACCAGATGGCAGCCGGGACCACTGGCTTAACGTGCCTTCCGAAGCACGGAATCATCTTTATTATCAGACAATCAGGTGATTCCCGCCTGCAATGTCCTAACCAAACTGGAAACAACTAAACAAAGTATGCTTCCGGTGGGAAACGAACCCACGACCCCCGGGTCAACAGGCAAACGCCTTAACCACTGGACCACGGAGGCTGTTATAATAATGAAATACAACTTATATGTAGGAAGACATGCAATATTATTTTCAGGTATTTATAAGTGTTTTATTTTGCATTCACAATGCTATATATAATTTGTGTTAGTGTTAGTTGCTGCAGTGGTCTGTTCCAAAATGTAGAGACTGAGATCGATACTAATTTGAACAGAGATTATGAGAATTAGCGCAAACATACCGTTTTTCTCCAGACGTTTCGACAAGGTTGCACCGGCAGTGACCACCAGAAGTCTGGTCGAAACGTCTGGCGAAAAACTGTATGTTTGCGCTAATCGTTAAATGCATTTAGTAAATATGCAGCGCAAAGGTTTAAAATTATTTACTGAGATAATTAATTGATTTAGGCGTTACTTTGCGGAAGTGAAGCGGTTTAGAAGTTAGCATCAACTGGTGGCTGAAGAAACCTAAGTAATTTAGCACAAAATGCATATTATCTGAACTAAACAAATTGAACAGTATAATACTAATAATGGCCCGTGTGATATGGAACTAATCAAGAGTTTAAAATCGCCAACTCTTGTGACTTCTACCTAATTTTAAATTTAAACTAAAATTCATGAATCGATGCTTCTTGTTTCTTTTTATGTTATATGACGGCAAACGAGCAAGCGGGTCACCTGATGGTAAGTGACCACCGCCGCCAATGGACAACTGCAACACCAGGTCGCTAATAAAAACAAGAAGTTCGTGTCCAAAATAGCTTCCGCTCGTGGTTTGTTCAACAACAACGATGATAGATGTTCAACATAAACAGTTCGTCAAATTGGGGCCATGTTGGACAAACAGAAGCATCGGTATATTTTATCTCTAATTTATATGCAAATTGACAGCCGTACACGTGTAGATAAGCTAGTTTTGTTTGGCCCTTCGATAACATTGGGACATGGACTAGTTCCAAAATAGAAGGCTTAATTACAAATAAAAATACAAATACAAATACAAATACTTTATTTTGCTCGAAATGTGGTACATAAGCAGATCTTATATAATACATAACGTATAAGTCACACACATTTTACCAGATACTGGCATGCAAAATTATTAATATTTTTGATTTTAATGGTATTAGTTTTAAACAATGTCTAGTGTCACTCCAAGTCATAATTAGGTATACAATATCAAGTCACAATAAAGGTATAATTCGAGTAAAAAAGAAACAGTTATTATTTAAAAAAGTCAAAATATTCATCGACAGAATAGAAACAGTTGCTGATCAGCCAGGACTTTAGTTTTCTTTTAAACGCATTTAATGATAGAGATTTAATATCATCATTTAGTCTATTATAAATCTTAACAGCCATTTGATAGCTGTTATTACTAAATACCGCTGTAGTCATTGGGTGCAGTTTGAGTCTCTCCGGATACCTACAGCTGTACTTGCAAGTTGCGCTCCGTTTCGTAAAGAGTTTAATATTGTTTTTGACAAAAACACATATATCAAAAATATATAGGCAAGTTACAGTCATAATATTTAATTTCTTGTATAAATCTCTGCAAGACGTTAACTGATCGACATTACATATGGCTCTAATGCATTGTTTCTGTGCCTTAAGCGCCCGATCTACGTGGCGAGAGTTACCCCAAAGTAGAACTCCGTAACGGAGCACAGATCCTACGTACCCATGGTAGGCTTGGATTGCTACTTCCTTGCTGCACACCCTTCCCAGTCGCCATAGCGCATAGGAGAAAGAATTTATCTTTTTACAAATTTTACTAATATGGGCCTCCCATGTACATTTATCATCCAATGTAATCCCGAGAAATTGCGTTTCATTGGATTCTTGAATTTTAATTTTGTTATATGTTAAGTTTAGATTATGTTTTTTGCCATTTTTGTTTATGAATTGTATGTATGTCGTCTTATTTAGGTTAAACTTTAGATTATTCTCATTGAGCCAGTTTATTACTTTTAAAATTGTATTATTAATTTCGTGATTATAAGTTTTAATATCATTACAAGGTATTGTAACCGATACGTCATCAGCAAAAGTATGCAGTCATAGTCCGTTATATCCGGCAAATCATTTATATAGAGTAAGAATAATAAAGGGCCTAAAATGCTACCCTGCGGAACCCCTACTCGATTGTATTCCAATGCTGAATTATATTGGATGAGTTCGTTGTTTCCATTTTGTTTCGTTATTTCGACATATTGCTTCCTATTGCTTAGATAGCTTTTAAGCCATTCATTTGCTATACCTCTTATACCATAGAGATCACATTTTTGCAAAAGATTTTTATGCAGTACGAAGTCGAATGCCTTACTCATGTCAAAAAATGTGGTAGTTACTGGTACCCGTTTGTCCGTTGAAGTTAATACTTTAGTTATAAGGTGAAAAGCTGCTAATGACGTAGATTTGCCCTTTTGAAAGCCATTTTGCTGTGGTTTAATTATCTCAAATTTAGTGATGAATTGGAAAAGGCGTACATGCATTGCTCTTTCAAATATTTTTGATATTACTGGTATCAAAGATATGGGGCGATAATTATCCATATCGTCTCTGTTACCTTTTTTATATAGAGGCTTAACCTTAGACACCTTTAGTAGGTCAGGAAAGACTCCAGTAGTAAATGAGGTGTTTACTAAGTACGTTAGAACGGCTGCAATCTCATTCGCGCAAGCTTTTAATATTTTCGTTTGTATGTCGTCATAACCGCATGAGTTAGTTGGTTTTAAAAATCTGATTATATTTATTATTTCATAATTATCAACAGGTGTCAAAAATAGGCTGGCTTGATTTGATTTTATTATTGATTTATTAGATTTTGATTTACCGTTATGTTTCACATGCGTCAAATTTATGTAATGTCTGTTAAAAGCATTCGCAATGTCAATTGGATTATTTACTACATCATTGTTAATTTTTATCTTGTCAATCTTTGAATGATTTGATTCTATTGTAGTCTTACTTTTTATTACTTGCCATGCGGCTTTACATTTATTTTTCGACTGTAGAAGATAATTGGAATTCGCTAACTTTTGTGATTGATTTATGCACTTTTTTAATATTTTAGAGTAAAATTGATACTTTGTTTTATTTGCAACGTTAGAGTTTTTATAGTACTTGAACCGTAAATTTCTTTTAGTTAAGGTTGATTTTTTAGACCCTTAGTAAGCCAGTTTAAAGCACCTTTATTTGCTATTTTGACTTTTCTAGTTATGGTAGGAAAACAGAGGTCGTAGAAGAGTTTAAAATTGTCATAGAACGCCTCAAATGCGGCATTCATGTTACTTTCGCCATATACATTACTCCATGATAAACTAGCTAAGCATTCTCGAAACTTAGCGATATTTTCTGGGCTGTAGTCCCTTTTCTTACTGTACCAAAATGTTGGTTCCTGTATTTCAGTTTGTATTTTAAATTTAGCAAATTGTGCAGTGTCATGGTCAGATAGATAAAGAGGATATGTACCACTTTGAGATACCGGTGAATTGCTTATAATGTGGTCTATGCAAGTTTTTTTACGAGTAGGGACTTTTATATGGAATTTAAAATTATAGTTTAACAACAACTCTTTTAGTTCTCTGGATTTGGGTTCACATAGCAAGTCTATATTAAGGTCGCCTGTTATAATTATTTTATATCCAATTTTACACCTAAGTTTATAAAGCAGTTTTTTTAATTTTTCATAAAAACGTATCAAGCTAGCAGTGGGTATTCTATAGAGACATACTATAATATATTTAATAGAACCTATGACTGTAGCACAGCATTCAAAAACATAGTCTTCTATAAATTCATCCACTAATTTACATTCCTGTGTTTGGATATTTTGTTTACATAATATGCAAACACCTCCTCTTTTTTCATGAAGTCTTGAGTATGACGCAGCCAGACGATATCCCGCTATGTGTAAGTTTCCTTCGCTACCTGATTTAATAAAAGTCTCGCTAAAACACAGGACATCAAAATGCTGGCCTTTTTCATCGAATTCTTTTAATGTTAGTTCCATCAATGCCGATTTGTTAAGGAGTCCAGCTATATTTTGATGCAGTAGTGTAAATTCCTTATAATTATTCAAATCATTATTTATATCTATTTTATTCAAGCAATTTTCATTATTTTTATTATTTAGACAAATGTTTACTTTACGGGTTTTCACGAAAAAAATTCTCATTATATATGGGACCTGAATTTGGTTTTAAAATATTTGATTTAGTGAAGTATTCTGTAATGTTTCTTTGTACAAGGTTTTTATTAATTTTTAATGGGCTTTTAACTTTTTCATCCTTTTGTATTATCTGGAAATAATAAGGTATTGTCCCTTTCTTATTCTGATTTTCAATTTTTGTTTTGTCTTTCAATTGATTCATGCGTGTTTTATTATTGTTGCGAAATGTCAAATATTTTTTATTATAAAATAGTGTGTCAATTATTATATTAATTTTGGATGTTAAAAGATATATTAAGTCTCTATCATCAGTATGCAACTCATAGGGATTAATAAAATTACAATTTTCAAAATTCTTACAGTACATAAATAACATCGAATTTAATTTTTGTTCATTGAGATAAATACTATTCCTTATACCTAGCACTATAACAGTTTGTTTAAGATGACGTTTTAGAAAATAACCCAATTCTACACATACTTTAATTGGATTATGGTCACAATCTCCAATATTAATTATAATTACATCATTCGGTTTTACATTGACGGTCTCTGTTGGTTTGAGTATTTCTTCGCATTTTGCACCTGGTTTTGTTAGAGATATAACTTTGTATTTTTCATACTGAGATTTCTCCCTTGCATGTGTAATTGCTGAAGCAAGACCGACACATGATTGTCCTCCATATATAAATATATTATTACTTTGTTTTTCTTCTTTTTTAATTGCTGGTATGGAATTGTTTTCTATCTTACAGGATTTTTTCGCATTTGTTTCTTCCTCCTCATTTTTGAGTACATTAGCCTCTGATATTTGGAGTTCAAAGTTTTGTTGTGTATGGTCTGGTCTCTCGGTTTGTGTTCGATTATGATTGGAATTGTTTAATCTTTTTCTTTTTTTGCTACTTTTCGGTGTCATTTTGCATATGCTTTCGAGATGTTTTATTTTTGTTTCGTTACTGTATATTTTCTTCCTAAGGGCACTATTTTCTAATAATAATTTTTCTATTTCAGCATGAGCTGATAGAACTTTTCCTTCCAATTCTGCATTTTTTTGTTTCATCTCTTCTATGTTACTATTATTATTTGTAGTAATCTCCGGGCAACTTCTATTCAACGTATCGTTTACAATACTATCAAACGAGTCTTCTTCTGATAAGGAGCTGAAAGAATTATGTAGCGGGACATTATATTTCCTTTTTGTGACGTTGTCCATTGATGAATTTTGAAGTAGCTTTGTTTCAGTTTCTGGGTGTCCTTGTCTTGGTATTGGCTGTTTCTCAACAATATGTGACATCTTTGGTGTATCAGGTGAAGACACTTTTTGAGCCTTAGGTGTACTGGTACTATTTCTTAATTGATTTTTAACCTTGATGCATTTATCACATGTCCACTTTGCTTTTCTGTCTTTATCCATCAAATTATAAAGTTTCTCTGCATTGGTGCATGCAAGATCAAAAGTACGCTTACAAACAGAGCATGTTAGGAAATGCTTGTCTTTGATGGTCTTGCGACATTTAGCGCACGTATATTTTTGCAAGGTAGACATTTTTTAGTATACGTTTTTTTTCCACAGTATCAATAAAAATAAGAAAAAAAAAATGATTTTGCTTAAGAAAAAATGAAATAAAATAAGATAGAAGAGACAAAAAAATAGTCTTCGCTCAAAAAAAAAAAATATATTAATACCGCTGGTCGAGATTCGATCCCGGGTCTTGAACGACGCACAAAAAATAGTCTTCCGTCAAAAATATATTCAGCTGGTCGAGATTCGATCCCGGGTCTCACGAACGACGCCACTGTGCTGTAGAGCCGGCTGTAGACCACTGCGCCAATCAGCTGCTAGTCGCGATGTCGAAATTATTAAGCTATTCTTAGTTGCCAGCGATTAGGTATAATAAGGATTGTTGTTGAATATGTAAGTTACCGAGCGCACTGAGTCGAGTTGTTACAAAACAACAAAAACCGTCATGCTGGTCAAATTGTCATCATCATCATCATATCAGCCGCAAGAAGTCCACTGCTGGACATAGGCCTCTCCCAATGATTTCTAATATGACCGGTTGGAAGCGGCCTGCATCCAGCGTTTCCCTGAGACCCTGGTCAGGTCGTCCGACCACCTGGTAGGTGGGTGTCGCTTCGCTTGCCGGTACGTGGTCGCCATTCGAGAACCTTTCTGCCCCATTGGCCATCGGTTCTACGCGCTATGTGCCCCGCCCACTGCCACTTCAAAGAGCCAATCCGCTGAGCTATGTCAGTAACTTTCGTTTATCTACGGATCTCCTCATTTCTGATTCGATCTCGCAGAGAAACACCGAGCATAGACCTCTCCATTGCTCTTTGAGCCACCTTGAGCCTTCTTATGAGACCCATAGTAAGGGACCACGTTTCTAAGCCGTAAGTCATCACTGGTAACACACATTGATTGAAGACATAAATGGAGAAAAGATAAAGCCTCAGATAAACAATACTGCAAATGAAATAAGAACGCTCTTTGGGATTAGGTTTTTTGCTGAATCAGAAATGAATTTTTTTGCAGTACTTATGAAATAAAGCGTTACTTAATAGACTTTAGGCACTGAGGTATTGCGGACGAAAAGACAGTGCATAGCTTCCCGAACGCTGCCCAGCCGAGTCCGATTCGCCGAACGACCTCATCCTCATAAAAAATGGCCAGCGGTGTCATTCCAGGTGACTTTGCAGGTATGGCAGCGGAAACGCGCGCCCGACTTGAGATAAATAGATACACAGTCTCATACAAAATTAAGCCTAAATAATGTCCCCGAGCCATAACATCATGCATACTGACAAACAAAACAACAACAAAAACGGTACATACTGAAAGTATGACACTCTTTCTTTTTTACTTTTGATGAACACTTTTAGTAAATAAATAAATAAATATAAAAAACTTAGCCGTGTGGTATCCGGCAGAGTAGAATAGGACCACTCCAAGTCTTCCCGTGGATGTCGTAGAAGGCGACTTAGGAAATACAAGCTAAACAAAGCTTATAAACATCTAAGACACCTCTCCAACCCGTCTGGTCAGCGTGGAGAGTGTAGGCCAAGTCCTCTGGCTACTCTGGCCAAGTATGGCCCTAGTAGTACAGAGAGGGTCGTGCTCCTGTAGTGGAGACTAAAAAGGACCTGATGATGATGATGATGAAAAAACTTAAAGTACAACGGATGACGGAGGACGGCTCGAAAAATTTTACTATTAGAAAACTACACAAATTAATTTATATATTTCAGAACTATACAAAAATACGTAGTCATTTAAAAAATGCATCATTCATGACATGCTCTTCCGGTCTTTCTTTTCAAAAAGTATATTCAAAGACATGCGTTTTAACTTTTATTTATTTCTACTACGTTTTGACGCTAAAAATAATGTTGAAGTCTTGATCAAATCCACCTATTGCTTTACTGCAGCATAAGCAAATTTTTATTTATATTAAAGAAAAATTTTCAGATTGTATCAAAAATGACAGAAAAGTTAAATAAACGTTTTAATCGTTTCGTAGGAAGCCCGACATGTGTTTCCTTTCGCAGCTGAGCGACAAGAATAAAAAAAAAACTTGAATGGAATGACGTCATCGGAAACACTACAAGGTGAAGTTTAGTTTTTATACATGTTTTATCGGATACAGTACAGACGTAGAGTTGTCCTGTACTAAAAGTGGCATTATTTTACGTACATACACATAGTATTTTCTCTTGCAGGATAGACAGAGCCCAGACTCTTTGCGACCTAAAAGCTACGTTTAGCATGTTGGTGGGCGTTAGGTGACCAACGGAATCGTAATAGTGCCGGGTTGCTAGCCGCATCGCCCATTCTCTCGATCGGCTTTTATGATGTACGCGAGAAGAGACGCAGCTGGTATATTCTACGTTTTTCTTTACTCCCAGCCTAGCATTTACATTAATATTGCTAAAACTTACGCGAAATGACATAATTAAGTACATAGTTTTTTTTAAACTAAGTATTGAAGTAGGCATTTGTCTCCCATTTTACAGCACGATAGTGCCTCGCGGCCGGGGCCCATGCGGATCGATACGAGCATCTTTCTCCACATCTAGTTTATTTTAATTATTCCTAGATATACCTACAATAGCGTGAGCTAATATATTGGACTTATCTAAATCGCTTGTTTAATTTTTCTTTGATAAACCATTTACAGGAGATGTTTTCAATATTTATATTATAATTATTAAACTTTCTCACACAAGAATACCCACAATATGCTTTGTCAAATAGCTATAACAGTGGTTCATCAGCAACACGCTTCGTCGAAACGTCATCAGGCTTATAGTCAAGAAGAGAAGATAAGATTCTATTTGGAAGGGACATTATTGACACTTGGGTCTCCAAAAATGTACAGAGCATAGCAGGATTGTGGAATGAACTCCCGAGGTTTTCCCTGTGTGCTATGACTTGAGGTCCTTCAAAAGGCGTGTTTAAAGGTATCTTAAGAGTCGACAACGCATCAGCACCTCTTCTGGTGTTGCAGATGTCCATGGGCGACGGTGACCACTTTCCATAGGGGGGCTCGTCTGCTCGTTTGCCGTCAAATATTCATAAAAAGAGGCTATCTGTTTTTTCCGATCCTAAATATGGAACATCAAATAAATTGTTTCAATCTTCTTACATGTTACCACTTGAAAGTGGCATAGGGTGGGCATGTTTTCTAAAAATATTTTTTTTTTAATGGTATTTTTTAGGAAACAAGCGTATTGGATCAATTAAAATTATGCCAAGATATATTTTAATTCTTTATTTGTTTACCTAATTTTAAAATTTCGATGCTACTAATTCGACTATGTTAAAATATTGCAGCCACCTCCAGTAACCGTATCTCTTTGTAAATAGATACACTTACGAGTATTTTTATACCACAGGTCAATGCCTCACATTACAGTTTATGACGGCTGCATCTCGAGCCAGGCTTATATCCACTTACAGATTTGGTTACTGTATCGAGTAACAGCTAATTGTAAACAGTTTTAGTTGTAACAGTAGCAGCTAGTAGCTTTCGGAAGTGGTAAGATATTAAAATCGAAAATATGTGATGAAAAAATATTTTCGAGTTTTAATATTAAACCGAGCATTGTAATGCTATTAATACAATTAATTGAGAAAGCTTTCTTCACTTTAATCAACTTTCAATTCATCTGATATGATAATTCATATCAGATGAATTGAAAGTTGGATACCACACTTCTAAATAGTGGGTAGTAATGGAGATTACGCATGCTTCGAATGCGTGTACCTATAATATGTGATGAACAAATTCGCCGCGGTGATTTGAGGCTACGGCAGCTCAGTGGTTGAGAGCATCGACGGGTCAGATGTCGAAGGTTGTGGGTTCAAACCCTACTTGTGGCGAAAGTTTTTCATCACATATTTTCGATTTTAATAGTAAACCGAGTAGGTATTGTAATGCTATTAATTAGTGGTAAGATATCTTGGTATTCCAGTATTACGTTAGCAGCGAAAGTGAAGTGGGGGCTAGGCTAGGCTTATTATTGATGACATTAGGCAACAGGAGGGTTTTTAAGCGAGGGAAGGGTAGGATTTTTTCGGTTCGGGAAGGTATTTGAGATACTACTTATCATTATAGCCTCGAAATGTCACACTATTAGTTTTTCGCACCTAAATTACACACTCCTACTGACAAAGGCCCTGCTAAAGATACTTCGAGCGGTGGGAAGATACTGCCATACTTACCACGCATGGCAGGCGGGTTGGCGGGTGCATTTTCTTTGACTTCTTGTGCTTCTGACGCTGCTGCGGAAAGGATAGGAATTTGTTGAATTTAAAAAAGAAATGAAGGTATTGGGATACTTCTCACTTGGATGGATTAGGGATGTGTAAGCAGCAAGTCGGAAAGCCGGGCGCGCGTACTGTAGCCATCTTCAACCACCGGACAGGCAGTTGAGTGGGTCATGGATTAAGATCCATGGGGTATCATTCCTATTCCAATATAGATTGTAACAATATCTGTTAATAAAGCAGTTCTCGGTTGGATCCTCAGATATGATGAATTTGAGCCTAGGAGCCTTCGATCAAATATATTTGAACAAAGCTAGGAGCCCACTCCACAAAAATATATTAATGTAAACTATAAAAAAAATGTTGACGTTTCCACGGTCAGTCTGATGCTGCCCAAACTTGACCTTGAAGATTCAGGGCCACCTAGGCCTATTTTTTTAAATCCTAAATTCACACTGCAAGCATGTACAATAGGAGTGTGAAATCATCATTTCGTGTAGGTGACACGGTTAATCGACCATGCACACCCTGGTGACAGAGTTCTTCGGAACCGCCTCTCAGCCTCTGACGTGGTTCCTTTTAACGACTACCAGATGGCAGCCGGGACCAATGGAGTGTGAAATGAAAGTACGAAAAACGAAGGTGGAAATTAGCACCTGGGTTCGTTCCCGCCTTAGCTCTTGGAGCTTGGGTTCAGCCCGAGGGTCCAATGGTCGTAAACATTAATAGCGATTATGCATGTTAAGCAACCCTGGGAACCGTCTCCTCTGGGATGGGTGAACGTAAGTGGCATAAAAATATCTCGAGCACATCCGTGCTTCGGAAGGCACGTTAAGCTATCAGACCCGGCTGTCATCATTTATGGCAGTCGTTAAGCTATGTCTGATGCCTTTAGGCAGCTTGAAAAAATCTGACACCAGTGTTGGCCTCTCCCACTAAAAACAATCAACATTCGCAACTTACCTCTTCGTACCTGGTTTAATTCGAGCCTCAGCTCTTCGTACCTTCGTCTTTAACGCTTAAATTACACACTCGTAGATCATCTTAATGACATTAAAAGGCTAAGCATTCGTATCTTCAAAGAGAAAGCATTTGTAACTGTGATTCTTTAGCAACGCCTCAGTTAAACGGTACGCTGATTACTTTGATTCGTCACGATTTTGTTATTTCTAAGAACTACTATTTATATATATTATTTCTATATTCTAAATTTTAAATGGAAAATAGGAAATTGCTATTTAATGACATGTATGTGAATTGAAGTGCATCGTAATTATTACTTTGATCAATATAATGTTTTTGACTAAGGTTTTTGGCATTTGATTGCTTTTGACATGAATTGCAATTTAAATGTTTTATTAATATCTAGATTGGTTTTATTATTTTGTATTTATTTAATAATAATTAATAATGTATTGTTGTAGTGCCCTTGCAGGGTTCCATACTGTACCATCAACTATTTCTAGTCTTTTTGTGAACTTTTACCACACATGGATAGAATAAACGAATTGAATTGGTAGATAACGATTCGCGCTCGAAAAGTGGCACCGGCACTACAGCGCACTAATCGAGTTTCGGAGCTGTTTTGTCCACAGTTACAATGAACCGCGCTAGCACTAACGCGTCTCGCGATGACGAAGGTCAGTGAAAAGATGCAAAAACTACGCGTCAAAAGCTAAGGTCAAAAGGGAAAAAGAAAGATGGAGTGTCATACTTTCAGTATGTACCGTGTTTGTCGTTGTTTGTAAGTATGTATGATATTATAAATAAAAAATAATAAAAATAAATATATACGGACAAATCACACAGATTGAGCTAGCCCCAAGGTATGTTCAAGACTTGTGTTATGGGATACTAACTCAACGATACTATATTTTATAACAAATACATATATAGATAAACATCCAAGACCCAGGCCAATTTGAAAAAGATCATTTTCCATCTTGACCTGGCCGGGGATCGAACCCGGGCACTCCGTGTCGCAGGTTGGCGTGTTAACCACTGCGCCACGGAGCTGTCAATATTATGGCTCGGGGACATTATTTAGGCTTCATTTTGTATGACGCTGTGTTGAATTATTATGACAATAACAACTGGTGTTGCAGATGTCCATGGGCGACGTTGACCACTTCCCATCAGGTGATTCGTCTGCTCGTTTGCCGTCAAATAAACATAAAAAAGAACTGGCCAAGTGCAAGTCCGATTCGTACTTATATACCTATTCATATATTAAGGGTTCCTGACCACAAAAACTCCAAGCACAGTTTAGCTTTTTTTCCTAGTTTAACGGCGTTTAGCTTTCTACGCCTTTTAGCCCTTCATATTTTTCAACGTTTGTTGTCAATGAATGATGTAATTAATTTCTTTGATTCGACGGAGCCTCTGGCGTAAATTCCCACGAATCCACTGGCTTGAACATAGACGACGCAGCAAGGCGGGCAACCACAGCCCGCTAAGTAAATCTCACTACAGCCTCACCGTGACAGCTTATTTTAGTAATTCCGCACATTGTTCATAAGCATGGGCATTTATAACACCAAATTACACCGATTTTACATTATAAAGTCCAGTCGAAGAAAGAATCATGGCGAACGCCCATACATCGAATGTACAGAAAAAACATTAAAACAAGAGAAGATGAATTATATAGCAGTATTGAGGTTTCCTTACTAGTAACATGTCTGCATAATAGAAATATTTTTAAACCCCCGTTTATATAAAATATTTCACAATAAAAGTTATAGCCTTATTGCCATTTTCATTTGCCAAAAAAAGTTCACAATGATTGTCAAACTGACGGTTTGTTGTATATCTGTCACTCAGAACTGTCAAGTCAATGAAAAAATGTCAGTCGGATTGACAGTTTTTGTTTTATTTTAGCGGATGGTTGCCTGCTTGCGTGGTGTTGCAATAAATTAATATATTTTAACGTGTCAGTTGCAGGTAGTGTTCGGATATTAACTCAAAAATTATTAATATGCGTTCGGATATCGATTAAAAAATCAGTATTTAATAAATAAATATGTCTTTTTCCCCGTCTTTAAAAAATATTCTGATTAATTCAAGTTGTTGACCAGAGCCGTAGTAATCATATAAAAAATATTTCAACTTCTCTTTTTTTTTAATTTAATTTGTACAAATTTCGCCATGATTCTTTGCAAAACAATCCAAAACAAAAACCGCATTGTCTTTTCATTTTATGGTTTTAAGAGTTGACTGGATAGCGCTACGCGAGTGAGCGAGATAACACGACCATTTTACCTACAAGACAGTAGCGTTATTCCGCGCCTTCCGTCTTTTAGATTAAGGAATGTTGAGAAAACTATTCCATAAAGTTACGAAAAAAAATGTTATTAGCACTTATGTGTAACCAAACCACGTACGCAAGTGAATAATATTGGCATCTTCATGTTCATAATGGAATTTATTTACATCCAAAGTGGGGTACGAATAGTGCTAAAATACCGATGTTTAGAGGCTTCTATTTTTGAACCAAAGAAATTTTAATTAAGCTGTATAGGAACGTACATAGATTATGATGAGATAAATTGATTTACTGGTTAAAATTGTATATATATTATCAAATATCGCCGCGAGTCCCTTTCGCGGTTTGTACGGAGGTTTTTGCCTCCAAGAGCCTCAAAGCGGCAATAGAAATACATTATCATCATCATCATCAGGTCCTTTTTAGTCTCCACTACAGGAGCACGACCCTCTATGTACTACTAGGGCCATACTTGGCCAGAGCAGCCAGAGGATTTGGCCTACACTCTCCACGCTGGCCAGACGGGTTGGTGTCTTAGATGTTTATAAGCTTTGTTTAGCTTGTATTTCCTAAGTCGCCTTCTACGACATCCACGGGAAGACTTGGAGTGGTCCTATTTTACTCTGCCGGATAACACACGGCTAGTAATAGAAATACAGTATTATGTTAAAAGGGAGGCAGGTGTAAGATTGAACAGTCTTGGTGTAGAGCATATCCTGAGAATGGTTTATGAGAATAATAAGAAAGAATAAATGCCTATTCGCTTCAATTGTACACGACAAAATATATTTTTTTATTGTCTGGGTCAAAATGAAGTTTATTTATTCCGACATCAATATCTGCAGAACAAATTTCCCTGATCCCATTCCATTATGGTTTCCGTATCCTTAAATTATAAATGAATCAGATATCAATAACAAACAACAGTTAACCTAAAAAAATATGCTTCAGAAGGAAATTCACATCTGCCATTATTGAATAATCCAATGAAACAAAATACAGGATAAGACATTGAAACCAAACAAATACATAGAATAATAGAATCCTTCTTTATTCTAGAAAATATAAATAAATATATAAGGACATTTTGCTCTATCTTGAGCAATTTCTTTCGTTACCTTCTTTTTACTAGACTGTGTTTCTTTCGACGTATTCTTCTCAGCAGTCGTTGTCGTTCCGAAACCCTAGTAGCTTATAGATTTTGCAAATATTAAAAATAATAACATGACGTTCAAAACGAGATACATGATGACAGTTCCTTTTTGGTTCGAGTAGCTAAGGTGTGGAATGAACTGCCTGCGTCTATATTCCCAAACAAGTACAGTCCCGGGACATTCAAAAGTAGAATAAATGGGTATCTCTTGGATAGGCATGTAACATCCTCGTCTTCATCGTCACTTACCATCAGGCGAGATGGGAGACAAAAAAAAAAAAAAAACATGATATCCAAATTTGAATAAAATTCTATTTCATTTCATTACCCGTATCCTCCTTCGCGCACTCAATCCATGTTTTCTTTGGCCTACCTCTATCCTGATTCCCAATTACTTTCATATCCAACACCTTCCTAGTAACGAGTATATGGCTTAACACACGAAAATCAAACATTACACAAATCTAATTTCTTAGTCACCTCTATGACTATAATTCAATGTTCACACAGCCATTTTTCTCCAATCTATTTACGGGTTTCTTGTAAACGGCTCCCTCCCGGGGGAGAGAGGGGGTTCTTATTATCTGCTTACACCTTTGTTACGAAAATAATTGCCTTCACACAGTTTGGATTTACTCATGTATGGGGGCTACGGATTTGTATATAACATACAAACTGTTCCGGCGACTTTATCAGCTTGAATTATAGCCTATGTGACTAATCACTACATAGTATAAATAAAAGTCGCTTCCCGCTGTCTGTCCCTATGAATGCCTAGATAAAACTACGCAACGGATTTTGATGCGTTTTTTAAATAGATATAGTAAATGATTCGAGAGGAAGGTTTTTATGTATATGAATAATTTATTGCACCTTGCGAAGCCGCGGAACTTCGCTATCCAATAAAATAAAAATCGGTTCAGTATTTTTTTTCTTTTACAAACAACACACGATTGGAATATATTAGTATAGTTAAATAAGGTCAATTTATTCAGCGCAAATATTTTAAAGGCTGGAAATAAGCAAGAAAAATGCTTTTAGAAGCAAAAAAAATCGACTCGGTAGTTTTTGAGATATCCGGACCATTTAAGAAAACAGACGAAAAAAACACCCCGTGTGCAAAAACCCCTTTTTTGCCCAACAACTTTTTACTATTACCTACTAAGTCACAGACCTCGACAGTCAAAAGAGCTGATTTTTCGATTTTAATTAAAAAAATAGTTATTTTCTATAAAAAAACATTTGCTACTAAAGCATTTCTTAGACCTATGAGACCAGAATATTTGCGCTTAATTTAAATGAACCTTAGTAAAGTATCAGACACAATTATGTGTATGACGGGACTTAGCGTTTTCGAAAAAATAATGTTTTAGATATCATAACATATATATATATATATATATCGTTTTTAAATTTCACATGTATCTGTTTTAAATACCAACAAGGGGGCGATCTTGAGCAAGGATCGACCTAAATTATACCTTTGATGTATTTAATTAATTCAGCGCAAAGTACTAGTTCATTCATCCAGGGTATGCATGGTCGACTGACCGTGACACCTACTCGAAATGAATAAATGAATGAAGCGCATAGTACGTCTTAAATTAAATAACTTACAGTAAACGCTATAAAACCGTATCAAGTGATTTCATTTAAATAAATTTGTCCTATTCACATACGTACTTACTATCACGTCTTTATCCCTTACGGGGTAGACAGAGCCTAAGGTCATAAGACCGAAAGGCCACCTTTAGCATGTTGAAAAAAAAAAAAGTCAAAAAAGTCAAAGATTTTTATTCAAAATTGGATACATGTATCTCTTTTTGAACGTCATATTTTTATTTCTTATATATTTTTATTGTTGATGGTCCTATCCACACCGAATTCAAACTATCATCAACAGGTCTTTTTAGTCTCCACTGCAGGAGCATGACCCTCTCTGTACTACCGGAGCCATACTTGGCCAGAGCCAGAGGATTGGGTCTACAGTCTCCTCGCTGGCCAGACGGGTTGGAGAAGAGTAATTGATGTTTATGAGCTTTGTTTAGCTTGTATTTCCTGAGTCGCCTCTTACGAACTACATGGGAAGACTAGGAATGGTCCTATTCTACTCAGCCGGAAATCACACGGCTAATTCAAACTATATTTAATACAAACTTTTATCTAAACCATTGAAACTGTTTAGGCGTAAAAAGAAAACAGACAGTTACTATCGCAATTATGTTACTCAGATTTAAAATATAATTATGAAGAATGAATGTCTACCCATGGGGGTAAAAGAGGGGTTTATTGTCTACTTACACCTTTGTTACGGAAACAATTGCTTTGTGAGTTTGTATGTACTCCTGTATGCGGGCTGTATTTGAAACTCAAACGGAAATTCCAGTAAAATGTTTGTGAAAAATAAAAGGGGATGAAAGAGAAATATACTGGAGTGTGTATTTACAGAAATTAAGCTTTAAGTAATTTACTTCGAACCACATATTTAATTGCCTATACAATATTAAAAATAACCGGCCAAGTGCGAGTCGGACTCGCGCACGAAGGGTTCCGTACCGTTATCTTTAAAAACGACAAAAAAATCATGTCTGTTGTATGGGTGCCCCCCTTTAATATTGATTTTATTTTAAAGTGAATATATAACTAAATATTCTGTGAATATTTCAAGCGTCTATCCGTTTCCGTTATCAATATCGAGCAAAAACAAGCAAAAAGTTACGTTTGTTGTATAGGAGTTGCCCCCTTAAATATTTATTTTATTTTATTTTTTAGTATTTGTTGTTATAGCGGCAACACAAATACATCATTTGTGAAAATTTCAACTGTCAAACTATCACGGCAGAGCGATATTAATAGGGTCCCGTTTTTACCCTTTGGGTACGGAATCCTAAAAACCAGACGCGGATCCAGCGACCGGATAAAGATGGATAGAGTTAAGCGGTATTGTGTGCGAATCCTATTCGCAACTGTCCGATTATAGGTATCATAATTTCACACAGTATTTGATGTGTGTAATGAATAGGACGCACCACACTCTCTGAGCTAACCCATCACGCAACCAAAAAGCCTAAAGCGCCATTAAACCATCCTGAATTCAGTCACTTAAGAGAGGCACGCCGCAATATGTGCTATACGATTGGAAATATATATATCCATTCGTGTCTAACGTATTGCGGCGTCCCTCTCTTCAGTGACTGAAGCTGATCAGCTGTATTGTATTTATTGTGGGCCTTCGCCTACCTTACTACGTCGCTAAAAAATCAAAGAGCCTAACAAAAAGCCAAATAGGCCGGGCTCCCAACCAAAAAGCCTAACTATGTCTGGCTTTATCTAAAAAAGAAAGTAAAATTGATTATTTGATACAATATAAAGGACTATTCAATACTGTCAACAAAAGTGTACAGGTATTTTATAAATGTATCAAAAAGGTCTCCGCTCAGCATATTATGTCGTAGTGTGAACTACAACGCTGGTCTTCCGCGGACTTATTCATCATCATCAGGTCTTTTTAGTCTCTACTGCAGGAGCATGACCCTCCCTGTACTACCGGAGCCATACTTGGCCAGAGCCGACAGAGGATTTGGCCTACACTCTCCTCGCTGGCCAGACGGGTTGGAGAGGTCACATTGATGTTTTGATTAGCTTGTATTTCCTAAGTCGCCTCTTACGACCTCCATGGGAAGACTTGGAGGGATAGAATGCCTTACTATGTTTACGCAAATCAAATAAACGATACAAACAAAGATATCCGGACGCCTGGCAACCCTATTTCCGCTCATTTGAAACACACTATTATTGTCTGGTTTAAACCATCGTTTTCATAATTTAAATCGCATTCACCGAATGTAATCCTCGCAAATAAATAAAGCTTTTAGCATAAACAGCATCGTTATTATCACGATATTATGTAATACGGAATTTATATCTACTGTAACAAAAACTTACAAAGTGTTTGTTTGTATTGAACAATTACCCGACTGCATAAAGAGGGTTATGTGATTTATGATATAGGAGGCAACAAGCAACGAGCAAGCGAGTCACGGTAAAGCGCCTATTATACCATCCTGAATTTAGGATCCGGAATTCAGCATCCGATTAGGACAAGAAATTCAGTCGTCGGAGCTCCTGATTACACCGTCCGGAACGTGTCCTGAACGGAGACTGCACGTCCTGAGAGAGCCATCCGTTGGCCATCCTGAATGCGTGAGAGGGACGCCGCTATACGTGCGATGCGATTGGAGATATTCTCGTATCGTTTCTAACGTATATCGGCGTCCCTCTCATGCGGCGATCCTAAATTCCGGATGGTTTCACCTATGCTTCCGATAAGGACATCGGAAGCCATTCTGTCCTGAAAACGGATCGACCATCCTGAATGCGATTAAACTGTCCGTTGACTATCCGTTGACTGAATTCCGGATCCGAAATTCTGGATGGTCTAATTGGCGCTTAAGCGATAAACGCTGACAATGGACAACTGCAACACCAGGTTATTATGACGGGAGCGTTGCCAGCCTTTCAAAAAGTTGAGGGGAGGGGGAGGTGTGTTTCGCGCGTATCATGTATGTTTGTATTTTCCATTCCATTTTCCAAATGGCTGGATGGATTTCCACAGTTAAGGTCGCCCTGGACGCGAAAATCTCCATACAAACGGCAAAACTCGCGGCGATATTCATTAATGTTGGTACAAATTTAAGCATTAAGGCGCTGTATCCCTTAATCGTTTATAGCGGACATCGCGCGATATATTATATACCCGTAATGAAATAAGGTTGAAAATGGCGATACCGGTTGACCTGTCACCAGACTCATTTAAAACCCGTGTCTGCCATTTCTGTAATTTTCACTTTTAATGTAATAATTCAATAATTATAACAAAGTATTGTATTTTGTATAAAGTATCCATCTTGCTCATGTAGTTATACTTTTCAGATTTAAAAAAGTTGTTTTATCAAAGATCCAAGGGACAGTAGTCCTGAGTATTTGATATGGATTTCAGCTTGATACCTCCACGCGTTCCTGAGAAAAAGAGTCTTGACTGACAGACATCCAATGTTTCTTTTTAGGATCACTTTGTAGTCCACAAAGTGATCCTAAAAAGAAACATTGGATGCGAACGAAGCCGTCGAACAAAGCCTAGTATTGTAATATGGAAATTAATTAATTATTTATTCTCCGCCCACTCCGCGGTATTCTCAAATGAGCGCAGCATCGGTTTCCGGGAATATCATGCTGGAATATTAATTGTAATTATTATGTATGATGATGAGTCATTTTGGTGGCTGCTCATTCATTAATGCTCACAGACAGGGCGACGGATGAAAGGGGAATTTAGATGCGATAAACGAAGGCGCGAAGAGCTGAGGAGCGAAAGAACGCAAGCGCGAAATTGAGGAACGAACAGGTCTGGTATTAGGCATAAGGCTGTTAAAAAAGCAGCATATAAGTACTAACCACAGAATAAAGCTGTAAACACGCTGAAACGAGTGAAAAGCTCAGATTCTAAACGTGAAAGAATTTTTCAAATTGGTCCTGTGGTTTCGGAACATAAGCAATGCAAATAAACAAAAACAATTAATTAAATCTTTCCTCTTTATAATATTAGTAGTGTAGATGACATTGACATAACGCAAAAAAAGCCAAGTTCATCATCATCAGGTCTTTTATGAATTTTTTGCATAGATTTAAAAAAAAATTGCTATGATTTTTTGTCTAATAATAAAGACGATTCCGTGCTTCGGAAGGCACGTTTACTCGTAGGTCCCGGCTGCCATCTGGTAGTCGTTAAAGGAACCACCTCAGAGGCCGAGAGGCGGTTCCGAAGAACTCTGACACCAGCGTGTGTATGGTCGATTGGCCGTGTCACCTACTCGAAATGAAGACGATGATCAGGTCTTTTTAGTCTCCACTGCGTGACCCTCTCTGTACTACCGGAGCCATACTTGGCCAGAGCAGACAGAGGATTTGGCCTACACTCTCCTCGTTGGCCAGACGGGTTGAATCCAAGTTATCGCACTAGCACTATTATTATAATGAAAGCCCACTACGCCATATCAAATATCATATAATCGATTATCGATTGACAACCAAATATCGAAGCGTCAAATGATTGAGTGATCACGTAATCGAACGCTACATACATCGAATACTCAGTAGATCGCTTATTCAGCAAATGTTATTGTATATACGACTAGCTCCGTGGCGCAGCGGTCAACACGCCTGCCTGCGACACGGAGTGACCGGGTTCGATCCCCGGCCAGGCCAAGATGGAAAATGATCTTTTTCAGATTGACCTGGGTCTTGGATGTTTATCTATATATGTATTTGTTATAAAATATAGTATCGTTGAGTTAGTATCCCATAACACAAGTCTCGAACTTACTTTGGGGCTAGCTCAATCTGTGTGATTTGTCCGTATATATTTATTTATTTATTTATTCATTTATAATTACGCATAAAATATCCATAATTAACATTTGCGACTAACAGCCCGCCCTGGCTTTGTACGGGTAGATTATAATATAAGTATTTAAATTCTATAGCCTTCAGGGCATATCAAGGAAGATACACGATTCGCGCTCGAAAAGTGGCACCGGCATAACAGCGCACTAATCGAGTTTCGGAGCAGTTTTGTCCACAGTTTCAATAAACCGCGCTAGCACTCACACTTGCGATGACGAAGGTACAGTGAAAAGATGCAAAAACTACGCATCAAAAGTAAAAGAGTTATATTTCAGTATGTACCGTTTTTGCCGTTGTTTGTACGTATGCAGATGTTTTGACTCTGGGACATTATTAAGGCTTCATTTTGTATGAGACTGTGTATCTACCATTATATTTGATCGAATTGATCGAAGGGGCTAATGTAGGATTCTTAAAGTAAGAACTTTCAATTTCAAATCGAATCAGTCTATTCAAATCGGTCCCTTTTTTGCTTATTATAACAAAGCAACACAATATTTGCTTACTATGACAAAATATCTCATTTAAATTAATTAGTATAAAATCGCTAATACATACAAAGTAAATAAATATGAACTAGCTATTTTCAAAGCTCATAACCACTTGTTTTTTTTTTTTACAAAAAACAAATCTTTAAATAAATAAATCTCTATCGTAGTTATTTTAATGTAAAAACGGTATTTTTTTCCGGCATGAATAATTATTATTTAGTTTGTAAGTCAAACAGTTTAATTCATAAATCATAGCATCTTAAAATAACTTTCCCTCGAAACAAATGTCGGGAAACGAAGTAAAAGTGTCCCCGAAAATAAGTTGTATAGCTAGAGCTGAAGTAAATCATTAGAGTAATTACTCTTAGTGGAACTGTTTTATTTTTGGTCCAAGTTATAGCCGACTAGCAGTTGCCCGCGACTTCGCCCCCGGCAATTTCTGTTATTATAGACATTTACTATCGCGGATATTTTTTTAGTTCGTTTAAAGAGGAATAATTTTTTAATACACATTTTTTGGGTAACTTGAACCGTTTACGCATCGCACACGTAGGATGTCCTCAACTATGAATATGTTTCCTTCGTTTTCAAAACATTTTTCATTGATGCTTCGCTCCTATAGTCGCAGCGTGATATTTTATAGCCCAAATCCTTCCTCAGTAAATGGACTACCCAATACAAAAATAATTTTCCAATTTTAACCAGTAGTTCCTGAGATTCGCGCGTACTAGTATAGATACGCCATATAGTTAGTTGTGGTAGAGCCACGCTACGGGCAAAATTCATTTTTGCTAGTAGGATGAATTACGGCTCGTCCGGGGAAGTACCACACTCTCACAGAAAATCGACGTTTGAGTAGAAGCGCTTCTATGCTTCGTTCGGTGAGTAAGACAGCCGGAGGCCCTTTCAGAGGATTATTAAGCAGCCTTTAGGCCTCTGACATAGCTTAACGTCAAAAATTCTCAGTATAATCGAATATGTCAATTATTAAGTGTTCAAATAACTCGTGTTTGCAATTTTGTAATAAATCGTAACTCTGTCTGTCTGTCACCTTTTCACGCTTCAACCATTGAACCAATTTGCATAAATTTGGTAAGGAGTTAGAGGCCCGGGGAAGCACATATTCCGGGAAATTCTTCTGTTCCCTAGGGATCGACTTTAACGCGGGCGCGGGCAACAGCTAGTATTAAATACGTAGTAAAAACGTTTTGACTCTTAATTCTTTGTACCACACCTCACTATTTGTTGTCTCACTTAGTCAAGTTATCGTGATTAATAGTCTACGTGAACCTCGGATAACAAATATTTAAATATCTCAGTAAATTGCCCAGCTACAGATAAAAGCGAGGAATGTTTACAAGCGCACTAGACAGAGATAAGGTGAAGTAGTCGTAATTAACTCGCTAAGTGCAGGTTGCGTTTTGCTTAAAACGATGTGTGTATTTTATTAAACATACTAGCTATCTGGACCCCGGCATCGCATGGTTGCAATGTACTCGTACATATATACCTTACTCTTGAATCATTGTGTCTATTAAAATAAACGCTTCAAAATCCGTTGCGTAGTTTCAAAGATCTAAGCATACATAGGGACATACAGCGGGAAGCTAATTTTTTTTTTTTTTTGGTTCGCAAACTGGTTGAACAACACACATTTTTATACACATTAAATTAGAGCATACGCGTTGTCAGCCTTTTTTTTTATTTGGTTCGAACACAGCATGCAACTTTGATTCATTTCATACAGTGGTATTTAAGATAGCATGTACGTCTTTCTTTTCTCTCCCCACCCTGACTGCACCGCCATATATTTCTAATCCTATTTACGTGCCTATTAGTTTCTCGAGTAAGGATTCTAGATATAACGCATAAGTTGGTAGCTGTGTGTATGGGCTATTAGCCTATACGGCAAAAGAAGATAGTTGCTGCTCTCTAAAGGCTTTTGCCATTGTTTTTCAGATTGGCCCTTCAGGCTATGCATATGCATGCACGCAATCGCCATCAGGCAATATGAGAGTTTACTACTTGTCCAAGCCTTGCTCACACAAGCAACTCCCAAAGCCGTCCCTCCTGGTGGCCCTTCGGTGATGTTGTCTATATACGTGTAGGCTTAGGGCACTGCCCTCGCCTCTACGTCCATTGTCAATTCAAAAAATAAAAATAAAAAAATACCGGCCAAGTGCGAGTCGGACTCGCGCACGAAGGGTTCCGTACCGTTATCTATAAAAACGGAAAAAAATCATGTCTGTTTTATGGGAGTCCCCTTTTAACATGAATTTTATTTTTATTTAATTATTTATTGTTAAAGTGAATATAGAACTTAATATTCTGTGAATATTTCAAGCGTCTACCTGTTGCCGTTATTAATATCGAGGAAAAAGAAACAAAAAATTCACGTTTGTTGTATGGGGGCTCCCATTTTCCCTTAAATATTTACTTTATTTTATTTTATTACATTATTATTATTAGTATTTGATGTTATAGCGGCAACAGAAATACTTGACTTGAGGTCCTTCAAAAGGCGTGTTTACAGGTATCTTAAGAGTCGGCAACGCATCAGCAGCTCCTCTGGTGTTGCAGATGTCCATGGGCGACGGTGACCACTTTCCATCAGGTGGCTCGTCTGCTCGTTTGCCGTCGGATATACATAAAAAAAAAAAAAAAAAATACATCATCTGTGAAAATTTCAACTGTCTAAATATCAGAGCTCATGAGCTACAGCCTGGTGACAGACGGAGAGACAGACAGACAGCGGAGCGATATTAATAGGAGCCGTTTTTCCCCTTTGGGTACAAAACCCAAAAAAGCTGCGCTAATAGTAACCTTGTTCCACTATGTGGCATCTCGTATTCGTCAGCTTAGTGACGCACACGCCGACGTGGATCTCCATCCTAAACTATTGCAGCTTCACCCCTGACTTGTTTGCACAGAACAGAAGAGAACAAATATATTCTTACCTTATTCACTCCTTATTTTCATGACGAAACAGCTTATCTGTAATAAGAGAAATGTTCATAATTAATTTATGATCGCATACATAGTATTAAAAACCGGTCAAGTGCGAGTCAAACTCGCGTTTATAGGGGTCCGTACGATGAATGTTAATTATATTACTGTTTATTGTTTTGTAATTTTTAATATGGCGCCCAATTTAACTTTCCATTATGAAAACAATACCTGCGTTACACGTTAGTCTATCTGAGTTTTATAAATTGAGGAGTAGGGAAGGGAGTTTGAGAATATAATTGTGACTGTCTAAGTCATTTTTGTTATTGATTTGATTTGCCTGTTCACGTCGAAACATAGTAAGTTAAAAAATTATGCTTTGTTCACCACATGCTATAATCATGTCTTAGAAGTTCATATAAAAAACAACTTTAATCAAACTACTGAACCGATTGCGATGAAATTTAAATGAGACCAACTTGAAAGCATACCCTATTAAACAAAATAGATTTTTTAAAATCGGTTCATAAATGACGGAGTTCTGAGGTAACAAACATTAAAAAAACAACCGAATTGATAACCTCCCTTTATTTGAAGTTGATTAATAAAAATGCTTTGATCGCCATGCTATAATAATGTCTTAGAAATTTAGTCTCCTATGTTAAGATAGCTGGCTGCATACTATGCCACAGAGGCAACAGCGCTACACTAGTTTTTTTTTTTTTGTATAGGTTTTTACACACGACGCCGCATGCCGCTGCTTTGGGGTCGTCGCTGCGGGATAATATGAGATGGGAGTCATATGTGTTTAAATGTGTGACAAGAAAAGAAGCCGACTTATGATGTCTTAGGCTGATATCAGAGTCACGCGTCTGACCAGCGCCGGCCACACGCGCACGCTTGCAATTGCACTAATAATAGTTGCGTTTCATAGTCACGCAGTTCAAACGCGCCGTTCGGCCAGAGCTGCCGAAGCGCGCGCTCAATAATCAATTTGCAATGTTTTACGACATCGCTGTGGTGCAATATTGTACGTCATTTAAGCACTAGATATAGATACCCTACGCCAATACGTTCCGCGTAATTGACGAATAACACACGGGTTTTGAGTTGAGTATATCTTAATGAGAATTCATTTATAAATCCTACTTCAGTACATCACCCTGTGAGACACATTGGAGCAGCATTTATGCGTGTTTATCGTTAGAAGAAGGAAATGCTAATTCAATTCGTATTAGCCGGTGGGGTCGTTCTCAATGAGCTTTTCTATATTGAAATTGAATACATTTAGCAAACGTTTAAGAAGTTACTCAGACCACGAATCTGAACAACTTTCATTATTAGTCTAACTCCGAAATTGCAAAAAAAATCTGTTGTTCCATAGATTTTGGCCAAGTAGATATTCCACTTGTGTATGAAAGAGCAGATAATTTTTCACGATGTCGAAATTGGTCCCATAATGAAAGTAGTTCAGATACGTTTGCTAATGAAGCCGTAATTTTTACTAGCCGGGTGGGTTAGTAAAAATTAAACTTATGTTCTAGGAAATGGTAAATTTTCGTATTTTCGAATTAATTGTTGTCAATTATTTATTTATATGATATGATACAAAAGTATATATACAAATGAATAAATAATAACACGAACAATTCGATAAATACAAATTATAATGTAGACAAAGCGACTACAATTTTAGCTTTTAATAAACAATGTAATAAACAGTGTCAGCGACACGAAACTAATAAATAAATCAACACTAATAATGTAACTTCGGCAGGCTGGTGCTACACTGGCGAGCGGTAGCTATAAACTGTTCATAGCTACGCCGCAGTACGTTAAACACGATTGGAGATCTCTATTCGTGTCTCACGTGCTGCGGAGTCACGGATTGAATTCAGTTAGATGTTATTGGGCTTTCACTAAACTTTTACACACGACACCTCAGTGCAGTGTGTAAAAACTTGTGCAATAATTTTACGTGATAACGGTGGAAGATAAATGCGTCACAAGCCAAACGCTTAGGCCGATCGTGCCTCTCTATCGCCTGGTCCGCGCTCTCGCTTGCACAACGTGACACCTTATAAATCGATGAACGCCGGCTGCAACCAACCTCTGAGTTGCTTAATATGCTTAATGAGTTCTTACTTCTAATTCCAGGAACATTAATAAAATAGAGCGAATCGGGTGGGGGCTGCGTCGGTTTCAACGGCTGTTGGTTTTAACGTGAGACGTCTATATCAGCGAGTTGCATTTAGTGTTAAAGATTGAAAGAAAACTAGATGCCGCGATGCAAACTTAAGGTCTTATCAGCGAGCTGACTCTATACGCTAAATAATATCACTAAAATCATGTTCCTACGATGAATAGTTTTGTAGTTATTAATGTTAGACGATATAGACCAATTCGTTATGGTATAGACCAATCCGTAACGGTCCAGTTTTCTGACTTGGTACCCATATATAGTATCTATTTTAAAGACGTTTCACGTCAATAATAAATTAAAAACTAATGTTGTACAGGACGAGACGTATGTTTTAAGTTTATTATACCAATTTATTAAATGTAAAAATATATGTTTAAATTCTATTTTATTCTGCATCGAGTTTTTATTCTTTACTGTATATTTTCATTGTATTGAAAGAGCGGGAATCACCAGATACAGGTATTTTAAAACTTAATTGGTGAGCCCCTGCAACCGATTTATGTTAAACAATAAAGATTTTAGTTTTTTTGATGAGTCGGTCAGACAGCCGACGTTATTTAAGGACCATAAGTACTACTTCAGTGTGAATGACATTTTTTTACAGATTTACATATGCGACATTGTTATAAAGTTCCGAGTAATTTCTGGCATCGTGATTTTATGTTTCGTTGTCTTTTTCAACTTTGTCGCAACTATAGCTTACACTGCAGTGTGTTACAGACTTTACAATTTACAATTTCCAGCTGTATCGGTTTGAATGTACGCGAGGAGTTGAGGCAGTGACATTGCATTATTAATGCGAAGACACGCGTCCCTTTCATCAACCGTCAATGGATGTCACAGCTGATGCCTCCGATATCAGAGGCGTATCGCGTCCACTGTATTAAGTGGACGCGATACCGGCGTCCCATTCTACGGCGTTACCGGTCGGTTATTGATTATATGTTTATTGTAAGTGCTGTGCAGCTTTGAAATGCTCTACCAGGCTGTAACTCCTCAAGAAAGAGTCCAATACCAGCTCATTTTTTTGTGATCTATGAGACAGTACGTCTTGTAGAACTCTAGAAGTAGAGACACTGCATTTAATGGATGGCTTAGATGATGCGTCCGATATCATAGGATCCATTATAGTGGAGGATACATTGATTACGAGTATTCCGTGTTACCGCTGGGTTTTAAACATTTACTTATAGTAACATCTGTGGATTAAGAGAAAAAAATATGAAAATATGGGCTTATAGAACAACCTCATGGGTACCTACTGACGGAAAACGGTCAAGAGGCAAACCGAAAACAAGATGGACAGATGAGTAGACTGCTTTTGATAAAACTTGGAGAGAGATGGCAAGTGGATAGAGCAAAGTGGAAAAATAAAGGGGAGGCTTCCCCGGGACTTATATAGCTAATAAAAAAAAATCTGTGCAGCTTTGTTACGGGTTACCAGAGTCGAACTCGTTTAGCGTTTAGACAGAACATTGTATCAGTGTGAATTTAGGTGTTGAGACATTCATCATCATCCGGTCTTTTTAGTCTCCACTGCAGGAGCATGACCCTCTCTGTACTACCGGAGCCATACTTGGCCAGAGCAGACAGACATTGATACTTCATTAATAATGCTGAGGCACTCATCTCTTCATCAGCTTTCGATGGATGTCATAGCTAATGTGTCTGGTATCGGTGAAGAATATAATGAGCGAGATACCGGGATTACGCCCGCAATGGTGCCGCGCCTGTGAACGAAATGTTGCCGTGCCGTTAACATTTGGCCAGGCACTAACAGCAGCTTTGAAACGCTCTACCACGTTCAAACTCGGCTCGAGAGTAAGAAGCTAATGTTCTACGTTGAATATCAGACAGTGCCTGTATCGATAGAACTTTGTGATGATGTCTCGACACCCTGACACTGTATTATTAATTCCAAGACACGCGGCCTTTCATCAGCTCTTCAATGGATGTCATAACTGATGCGGTCGATGTCCGATATCATCCATTTCACACACATACATAGAATTGAAATAGTACCTGTGTCTATTTTTATTAAACCACCGTATATTAAATACTAGCTGTTGCCCGCGACTTTGTCCGCGGCAATTTCTGTTATTATGATTAATTAGTATAGATGAATAATTTTCCCCGTTTTCAAAACATTTTTTATTGATGCTTCTCTTCTATTGGTCGCAGCGTGTTGTTTTACAGCGTAAAGCCTTCATCAATAAATAGACTATCCAACACAAAAATAATTTTCCAATTTGAACCAGTAGTTCCTGAGATTAGCGCGTTCAAAAAAATAAACTATTCAGCTTTATAATATTAAGTATATATTTATATGAGGATTTTGGAAACGGCTCCAACGATTTCAATGAAATTTGGTATGTAAAGTGATTTGGGGGTTAAAACAATATCAAGCTAGGCCTCATCCTTGGGAAACTTCTCAGAGCGAAGCTCGGTAACCCACTGAGAATGTTATTGATTTGTGATATCCACGTCATGTTGACTGACATGGTCCAAATTATAGCTTTTCAACACAGAACCAAAACAGGGGTGTTATAAACTGTTTATCTGTTGCACCGTAACCGCTAAACGCGCGGACGGACTTAGATTAGACACTGTTTTCTTTATTGGGTTTTTAAATATAGTCAGTGGAAAGTTAAACAGTATAAAATATTAAAAACTTAGAATAATAACAACTGCTTACCACCACAGAGCAAATGGAAAGTCTGTTAAAGTCAATAGCACTACAGAACGTATCCATGAAACCGATATAACGTTGTTAGTGTGCACGTATCTCTACAATTGGACTTGTTATCCTTTGGAAAGTGCTACCCGCGGTCTTCGTTACACGATATTGAGGAAGATTATGGGCGGAACTATTTTTATCAACTTTTTATAGATCAATCATGGTCAGGAAATACATATTAAAAACTTTACACACAAAACTAAAGTGACAAGCTTCTATTTCTATCACACCCTGGAATAGATGGCCTTGGTGATAAGGCCGCCTATTTGTGCTCATTATTTTAGGTAAAATGTTTCATTATGGTACATACATATTATCACGTCTTCATCCCTTTCGGGGTAAACGGAGCCTAAGGCCATATGAACCAAAGACCACGTTTACCGTCTTGGTGGGCGTATAGATGAAAAACGGAATCAAAATAGTGATGGATTGCTAGCCGCATCGCCTATAAACATGATTCCTTAGATTTTGGCCAATTGCCACGATCGGCTGTTAAAGTTTGCGCGGGAAGAGAAGCAGCTGGCACATGTTTTTTCTTTTCTCCCAGACCAGCACGGAAGAGCTGACTAGATGATGGTCTTCGTAACTAGTTGGTGATTCCAACTGAATAAACTTGAGTGAAACCGTGTTTTTATAAGAGCTTATCTCGCGTAAGTTTTTATATAAATTTATAGATAAACATCCAAAACCCAGGTCAATCTGAAAAAGATAATTTTCCCGGACCAAGGATCGGACCCGGGCACCTTAGTGTCGCAGGCTGGCTTGTTAACCACAGCGCCACTGATGGCTAAATACATACAGGAATACATCATCATCATCATCATCAGGTACCCCTAGTCTCCACTACAGGAGCACGACCCTCTCTGTACTACTAGAGCCATACTTGGCCAGAGCAGCCAGAGGACTTGGCCTACACTCTCCACGCTGGCCAGACGGGTTGGAGAGGTCTCACAGATGTTTAATAGCTTTGTTTAGCTTGTATTTCCTAAGTCACCTTCTACGACATCCACGGGAACACTAGAAGTGCTCCTATTCTACTCTGCCGGATACCACACGGCAAATACAGGAATACGACGGCGATCATTTATTATTTAGAAGTTGCGTATAATTTTCGGTTATCGATCTTCTTCTTCTTTAAGTGCCGCTTCATCACTGAAGGTTGGCCGCCAGCTCTTTAAATCGTGTCTTGTCCATGGTGAGTCTGAACAGTTGTTCCACCGATTTAATTCCAGTCCACTGGCGGATGTTTCTGAGCCATGACATTTTGCGTCTTCCCACTCTGCGCTTTCTGGCAATTTTTCCCATCATGATGGTCTGGAGAAGATGATATTGTGGATTTCTCAAGATGTGACCAAGATATGCGACTTTTCTTGTTTTAATGGTCCTAACAAGTTCCAATTTTCTTGCCTATGCGCTTTAAAACATCAACATTGGTAATGCGGTCCGTCCAACTTATGCGTAGCATTCTGCGATAACACCACATCTCAAACGCTTCTAATTTCTTTCGGAGGTCTTCTTTTAGGGTATATGCTTCACAACCATACAAAACAAGAGGCCAGACATAACATTGAAGCATCCTTGTTCGTAGTTTGATAGAAAGTCTGCATATTACTTTCTTCATTCTCTCAAAGGCTGATCGGGCTATTTTTCGTTATTATTTTATCGGGTAATCGAACAACCATAGTGAATAACAGGAAAACAATCATGATAATATGGATCAAGATCCGAAAAAACAAGTGTTTCCTCGTAGCGTCATTATTCGATACTAGCTTTTGCCCGCGGCTCCGCTCGCGTTGATGTCGATCCCTCGGGAACAGTAGAATTTCCCGGAAGGAAAGGTACCGTATGTACTTCCCCGGGCCTCAAACTACTTCCATGCCAGATTTCATCCAAATTGGTTCAATGGTTGAATCGCGAAAAGAAGACAGACAGAGTTACTTTCGCATTTATAATATTAAGTATGGAGTATCGAGGAGCCCCATGGCCCTGGGCGTGAGCATTATTAGCGCTTACGCATGTTAAGCAACCTCGGGCGCAATCCCTACTTGGATATTACCGCAAGTGGCATAAAAATAACTCGAGCTTCCCCGTGCTCGAAAGGCAGGTTAAGATGTTGGTCCCGGCTTTCATTCGTTAAGCTATTTCAGATGCCAATAGGCAGCTTAATCTGACACCAGTGATGGCCACACATGAACACTTATTTTTAAGCATACGTAATGTTGATATTTTCCTCGTAGTTGATAAATTTTCTCTGCGTTCTTTTTCGTCTTCCTCTGACCATCTAAAAATAATGTTACGCAATAACCCCAAAATGTAAAACTATGTAAAAATACGATTTTTCTTAAAGGTCATCGCGGTCGTAACGTTTAAACTTTGCGAATACTTTGCGTACAGCCCCAAGTATTTTACTATCGTCGTAAAGCCCACATAAATTGATATTTTTGCAGGAAAGTTCGCGTATTATCGGCGCCCTTCGGTAGGGTTGGCGCGCTTGTTAAAAAAGATTTTATTGAATGTCATGAACTTTTGGCTTTTTGTAACTTTTCTTTGTATGTTCGTCAGGTCAACCTCGGTAAAATGTTAACATATCTATTGCTGTCTGGAATCTTCTTCCACTCCTCATCCCACTATATGGGGTAAAGATAAGATAATGTTTATTTGACAAAAAGCACATACACAAATCAGAACAGAAACACATTCACGCAATTTACAAAAATAAACAACAATATTACATACATACCAATAAGTTAAATAAACAAATAAATCAATTGTGTGCTGTGCTGTCAAAAAAGACCCAACTCAGCATATACTGGCTGTACGTAACCGCCAGCGCCAGCGCTGGTCTTCCGTTGCACCCTTTGTGGACGTCACGGAAATATAAACATAAAACAACAAAACAAGCACTAGGACCATTACCAGGGCAGGACTATTAGGTCCTGCCCTGTTATTTTCAGGTTTCCAGGTGGAGGGTAATCCCCCCACTTGGAAACCGGTACTTCAAGAGATAGATAGTAGAGGCCATGTTCAGCCAACAGAGCTAGACACAGTGAGCTCTTTTCACATCCGTATGTGAACATGTCCGTATGTCGTCTACAGTTACTGGTGATGATGCCCATGCATCATCACCAGTAACTGTAGACGATGTTCAGGATACAATGGTCCCTAGTACATCCACGGGAATCACTCAAGCCGAAAATCAGCAACCCCTACCAACCTTCGCACTGTCACAACGAGCCCACGCTTCCGATTGCTAGTATCAGTGCGGATCGGGACATCGGACGCGCGTCTCGATCCACATTCGCCCTGAGGAAGACCTCCAGATGCGGTCGAAACATGTCGGCCAGTAGCTGACTTCGTGAGTAACCCGTTGTTACATAATTTATATACCCAAAAACTTCTTGGTTTATACCGATCGAAAATATGAAGCCTGCCTATAACTCCCTATCTCATCCTTTAGCTATGATGCTTGGAGCTACCTACAACTGACATGTGATAACCCTAGCTAGGGATATCGGCCAATGCTTTATAAAACAGCCTTGAAACTAACCATATTTCAGATGATAAGAAAAGTAAATAAAGCCTGCGTTTTTTTTTATTTAGTGTTAGGGATATCTGTTTGGGTTTGCACGGGTGTTCAATATAAATCATATACTTACATGTAAGATTTATAAAAATATTACGTATAGTTATAGCAATATAGCCTTCTTCGCTTGGCGTACGACACGGATAAATTATACAGGGTGAATGGTAAATCACGTTACATATCGAAAGGGGACACTCGGTACTAGATTCTTGTTCCAAATGTATAAAAAATAGGGGCTTAAAAGCTGACCAAATTATCCAATAAAAGCAGTTGGTTTTATATTTTTGACATTATGTGTAATCATTAATTATTATATCCTATAGTATGACACGTGATTTACCAGTCAACCTGTATATTGTCATTGGAAATTCAATTGATTGATATCAAGACGGTTTCAAGTTGATTATCTCATGTCATTCCATATGAACACAAATCAGTTGCTAGTAAGACTTTGTAGGAGTAGGTCCTGGTCAGTGTTGTTGTTCTATTTAAATAATTGTACTAGTTGTTTGTGTAGCGAGAGATCATTATTTGGCAATATTTTGAAATGCCGGTGTGCATTTGGTTCGGTTCCTAAAATTAAGTTACTTTTGTTGGTCTAATGATTTTAGTTTAGGGTAGTGATTCCCAAAGTGGTCTAGGTATACCCCTTGGGGTCCGCAGAAGACTCAGCGACGGTCTGCGCTGGCAGGAATAAAAATTGGGGACTCAAAAGTTAGGTCCACGTAAAAATATTGTTTCACTCGACATAGTCAAATAAAGAGTTTGTCATTTCATACAAACTAATAAACAAAAAAAGGAGCAGATTTAACATCACAGTACGGGAAGATTTGCTGTTATTAACAAAAAGGCGCCGCGTGGTACCCGGCAGAGTAGAATAGGACCACTCCAAGTCTTTCCGTGGATGTCGTAGTAGGCGACTTAGGAAATACAAGCTAAACAAAGCTTATAAACATCTGAGAGACCTCTCCAACCCGTCTGGCCAGCGTGGAGAGTGTAGGCCAAGTCCTCTGAATGCTCTGGCCAAGTATGGCTCTAGTAGTACAGAGAGGGTCGCGCTCCTGTAGTGGAGATTAAAAGGACCTGATGATTATTAACAAACTCAAATATTGATAATTTGCTGTCAACCTATCAAGTACATCCATCTCATTCAAATAATTACAAGTTTTTTATTATGTTGATTCGTATTGTTGAACTTAAGTTACGTTATAAATGTTAAAATCTTTTTATTTTAATAAATAGAACTCAAGAAAACAAACATATTTTTATGTTTATCACTCGCAATTTTGGGTTGGAAAGCGCGCGCGTGCGACGTAATTTCCGTAGTTTTTTTTTTTTAACTTTTTCTACGAGATAAGGAAATATGGTAGACATGTACCAAATAAGGTTCACCGCAACCAGTAAAACTTTGAAAGCGTTCTACAAAAAAAAAGTTTGGGTACCTCTGGTTTAGGGTATTGCCGTGATAACTGTACCAGGTTCTTAATCAGGTTCGGGATAAGTAAGTTTGATTGTAAGAACAGTGGAGGTTATTTCGCGATCGCGAGAGTCGTAAGAGATTATTATGACTATTGGTTTGGTCGTAAACGCATTAATGCCTTTACGCAAATAAAAAAAAATTAATAAGTCATTATTAAATAAAATATAGATGCCAAATCGCTGCGGTCAGCTGGCGGGGTAGCAAAAGGCTGGCGGCATTTCCTCGCTGGATGGCCAGACTCAATCTTTGACCAAAATGCGCGCCTGCCCTTAGGTCACCGGAAACGTCGAATAGGCGTGCGGAGATCTCTTTGAAAATTTGTCGGGCCTCCGCCCCCCAAGGCCCTAAAGTCTCCACGGTATAAAATAAAATAATAAGTAAAATAGAGATTATTCATCGATCTAATTACGATTTCCACTACCGCCACTGTTCCAAGCAGCAAGCGGAGAACGTAAAATTTCCATCCATATTTCAGTGGATTTTTAATCAAACATTTTTAATAATATTCGCAGCCTCGCAATTAAAAAAATGGCGAAATTGAGATCCGGATTTAATTACAGATCGCGTTTGAGTAGAGCTGCTGATGAAATGGACGAATGTAGCCCTGGAGGGAAATATGTTTTATTTTATTGCTGAATATATAACTGTTTCGATGATATTCGTATTTTGCGACTTAGTTTTCATTTTTATTAGGGTTTCGTAACCAAAAAAGGGGCTCTATTACTATAGCTCCACTGTCCGTCTGTGTGTTACCAGGCTGCAACAACAAATACAACACAATAAAAACTGAATAAAATAAATATTAAGGAGACACAAACGTAATTTTTTTGCCGTTTTTTGCTCGATATTAATAACGGCAACAGGTAAAAATTTGTTTTTTTTTTTTATTCACTTAAAAATAAATGCCTGCTTATTTCAAATAAAAATATAACAAAAAGAAAGTTATGATATAGTGTCTAATATTGTATAGATGAATTGTACGAAACCCTTCGTGTGTAATAGATTCTGGAAGTATCCGACTGGTCAGAGTTGCCACAGAATAGGGTAGAATGGCGCACTCATCATCATTTCGAGTAGGTGTCACGGTCAATCGACCAAGCACACCCTGGTGTCAGAATTCTTCGGAACCGCCTCTCGGCCTCTGACGTGGTCCTTTTAACGATTACCGTGAGCCGTGAGGCGTACTTTAATGTCGGAGGCCAAGATCCACTTCACTGAGCCAGCGATATAAGTAAGTAATTTTTCATCATGGCCGAGGATTGAACCCGGTACCCGCGATTCAAAAGCACTAAAATTTAATCAGCATAGTGCATGTAACAAATCGTGTGTAAGCGAAATACTTGGCACCAGCGTGTTCATAAATTACTTCATAAGTTGGAGGAGGCTGCCAAGCGAATTATTGACGCTGGTTTGTAGGACACCCCGTAGTCTAGGCATTGTTAACTTTATTTCTATTACTACAGAATAAGTACTAGTACTTATGTACAGACGGACTATGTAAAGATATTCAAAGAAAAATAAATATAGTTAGCGATGCGGTGTAATTTAACTCGCCTCAGAACGCAACACATTTTAGTTTAGATACCTACAGCAAGCCAATTTTACACTTATTGTTCTGAACATACGATTCATAATTCGTTGAACACGGTGAACACAATGACCATACTACCGGATTTTCACCTTCACAGATATACACATCACAGAAAAGGGTAGAATGGCGCACTCATCATCATTTCGAGTAGGTGTCACGGTCAATCGACCAAGCACACCCTGGTGTCAGAATTCTTCGGAACCGCCTCTCGGCCTCTGACGTGGTCCTTTTAACGACTACCGTGAGCCGTGACGCGTACTTTAATGTCGGAGGCCAAGATCCACTTCACTGAGCCAGCGATATAAGTAAGTAATTTTTCATCATGGCCGAGGATTGAACCCGGTACCCGCGATTCAAAAGCACTAAAATTTAATCAGCATAGTGCATGTAACAAATCGTGTGTAAGCGAAATACTTGGCACCAGCGTGTTCATAAATTACTTCATAAGTTGGAGGAGGCTGCCAAGCGAATTATTGACGCTGGTTTGTAGGACACCCCGTAGTCTAGGCATTGTTAACTTTATTTCTATTACTACAGAATAAGTACTAGTACTTATGTACAGACGGACTATGTAAAGATATTCAAAGAAAAATAAATATAGTTAGCGATGCGGTGTAATTTAACTCGCCTCAGAACGCAACACATTTTAGTTTAGATACCTACAGCAAGCCAATTTTATACTTATTGTTCTGAACATACGATTCATAATTCGTTGAACACGGTGAACACAATGACCATACTACCGGATTTTCACCTTCACAGACTACCCATGTTCACAGACTGCAGACTTGGTTGAGCGTCTATTCTTCATGTCAGCAATATGTTCTTCAATTCGTTAATCATTCATTTGGCAAACAAAGAGAAGCATCGGTACCCGAATTAAAGAACATATTGCTGACATGAAGAATTGACGCTCAACCAAATCTGCAGTCTGTGAACATGCCTTAGACAAACCCAACCACTACATGCGTTTTGATAATCCTCAAGTCCTTGCAAAAGAAAACAGATACATTCCAAGAATGCTTCGTGAGGTTATTGAAATTAAATAACATCCTAATTTTAATAGAGAGGATGGTTGGCAGTTACCACCAGCTTGGGATCCTGTCACCAATTAAATAAAATCTCAAGCTCATCAAAAGACTGCAACCTTAACCTTGAGACACCGTGAGCCAATACTGCGTACATCCAGAACGTTATCAATAAATATTGTAGGCGGTAGTTTTGTATATTTCTTATAACACAAAAGACAAATGTCAACTTATTCTACCTGCGACCATGAAAACAGTAAAGTTTTCGAAACGTTAGCTGTAAAAATAATGTAATATACTCGATAACACCGTAATAAAGTGATTTTATTTGCAAAGAGCTTTTTTAAATTTAAGATTGTAAGTTCAGAATGTATGCTTTTGTTTCAGATATAAATAAAATATTCCGTTAGAGGCATTATCTAGCTCCAACAAAGCGAGCTTGCTTATAATGCCTTACAGGCACGAGTCACGACTGTGTTTGTAGAAAATGCTATTCTATCACTTATATAACCCAAGAATTTACTCTTGAGAATATATGAAATAGGCGACAGTCTGTGGCTCGTGGTGCTATACGAAGGGCTCCAAGTTCGATTTCCGGCACAAATACTTGTCTTTCGTTTTCACAGGTGTTGTTTGTGGTTCTGAAATTACCCAAAGAAAATTGGCGTAAGCGAGGTTCTTCCCTTACTTCTATCTTCTATCGTGTCAATGGTCCAAACGATTAAATTAATCTTGCCCAGAATGATGCAACCTTTACAGCCGCATCCGTGGCCCTCGCCAAATCCTCTCTCGTACAAGAGGTGGGACATTCGGGGCACGACAACAGATGTGGCATGGACTGCACAGCGCCACAGCCACATCTATCATTAGTAGAAAAGCCCCACTTTTTGCGGTTCTCTCTGCATCTGCCCACACCTACTCGCAATCTGTTAAGAGACTTCCACGTACTCCAGGGCAAGGAGTGACCCGGTTCTCTAACTCAGCCTTTTGAGCATCCTCTCCACATGTCCGAGTAGTAAAGAGTAGTAATCGTTTCTGGAAGTATCCTACTGGTCCGAGTTAGCACAGAATAGGGAAGAACGGCGCACTTTAATGTCGAAGGCCAAGATCCACTTCGGGTCGCTGAGCCAGCGAAATAAATAAGTAAGGCAGATTGGGGTTGATACGACCGTGTCCTCTTCATCGGATGCGGCAGCCGCCTGGAACGCACCTATTCCGAGCCGGGAACCAAACATCTCGCATCGTCGCCCGCGCACTCTGCAATTCCTAGGAATTTCCTACACGTTACGTAGAAAACAAGCCCGTCTGTACGTAAATACGTTCTTACTAGGAAATACGTTCCTACTAGGCAATTCGTTCTGACGGACGCGTTTTCTATGCGCGCTAAATTACGGAGATTCAGTGCGTTCTCCCACAGGCAGCGAAGTCAAAGTCAAATATCATTTATTCATCATAAGATACTTTACATATCATTTACTGAACATTAACATTTATTTTACAACAAAATATTGTTGACAGAGCCGCTTCCAAAGCGGAGTGCAGAAGAAGCGTCAACAAACTGCAGCCCACAGACTATTGGAACTTGAGTTTCCCTTACGTAACAAAAAGTATTCTTTTGATCTTATTACAAACACGGCAGCGTACGCGCAATCACCGCATTAAAATTATGCGTAAATATAATTAGGAATAGAATAGGATAATATAAAGTATGCCAAGATATATTATGCCCAAAAATTTTATGCCACTGGAGAACCGTATGGCAAGTCGCGATTATCTCCGTGGCGCAGTGGTTACCACGCCAGCCTGCGACACGAGGGCCCCGGGTTCGATCCCCGGTCAGGCCAAGATGGAAAATGATCTTTTTCACATTGGCCTGGGTCTGGGATGTTTATCTATAAATGTATTTGTTGTATAATATAGTATCGTTGAGTTAGTATCCCATAACACAAGTCTCGAACTTACTTTAGGGGCTAGCTCAATGTGTGTGATTTGTCCGTATATATTTGTTTTTTATTTCCGCGTAAGTTATATATTTTTACTTTCTAATATAAGACTGGACTTCAGTTGCCCTCGACCGAAATAGTTGGAATGATGAAAGGGAGGCCTTTGCCCTGCAGTGGGACAATATAGGCTAGAAATAGAATAGAATAATATAGCTGCTAAAGGTGGTAGTTAAAATCGTTCAAGTAGACTTAATCCATTACAAAAAAAGAATACTCCTTATAACATCAGAGTGATAAGCTTCATAGGTACTTATATCCAGAAATTAGCGATTAGCGATCAAACGTTGTGTCCTGGTCTGCGCCCGACGTCCCGATTGTGGACATGACGCATCGGAAATCCTAATTCGGGATCGGTACATTTGCCCGCTTAATTATATTTACTCTGTGATGTGAACATACGCACTCAGCTGTATATAGGGTTGTCAACTTTTTGAAAAAGATACCGTATCACATTATTTCAGAAGAAAAAAGTATATGTTTTCTTCTTCATCCTCGCCTTTTCCCTATTTGGGGTCGGCTCTGTATGTCGACTCTCTCCATAATTTTCTATCCTTAACTATATCAATATTTACCCCCCATTCCCTCATTACCCCCTCTGACACATTCAATCCACGTCTTTCTTGGCTTACCTCGCCCCCACGTCCGTCTACTTCTAAAAGAGACATTCTCTTTGCCACATGTTCGGCATCTCTCCTTTCTACATGATATCATGTAATTGTAAAAAAGATTTAATTTTGTCTGAAACTTTCAAAGATATTTTTACAACAAAATTTGAATAAATAATTAACTATTTTTATGTTAAATAGTCATCTATTCGCAATGGCGAAAAAAGAGTATTAGTATGAACTAATACCTGCTCTGCGAATTTGGTAAATTTTTGACGTTTTTGACGTCACCAAATAAGGAAGAGGCGAGAGAAATGATAGCTGGAAACATTCGATTTGGCAAATGGGGATCATGCAGTAATTGCCTTTTAACTCCCCCGGAACATATTGGCGTATTCTGACAATCACGCCAGCCATAAACATCGATAATAATCGCAATAACCTTCCTATAATCATCTATCATCATCATCATATCAGCCGCAAGAAGTCCACTGCTGGACATAGGCCTCCCCCAGGAATTTCCAATACGACCGGTTGGAAGCGGCCTGCATCCAGCGTCTTCCTGCGACCTTAGTCAGGTCATCCGACCATCTGGTTGGTGGATGTCCGACGCTGCGCTTGCCGGTACGTGGTCGCCATTCGAGAACCCTTCTGCCCCATCGGCCATCGGTTCTACGCGCTATGTGCCCCGCCCACTGCCACTTCAAAGAGCTAATCCGCTGAGCTATGTCGGTGACCTTCGTTCTCTTACGAATCTCCTCGTTTCTGATTCGATCTCGCAGAGAAACACCGAGCATAGCTCTCTCCATAGCTCTTTGAGCGACTTTGAGCTTTCTTATGAGGCCCATAGTAAGGGACCACGTTTCGGACCCGTACGTCATCACTGGTAACACACATTGATTATAGACTTTCGTCTTTAGGCACTGAGGTATTTTGGACGAGAAGACACTACGGAGCTTCCCGAACGCTGCCCAGCCGAGTCGGATTCGACGAAAGACCTCGTCCTCAAAGCTGGAGCTTCCAACCTGGATCAAATGACCCAAGTAGACATATCGGTCCACAGCTTCAAGGATGGAGTTCCCAACAGATACTGGTGAAGGCACAACATGGACATTCGACATTATTTTCGTCTTGTCCATGTTCATTTTAAGGCCCACTTGTTGGGAAACTCCGTTGAGGTCATTGAGCATAGTACTTAAGTCCTCCAGCGTCTCCGCCATAATAACAACGTCATCAGCAAATCGAAGGTGAGTGATATACTCGCCATTGATGTTGATGCCAAGTCCTTCCCATTCCAGGAGCTTGAAGGCATCCTCCAGAGCAGCGGTAAACAGTTTCGGAGATATCACGTCTCCCTGTCTTACGCCTCGCTGCAATGGTATAGCCTTCGTGTTCTGCTCCTGTACTCGAACTGACATACTGGCGTTTCTGTATAAGCACTTCAACACTTCGATATACCGATGGTCGATGCGGCATCGCTGAAGGGACTGAAGCACGGCCCATACTTCGATCGAATCAAAGGCTTTCTCATAGTCCACAAACGCTAAGCATAATGGCCGGTTATACTCTCTGGTCTTCTGTATAACCTGCCGCAGCGTATGGATGTGGTCTATGGTACTGTAGCCTTTTCGGAAACCGGCTTGTTCGGGAGGCTGGAAGGCATCGAGCCTGTTCGTGAGACGATTCGTGATCACCCTCGAAAACAGCTTATAGACGTGGCTCAGGAGTGTGATGGGTCTGTAGTTCTTCAGTAGAGTATTATCACCCTTTTTGAAGAACAAAACCACCACACCCCTTTTCCACGCCTCTGGCGTAATGCCCTCGAACAGAACGGAATTAAAGAGCCTCTGAAGGACTTTCAGTACCGGCGTTCCGCCCGCTTTCAGAAGCTCTGCTGTAATTCCGTCCTCGCCCGGCGCCTTGTTGTTCTTAAGCTGTTTGAGGGCAATCCTAATCTCGTACAGGCTGATGTCCGGGATGTCTTCGGTATAGTGTCGGGTTAGCTTGGCTCTTGGATCTTTGGCCAAGCTGACAATGGGTTTGGCTATTGAGGTATAGAGCTGTCCATAAAACCTCTCAATCTCTCCCAGCACCTCGGCCTTTGTCGAAGCCACACCGCCGTTCTCCGTCTTCAGCTTTGTTAATCGACTTTGCCCAATAGACTCCACCCTTGCGAACACTTTGGAGCCTTTGTTTTGCTCTATCGTCTCCTTAATACGCTCGGTATTAAAGGAGCGACTGTCGTGCCGCAAGGATTTTTGGATTTGTCTATTGAGCTGTCGATGTACATCCGCGTCATCCGAGGTCTGCAGCGGCATGGATCGTCGCGTGGCCATCAAATTTAGGGTCTGGGGTGAGATCTTTTGAGATTTATGTTTGGGGCGGGACCTAAAAAACTTCGATCCCACCTCCTGGACAGTCTTTACCAACCCATTGTTTAACTCGTCCACTGAAACGCAATCTTTCAGGCAATCGAAGCGATTCGAGAGTTCCAGTTGGAAACTGTCGACATTTTGGATATGGGTCGGTGATGGTCGGAGAGAAGACTTCATCAAGCGAGTCCTCTCTCGTCTGAGATTGATATTCACGATGCCTCTCACGATTCGGTGATCACTACCGATTTTAATCCTATTGATCACAGAGACATCGTTAAATATCTCTCTCCTCGTCGACAAGATGAAGTCTATCTCGTTTTTGACAGGGGGTTGGTCCCTTCTGCTGGGTCCCATCCAAGTTCATCTTCTATAACTATCTACTATCGTTAGCTATTGTTTGTAGATAAGTTTGGCCAACTAATTACTTGCAACCACTACTACGTTAACATGTGCGGTATCTGTTTATTTAATCTCTTAATGATGATGAACCTTTCGATTCATCACCATCGTTATTATCACCGCAAGACGTCCACTGCTGGACAAAGGCTTCCCGTAGGATTAGATTGGCCCGGGTCTTCTATGTTTATCTATATATGTATTTGTTATAAAATAAAACTATATGTTAGTTCGTTGTGTTAGTATCCCATAACACAAGTCTCGAACTTACTTTGGGGCTAGCTCAATCTGTGTGATTTGTCCGTATATATTTATTTATATTTCGGATTTACAATATGACCGGTTGGAAGCTGCCTGCATCCAGGGCATTCTTGCGACCTTGGTCAGGTCGTCCGACAACCTGGTCGGTGGGTGTCCAACGCTGCGCGTGCCATGACAGGTGTTAAAATTCCATAGCACTCTGTATCAAATGAATTTAGGCAGCTTGAAGAATCTGACCCTAGTTTTGGCCACTTACACACACGAACAACAAAAAAACAGTATATAAATAAACTCAAACAAAGTCCACAGAGAAGATTCCTACTTTCCAAGCGGTTCAACTACGCAACCTCATTTCATATAACTCTGTAACTACTTGGTGTTTGAAACATTATCCGCCCACGTTGAATCGCCACTGACAGCTGAGGGAATACCAGGGACAGGTGTTAACTTTGTAGTGGGCGGGTAATGTCCCGTTTCAAGGTGGGTGGGAGTAATGCAGGATATTTACTTTGGGGATAGGAAGCACTTCAATTTTACCAATATCCAAAAGTCGCAAGACCAGCCGGCCTATTTGCTAACTCAGTGTACAACGTTTTGATAGTCATTTCAAAATACATTGCGGCTTTCGTATGATTGACTATTTTTATCTAAGATTCATAAAACGTAATGTATGACTGAAGTGACTATCCAAACTTTGTACACTGAGTTAGCAAATAGGCCGGCAGGTACTACAATTTTTTTTAGTTGGTGATATTGAATGGACTGGATCTTCGAATAAATATAATGGTAGATACACAGTCTCATACAAAATGAAGCTTTAATAATGGCCCCGAGTCAAAACATCATGCATACTTACAAACGACAAAAACGGTACATACTGAAAAGTATAACCCCATATTTTTTTTCACTTTTGATGCGTAGTTTTCGCATCTTTTCACTGAACCTTCGTCATCGCGAGACGTGTTAGTGCTAGCACGGTTTATTGAAACTGGACAAAACAGCTCCGAAATTCGATTAGAGCGCTGTTTTGCCGGGGCCGCTTTTCGAGCGCGAATCGTGTTTCTACCATTATATTTGATCGAAGCACTGGATATTTTTCTAGGCCGGTCGGAAGTCGAAGGTTTAGGAATCAGAAAAGACTCTGGGTTCGATGCTTAATAGTAAAGTAGTTTAGGAATCAGAATAGACTCTGGGTTTGATGCTTAATAGTAAAGTAGTTTAGGAATCAGAATAGACTCTGGGTTCGATGCTCAATAGTAAAGTTGTAAACAGTAACAGTTACATTTTTATGATAAGCTTTTATTATAAACGAATTCACACTGTAAAGTGCTTTCCAAGAGAAATCAAATGAGCCCAAACACGATTAGTGTGCCTTGTTTAGATTAAGAGTCCTCATAGCCACCTTCCGACTCCATCATCAGACCAGCACAACAATTCCATAATATTATATTGTCATCCGAATAAAACATGCATGCAAAATTTCAGCTCAACCGGTAACCGGGAAGTGGATCGAATTTAACTCGCAAGATTTGATTACAGGCAAACATCGGGATAGGTGAAACCTTAATGATAACAAGTGGATTTCGAGAAAAAAATAATTTTCGTTTATGGGTAATTCGCTATGACAGTCCATTAAGGGTGAGGACTTTGTGTACATAAAATATCTCCTCATTAGGCACCGATAGACTGCAGCTTTATGCCAAGGGTTAGTAGCAAGTCGTTATAAACGCAACTCGTCATGCTGGCGAAACTCGTCATTTTCGCAAGTCGTCATAAACGCAACTCGTCATACTGGCGCAACTCGTAACTTTCGCAAATCGTTATTTTCGCATCTGGTCATTTTCGCAACTTGTCATAACGAACCTGGGAAGACATTACATTCGTATCGTCGCAAAATGTCCCTTACGCAAAATGTCCATGAATACTGAATTTTCCTATTCGCAAAATCCTGATTTTGCGAATATTTATATGGAAATCTTGGTAGGCCCTTTCCCGGTAGCGATATTGGTTCGAGTTCGAGCACCTTGGTACTCGTAAAAGTTATGATTGGTATAATTCGTCCCACAGGAGCAGCACGTGAGGTCATACAGTTTACAAGTTGCTCCTCCAGACTTCAATGTCTTCAATTAGTCGAAGAAGAAAGTTATTTAACAAAGTTTCAATGACAAATCATTACCTGCCATTATGGGCTAGTATATTATTCTTCCTATACCACATAATATATATACTAAACTTTTCAGGTATTTAGAAGGCATTATGGCCTTTTTGGACTCCATACTTCACACAGTATTTTGACTCCCAAAACGGATAACAATTTAACTTAAACAAGTAAGACAAAAGCACATGACATCATCATCAGGTCTTTTTAGGCTCCACTGCAGGAGCTTGACCCTCTCCCGGAGCCATACTTGGCCAGAGCAGACAGAGGATTTGGCCAGACGGGTTGGAGAGGTCTCATTGATGTTTATGAGCTTTGTTTAGCTTGTATGTCCTAAGTCACCTTGTATGACATCCACGGGAAGACTTGGAGTGGTCCTATTCTAGTCTGCCGAAAACCACACAACTACAGCACATGACATCATTGATGAGCATCTTACAGAAAATCGACGTCTGAGTAGAAGCTTTAACGCTTCTATGCTTCGTTCTGTGACTGAGAAAGCCGGAGGCACATCCTTCTCCCTCCCCTCCCCATTTCCTTCCCCAAAATCTTTGAAAGGACGACAACGCACCTGTCACACCCTAGAGTTGCAGTTGTCCATGGGCAGCGCTGGCCGCTTACCTCGACTCGCTTGCTCGTTTGCCGACCTATAACATTAAAAAATATATAACAAGGGCAAACATATTCTGCCTTCATAGGCGTAGGAATTTATATAAGTACAAAAATTATTCATACAAATTACATTTAGAATAACATTTGAAAACAAAATTAAAATTAAAATCTGTATATAAATTAGAATTACTTATTTATCTAATTCAAATATTTCTTTCAAAGTTCAAAGTATTTCTTTGCATAAATGTAGGTACAGTAAGTTGATTTTATAGTAACACTAGCTGACCCGGCAAACGTTGTTTTGCCATATAAATAATGTCTAAAAAATAAAAATAAAAATTTAGGGGTGGACTACCCCTCACGTTTAGGGGGATGAAAAATAGATGTTGGCCGATTCTCATAGATACCGGATAAGCACAAAAAATTTCATCAAAATCGGTCAAGCCGTTTCGGAGGAGTATGGCAACGAAAACTGTGACACGAGAATTTTATATATTAGATTTATTTAAGAGCCAGTTGAATAGCTTACATTAAAATTTATTATAAGAACATATTTTTGCAAGTGTATCCTTTATAATGGTGCTGCTGTACATAGTGCATTCGTTTTTTTTTTCACCTAATGCCCACTAACATGCTAAACGTGGCCTTCGGATCTTATAGACCTAGACTCTGTCTACCCCGCAAGGGAAAAGACGTGATACTATGTATATGTACATAGTGCGCATGACGACCACGCACTGGCAAGTGCAGCGTCGGACACACACCGACCAGGTGGTCGGACGACCTGACCACTGGACCTGGTCGCTGGAAAACAGGATGCAAGCCTTTGAAGGATATCCAGCGGTGGACAAACCAATTTCGTCTCTATTCTTAACGGGAATGTCAGGAATCACAAAACGCAAAAAAGTGTCCTGCGTTTTATGACGATTTAAAATCTTCCATGCTGGTCTGGGAGAAAAGAAAAAACGAAGAATGTGTCAGCTGTTTTTCTACCCGCGCAGACCGTAGAATCCGGTCAAGGGAATGGGCGAAAATATAAAGAATCATGACAGTAGGCGATGCGGATACGGTAGCAATCCATCACTATTATGATTCCGTTTTCAACCATTATGCCCACCAACACGCTAAACGTGGCCTTTCGGTCTTATGACCTTAGGCTCGGGAGACAGAGCCTAAGGTCATAAGGGATAAAGACATGATAATATGTATGTATATAAAAACACGGTTTCATTCACGTTTATTCAGATGGAATAGCCAACTAGTTTCGGTCTCTAGAGTGCTCTGAGGGAAGCGAAACCGCCGTGTCGCCGCCACCCCTAACACTCGCCCTGATGATGGTCTTCGTATCAGACCTAAACTAATGTATTTATCTAGCGTAAGTTTTAATACTATAATATGTATGTATGTATTAATTTCAATCTGCTACAGGCAGTAATTTATATTTAACCCTATGAGACAGTTGATCAAAGGGAAAGGTTAACAAATAGCAAAGCAAAGACTTATACTTCAGCCATTCAACCTTACCAGAAATCAGCATTCGTGCTACTGCCCTTATATTTTATAGTCCAAGATCTTGCCTAACTTAATTCATAGTTTTTTGATTAATACTGTTTCAATAATGTTTATGAAGAGATATGATATATATATGAGAGAAAATTCATTCACCTAACAACAAATATTATTTTAGTTTTAGAGGAAAACATAAAAAAATAAAACTAATAAATTACAGTAACTTAAAATTACATACCTGCAGTAACAGGATTTTACAATCGCAGTATCTTTTATTATTCTAAAATTGTTACATTGGTAAGATAAATTAATAATAAAACTTTTATTTTCTTTCTCACTGGAATTATGCAATGTCATAATCCTTATCAATAAATATATTATACACGGTGAAATTTTGATCGTTCTGGACCCATTCAGCCTGTTCTGTGGACCCATTCTGTGATTCAGCCCATCGATATGAACAACTTTTCCTATGGGCCAATGCTGAGAACTTAAAAAAAAAAAAATGGGCAGTTCCATACAAAAAATTTCGGCCGCCCGGTCAATTTGTATGGGAACGTCAAAAAAAATTTTGAGTTCCCAAGAGATTGTTTCCCAGTAGGAAAAGTTGTTTATATGAACGGTCTGAATCATCCCTTTAAAATTTCACCGTGTATATAATATATATACATGGTGAAATATATATAATAATGATAAGTATAATTATGATAATATAAGACTTAATATAGTTAAGATATTGTCATTTATAAATGAGCAACAACATGAGTTTATAATGTACTTGATTTTAGTGTCATCACATCAATCATCGTCCGTAAACATAACAACCGCTTCTTTCGATATTTATCCTCGGTGCTGGTCAGCCAACGCAGTAGTTTGTAAACAATAATTGATAATTTAATTAGTAGTTGTGGTGGAGCTACGCTACCGGCAAAATTTATTTTTGCTAGTAGCATAAATGGGCTGGCTCGTCCGGCGAAGTACCACACTCTCACAGAAAATCGACGTTTGAGTAGAAGCTTTACCGCTTCTATGCTTCGTTCGGTGAGTGAGAGAGCCGGAGGCCCATCTTTTCCCCATTTCCTTCCCCATGTCCTTTACCCAACTCCTTGAAAGGCCGGCAACGCTCCTGTTACACCCTGGTGTTGCAGTTGTCCATGGGCAGCACTGGTCGCTTACCATCAGGTGACTCGCTTGCTTGTTTGCTGTCCTATATCATAAAACAAACAAAAAACGTAGGTTAACTTATGTGAAAAATGTAACGACTGTTTTCTGAATAAACATTTGACTTCTGCAATCGATATGCTGCCGGTGCAGTGACATAAAATATTATGTTTTAAAATCTCGCGCTTTACACATAATTATGTTATCTTGGCACAAACGTTTTGGTTATTTGTTTCCGTTGACATTTCAATGGAGTTACATCCATCGTGGTCGCAACGAGTCTCTGAATCATTATAAGATCTTGTATCAATTATGTTACGAGTACCTCAACTTCGCAACCAACCCATTACGTACGTAATGGTTTATTTAGAAGTTGATTGGCGAAAGAAATCAGTTAACTTTCATACAAAGTCCTTGTCAATAAAATGAAGGTGGAAATTTTGCGGCGAGATCTTTGAATCGCCCGTATTTTCGTCGATATTATTGAACCCTTGGGAGCATCAAAGGCGTTTAGATGTTATTGTAAAACGCACAAAATCATCTTTCACGTGATTGGGAGAGGTAAATAGGACAGGGAAGCGTATTCGACGGCTTGGATAAATTCCCTCACGGATTCGGGTGGGGGCCCTAACGGCGCGGTAAATTATAAGTGACGTTTCCATTAATGTATAAATTATATCAAGCAAAGCTCTTGCTGCAAATAATCCTCTTTTTTCTACTTTTTTAATATGAAAGTATTTTTGCAGAAAATGTTTTTTTTTAGATACACACTTGATTAACCTGCCGAGTGTCGTGAGTATGGATTGCCATACTTCGTTACAAGGAAGGAAATTGATCCTTTCTTGGAACGAAGAAATCTAAGGAGAAGCCTTTGCCCAGACGATTTATCAATCATCATCATTTCAGCCGTAAGATGTCCAAAGGTCAAGGTCAAGACAAAGGTCCCTTCAAGAACTCTTCATTCCATGGAAAGATATTGCCATAATCACACCGCTTGGCGGGCGGGTTGGTTCTTTGGCTTCTTATGCTTCCAACGCCTTCATTTTAAAGCTAGGAAAGGATAAGAATTTGTTGGATTTGGGAAAGGAATAAAGGTATTGAGATGCTATTCTCTCGGATGTATAGGGGAAAAGCAAGTAGCAGCTCAGGAGGCCAGACACGCGTGCCCGACGCCATACCTGCAACTGCTGAGCGCACTACCGAGCGCGTGAAAATTTGCAAAACGTCCTTTGGAAAATGGTTTTATGAAAAAACTACTGCTTAAATCAATTATAAATAAAGTTAATTAAAATCTACGATAATTGAACTTTGTCGGTACGGTCTTTGTTTTCGATATATTATACTTCTTTTTTTACTTATTTACGTCCAAAGTTGTGTTAAATATAGTAAGAAAAGCTAAAGTTTGTTGGCTCATAACTTCTAATAATGGCTTTTTATTTTATTAATCTGTTACCGTACAGACAAAATTAATAATGAGACAAAACGATATCATGTTAAACTTTGGATGTACAATGTCAAACAATGGAGTACAGCCCCCCCGAAATTTGTATGGGAAAAGTATCGACTCGTTCAGCCTTAAGCAGTTAAATGACAGCCCTCAATACATATCGAGAAAGATTTGTAAAGCAGCCCACGATTAGCAGCTGTTTGTTTGCTTACCCCCATAAAAACGTCATCACAAAACTGCTTGAGCCATGAAGTTACCTGTAAAAGAAAGAAAATATTTTAAATAACGATGGTTTTTCTTAGACTGATACGAGAAGTAACAATTCAAAACTAGGAAAAAATCTGCGTTTACTTCTCCTCAACCGTATAACAAAAGACTGAAAATAATGTGATAATAATGACTGCAAATGAATGACTGAATAAATTATTTATCTCTTTAGTGCACCAACTTAAAAATTACTTACACGTAAATTAAAAATAAAACACAAATAAACACAAACAAAGGCAGGCAGGTAAAAAAGCTATTTCTTCTATTTCTCCCAGCCAATGGCTATTCAGAAATTCAAAAATATTTGGAGGTTAGTGCAGTGTAGCGAAAAAAACCGGCCAAGTGCGAGTCGGACTCTCGCACAAAGGGTTCCGTACCGTTATTTATAAAAACGGCAAAAAATCATATCTGTTGTGTGGGATCCTTTAATATTAATTTTATTTTTATTTAATTATTTATTTTTGAAGTGAATATAATAATTGAATATTCTGTGAATATTTCAAGAGTCTACTTGTTTACATTATCAATATCGAGCAAAAACAAGCAAAAAAATCACGTTTGTTGTATGAAAGCTTCAATATTTATTTTGTTCTATTTTTTAGTATTTGTTACAGCGGCAATAGAAATACATCATCTGTAGAAATTTTAACTGTCTAACTATCACAGGTCATCACATACAGCCTGGTGACAGACGGACAGACAGACAGCGAGGCGATATTAATAAGATCCCGTTTTTACCCTTTAGGTACGGAACCCTAAAAAACAATGGCACTCCGAAAGTGCAGTAGAAGTGAAATTCTGAACATTCGGTTATTTATATACAGAGCTGTCAGTTACGTTACGAGTATCGCTAATTCAATTGTTTTTCCACTCTGACACCAGGGTGTGCATGATTAATTGACCGTGACACCTACTCGAAATGATGATGAATTGTTTGTTTGATCTCAAAAAACGCCCAACGTGTTCACGTAGATTTAGTGAAAAAGTCAAACAGTGAGGCCCCACCCTTTAGCCGTAGAAAGCAAACCAACCTTTTTTCGTGCGGGGCCCATATTATGTCAGAGGCATTGGGAATGAAATATCGTTCCTTGTATTAGACGGGATGTTAGGGATCGCAAAATAAGGACTCCGAATAACCCTAACGGCCTGCATTAGGATATTGAAAATCATGGCGAATAACCTTTTTATAGCTTGATAAATTGATATTAGGTCTACGAGAGTAGTTTAAAAAGAAAAAATAATGACTTATGAGTTCTTGAAAAGGGTAGGAGAAAAGAGACACATATTTAAAATTGTTGAGAATAGAAGAGGGAAGGTGGTAGGATAGCTAATAAGACATGAACTTTGATTGAGAACATCATAGAAAGAAAGATAGAAGGAAAGCCAGGAAGGCCGAGACACACTTTTTATAAAACAAACTAGCTTTCGCCCGCGGCTCCGCCTGCGTCAATGTCGATCCCTCGGGAACAGTAACTTTTTCCCGGGATAAAATGTACCCCAAATCCTTCTCCGTACCCCAGATAACGTGTATGCAATTTCATGATGATCGGTTCAGTAGTTACAACGTGAAAGCGTAACAAACAAACAAACTTATTTCGCATTTATAAATACTAGTTAGGATAAAAGAAAAAATAAAGGTTACTTCTTGAAGAGAAGTGAAGGAACTGGCGAAAGAAAGAAAGGAATGGAAAAAGCTCCACCGACAAGAGCCCAGCTCTTAAATTTGATGATGAGTATTTTGGGCAAAATACACTTATAAGTTTCTTTTTCCCACGCATAATGATTCACTTTCTTAACGTAAAAGACAAAAAATTACATCTCGAGAACAAAACTAAGATTTTGTTAATATATCTTAAGCCTGACACCAACCATACTTAGGTTTGCTCAAGGAAGGTTATTTTGTTTTATTAAGTAATTAATTAGGCATTTATCTTCCATCTCACCTGATGGTAAGTGACGATGAAGAAGACGATGTTATATGCCTTTCTAAGGTTTAATATTATTAAAACTTCCGCGAGATATTATTTTAATATTGAACAAAACGGTTTAACTCGCCTATTTTTAGTCAGAAAAATGCCGACAGTTTCAGCCTAGTCAGTATCTTCAGGGCAAGTGTCAAGGAGGGCGCGGCGGTCAGCTGATCACTGAGGAGGGCCGCCGCCCGCGCCGCGCGGAGAGACACGCGGCGCGCTCGCGACAATGCGTTGGGTAGGGGGTCGGACGCCTCCGAAGACGTCGTGGCTGGTCTTCCATCGTCATCATCAGCTTCTGGTAGATCAAGGACGCTTGAGTGCAACGAGCTGACCGTGTCGACACCTCGTAACTGGATGTTATCCGTCTTTAGGCACGCTTAAACAATTGGTTTCCAAGTAGAAGGTAACGTCCAGCCGCCATCCCGGTTGAAATTTGAACGGCGTAAAATCGTTTTGTCTAATCTATACTAATATTATAAAGCTGAAGAGTTTGTTTGTTTGTTTGTTTGAACGCGCTAATCTCAGGAACTACTGGTTCAAATTGGATTTTTTTTTGTGTTGGATAGTCCATTTATTGAGGAAGGCTTTGGGTATAAAACATCACGCTGCAACCAATAGGAGCGAAGCATCAATAAAAAATGTTTTGGAAACGGGGGAAAATTATTCGTCTATTGTATACTAATTAATCATAATAACAGAAACGCGAACGAAGTCGCGGGCACAGCTAGTATTAAAGTATATGTACAAGTTTTGCGGCTTAGAATATAGAACATACGTACATACTATCACGTCTTTTTTTCTAGGTAGGTGATCTTTAGCTAGAGAGAGTATGTTTGTTAGTCGCATATCAATGAACGTTCGTGACAGCTGATAAACACGATCGCTTCCCAATGGGAATAGAATGAGGATCTTGATGCCTGAGGATTGAACTCGCTTTGCCGAATCTTTCCATTAATATATTATGAGGTACAAGCACAGTATAAGGAGAAATCTTTAAAGATAATATTTTTATTGGGATATACTCGTATGAGGAGCAAAATCAAAATTAATAGAAATCAATATGTTTGTTATGAGAGTGTAGGCCAAATTCTCTGTCTGCTCTGGCCAAGTATGGCTCCGTTATTACAGAGAGGGTCATGCTCCTGCAGTGAAGACTAAAAAGACCTGATGATGATATGTTTGTTCAGAAAATAGGCTTCGTCACGTCAAATCACATTTGAAATGATCTTATTAACTGAGTATTATGTATTTTATTATTTACTAATGCAATGTACATATGAACCTCCCTCTTGAATCACTCTATCTATTAAAAAAAGCACCAAAATCCGTTGTATAGTTTTAACGATCTAAGCATACATAGGGACAGACAGACGTTGAGACTTGAACTGCCTCCGTGGTCCAGTGGTTAAGTTTGCTAATGGACCCGGGGCTCGTGGGTTCGATTCCCACATGAAAAATACTTTGTTTAGTTGTTTCCAGTTTGGTTAGAACATTGCAGGCTTGAATCACCTGATTGTCTGATAATAAAGATGATTCAGTGCTTCGGAAAAGGAACGTCAGAGGCCAAGAGTTTCGAGGAACTTTGACACCAGGGTTTGCATGGTCGATTGACCGTGACACCTACAAAAAATGATGATGGTCGAGACTAGCTACATCTGTGTGATTTGTCCGTATATATTTATTTAGCTTAATTCATAAAGATAGGTCGTACAAAGACCAAATAACCGGTTCGAATCGTGGCCACGTGAATTTTTTTCACAATACCTTTTTTAATAACAGTATTTTTTAATTAGAGTATTTTTTTAATAAGAGTATCTAATCTATTAGAATATCTACCAGTCCCCAGTACAACTTTTTAAAATATGTACCTAAGTATAGAAAACCCTTTGTCGAGCTCCGTGGCGCAGTGGTTAACACGCCAGCCTGCGACACGAGAGTGCCCGGGTTCGATCCCCGGCCAGGTCAAGATGGAAGATGATCTTTTTCAGATGGGCCTGGGTCTTGAATGTTTATCTATGTATGTATTTGTTATAAAGTATAGTATCGTTGAGTTAGTATCCCATAACACAAGTCTCGAACTTACTTTGGGGCTAGCTCAATCTGTGTCCATATATATTTTATATTTTTAATATAGAAAACCCTTACCCCGACATATTTTTTACTTTATAAGCAAAACCGCGTCGTAGTTACTAGTTTTGTATAAGTCATGACAGCCATCATTAATTCACTTAGAAATGCGAGAATTGTTTGTCTTAAGCTTTATAAGGCGACGCGGCCATGAAACTTGGTCACAGATTAAATAAAGCAGTGTTTACTTCCAGCTTATAGAATAATTAATTACCCGATTGCCCAGCCATGAGGTTATGATTTTCAGTGGTATTTATATTTTATTGTCTTAAAGATGTTTGAGGAACAATGTCCAAGGACGGATAGATACTGATTATGTGCGTTTCTTTCGACAAAATGATGCCTACAGGAGCCTAGCTCTTAACCCATAAACGAATGTTTTTTTTTTTTGTTTTAAAAAAGCTTATTTTATTGATACTCGTACTATAACAATTCCCACACTTCGAAAAAAGGTTTTTTCTATATCGTGTGTTGTTTGTAAAAAAAAAAAGATAACTACCGAACCGATTTTAATTATATTTTATTAGATACTAGCGAAACGCCCGGCTTTCCACGGGTTGCGATAAATTATACATAGAAACCTTGAATGACTCTATTTAATTAGACCTGAGTATTTGATATGAATTTCAGCTTGATACCTCTTCGCGTTCCTGATAAAAAGAGCCTTGACAGACAGATAGACAACCAAGTGATCCTATAAGGGTTCCGTTTTTTCCTTTTGAGGTACGGAACCCTAAAAAACCGCATCAAAATCCGTTGCGTAACTTTAAAGATCTAATTTGATACTGACAGATAAATAAATATATACGGACAAATCACACAGATTGAGCTAGCCCCAAAGTAAGTTCGAGACTTGTGTTATGGGATACTAACTCAACGATACTATATTTTATAACAAATACATATATAGATAAACTTCCAAGACCCAAGCCAATCTGAAAAAAAACATTTTCCATCTTGACCTGGCCGGGGATCGAACCCGGGCACTCCGTGTCGCAGGCTGGCGTGTTAACCAGTGCGCCACGGAGCTGTCAATAATAACAAATACAAAATACAAATATAGCGGGAAACGACTTTGTTTTATACTATGTAGTGAAGCCTTTGGACAGCTCGTTTCAGTCCACTTACACATGGAATAAATAAAACTGATCAAACCAAATAGTGTCAATCTACCACCTGAAGTTGCTTACCATAGGCCCATCCTGCCCCCATTTCCTCCCCCCATGTCCTTTCCCCAACTCCTTGAAAGGCCGGCAACGCTCCTGTTACACCTTGGTGTTGCAGTTGTCCATAGGCAGCGATGGTCGCTTACCATCAGGTGACTCGCTTGCTCGATTGCCTATAACATAAAAAAAACCATGCGCGAGCGCCAGAAACGCTGGGCTGTCGAACTTTTCAATTAACTATCTGATGGCCGGAAATGCTCGAAACGCTTTCCGTACCTCGCTGGCAGATAGTAACGGTCATTCTTATCTCCATCGCTCGATTCTTTATCACTGATGGAGCCATCGGACGATGACCTCGTCTGGTCACTCCGAACGTAGGGTTGTCATGTTAATCTTATGTAAATAGCTTTTTTATGAAACATTTAATAAAATATCATCATCATATCAGCCGCAAGAAGTCCACTGTTGGATATAGCCCCCCCCCCCTAGGATTTCCAATACGACCGGTGGTTCAGCGTCTTTCATTTCCGACCAGCGTGGGTGTCCGACGCTGCGCTTGCCGATACGCGGTCGCCATTCGAGAACCTTTCTGCCCCATCGGCCATCGGTTAATCTGTGAAAATTTGAAAATTCTGCGTGCTATGTGCTCCGCCCACTGCCCTCCCCCCCCCAATAAAATATAACAGTACTCTTATTAAATTAAGAAATAAAATATGGTGAAAAAATTCAAGCGGGCGGATTTAAACCTGCGCCCTAAGTTTATGTACGACTTAGACTTGGTCGTCGTATTTAATAAATGTATATCAAAATAGCATTGTGGATGCAAAATATAACATAAAAAAAATAACAGCTCTGACAAAAGAACTGGCACTCCAGGAATGCAAAAACGAGTGAAAATTTGAACATTTGCTTACATTATACACGGAGGCAGAGTAGAATAGGACCACTCCTAGTCTTCCCATGGAGGTCGTAAGAGGCGACTTAGGAAATACAAGCTAAACAAAGCTCATAAACATCAATGAGACATTTCCAACCCGTCTGGCCAGCGAGGCGAGAGTAGGCCAAATCCTCTGTCTGCTCTGGCCAAGTATGTCTCCGGGTAATACAGAGAGGATCATGTTCCCGCAGTGGAGACTAAAAGACCTGATGAAGATGACATGGAGGTTCATCAGCTCAGTTCAATTGTTTTTCCCATCTCAAGAAATGCACTTCTAAAATATAGCTTACAAGTCTTTGGCTGCGGCTTCGCTCGTGTTGATGTCGTTCCCTTGGGAACAGTACTCTTTTCCGGGATAACAGCTAGCCTGTCCTTCACCATATCTTAGACAACATTATACGCAAAATTTCATGATAATCAGTTCAGTAGTCAAAGTGAGAAAGCGTAACCAACAGTTAAACAGACAAATTCACTGACGCATTTTTATTACCTATTTGTTTTAGCCTGCGGCTCTGCGCGCGATTATAGAACCCTTGGATACCTATTTTAAATATTTTTGCAATTTTTTTTTGCAAATGCTATTCTAATATACTGTCAATAAATAATCTGCCCCCGTGGATTTTTTCTCACCATATATCTTATTCCTTAAATTTATAAAATTATAACAGTACTTTTAACAGTTTTAGTACAAGCTCTATATTAATATGCGAAAATAAAATGGTATTTAGTTATTCTAGTAGTTTTGTTTATTTACTTAAATTTTTACTGTACTGTTTTCCGAATAAAAAAAAAAATAAGATGAAAAAGTTAACGCCCTTTCAGTCGGCCATCATATAACACCATCGCGACCAGCTGACAGCCCTAACAAGAACCACTATCGTTATTTTATTGGCAATTGAATACCCCTATCAATCACGATGGCAGGAGATGGCTCCTTTGTGTTTTAGACCTTTGACATCACGAAAATATTCGGAAAATGCCAGACTTTCCAGAAATGGAGGGAAGGTCCCAGGAGCCGCTAAGGAAGGCCGATTTATCTTATGCCGTCTTTTTAACGTTTTTATCCATCACAACGCAATTCACTTCAACGATTCTTATTCCGCATAAAACTAATCGCATATATCTTCTAATATATAAAATTCTCGTGTCACAGTTTTCGTTGCCATACTCCTCCGAAACGGCTTAACCGATTTTGATGAAATTTTTTGAGCTTATCCGGTATCTATGAGAATCGGCCAACATCTAATTATTTATATGGCAAAACAACGTTTGCCGGGTCAGCTAGTTTTAATATAATATTTAACAAAACCTAAAATCTTTTTACAAACATAATTTCATTAACTCTATTATTTATTACTTACAAACACACTACCATTATTTATTTTCATATTTTTGGTATTATATCGAAATAATGTTATATGAAAGTGTTTTTACCCATAGTTTTATTTCCACGTAGTTTCAGTTTACAAAATATTTGAAACAACACAAATTACCTAGATATAGTTACTAGCGATCCACCAAACGAGAGTTCCCGGATGAACTCTCTGTACCTGATAAAAAAATATGTATGTTTATATGTTTCCTGCGCGATCATAAGGAAAATCGTGAGTGGATAAAAGCTACTAATAAAAGACCCATCGATACACTGAACACACATCCATTAGTCACTATATGCACAGCAGATTGCTTACCCTATATTTAGATCGACACGTGGTTTCATTTGCCCAACCACAACCTACTTCAACTAGACCCCTCACCAGAACTTCATTACTTCAATCGCCAGATCTTCTTAAACTGGACGCTCAATCATTAGTCCAGTATATCAAGAACTATACATAGGATTACACTGGTTGTGTAGCCAGGTCTAGGTGTGATGGGTGTGGGGAGGGCAAAGTTATGTGGCCAGTAATGGATACGTCGATTTGGGTTCACGTCCGATAAGGCGTGATAGGCGATTTTGTTATAAAGCCGTAGAATTTGTAATATTAGTATGATATATCGGCCATTTTGAACGCGTCCTGAACCCTTACCATACTAACCTTTTGTCGTCGGTTAAAGATAGGGCTGATTTAAATATCAAAATATTCAGATAATTTATCAGCGTGACTTATATCTATGAGTTAGGACATGCGTTATAAAAAATTGGTATATTTTATACATACTTACATACATAGTATCACGTCTTTTTCCCTTGCGGGATAGACAGAGCCTAGGTCTATAAGACCGAAACGTAGCCTTCCACGTTAAGCAAGTTGATGGGCATTAGGTGGAAAACGGAATCAAATTAGTGATGGGTTGCTAGCCGCATTACCTATTAACCAGATTCATATCAGATTTACCCATTCCCTCGATCGGCTTTTACGATTTGCGCGGTAAGGGAAGCAGCTGTTATATTCTATGTCTGCATGGGAGGGAGTGCACTCCAGTGCACAGAGTGGAGTCTTTTATTGCACGTTATAAGCAGTCATCCCGTAGAATTCTAAATCTTTCATCTCGACGTTGGTTGCATCTTCGGCTGAAGCGCCTTGGAGCCCAGGGTTCGGATGGTCGGATTTTTGGATTATCCGGATTGCATTCCCAAGTGAATATCCAATATTTTAATCAATTTGATCTTTCTTTAACCAAATTACTGAGCCAATTTAAATGCGTTCGAAAGTACACCTTACCAAATAAGAACCTCCTTTTTTTGAATAACGTTAAAAAATGACAATCAAGAAAACACACATTTTAAGTCTGGCGTGCTTCTCTTATAAGTTAAATTATCCTCGCGTATTTTAGTTCAGCTACTGGCTTGCTTAGCTGCTTGCTGCTTGCTTAGTTACGCCACTGCGTCCGTGGTCCAGTTGTTAAGCATTTGCCTGTAGACCTGATGGTCGTGGGTTCGATTTCCATGGGAAGCATACTTTGTTTAGTTGCTTCCAGTTTGGTTAAGACATTGCAGGCTTGAATTACCTGATTGTCTAATAATAAAGATGATTTCGTGCTTCCCGGCTGCCGTTGGTCCCGGCTGCCATAAGGAAGTCGTTAAAGGAACCACGTCGTAGAGACCGAGAGGCGGTCCCGAACAACACTGACACCAGGGTGTGCATGGTCGATTGACCGTGTCATATACTCGAAATAATGATGATGATGATGATGATGATGATGATGATGATAATGCCAGAGACGCTACTCACTATGGAACTGGGTGCAGGCTGCACAAGATTCTCCTTGATCTCCAAACAAATTACTTTGTACCCTTAGATTACAATCTACAATCCCCAATTCTCCACACTGTCACGTGTCGCGATATTTAATCTCACATGCAATTCGAAAGGGAATTAAAAATATGAAATGTTCACAAGGATCACTTACGCATGTTATTAAATACTAGCTGTTGCCCGCGACTTCGTCCGCAGCAATTTCTGTTATTATGGTTAATTAGGTTTTTCCTTAGTATAGATGAATATTTTTCCCCCGTTTTCAAAACTTTTTTATTGATGCTTCGCTCCTATTGATCGCATCGTGATGTTTTTATAGCCTAAAGCCTTCCTCAGTAAATGTACTTTCCAACACAAAAACATTTTTCTAATTTGAACCAGTAGTTCCTGAGGTTAGCGCGTTCAAACAAACAAACTCTTCAGCTTTATAATATTAGTATAGATATTAGTATAGATAAACATAACTTCGATCTAGTTACATTGTTACACTTCATAAATTATTATTTTTTGTAGCTAAATAATAATGTTACCAGTGCGGTTGACAAACTCATTTCTGTTCAATCAGCACAAAACATACAACTTTCTATGCATATTTAGATCATGTTCTCCTCTTTTATTTTTGTCAATAGCCTGTAGGTGTTGTGTCTCATTGTTGCCGTTTACTTTTCCACTTAGCCGTGTGGTTTCCGGCAGAGTCTTCCCATGGAGGTCTTAAGAGGCGACTTGGGAAATACAAGCTAAACAAACCTCATAAACATCAATGACACCTCTCCAACTCGTCTGGCCAGCGAGGAGAGTGTAGCCCAAATCCTCTGTCTGCTCTGGCCAAGTATGGCTCCGGTAGTACAGAGAGGGTCATACTCCTGCAGTGGAGACTAAAACGACCTGATGATGACGATGATGATGACTTCTCCACTCGTGTCTATCCACTGCTATCTTTTACCATCCTGGTTACAATTTTTAAATTCGTCCCGCCATCTCGTTTTGGGTCTATCAATACTTCGGCGGCCACTGAGAAGCCAAAAGGATGTTTTTTACACCATCTTCCTGGCTGCATACAGCAGACATGTCCTTACCAATTCCATTTTATTACAATTAGTTAGCAGTTTTTGCACTTACTGCAGTACACTAATATGATTGATCAATAAGTTCCTATTAATATGACATGGTATAATGTAGTGTAGTTTATACATAATATAGTATATCTATCTCCCGCCACTTTGATCTCAAAATTAACGATTCAGAATAATATTCTAAACAATTCCGTTATTTTAACTATGACTATTAGCGCATCTTCGATTTGTATTGTATAAAATACCTTGCCCTTTATTTACTGTTCCTATTTAGTACACTTTGACGCACGAACAACTATCTATGCATAGCTTCAGCGCTTATATAGTAAGATCTTCCTCTGCTCAAAATTTGTATGATCTAGTTAACAGTGGAAACTTTGCTGACATCTGTATAAGTATTTAAGATTTACTAAACCGTATAAGGCTGTTGTTTGTTTCCCAAATAAATGAATATATTTCGAAGTGTCCATTCTGCACTCTCATTATTTCCCACCGGGATTAAGACGTCCCTCCGCCTTCAAAGTTAAACTGGTTGTAACCGGATTGATCTCTTCGTTTGTCCATGTATAATCCTGATTTGACTTTACTTATGTTTGTAATCCCTAGGGAGATTTTTCCGATTCCTATTGTGTATTTGCAATGCGAGAGCAGATCAATGAGTATTTATTTCTTCTGGTATTTTATTTCACGTTAAAAAAATACTGGCCTGCTAAATATACAGTGCACTTTTTTTTTATTTGTAAGCATTTTATTTTGCATTCACAATGCTATATTTATATATAAATATGTACGGACGAATCACACGGATTGGGCTAGCCCCAAAGTAAGTTCAAGACTTGTGTTATGGGATACTAACTCAACGATACTAAATTTTATAACAAATACATATATAGATAAACATCCCCAGGCGCAGGCCAATCTGAAAAATATCATTTTCCATCTTGACCTGACCGGGGATCGAACCCAGGCACCCTCGTATCGCAGGCTGGCGTGATAACCACTGCACCACGGAGCTCGCCTATATAGTATGGACAGCATGGATATGGATTTATAGCATTCTTTTTTTCTGTAAATGAAAATGTAGTCTATTTATTTTTTGCTGTAAATGAATGTAATTGTTTGTCTATGTGTTATGATTTTAATGGTGTTGATCGTTTCCCTCACAAAAAATAAACAAAAAAAATCTTATTTATGGATTACTAGCTTTCGCCCGCGGCTCTGCCCGCGTCAATGTCGATCCCTCGGGAACAGTACTTTTTCCCGGGATAAAATGTACCCTATGTCCTTCTCCGTACCCCAGATAACGTGTATGCAAAATTTCATGATGATCGGTTCAGTAGTTACAACGTGAAAGCGTAACAAACAAACAAACAAATAAACAAACAAATAAACAAACAAACAAACTCACTTTCGCATTTATAATATTAGTAAGGATTATTTTGAGGTTGTCGATGTATCGATTGGTCTATGTTACATTTGTCGATTTTTGCATTCTTATTATATTAAGAAATAAAATAAAATCATGCGGGAGGGGCTTGAACCAGCGACCTAGGTCTATGTTAAAACGTTCACCATATTTATTTCTTAATTTATTAAGAGTATATCATAATAGCATTGTAAATGTAAAACTAAACACTTATAAAAAACAAGCCAAGTGCGAGTCGGACTCATTAATTAACGTTATCAATAAAAACTGCAAAAAAGTCATGTCTGTTGCATGGAAGCCACCCTTTAATATTAATTTTATTTTCATTTCATTATTTATTTTTAAAGTGAATAATAACTTAATATTCTGTGCATATTTCAAGCGTCTACCTGTTGCCGTTTTCAATAAAGAGCAAAATCAAGCAAAAAAATCACGTTTGTTGTATGGGAGCCCTTTAAATATTTATTTAATTCTTTTTTTTTGTACTTTTTGTTACAGAAATACATCATCTGTCTAACTATCACGGTTCATGAGATACAACCTGGTGAAGACGGACAGACAGACAGACACACAGACGGACACGGACAGCGCAGCGATTTTAATAGGGTCCCGTTTTTACTCTTTGGGTACGGAACCCTAAGAATGATGTCTGCATTTTTAACCTCACCTGCTAAACATGGTCTTCGTTCTTACGATCTTTGACCCTATCTACCTCGTAAGGGTTAAAGACGTGGTTTTGTTTCGGTATAAAATATAAATGTTTTAAAATATCCAAACATACGAATATTGAATTAGAGCTAATATCGAGGAAAATTATAGTTGTTTAATAACAATTAATTAAAGGTACTTATGAAACATATTAATTAATTTGTCAGAATCAAATATAATATTTCAGCTAGAATTGAATTTACTTTATGCGTAGAGGTAAATTAATAATGTAATACCAAAATGGTTATGTAGTTTGTATGTACAGTCATGGGTAATAAAGGTGAATTTTCATCGTTTTGGACCCTCAAAGGGGTGACTCAGACCATCAAAATGAACAACTTTTCCTATGGGAACAATGCTGGGAACTCAAAAAAAAAATCGACATTCCCATACAAACTGGCCGGGCGGTGCAACTCTTTTGTATGGAAATGACGATTTTTTTTTTGAGTTCCTAGCATTGGTCCCATACGATAAGTTGTTCATATTGATGGTCCGAGTCACCACTTTAAGGGTCCAAAACGATAAAAAATTGGTATAAAGTCTGGTGTGTTAACCACTATGCCACGTAGACCGACACTAAGGGGTACTTAATATACGTAAGTGCTAATAATTTGTTCCTTATAAGGCTATCGAAATCTGCGTCAAAGAAAGACCAAAATGCAAACCAAACACGGCCAGCTAATGTGCAATTGAATTCAGCTAATGGCTCAGATTTCCGGTTGCATTGGTCTGCAGTCTGGGCTATTTTCGAACTGTATGCATGCTTCACGACAGCATAACTGAGGGGCGAAAATCAAAGGAGCGAACAAACAGAACGAAACTGACAGTTTTAAGGATCTAAATGTGACGACTTTTAAACGACAATTAAAATTATTTTTGACAAAAAAATGTTATTACACTATTAATGATTATTTAATTGACAATTTACAATGTTGATATTATAATTTCAAAAAGATTAAGGACTTATATTAGTGTATGTCCTAATTTGGGCAGGACACGGCTGCACTAACACTATTGTAAGAACTTTTTATTTACCTGTGATCCACAATAAAGATTATTTGTATTTGTATTCGAAATCGGTGGCGCGAAAAACGCAATTGCAGGAAACAATGGTCAGAATAACTATGAAGTGTGGCACTAATAACTAAGAGGAATTGAGGTTTTCTAATGTTTTCGCAATTCTTGCACATTTAATTTACTTTGAGACAATTTACTTTGCGTGCTTCCGCCACCAGTATATAAATTGTCTCAAAGTAAATGTAGCTTTGACTTCCGCAAAGTAACACCTGAGTCTATTAACTATTGCACATTTAAATTAAATCACTAGGGCTTTTTTGCGTTAATTACATTATTTTTACGCCTAACGTTTCTAAAACTTTGCAGTTTTCATGGTCGCAGGTAGACTCAAGGTTGTTGTACGGTAAAATTTTGTGGGTTTGGTTTTCTGTGAGTTTATTTTCACTCAATAACACTAACAAAGGTCTTCGCGACAACATAACCAAGGGGCGAAAGTCAAAGGCGCGAAATGTTGATTATAAAAGTAAAGACGATGTTGTTAATTAGCAATGTTTTCTGTAACGTGGAATTTACCTTACAGTAAACTTTGCTGTTTGTTTTCTATGCGTTTTTTTTTCATACAATAAATAAATAAATATATACGGACAAATCACACAGATTGTGCTAGCCCCAAAGTAAGTTCGAGACTTGTGTTATGGGATACTAACTCAAAGATACTATATTTTTATAACAAATACATATATAGATACACATCCAAGACCCAGGCCAATCTGAAACAGATCATTTTCCATCATGACCTGGCTGGGGATCGAACCCGGTCACTCCGTGTCGCAGGCTGGCGTGTTGACCGCTGCGCCACTGAGCTAGTCATACAATGACACCGACAATGGCCTACTAATACTGTGTGCGTTCTTTAACTTAGATGTTTAAGTGAAACATCTAAGTAAAAGAACGCACACAGTATTAGTATAAAAAAAACTAGCCATAAGTCACTAAGTCACACAATATTTACATACATATTATCACGTCTGCTTCCCTTACGGGGTAGACACAGCCATGGTCATAAAACCCAAAGGCCATATTTAGCGTGTTCATGGGCGAGTAGGTGTAAAACTGAATGTAATAATACCGTATGTTCAACAACAAAATCCACGTTTCCTATATGGGGAATTATTAGTACGCTTCAAAGTTAAAACCTCTTCAAAGCGACCTCTCTTATACAAGAGGTTACCCAAACACGACGTTACGTCGAGCACGAACACTTTTTAATATCTGTGGTTTTACGTCTTAATCTATACTAATATTATAAAGCTGAAGAGTTTGTTTGTTTGTATGTTTGTTTGAACGCGCTAATCTCAGGAACTACTGGTTCAAATTGGAAAATTCTTTTTGTGTTGGATAGTCCATTTATTGAGGAAGGCTTTAAGCTATAAAACATCACGCTGCGACCAATAGGAGCGAAGCATCAATAAAAAAAGTTTTGAAATCGGGGAAAAAATATTCATCGTTGAGGACATCCGACGCGTGCAATGCGTAAACGGTTCAAGTTACTCAAAAAATGTGTGTTAAAGAATTATTTCTATTTAAACGAACTAAAAAAACCGGCGAGTCGGACTCGCGCCAAAGGGTTCCGTACCGTTGTCTAAAACGCTGTTCAAACGGCAAAACAATTATGTCTGTTGTATGGGAGCCCTCCTTTAAGATTAATTTCATTTTTATTTAATTATTTATTTTTGAAGTGAATATGTAACGAAATATTCTGTGAATATTTAAAGCCTCTACCTGTAGCCGTTATCAATATCGAACAAAAACAAGCAAAAAAATCACGTTTATTGTGTGGGAGCCCTCTTAAATATTTATTTAATTCATTTTTTTTGTATTTTTGTTATAGCGGCAACAGAAATACATCATCTGTGAAAATTTTAACTGTTTAACTGTCACGGTTCATGAGATACAGCCTGGTGACAGACGGATAGACAGAAAGACAGACAGACAGACGGACATCGGAACGATATTAATAGGGTCCCGTTTTTATCCTTTGGGTACGGAACCCTAAAAAGACGAATGTACCATGATTCATAGAGCTCAAGTAGAAGCTCTAGATAGGGCTCTCAGAGATATTAGAAGCTGTGATAAAATCATGGGTGGGACACTGTTATTTTTGCTGGGGATTTTCGGCAAACTTTACCTCAATTCAATTCAATTCAATACTTTATTGCTTCCTGAATGTATGTGTACAGGTCTGCTTATAAAATATATATTAAGTAACAATTAAGGGCCACAGCGGGCGTTGCAATGAGAGAAGGGCTGCGTCTAGTTCTAGTCAAATTATATAAAAAAGATAAAAAATAAAAATAATAATCATTCTGTAAATATAATATATAGATTAATTAATGGTATGTATTTAGTTATGTATTTAGTTATGTATTTTAAATTATCTTTTTATTTCATTTAGTAGCCTTCACGGAGTAAATTTGTCTTCTAGAAATTCATGAATTGTGCAATAGCATTTTTTAGTCAGTAGTTCCTTAACATGTCGCAAAAATGATTTAGTATTCTCTATATTTTTAATGTCATCTGGGAGTTGGTTGTAAAGCTTTATACACATTACTAGGGGACTGGACGAGTGTAGCTGAAGACGCGAAACCGGCAGTTGCAAATTATTTTTATGTCGAAGCATGTATTTTGTCATTAGGTCTTTTTTTTTTTGTAAAGAGATCGGGGTACTTGCGGACAAATTTGCGTGTTTCAAAAATGTAGATGCACGGTAAAGTTAAAATTTTGTATTTATGGAAATAAGGTTTGCAGCTATCTTTTTGTTTAATATTAGCCATTATTCGTACCAATCTTTTTTGTAAGGTAAAAGCTTTATCCCAATCGGTGCCGTTGCCCCACAAGAGAGTTCCGTAGCTACCTACCTATAGTAAGAGGAACTAGAACACTCATTGTAAAGTCATGCCTTAAAAGTTCCCCATTGTGGAAGTTTGTTCATACCTTAAAACTATCTACGAATATGAGAGCACTGGGGGAGTTTTTATTTATTTATTAACAATTTTTTCTTCAAAGTTACTTTTAATAGGATACGGGAAAGTACCTCATTTAGAAAATAAAATTGAATTTGATCGCGATTCGAGTGAAAGAGTGACGAGCATCGAGGATCTAATATCGAAAGTTTACCCATAGATATAGTTGAAATAGAAAATAAAGATCATCAATGGATGTGTCAAAGGGCAATATTGGCGGCAAGAAACAGTAGTGTTGACGAAATTAACGACCTAATTTTAACTAAATTTCCAGGAGATATAATTCATCATTTCGTGTAGGTGTCACGGTCAATCGACCATGCACACCCTGGTGTCAGAGTTCTTCGGAACCGCCTCTCGGCCTCTGACGTGGTTCAAACATATAATTACCTACACATCTATTGCTAATGTAATGGATCAAGAAGACGCGCTCCATTACGCACAGGAATTTCTTAATACCTTAAACCAGAGTGGCCTTCCCCCATATTCCCTCAAATTAAAAATAGGTGCGCTAATAATTTTACATAGAAATCTTAAACCACCAAATTTATGTATCGATCCTCCGTAATAACGTGATCGTTGCAATAGTTTTGACTGGTCCAGCAGTTGGTCAAACACTGCTTTTACATCATTTTGAATCATTGGGATGCGAGATCCCAATGATTCAAAAGGACGTACCTTTCATTTTAAAAGAATTCAATTTCCAGTTAAGTTATCTTTTGTTGTAACAATTAATAAATCACAGGGGCAAACATTTAAACACGTAGGAATCGATTTACGTCAAGACTGCTTTTCACACGGCCAACTATATGTCGCGTTGTGAAGATCGAGTTGCGTAGAAAATCAATATGTTCTTCTGCCACAAGAAAAGCACTTTAAAATATATTCCTTTAAAAACGAATTAATCATAATAACAGATATTGCCGCGGACGAAGTCGCGGGCAACAGCTAGTAATAAATAAGCGTTATTTTTGACAGAATCAAGAGAAAACGCCAAGCTAACATTTTTCTTGTATGGTACCTCTTACTTTATCAATTTTCTTTTTACTACTTGCGGCCCGCTCTGGCTTCGAACGGGTAGGTTATTATTCTATAGCCCATGTTAATTAGAGATAATGAAGGTAAAATTAAAAAAAAATGATTATGAAATAATTTTTCATATCGGTTTAGTAGTTTTGAAGCCTATACAATGCAAACAAACAATCAAATCCTTTCTCTTTACACGGTGAAATTTTTATCGTTCTGGACCTTTAAAGGGGTGATTCAGCCCGTCGATATGAACAACTTTTTCGTTGGGACCAATGCTGGGTACTAGAAAAAAAATGTGCAGTTCCATACAAAAAATTTCGGCCGCCCGGTCAATTTGTATGGTAAAACCAAAAAAAAATCTGAGTTCCCAGCATTGGTCCCATAGGAAAAATTGTTTATACCAACGGACTGAATCATCCCTTTAAGGGTCCAGAACGATAAAAATTTCACCGTATATAATATTAGTGTAGATTAGTTGTTATAGCGGTACATTCAGTGAAAATTTCATGACTCTACCTATTACGGTTCAAAAGATACAACCCTGAGACAGACGTACTAAAGGGCAGTCATGAAGGCTTAGTAATAGAGAAAACTATATTCTATTATACGGAACCCTAAAAACCAGAAATTGATCGATTCGGCTTAGCGCTCAGATTTCCTGCTGCAATGGTCTGCAGTCTGGGTTATTTTCGGACAACATGCACGTGTGCGAGTCAAACACCTCGGTCATTCAATGAGTAAGAATCTGTCATAGAGTACGAGGTATGTTTGAAACAAATATTGGCGCGCTTTGGCAGAAATACCGACTCGTATGCCGCCAGTAAAACAGCATGGAGATCTCTTATGACAAACATTTTACGAATCTTTCGGATGTCAACTTCTTTTCCTAATATACAGCTGACGCGCTAACATGAATTCATTATCAGGTCTTTAGTCTCCACTGCAGGAGAAAGACCCTCTCTGTACTACCGAATACTTGGCCAGAGCAGACAGAGGATTTGGCCTACACTCTCCTCGCTTGCCAGACGGGTTGGAGAGGTCTCATTGATGTTTATGAGCTTTGTTTAGCTTGTATTTCCTAAGTCGCCTCTTACGACATCCATGGGAAGACCTGGAGTGGTCCTATTCTACTCTGCCCGAAACCAAACCTGAAAATCGTAAAACTATACAAGTCGCTCATTGAGCCCTACGACTCCGTGCTGCCATCTGGCGCTAAGCATTTCAGAAAACCCTCATTGTGTTGTATTGATGCAATATTATCTTGACCCTACAACTACGTCGTCGTCAGCAGGTCCTTTTAGTCTCCACTGCAGGAGCAAGACCCTCTCTGTACTACCGGAGCCATACTTGGCCAGAGCAGACAGAAGATTTGGCCTACACTCTCATTGCTGGCCAGACGGGTTGGAGAGGTCTCATTGATGTTTATGAGCTTTGTTTAGCTTGTATTTCCTAAATCGCCTCTTACGACGTCCATGGGAAGACTTGGAGTGGTCCTATTCTACTCTGCCGGAAAGCACGCGGCTAATATATGGCGATACTATAATAGGACATCCTTGTTCCATTCATCCTTGTTCAATTAAATGCAGATACACTATTTTAAAGGTTTATTATATGCTTCTTTTCCGACCATTTTTTACGTTTTAAACAGGTAATTATACCATGTTCGATTTTTAAATCGTGAACAAGAGGACTTACTCTGCATCGTATACATACTCAAGAGCGGACCAGCCACAGATAAGTGCACTAATTGTAGTTACGGACTTTGCTTTAGATAGCGGTAATCTCCTAATTGTTTGATCCCGCGTCGAACGTTAGCGGTGACCTAATTACTTTGGACATTGGGCAATGCAGTTCTCCATGTTTATTATATATTAGCTACAAGATAAAGTTAACTAAAACATAAATATGTCATAATGTCCAGTCACTTCGGCCTGCTAACTGCCTCCGTGGTCCAGAGACCCGGGGGCCCGGGGGTCATGGGTTCGATTCCCACGGGAAGCATTCTTTGTTTAGTTGTTCCCAGTTTGGTTAGGACATTGCAGGCTTGAACCACCTGATTGTCTGATAATAAAGATGATTTTGTGCTTCGGAAAGCACATTAAGCCGTTGGTCCCGGCTGCCATCTGGTAGTCGATAAAGGAACCACGTCAGAGGCCGAAAGGCGGTTCCAAGGAACTCTGACACCCAGGGATTGATGTGTGCATGGTCGATCGACCGTGTCACCTACACGAAATGAATGAGTCACTTCGGGTAGTTTCAAGGAAACAAACGATCATACACACATACAATGCAGCCAAAATCATAACCAAGACACTTTTGGCTAGCGTTGCCGACTTTAAATCATTGATGACATTAAGAGAAAAATTAAGAATTTCTCAAAGGACAAATAAATTGATCAAAGCCGTTTTGAACGAAACATATGTGATCGACAACGATCTATATTACTTAAAATGGCCTACCTATAAATTCATATTCCCAGTAGAAGCGTCTAAAAACGCCACCAGCGCTTCTCTGCGCAGTAAAGATGTATCTAAATGACTTTCATGTGACCGTCAGGGAAATATACGGTCGTATACAGTACCGACATGATTAATATTGCCAGTATGTAGATTACAGAAAGTATGATTAAGAGAGCATACTTTATATTGTACCCATTGACTTTTTAGGGTTCCGTACCCAAAGGGCAAAAACGGGACCCTATTACTTAGATTCCACCGTCTTGTTTGTCTGTCACCAGGCTGGCATGAACTGTGATAACTAGACTGGGAAATTTTTACAGATTATGTATTTCTGTTGCCGTTATAATAACAAATACTAAAAAACAACAAGACAGCAACAAGAACCTTCAGGAACGCGTGGAGATATCAAGCTGAAATTTAAATTAAAATATTTTGTACAGGGAATCAAGACAATGCGAATTAGGTTTATAATTTTGTTAAAACAATTGATATTTTTAATTAAACAATGACAAGTCAACTCCTCTTCGATTGCTGCGCCCGTAAGGGTCCTTAATTGCTTCTGTACCATTGTAAAAAGACCTATATATGTACATTAAGGATGCCCCCAAAACAGTAGAAGCCATTTTGAGCCAAACATATTTATCGACAATGATGTATATTACTTAAAATGACCTAACTATAAATTAATAAAAAGGACCTACCTATAAATTCATATTCCCAGCAGAAGCGTCTAAAAACGCAACCAGCGCCTCTCTGCGCAGTAAAGACCTATAAATTTATATTCCCAGCAGAAGCGTCTAAAAACGCCATCAGCGCCTCTCTGCGCAGTAGAGATGTATCTAAATGACTTTCATGTGACCGTCAGGAAAATATACGGTCGGCTACAATATCAACATGATAAATATTGCCAGTATGTAGATTACAGAAAGTATGTTTAAGAGAGCATACTTTATATTGTACCCATTGACTTTTTAGGGTTCCGTACCCAGAGGGCAAAAACGGGATCCTAATTACTTAGATTCCACCGTTGGTCTGTCACCAGGCTGGCATGAACCGTAATAGCTAGACAGTTTTTGCACAGACGATGTATTTATGTTGCCGTTAAAACAACAAATACTAAAAAAAAAATACGACACTAAGACCCTTGAAGTACCCAAAACAGGAGAAGACATTTTATACAAAACATATGTATCGACAACGATATATATTACTTAAAATGGCCGACCTATAAATTCATATTCCCCGTAGAAGCGTCTAAAAACGCCATCAGCGCCTCTCTGCGCAGTAAAGATGTATCTAAATGACTTTTCTGTGACCGTCAGGGAAATATACGGTCGTATACAGTACCGACATGATTAATATTGCCAGTATGTAGAAACTCTTATAAATATGTGAAAATATAGCCCTTCAGGCACGTAGGGACCAATACTGGACGGAGCATCTTTTCGCGTGTTCTTCTCAGCGGCGGTCGTTCCGAAATGTTAGTAGTTTATTGATGTTGCAATGCAAATATTAAAAAAAAAAATATGAAATTTTTTTATGATGTAGGACGGCAGACGAGCAAGCGAGTCACCCGATGGCAAGCGACCAGCGCCGCCCATGGACAACTGCAACACCAGGGTGTAACAGGAGCGTTGCCGGCCTTTCAAGGAGTTGGGGAAAGGACATGCGGGGAGGAAATGGGGGAAAGGATGGGCTTCCGGCTCTCTCACTCACCGAACGAAGCATAGAAGCGGTAAAGCTTCTACTCAAACGTCGATTTTCTGTGAGAGTGTGGTACTTCCCCGGACGAGCCGGCCCATTCATGCTACTAGCAAAAATGAATTTTGCCGGTAGCGTGGCTCTACCACAACTAAACATACATACATACATAGTATCACATCTTTTTCCTTTGCGGGGTAGACAGAGCCTGGGTCTACAAGACCTTATGGCCACATTAAGCATATTGGAGGGCGTGTAGATGGACAACGGAATATATAATATGACGTTCAAATGATATCCAATTTGAATAAAAAATTTATTTAAAGTTGGTCTAGTTTCGCTATTAACTATAGTTATTCGGCTATTCGGGGTGATAACAAAACCAACAATGAAAGATTATAAAAATCTGTTTACCTTTCTTAAGTTATTAAGTGATCGAACAAACCAGATATGTTTCATATATACATATTAAGACTTGTTCCAGACTCGTTACAAAAGTTACGTAATATATTTTTTCAAATTACTTTTATTACACCTATTTAATTAAATAAATTTATTGCATGCCGATATTGAGCTACGATGGATGCATGCGGACGGATTCGCAGGCAAACCTGATGATAAACAACTTGTACAAAACATGTACCTCGCATGACTAAGCGCAGTGTGTGTTAGACCCGTCACAACTGCATAACTAGGGTCGGCTGCAAGGGCCCGCTCAATAGACAAATTCTTGGGTTTGGACTTGACAGGGGGCTGTCTATTACACAGTTCCCGGTATAAATATTGATTGGGATGTCTTTAATCTCTTATATACTATACTATTAATTAAGTAAATTAACATAACGATTGGGCAACATCAAAAGACTTTATTTCAATGTAATTTAAGGTCCTTAGTCTTGTCACACTACGAGCGATTCGAACCGCGGTTCGAATCGCCCAGGTACTGTTTTTGAATGGGACCATTCACACCTCAGTGGTAGGAGCGGTGCGAATGGCCTAATGTATCTTTTTGAATGGGTCAATTCGGACCAATGGGCGAAGAAGCGCTTGCCCATATTTCCGGGTTGTTCTATTGTTTATGTGTCCGGTAAGTCTACTTTTTAACAAAATGATGATTTCCACTATCCGAATTTACCTATCTAAAAAGAGAACAGTTTTGTTACAACGTCCGAAGCGGTGTTAATGCTAACACCGTGACAACTCGTAGGTTGAACTTTTAACGATCATCATCATCATCATCATTACGTGTAGGTGACACGGTCAATGGACTATGCACACCCTGGTGTCAGAGTTCTTCGGGTCCGCCGCTCGGCCCCTGACTTGGTTCCTTTCAGCCTGGTGTTTCAGTTGTCCATGAGCAGCGCTGATCGCTTACCATCAGTTAACTCGCTTGTTCGTTTGCCGTACTATACCATAAAAAAAGGTATTTATGTACCTATCATTGATTGGGTTTTACTGCAAAGACTTGGTAGTCCATAGCAAGACAGAATTAATGTCAGTTGGTCCCGTTCTACTTCTTCTTTTCGAGTCGAAATGGCTCCATTTGATCATACTTCCTTCGACCAGTACTTGGCTACGCTGCTTTATCATCAGCCTCATTGACGTCCTGTACTGTGCAACTAGTGGGGCAGTTAGGGCACGACAGAAGATGAGACATGGACTGATTGGCACCGCAGTCGCACAAATTGTTGGTAGAGAAATCCCACCTAACACTGAACCACGTCAGAGGCCGAGAGGCGGTTCCGAAGTACTCTGACACCAGGGTGTACATGGTCGATTGACCGTGACACCTACTCGAATAGATGATGATGACCTAACTCTGTTTTCTCGACATCTCCCTACACCAGCCCGAAGTCAGTTAAGGGACTTTCAGACTCTCCAGGGAAGATTTCTTCCCTGGGTGGAAGCTTTTCGACAGGTGAAATATCGGACGGACTTGGTGGGTACATTCTTTCCCAAAGCTTGAGCCTAGTTTTGTTTTGGGGGATTCTTTGGGATCTATCCTGGGCTGCCTCATAAAACTGTTAAGTTTCTGTAAACCCGCACTACTAAAAGGTTAAGAACAACTGCTAAGGTTTCAAAGACTGAACCCCTGGTTAAATAATATTAAAACATCTCAGAGTGAAATAGTGAATAACCTCACTCGTTTGGTCATGTTCAGTGTTTTGTCCCCTAACAATCGTCCAGCTTTATCCGGATGGTTGGCAAGGCTACTTATGGCAAACAACATCCTCAGGAACGCGTGGAGATATTAAACTGAAATTTAAATAGCTGTAGTCCCCACAACAGGAGAAGTCATTTTGAACGAAACATATGTGATCGACAACGATCTATATTACTTAAAATGGACTACCCATAAATTCATATTCCCAGTAGAAGCGTTTAAAAACGCCACCAGCGCTTCTCTGCGCAGTAAAGATGTATCTAAATGACTTTCATGTGACCGTCAGGGAAATATACGGTCGTATACAGTACCGACATGATTAATATTGCCAGTATGTAGAAACTCTTATAAATATGTGAAAATATAGCCCTTCAGGCACGTAGGGACCAATACTGGACGGAGCATCTTATGGTGTGTGTTAGTAATTAATCGATGCTAGTAGTTAATTGATGTTATAAAAATTTGTTTACCTTTCTAAGTTATGTAATAAATAAGTGTTCGAACAAACCAGACTTTGTTTCCACATACATTTTTGGGGGATTCTTTGGGATCTATCCTGGGCTGCCTCATAAAACTGTTAAGTTACTGTTGACCCGCGCTACTAAAAGGTTAAGATAAGAACAACTGCTAAGGTTTCTACGGACTGAACCCCTGGTTAAAAAATATTAAAACACCTAGAAGTGAAGAAGTGAATAACCTCACTCGTGTGGTCATGTTCAGTGTTTTGTCTTGGCACTTAATTTTTATATTTTCTCCATGTTATGAATATTAATTTAAAGTTGCATTCGAATGGTCTTATTAGCATTTATTTGTAGTTTACTTTATTTTCAAGAATAACTAAGGTATTTTACAAAGTCACGTGAAAGAACTTTGGCTTTGAAGATTTTTCTTTAATGTTTTAAGAAATCATTATCTTTACTATTTTTTAGTTAATTAAAGGGAACTTGATTTCAGTACATGAATTATGTGATAGCAGAAGGACGAAAATTAAATATATATAAAAAAAAACCTTTATTTTTTTTATGTTATAGGGCGGTATACGAGCAAGCGTAATCACGCTGTCACGGTAAGCGATCAACGCTGCCCATGGACAACTGCAACACCAGAGGGTGACAGGAGCATTGCTGGCCTTTCAAGGAGTTGGGGGAGGACATTAGGACTAGGGAAAAATGGGGGGCATGGGGGAAGGGGGAGAAGGATGGGCCTCCGGCTCTCTCACTCACCGAACGAAGCATAGAAGCGGTAAAGCTTCTACTCAAACGTCGATATTCTGTGAGAGTGTGGTACTTCCTCGGACGATCCGACCCATGCATGTTACTAGCAAAAATTAATTTTGCCGGTAGCGTGGCTCTACCACAACTAAAATCTTCTCCCACTCCTCATCCCAACTTATTGGGGGTCGGGACAGCATGGAAGTCTTTTATACTTTTCATGCTGTGAAAAGTTTCGGCATATTTTTACGACTGGCGTCAACCCTCCTTGGGCATGCTTTAGTTGCACGTGATGTATGTGCTTGTCCCTTTAGTCGCTTCTTACTTATGACATCCATAGGACAGAATGGAGAGGTCCTGTATTCTAGGCTTGAATTGAAACCACTCATAATAAATCGAACCACAGGCTTTACTAATGCACCATAGCATAATGAAATTAAAAGTCAAAATAAAAAAACAAAATCGATATTCCCATACGAATTGACCGGGCGACTGAAAACTTCTGTGCAAATGCCATTTTTTTAAAATTAAATTGTACTAAGTATAATGATATAGTACTCGTATAGTCAGTGATTCGATTTATAACAAACTGCAAACATACAATATAAAAAACTGCATGTGGGTGGCTATAGGGGGTCGCATTTAATATTTTATTGTTATTTTTATTGTGTGTAATGTGTACCTCTATAATATGGAATAATCCGAAATAAAGAATTTATTATATACTAGCTGTTGCCCGCGGCTCCGCCCGCGGTAATGTCGTTCCCTTGGGAACAGTAGAAATGATAAAAATTCCATACAAACCCCTACCCCTTTACTTTTTCCCCGGAAGGGGGAATTTAATATATTTCACCTGCATAGATCTTTAGCCCTTAAGGAGGGGATTTTGCCCATTTCACCTACACAGATATTTATTTTATTGTAATAGAGAACTTCTTATTGTCATATTAGTAAGTAAATAAAAAAAATCCATACAAACTTTACCCCACCTATTCTACCCCTTCAAGGGGAAATTTCGACCATTTTAACTACACAGATCTTTTTAATTTCAACGTAAACATATATACTTATTTTTATACTTCTATGTCCAGAAATGAGAAAATTTCCATACAATCCCCCCCCCCCCCCCTTTATCCCTTAAGGGGGAAATTTTGTACAGTTCACCTACACAGATCTTTTTTAATTGTAACCTAGAACGTATATACTTATTTTCATACCTCTAAGTCTGGAAATGGAAAAATTCCATACAAACTTTACCCCCTATTTACCCCTTCAAGGGAGAATGTTGTCTGGTTCACCTAAACAGATCTTTTTTAATTTTAATTGAGAACTTGCGTACCTACTTTCAAACTTCTAAGTCCAGAAATTAGAAAATTCCATAAAACTTTAACCCCTTTGATTTTCAAAAAATCCTTTCTTAGTGCTCATTTACATCATAAAAAGAATCCCTGTGCCAAATTTCAGTTTCTGCGCACCGTAGTTTCGGCTGTGCGTTGATATATAAGTCAGGTTTGCCTTTGGCCCGCAGCTCCGCCCGCATAAGTGTCGATTTCTCAGGAACAGTAGAATTATTAGTTGAACCCGGAATACATTAGTTCATGACTTTCAATGAAACACCTTAATATTGAATTTCAATTGATTAACTTCAAAAACGGAAAGTTTCATACTAACTTTGCATCCCCGTTATATCCCCTTAAGGGATGATTTTTGAGAATAATATTTTACTCGTGTTTCATGCCTTTTAGTAAAGAACCTTCATGCTGAATTTCATTCGACTAACTTCAAAATTGGCAAAGTTTCATGCTTACTTTGCACCCCTATTTTACCCCCTTAAGGGATGATTTTTGAGTAAAATATTTTACTCGTGTTTCATACCTTTCAGTAAAGAACCTTCATGCTGAATTTCATTCGAATAACTTCAAAAACAACAAAGTTTCATACTAACTTTGCAACCCGTTTTTCCCCCTAAGGAGATGAATTTCCAAAAATCCTTTCTTAGTGCTTCCCTACGTTATAAAAAGAACCCCTGTGCAAAATTTCAAGTTCCTAACCCTTATAGTTAAGGCCCTGCGTTGATATGTCAGTCAGTCAGTCAGTCAGCTTCTCCTTTTTTTTTTAGTATGGATTACTATGGATAGTATAGATAGGTATAATGCTGTCGTATAATGATGATGAATTGACTTTGGATTTTAATTTTCTTATGTCACTTATTATTTTGTTTTATTTTTGCTATATGTTTGCAGGCAAACTCATGCCTTGAGTTCATTCAAATGACGATAACTTTTTTTTTAATGAACCGATTTCGATGAAACAAACTTTAAATGTTAAACTGAGTTAAAACAAAGCAATTGGTGAAAGTTTGAAGTAAATCGGTTCAGTATTTTCGGAGATAATCGTGATCATACATACAGACAGACAGACAGACAGACAGACAGACAGACAGACAAGAAATTCCAAAAAATTTTTTTTGCTTTCTATTATTCTTTTTAAGTGTCCCTCTATCCATTTCAGTCAAAAATTCGAAATGTACAGACAAAATAATTTTACTGTTTTATTATATGTATAGATTATTATTATAACGGACAGACATACTGTCAGACATGGCGAAACTATAAGTCTTCCTTGTTTCTTCGGACCCAAAAATGGATGTGGTAATTTTGATTATTAACCTATACTAAAAATCTATCTATCTCTGCTACCACTTTTTGTATAAAATTTAAATCTAAGAATTGATCGTTCTTTAATTAAATAAATTGTGTGACGGTGTAACAGACATCCAAGGAAGGGCTGACGTATGGCTTGGCGAGCCGAGGGGATGAAGGCTAAAATAAAGGGGATTATAGGGGAATTACGTTGCCCAGGCAACCGCGTTCCCTAGAATGTAACGAGCTTGCATAAAAATATTAGTTTGTGGCATTGAGTTCATTAACGTGATAGAGACGACATTTGGCCAAAACAATTAAGTGTTGAGTCAACTTGAGTCAGACAATTTTCATAAAATAATACCTAAAGAATTTATTTATTTATTTACGTGGGTTCGATTCCCACCGGAAGCATACTTTGTTTAGTTGTTTCCAGTTTGGTTAGGACATTGCAGGCTTGAATCACCTGATTGTCTGATAATAAAGATGATTCCGTGCTTCGGAATGTACGTTAAGCCGGTGGTCCCGGCTGCCATCTGGTAGTCGTTAAAGGAACCACGTCAGAGGCCGAGAGGCGGTTCCGAAGAACTCTGACATCAGGGTGGGCATGGTCGATTGACCGTGACACCTACTCGAAATGATGATGATTTATTTAGAAAGAAGTACATACTTAATTAAAAACTCTAATTAAACATTATTATATAAAACCTGCAGTGGAGACTAAAAAGACCTGTTGATGATGATATAAAACCACAAAAGATAAAACTAACAAATGTCTCGCAGGTCAATAATTAATATCCTACAATTTCTTTTCCTAAATGAATGAATTGCGATTCATAAAAAATTTAGTACCTTTGAAATAAGTTAATGCAATTTTTGTCCTGACGATATCGGTGTTCCTTTACCTTTCTCTCTCTCTCTCTCTTCTAGCTATAGTTTGAACGTTTCTCCCATCAATAAATCTAGATGAATCACCTTGCTAACATCGATGGCCCTCCGTAGTATGCTATGTATTTATCACTGAAAGACTACATTTTTCGCTTATTCTCATGGTTTTCTCTCTTGATTCACTACATCACCTTTATGATGTCTTCTCAAAATAATTCAATACGATTCATTTATTTTTATCAGATAACCTGACCCAATTTGTTAAAAGTACCTTAAAAAATAGTGTTAGTACTTAAATCTAGGCGAATCATTATAGGCGAATTCCGTCAAATAATGTCAGCTCTTGCCATTTATCTCAATGTTCAAATCATTTTCGGAAGGCAAGAATTTTTCGAGTTCTTTGTACATCATTTCACTTTTTTATTGCAATTCGAGTTTGACAAGTGTATTTGCATGGACCCCGCGCGCTTATCCGGGTAGTTTCGTTTGCTCTTTATTGCTCGCGTGTCGAGGACGGGACACTGAATTTTATCCGAAAAAAAGTATTTTTGTCTCTGTCTTCTTTTATCGAGTCTAAAATGGCTTAGATATACATGGTGAAATTTGTATCGTTTTGGACCCCTAAAGGGGTGATTCAGCCCGTCGATATGAACAACTTTTACCTACGACCTGCACACGCGAGGACCTATACAATGCCACTGATAACGCTGTCTCAGTGGCAGAGTTCTGGTCAATAGAAATTTAATTCGCCCGAGTCGACACGATAAGAAGAAGACTATAGGACCAATGCATTTTACTATGGAACTCAAAAATAAATTCGACATTCCCATACTAACTGGCCGGGCGGCGGGACTCTTTTGTATAGAAATGCCGAAATTATTTTTGAGTTCCCAGCATTGGTCCCATAGAAAAAGTTGTTCATATTAATGGTCTGAGTCACCCCTTTAAGGGTCCAAAACAAAAAAAAAAATTACCATGTATAATATAGGTACTAGCTGTTGCCCGCGACTTCGTCCGCGGCAATTTATTTTTTTAATTAATACATACACTATCATTCATTACAGATGTCCTCCATTACAATAGCATATTTTCTGTTATTACAATTAATTAGTATAGATGAATAATTTGAATAACGTTTTCAAAACATTTTTTATTGATTGTTCCCATAGGAAAGTTGTTCATATTGATGGGCTGAGTCACCCCTTAAGGGGAACGTCGAGGTCGTGTAGCGTATATATTCTTTGGTCGAGGGCCAATTTACACGATCTATTTCTTTTTTGTGATGTGGGCATTACTCGAATTCTTCGTTTTGTACTAACATAATTTCTCTTTTTTAATGCAAATAAAGTGTGACAAGTCTATTTGCATGGGCCCCTAGCGTTATCCGGGTTATTTATTGCTCGCATGTCGAGCACACGATACTTTTTAACCGACTTCAAAAAAGTAGGATTGCTTACAGGAGATATCAATTCTGTTGTATTTTTTGTTTGTTACCTCAGAACTCCGTTGCTTATGAATCGACTTTAAAAAATATGTTTTAGGGTTCCGTACCCAAAGGGTAAAAACGGGACTCTATTAATATCGTTCCGTTGCCCGTCTGTCACCGGGCTGTATCTCATGAACCGTGATAGTTTGACAGTCGAAAAATTTTAAGATGATATATTTCTTTTGCCGCTATGACAACAAATAATAAAAATATAATAAAATAAATATTTAAGGACAAGCAAAAAATCACGTTTTTTGTATGGGAGCCCCGCCCCATACAACAAACGTGATTTTTTGCTTGTCTTTGCTCGAGATTGATAATGGCAACAGGTAGCCGCTTGAAATATTCACAGAATATTTAGTTATATATTCACTTTAAAAATAAATAATTAAATAAGCATAAAATTAATATTAAAGGGCTCCCATACAACAGACATGTTTTTTTGCTGATTTTATAGATAACGGTACGGAACCCTTCGTGCGCGAGTCCGACTCGCACTTGGCCGGTTTTTTAAGTATATTTGACGGCAAACGAGCTGACGAACCCAATGATGGAAAGTGGTGGAATATAAAAAAAAAACTTAAAAGTGGTGTTGTTTGGAGGTCTTTTTGTAAGTAGGACAAAGATTAGTTTGTCTAGTTTTTAAGTAAGTATCCTTCTATATATGTACTTGGTAATTTTTTTTTAAGCGTGTCAATGGCAAGATATTTGCTGTAAGTGGGAACCAGTATTTCTATACTGAATGAAATTGAATTCATTCGCATACGTTTAAGGAGTGACTCAGACCACGAATCTGAACAACTTTCATTATGGGACCAACTTCGACATCGTGAAAAAATTATCTGCTCTTTCATACAAAATTTATGTTTATCCGGTTCAATCGGTATCTTAAGGGCCCGTACTACCTCACACTGCTTTGCGTGATTCACTGTTATATCCATAATAATTAAATACTCAAGTTGAAATAAAAAATGCAGCAAAGTTCAGGACTAACTCTGGTAACTATATGACTCAAAAACCCGATTGCGTGAAATTTTCTCGATAGAAAAAAATTGCAAAGTTGCCTCCAAATCACGTCTAATTTACTCGGTATATAGCATTATTCACCAAATACATTAAAATTAACCTTGAAACTTTTGATTATTATTGCATTACAGATAAGGCAGCCATCATATGTTTTTCTTTTTCGAATAACCCTTGAATATTCCTAAAAAACGAAAATATCCTAAGTAGCCAACGCGTTTAGACCATCCGCGTTTGTATCGCCACGCCGCCTGGCATATGGCGGGCTCTTAACGATCGTTATAATATTACAGACTTCCGCTGCAGGCCGTATACAGTTGCATAGCGCCCGCGACTCCTCTTATATCGCGCGATAGATTATCCCCAACTCGCAAAACAACGTAGCGATTGAAGGTAATCGTTCTCAGTGTGCTCACCAAGCTTCGGTCTGTGCTACCGAATAGACTAGTTTCCTGGGTCGTAATAATAACATAACAATTAGTCCGTCAGTTAGATAATCAAAAAATATTGGACACGTATTTTTTCTTTTGTCAAATAAACAATAAATAATAAAGATAAAGCGCGTCAAAGTTTAGGAGTGGGGGCTCGTGACGTCAAAGTTTGCTAAAAATTGTAGCAAACTATGACGTCACACGGAACTTCAAAGGGCTATATCTTTATCATTTTTTGTTTAATCGACAAAAGAAAAAATACGTGTCCAATATTTTTTGAATATCTAACTGACGGACTAATTATATTTTTTAGGAAAATAGCCTATTAAAAAAAAATATGACAATGCACCACCTGTCTATCTTAACAACAATATACTCCAGAGAGTCACTAAAATTAAATACCTGGGTCACATGTTGACTTCCGACCTAAGGGACGATGATGATATAGAGAGGGAGCGGAGGGCGTTGTCGGTGAGAGCGAACATGCTGGCTCGCAGGTTTGCACGTTGTTCGCGGGAGGTTAAGCTCACGCTTTTCAGAGCATTCTGTACATCGTTTTACACGTGCAGCCTGTGGGCTAGGTATACTCAGAAATCCTACAACGCCCTTCGTGTTCAGTATAACAATGCATTCAGGGTGCTGATGGGGCTGCCTCGCTTCTGTAGCGCGTCAGGGATGTTCGCAGAAGCACGCGTAGATTGCTTTTACGCTACAATGCGGAAGAGATGCGCGTCCCTGGTACGTCGGGTGCGGGACAGTGGCAACAGCATCCTGACTATGATCGCTAGTAGGCGAGATTGCGGTTATGTCAACCATTGCCGTGACACTTCAGCGGGAATGGTACGGCAGTGGGACGCTTAATGTTGTCACTAGGTTAAGAATTTTTACTAACACTAAGCATAAGTTATACTAACAATTTTGTGAGACTTGTTTCTTGATTAAATAATATTTCATTCATTAAGCATCTTTCACACACCACTGACATATTTTATATGAAGTTTGACTTCTGAACATTAGCGCCTTATACTACGCACAATGCAGCAGTATGTCGCGTACGCCGGCTGAATTTAAATAGGATTGCGTGAAAATTACGTGAGTGATGTTTGAATTGTTGATTGTGTTTTTGTTTTGGGGTAATTAGTAAAAGTAAAATAAAAAGGTGAATATGGCAAAAGGCAATTAATTCCCGAATTACTTTCGGTTTATATGATAGATGCTGTGGTGCGTCGAAACCTGGAAAGCGCGCAGTGGCATTTGCCTGTAGACCCGTCGTGGTTCGATTCCCACGGGAAGCATACTTAAGGTGTTTCCAGTTTGGTTAGGACATTGCAGGCTTGAATCACCTGATTGTCTGATAATAAAGATGATTCCGTGCTTCGGAAGGCACGTTAAGCCCTTGGTCCCGGCTGCCATCTGGTAGTCGTTAAAGGAACCACGTCAGAGGTCGAAAGGCGGTTCCGAAGAACTCTGACACCAGAGTGTGCATGGTCGATTGACCGTGACACCTACTCGAAATGATGATGATGATGACGTACTTGACGATGTTTTATGTTGTTATTGCACACTTGCTAGCATAACATTTTCCACAAAATTATGTACAGAGAAATTGAATATTACATATTATCAGAAAAATTGGTGTCTGATAATTTTACGTGATATCGGTGGAAGAGAGATAGATACGTCACAAACCGAACGCTTAGGCCGATCGTGCCTCTCTATCGCTTGTTTCGCGCTCTTGCTTGCATGTGGAATGTGACACATTTTCGTGCGTGCAGCCGGCGCTCATCGATTTTTAACACGTTATTACGTCAAAAATAGAAAAAATAAATAAAAAGACAGAAAAGTGTAAAATGTCTTAAAGGCTAGTAGGCGACCAATACTGTGAAAAGTGTTTCTTTCTGCGTCTTCTTCTCTGCAGTGGTCGGTTCCGAAACGCTAGTACTCGTAGTATGTAGCTTTTGGAAAATAATTATAATTTGAAAGAATTATTTAAAATATCAATTAACGTGAAAAAGTGCCTGAGAAGTCCTCTAATTATTTTCTGAATAAGTCTTTCAATCTCCTCTCATGTATAGATAGATAGATAGTTATATAGGGACAAATGACACAGATTGAGCTAGCCCCAAAGTAAGTACGAGACTTGTGTTATGGGATACTAACTCAACGATACTATATTTTATAACAAATACATATCCAAGACCCAGGCCAATCTGAAAAAGATCATTTTCCATCTTGACCTGACCGGGGATCGAACCCGGAACCCTCGTGTCGCAGGCTGGCGTGTTAACCACTGCGCCACGGAGCTCGCCAAATGCAGTTAACTCATGTAGGTATTATGTTTACACTTTATTTTTCTTTACTGGATAGAAGTTTCAACTTTATATCTTGAAATGGTAATCTTTTTCTCTGAAACGTGTGGAGCTAACGGGATAAACGGATACACGGAAAACGACCCTACAAGACAAGACAAGAAGGAATCCTTAAGGCGCTGTGCATCAGAAGAATACCAAAAACGTCTATTTTTTCGTCGCGCAGTTAGCCTCATTTTTTATGGAATACTAGCATGAAAAAAAATATGAAGTACAGTTCAAAGATGAACAAAAATGGTTACATCAAAATAATTTAAAAAAAATATTTAAAAACTAGCAAAATAAAATAGCAAAAAAGCTATATCCAGAAAAGGTTTCGTCGCGAATTACTGGATATTTTCAGCGACAACAACCAACTTTTTTACGTCTATAAAAAGTATAACTAAATGAGCCAGATGGATACCTAAAAAAAATACAATATTTGGTCATAATTATTGAATTATTAAATTAAAAGTGAAAATTAACACGAAAATGGTAGACACGGGTTTCTTTCAACCGCTACAAACGATTAAGGGATACAGGGCCTTAATATTTCGTTAGCTTTTTTTAGGATTCCTTGCTATAAAAATTATACTGTCTACTTTAACTTACAAAACCTTTAAAATACATTAAATAAAAAAAAATATGTGCGGTTAAGTAATCCAAAGGAGTCTAAACAAAGCCCTCAGATTAAAAACGCATCAGATTTCCTTCCCCTCCTCGCCTTTTAGTTACGAGAAAGAAATTAATACCAGGGGGATATTAAACTGTTTTCTTACAATTTTCCACTCAGTTAGCACGCAGCAAATAACAATTTCTTTGAAACCTGACGTTGTATGGCTTCGAGTTTATTTTGCTTCTTTGATGTTAAACATACACATGTCACGTCTTTATCCCTTACCGTGCAGACAGAGCCTAGGACCACAAACCCAAAGTTCACGTTTAGCGTGTAGCCAGAGCCTAGGACCACAAGACCCAAAGGCCGTCTGTCTGTCACTTTTCACGCTTCAACCATTGAACCAAGTTGGATGAAATTTGATATATTATATAGTTTGAGGCCCGGATATGGACAAAGGGTACCTTTCATTCCAGGAAATTCTACTGTTCGACTTAACACGGACGGACCTGCGGGCAATAGCTAGCGGCTAGCTAGTCGTGACAATTTTTTTTTGCCAGTTGTTCGGCGTCTTGTCTCATAACATGGCAGGGATGATTATTATAAGCGAATTCATTATGTAAATAAGGGCTTCAACAAAAATAACACAAAAAGTAAAAGTGGCGAGCTCCGTGGCGCAGTGGTTTACACGCCAGCCTGCGACACGAGGGCCCCGGGTTCGATCCCCGGTCAGGTCAAGATGGAAAATGATCTTTTTCAGATTGGCCTGGGTCTTGGATGTTTATCTATATATGTGTAAAAATAAATGTAGTACGAAATTACGAAGTTATTTGGTCGATAGTACTATTAATTCTATACTGTGGTAAGAGTGAAATGCACATATAAAATCCAATCTCTTCCTAAATCAGCCGTATTATACTACTTAACGAATTTGTAGGTAACGCAGTATCGATTGTAAAATAAAAATATGTTTCCACCGTGAATTATACTTTCATACGTAATCACAGTAACATATAATCTATTACCAAACAAAATTGATTTCAATTAACCCTGTTTACTTAAAATATATGTGAAATTTTTTTGTAGGATATTCGTCCACGAAGAGTGGACTCAAATTTTCTAGATATCTTAACGATTAAATTCGCTACGTTGACAGATACTTTCGACTGTTTTTCATCCGAAGTGACATTGACACGTCGGCAGCCTTTTCACACACTATGGGCATCGCGTAAAGGTTTTCGTATTAATAGCGGCATATTATTGGGCAGCATGTAGGTGTGAATATGTCGCCCCTTAGCGATCGAAACCGGTTGATATGTTAACTTTAGACTTCCGCTGCTGGAGTGTAAAACATAACTCAAAAATCCCAATTCAATTCAATTTATTTATTGCATTTTCACACTGTACAGTTCTTAATTCTTATTATATAATACTATAGTATAAAATTTATTGTAATCAGAAATTGGACGTTCTTTTTGAATATCTTAGCTTTTCACCATCAACAACCCATCACGCGCACATATTTTGCGCGCGACCCTATTTAAATTCAGCTGGGTGTACGTAACATACATCGCTACACTGCAGTCCATGGACGGTGATATTCAAGTCAACTTCGGACAAAATCTAGACATTTTATAAAAAAACCGTTAAATTGCGAGTCGTTTTCGCAAAAACATTAGTTTTTTTTTATTTTCAGCTACCTAATTTCTTTTGGATTTTTACAGAACCACTTTATGGCCCACGGATAGGCAAAATAATTATAAAAGGGGTTCTTCTTACCTTCACTGAACCTTACAAATTGAATAACCTTTTTGTCTCAAATATTCTAAAAGACACACGCAATACGCACAACTAAAAAAATATCGAAGTATTTTTGAGTCATAAAAAACCCAGAACAAAACCAGTAGTAGTGCTTTTTAATCGTACAAAATCATAATAATAATCATAATATTTTTTATTTGTCACTTTGTTTTTACAGTATCTCGGTATTATTGGGATCTCCATTTTAGTATATAAATACTTGTGTTTGGAGAACCCGCTCTTCCAAAGTAGCTTAATAGTAACAAACAGTTGACCTTAAGGATATGATACATAAACTTTTATTAGATTTACAAAAGTTGTTATTCTATCGACTTTTTACTGTTGATCTTGGATGGTTTAAATTTAGGAGGAATGAGCCCAGTTAATTGTGTATCACTGTAAGGTACTTACACTTCGCGCGTACTCATACATAATCCCAGTACTTTGGAACTGGTATTAGCAGACGGATTATCGTATAATCTGAAGACGATTTATATGAAATTTGTATGTATAATTTACGTAATATTTTGCTCTTACAATCAATACTCGTCTTGTCTCGCCCTGTCGAAACAATTTATAGCAAACAGACTATTCTGTCGCTCAGCGAGCTATGGAGCGGGCTATGCTCGGAGTATCTCTGAAGGATCGAATCAGAAATGAAGTGATCCGGCAGAGAACCAAAGTTACCAACATAGCCCAGAGAATTAGTAAGCTGAAGTGGCAATGGGCTGGTCATATATGCCGCAGAACCGATGACCGCTGGGGAAAACGAGTACTTGAGTGGAGACCGCGTCTTGGCAAACGTAGTGTAGGACGCCCGTGGGCTAGATGGAGCGACGATATACGGAAGGTTGCTGGCAGTGATTGGAAAAGAAAAGCTCAAGATCGAGCTCAGTGGCGTGCCATGGGAGAGACCTATGTCCAGCAGTGGACTAGTATAGGTTGATGATGAAGAGACTATTCTGAAAAAAACGCTTTAATACAAAGAAGGAAGAATTGGTGCCACCGTCACCTTTCTACAACCGCACCGCCCGCCACAGGAGTAGAGTTCATCCCCACATCCTTGACACCTGGGTCTTCAAAAATGTAAGAGCGTCACGTGGTTTCTTTACTCGTACAGCAGGATTGTGGAATGGGCTCCCTCCCGAGGTATTCCCTGTGTGCTATGACTTGCTCTAACGGATGATTCTGAGTGATGGAGCGAAGACCCTAAACAGACTCCGGGCTGGAGTATCCGGGGATGCAGATTTTTAGCGCGGTTGCGGTCCGTCCGCATTTTGTCACACTTAGGGCGGGTGACACCCACAAAAAATATAATGGCCAACCTTCATTGGGGACCGCTGTCAAAGTCACAGTCGATTACCGGGTGATTAGACGGGATGGGTAATCTCGACTCCGAGGCGTGTTTCGGCTCTGTGAATCAGGAACCGACTCCTCTTAATGATTCCTACTTCTACACAGAATATATTGAAACCAGTAATAATAATAAATAAATAAATATATACGGACAAATCACACAGATTGAGCTAGCCCCAAAGTAAGTTCGAGACTTGTGTTATGGGATACTAACTCAACGATACTATATTTTATAACAAATACATATATAGATACACATCCAAGACCCAGGCCAATCTGAAAAAGATCATTTTCCATCTTGACCTGGCGGGGGATCGAACCCGGTCACTCCGTGTCGCAGGCTGGCGTGTTGACCGCTGCGCCACGGAGCTAGTCGACCGGCTACACGGAGCTACTACCGGGACCACTGTCTGTAGATTCAAGTCAATTTTAGGCAAAGTAAATTGATTTCCCTTCGTACTTTACAGGCTTAGGAAGTTAGGACTGTCAATCTAATACCACTTAAGTATTTTTATTGCATCGTCAGTCATACATTAGTATTTGTTTTAAATTTTCATGAAAATAAAGATAAAACTGTTATGTGGATTAGATTGCTTTGTGACCCGACAGTCGCCGACACCCGGCGGAACCAGGTACCTACGATTTACGTTACGACTAGCTCCGTGGCGCAGCGGTCAACACGCCAGCCTGCGACACGGAGTGACCGGGTTCGATCCCCGGCCAGGTCAAGATGGAAAATGATCTTTTTCAGATTGGCCTGGGTCTTGGTTGTGTATCTATATATGTATTTGTTATAAAATATAGTATCGTTGAGTTAGTATCCCATAACACAAGTCTCGAACTTACTTTGGGGCTAGCTCAATCTGTGTGATTTGTCCGTATATATTTATATTTATTTATTTATTTACGATGAGGATCAAATAACTCCCGTGAGTCGATAAGAATTGCTCGGACTCAGTAAGGGTTTCGGCTGCTGTTGATGTATCGGCTCATTTAAATATTCTAGTCCGGAGTTACCCACGTCTACAAGTGATAGCAAAGCCAATACCGTATTTTTTTTTATGATATAGGACGGCAATCGAGCAAGGGTCACCTGATGGTAAGCTATCACCGCTGCCCATGGACAACTGCTACACCAGGGTGTGACAGGTGCGTTGTCGGCCTTTCAAGGAGTTGGGGGAAGGACGAGTGATATGTGAAGTGGTTGGGCCTGGTGGGAGTTGAGTCCGGGTCCTTTCGTTTATGAGTTGGGCAAAAGCCCAAACCAGTGGAGAAGTCTGATAAGACTGAGCCACCTAAAGCTATCCTTTAAACGAGGAATTCTTGTATATTTATTTATATAGATATACTTATTTCTATGATCTCGGAAACGGCTGTAACGATTTCGCTGAAATTAGTTATATGGGGGTTATCGGGGGTCAACAATCGATCTAGATTAGTCTTATGTTTGGGAAAACGCGTGTTTTCGAGTTTTCATGCGTTTTTCTTTCCACGCAGAATATGTTCGCTAATTTCGTCCTACCGGCCACTGTCCGTCTGGTCCAGCGGATTAAGACGCGGACGGCAAGAAACGAGTGTTACGGGTTCCCGCTCGGTGACTTTCTTTTATTTTTATATATGTTCAACTTAAAATATAATTTTTTAATTTTTATTGTTTAAAAAAGTTTTAAAAAAATAGTCACCTAAACACAACCATATTACAATAAATAGTAATAACCGAACGAAGCTCGGCGATATTTATGTAGTACATCAATGGATTAAGATACTTGTCTGTAATTAATTAGTCGGTACCCTTAACTCCTAAACTAGGGAGCATCTGTTTAGCGTTGCAGTAATTGTGCAAAAAACGGAGAAATTTACGTCCTATTGAGGTAACGTAATTATGTGGACATTAGCTAAAATGGCCGGCGAACGAGGGTGCGGTTTTAAGGTACAGCGATTTGGCTAACAACGTACGGGAATTCCGTGTGCCGATTAGAAATGATTTAATTGTTTTGCGAATGTATAACTTTTTCCAGATTGCAATGATTTATAATAGAACTAGCTTTCGCCCGCGGCTCCGCCCGCGTCAATGTCGATCCCTCAGGAATAGTACTTTTTCCCGGGATAAAAAGTCTATGTCCTTCTCCGTACTCCAGAGAACTTGTATGCAAAAAATTTCATGATGATCGGTTCAGTAGTTACGGCGTGAAAGCGTAACAAACAAACAAATAAACAAACAAACTCACTTTCGCATTTATAATATTAGTAAGGATAAGGATTAACATACATACTATCACGTCTTTTTCCCTAGCAGGGTACACAGAGCCCAAGACATTAAGACCTAAAAGCCACGTTTAACATTCAAGGTGGGAAACGAAATTAAAATAGTGATGGCTTGCTAGCCGCATCGCCTACTAATGATATAACATAGCTGACAGCTGGCTGACTGACGTGAACGTGTTTTTGATAATACTACGGGCATAACAATCGCGTCTTTATCACTTACAACATACAACGTGATTTTGAACCCCCTAGCTTTATTGAAATCTCAGAATCAGAATCCCTAATGAAATATAGAACTGGAAGAAAAAAAGCTGAAAATAAAAAAAAATTAGGGTTTCCCATACAAAGTCGCCGATCAGCTGGACAAATTTCTATGGAAAGCCAATTTTTTTTAATCGGTTTTTACCTTTTTTTCTTGGAATTCTGTATTCCATTAGGGATTCTGATTCCAAGATTTCAATATAGCTAGGGGGTTCAAAATCACGCTATATATTAGCGCTTACGCATGTAAAGCAACTTTGGGCGTGGTCTCTACTGAGATGGGTGACCATAAGTGGCACAAAAAATTTCTCGAGTTGTGGTAGAGCCAAGCTACCAGCAAAAGTTGTGGTAGAACTACGCTACCAGCAAATAATGTGGTAGAGCCACGCTATTGGCAGAATTCATTTTTGTTAGTGCTTTGAATGGCCCGGCTCGTCCGCAGAAATATCACACTCTCACAGAAAATCGTCGTTTGAGTAACCTTAACCGCTTCTATGCTTCGTTCCGTGAGTGAGAGAGCCGAAGGAGTAGCCTTTCCCCATTTCCTCCCCACCAACTCCTAGAAAGGCAGGCAGCGGTCCTGCCACACCCTGGTGTTGCAGTTATCCACGGGCAGCTGTGATTGCTTACCATCAGGTGACACGCTTGCACATTTGCCGTCATTTACATCATTATAAAAAAAACCGGCCAAGTGCGAGTCGGACTCGTACCGTAATCTATATCTATAAAAACGGCAAAAAAAAACATGTCTATTGTATGGGAGCCCCCCTTTAATATTAAGTTTAGTTTTGTTTAATTATTTATTTTTAAAGTGAATATATAACTAAATATTCTGTTAATATTCGAAGCGTCTATCTGTTGCCGTTATCAATATCAAGCAAAAACAAGCAAAAAAATCACTTTTGTTGTATGGGAGGCCCCTTAAATATTTTTTTGTACTTGTTATTATAGCGTCAACAGAAATACATCATCTGTGAAAATTTCAACTGTCTAACTATTATTGTTCATGAGATACAGCATGGTGGGTGACAGACGGACAGACAGACAGACTGACAGCAGAGCGATATTAATAAGGTCCCGTTTTTACCCTTTAAGTACGGAACCCTAAAAAAGGAGAAATGAGTTTATTCAGCGTTTTTCATAATACTTTACTACTAGTAGTATATGAATTTAATAAGTACGTTTTCACAACACAGTTGCAACAAAAAACACGACTACATTTCCCTGATATTCAACTTTTCACGTTTTTTTCATAAGTGCTGTTGCCGAAAAAGCTTACGAATCTCGTGTTTTGGCGAAAACTTTAACGCGACGAACCGACGAAATTTATTATTGCTCATTTGGACGGCTTCCAGCAGGAATTCAGCGAAACAGGATTTTTCTGAGTGCCTTTTGGTCGCTGGAAGCCGTTTTCAAAAATTATCGTTTTGTTAAAACTGAAGTGTAATAAATATTTTTTTGTTAAATAGTTTTTATGAAAAGCTTTTATTAAGTGCGGTTCATACTGTAAAGTGAATAAATAAACAAACACTTTATTGCACCATTATATCAAAACTAGCTTTTTCTCGAGACTTCGTCTGCGAAGAAGTCGACAATTTGACCAAGACCAAGGAATCATGTTGTCCTATACAAACTTTGCCCAAAGAAGCTGCTCTTCTGTGAGTTATATTATCATCATCACCAGGTCTTTTTAGTCTCCACTGGAGGAGCATGACCCTCTCTGTACTACCGGAGCCATACTTGGCCAGAGCAGACAGAGGATTTGGCCTACACTCTCCTCGCTGACCAGACGGGTTGGAGAGGTCTCATTGATGTTAATGAGCTTTGTTTAGCTTGTATTTCCTAAGTCGCCTCTTACGACATCCATGGGAAAACTTGGAGTGGTCCTATTCTACTCTGCCGGAAACCACACGGCTAAGCACATGGCATATAAGTGCATGTATGTGTATAACACATACATACACTTATGAAAAATTGGCAGACATATTTAGAAGATGATAAAGACTAACATAAATAAAAACCATGCAATTCTGACAATATACATACAAACGGTTCGAATTGATAAACTCCTTTTATTCAGTTAAAGTCTTGATGACAGCTAGTAAAAGCAATCTTAATATTTTTACAAGGATACGCTAACAGGGTTTTACTTATTCAACACGAGGAATCCTAAACACAACTAAGGGTATGTTGAAATAGGTGCTTCATGTTTACTTGAGGGCGTGAAAAAGAAAGACGCCGCGCAACAGAAGCCCCGCTAATATTATTTATGTGACAGTTTGTGAGGATTGATTTTGATGAAATTTCTTAGAGTTCCTACATTTGAATCGCACATCGTCATCATCTCAGGCGCAAGAATTCCACTGCTGAACATAGGCGTACCCTAATGATTTCTAATATGACCGGTTGGAAGTGTCCTGCATCCAGCGTCTTCCTGCGACCTTGGTCAGGTCACCCACACAGCTCAGCGGATTAGCTCTTTGAATTGGCAGACATAGCTCGTAGAACCGATGGCCGATGGGGCAGAAAGGTTTTCGAATGGCGACCACGTACCGGCAAGCGCAGCGTTGGGTACCCACCGATTAGGTAGTCAAACGAACAGCACATACGAATATGCTATTTATTATTTTTCATAATTAATCATTTTCCAGGGGGAGGCCTTTGCCCAGCAGTGGGACACAACACCAACAGGCTAGGAAAAAAAAATAATCATTTAGGAAATACAAGCTAAACAAAGCTCATAAACATCAATGAGACCTCTCCAACCCGTCTGGCCAGCGAGACGAGTGTAGGCCAAATCCTCTGTCTGCTCTGGCCAAATATGGCTCCGGTAGTACAGAAAGGATCATGCTCCTGCAGTGGAGACTAAAAAAACCTGATGATGATGATGATCCCTATATATTTTTCTTTGTGAATTTAGACTGATGGGAAATGCAGTGTCGGTAAAGCCATAAATATACAATTGTACAGGAATAGATATAATCGGGCGGCACGCGCTCTGGCATACGCTCTCTGGCGAAGGCGTTGGCGTCAGATGACAGTAAGTCCATTGGTAGTAAAAATAAAAATATAATAATCAGAATAAATGTTAAAAGTAGTACATAACGCTCTCTGTGTATGGCAACTCCTGCATGTAACGTCGTGAAATCGTCAAAGATGATACTACCATGTTAGAGCTGCCTGTGTACGAGATACCTGTGTGTCTATAAGATGAGAATGACCTGAAAACAAAGAAAACATAACATTAATAATGATTCTATGGAGCTAATCGACCATTCAATTGAAAACTTTTTACGACAACCTTTACAACGTTAATATCTCAATTTTTCTAAAAACGAGCTGATTGTGCGCCAAGTACTACCATTATTGTATCTAAATAAGTATATTTTTCTGAAATAAATACAAATGGTTATCACGTTAGTCATGTAAAGCCATTCATGACTGATATAGCTGGATGCCTGACATTTGGATGTCTTTAGACAGCTCATCATCATCATCATTTCGAGTAGGTGTCATTGTCAATCGACCATGCACACCCTGGTGTCAGAGTTCTTCGACAGCTCGGTACTTATGATACTTATTTCATTAAACTACTTGCGTACACAAGAAAGAACATTTAAATCATATGTCGCGCTTCGTCTTAACTTTTTTACTGGCTTCAAGAACGTAAAGACTCATCGGATTAAAGTTTAAGCAGGCTAAGTAGAACAAGATGTTTGCGGAAGTTTAATTAGAAATAGGCATGTTATCTGTATAAATTAAGATTATTTTGAGTTAAACTACAAAAAGCCTAGCTTTATTGTAAGATATTTAGATTTATATGGATTATTCGGGTTATTGGTTATTTTATTCCTTCCATGCTCGTTTGGGAGAAAAGTAAAAAGGAGAATGTACCAGCTGCTTCTCTTCCCGCGTAGGGGAATGCGAAAAATGTAAGTAGGCGATGCGGCTAGCAACCAAACACTATTTTGTATCCGGTTTCCTCTATGTTGGAGCTAAACGTGGCATTTAGATCTCATAGACCTAGGGTCTGTTCTACTCTACAAGGGAAAAATACGTAATTGTATGTATGTATTAAGTATTTAGCTTTCGCTTATAGTTTCTTAGTTAAGGGGCCGTACTACCTCACACTGCTTTGCATGATTGACTGTTATATCAATAATAATTAAATACTCAAGTTGAAATAAAAATGCAGCAAAGTTCAGGACTAACTCTGGTAACTATATGACTCAAAAACACGATTGCGTTAAATTTTCTCGATAGAAAAAAATTGCAAAGTTGCCTCCAAATCACGTCTAATGTACTCGGTATATAGCATTATTCACCAAATACATTAAAATTAACCTTGAAACTTTTGATTATTATTGCATTACAGATAAGGCAGCCATCATATGCTTTTCTTTTTCGAATAACCCTTGAATATTCCTAAAAAACGAAAATATCCAAAGTAGCCAACGCGTTTAGACCATCCGCGTTTGTATCGCCACGCCGCCTGGCATATGTCGGGCTCTTAAGGCTCTTATTTCGTCAGGGTGAAATCCTTAACGGCTTTTTCGGTGGTTGCAGATATGGCATCGGGTACGCACGCCCGGCCTCCCGAGCTGCTATTTGCTTTGACCCCATTCCCATTCCTCCGAGTAATTTCCGTCCCAGATCCATCCAATTTCTCTCCTTAATGGACTTAAAAACTACATTTGACGGGCAGCAGCATCGGAAGCAAACTAATCCAAAAAAAACTGCGCTCCCCGCCGACCCGCCTGCCAACCGTGGTGAGTATGCCAATATCCTCCCATCATCATCATCATCAGGTCCTTTTTAGTCTCCACTACAGGAGCACGACCCTCTCTGTACTACTAGGGCCATACTTGGCCAGAGCAGCCAGAGGACATGGCCTACACTCTCCACGCTGGATACATATCGCTACATATCCTCCCATAGATCGAACAATCCTTGGAAGAGGCCTTTTTGTCCATTCGTAAACATCTTACGTCTGTAATAATGATAGTTTCTTGGTCAGGGTTGTCATATGGTCACGATGCTATCTTCAACTACCTGTCCGGTGTTTCGTGTTAAGACTTTCATACTAACATTTGCGCGTTTCCAAATGTTTTAATTATTCCAATTGCCACCTGAGTGGTGTTCAACGCGACATAGTTACATGCGATTGGTCTGAGCACGCGACCAAACGGTACGACCTTGCCACTGATTGCCTGTTAAAATACCATTCGTTTATATCGCTTATCAATACGATATTTATGGGCAAGCAATTTACTTTAAAAGGGGCTAATAATTACATTAATTGTCAATCGGTTGTTAAAATAGTTTTTATCTAGTGCTTGCGTGTTAGCTTGTGACTTTGTACTTTGATTACTACAACTTTCAGAATATGGTGTCAGATTTTTAAGGTTCCGTACCTCAAAAGGAACCCTTATAGGATAATATAAATAAATATATACGGACAAATCACACTGATTGAGCAAGGCCCAAAGTAAGTTAATTCAACGATACTATATTTTATAACAAATACATATCTAAATACACATCCAAGACCCAGGCCAATTGGAAAAAGATCATTTTTCATCTTGACCTGGCCGGGGATCGAACCCGGGCACTCTCGTGTCGCAGGCTGGCGTGTTGACCGCTGCGCCACGGAGCTAGGATCACTTTGTGGTCTTTTTTTGTTTACTAAATGTTGGATCAGGCATTTGTCTCCCATCTCTCCTGATGGTAAGTGACGATGAATACGAGAATGTTACATATCTATTCAAGTCTTGTCTGTCAAGACCCTTTCTCACAGGAACGCGTAGAGGTATCAAGCTGAAATTCATATCAAATGGTGAGGTCTATTGTCCCTTGGAGCTGTGAAAAAATCAAACTACTAAGCCAACGCAATCAAAAGATACAGCTGTTTATGACGCAAATTGTAGACATTCGCAAGGGATTCAAACCTACAAAGCACTTCCCGTGAACTCAGAATCATGAAATTTGGTACGAAGCAACGTCTTATAGAACAGATAAAGGAAAAATTGCTAAAAGCATACATTTTTAGTTACATCATATAATTAAAATATTTTTAAACCTTTCTTCCTGTAACCATCCTCTAATCTACTCGTAGATTAAGATCGTAGCAGACCATCAGCACCATTAGTGACTTAGGATTGAAAGATTTTTTAATTTAATTTAAATTTTATTTAAAAGAAAAATACAAAGTATAGACTTAAAACTTAACTATCGAACGCAAGTTAGTCCGTTGCACTTTTACATGACGGGGTTTTTTTTTTTATTTATATTTGCAAACGAGCAGACGTGCCACTTGATGGAAAGTGGTCACCGTCGCCCATGGACATCTGCAACACCAGAGGAGCTGCTGAAGCGTTGCCGACTCTTAAGATACCTGTAAACATGCCTTTTGAAGGACCTCAAGTCATAGCACACAGGGAAAACCTCGGGAGGGAGTCCATTCCACTTGCTGTACGAGGAAAAAAACCACGTGACGCTCTGACATTTTTGGAGACCCACGTGTCTAGGATGTGGGGATGGACTTTACTCCTGTGACGAGCGGTGCGGTGGTAGAAAGGTGACGGTGGCACCAATTCACAAAGTTCTTCAGAACGCTCCCCATAGTATAGACGGTAAAATACACACAGAGCCAACGTCTCTCCGTAGACTGAGGGTGTCTAAATCGTCTGTGAGTGTGGGATCGTCGGTAATACGAATTTCCCGGCGTTGGATGGAATCAAGAGGAAAGAGTTGGTACTAAGGTGCACCAGACCAGATATAATAATAATAAATCTTTATTTCTCTTCACAATATAGTTACATAACAGTATTATATACCAACTGGCTAGTACAAAGTTTTGTCTGCTTAGTGTAACTAGGAAGACTTGATGAGATATGACAGCAGTACTCACGTAACCTTCCACGGAATCGACGATACACGACACCTTTCGGCCAGATATTAATATTTTAAACTTCTTTTTAAGTGTTTATACATATTTTGCATTCGCAATGCTATTTTTGATATGCTCTTATTAAATTAATATATCCCGCTTGGAATTTTTTTTCACCAAATTTTATTTCTTAATTTAATAAGAGTATTTTAAACTTCTGTAGCAAGATTGACGGGCCCCTGATAAATGTTGATAAGGGCCCCACTTGAACAAGCTACGCCATTGTACATATATAAACGAGTTACAAGTTACAAGCTTTATATTGTAGATAGATATTATACGCGTGGCGTGTTAGGAGTTAAAAATATGTCGAGGTTAAATCGTGGATTCGGTGAAAAGTGTTTTGTTAAAGCAACAAAAGTTTTGTTAAATAGGATTGCGATTAAATTATGACAAATATTATACACTAGCTGTTGCCCGCGCCTTCGTCCGCGGCAATTTCTGTATGATTAATTAATATAAATGAATAATTTTTTCCCGATTTCAAAACATTTTTTATTGATGCTTCGCTCCTATTAGTCGCATCGTGATGTTTTATACAGAGAGGGTCGTGCTTCTGTAGTGGAGACTAGAAGGACCTGATGATGATGTTTTATAGCCAAAAGCCTTCCTCAAAAAATGGACTTTCCAACACAAAAAGAATTTTCCGATTTGAACCAGTAGTTCCCGAGATTAGCGCGTTCAAACAAACAAACTCTTCAGCTTTATAATATTAGTATAGACTAGCAGTTGCCCGCGACTTCATCCGCGGCAATTTCTGTTATTATGATTAATTAGTATAGATGAATAATTTTTCCCCGTTTGCAAAACATTTTTTATTAATTCTTCGCTCCTATTGGTCGCAGCGTGATGTTTTATAGCCTAAAGCCTTCCTCAATAAATGGACTATCCAACACAAAAATAATTTTCCAATTTGAACCAGTAGTTCCTAAGATTAGCGCGTTCAAACAAACAAACTCTTCAGCTTTATAATATTAGTATAGAAGTATAGATATATAGAATAACATTTTTAAATATTTTATTGCTTTGAATAATAGTGTCTTTTTTATGATATAGGACGGCGAACGAGCAATCGTCTCACCTAATGGTAAGTGACCACCGGACTGACCACCGCTGCCCATGGACAACTGCAACACCAGGGTGTGACAGGTGAGTCGTCGGCCTTTCATGGAGTTGGGGGAAGGAAATGGGGAGGGGAGGGGGAAGTATGGGCCTCCGGCTCTCTTACTCACTATCAGGTGACCAGCTTTCTCGTTTGCCGCCCTATATCATAAAAAAAACCGGCCAAGTCCGACTCGCGCACGAAGGGTTCCGTACCGTTATCTATAAAAACCGGCCAAGTGCGAGTCGGACTCGCGCACGAAGGGTTCCGTACCGTTATCTATGAAATCGGCAAAAAAAACATGTCTTTTGTATGGGAGCCCTCCTTTAATATTAATTTTATTTTTATTGAATTATTTATTTTTAAAGTGACAGACGGACAGACAGACAGACGGACAGCGGAGCGAAATAGGGTCCCGTTTTTACCCTTTGCGTAACCCTAAAAATAAAAGAAATCCTAGCATTGGTCTCAGCAAACGTGGTTATAAGGTCTTATAGACCGCGGCACAATTTTACAATATCAAGTAAGAATTGCGCCCAAATTGCGCCGATCGATCATAGCTGCCTTATCAGAAATTTAAATAGCAAACGATTTATACATGAGCCCGGTGGGTCTGACCTATTCACCTGCTCTTTAGAGATAACTGCTGAATGTTTCAGAACCTTAGAGCTTAGGTTCAAGATTGCTATATCTACAGTTTGCTTTTGAATCGCTCTTTGCTTTGTTGATTAATTTCTTAGTCTAGAATAGTTCCGATCGCATCACCCGCTCGACAATAGATCAACTGAAATATTCATTAGTTTTCCTAGTAATTTAGTTGTTCAAGAGGCTAGATTATTGAATTCCCTTAGGTATTAAAAGGGTCTAGCATCTATGTCGGGGAAAAAGGTTTTTACCACTAATACTAGACTATCATATTTATATAATAAAGAGGAAAGGTTTGATAATTTGTTTGAGTTGAGTAGGCTCCACGAAACTATTTGACCGATTTGAAAATTCTTTAACCATTAGAATCCTATATTATTATGATGAACATAAGCTATAGTTTAATAATACTACTCGTGCAAAGCCGGGGTGGGCAGCTAGTTTATAAAAAAAAAGTATCGTTCATACATATCGTTTATGCTGTATGTATCTGACTGGTTATAATGCCATTAGAAATGTGTCATTCTAAAGAAAATAAAATAAAAATATTTTCCCGTTTTTCTCATTTATGTCTGTATAGGTTAAAATTAATCAGATTTACGAAGAATTTTTTCTGCACTCAAGAAAAAACGATATCAAAGTTACAGCTTATTTGTATGAACAGATAGTCTTTATAGAAAATACGAAAAGGCTTTTCCCCCGGCCATATACAATACTTATATAAACCATAGACATATAATTAGACCAAAAACTACATCATGTCTGACGACTAGCGAGAATGATTGATGACCTTTATGGCGCAGTGGTATTGTTGTACCTACCCCGCAAGTGCCTTTGAATCGCAGGGTCGTAGGTTCGATCTTGGCCAGGTTAAGATGAAAAACGATATTTTTAAGATCGACCTGGGGCTTGAATGTTTGTCTATAAAAATATCTATTATAAAATATAGTATCGTTGAGTTAGTATCCTACGACAAAATTCCTTAACACAGTGGATCTATTTTTTTTTTTATTAAAACTAACGCAGGATAAAAATACACTATTTTTATGTGAATTACGGGTTACTCACGTACGAGGATACGGATGAGGTTGAAACATGTCGGCCTATAGCTGACTTCGTACGTGAGTAACCCGTAATTCACATACAAACAGTGGGGCTAGCTTAATCTGTGTGATTTGTGCCTATATATTTATTTATTTTATTTAGTCTACATTAAGGGACCAAAACCAATTTAAGTAACAGTTCATTCAAGAAAGTACAAGAACAAATCTAGAACTTGTTTTAATCCTTATCCTTACTAATATTATAAATGCGAAAGTGAGTTTGATTGTTTGCTTGTTACGATTTCACGCCGTAACTACTGGACCGATCATCATGAAATTTTGCATACAAGTTCACTGGAGTACGGAGTACCACTGGAGAACATAGGCTACCTTTTATCCTGGGAAAAAGTACTATTCCCGAGGGATCGATCGACGCGGGCGAAACTGCTGGCGAAAGCTAGTATCTTTATAGTTATACTATATACTGTTAGATGCCAGACGCTCTACTCTAATAATGCCTAAGGGTATTATCAGAAATTTAAATAGCAAATTGGAGATTTATGCATGAGCTCCGTGGGTCTGACATATTCACCTGCCGTTAGGAGATAAATTATCTGAAACATTCAGAAGTTTCGAGTATCTCAGAACTTTGGCTGGTTAAATATAACAACAAAGTTTTTTACTATGACTTACTTTGACGTAATTAGAGTTACTTTACTTAAATATTATTAAAGTAAATATACATGTTGAATTTCAGAAACACACGAACAGACACAGTAACTTTACAATTACACATATACTTGACACACTAATTTGTGCTTGAATCATACATTATATTATTTAAAAAAAACCTGTGTTGGCCAAAGCCAATACAGGTTTTCTTGAAATATTATCCCTTTTGTAAACATAATATTAAAAGCTGTTGGTTTTTTGAATCGTTATTGTATTTATTACTTTTTTTCAATTTATCTTTTAATAATTATTTAAAAAATAAAAATAAAAAATTATATATAACTTGAGAATAAAAACCTTCTTCCAACGCACCGCATCGTTTTTTGAATAAAAGAAATAAAAAAAGAAAAAAAAAAGTTTGTGTTGGTTTTACAGGTAATCATCGACGCTGATGAATCTTTATGATTCTATGATTTTGCATATAAACGGGACTTAGCACGAAACTACGGTACGGTAGTACAGAGAGGGTCATGCTCCTGCAGTGGAGACTAAAAAGACCTGATGATGATGATGATGATGATGTCCAAGGTCAGCGGTGATAGCTTACCATTAGGTGACACGCTTGCTCGTTTGCCGTCCTATACGTCAAAGTAGTATATAAAAAGCCTAAAGCATCAGCAATCAGGCTATATGATCTAAGTAAATAGTAGCGTTATTTAGTGTCGTGACCGATATTGTGAGTGACCAACACAGAAAACGACAATGTCTTCGGTTAATCGCTCTGTATCCTATTATTGTGGATAATCTCGTATAAATGGATCGGTATTGTTGACGTTTGGCTGAAGTCGGTTTGATCCGGTTTGCTTGATTGAGCTGATGGATAAACGATCGAAAACGATACACATAGAGATCCAATGTAGTGTATGTATTTGTAACGTAATTAGGAACATTTTTATAAGTGTTTTATTTTGCATTCACAATGCTATTTTGATATAGGTACTCTTAATAAATTAAGAAATAAAATATGGTGAAAAAATTTCATGCTGGCGGGACTTGAACCGGCGACCTAGGTCTATGTACGACCTATGCTCTGCCATCTGAGCTACCGCACAATTCAATCTCGGCGCCGAAATTTTCCACCATATCCCATTTCCCCTTATACGTATTAAGGCGTACGTCACCTACACAACTACCCGACTTTTACAAGTGAGGTATTTGATTCAACTCATTTTACAATGAATTCGAAAATCAGCTAATATGTAGGAAGCCATGCAATATTTTATAAATGTTTTACTTTGCATTCACAATGCTATTTTGATAAACTCTTAATAAACTAGTGGTTCTGCGAGAACAGTAGACCTCGCGAGCCCTTACAACCAACATCCACATTTGCCCTCCACTGCTCTAAAATATATATGTTACTGATATGCTAATTGACTGAAGGATGAGTTACTATTTCCCAATCTACGCTGCTCTTAATTAGGTACCAGAGGAAACGGAAATTTAAACCTACATTCCCTTTACCAGAAGACCCGACCAGACCCTTTTTTAAGAGGAAACACTAAGCTCGAGAGAATTGAAAAATAGATATTTATAATGTTTATTGCTGTCGCGCCGCGTGTCCAAACAAACCCCGCAGAGTGCGATAGAGATAACTGCAGCTCGGCCGGAAAATACTTATAAAAATTACACAAAATTAACGCTTCGTAGTCTGATTTCTTCTCCAAAACTTAACCTATTTAATTTCTTTTTACATTAAAAATTTAAAATAAGCTATGGCTGTGTTTCTGCGTTTCTTTTTCTTATATAGTTGCCCAAATTTGTTTTCTTGATGTTTGAACACAACGGAAATTCACAACACACACAAAATTTTAACATACGAATTTTTTTAGTAAAAAATCATTACTCTATTGGTAGTATCCGGCGAGGAATCAGGGGACTACTCTTGTATGGAAACACGGCCCTTGAGCACCATGTTGAGTATGATTTTTTTTACACATCAACTAAGTTGGAGTGATCCTCTTCAAGATCGGAAATATCGGAATAGCGAACTTGGCATGGGTGAATAGGAGGCAAAGTTTAAGTACTCGGTTTCATAGTTGTTATGTTACCAATTGGTAAAAATTTTAATATCAAAATTTTAATAGGACACTAATTTTCAACTATTATGGCAGACAAACATGCGAACTTTACGTTAAGAAGTGGCCGGCATCTATAAACCCCGGGTTCAAGTCACAGGATAGCATGTGAATCTTTTTTTATTTATTTTTAAATTTATTTCAGGATTCTAAGTTTATTCAGTGTTTTCAATTATAAAAGTAATACGCAGTATCATGCTTTAAGCCAAAAAATATTTTTCATATTTTGATTTTTGTTCCTTAGGGACAGTTGTTCAATTTTACTCCCTCTCCACTTCACGTACTTCAACTTCTTTCATAAATATACAGAAAATCGATTTCAGACAACTTTTGGGCAAATTGCCGACTATAAACACGTTCAAGTTTATCGTATAAGACAGACAGACAGACAGACAGACGGACAAAAGAATTTTGGGCCAGTGGAAACTGAGACGCTTCGCTCGCTCGGTCAATTAAGAAATAAAATATGAATAAAAAAAAAAGAATTTTTTTTTCACCAAATTTTATTTCTTAGGATGTTAATAGGATCTTTAAAACCACGAGTTGTGAAACAAGCCGTGAGGCGATTTCCATAATAAAATCATTAGACAACTGCACAAAACAAGATATTTCGCATCCGAAAAAATCGCCGAATCTTGACTTTTCTGATGATAATTGCCGAAACCATCTGGACTTTCGGTTGGTCTCTAAAAATCATCGTGCCTGCGGGCACGGATGAGCTCAGCATCCCACGAAACTGCCAAACGTAATTTTTTTCTAGTACCCTAATTTGTGCCACACTATTGGGCGAATGCCTCTTCCCTGCATTGGGATGAATGATGAAAGGAGGAAGGGGGATGAGGCCCAACAGTGAAAAGCTAATAATGTTCTGAAACTATTTAAACCGTAACAATATATGTACAGTCAGAGACAGAGACACCTGACTAGGCCCTCTGCCTATATCTTGAATTTTCTCTTAAACTATAAACATTATTAACATGAAAATGTACAAACAGAAAGACCTTAATGAAGTCTTTCATAATATAAATTTTTATGTTAGTTATTATTTATAGTTTAAGAGAAAATATAAGATATAAATAGTAGGCCTGGTCAGGTATCTCTGTTCCTGACTGTACGTGCCTTTGTGTGCCTATGCTAATTCACAACATTTCCCAGGCCATCTAATATTAAAATGGTGTGTATTTTGGCCTCATAATCAATAAGATGCCAGCTAAGATGTTTAACATATAAGCTATAACGCTAGCTTATATGTTAAACATCTTAGCTGGCATCTTAGTCAGAATGGGTCATTTGTTCTGCAATATATGGTGCTAACCCGGTTTTCCCCTAATACTCGTATTAGTACGCCAGCGTCAATGTCCATGATCCATCGGGAATAGTACTTTTTCCCGGTATTAAAGGCAGCCTATGTCCTTCTCCGTACTCCAGAGAACTTGTATGCAAAATTTCATGATGATCGGTTCAGTAGTTACAACAAACAAACAAACTCACTTTCGCATTTATAATATTAGTAAGGATAAGGATGTACTTCCCCTTATACGTATCACGTTGTTATCCCTTATGGGGTAGACAGAGCCTATGGCAATAGATCGTGAACGTCCACGATTAGCGTGCGGTGAGCGGAAAAGTTGGAAAACAGAATCAAAATTGTTAGTGTCTTCCTAACTTATATTATAAATGCGAAAGTTAGTTTATTTGTTTATTTGTTACGCTCTCACGCCTTTAGTACTGAGCCGATCATCATGAAATTGAGAATCGAGGAAATTCGATGGCTAAAAATACCGGTATTCTGAATTAATTAACGCTTTGGTTCTGACGTTGGCGGGAGCCCAACTACATGAAGATACGTGTAATATTGAACTACGTAGAGCTAAATCCTTTGATAAAATATAATGGTAGATACACAGTCTCTACAAAATGAAGCCTAAATAATGTCCCCGAGCCAAATTATCTTGCATACTTACAAACAACAACAAAAACGGTACATACTGAAAGTATAACTCCATCTTTCTCCGTCTTTCTTTTTCACTTTTGACGCGTAGTTTTTGCATCTTTGCACTGACTTTCGTCATCGCGAGACGTGTGAGTGTTAGCGCGGTTTATTGAAACTGCGGACAAAACAGCTCCGAAACTTGATTAGTGCGCTGTTTTGCCGGTGCCACTTTTCGAGCGCGAATCGTGTATCTACCATTATATTTGATCGACGGCTAAATAACATGATTTAGCTCCACTAACTTAAATATTAGTCAAAGTTAGTTAACAATTGAGAACACCAACAGCTAGGAACCTGATTGAATCAAAACATCAACAAAGCTTCGTTAACTAATAGATCGATCGCTTTCTATCCGCCATTATTACTAACTACTACTGAGTTGAGTATTACATGCATAAATATATACATGTTATCACGTTACGTACATGTTATTCTTTCCATGCAGGTCTGGGAGAAAAGAAAAAACGTAGAATGTGCCAGCTGCTTCTCTTTCCGCGCAGATCGTAAAAGCCGATGGAGGGACTGGGCTAAAATCTGCGAAATCATGACAATAGACGATGCGGCTAGCAACCCATCACATGGTTTGATAGGCGCTTTACTCAACGATACTATATATATAGATATACATACACATATATGTAGATATTCTTATCATCATCATTTCGAGTAGGTGACACGGTCAGTCGACCATGTACGGGCGGTTCCGAAGAACTCTGACACCGGGGGGTGTCAGAGTTCTTCGGAACCGCCCCTCGGCCTCTGACGTGGTTCTTTTAACGACTACCGGCAGCCGGGACCAACGGCTTAACCTGCTTTCTGAAGCACATCATCATCTTCATTATCAAACAATCAGGTAATTCAAGCCTGCAATGTCCTAACGAAACTGGAAACAACTAAACAAAGTATGCTTCCCGTGGGAATCGAACCCACGACCCCCGGGTCTACAGGCAAACGCCTTAAGGGCCCGTACTACCTCACACTGCTTTGCATGATTGTCTGTTATATCAATAATAATTAAATACTCAAGTTGAATTAAAAAGGCAGCAAACTTCAGGACTAACTCTTGTAACTATCTGAGTCAAAAACACGATTGCGTTAAATTTTCTCGATAGAAAAAAATTGCAAAGTTGCCTCCAAATCACGTCTAATTTACTCGGTAGCCAACGCGTTTAGACCATCCGCGTTTGTACCGCCACGCCGCCTGGCATATGGCGGGCTCTTAACCACTGGACCACGGAGGCAGTTAACTATACTATTAACAAATACGCATATAGATAAACATCCAAGAACCAGACCAATCTAAAAAAAAAAATCAACAAAACAAAATCGCGATAGTATCAGCGATCGCTTACTTAGTCGATATTCAGAGCCGACCCCAACCAGGTAAACGAGGAAGAATAAGAAAGAATCCATCAATTGATCGCTTCGGTTCGACCACGGCTTCAGAGCCTAATAAATTCGTTTTAGGCACTAATGGATTTTTCTAAAATCCTATCACTTCCAGTCGTCGCATCGTAATTCTATCAAATGGAATGGAAGCACTACAAAAAGGCGAATTCGATTAGGCCGACACCCTTAGTGACACGGGCGAGAATTTGGCCATAAGGGAAAATAGATCAAAGAAACAATTACTAAGTTTATATTTTACACTTCAAACCTAAAGGTTAGAGTAAAAAGGTACGGCCAGACTGGCTTTTTAAAACTTTTAAATAAAATCACTTTATTACGGTATTATCGCGTATATTACATTATTTTTACACCTAAAGTTTCGAAAACTTTACAGTTTTCATGGTCGCAGGTAGACTAAGTTGATATTTGTCTTTGTGTTATAAGAACTATACAAAACTACCGCCTACAATATTTATTGATAACGTTCCGGATGTACGCAGTATTGGCTCACTGTGTCTGAAGGTCTTGCTGTCTTGTGATGAGCTTGAGATTTTATTAAATTGACGACAGGATCCCAAGCTGGTGGTAACTGCCAACCATCCTCTCTATTGAAATAGGATGTTTTTTTTAATTTTAATAGCCTCATGAAGCATTCTTGGAATTCTGAAAATGGAAGATTTTAGAACTTTTTTGCTTACTTAACAACGGAGTAATTCATTCGAAGTAACAGTTTTAAAAAATTACTTGTTTGTAAAGTCGGTTTACAAGCGATAATTTTACGTAATAACGGTGGAAGAGAGATAGATGCGTCACAAGCCGAACGCGTACACCGATTGTACCTATCTATCGCTTGTTCCACGCTCTCGCTTGCACACGGAACGTGAGACTTTTGCGTGTGTGCAGCCGGCGGTCTTGATTTATAAGAAGTTATGACGTCACCGAACATTATTCATTCAAAATTATATGCATGGTTTAAGTGCTTCTACAGTACATACAAATAAACATATACTGCAAAAATCTACATCCCTGCTTTTGGCTACAGCGTAATCAGGTTTTTTGTATAAATGAATATACATACTAAATAGTTCATAAAAATCAGAAGAAAGTGTGAAAAAGGAAAGTTGAACAATAGATTTGATTCTAACACGAAACAGTTGCTTTTCTATGAAACAACAATTTCTGTGAAAAGTCCCCAGTTTTTCCGAGAGCGGTAAAAAGAAGGGTTGCATTATTTCCTGTAGATTAAACAGGAGCACTTTAAGCTTTTAATTTTAAACGGAAATTGCTTAAAAAACTGTCGGTGAAAAGTTCAGACGTTTTTCATTTTTGTTATAATAGTAGATTGTGGCCAGCGAGGAGAGTGTAGGCCAAATCCTCTGTCTGTTCTGGCCAAATATGTTCTGATAGTACAGAGAGGGTTGTGCTCCTGTAGTGGAGACTAAAACAATGATATTGAGTAGATTGTGACGCATAGTCCTAACATACAATACTTTTTTTTACAATACTTTTAGGTAAGGGCATTTTTCTGAATCTCTTTCCCACGGGAATAAAAATGGGTGCTAATTAAACAGGATTCTTTTTAATAGCATTATCCGCCTCTAAAAATGTATGTTGCCTTCTAAATTACTAAGTCAGCCACAATTAACGAGCATCCAAACAATACTATCTTAGCCACTAGTTATCTTCTATTTAAGCCACTCTAAATACAACTCAGCATGATGGTTATTATTTAGCATCTAAATTTGTAACTTGCATTCTAACAGTAAACTTCTAAAATACTAATATTTGACATCAAAAAATATATTTATTTAGCTTCTATTTTTTTAACCCAGCATGTTTAAAATGTAACTTATCCCAAAATAATTAATCGTCAATATTTAGCTAAAATTGTCATCAAATAGTATATTATGGCCACTAATATTACCAGTAGCTATTGAGAAGAGACAAAATAAGACTTTATTTTTGAAAAAAAAAATGTTTATAGTAATTTATACCATAATTTTACTAATAGTAATAGTAGGAGAGCTGGTACAAATTTTTGGGCAAGTATTTGAAGCAAGCTGAAAACTTGTCACATACCTCTCCCATTATACCCCAACACGGAACTGCAGACCTGACTAGTTAGGGGTAAATAGCGAGGCTAAATCAACCCCTATTTTTTTGGCAGCGTGGCAGATAGAAAGTCCCACCAAAATAGTACCCTATTAAAATTTCAACCTGCCTCAAATTGATTTTTTATATTTTTTTGCAAATTTTTTTGCACGCATCTGGTTATGTTAAAACCCCGACTAAATCGTGTGGCTTATATTTTTTATACATAAAACATAAAAAAATGTATATTGCCACAAATATCTATATTTTTGGTAATGAAAAAAGAATATTAAAAAAAAAATAGGGTTTGATTTAGTCCCGCTACTCACCAGTCACCAGCCATGTCTGTAGTTCCGTGTTGAGGTAGAGGTATGTCACAATTTTTCAACTTGCTTCAAACACCTACCTACCCAAAAATTGGTACCAGCTCTCCTGCCTATCGATACATGAATCACGCCATATCATGTAGTGGCTATTTTTACGATAAAAGAATATGATGTATTATTTTACATGCTAAGTTATAATAAATGATGCTGACTGTAGAAGCTTGAATTATATTTTTTTGAGGACATAGTTTTGATGCTGTAAAAAGGAAAATGGTGACGAAATATAAAATCCGTGGCCGAGTTAGTAAATTAGGTGGCAACGTATAAATAAGAAGGACAAGTCATAATAATTGATGATGACTTATTTGCCGCTTTCTATAGAATATTTATTCGGCGGTGTAAAAAAGACGAATTAGTTTATTAGAGGCTATGTCATTTTCCCGTTGCTTAGTTATGAAATTAGAAGTTTGCTCACGTGGCTAATAAATAATTTTGTGGCTTGATTTATTATTTCCCAATAAAAAATGGTAAAAATGTCTCGCAAATCATGTGCTGTGGTCATGTGCGGTTGGATATCCTATTTAGGTTGATCTCCAAATTTAATGCTTACAGGTCACCAACCCGAAATGGGGACCACGTCTAGGGTAGCTTCACATGCATGCGCTAACAATGCGTACGCTAAGCCATCAAAATAAATTGTAACGACCTTCTGATGTATTCGGTCTTGACTTCAGTAATCTATACTTCTATACTAATATACTAATATTGTAATATAGAGTTTGTTTGTTTGAATGCGCTAATCTCAGGAACTACAGGTTAAAATTGGAAAATTCTTTTTGTGTTGGATAGTACATTTATTGAAGAAGGCTTTAGGCTATTAAACATCACGCTGCGACCAAGAGGAGCGATGCATCAATAAAAAATGTTTTAAAAACGGGGGAAAATTATTCATAGATAAGGACATCCGACGCGTGCGATGCGTAAACGGTTCAAGTTACCCAAAAAATGTGTATTAAAGAATGATTTCTCTATAAACGAACTAAAAAAATGTTTGCGACTGTATATGTCTATAATAACAGAAATTGCCGCGGACAAAGTCGCGGGCAACAGCTGGTGGAGTAATAAACCGACTTACGCACCATGTCAGCGAAATTAGGAAGTCTTCAATTAGAATAATGAACACGTTTATTCGCGTCACAGACAACGTACGTTAATTAAATGATTATAAACTTTTTAATCATCTTACCACAAGACGTAAAAGTCAATTAAAGGAACACTGATGGGTGTTACTTTCTTAGAGATACCAAAAGGCAGCTGACGTAACTCTAGTATATATGATCATATAATCAAAATAATTGGTTTTGTTTTTCGTACAGGCTTGCCGTGTGGTTTCCGGCAGAGTAGAATAGGACCACTCCAAGTCTTCCCATGGAGGTCGTAAGAGTGACAAAGGAAATACAAGCTAAACAAAGCTCTTAAACATCAATGAGACCTCTCCAACCAGTCTGGCCAGCGAGGAGAGTGTAGGCCAAATCCTCTGTCTGCTCTAGCCAACTCCGGTAGTACAGAGAGGGTCATGCTCATGCAGTGGAAATTGTCATTTCGTGTAGGTGACACGGTCAATCGACCATGCACACCCTGGTGTCAGAGTTCTTCGGAACCGCCTTTCGGCCTCTGACGTGGTTCCTTTAACGACTACCAGATGGCAGCCGGGACCAACGGCTTTAGAAGCACGGCATCATCTTTATTATCAGACAATCGGGTGATACAAGCCTGCAATGTCCTGAACAAACTGGAAAGCAAATATAGAAGTATAGGTAAAGTATTATGGGTTAAACTCTTAGAGCATCGTAATAAAACGGCTTAAGTAATTGAGTTAAAAACAGATTGAGCGAAATTACGAACTCTTCAAATAATTAGAATATCCTACTTAATGCGTTCACGACATCAACATTAATTAATTAATTCAACGAAAATAAACTTTGTAATTATCTTATCAAACGCAGAAAACTCATTACTTCTAAACGCTATTTTAATTGCTTTAATTTAATACATACATTTGCCGTGTGGTATCCGGCAGAGTAGAATAGGACCACTCCAAGTCTTCCCGTGGATGTCATAGAAGGCGACTTAGGAAATACAAGCTAAACAAAGCTTATAAACATCTGTAAGACCTCTCCAACCCGTCTGGCCAGCGTGGAGAGTGTAGGCCAAGTCCTCCGACTGCTCTGGCCAAGTATGGCTCTGGTAGTACATAGAGGATCGTGCTCCTGTAGTGGAGTCTAAAAAAGACGAATACATACATTGGTTCTACCGCGTAGACCCGATGGCCGATGGGGTAAAAAGGTTCTAGAATAGACCACGTACCGGCAAGCACAGCGTCGGACACCCACTGACCAGATGGTCGGACGACCTGACCAAGCTCGCAGGCCGCTTCCAATCGGTCATTTTGGAAATCTTTGGGTCGCCTATGTCTAGCAGTGGACTACTTGCGGCTGATATGATGATGATGAATACATACATACATATTATCACGTCTTTATGCCTTTACGGAGTAGACAGCGCCTTAGGCAACAAGACCTAAAGGCCACGTTTAGCGTGGGCGTAAAAATGGAAAACGGAATCAAAATAGTGATTTCCTGCAGGTCTGGGAGAAAAAAAAGGTAGAATGTACCAGTTGCTTGTCTTCCCGCTCAGACCGTAAAAGCCTGAGGGACTGGGTGAAAAAATAAGGAATCATGTCAAGGCGATGGGTATTTGCGTCGTTTACGTGAGTATGGCAATATCTTCACATGAAAAAAAAAAGGGACAGGCCTTTTGTCCAGCAGTAGACTTCTTAAGGCTGATATGATGATGATGATATCTAAGAAACATCACTATAAAACTGGCTTTCAAATAAAAAAAAAACCGCATCAAACCTGTTTATGAAATACGGAGTCAAAGACAGACAGACATACATTCCCAAACACACAGCAATCAAACTCTAATGAGTTACGCTCCCCTTTTTAGGTATGGGGTAAAAAGAAGCATTTTGTAAGTTTCAGCGAAAGAGGTCATTTCGATTCCTTCACTATCATAATAAAATTTTCAAGTTTTTATATGAAAAGATAGGGCGCTTCGAAAGGGTATTTATTCACATCAAAAAGTTTTTACGTCGTAGGGTTTTGATGATAAAGAATAAAAGTCTTCACTATAGTGGCTGATTGGAATAATATTACCCCCTTTACCCACGTTTGCGAGTTATCCTTGACATATTGAAACTTCAAGAATCTGGGCCCATAACCTACCGATTTGTTATCGATCATATAATTATAGCCACACCAAACAGTGTATTCATCATCATCATATCAGCCGCAAGGGGCAGCAGCGTTCTCGAATGGCGACCACGTACTGGCAAGCGCAGCGTCGGACATCCACCGATCAGATAGTCAGATGACCTGACTAAGGTCGCAGGAAGACGCTGGATGCAGGCCGCTTCCAACCGGTCGTATTGGAAATCCTTGGGGGAGGCCTATGTCTAGAAGTGGACTTCTTGCGGCTGATATGATGATGATGAAACCAAAGAGTACGTAAAAATATTTTATCCTGTAGGATTTACGCGGGCGGAGCCGCGAGCAACAGCTAGTCAGTTTATACATCACACATAGTATCACGTCTTGCGTGGTAGACAAAGTCCAGGTCTTTAAGACCTAAAGCCATGTTTAACATGTTGGCGGGTGTTAGGTGGAAATCAGAATCAAAATAGGGTTTTTAGCCGCATCGCATACTAACCATATTTCAGATTGTCGCGCATTCCCTTGATCGGATTTTATGATCTGTGCACGAAGAGGAGTAGCTGGTACACTGAGAAGGAAACTGCTTTTCCGCAAGGCACATATAAGACTATACTACATACATAGTACACGTCTTATTCCCTTGCGGTGTAGATGTCGACAGAGCCTAGGTCTATAAGACTTGAAGGCCATGTTTAGCATATTGGTGGGCGGGCATTAGGTGGAAAACGGAATCAAAATAGTGATAGGTTGCTAGCCGCATCGCCTATTGATTTGATTCCTCAGATTTTACCCATTCTCTCGATCGACACGGGGGAAGAGAAGAATCTGGTACATTTTACGTGTTTTTCTTTTCTCCAAGTCCAGCGTGGAAGAGTCTATAAGACATTGAATTATAAAAACTATGGAAGCAGCATTGCGCTCAAAAACTGACACCACGCAAAGTATATCAAAGCGGGCGTTCGCGAACTAGTCTGCCACGCGCTCCGTGACGGAAGGACGCGTCAATAAAAGCAGTTAACGACATATTATTTGTGAATATCGGCGAAATCGTAACGAATTAAGATAAAATGACTTCTTGTGTAGTAAAGTGCAGCAAACGCAAGGAAAGACGGAGAAGTGACACTGCAGTAATTTATCATAGCGAGCGAGGCGAGCTGCTGTCGCGAGCGATATCTACCTACCTCCACTATGTTGACACCATAGCGTTCATTAGAAATGTTGGCACCGCCTCGTGACCTTGACGCGGCCAATCGCAAACAAGCTTCGTCTATGAGTGCGTAAGTTTTTCGTTGTTATTTGAGTTAAGTTTGTTTGCGTAAATGGGACTGATATTGAATCGTTAATTGTATAAGAGTTACGCTTCCATAGCTTTTCTAATTCAATGCTATAAGACTATGTCCTTGAATAAGGATGAGAATCAGGGCCACAGGTTTATTTTATCATTAAATAGCATTAGCAAACACAATGGTATTGTATTCTGCCGACTACGTTGAACCATAAATAGTTGTGGCTTAGACTGTACGTGACGACAAGAAGTACAGTCGGGGACACAAGTTGTTTATTTAAAACAAGGATGCCGAAGATCGTTTTTTTTTTAATTGGTTAAACCCAATTTAAAAAAAAACGGTGGAGGTTATCAATTCGGCTGAATGCTTTTTATTTTTATTTATTTCAATTAACTTATTCTATTTTTACAGGTATATTCCCCAATACAATAGAAAAGCAATTAATAATCAATTATTTACCATAACTTATTACGTAAATTGCAACCTTTGTGAATTTACACAGAGTACACTAGAATATGTCTATTTTATCCGCAATCAAATTCAGAATGTGTATTGCGCGTGCCAACGGAGACTTGTTCATCAAGTTGGTCCGCCCGTGAGGTACCACTAAAAGGCATGGCTGCCTCCGGCGCTCCACGTATCCATTCGGAACATAAAATTCAACTATTTTTAGCATTTCTATACAGCGTGATTTTGAACTCCCTAGCTATATTGAAATCTGGGAATCAGAATCCATTAAGGAATACAGAATTGTAAGAAAAAATAGTAAAAACCGAAAAATTAAATTTTACCTTTCATAGAAATTCAGCCAGCTGATCGGTGACCTTGTATGGGAAACCTAATTTTCTTTTTCGTTTTTCACCTTTTTTTCTTGCATTTCTGTGTTCCATTAGGGATTCTGATTCCCAGATTTCAATAAAGCTAGGGGGTTCAAAATCACGTTGTATTATTGATTATACCACAAATCAACTTAAAAATATAAGACACCATACTAAGCTCCCTTCTTACCCGTAGCTCATAATATCCCACCATACCAAACACGAACAAAGTGGGGTACATAAGGGGATAAAAAGGGTACACTCCGTTTTGTCTCCAATATAAATACCTCACAAACTTGTTCTGTTCTTTACCAGCATAAGGCTTGTGACGTGATAACGACTTTTAAATCGATGAATGCTAGCTGCACGCACGAAAAATTGTCACGTTCCGTGTGCAATCGAGAGCGCGGAACAAGCGATAGAGAGGCACGATCGGCATAAGCGTTCGGCTTTTGACGCATCTATCTCTCTGCCACCGTTATCACGTAAAATTATCGTCTCTCCCACGTAATATTTTTGAAATATTACGTGGGAGACAGTTGAATGAGATAAGGAAACTGATATTACTGAGGGAAGTTTAAACCATACTTGACGCAATATTATTTTTGACTAGCTCCGTGGCGCAGCGGTCAACACGCCAGCCTGCGACACGGAGTGACCGGGTTCGATCCCCGGCCAGGTCAAGATGAAAAATGATCTTTTTCAGATTGGCCTGGGTCTTGGATGTGTATCTATATATGTATTTGTTATAAAATATAGTATCGTTGAGTTAGTATCCCATAACACAAGCCTCGAACTTACTTTGGGGCTAGCTCAATCTGTGTGATTTGTCCGTATATATTTATATTTATTTATTTATTTTGTTATATGTATATGAGGGTAACATGAGCTAACAGTCGCTTCTCGTGATTTTCTTTATTCTACTCCTAAACCAGATGAGATAAAAAAATCTATAATATTACTTTGCTGGTAAATTACTTGTTTGACTTTTGTTGTTTTAGAAAACCGGAAAATTATATAGGGAACAAAATGTCTTGCTATGCCGCCTTCGCCGGACCCCGTAGAAGGGCGAAACCTAAGAAGTGCTGGCTTGATATCGTTGGGGAGGATATGCGTGCCCTCATGCCGGGGATCCAAGAGAACCAAGAATGCCGAAGATCGTGCGAAGTGGAGAAGAAAAAGCCGAAAAGCGGACCCGGGGCTCTAAAGCACCCCAGCTGAGGATGCGACCGGGAACATGCTCAGCTGAGAGAGAGAGACTTTTGTTGTTACATACACAGGACATAGGATCACGTCTATTTCCCTTGCGGGGTAGACAGCGCCTAGGTCTATAAGATCTTATGGCCACATTTAGCATATTGGAGGGCGTGTAGGTGGAAAAAGAAATCAAAATAGTGATGGACTGCTAGCCTCATCGCTTATTGACATGATTCTGCAGATTTTAGCCCAATCCCTCGATCGGTTTTTACAGCTGGCCTTGCACATTTTACGTTTTTTCTTTTCTCCCAGACCAGCATCGAAGAAGATTTTTTTGTTAATTTAAAAAAAAAACTATTCTGTGATATGATACTAAGAGCGATTACACGTGTTCTGTTCAGAAAATTAATTTTATTACCTGTCTTAATAATCAAAGCATCTCTCATACCTTTGTAAGCTTGTGTATAAAAACTTGCGGCATTTCTTATACTCGTTTCTGTGATTTATTGTACTTACTCGACTAAAGTACTGTAATTTGTTTCGGTCTTTTAGTAGACATCGCCAACATACCTGAAACAAAATACATATTTATTACAAATAGTCTGTCGAAAATATGATTTTCCTTAACGAATAGCAACAAAAAATATTCTAGAAGTGTTTGTTACATAATGAGATTTTATAATGTATGAGTATGTTAATGGCTAACGAGCAGACGAGCCACCTGATGATTATGAGTAAATTATTTAAAAAAAAAAACACAAATAACCCGACTGCCTTTTTAACAGTTTCCGTCCGCCATATAGATTTTTTGTTAATTTCACATAGCCTATGATACTCCGGGGAAGGATACGAATGTAATGATAACGCGCACTTCAATATCGGTCAAGCGGTTTAGGAGACGACAATAGAACATGTCTGTTCTATTTACCAAAAAACATTACCCTCCTTCTGGGTACGTTAGTAGGGTAAAAACAAACGAAAATCGTTACGCAGTCAGAAACAAAAAAAAATATCAAAGATTCTACACACAAGTTATACCGCGTTATTAACTTCTCCTACGGGACCAATGCTGGGAACTCAAAAAATATGGTTTGTATTTTGAGTTTCCAGAATTGGTCACAAAGGAAAAGTTGTTCATATCGACAGGCTAAATCATCCCTTTAAGGGTTCAAAACGACTGAAAATTCACTGTGTATAAGAGTTGTTCGAGACATTTGCTGTTAAGAGGTTAAATCTTGTACTGTTAAGTCTTCAAGGGTTTTATATAAAACAAGGTATTGCTCGCGACTTCGCTCGCGTTCTTATTCCCACAGGAACCTTACATTTTTCTAAGATAAATTATTAAATGACGCACGCTCGATCGCTAACTTAACGTGTTCCACAAAAATATGTTAATTAAAATTGTATATAACATGACATCAAAAAAAAAGAAAAGAAAAATATTAAATATCATACAAAGCCCTTCAGGCAAGTAGGCGACCAATACTGTGGAAGAGTTTCTTTCGGCGTCTTCTTCTCTGCAGTGGTCGGTTCCGAAACGCTAGTAGTTTGTAGCTTTTAAACAAGAATTAATAATTTGAATATAATATAATAAGTATTATTTAATTTTAAAGGTGAATTGACGTGAAAAAGTGCCTGAAAAGGCCTATTTTCTGAATAAATCTTTGAATCTTTGAATCTTTGAATCATAAAAAGATCAACCCTATTTGACCCTGCTGTACCCTTGTTTAAAAAAAAGGGGTAAATTAACAAAGCCTTAAGGCAAGGTATAAGATACACAGTCTTTAATAAATAAAAAATTAAAATTTATTTATTAAAGACTGTGTATCTTATACCTTTAAACGAGCAATTCTTGTATATTTATATGTACCTAAATAAATTTATTTCTAAGATCTCGGAAACGGCTCTAACGATTTCGCTGGAATTTGGTATATGAGGGTTTTTGGGGGTAAACAATCGATCTATGTTTGGAAAACGCGTATTTTCGAGTTTTCATGCATTTCGTCCTGCCCGCCACTGTCCGTCTGGTCCTGCGGGTTAAGACGCGGACGGCAAGAAACGAGTGTGACGGGTTCGAATCCCGCTCGGTGACTTACTTTTGTTTTTTTTTTATATGTTCAAGTTTATATATTTTTATTGTTTTTTGACAAGTTAAAAAGAAATGTTAGTGTTTGAGATAACAATATATATTTCTCATAAATATAGATTATCACATAAACACTATGGCTCTAGTAGTACAGAGAGGGTCGTGCTCCTGTAGTGGAGACTAAAAAGGACCTGATGATGATGATGATGACATAAACACTACTACTAATAACCGAGCGAAGCTTGGTCGCCCAAGTACTGTATAATTAAAGTGTGATAGCAAAGCTTAACAAGGTATTATTACTTAAACTGCCACTTTTGGTAATAACACTTGGTTAACTATTCATTAATATCATCATGAAAGGCTTCATACATACATCATACTGATCACGTCTTTTCCTATACGGAGTAGGCAGAGCCAAAGGCCACATGTTGATAGGAGTTCCTTTTTAATAGCTGTTCACTTGCGGGGCCTATGCCTCCCCTTCATTTCTCCAAGTGTCCCTATTCCTAGCTTTCTTCTTCCAGTTTTTCTCATAATAATGTTACTCATCCGACCACCACTTTTTTATTGAATAGCTTTTGTCTCACATCTCACCTAATGGTAAGTGACGATGAAGGCGAGGATGTTACATACCTATCCAAGAGATACCCATTTATTCTACCTTGTGCTGGACCTTCCTCTATTTCTGATGTTGATGGGAGTATAAAATCATAATGAGGGCTACCGTTTTTTTGCTCACTAGTTAGCGCCTCTGTTGAGTATGGTACCTTATAGCTTTAAGAAAACGATGCTTGTATAATGTATATTAAAAAAATGTTAAAGAAATGGTTTAAACAATTTTGATAAAATTAAGTACATATATACATAGGCGGTTTTGGGGGCAAAAAATCGATATAGCTGGGTTTCATATACAGAAAATTACTTCACAAAAACTTGTAAAAAATGTAATTGAGATCTAACTAGTTTTGTTTCATCGCCGACAGCTTTCGGTCTAGGACGGGGCCTTGAAAGAAAATTGTTGAATCGTTAGTAATCAATCAATGGAAGAAAGCTGTCCTTAGAACTTTCGCGAAGCTCGTTTATTAAACTAATGACGCGTAAAAAGTCAACGAAAAAGTGGCGTTGTTCGTATGAAGTCAATTCATATAGAAAAAGATAAAATACTTTGATTTCGAAATACAATGCATTACAAATACTTCCAATTGAACTTAATAAGCACTTTTAAGACTAAAACAAAAATAAGAAATCCAGATGATTATATAAATGAAATGGGAGAAAACGGAATAAAATAGTGATGGGTTGCTATCCGCATCGCCTATTGACACGATTCCATACTTTTTCGCCCTTTACCTCGACTGCCTTTTTGCGGTAGAGTAGAGAGAGTAAGCAGTTGGTACTTTCTTCGTTTTACTCCCAGACCAGCATGGAAGGAACACAGTACATGTACAATGTACTATAATAAAGTACTTACAATACCTGATCAAACAGGGTATGTAAGGATTAGAAATTAGGGTGAGGGATTTACCCCTTACTTCCTTTATTTAGCCCTTATACCCTTAGACTGCATACTATTATATCACCCTCAAGTCGCATTCGCATTTGGTCGTTCAAAATTCTTCTATTAATTCAGAGAACTTACTAAGCTGGTTAAGGGGAAAGTGAATTTCTTGGTTTTTTTTAACGTATATCATATAGTATAGCCGTGTCATTGCACATAACTATTTTAAAAATAACAAAGCTATGAATATTCGTTTTTCTTCCCTCTAGGAATCGGAATAGGTAACTGTGACGTAAATATAAACGCCTGACTGCTATTCTACAGGCATCAGGTTCGAATCCCGGAAAAGTCAAATACCTATCCGTACGCCGTTCTGGAACTACCCAAGGAGGGTTAACATTAAACCGGCCAGTCGAAAAATCTTGCCTTATCATATTTACCAAGAATGCTGCCTTGATAGTGAACCCCAACCTCCAAAGCACCACAGCCGGGGATGAAACGCACGGATGAGAAGAAGCCTTATCTGCCCTGCGTAAGGGTTAAAGACGTTATAATTACGTACTAGTATTAAAATTCATTTTTACTCTGCGCTTGACAGCCTTTATCTTCCATTTATATTTTCCTTTATAATTTAGCGCTATGAAAATCTCAGCACATCTTAAAGCCATTTAACTTCACTGACTTTTGATGCACAAAAGTCGTTTCTGAATGGCGAAAGTTGAAAATTCTGTTGCCCAAAACGTGTCATTTATTCGGTAATGTTTAGTTTGGGACAGCATTCGCAACATTATCACAAATTAAAGACGATTACAGATGCGTCAATCCGTCATTCATCGTTCTTCAGAACTCTCTCCCCAGTAATCAACGCTACATACTCAGCTATATGCAGCTTGAGATGCTTTTATTTTAGCCGCGTAATATATTCTTCTAAAACTGAACTACTAACTAAGGTAAGTTTGTTTATCATTATAACACGACAAAATTTCCGAAAAAGGAATGTTATGTTTAATTGTAAGGGGCTGCTACACTTAATCTCATGAGCTGACATAAATAATTTAATGATGAATTACCGGAACCATGAAAGAATTACCGGCAATTAAACCCACGAGACCTAAATTAAACATTTGTACAATGTAAAATAAATTGCTAAGACTTAGAAATATTGACTATCATATCCATGATGATGAGATGTAGCGAAATAAACAATTTCAGCAAATTAAAATAAGCTACAATGGCTAAACACAATTTTAACATAGAAATACCAGACATAGCATTACAGCAGACGCCGGTTTTTACTTTTGAATTTAAGACTGCAAATACATGAGCTACAATGGCAACTATGGATCGTCTATCCTGAGATGTGGCGAAACACACAATTTTAACATAGAAATACCAGATGACGCATTACAGCAGACGCTGGCTTTTATTGCTAAAAAAACTGAAAATACTAGAGCCACAATGGCGACTATGAATCCTCTATCCTGAGATGTGGCGAAACACACAATTTTAACATAGAAATACCAGATGACGCATTACAGCAGACGCTGGCTTTTATTGCTAAAAAAACTGAAAATACTAAAGCCACAATGGCGACTATGAATCCTCTATCCTGAGATGTGGCGAAACACACAATTTTAACATAGAAATACCAGATGACGCATTACAGCAGACGCTGGCTTTTATTGCTAAAAAAACTGAAAATACTAGAGCCACAATGGCGACTATGAATCCTCTATCCTGAGATGTGGCGAAACACACAATTTGTACATAGAAATACCAGACAACGCATTACAGCAGACGCTGGCTTTTATTGCTAAAAAAACTGAAAATACTAGAGCCACAATGGCGACTATGAATCCTCTATCCTGAGATGTGGCGAAACACACAATTTTAACATAGAAATACCAGATGACGCATTACAGCAGATGCTGGCTTTTATTGCTAAAAAAACTGAAAATACTAGAGCTACAATGGCGACTATGAATCCTCTATCCTGAGATGTGGCGAAACACATAATTTTAACATAGAAATACCAGATGACGCATTACAGCAGATGCTGGCTTTTATTGCTAAAAAAAACTGAAAATACTAGAGCTACAATGGCGACTATGAATCCTCTATCCTGAGATGTGGCGAAACACACAATTTTAACATAGAAATACCAGATGACGCATTACAGCAGATGCTGGCTTTTATTGCTATAAAAACTGAAAATACATGAGCTACAATGGCGTAACGAAATACGGAATTTCATAAAAATACGAGAAAACGCGCAGACACTGGTTTTATTGCTCTAAAACACAACTCCGACACCAGGGTGTGCAATTGAGCATGGTAGATTGTCCGTGACACCTACACGAAATGATGATGATGATTGCTATAAAATCTGAAAATACATGAGCTGTCCTTCTGCCAGCCTCTACATTTCGTAGCATTATCATAATAATATAACCTTAGCACCTAACTTCTACAATCTTGAACATTCAATGTCAGTTGTAGCAAGTTTCAAAATTTCCATCTCGAGGCGGCACGCCTGTGAGCTATAGTTTGTAAACGTTGATGATGGGGGCAAGGAATTGGGGAACATTAATATGGAGCAGAACCCGGGGTGGGTTGCTAGTCTTATTGTCAATATAAATAACTAATATAATAAATACAAAATTTTGTTTGTGAGGTTGTTTCAATTTAACACCTTAATTTCTGAACCGAACATGGTGAATAATTGCACTTTGTCAGGTTATCTATGTCCTAATTTAGTATAAATAGATATATATACATAGGGACATTTATATTTCTTTTAATGCTTTAAATTTAAATTTTGTTTTAAACAATGTTGGAATACTGAAGGCTTTAAATTACGCAGATAAATTCGCAACTTTCTGACTACAAAACAATTTTTCTTTATAATTTTAGTATTTTTTAACTGACAGTCCAGTCACTTAAAAAATATTAAAATTAAAGTATCAATTCGAATATGTTGTCCGAGTCGTGAGGTCCAAAATAACCAGAAAAAATACAATGTAAAATAAATATTTAAACGAGCCAAGTGCTCGAAAAACGCAAAAAACGTTTTTTGTTTGAGCCGCATACAAATCCTTACTAATATTATTAATGCGAAAGTGAGGTTTGTTTATTTGTTTGTTTTACGCTTTCACGCCGTAACTACTGAACCGATCATCATGAAATTTTGCATACACGTTCTCTGGAGTACGGAGCAGGACATAGGCAGACATAGGAGCAGGACATAGGACATAGGCATAGCTTTCGCCTGCGGCTCCGCCCGCGTCAATGTCGATCCCTCGGGAATAGTACTTTTTCCCGGGATAAAAGGTAGCCTATGTCCTTCTCCGTACTCCAGAGAACTTGTATGCAGAATTTCATGATGATCGGTTCAGTAGTTACGGCGTGAAAGCGTAACAAACAAACAAACAAATAAACAAACAAACAAACTCACTTTCGCATTTATAATATTAGTAAGGATAAGGATAAGAATAAGCCAATAAGAGCGTGTTCCTGAAAGAATGAATGAAACTGCAAAGTAATACTAATATTAATTTTTAACAAAAGAATAATTAGATAATCTATAAAATAAAACTTAAATTAAATCAATTGATAAAACACTTCAAATTAAATAAAAATATGGATGCCAAATCTGCTCTGCACGCTGCGGTCAGCTGGTGCCCTACCAGTTGACCGCAGCGATTTGGCCCAAAAGGCTGGCGGCATTTCCTCGCTGGATGGCCAGACTCAATCTTTGACCAAAATGCGCCTGCCCTTAGGTCACCAGAAACGTCGATTAGGCGTGCGGAGATCTCTTTAAAAATTTGTCGGGCCTCCGCAAAGTACAAAGTAATTTGATTGTAGAGATATTTTATCCTATTACTTTAGTTTATATAGCATATAAAAACCAGGACCCCTTTTTTACGCATAATTGGTTTTGTCCTAATATGCTTTGGCATACCGGTTTTAGCATAAATATTTATGGCATAATTGTTCTTACGCATAATTGTTTTTTGGCATACGAGTAATTTGGCATAGTTATCATTTAGGCTAATTTGTTTTGGCATAATGATGATTCGCATAATCTTCATAGACATAATAACTATGAGACTAATAGTGATCAGGTATAATATTTATAAAATACGTCAAAATAGGTTAGAAATCGCTTCCAGAAAAGTAGGTTAGGTTAGGTTATGCTTTTATGTTTAAATACAATTATGCTTTAGTAATGTTATGCCTAAATATGATTATGCTTAGGCACATTATGCGTAAAGTAATTATGCGTATACTGTTATGCGTAAGAACGTTATGCTCAAAAATCATAATACCAAAAAACAGTATGCCATGTTATATTATGACTTAAATTTTTATGCTTAAAGATAGGAAACCATAAAAACCCATAACTTTTAAAAACACTATATTTTTCTTACCGCCATTAAACAAAAACGTACAACGACGATTTGCTCGGGAGTCTGGGAATATCACGTGTAATACCTTCAATGATACAGTGAAAGAAAGTGATTCACTTTCTTCAAATTGGTATATAAACTAATCAACCTTAATTTATTAAAGTTTGAAGGTGAGTTAAGCAATTTGAGCAATTTTGATACAATTAATTTTGATAGTCATCATTATTTCGTGTAGGTGTCAATCGACCACACACACCCTGGTGTCAGAGTTCTTGGGAACCGCCTGACGTGGTTCAATTTTGATAGACAAGAGGTACTACTACTAAGGTAGGTATTAACTTTTCTGTTTTTTTAACTATTCTGTTTTTTTTTTATATTTGAAACTAGCAACCCGGAACCGGCTTCGCACGGGTGCAATGTACATATAAACCTTCCTCTTGAATCACTCTATCTATTAAATAAAACCGCATCAAAATCCGTTGCGTAGTTTTAAAGATCTAAGACATAGGGACGGACAGACAGCGGAAAGCGACTTTGTTTTATACTATGTTATGATGAATATAATGGCAGGAAGTCCTTGTGGTCCATGAAGGCGATAATGTAGGTATGTTGTATAACCATCCACTATGCTTCAAGCGCAAGCCCCTCGACATGTGTATCCTGCCCATACTTAGCTATGGTGCAAGACCTGGTCACTCACCAAGGATCAGAAGAAAAAGCTCAAGGTCTGTCAACGGGCAAAGAATCGTAGTATACTCGGTGTTCGCCGCATCACGCTACGCTCCAAAACCCAGATGTCGGTGTGAAGTCAGCACAGCTGAAATAGGACTGGGCGGGACACGTCTAACGTATGCAATAGTACAAGTAGGCCAGAATTGATTCTATATGGATACCAGACGACCGCTGCGGACGAAGCAGACCAAGGAGGAGCGATGGCATGGACGCACGCATTAATGATTGGGGAACTATGGCCCTTGACAGGGACACTTGGGAGCAGCTTGCCCAGCAGTGGGACACAAAAGCAGGCTATTAAAAAATGAAATATATGTATCTGAAAACAGAATTAGCGGGTGAGAGATGAGCCCCGCCTGAGTTTGACGATAACATGTTGCGTGAATTTGTCTTGCTTAATTATGTAAAGGGCGTACAAATACGCCGGCGATTTGCACGGAAATCCGGACTTACCCTCGAGAGATGAGAACTGTTTGCTTTGGTTTGAAGGGCGCTGAAGTTGTGTAATTGTAGGTTATATGACTTGTAAATCCATAATTTTTGCAGTAAAATTAAAGGAAATTGCGATTTTTTCTTTGGGATTATTTGTTCCGAGGATTTTTGTGCTCCGATGAGTTTGAGTTTTTAAGATGATGCTAACGGCCACTTTCTTCATGCCATCGATAGGAAGATTTGCATAAATGCTGCAGCCGAACAATGCCGACAGCAGCATTTTGCTGTCGCCCAGTCAACTGCAAGCAGTCGACAGATACGACTGCAGCTATCGCCAGAGCAAACTGCTGCTCTCGACTTGAGACAGAATTCGACATGTCGACCGATGCAGCTGCAAAATCTTGCAGTAGACTGGTCGAGAGCAAAGCGCTGCTCGTTTGTTTGATGCCTAAGACAAAAGAGAAACACGTTGCAACCCTCATTTGTAAAAGGGTACTTACGGGACGCATCAAGTACCATTGGTAAAATCACTTGTACTGGGATTAATCAGTACCCACTGCAATATCAATGATACTTATGGGTTTCATCTCTACCACTTGTACTATCAATGGTTCTAGTGGGTTAAATCCTGATCAACCGGTTCCAGTTTGATCTTAATGGTAACTCAGTAGAATCTCTTGGATAGGCAGGCATGTAACAGCCACGTCATAGTATCCACAAACTACTAAGAGATACTACGTATCAGACTGCCAACTGTGAACAAAAAATTTAAACCATAGCGTTTTTGTTTTTAATTTTCCAATATCTTAACTGACATTTTTTTTTTTTATAATTTAAGGTTTGGAGCAAAAGAATAAACGTGCATGTGCATTTCCATTGCTAATATGTTATCTATAGATAACTACACATATAGATATACAACTAATATACTCATATATATACTTATTGTGCTTTTTAATGCATACTGTATATCATGCATACATTATTTACATGGGGGGGTAAAGGAAAATGAATAATACCATTTATCATTATTATTGTAATTTTTATTAACTCGCAATATTTACAAAACAATTATTTAGTTTATGTTTGGCCGATGTTTACTGAAGAACCTCTTCTCAAAATGTTTTTGACAAACCGCTAAGTTTATCTCTTTCTCTAATGGTATAAAATCGTAACGATTTAGGCACTCTAACCTCTTGAGTCTTTTCTCAGAACTTTTAGGTTAACGGTGTAAATAACTAGAGTCCTTTCGCAAACACTTACACACACAACACTTGTAATACGGCATTTTCCAAAACGCAAGGAGCACTAGGGAAATACAAAGGGCTCTATTACTGGTAAAGTGGAGAGGATAAGCACAGGTCTTCACACAATGACAGTAATGCACAAACTACTACGTTTGCGCCAGCGACGAACGTCAGACCATGACGTCAGCAAGGCATCAACCAATCACAGAAAAGATGTAGGATAGTGGGCAAGATGGCCGCTACGCGTTGCGTTCCGATATTAGCAGATTGTCGGCCGTGATAGTATCTTTTTGGCTACCTCCGTGGCGCAGTGGTAATCACGCCAGCGTGTAACACGAGGGTGCTCGAATTCGATCCCCGGTCAGGTCATGATGGAAAACGATCTTTTTTTTATTGACCTGGGTCTTGGATATTCATCTATATAAGTATCTATTATAAAATATAGTATCGTTGAGTTAGTACCCTACGATAAAGTTTACAATTTACTGTGGGGCTAATAGCTCTATTTGTGTGATATGTCCTTATATACAGGTGAAATAATTGAATTCATTAGCAAACGTTTAAGAAGTGACTCAGACCACGAATCTGTACAATTTTCACTATGGGATCAAATCCGGAATTGCAAAATAAAAATCAGCTGTTCCAAAGATTTCGGCCAAGTAGATATTCCACTTTTGTATGAAAGAGCAGAATTTTTTTTCACGAATTCGAAGTTGGCCCCATAATGAAAGTTGTTCAGATTTGTGGTCTGAGTCACTCCTAAAACGTTTGCTACTTAATTCAATTTCATCATGTATTCATTTATTTTATTTTATTTATTATTTATAGTCACTTACTATGTCACGAGAGCAACTGGATTTTCTATCAGACCAGCATGTAATTATTGTTAGCACACACAGATAATAAATAAAAATAAAATAGGTATCTTTATTTCAGACTATCATTTGTCCAAATTAATGAGTGCATTAAAAGATAATATAGTTATATACACGCATAAACATAGACTTATCCTCCGAGATAGCGTTCAATATGAACAAGAACAGGCACTAAATCTAAGTTTAGACAGAGCACAACTTGTCGCCGCACTCTATAACTTCAACGTGGTCTATCTCTATGAAAGCTTAAACTTAGCAAATCGAGTATGCCTAAACTCCGTCCATCACTGGCACTTACGGCTTAATGGTTTAGTTCTATCTAAAGGTCATATGTATGTCATCATCATTTGACAGCTCCGTGGCGCAGTGGTTAACACGCCAGCCTGCGACACGGAGTGCCCGGGTTCGATCCCCGGCCAGGTCAAGATGCAAAATGATCTTTTTCAGATTGGCCTGGGTCTTGGATGTTTATCTATACATGTCTTTGTTATAAAATATAGTATCGTTGAGTAAGTATCCCATAACACAAGTCTCGAACTTACTTTGGGGCTAGCTCAATCTGTGTGATTTGTCCGTATATATTTATCTATTATTTATTCTGAAGTTTGTATGTAAAGTTCTATCAAAATCCAGTTATCCTTATATCCTTACAAAAAATCTTATTACTACATAGTATAAAACAAAGTCGCTTCCCGCTGTCTATATGTCCCAATGTAGGCTTAGATTTTTAAACTACGCAACTAAAAGATTTTGATGTGGTAAATAGATAGAGTGATTCAAGAGGAATGTTTGTATGTACATTGTACCCGCGCGAAGCCGGGTCCGGGTCATTAGAAGGAAGATTTAATTACTAAGGGGTCAAAAAACACTTAAAAGTTAAGCGAAGGTGCAGGTCTATCAGAATGTCTAAACCAAGGTATTTGATGTTATTTTTTGGAAATAAATAATGAAAAAGAAAAAATAAAAAAAATCTACACACGACTTTTAACGCAACTTCTATATGAACTATTGCAGGCATACCTATTCTAAGTCTCACTATACTACTTAAAATAAGATAACTCTTTTTACGACCTTCCTTTTCTATTTAACCCATAATGGCCAATATATAGAGAAAGGCAATATAGTATTGTTCCCAGAAGCAGCGGGCTTCGACCCGGCTATGAATAATGCGTCCGGGCGCCGTTTGTCATGGTCGGCGGTTGCTGAACATGAGCGCTGTCAGTCACTAGTTAAACACTGCTCTTTCACGTGATATACTGAGCGGCCAACTGAACTTTGTACCAATACGAAGCTAGTCGGATTTTCTTCCGACAAATTATTGACGATTCAGTACGATTATTATTATAACAAACTGTTTCACTGACGTATCGTTTGTCAGTATCGCCGACAAGTTTCAGCCAATTCAGATGGCCATCTTCGGGGCGAGTGCCAAGGACGTCGCGACACGACAGTCCCTCGAACACTGAGGTTCGCCGCCCGCGCCGCCCGTCTCTCCGCGCGAAGCGCTTGCGCCGATGCTGTGATTAGAGGGGGTCGCCCCTGAAGATGTTGTGGCTGGTTCTACTCCGTTATCATCTACTTCTGGCAGTTAAGTGAGTGAAACCGTTTGTTATAATAGCAAATATGTCTCGTTTAATATTATCAGAACGATTGTTTCTATGGGGAAGCTCATTCTATTATATTCTATCCCCGATAGTTGATATACTAAGTCATTTACTGATATTTAAAAGCTTGACTGACAGTGATATTGTGGGCACAGAAAGACTTACTTTAGCATGAAATAATGGCATGGTTTGCCATTGCATCCATGCAACATTTCACACACTACCACTTCTTTATAGGTTGCCTGACCATGTTTTCCTTTACCGAAAGCAGGTGGTGGTTAATAAAAATTGACCATACTTGAGTCAGATTTGACTACAAAGTCAAAGGTAAAGTTTGGGCCGGGCGGGGTTTGAACCTGCTCTTATGGCCTCACACACCACAGCCACTGCCGATACACAAAAGAGATACGGTTTTACCACTTTTATAAGTTACACCGATGTACATGCGCAGAAATCAAATTTTGAAAATATCCGTCTGCTATTGTCTGATGCGTTTGCGCTATGTCTGAAGTTCACTGCGGCCAACTGAACTTTGTACAATATGAAACAATATTTAATTTCTTAGGGCGAAAAGAACGCTGCGTCGAAAAGAACCTGATGACACCAACTTATCTGTCCTTTGCCCCAACGGGGGGACATAGGAAGCCAAAAAGAAGTCCTTCAGAACTAAAACTCACAAACGAAGAACAGCACATTTTAAACACAAAATTTACTTAGCTAGACTTTCTTTACTTTCCTTCGTTTCTTCCCGCAGTGATAGTCAATCATTGCCGCACAAGTCTCCCCAAAGTATTTTTCCATTGTGATCCAATAAGTTCGGAGTTCATAAATATTTAAATTATGATAATTTCGTTCCGTCGAGTGGTTGATTTACTTACGACTAAGTATCTCTTAAGTCTAAGTAGTTGCAATTGGGCCGGCCTAGTTTACTTACGTTCTAGTTACGTTGTTAAGTTTAGAATAACAGAACAACGGGCCGGTATAATTAATCAACACGTATTGAAAAAGAGAGCAATTTAATTTGGCTAGCTCCGTGGCGCAGTGGTTAACACGCCAGCCTGCGACACGGGGTACCCGGGTTTGATCCCCGGTCAGGTCAAGATGGAAAATGTTTTTTTTTCAGATTAGCCTGGGTCTTGGAAGTTTATCTATATATGTAATTGTTATAAAATATAGTATCGTTGAGTTAGTATCCCATAACACAAGTCTCGAACTTACTTTGGGGCTAGCTCAATCTGTGTGATTTGTCCGTATATATTTATTTATTATACGAACCAATATTACAAGCGGTGTAAATAAAGAGAAATATTGAGATAAATTGTATTAAAACCTATTTTTAATACGCAAGATCAATTGAAGCGCCTTGGCAGTAAAATCGTATTGTATGCTGGCGTTCTCTTGCACTACGCTTCTTTCTTCTTTAGAATAAATTCCTTCAGAGTAAGTAGTTGAAATGGGGCCGTCATAGCGGGTTCTTAATAGTAATCTTTTGTAAAATAGGAACAAAGGGCCGGAGAAATCAAACACTGCGTACTTGAAAGCAAACTTTGTGATGCAATACTTCATATGGTGCTTCTACGAAATTAAATAATAAATTTGCTTTGCACAGCAGTGGGACTCAAACAGAAGAAATATTTTTACTATAAGAAGCTTGTTCTTGTTCTTCCTTTCGTGTCGATTGGCTCAAATAATTTAAATTAAAATCATATTTTGTCCCTCTAGTATGTGACGACTCTTATACCACACTCCGTCGCTGAGTATAGGTCGCGTATTTTGTTGGGCACATTTGCCATGAGAGAAGATGTAGCATGGTCTGATCGACTTGACCACACTGACACCGAGCTTCGGTTTGATCAATGAAACCCCACCGCGGTAAGTTATGCCTTCAGCGACTCACCCCAGTTCCAAGGCGACTGAGACACTTCCACCTGGGCCATGGAGGTTGGTGACCCGGTGATAGCTCTTCCGATGGAAGAATAAAGTCTGAGCGTCCAGATGGTCTTTCCCTAATTCCATGGAGGCAGGGTAACTGCTGTTTTTTAATCTTATCCAGTGGCAGTAACAGCAGTAGCATGTGGCATCCCAAACCAGAGTTTGGGATGCCACATGTGGGGATACGTTAGCACCTTCGCATTTAAACTTTTCGTTCACCCATGGTAGGGTGGCTGCCGGTGCTGCTGAGGCTGGTAATACTGGGAGACAATTTTATTTTCCTTCCCTTCGCAGTAGAGACGATGGGCCCTTGGGGCCCGGAAGCTAAATGTTTTTATAAGGACATCATAACTTGTCTCATTGAATCAACTTGAGACCCTAAAGCTGGCAGCTTTTGCGCTCAGCGAATTATTATTGCTAGAGAGCGCGGAAATGCTGCCAGTATATTAGGCACGTTGCCTGGATGCGACGAGTTGGAAGATTACTTCTATTTATGTTAAATTATTATAATATTCCACTGCAGGAGCATGACCCTCTCTGCACTACCGGTGCCATATTTGGCCAGAGCAGACAGAGGATTTGGCCTACACTCTCCTGCAATGAAGACTAACAAGACCTGATGATGATAATGATGATTACAATATTACTACGTTGTCAGCAGGTTGCATCGGCTTTAAGTCACTCGGATTAAGTCACAGGAAAAAGGCTTGTTATTTAATTAATAGAAATACCTACACACTCTTAAGTGCCAATAAGACACATCTGCACTACATACATCAGAAATATAAAAATCCACCATAAACTGAAAATCACGAGTGATAAAGACGGCTATACAATTTTATACAAGCAAAATGAAAGGAGGAATCTTCCGTTTAATTGGGGCTATAAAAAAATCGTCAACTCGGAATGCCTTCACGATTTTCCGGAGGGATAGAACTCCCGAGGGTGCGACGCCCATCGATATAGAAATCTGAAGATGAACTTAACCAGAGCTCAAATATTTATCGCCTAAGAGAAGCAAAAACTTTATCTCAAGGAGCATAGAATAGTTACTCGTAGTTTATTCAGTGACGGCGGTTTTGGCACTACACGAGGAGGGTTGGCGTCAGGCAGGTCGCCGGCCTTAAATACTATGCGAAATCATATTACAGCAATATTGTCATAATAGCGGAACCCAGGTTTGACGCCTCACATCTAAGGATGCGATGAAGAAGGCAGCAACTGGATTTTAACTGCCCAAAATAGTGAAAAATGGCGAGAAATGAAGAAGGATCAAATATTTGCTTGATCAAGGCTGAAAAGAAGAAGGGAGAAGTATGGATTTTTGTTACTCAATCACGCCAAAATCTTTTATCCAGGCAAAAGTTCTCACGGGACCGACATTAACGTTAGTAGAGCCGCTATACCTAGAAGAATTAAGGTACAAAGTCAAGACATTTCATGAGGCAAACCTTTGTTTTCTTCACTATCTTTTTATCCTTTCATATCGGATGGCCGATAAGGAAACACAGAGAACTGAGGAGCAATAGACATATTCTAGCTCGAAAATTTCATAAAGCGTTTCATAAAGCATTCAAAAGTAATAACTAAATAGCAGAAAGCAAAACGTCTTCTGATGATATATTGTCACTGGATACCATTTTAAAACGGCTAAAACTGTGAAATTGTTATTTAACGACAGTACCATTAACCTGGCGTTTCAATACCACCAAGTATTTTATAAAACCATATTATTTTCGGCGAGCTTCGTGACGCAGTGGTTAACACGCCAGCCCACGACACTGGGTTTCCGGGTTCGATCCCCGGCTAGTTCAAGATGGAAAACGATCGTTTTCAGATTAACCTGGATCTTGGATGTTTATCTATATAAGTATCTGTTATAAAATATAGTATCGTTGAGTTAGTATCCTACGACACAAGTTCACAACTTAGTGTGGGGCTAGCTCAATTTGTGTGATATGTCCCTATATATTTATTTATCATTTATGAAATGAGGTATCTTGAGAAAATAAAATATCGTCGTTTGCACGCTGCAACTTTAAGTAACCGAGGGGGCGCGTTAGATGAATTTATGAAGGGGTAGGACTCTGTTTTTAATAGATATTTTATCCCTTTTTTAATAGACAATGGTTCTCACTGAGAAAGTTTCTGTGAGGAACGATCAGTCAGGTAAGGGCCGTTATTTAAAATTTTACAAAAAGTCACACCCACTAAATATCACAATTTTATTCCTTACGGGGTAGGCAGAGCCAAAGGTCACAAGTCCAAAGGACACAAATAATGGTAATTAAAATGTTTGTTTGTTGTTTTTCGTGTGTGTAAGTGGCCAACGCCAGTGTCAAATCTTTCAAGCTGCCTGAAGGCATTTGACATAGCTTAACGACTGCCACCAATGATTACAGCCAAGAACCAATGGCTTAACGCGCCTTCTAAAATACAGAGAAGCTTAAGATATTTTAATGCTACTTGCGATCACCCATCCCAGTGGGAACTGCACCCGGGGTTGCTTAACTGCCACTGGGCCATCGGGCTCCTACATTTTTAGATCCTCAGTAATTAAGATCGAAAACGGGAATCGGAAATAGTGACAGGTGGAATCGCCTACGCACAATAATCCAAAAGGATTATTGTATTTATTTATTTATTGACACACAAAACAGATTATGACATATAATAACATAATTATTACTCCAAATAAAAGCACTTGTCATTATCCTAAATATGCGTGTACGGCGTGATAATGTGTAAGCAACAAGTTTGTAATTATAAAAATATAATAATGTTAAAAACTAAACTCAACTAATGTTAAAGATGTATCAGCTTGAAAAAGTATAAAAAAATAGTATAAAATTTCTACGATATCTCTGTTCTGATTAAGGTTTTGATATCACGCAACATAACGCAAACCAAATCCCTTAATATTCCGCCCACAGCTCAGATGGTATGTACAATATTTGAATACTCGTCAATATTTGGCTTTAGATGTATTCATTATTTAATTTTAATCGCGTTATTGAAGTTTATCGATAAACATTGGAGAGTATTCAATTATAAGATTATTTGCTGTGGTTTCGAGGGTAAGAATTCTAGTATAATACGATACGAAATTGTTTTATACAACACTCTCCAAACCCCGTACTTGTTATATTTATAGTCTTTTCCGCACCTTGGTCCGGACTTTTAATTGCAAATCTGATTACGAGTATAAGTTAAAGCGCTTTTAAATTTCATGTAATACGTATCTGGTAGCTTTTGCGTAAAAGAGTAACAGACCTTCTCACACACATACAATATGTAAAGAAAACCTGACCGATCCTTGAAGAGGTCATTCAGTCGGCCGATATGAACTACTTTTCCAGTGGGGTCAAAGCTGGGAACTCAAAAAATGGACATTACCAAATTATTATGGGAACGTAAAAAAGTACGGAAAAGGACATAGGGTACATGTTATCCCGGGAAAAGTTCCCGAGGGATCGACATTGGCGCGGGCGGAGCCGCGGGCGAAAGCTAGTTTCCAATAATTCTCGAGAATTTCTTAATAATTCCCGCACTTGAGAGAAAGAAGTAGAAATTCTCAGGAAAACTTTCCGATCCGTTCTCATCCTTCTCGAAAATTTGGAACACAGCACATTACTACCAACAACATTGCAAAAACACGACCAAATTTGAAAACGAATGATGCGCTTACTAGCTGTGTAGCGGCGATAAGCGCTGGTTTTCCGTTCATTCATTCATTCACTCGTGTTCTGCGGCTACATGACAATGAATCCAATAACGGGGTAAAAAGAGGATTGCTAGTGAAGAGGGAGTTTTTGTGTAAATGTACCGCGACATGACATGGAGAGGGTAATGGAAAACCTTTAGATAGTCATTTCAAATCATGCCTGTACTCTCATTAAATCCATACTTCCATACTTTACTTCTATAATATGTATAATAATATTTTAAATACGAAAGTAACTCTGTCTGTCTTCTTTACACGCTTTAACCATTAAACAATTGGGATGAAATGTGGTATGGAGGTAGTTAAAGCATACCAGGAAATTTTACTGTTCCTGAGGGATCGAAACTAACGCGATCGGAGCCGCGGGCAATAGCTAGTTGCTAATATCAAAGCACTGCTTGTTGCTGGTTAAAAAATCTTGAGCTATTCAAGGCTTTCCTTCCATGCTGGTCTGGGAGAAGAGAAAAAACGTAAAATGTACCAGCTGCTTCACTTCGTTCTCCTTCAGACCGTAAAAACCCATCAAGGGAATGGGCAAATCAGACGAATCATAATTTCCACCTAACGCCCACCAACATACTAAACGTGGCTTTAATAATAAATAAAATAAATAAATAAATATATACGGACAAATCACACAGATTGAGACAGTCCCAAGGTAAGTTCGAGACTTGTGTTATGGGATACTAACTCAACGATACTATATTTTATAACAAATACATATATAGATACACATCCAAGACTCAGGCCAATCTGAAAAAGATCATTTTCCATCTTGACCTGGCCGGGGATCGAAACCGGGCACTTCGTGTCGCAGGCTGGCGTGTTAACCACTGCGCCACGGAGCTGTCATTTAAGGTCTTAAACACCGGGTCTCTGTTTACCCCGCAAGGTAAAAGACGTGATACTATGTATGTATTAAAGGCAAAAACATGTACAGAACTAGTAAAGGTACCGGCTAACAATTTGAACAAAGTTAGCGATTCTTACCCATATTTATTTATGGCAATATAATGCGGTGTCCCGCTCACACTTTGTTCTAGTGATTTGCCGGTACCTATACACGTTTACACTACCATATCGAGCAAGTTAAATGCTAACTTGCTCGATATGGTAGGCATTGAAACTGAGCTCTTATCTTATTAATCACCCAAGTACCTATCTCTCATGAGTAAGACGGAAGAATGAGCCGGATAGCCAAGTGGGCATGAGCATAATTAGTGTTTAAACCCTGGGTGCGGTACCTATTGGGTTAATAAAAAAGATAATATAATATTTATTGGACAAATAGCACACATATGCAAATAAGAAACACTTAAACACAATTTACAAAACAAACTTAACAATATTATATACATACAATCGAAACGTAAATTTGTGGGACCTCGACCGTCCCGGCGCTCTTAGTCGAGTTCCCACATATTAGGAAGTAGTGGAGAACAGAGACTCGACACAACAGACAAGAAGATTAATTTTATCTGTCACAAATTATATAAATATATTAAGAGCCCGACATATGCCAGGCGGCGTGGCGATACAAACGCGTTGGCTTCTTTGGATATTTTCGTTTTTTAGGAATATTCAAGGGTTATTCGAAAAAGAAAAACATATGATGGCTGCCTTATCTGTAATGCAATAATAATCAAAAGTTTCAAGGTTAATTTTAATGTATTTGGTGAATAATGCTATATACCGAGTAAATTAGACGTGATTTGGAGGCAACTTTGCAATTTTTTCTATCGAGAAAATTTAACGCAATCGTCTTTTTGAGTCATATAGTTACCAGAGTTAGTCCTGAACTTTGCTGCATTTTTATTTCAACTTGAGTATTTAATTATTATTGATATAACAGTCAATCATGCAAAGCAGTGTGAGGTAGTACGGGCCCTTAACTTTTACATAACAGATCAGAGACCGATCAAGTAAACAGTCCAAGAGATGATGGTGCGCATGAATCATGACCGAGAGAAAAAATGATCTAAAAATGGAATGGAATGAAATTTGAAATAAAATGGGGAATGAAAAGTAGACAGGATGAGAAAGAAATGAGGTTGGAAGAGAAGCAGCATGTAGGTGGCATGCAGCAACATTACAAATTATTCAAAACTAGCGACCCGGACCCCGGCTTCGCAAGGGTGTAATGTACATATAAACCTTCCTCTTGAATCACTCTATCTATTTAAAAAAACCGCATCAAAATCCGTTGTGTAGTTTTAAGATCTAAGCATACATAGAGACGGACAGACAGCGGGAAGCCACTTTGTTTTATACTATGTAATGATGATAATGATAATAATTATTTGAGTGCTGTGCTGTCAAAAAGGATTCAACTCAGCATATGCTGGCTGTACGCAACTGCCAGCGCTGGTCTTCCGTTGGACCCTTTGTTGACATCACGGAAATATGCACAAAAACAACAAAACAAACAATTGGACCATTACAAGGGTGCCGTGAACAGGCGACTACTGATCTTAACTGGCATACAAATATCTCGGGCTCCTCCGTGCTTCAGCACGCACGTTAAACCGTTGGTCCTAGTTATCATTATTGATGTCATCGTCAAGCTATGACAAATGCCTCCTGACATCAGTGTTAGCCACTTAGTTTTATTATTATTACGAGCCGTTAATGTCCCAATGCTGGGCAAAGGCCTCTTTCTCTCTTTTCCATTTTTGTCGGTCTGTGGTTTGTGTTCTACAGTATTCTTATCCTTACTAATATTATAAATGCGAAAGTGAGTTTGTTTGTTTGTTTGTTACGCTTTCACGCCGTAACTACTTAACCGATCATCATGAAATTTTGCATACAAGTTCTCTGGAGTACGGAGAAGGACATAGGCTACCTTTTATCCTGGGAAAAACTACTATTCCCGAAGGAACGACATTAACGCGGGCGGAGCCACGGGCGAAAGCTAGTTTATTATATTTGTTCAGTTCATCGCATCACCTTGTCCTTGGTCGCCCATGTCCCCGTTTGCCGTTGGGCGTTCAGTCTGTGACTTTTTTGGCCCAGTGATCATTACGTTAGCCACTTACACACACAAAAAACGAACAAACAAACAACATTAATCACCCAAGTATCTCTCATGAGTAAGACAACTAGATATCCTTGCAGACAAACAAATATGGCGTCTTGTGGCGTTAGTCACGGACTGGTCTGTGAATTATGATGTTTGGCCTAGATCAATAATGACTAGAAATTTTATTTTGAGTAGCTCGATGGCTCAATTGAGTATGCATTGTCAACGCTTACGCATGTTAAGCAACCCTGGACGTGGGCATTGGAATACTGATCACAAATGGCATAAAAGCAAATAAATAAGTTAGATCATTCTAGATATTCTTACAGACACACAAATATGTCTTGTGGCATTAGTCACGAACTGGACTATGAGTAATTAAGTTTAGCCCATATCTGATCAGTGGTCAGATATAGGCTCAATAATAAACTGATCAGGGTTCAGTGACCACTGTTCACTTTATTAAACAAGAAGAGCTAGTAGTTTTTCGATTTTACAAGCATAAAAGAAAGAAAACTAAACAACAGAAACATATGCCGTTCAAAAAGCGATACATGTATCCTATTTTAAATAAAATTATTCATTTTCATTTTGAAACAATATTAGCTTCAACCCGCGGCTCTGTCCGCGTCAATGTTGATCCCTCGGGAACATAAATGCACTATATCCTTCTCCGTACCCCAGACATCCCCCAAAATTCAAAATAGCGATGAGTTGCTACCAGCATTGCCTACAATACATCATGTATTGAATACATAAAATGACATGATTATCATCATCATCAGGTCATTTTAGTATTCCGATACAGGAACATGACCCTGTCCATACGACTCCATGCTTGGCCAGAGCAGCCAGAGATTTGGGTTGCAGAGATCTCATAGATGTTTATAAGCTTTGTTTAACTTGTATTTCCTCAGTCGCCTTGTACGACATCCACGGGAAGACTTGGAGTGGTCCTATTCTACCCTGCCGGATACCCCACGGCCAAATGACATGATTACATAGGAATTCGCCAATTCCTTTGACCGGCTGTTAAGGTCTTTAAAACTCTTCAAATCAAATATTTATGTATCCCTGAAAGAAGCATCACGCTCCAGTGGTTTAATATAAGTATTTCTGCATCAAGTCACTTCAATCGGTACTTCAGTTTTGATGGCAAGCACAGACAGTTATTAAATACGGTTTATTCATTTCACATAAAAATCTAGCTGCTTGGAAAGCGGATAAGACTTTTAAATTAAAATAAAGTGTTTTCATAGTTTATCGGAGGATAAACAATGAAAAAACTTAATTTGAATACTAGTTAATATTATTTCCATGCAATACATATACTATACATGTTAAGAAGGTTGCATACAGTTTAGCATTCTCTTTTTAGGGTTCCATAGTCCACAAGAATGTTCCAAATGTTGGTTTTTAAAATTATGAAAAAGATTTTTTTTAGCCCCACTCCCATACAACGAAAAGTAAATATAGAAAAATAAATTGGACTAATCCCATCGTGTGGGGTATCGTTGAAAAGGTCTTTTAAAATGCAACAAAACTGCTTTCAAGATCTTGAGATAATCTGATACAAAGTTAAAATTTGAGACGTCCGCCACCCTAACTTTTGAAATATTACTAAAATAATTCTGAAAAAAATTGTATATACTCAAAGTATGTACTTTCAATTAAAACTATAGCGGTCTCGGTATCATAGATACAATGTCGGCCGAACAAAATGTATGAAGTCAACCGCAAAATGATATTTGTTTATATGTATACAACATTATACTTTTTTTGCCGTATAGATAACGGTACGGAACCCTTTATGCGCGAGTCCGACTCATATTTGCCGGTTTTTATAATGATGATGTTATCTACAGTTGTTTACTCTAAGACTCAATTAAATGTCGTAAACAGAGAAAATAAGCTTTCCATTTATTTCTATATCTTAAAGATACAGACTTAACAAATTTTTGTCCTTGCCCGAGAGTCACAGTTTAAAAACTCAATGAAGAAGAAATTAATTTACTATTAGTAAGCGATCAGCGTAGCCATATAGTTGTCGTCAAAATGTATTTGAAAGGAACTACTTTGATTCTATAAGAAAAATTTCAGACACCTGTCCAACCCGTCTGGCCAGCGTGGAGAGTGTAGGCCAAGTCCTCTAGCTGCTCTGGCCAAGTATGGCCCTAGTAGTACAGAGAGGGTCGTGCTCCTGTAGTGGAGACTAAAAAGGACCTGATGATGATGATGAAGAAAAATTTCAAAAAGCATATTTTTTTATTACATCACATCCTTATCCTTACTTAATATTATAAATGCGAAAGTGAGTTTGTTTGTTTGATTGTTTGTTTGTTTGTTTGTTTGTTACGCTTTCACGCCGTAACTACTGAACCGATCATCATGAAATTTTGCATACAAGTTCTCTGGAGTGTGGAGAAGGACATAGGCTACCTTTTATCCCGGGACAAAGTACTATTCCCGAGGGATCGACATTGAAGCGGGCGGAGCCGCGGGCGAAAGCTAGTTATAGATAATTATACTAAACTCTTAGTGCGCGAGTCCGACTCGCTCTTGGCCTGTTTTTTATGTTGTAGGACGGCAAACAAGCCAGCGTGTCACCTGATGGTAAGCGATGGCATGGACAAGTTAACCTGCCACAAGACACAAACGGGCATGTCAAACTAACTTCTTCTTTTATATGATGATTATTTTTGATGCTGGGGTCAAAATGCCACCCAGTTTCATCAGGCATAAAGCCAGTATACACTCAGCCTCAGTATCGACCAGTTTGCTCTGCGTAAGTACACAGGGTTTTGCGTTTGCCGCCATACTCCATCGTGGTGTGTGCTCACCGCTTTCACTCTAACAAATTAAGCTTATGAAGTGTACATTATGCACAATTTATGAGAAAATGTAATATTTCTATGTGGATAGTAAATTTCTCATGTCTTTAAAGCTGCTGTGAAAGGGTCCGGGTACATCCGGGTCCGGGATCCGGGTACCAAATAACGAGGTTATCAATTCTGCCAGTATGTCAGAATTCCACAGATTTTGTCTAAGTCTATAACCAGCTTCTTAACATGAATGCCAAGTATGTTTGTAGATTTATAAGTATCATCATCATTTCGTGTAGGTGTTATGGTCAATCGACCGTGCTCAACCTGCTGTCAGAGTTCTTTTGAACCGCCTCTCGGCCTCTTACGTTTAACGATTACCAGATGGCATCCGGGACCAATGGCTTAACGTGCCTTCCGAAGCACAGAATCATCTTCATTATCAGACAATCAGGTGATTCAAGCCTACAATGTCTTAACCAAAACTGGAAACAACTAAACAAAATATGCTTCGCGTGAGAATCGAACCCACGACCCCCGGCATGAACGCAAGCAGAGTCTTGGACAAAGGTTAGTCATCTATATACACAAAGAGTAAATCGATACCCATTTTCCATAGCACCCCAACAAAAGCCAAACATCAATCTACCATTAAAGCCCTATTTAAGCCAAAACAAAATCTGTAATCTCATCCCTTAAATTCCGGCCACTGTCCCTCCATCATACATCAAATTTCGACAGCTGTGTGCAGTCAGCCTTAACCGGAAGCGACGTTGTGTACACCCCGCTTTATAATTATATTTGCGCCGGAAATTTCCGGTTTATCCGACGTCGTAAAAGGGGAGTGATTTCGCTTAGTGTAGCAGAAACTGGACCTGATAAATAGTTCGACAGCAATTTCATTTTTAAACTAATTTTAAAATATAAATTTACTTAAATCAATTTGAAAGTTTAGGGGGGTGGTATTTTGAATAATACTCTTTTGTTGTGCTATGAAAAGACCTTAAAAATAGTCGGTTTATGGACCTTAAAATGGCCGATAGTGATCGTGAAAAAAAAATCCTTTTTACCAAAATGGTCCCAAATAAATTTTATCAATTATATTTTGAATACCATTATCTAATATGACATATTTACGCCTTTACCCGAATCGCTAACTACATTGAGTTGATATTTCTTCTGTAAGTAAGTACCGGTACTTATTCTGTGGTGAGAGTTTGACTTGACCCAACTTCGTCGGACACCGTGTGACCGACAAACAATCGAAGAACTTTTTGTCTGCGACTCCAGCTGTCAGAGTTAAACATAACATTATACCATTTATTTTCAGTTCAATATTGACACAACTTAAATACGTTATAGTGATTAGCCTCGTTAACTAATTGCTATTTAATTGCCTGCTAAAAGACAGACAGCTTGACTCTCGTTCTATTTATACGTTAATTATTTTAATCGTTATGTAGAGTTTGACAAGTAAAGATATGTGGTTAAACACTAAAAGGTAAATTCAGAAATTAAAGGATTTTTTTTGTTTATCATTGCCTTTTAGGCAAGGCAATGATCTGCGTGACGTTTTTTTATTTATAGATAACTTTTATTTAGTGTACATATTATACAGTTATACTTAGTTCTAGTTGTTAGTTAGTATTATCCTTACTTCCTTACTAATATTAATAATGCAAAAGTGAGTTTGTTTATTTGTTACGCTTTCACGTCGTAACTACTGAACCGATCAACATGAAATTTTGCATACAAGTTCTCTAGAGTACGGAGGAGGACGTAGGCTACCTTTTATCCCGATTAAAAGTATCCCGAGGGATCGACATTGACGCGGGCGGAGCTGTGGGCGAAAGCTAGTATAGAATAAAGAACTATATGGTTAAAAATAAATTACACGTAATAGTTTTTTTTTGTTTTAAATTTAATTTCGTGCCACGCTTTTATTATGCTCGATTCATACTGTGCTCTCCAAGACAAATTTAATGTTTCTAAAACCACACTACTCGTACTAGCGTTTCGAATTCGGGACCGATCTTTGCAGATAAGTTTTCAAAAGTATTGGGCACCTGAAGGGCTTTGTTTAATCTAATATTATAAATACGAATTGCCTCCGTGATCCAGTGGTTAAGGCGTTTGCCTGTAGACCCGTAGGTCGTGGGTTCGATTCCCATGGGAAGCATACTTTGTTTAGTTGTTTCCAGTTTGGTTAGGTCATTGCAGGCTTAAAACACCTGATTATCTGATAATAAAGATGATTCCGTGCTTCGGAAGGCACGTTAGGCCGGTGGTCCCGGCTGCCATCTGGTTGTCGTTAAAGGAACCACGTCAGAGGCCGAGAGGCGGTTTCGAACAACTCTGACACTAGGGTGTGCGTGCATGCAAGCTCGATAGACCGTGTCGCCTACACGAAATGATGATGATTATTAAAAATAATACGAAAGTAAGTCTGTCTGTTTCGTCTTCACGCTTCTAAGCCGATTTAGATGAAATTTGGTATCGTGGTAGTTTGAGGCTTGTGGAAGAACCTGAGTTACCTTTCATCCCGGCAAAATCCAGTGTTCCTGAGGGAGAGACGCAGGCTGGCTTTTATGTTTTCCATTCTTTTTTTCTCTTTTATTTCTTTTTACGACTACCTAAAAAAGGAGTGTTATGTTTTCATTGTTTATGTATGTATGAAAACTAGCGATGTGTGCGAGTTTCTTTATTTCAAAAGTATCAATCAAGAGCTTGGACAAAATTAGATGTGTGAGGTATCAGTTAAAACTTTGCCTTATCCTGAGTGACATAGGCTATTTATTTTATCAGAACAATAGTTTGATTTTTCCTTTGAAGAAACTTGTTGGATTTAGTTTTAATTCTTTATTTTTATGTTCTTGTGTTTTTATTTTGCATTCACAATGCTTACTTTTGATATACTTTAATTAAATTAAGAAGTAAAATATAATGCAAAAATTTCAATCAGGCGGGATTTGAACCTGCGACCGTAAGTCTATGTTAGTCGTACATAGATTTAAGGTCGCTGGTTCAAATCCCGCTCGGTAGAATTTTTTGCATCATATTTTATTCTTTATTTTTTACTATTTACACCAGGCCATTAGGCTCCTCAGTGAAGTTGCCTGCTCAGTTATATACAGGTCAGTATTTCTCCTTGAGCTTTTGTTCCTGTATTTGTATACCTTCCGGTGTCGAATCTCCCGAAGGAGCGTCTCATTTCACACCGTCACGCCGAACAATTGGCTTCGCGACAGACAGCCTTCTGAAGGTAAACAGGTTCGACCTACTTATGTACTCAACGACGGCAATGCTGTTTGTTTTTAAACGTATGTGAAAGTGGCCAACACTGATGTCACTATCAGGCTGCCGAAAGACTATCTTATAATGACATCTGGGAGCAAGGGCTTATACTGAACATGGCTTCTTGACTTGACAGCCCAAGGGTAAACTGATGGTACTCGAACTCAATAACAATAAATACTTTTAAACTTTCGCGCTGTTTTTAAGTGTTATATTTTGTTACTATGTCTTTCGCCCGCGGCTCCGCCCGCGTCAATGTCGATCCCTCGGGAATAGTACTTTTTCCCGGGATAAAAGGTAGCTTATGTCCTTCTCCGCACTCCAGAGAACTTGTATGCAAAATTTCATGATGATCGGTTCAGTAGCTACGACGTGAAACCGTAACAAACAAACAAATAAACAAACAAACAAACTCACTTTCACATTTATAATATTAGTAAGGATAAGTGTTTTATTTTGCATTCAAAATGCTATTTCGATATGCTCCTAATAAATTAAGAAATAAAATATGGTAAAAAGGAAATTTCATGTGGGCGGGACTTGAACCGGCGACCTATGCTCTGCCATCTGCCGAAATTCTCCACCATATCCCATTTCCCCTTATACGTATCTGTATAACTCAATTTACAATGAATTTGAAAATCAACTAATATGTAGGAAGCCATGCAATATTTTATAAGTGTTTTATTTTGCATTCACAATGCTATTTCGATATGCTCCTAATAAATTAAGAAATAAAATATGGTGAAAAAATTTCATGCGGGCGGGACTTGAACCGGCGACCTAGGTCTATGTACGACCTATGCTCTGCCATCTGAGCTACCGCACTATTCAATCTCGGCGCGAACAACAACATCAGATGTCTTTAGTATTGTCCAGTAACACAAGAAAAGCAAAGCAAAATTATTAAAGGGAAACTGGAATGAACTTATAAATAGGTTAGTATATCTCCTTGAGCTTTTGATCCTGTGTTTGTATAGCTTCCGGTGTCGAGTCTCCCGAAGGAGCGTGTTATTTCACCGTGTCACGACAAACAATTGGCTTGACAGCCCAAGGTAAACAGATATTCAATAACAACCTTATTCGTCAACAAGACACTTCTATATTTATCAGCCTTCTTTGTTATTTATCCTCCTCAATGTGGGTTGAAGCCCGAGGTCCACTATTTTAACAGAGTTCTAGCTGTGACAGGATTCGGCAAAAGTTTTTACGGCCGACGGCCTGCCTCTTTTTAAGGTTTTATTTAGTTTGTGTCTTTTGTAGATCAAATCAAGTTTTGGAAACGACACTAAACTTAGTTGTAAGTAAACTATTGACTTAACAATAAAATCTATATGTAAAACTAATAAACTGTGGTGAAAGTTAACGGTCACCAGATGATATTCAAAATATCTTGATGAATAAAATATTGGACTATTATGGCCATTTTGTGTCATTATAGCAATTTTGCAAGAAACTTTTTGAATGAAGATTCGAAAAATAATTGAAACCTTAATCAAAGGTTCATTAATTCGCGTATTATAGTCGGTTTATCATTTAACCTTTTCAACGCCACAGTCTGATATATGTGACAAATCAATTTCGTGACCGCGCCCCGTTCAGTCTTTTTGGGCATAAAGGCACTTTGTTGTCCGACTGTCTGTCTGTTTGTCTGTCAAGACTCTTTTACTCAGGAACACGTGGAGGTATCATGCTGAAATTTATATCAAATACTTAGGTCTACTGTCCCTTGAAGCTGTAAAAAAATCAAACTTCTAAACCAACGCAATTAAAAAATACAGCCGTTTATGCCGCAAATTTTTGAGATTCGCAAGGAAATCAAAACCTACAGGGTACTTCCCGTGAACTCAGACTCTTGAAATTTGGCACGAGGCGACGTCTTATAGCACAAGTAAAGAAAAAATTGCGAAAAGCATACATATTTAATTACATCACACAATAACAATATTTTTAATAATTTTAAAACTTATTGTAGATAATGGCACGGAACCCTTCGTGCGCGAGTCCGACTCGCATTTGGCCGGTTTTTTATGTATATTGACGGCAAACGAGCAGACAACAGTCTGAACCATAGAGATAAAAATGGTCTGAACAGCAAAGAGTCTTATAGCGCCACAGATTGTAAATGCATTGGTCATTTACTTAATTTGTTACATATATCCATGGCGGACATTATTACAATGTCGTCTCGCGCAACTTTCAATAATATAATTCGCAAGGAATGTAATGCAGTAATGCATACTTTGTATCTCAGCACGTATTACACATATAAATATTTTAACAAATATTTGTTCTAACACAGAATAAATAATGCATACATGAAAGCATTGTATTCACTGAATAGGCGGTGAAATATAGACCTTATTATGCTAATAACATGACTACATTACGGACAAATCAATAAGCATCGGATCTACATAACAATAACATTTTACTGCTTTCACCTAAAATATATTAATATAGAGGGCTTTTGTCGACTGTGGAAGTATTCTCAAAATGACTTTTTCTCAAACATGCTCGGAAATGTAGGCATCATTGTAGTAAAATGAAGCCACGAAGTTTGTAATTCTTGGCTGGTGCAATACTTTACCGGCCTAGGCCAGGAAAGTAAGTATGAAAATTCATTCCTGGCCGCTGCTCAAAACTTTTTTAATTAATCTATGTAACTTGTACTATCTAACTTGTCATACAGCCAATGGCTACCACATTATAAAAGAATGCACTCATCGAGCATATAAGTATATGAATATGAAAATAATTTAATTAAAATGTTGGTAAAATCACACAAAAATATGCCAATAATAAAAAGAAAAAACGCGGGAAAGCAGATTTTTACGGTATTACATTTTTTTGGGTAAAATATGCCTGGGCTGTATAGGCTATGTTTCCTTAACACGAAATGACAATTGAAATTAAAAAAGAAAATAACGCGGGAATGTACCATTATTTATTTTACTGCAAGCAAGGTGTTTGTTTTGGATTGTTTTGCAGATTGCTTATAATGGACTTTATAATGTAAAATCGGTGTAATTTGGTGTTATAAATATATGTTTATGAACATTGTGTGGACTAACTAAAGTGTCATGGTGCGGATTTAGAGATTTACATAGCGGGCTGGTGGTCGCTCGCTTTACTGCGTAGTCTATGATCAAACCAAAGGATTCATGGGAATTGTCGCCAGGAGCTCCGTCGAATTAACGAAATGAATTATACCATAATTTTTTTGATAAAACGTTGAAAAATCTGAAGGAAAAAGCGTAGAACACCAAATGCCGTAAAAACATATATGAAAATAAAAATGTACATACTATTATCGTTTTTTATATTATACTCATTTATTCCCAGTAGTACGTCTTTCATTATTTCCTCGCATTTATTGAGAAAAGCATAATACATGCCTTTGCCGGGAATCGGCTTGCCGGACTCGTATTTATTCCAAGGCCTCGCTGACGCTCGGCCTTGAAAACTCTACTCGTCCGGCAATCCCTTACTTCCCGGCCTCTGCAGTAATGTACTATTATTTCTATTTCTAGCCTATTACTGTCCCACTGCAGGGCAAAGGCCTCCAATTCATCATTCCAACTATTTCGATCGAGGGCTACTTAAGTCCAGTCTTTTCGATATGATTGCACCATTTCTATTTCTAGCCTTATACTGTCCCACTGCAGGGCAAAGGCCTCGCTTTCATCATTCCAACTATTTCGATCGAGGGTTACTTAAGTCCATTCTTTCCGATAGGATTGCACATTTCTATTTCTAGCCTATTACTGTCCCACTGCAGGGCAAAGCCCTTCCTTTCATCATTCCAACTATTTCGATCGAGGGCTACTTAAGTCCAGTCTTTCAGATAGGTTTTCACATTTCTATTTCTAGAATATTACTGTCCCACTGCAGGGCAAAGGCCTCCCTTTCATCATTACAACTATTTTGATCAAGGGCTACTGAAGTCCAGTTTTCCGATAGGATTGCACATTTCTATTTCTAGCCTATTACTGTCCCACTGCAGGGCAAAGCCCTTCCTTTCATCATTCCAACTATTTCGATCGAGGGCTACTGAAGTCCAGTCTTTCCGATAGGATTGCACATTTCTATTTCTAGCCTATTACTGTCCCACTGCAGGGCAAAGGCCTCCCTTTCATCATTCCAACTATTTCGATCGAGGGTAACTGAAGTCCAGTTTTTTCGATAGGATTGCAGTTCGTCTTCCCATCTCTTTCTGGGCCTTCCACGCTTTCGTTTACGATTTTGTGGGATCCATATGTGGTGGCTTTGGCCCACAACTCATCAGGCATGCGGTAGATATGCCCAGTTCCACTTAAGACTGACGGCCTTTTGTCCACTGTCAATGATCTCAGTTTTGGAGCGCAGTATGACTTATTTAGATAAATGGACTTGTTCTTGAGAATACTACTGAAAGGTAGTATGATGTGAGTGACACTATCCTAGTTAAGTTTTATTTTAAAATTATGAGTATCATTCTAATGCAAAAGAAGTTTAATACATACATACATAGTAATCACTGTCTTTATGATAGGTTGCTAGCCGCATCCTATTTTGACAGGATTCTTTGGATCGCATTGTGCAAAGTAAATTTTTCGGTAACGGTTTCTCGTAAATATCTCAACTCTCAACCACCCAGCGCCCCGATCGGGCAACATAACAATCATCGCAATTTTTTTTTTTTAAATCTATGATAACTATAGATAATCAATTATGTCTGCATTTCTCGCGATTGATGAGTTAATATAGGTAAACTTTGTTTCCCTACCTGTGAAGTTTGTATTATTATTTTGAAGTTGTTGGTTATCATTTAAATTCAGGGCTTCATAATTCACTTTGGCAATCTGGTCATTTGGGCGTACCTGCAAAAAAAGAAAAAATATGTTAAAACAAATAAATCTTTTAGATAAACAAACAACCAGTCACGTTAGGTAATATATAATCTAAATTTGGTAATCTTGCAAAAGACTAGTATCTAAATAATTTAATTAAAATATCAAATTACGCGTCTGCCGTCTGCTAATCATATTGAGTAAGTTACATTATTTTTGTACTCCTACTAAATAAGTTTCTACGAAAAAACATCAATATGGCGCCTTTAATTTGTCATAAAAAGATATTATTACCTGTTCAAGAACACCTTGTCTCTAATTAGCCGTTTCGATGATATGAGAGAATATTATATATACATATATACGGACAAATCACACAGATTGAGCTAGCCCCAAAGTAAGTTCGAGACTTACGTTATGGGATACTAACTCAACGATACTATATTTTATGACAAATACATATACACATCCAAGACCCAGGCCAATCTGAAAAAGATCATTTTCCATCTTGACCTGGCCGGGGATCGAACCCGTACACTTCGTATCGCAGGCTGGCGTGTTGACCGCTGCGCCACGGAGCTAGTCGATGTTATCATTAGTCGTGGTAGAGTCACGCTACCGGTAAAATTTTTGCTTTGAGAAGCTTTATCGCTTATAAATTTCGTCCGGTGAGTGAGAGCCGGAGGCCCACATCTTTTCAACCCCCCATTTCCTCCTTTAAAGGCCGGCAACGCTCCTGTCACACCCTGGTGTTGCAGTTGTCCATGAGCAGCGGTGATCTCTTACCATCAGGTGAAACGCTTGTTCTTTTAACGCCCTATATCATCTAAAAACATACATACGCGTTAAAACCATTTCCATACTTAACAGTCATCATTCATCATCATCATTACAGTCGCAAAAAGTCTGCTGGACAAGGGAGAGGCCCTTGTCCAGCAGTGGACTTTTTGCGGATTCTTCGTTCCATGGGAGGATATTGCCATACTCACCACGCTTGGCAGGCGGGTTGGCGATCGCAGTTTCTTTGGCTTCTTGTGCTTACGACGCTGCTGCCCATTGCAAGCATTTTGAAACTGTGGTAATAATAGGCTAGTTTCCTAAAAAAATATAATTAGTCCGTCAGTTAGATATTCAAAAAATATTGGACACATGTTTTTTCTTTTGTCGATGAAACAAAAAATGATAAAGATATAGCCCTTTGAAGTTCCGTGTGACGTCATAGTTTGCTACAATTTTTAGCAAACTTTGACGTCACGAGCCCCCACTCCTGAAGTTTGACGCGCTTTATCTTTATTATTTACTGTTTATTTGACAAAAGAAAAAATATCTGTCGAATATTTTTTGATGATCTAACTGACGGACTAATTGTTATGTTATTATTACGACCCAGGAAACTAGCCTATACTTGCAGTCGGGTAGTAATAATTTGGATCGAAAATTGGTACATGTCATTCAGCGAAAAAGGGTATTTTTGCAAGTAGGGCTTTTTACGTATTCGATCAAATGTCAACTAAACCGAACGAACAAATCGCGAAGGAATCTATACGGATCAAATGGGGGGTGTAAAACATACATAAAAACTGCGCCTGCCGAGGGCCGTATGCCTATCGATGTCGTAAAATGTTTGTGATAGCTCAGATATACTAGGATGGCTCAATTGTATTGTAGTTCGTCTTATAATATGTACTCTGAGTAGCATTGTAGTAGTAAATACGATAACAGCCTCCGTGGTCCAGTGGTTAAGGCGTTTGCCTGTTAACCCGGGGGTCGTGGGTTCGATTCCCACCAGAAGCATACTTTGTTAAGTTGTTTCCAGTTTTGTTAAGAAATTGCAGGCGTGAATCACCTGATTGTCTGATAAAAAAGATGATTCCGTGCTTCGGAAAGCACGTTAAGCCGGTGGTCCCGGCTGCCATCTGAAAATCGTTAAAGGAACCACGTCAGAGGCCGAGAGGCGGTTCCGAAGAACTCTGACACCAGAGTGTGCGTGGTCTATTGACCGTGACACCTACTCGAAATGATGATGAGTAAATACGATAAGCCTCTTTCTCTTCCTCTTTTTGGATTTGAATAAATCAATCCGTTATCCCATACCCTATTATATACTCGTACAATTTGGCAAGGATTTGAGAATTATAGAAACGCATATAGTGTTTGGGTTTGTCCACAAGACTGCGGACTTGGTTGAGCGTCTTTTCTTCAAGTCAGCAATATGTTCTTTAATGCTTCCTTAATTTCAGCGATATATTCTTTTAATATGGATGCCAATGGTTCCTCTTTTTTCGCTCAATGTATGATAAACCACACTCACAGTAAATTTTATAAACTTCAGCATCTTGTACTGGGATATTAAATACTGGTCTTAATTACATTCCATTCTAATTCCAATAGAGAGGATGGTTAGCAGTTACCATTAGCTTGGAATTAATATAATAATAATAATAAATTTCATCTGAAGGTCAGCACAGATAACAAGACCTTCAGATACCGTGAGCTAATACTGCGTACATCCGGAACGTAATCGATAAATATTGTAGGCGGTACTATTTAGTATATAGAACATAATTAAACCGTCGTCCCAACGCCATCTTCTGGTGAATAAGATAGTGTTTAGAGCGACGAGTTTGGAAACTGTAATATATGGTACTTCATTGGTGAATAGAAATATGTGATTTCTTACACCCGATTAAAAAGAGTATGGGAGTAATGAAAGATTGAAAATTAGCAATCAAAAACAATATCTTATCAGAAAATCGCGTTGGGACAACGGTTTGATTGTTTTCTATAAATAAAATAATAAATATACATATATACGGACAAATCACACAGTGAGCTAGCCCCAAGGTAAGTTCGAGACTTGTGTTATGGGATACTAACTCTACGATACTATATTTTATAACAAATACATATATAGATAAACACCCAAGACCCAGGCCAATATGAAAAAGATCATTTTCCATCTTGACCTGGCCGGGGATCGAACCCGGGCACTCCGTGTCGCAGGCTGGCGTGTTAACCACTGCTCCACGGAGCTGTCAAATTCTATGTAGTATGTAATTTCTATGTAGTATGCAAAAGATTATTTCCCTTTAGATGACTTAAAATAACGTTAGTGAACATATTCGTATATAAGAAATTTAGTATCTTACAAGAACATAGGTTATTTTAAAATTAATAAGATACTAGGGTCTAATTAACTTTATTAAAATATCCCATGTCTGCTAATCATATACGAGTAAGTTGCATTAATTTTGCACTCATCTTTTTCAAATTGACCTGGTCTGGGGTATTTAAGTATTTCTTATAAAATATGGTATTCATCATCAGGTCCTTTTTAGTCTCCACTACAGGAGCACGACCCTCTCTGTACTACTAGGGCCATACTTGGCCAGAGCAGCCAGAGGACAAATATGGTATTGTTGAGTTAGTATCCCATAATACAAGTCTCAAACTTTCCTTGGGGCTAGCTCAATATGTGTGATTTGTCCCTATATATTTATTTATTTAATCAATATGTTATAAAAAAAAACGTTTTTGACATTATGGCGCCGTTAATTCGCCATTATTAATTTTTTTGAATTACCTATTTATAGACAATAGGTAATTCGATAGTCTTAATATACAAATGTCAACTAAGCCTACCTGCGAATATGAAAACTGTAAAGTTTTGGAAACGTTGAGTCATCATCATCATCATCATCAGGTCTTTTTAGTCTCCACTACAGGAGCATAACCCTCTCTGTACTACGAAAGCCATACTTGGCCAGAGCAGCCAGAGGACTTGGCGTACACTTTCTACGCTGGCCAGACGGGTTGGAGAGGTCTCATAGATGTTTATAAGCTTGTATTTCCTAAGTCGCCTACGACATCCACGGGAAGACTTGGAGAGGTCCTATTCTACTCTGCCAAATACCACACGGCTGCAAACATTGAGTAATAATAGTAATATATTAAAATCAGCAGTCACATTCAATATTTTACTCTTACCAAACTATCGTTAAAGATGTGGTCTTCAGAATAAATTTAAATTGTATATTTCATTCCCTACTGTCATAAAACTGATTTTACGAGCGACGTCTCCTCAAAGTCACAAATTCAGAAATACAGACGATGCAGACGGCTAAGTTTGAGTTGGACTAGGGAACTCAAGGTTCCGGCTTTTTTACTCATCACTATTTATTGTGGTATCATTGTGATGTTAGGTTATTATTACATAGTCCATGCTTCCACTTTCCCATTTCCTGACCTCATTTCCTTCCCCCCCCCCCCCCCCCCCCAACTCCTTGAAAGGCCGGCAATGCTCCTGTCAATTTTTATTTTTTTCCTTTTTTAACGTCCTTATATACGGATTTAAGTAGACAATATCGTATTAAAACCTTAAATTCCTTTTGAACCTTCTTTAGAAGGAACCCTGAAAAAGTCTGCAAATTTGTTGTCTGAATTTAAGAGCAGCATCGCAGGATTTAATTAAGAAGTAATTCGGTTTTCTTGTAGTGGCCGCCATTAGATTAAACTAACTACGTTAGACTTTTAGATTGTTTGACCGCAAGAATGGAACCTTCCTTCTTTTGTACAGGAAAGCAAATGGCTTTATTGAAAGACCTTTATCTGAGTTAATTTCGGTGTAAGAATTAAGTTACAGCATTTTATTTTTTAAACTTAAAAAAAAGTGCTGAAACTTTTTGAAGCATGGAAAGAATAAAAAAAAATCAAAAACTAAAACCCGTCTACTAAAACACGCCCTTATAAGAATGAAACAAGAAATGAATTTTATTCATAGGGCTTCACAGTGTTATTTAGAGGGTTAACGCGGTCACTTTGTTATAGAAATTAACACTAAAGATTGTAAGTATCGTTTTGTAAGTGGCATACGACCACGGCAATCCTTTAAAATACACTGTGAAGCCCTACGAATAAAATACATCTTTTTGCAGCCGTGGAAAGAATAAAATACTTCTAAGCTGTCCCGACCCCACATACAGTGCGATGAGGAATAGAAGAAGAATAGTACTAAAAGTTTTTTAATAGCCACTAGATTTTGTGTCCCACGTGTCAAAGTGGTGGTGGCCCAGTGGTCTAAGAAAGTGACCGATAAGCGAAAGGTCCCGGGTTCAAACCCCGGCCAGGCAACTTTCACATCTGAGTTCGTAGACCAATCTGACTCAAGTACAGTCCTTTTCATCGGCCACTACCTACTTCCGGTGAAGGAAAACATGGCGAGGCAACCTGCACACTAGTCAATTGTTCACTAGTGTGTGATATGGAGAAGGCAATGGCAAACCACTCCATGATTTCCTGCCAAAGATGGTCATTGTGTGCGTTTCTTTCCACACAATGACACCGACAAGAGCCTAGCTCTTGAATATGTGAAGTGATGTGAGCTGGCCATAGCGATGTCTGCCACACAGACCAGTATGAAAGAAATACTAAATCCTTAACCCTTATCTCTCAAACCCCGATCCAATATACAAAAATAAAACAGTAAGACTATCACATACAAAATTTAATTAGGAAGTGCGAACGCGTCAAAAATTATTTTCCTATAACACTTCCGAAACCCACGCCACCCCAAAATAAACAAACCAATACACTTGTACCAACAAAACTCGCGAAAACAAACGTCTGACGCAGTGTTTCCCAACCTTTTTTGGACACGATTTCTGATAGATGTAAGTATGGATCAACCTCAACGCTTTGCTTAAATTACGAGTATTTTAGTGATTTTAATACTTTTTAGTCATAGGATGTCTGTCTGTCTGCCTGTCCGTTGATTGTGTACGGCATCGGCTTCCTAAGCTGCTATTTGCTTTCTCGCTTTCATCCGAGTGAGAAGTATACCAATACCTTCATTCCCTACCCAAATCCAACAAATTCATATCATTCTCTAGCTTAAAACGCTTTCGACAGGCAGCAGCGTCTCAAGAAACCATAGAAACTGCGCTTGGCAACCCACTTGCTAGGCGTGGTGCGTATAGTAATATCCTCCCAAGTAACAAAGAATCCTTGGGAGAGGCCTTTGTCCAGCAGTGGACTCTTTACGGCTGAAATTATAAATGATGATGAATTCTATTTATTTATTTTGCTTCTTTTTATTAATGTTACTACTTTGGTTGAATGGTTAACGAAGAATGTAGTTAAGAAATGTTGTAAAGACTCTTCCTACTACCTAGCTTTCGCCCGCGGCTTCGCTCATACTAATGTGGACCTTTGGGAAGCAGAACTTACAACCAAGAAAATACAACCGAATTGATAACCTCCTCCTTTTTAATAATCGGTTAAATAGTTCCAAAATATCAGTAACTTTGCATGTAGTGACTACGCTAGAACGGAATGACACGTTACGTCACACCGGTTGAGAGCGCGCTATACAGGTTGAAAAACACTGGACTAATGTATATTTTGTTCACACATGTGTCTGTTTGTGTGGTCAGTGACAAATATTTGTGTGTTTGGAAAACATTTGCGACCGTGGAGCTAAGAATTTGATTAGGAGGGATCTTTTACGTGCTAACACCACGGAGGTTCTCGCTCGAAATGATTATAGCAACTGATGTCTCCATTAGCTTTACAAATTCTTGTTCGTCTAAAGTTTCGCATCTAGCTTTCACCGGCGGCTCCGCTCGCGTTATGTCAATTCCTCGGGAACTTTTACCCGGAATAAAACAAAGCCTATGTCCTTCTCCGTACTGCAGACAATGCGTGTGCAAAATTTTAGTTCAGTAGTTAAGGCTTGAATACGTAATAAACGTAAAACAGATGAAATTTGGCATACAAGGTTATTACGTGCATTTTTTGGGTCGTCCCCAAAAGTATTGATTTTGTAGACAGCAAAAATAAAATGCAAAGAATGAGGATGTTCCGAAATGCTTATCACCAAATGGCAGCACTAAAACGTAGTGGCCGTTGAGCTACCGAAGATAAGCAGCAGCAACTGTCGCAGTTTGCCAATAACAGCTTACCGGACCTGACGCATTAGTGCTACCGCCAATGATTGCAGAAAATTCTCATCATCATCAGGTCCTTTTTAATCTCCACTACAGGAGCACGACCCTCTCTGTACTACTAGGTCTATACTTGGCTAGAGCAGCTAGAGGACTTGGCCTACACTCGCTGCCAGACTACGCTGGCCAGACGGGTATTCTCATTGGTATATAATACCAGCATCGAAGAAAGGGACGACCGAAGGCATTCGATTCGAAGAAATTTGACATTTTCATCTAATTGTTTCTGGTGATAATGCCGGCTGCACGCCCGAAAAAGTGTCACGATAGAGAGGCACGATCCTAAGCGTTTAGCTTGTGACGGAAGTATCTCTTCAACCGCTGTCATGCATAATTATCGTCCGTAAACCTAGGTACTTTACAGACAACCAACCTTTTTTTATAATATAGTTACTAATTTATTTATTTTTTAACAGTAAGCTGTTATGTGTGTACACGGAAAAATATACAGGAAAATCATAAATTAGAAACAACAATTACTAAGCTACTGCTTATTTCATACCAAAATCTCTTCCAGCAGACCCGTGAGTGGAGATAATAATATTAGAGGCAGTCTTTATTACCAAATACATACATAGTTTGAATATAACGTGCGTGTGACTGCGTTGTGACGTCACAGCATAACAATGAGAATGCTAATAAATCAGGGGAAGCTTTTATGCATGGTTGCATAATGACTTAGTGAATTGAATATGCTACTTTTGATTACAGTATGAGAAATTTAAATATTTTTTTCTTCATTAATGAACTAACAACCCCTCGGCTTTGGACAAGTATAAATTAGATAGTATTACCAGTGTTGAATTATTCAGGGGCAGTGCGACATTTGTTTACGTACATAATACCACCTTTGTCATGGCATGGCAGACGTAGTAAGCCCAAGAAATGCTGGCTTGAATTGGCCCGTGACCCGATGAAACTGGGAGCTCGGATGAGTAGCTCCGTGGTGCAGCGGTCAACACGCCAGCCTGCGACACGGAGTGACCGGGTTCGATCCCCGGCCAGGTCAAGATGGAAAAATGATCTTTTTCAGATTGGCCTGGGTCTTGGATGTGTATCTATATATGTATTTGTTATAAAATATAGTATCGTTGAGTTAGTATCCCATAACACAAGTCTCGAACTTACTTTGGGGCTAGCTCAATCTGTGTGATAAGTATGTAAAAAAAAAAAAAATTGTCATACCTTCATTCCTTTTCCAAATACGACAAATTCTTGTCCTTCCCTAGCATTAAAATGCTTGCGATGGACAGCGTCGGAAGCACAAGAAGCCAAAGAAACTGCGCTCGCCAACCCGCCTGCCCCGTGGTGAATATGGCAATATCCTCCAATGAGGGAACGAAATATATTTAGGAAGACTTTTTTGGCCAGTAGTGGAGTTTTGCGGCTGTAATGATGAACACCAATTTCCCGAGCGTCACAGCTATGGATACAACCGACAACGAACTTGGATAACAGACAGAGAGAGAGGGAAAATCGTCTGACAAAGGTTTGTTCAAAGATTTTGTGCACAAAAAAGAAGAATCTGTTAGAATCTGTAACCTTGTTGCAATACTTAATAATTCATCCATTAACTCCAAATAACAATTGTTCGCCGTATATCAGATGTCACCGACATTGGCCATTTCGTCGCGTAGGGGTTGACCATTGCGGTCCGTGTGATGTCTTAATCATGAGGGCTCCATTTGCGACCCAAACAAATTAACCAGATTTGTAAACTTCGCGCGTTTGTGTGATTTAGTAGAATTTATTCGTGCTACATGATAAATTATTAATTTGGGTGTTAGTGCTTTATAACGTAGAAACATTTGTTAAAACATATAATTAGCTTTAACAATCTTGTCGGTTATATAATATGCAATTTTTTTGACGTGATATCTTATAAAGCGATGAACGCTGTCTGTACGCACGAAAAAGTGTCACGTTCTGTGTGCAAGCGAGAGCACGGAACAAGCGATAGAGAGGCACGATCGGCCTAAGCGTTCACGTGTGACGCATCTCTCTTCCACCGTTATAACGTAAAATTATATTCCGTAAACCGAGTTTACAGACAGCCAATTTTTTTGTTTAAAATACTAAATAAGCAATATACAGGCATACAACCAAAGATTTATTCTTTGATCATGTATGTGACGAACATTACCGTCAGATTTTATAACCAGTCTAAAATCTTTTAACTTCGGTTCTCTTTTAGTGGTCAACAACTTCTGGTGTCAGCATCTGGGATTACCAGCTAAGCATGCTTTCCAAAGCACGTTCATCCTTTAGTGAAATAGCCAAGTGTGTTGTGCAGGTATTGTCAATAGGTATATTTTCTATCACGCGAAGCAACTGAGTGAGTTTTGACCTTTACAATTGTTTAATTTAAATGCATATACCAACATAGTCTAACGTTTGGGAACCTGTTACCGTAGGGTGTATCTCCCATCAGGGTACATAAAATACTATTTTCGCGAGCCTGGCTTGGAACTTCCACGGAAGAACTAGACCCAAATAAACAGATGTCTAACTTCGCAGGAAAGGTGCGCCGAACTGATGCAGAGATGGAATTTTGCCACCGTTCCAAACTGCTGTTATGGAGACATTCAAAGTATGACTCACCTCACCGACTTTGGACCATTTCTGTCTATTTCAATAAATACACAAAGCCGATAGCGGCGTTGTTATAGATGGATAGCCTTCCATTCACCCTCTAAGATTCGATCTTTTGCTGCATGTCTACATGATAACATTCGCAAATAATCAATACTAATAATAAAGGGAGCGTCGTCGAGGTAGAGGTAGACCAAGAAGAAGGAGAGATGGTCTCGCTCGACAAGTTTATGATTGGATGGGCGGAGGTTGCGATGGATAGAAATGAATGGAAAAACTAGGGGGAGGCCTTTGCACAGCAGTGGGACATAAAATCTACAAAGAAGAACAAAAAAGATCTGTAAGCGTTGGTAATGGAGTAAGTTACTTTGTTTTCAGAGTTATCGTGTTAATCTCCATACATGATACTGAAACTAAATTGAGGATTTTTTGAATTCTTTTCTGTGTATTTGTGTGTATGTTTCTCCATAAATCTTAAAACGAATTAACTGAATTTTTGGAAACTTGGTAGATAAACATTTAGACATACAGGACACAGGATAGGCTACTTAATTTTTTTTCTCCAGTTATGATAAAACCTGGCCCCCATACAAATATACGCGAACGGAATCGTGAGCACAGCTAGTAATACATAAAATACAAATATACGTGATGCAAAATGATGATTAAAGATTGCCAGCATACATAAACATAACAAATCGAACTCCTTTCTAATTGAAATTTCAAATTCATGCATCAAGAATTCTGAATGATGTTAACTGTAGTATATTCATCAAATGCTAAGACATTTACACTCAAATTCAAAGCAATTTAATCACTATTACCACCACAAAAGGTACCACGATCGATCTGCATTAACTGTGCGTTACACACCAATGGTGACATAATGTTATAAAAACGTTTCTATTCCAAAGTAATAAGGTTCATATAAACATTAAAGTGTAACGTTCGATCTACGGCCCATTATACCTTATTTGGCGCACACTGTTTGATATTCCAAGTCGCCTTTCATACTCCCTTATTGAATCCTTACTGCACCAAGGGATGTCCCCTCCTTGACTTATTGTGAGGGTTGCAGCAGGGGTAGGTACGAATTTATCGGCACTTAAGTGTAGGTGGATTATTTTGGGGGAGCGTTGTATGCACCCCGATGTAGATACGTCGATATTTTTGTTTACAAAATGTGTGAGGGTAGGAATATTACGTTATTATAGACATTTGGGTGCGATATACGAGGAAAGATTTAAAGATATGGTTAAAGACATAACGCTTTGAGGAAATTAATAACTTAATGCGTGTGTGTGACATCATCATCATCATTAAATCCGCAGGACTACTGGACCGATTTAAAAAACTCTTTCACCATTAGAATCCTACATTTTCCCTGATAAACATAGGCTATAGAATTAAATACCTAAAATATCAACCCGTGAGAAGCCGCGGCGGGCTCATCATCATCATTTCGTGTTGGTGAAGCGGTCAATCGACCATGCACAACCTGATGTCAGAGTCCTTCGGGACCGCCGCTCAGCCTCGTGGTTCCTTTAAAGACTACCAGATAGCAGCCGGGATCAACGGCTTAAAGTGCCTTCCGAAGCACGGAATCATCTTTATTATCAGACAATCAGTTGATTCAAGCCTGCAATGTCCGAACCAAACTGGAAACAACTAAGCAAAGGATGCTTCCCGTGGGAATCGAACCCACGACCCCGGTCTACAGGCAAACGCCTTAACCACTGGACCACGGAGGTAGTTGGTCTATGCTAGTGGAAATATAAATTTTAGATTATATATAGAGTACATCGCATGTTACTTTTTGTTTATACTATGTTATATCATCATCATCATCATCATCATCGGGTCCTTTTTAGTCTCCTCTACAGATGTACGATCCTCTCTGTACTACTAGAGCCATACTTGGCCAGAGCAGATGGCCTACACTCTCCACGCTGGCCAGACGGGTTGGAGAGCTCTCTATGTTTTATCTTCCGTGTTTTTTCCCGTACAACAAAGATATTACAAACATTAGACATACATTTATTATCCTCCTAATGCAACAAGAATAGCTGACTCGCGCACAAAACCTAGCCGATAAAGAAATTGGCAATAATTTCCACAATAAGGATTACTAGTCCCGATTCTCGGGAATATGGAATGAGATTATCGGGAACAAACATAATAATAACGCGATATTGGACAGAAACGTTAGTCAGCAGAGAAATTCGGCTGATAATAAACTATATGAGAGGAGCCCAATATGGTGGTGCGCTTTAATAGTGCTTTCGCATGTTAAGCAACCCCAGGCGTAGTCCCCATAGGGATGGGTTACCGCAAGTGGCATAAAAATATCTTGAACTCCTCCGTCCTTCGGAAGGTATGTTAAGCCGTTGATCCCGGCTGTCATCATTAATGGCAGTTGTTAAGCTATGTCAGACGCCTTTAGGCAGCTTGAAAAATCCGACACTAGTGTTGGCCACTAACACATACGAAAAACAACAAAACATTACTCACGTACAAAGTCAGCTATTGGCCGACATGTTTCAACCTCATCCGGAGGTCCTCAGGGCGAATGTGAACCGAGACGCTATACATGTATATGTATGATACTAGCTTTCGCCCGCGGCTCCGCCCGCGTCAATGTCGATCCCTCGGGAATAGTACTTTTTCCCGGGATAAAAAGTACTACTTCACGCCGTAACTACTGAACCAATCATCATGAAATTTCGCATACAAGTTCTCTTGAGTAAGGAGAAGGACATAGGCTATAATTTATCCCGGAAAAAGTACTATTCCCGAGGGATCGACATTGACGCGGGCGGAGCCTCTAGTTTGGGCGGAACCTCGAAAGCTAGTATGAATATAACAGAGTAACAATTTAATACTTTTATTATTCTCTTAAGACAACGAATATCTAGACTTAGCTGACTCCACATTTACAATCCTAGTCGATACAGAAATTGGCAATAATTCCCGCTAATAAGGATTACCAGGCCCGATTCCCGGGAATATGGAATCGGGATTATCGGGAGAAACAATAATGTCGCGCGGGTTATTGGAAAGAGACGTTTATCAGCAAATGATAACGCGTGCGAGATATTGGATGAATCACAGAACAACAAAGACGTTAGAAATGGCAAGGAGGCGTGGCACGCGCGCCGACACTGCGCTCGATCAGCTCACTTGAATCACCTAAGTCAGTTTTGCCTAACCTAAATAAATAAATATATACGGACAAATCACACAGATTGAGCTAGCCCCAAAGTAAGTTCGAGACTTGTGTTATGGGATACTAACTCAACGATACTATATTTTATAACAAATACATATATAGATACACATCCAAGACCCAGGCCAATCTGAAAAAGATCATTTTCCATCTTGACCTGGCCGGGGATCGAACCCGGTCACTCTGTGTCGCAGGCTGGCGTGTTGACCGCTGTGCCACGGAGCTAGTCAACAAAGTAAGTCAGTCAGTTTTGCCTAACCTGTTACTTAACAGGTTAGGCAAAACTGACTTAGGTGATGTGTATGTGTATGGGGGTTCGCCATCATCTATGCACATTAAAGGCCAGCAAGCATTCTCAGCTCTTGTATACATCAAAAACAAATACAGAAACAGATTACAATTGCAATCCGATTTTAGATAACAACTAAGTGAAAACATCAACCCGAATATTACTAATTTAGTTTTAAAAAAGCAGCACCGACCTTCACATTAATACAGCGTGTAAATTGCCCCTCGACATTCCCTTTACGGGGTGACTCAGACCACCAATAAGAACAACTTTTTCTACGGGAACAATGCTGGGAACTCAAAAAAAAATCGTCATTTCCATATAAAAGAGTCCGCCACCCGGCCAGTTTGTAAGGGAATGTCAAATTTTTTTTTTAGTTCCCATCATTGTTCCCGTAGGAAAAGTTGTTCATATTGATGGGCTGAGTCACCCCGTAAAGGGAATGTCGAGGGTCAATTTACACGCTGTATAGTATTTAAATTTTTTATAAAAATGTTATTTTTTCCGTACTAAAATAAATTGTCCTTAATCTATTTCTGTTCTTTTATTAAGGGGGTCCTTAAATCGTGCTTGATTTTCTAGGGGTCCGCGGACTGGAAAAGATTAAGAAACGCTGGCCTGTAGTTTGTCCCGCGATCGTCAAAGGAACAAAATTGAGATATACATGAAAAAAAAAAAAGATTGAAAAATGTCAACGTGTGCTATTCTAACGTGTAAATTGAGAAGTCCTAGTGAAACTGACCAAAGGAGGAGTTTCTACTAAATTGTGTTGCGTTAGCAGTATGCTTTTTTTTATGAGATAAGGAGTATTTTTTATTTTTTTTTATTTTTTAAATACCATATCCTTTATTTATCACAAAAATAAAAAGATTACATAAAATGCCATACAATTTATGATAATTTAACTTCAATAGAAGATATCTTCCAACTCGTCGCATCGTGGCAACGTGCCCAATATACTGGCAGCATTTCCGCGCTGTATAGCAATACTAATTCGCTGAGCGAAATAGCTGCCAGCTCTAGGGTCTCCAGTTGACTCAATGAGACGAGTTGTTATCTTAATATATATAAATCTCGTGTCACAATGTTTGTCCTCAATGGACTCCTAAACCACTTAACCGATTATAATAAAATTCGCACACCATGTGCAGTTCGATCCAACTTGAGAGATAGGATAGTTTTTAACTTATGGCGAAACGAAGTTCGCCGGGGCAGCTAGTATTACATAAAATGCCATACAATTTTTGATAATTTAACTTCAATAGAAGATATCTCCCAACTCGTCGCATCGTGGCAACGTGCCCAATATACTGGCAGCATTTCCGCGCTGTATAGCAATACTAATTCGCTGAGCGAAATAGCTGCCAGCTCTAGGGTCTCCAGTTGACTCAATGAGACGAGTTGTTATGTCCTTATAAAAACATTTAGCTTCCGGGCCCCAAGGGCCCATCGTCTCTACTGCGAAGGGAAGGAAAATAAAGCAGTATGCTTGAAATGAGGCGACGGCGCTGGTTTTCATAGAAATCACGCGTAATGTGTTTGTTGTTATGTGGGATGAATCATGAGTTTTTTTCTATAAAATATGTGCTACTCATAATCAAAATAAAAGGTAAGATAACTCTTTTCTACGTTTGTTCTTTTCTCCCAGACTAAAGATAAAAAAACATCTACACGTTATGTATTTATCGAAGGACGGGCAATGAGTATAATTATAAGATTAAACGAACTTACCTAAGTGAAGTTCTATCTTAATTATACGAAGTTGCCCGTCCGAGATAAATACACCCATATCCCTCCCATCAATACTGAGGTATTAACCCAGTCATAGGGTTGTTCATGTATGGACATGAAGCATTGGGATATACCACTTCAGGTCCATTTATTACTACTATACAAACAACTTCCAACGAACTTACCGTCTATACTATGGGGAGTGTTCTGAAGAACTTTTTGAATTGGTGCCACCGTCACCTTTCTACCACCGCACCGCTCGCCACAGGCGTAAAGTCCATCCCCACATCCTTGACACTTGGGTCTCCAAAAATGTCAGAGCGTCACGTGGTTTTTTTCCTCGTACAGCAAGATTGTGGAATGGACTCCCTCCCGAGGTTTTCCCTGTGTGCTATGACTTGAGGTCCTTCAAAAGGCGTGTTTACAGGTATCTTAAGAGTCGGCAACGCATCAGCAGCTCCTCTGGTGTTGCAGATGTCCATGGGCGACGGTGACCACTTTCCATCAGGTGGCTCGTCTGCTCGTTTGCCGTCGGATAAACATAAAAAAAACGATATGACAAGTTGACAGGTATTCGCGTCAAACGACAGTTGTCTGTGGTCTTTTATTTTTTTGTTTCAGCTATAAAAGACGAGTGAATTGGCACAGTACGTGAGACGTACTAATATTATCTATTTTTATAGAGATAAAAAATGTATGATAAATAAAATCGTTTGAATAAAAACATATGAGTAAAACTAGTTGGCAACAGTACTGATAGACAATACACAGAATGCAACGCAAACGCGAAACATGCATTCCAGGCTTTATATTATGGAAATTTTATGTTTTGTTCAGTGACAATAGACGCAGAGGCATTTTAGAATTTTTCATGTCATCTATATAAAAAACAAAGCGCGGTGGCCCGTTTAAAGGGTTTAAAATACGTTTTTATACCCGAGGGACTAAACAGTATTTTTAAATTCACATTTAATTCCCGTGGAAATGAACACAAGTATTGTTTTTCTCATAGAGGGAGATGAAAAGCAGTGTCTCTAAGTAATCTCGGGACTAACATACATAATACTTTTAACTCGGGCAACATACTCGCGGGCGGCGCCGCGGGCAGTAGCTAGTACACAATATATAACATGGTCCACTTAAGTGTGCAAGTTTCATTTTACCAAATCCGTTCAAATATGGCAATATTAATATTCCACTCAATTGCATGTCAAGTCAGTTGTTTTTATTATATTACTAGTAACAAGCTCTTATTGAACTTGCAATGTACCTCGTACTACAAGTTAACAGCCTCCGTGGTCCAGTGGTTAAGGCGTTTGCCTGTTGACCCGGGGGTCGTGGGTTCGATTCCCACCGGAAGCATACTTTGTTTAGTTGTTTTCAGTTTGGTTAGGACATTGCAGGCTTTTAAATCACCTGATTGTCTGATAATAAAGATAAAGAAGGCACGTTAAGCCGGTGGTCCCGGCTGCCATCTGGTAGTCGTTAAAGGAACCACGTCAGAGGCCGAGAGGCGGTTCCGAAGAACTCTGACACCAGAGTGTGCATGGTCGATTGACCGTGACACCTACTCGAAATGAATGAATGACTACAAGTTCAAGGTCTTTTATTTTTAAAAAAACATGTGATATACATAAGCTCGTCAAGGAAGCGTAGAACTCTGCAGTTCTACGCTTCCTCGACGAGCTGGGATGGCTCGAGTAAAACAACAAGAAAATGAGGGAGAGCGCAGTCTCTCCAAAGCAGAAGACCGGAAGACAGAATGTTTTCTGCTCACACATAATGGGCCCAATCAAGAGTCATAAGTGTGGAAAATTGCCCACGGAACCAGGTGAATAACAAAACAGTGGCACTTCGGGAGTAGTCTTGGTAGAGCCACGCTACCGGCCAATCCATTTTTGCTAGTAGCATGAATGGGCCGGCTCGTCCGGAGAAGTACCACACTCTCACAGAAAATCGACGTTTGAGTTGCTTTACCGCTTCTGTGCTTCGTTCGGTGAGCGGGAAAGCCGGAGGCCCATCCTATGGTGTGTGTCAAGTGCCCATAGAAATAAAAACTTGAACATTTGGTTACGGTAACGGTAATCGTGACGCGAGTTTAATATTATTTTCCCAACGCGCTGCATGAAGTTTTCACTTCAAGTACCTGCCGGACTATTTGCTAACTCAGTGTACAATGTTTTGATAGTCATTTCAAAGTACATTAGGTTTTATATATCTTTAATATAAATAGTCAATCATACGAAACCTGCAATGTTTTTTGAAGTGACTAAAACGTTGGTCACTGAGTTAGCAAATAGGCCGGCTGGGCGACCGAGCTTTGCTCGGTTATTACTATTTATTGTTATATGGTGGTGTTTAGGTGATAATCTACATAAACTTAAAAACGCGTAATTAGTATAGGCAAATGTATAAGAAATATATATTGTTATCTCAAACATTAACTACATTTTTTTAAACGTGTCTAAAAACAATAAAAAATAAATATATAAACTTGAATATATAAATCAAAAGTAAGCCACCGAGCGGGATTCGAACCCGTAACACTCGTTTCTTGCCGTCCGCGTTTTATCCCGCTGGACTTGACGGACAGTGGCCGGCAAAACGAAATTAGCGACCATATTCTGCGTGGAAAGAAAAACGCATGAAAACTCGAAAACACGCGTTTTCCCAAACATAAGACTAATCTGGATCGATTGTTTACCCCCAAAACTACCATGTACCAAATTTCAGCGAAATCGTTAGAGCCGTTTCCGAGATCATAGAAATATATTTATATACATATATATAAATAAATATATCGTTTAAAGGTATAACATAAAAGTTAATCAATAATTTTTTTTTGAAAAACTTATCATAACTAAAAAGAATCATTATTCAACCAACTCTTCGGAAGAAATGACGTGTTCAGTATATCAATATCAATTTGTTATTCACCGCGCACTGGGCGCGTGCCTGATACAATGTTGTCGTGTGTAATTGTTTGTTTGTCGTGATCTCTGTTCCTATTGTTATATTTTAATTGTAATGGAAATGATAGTATTGAATGGATGGACGGCGCCGACCAAGATTTAGTATTAAAACTTTATTTAATTTTAATACTAGTTTTCACCCGCGTCTCCGTCCTTGTCAATGTTGATCTTTCGGAAACAGTACTTTTCCCGGGATAAAATGTACACTATGTTCTTCTTCGTACCCCAGACAACGGGCATGCAACATTTCATGACAATCGGTTCAGTAGATAGGGCGTGAAGGCGTAACAAACAAACGAAAAGACCTCACCTTCGCATTTCTAATATTAGGAAGGATACATTAGCCGTAACCACCACGGCAATGCACCGCATGAACCGACCCTGCTGTTGCGTCCCGAAGTGAAGACGACGCAGCTGTATGTGTCCCGCTTGCATTGGTCTACGAGGGTAGAGGACGTCGTAGACTACGTGCTGAAGAAGTCCAAATTCACATTGAGGGTTGAACAGTTGGCTTCTCGCCACAAAGTAAGCTTTAATTCATTTGTGGTGAGAGTGCCGACCCACCATCTAGAGACCTTCATGAAGGAGGACTTCTGGCCGCAGGGAGTCGTTTATCGGAAGTTCCGAGGAAGGCTGCCTGCTGATATCCCGCGCCTCACGTCGCCGACTCTACGTGAAAACTAGTTTTTTAAGATATATTTTCTTATGTATGTTAGTCTGTAAGGTATATATATTTATGGGCCTATGTAATGTTTTACTCGTTGCCTGCAATAAACGATTATTATTATTATTATTAGGACTATTTTTATCTTGAACAATACATTTAACGGCCAGGCGTGTCAACCCGAACTCAGTTTCCCCGAACTGCTACTTTGTATCCTTAATCCTTCCGAGCAAGCAGAGCAGCCTCCCAAATACCTTTTTCCGATAAACGGTTTCGAGATGCCAAAAGTGGTAAGTATGGCAAACCAGCAGGAAATGGTCGATGAACATGACGATACCTAATTAAGTCTGATAGGCATACCTTCAAGTCTTCCCGTGGATGTCGTAGAAGGCGACTTAGGAAATACAAGCTAAACAAAGCTTACGCACAGATGTTAATCTGTGAGACCTCTCCAACCCGTCTGACCAGCGTCACAGAATTAATATAAGTACTACCAGCGTGGAGAGTGTAGGCCAAGTCCTCTGACTGCTCTGGCCAAGTATGGCTCTAGTAGTACAGAGAGGATCGTGCTCCTGTAGTGGACACTAAAAAAAGACCTGATGATCATGAGGCACACCAAAATAATAAGATATTACTCTTAACTGCAATTTAAATTTCTTGTCTCATCATCGAAGCAATTTTAAGCTGGTGAAGGATAGGAGTTTATTGGATTTGGGAAGGAAATGAAGGTAAGTATTGGGATACTACACACTCAGATAAACGGGTGAAAAGAAAGTAGCAGCTCGGGAAGCCGGGCGCGCGTACCTGATGCCATTCCTGCAACCTCATCATCATCATATCAGCCGCAAGAAGTCCACTGCTGGACATAGGCCTCCCCCAATGATTTCCAGATTGACCGGTTGGAAGCGGCCTGCATCCAGCGCCTCCCTGCGACCTTTGTCAGGTCGTCCGACCACCTGGTCGGTGGGTGTCCGACGCTGCGCTTGCCGGTACGTGGTCGCCATTCCAGAACCTTTCTGCCCCATCGGCTACGGTTCTACGCGCTATGTGCCCACTGCCACTTCAAAGAATACCTGCAACCTGCAAGCCTGCAACTACCCACTGGCCAGACAGTTAAAGAGTCATCTTCAACCGTCTGTCCAGGTTGTAGTTAAGTGTACAGGGAAGTGTGTGCAGTGGATATGAAGTTAAGTGGGTAGTTAGATATCTACGGTCAGGGATCTGACCGTAGTTATCTTGTCTGATAGGGTTCAATACCGTACTAGATTTCTGATACCATGATGTGGCCAAAAACGCGTAAACAACCCCCGTACTGTGTGTCTATCGTAGTTATCGCTTAGTCAGCGACGAGGGAGGATTCCACCAGCTAAGCATTGTTAACGAAATTGCTGGTATTGACTGATTTTTCATAGCATTTTGTATAACAAGGAGGGCAAGGTTGCCTTATTGTGTTATTACATGACATTGACACAATAGCAGCGCTTATTAGAGCCGTGTCGATGTGACTTTAAAGGGTGATTAAAGGCCTTTTTTTATTTCACTCTCATTGTTTTTAAGTGTTTATACATATTTTGCATTCACACGCTATTTTGATATACTCTTATTAAATTAAGAAATAAAATATGCTCAAAAATTCCAAGCGGGCGGGATTTGAACCTGCGACCTTATGTCTATGTACGACTTAAGGTCGCGGGTTCAAATCCCGTATATATAAGAGATATCCCGTATAATAAGAGTATATCACTCTCGTTGTTTAGTCTTTTATTTTTTCCTTTTGCAGGGTTCTGTACCCAAAGGGTGCCAATGGAACCCTTTGAATAAGCCTCCGATGTCCGTCCATTTGTCACAGCCCTGTATCTTTTGAACCAAAATAAGTAGACACTTAAAATTATCATAGAATGTGTGTGTTTATTATTTAAAATGAAAAGGGGGAGTATGGTATTTTTCACCAAATTCTATTTCTTTATCTATATCATGGTTTCAAAGTCTATAACTGTTATGTACCTAACCGTAAGCAAATGGTTATAAAATGGGTGCTTTGACAGGGTATCCCAAGGGACTGCAGGGGATTCAAAAAGGGTGTGAAAAGGTTCTGAAAGGGTCATCTCGCACGAGCGACTGTGGTACAAGTCCATTAGGCTCCCGCCACTTTTTAGACGCTCGGCTGATGCTTGTTTGTGAAAGTATTAAATTACATGGACAGCTGTATTGCAAGGGGAAAACTGAGCTCGATTGCCCAGCGAGTGAGCGCATTGTTCCTGCTACACATGTTATAGCAAAAAACAAAACGGGTTGCACTCCAGGACCACGAGAAGTGAAAACTCGCCTTTGCTGCCGATCATTTTTAACCATCCCAATAAGTGCACAACGCCGCACAAGAAGTTTCACTTCAAAATTGACTGTAAAGTCGGTTTATAGACGATAATTTTAGGTGATAACGGTGGAAGAGAGATACTCAATACTCAATACTTTATTGCTCCTTAAATACATGCAGACTGTTTACAGTATTATATGATCCCACAATCATTTAAGGACCCTGTTGGGCACTGCAAAGCAGAGAGGAGGAATCTCGCCATAGTTATTTATAATTACAAATTCAATTTATTTATTATTATTATTTCATATGTCATTAGTTTAATATTATTATGTCATTGCAAGATAGATGCGTCACAGGACGGACATCAAAGGCTTATTCAAAGAGTCCCATTGGGTACAGAACCCTACAAAAGGAAAAGTAATAAAAATCTTAAAAAAATAGAGGACATTAAATGAGAACGGTCAAAATTTTAAAATATCATCTTTGGAAGTCACATCTTTAAAAAGTGCTGCTATCGTGTTAATGTTATTAACACAATGGCAACCTTGCCCTCCTTGTTATACAAAATGCTATGAAAAATCAGTCAATACCAGCAATTTCGTTAACAATGCTTAGCTGGTGGAATCCTCCCTCGTCGCTGACTAAGCGATAACTACGATAGACACAGTACGGGGGTTGTTTACGCGTTTTTCGCCACATTATTGGTATAGGAAATCTAGTAAAGCCCGACCATAAATATTTAAAAAATCGGCCAAGTGTGAGTCGCGCTCGCGCGTTCAGGGTTTTGTCCCAATCTATACAACATTCGACACTATATTATATATAATCTTTTTTGCTGTTAATATCGAGCAAAAAACGGCAAAAACATCACGTTTGTTGTATGGGAGCACCCTTTAAATATTTATTTGAAGGAGGCAACAGAAATACATCATCTGTGAAAATTTCAATTGTCTAGCTATCACGGTTCATGAGATACAGCCTGGTGACAGACAGGCAGGTGAACACTGGAGTCTTAATAATAGGATCACGATTTTACCCTTTGGGTACGGAATCCTAAAAACCACGCCATATTGCGGAAAACTATTGTAACTAATTAATTGTTAATTTTACAGACAACCAATTTTTTCATTGTAATATTAGTCTAGAAAAGCTCCTGTAAAAATGAAGATTAAGGGCTCGTTCTACCTCACACTGCTTTGCATGATTGTCTGTAATATCAATAATAATGAAATACTCAAGTTGAAACAAAAATGCAGTGCAATGCAATGCAAGTTCATGACTAACTCTGGTAACTATCTGACTCAAAAACACGATTGCGTTAAATTTTCCTGATAGGAATTTTTTTTTTCACTTCTAATTTACTCGGTATACGTCTAATTTACTACGGTATTCACATAATTCATTAAAATTAAACTTGAAGCTTTTGATTATAATTGCATTCCAGATAAGGCAGCCATCATGTATTTTTTTTCGAATAACCCTTGAATAATCTTTAAAAAGGAAAATATCCAAAGAAGCCAACGCGTTTAGACCATCCACGTTTGTACCGCCACGCCGCGCCGCCTGGCCTATGACGGGCCCTTAATGAAATAATACCTTCCTACGAAGTATTTTCCATGCCAGGTTGAAGCAATGTAATAAAAATAGGGCTTCCTGCTCTTCCATCAATGGCGAACCAATCCACCCCCGTTGCTGACTAAGCGATAAATCCGATAGGCACAGTACATGGTTGTTTACGTGTTTTCTCCACATTATTTCGTGAACATGGGTTATTTGTCACGTTAATGTCTTTTTGCTGGTTTGGAGCGTATCTAGAATAGCTCAAAAAGATATTGTTATGCTACTTTTGGATATATTAATCCTAGCGCGACTCACAACGATGCTTCATCATCATTATCATATCAGCCGCAAGAAGTCCACTGCTGGACATAGGCCCCTCCAGAATTTATATTTAACCTAATTTAAATAATAATTTGTTTATATAAAAATTGTATTAAAAGGAGATTTAAAAGTATATTGGAAAGTTGTATAGACATGATCTTTTTTAAACTTTCGCGCTTTAAACTCAAAATTATTTAAATAATGAAAATGGTTCGTGCTAGGTCCCATTTATATGTGTAATCAATCAAACACATGCACACATATTGGTTGTCGTTACTTTTACGTCTTTCCACGCTGAAGTCAATGACTCTTTCTAGTAGAAAACTAAATTTGGTACATACGGTGTTTGTAACTTTTATGTCTTCCGCATCGAACGGAATGACTCCTAACTTTGAGCCGTATGTGTAATACTAGCGGCCCGTCCCGGCTTCGCACGGGTTGACATAGGGATTTAATTTATAGAAGATTATGTTCACGCATATAATAAATTTATTGACGAGTTTAAGCTTTTTTATGACCTATGTATCCCAAAAAAAGTGATTACGATAAAAAGCAATAGCAAATCGAAGTGGATTTCACGGGGTATACGGCTTTGTTGTAAAAGAAAACGGGAGCTTCTGTGGCAATATAGACGTAAACCTACAAATAAAAATAAATTGACATTCAAAAATTATACAAATACACTAAAGAAAATAATTAATTTGACACAAAAATCTCAAAATCTATACAATATTAATAAATCAACAAATAAAACCAAAGCCGTATGGCAACTAATTAACCAACATAAACAAAATTTGCCAAAGAATATCATACAGTCGATAAAGCATGGAGACAGGACAATAACACATCCTAAAAGTGTAGCAAAGGTTTTCAATGACTATTTCGTTGACAAAATCACACCCTCTAAGGGTAATGGTCATCACATCACAGCAAATATCAGCAATAAAGCCAACTCAATGTTTATGGCCCCAAGTCTACCTCAAGACGTATTAAAAATAATAAAACAGCTTAAGAACAAGAAGTCTGTGGGTATTGATGATATATCAACGAAAGTAATAAAATTTGTTGCAGAACATATATGCTCGCATATCAGTCATATTATTAACATATGCATTACTAGTGGCATATATCCAGAAAGACTGAAAATAGCTGTGATTAAACCATTGCATAAAAAAGGAAAAAAAGATTGCGTGGAAAATTTCCGACCTATAGCAATATTATCAATATTTTCAAAAATTTTTGATAAATATATATGCCTGAAAATAGAATCATATTTAGAACAACAAAATACATTGGTGCGAGAACAAAAGGGTTTTAGAAAGAATAAAAATATTGACATGGCTGTATTTGACTTTTTAAATATTATAATGACAAACATAGATAAGGTTAATCCTGTATGTGCGGTATATTGTGACATGACTCAAGCCTTCGACTACGTAGATCACAATATATTGTCACTAAAATTAAATGCTAATGGAATTAGAGGAAATGTTGCGGAACTAATAATTTCATACTTAAGTAATAGAGTTCAATATGCAGAAATAACAAGTATTGACGATAAAAACGTAGAACAATGTTATCGGTCAGACGGACGCAATGTTAAATTTGGCGTCCCGCAAGGTAGTGTATTATCCCCATTATTATTTATTATCTATATTAATGACCTACCTAAAGCAGTAAAATATCCAATGACTCTTTTCGCAGACGATAGCACAGTTACGATAGAGTATGATAACTTGACAAATTATGAAAATGACATAAATCAAACATTATTGGACATAATTAAATGGATGGAAAATAATAATCTAAAAATAAATATTAATAAAACCTACATAATGCACTTCAGCCAAAGAGTACCGACTAAAAATATTAAAGTTACTTATTCAAATAATACTGTTAAGGAAGTAGATGACACTAAGTTTTTAGGTATTAAGATAGATAAAAGTTTGAACTGGAAGGCTCATACACAAGAATTGCGGAAAAAAATTAACAAAAATGCTTATGCTTTATATAAACTACGACCAGTATCTGACATTCATACACTTCTTGCTGCATATCACGGTATGGTCGCGTCAATACTAAGGTACGGAATAATTTTCTGGGGAAACTCCACAAATAAAGAGCTGATTTTTAAAGGCCAGAAAAAGTGTATAAGGGCGATGTTTAACTTAAAACCAACAGTTAGCTGCGTTCCGTACTTCATAAAATATAATATTTTGACTACCACTTCCTTATATATATATGAAGTAGCAGTATTTGTTAAAACAAACCTTCACTTATTCCCTAAGCTCTCTGATGGAAATACTCGCAGCAGAAGGGACAATAGCATATTACGTTCACGGAAAAGCAATACTCAACTTATGCAAAGTAGTGTTTTCTGCCTAGCGCCAAGAATTTTTAACAAACTGCCGTTATCTCTAAAAGAAATGCCTATCCCCAGTTTTAAAAATCAACTTAAAAAAATATTAGTTAATAAATGCTATTATAATTTAAATGAATATTTTAATGACAATAAAATTAAATTATAAATTATAAAAGTACAAATAAATTATAACAAATTTGACTCAATGGACAGCTGTTTTAAATAATTGACTAATACAATTCTTAACTTGACATCCTAAATATGTATTAAGTATGACTATCAAATTTGTTACCACTATTTTTGCATCAAGACTAGTATACTTGTTTCTCTCTAGTTGACGGTTACTATAATTCTACAATATGCATGTCTTGTAATAAGGACTGACGTAATATTTGTATGCCATGTGGCCGAACATGTTCATTTCCCACTATTTATGTAACATCTACAATACATGTATGTACCTACTTATATGTAATGTAAACTGTAACATGTTTCACAAATAAATTATCTTATCTTATCTTATCTTACCAGGTATAATGTAGGTTTCTAATGATGTTTTTTTTCAAATCGGTCTAGTAGTTTCGGAGCCTATTCAATGCAAACAAACAATCAAATATTTCCTCTTTACAATATTAGCGTCGAAGTGTGCGTATTACGCCGTGAAAAATACAACATGTGCAGTCATGAAGATAGTATAATTAAAAACATAAATTAAAAAAAAAAAAAATTGCACCTAAAAAGGTGTGCAATAGGCATATTGCATATTTTTTGTGCTGCTATGGAAACATTCCAAAAATAGACTCAGTGGTAAAAAGAAAATAAAGACATTTCTAAAACATTCGACTTTTGACGTTTTTGACTTTACTCACAAAAAAAGATTGTTTGATCATCATCATTTCGAGTAGGTGTCACGGTCAATCGACCATGCACACCCTGGTGTCAGAGTTCTTCGGAACCGCCTCTCGGCCTCTGACGTGATTTCTTTAACGACTACCAGATGGCAGTCGGGACTACCGGCTTAACGTGCCTTCCGAAGCACGGAATCATCTTTAAAGAAAAGATTGTTTTAGATCGGTAGATGAATGGCGGAGCTATGCGGTAACAACCATTAACATAAACGGAATTGATCTATTTTTATTGAAAAACAAAATGATAAATCTTCCAACATACACGGCCATATTGGATTGTAAAGTAGTCGACATAATTATCGGTGAATCCTGAATTCTCATCAATCGGGGCATTTTGGATAAACACGCCGACGTTAATGACATAGTTAATTGACCGCCGGTGGCCATCTAACTATATTATCAGGACAAACAGGTCACTAGGAAATCTATTATATGTATGCAGTGCACATCATTAAACTAAGAGTCCAATTACTAACTATAAATTGCAGTGTACGCTGCAGATATTGCAATAGGCCCAGGTGGTCAAAATAATAACATTACAATTAGTCCGTAATTTTGATAATGAAAGAATATTGGATACGTATTTTTTCTTTTGTCAATTAAACAAAAAATTATAAAGATATAGCGCTTCAAAGTTCATGAGTGGGGGCTTGTGACGTCAAAGTTTGCTAAAAAGAGTAGCAAACTATGACGTCACATGGAATTTCAAAGGGCTCTAACTTTACAATTGTTTGTTAAATCGAAAAAAGAAAAAAAACGTATCCAAAGTTTTTTAATTATCTAACTGACGGACTAATTATATTTTTTTAGGAAACTAGCTTATAGTGTGCAATAGTTATTATGTAAAGAAAACCCAGTCCGATTCTGGAAGGGGTGATTCGGCCCGTTGGCCATATTTAGCATGTTGGATTTAGCTTGTGTTAATGGAAAACGAAATCAAATAGTAATGGGTTGCTAGCCGCATCGCCTATTGATATGATTCCGCAGATTTTAGCCCAATCCCTTGACTGGCTTTTACGGTCTGCGCGGGAAGAGAAGTTGGCACATTCTATGTTTTTTCTTTTCTCCCAGACCAGCATGGAAGAGTTAATTTATGAAATGAAAAATTATCAAAAATTTTCTACCGAAGTATAGAATTAGATTTTTTTTTGATCGGGTTATGGAGTAATTGAATTAACTGATGGGTGGCTAGTTTAGCTGGTCTAAGCCCCTTAAGGCTGAACGAGTCAATACTTTTCCCATACAAATTTCGGGGGGGCTGTACTCCATTGTTTGACATTGTACATCCAAAGTTTAACATGATATCGTTTTGTCTCATTATTAATTTTGTCTGTACGGTAACAGATTAGTAAAATAAAAAGCCATTAAGAAGTTATGAGCCAACAAACTTAAGCTTTTCTTACAAATTTTAACACAACTTTGGGCGTAAATAAGTAATAAAATATAAGTATAATATATCGAGCGTAAATAAGTATAATATATCGAAAACAAAGACCGTACCGTCAAAGTTCAATTATCGAAGATTTCAATTAACTTTATAGAGTTATGCAGCAGTTTTTTCATAAAACCCCATTTTCCAAAGGATGTTTTGCAATTTTTCACGCGCTCGGTAGTGTTTGTGTGCGTGCGACTCGGCGTATGCGTGTAGATATATCGTCTAACTGCTCATCCATATTTCTGTGTGCTCATCACTGATACTATCTCTGTCGGACACAATGCTAGGTGAAGCAACGTGCTTTTTGGCCGCGCCCGCCAGTGAGTTCGACCTCGCGACTAGTTCGTCCTTAAAGAAAGGCGTGCAGGGTTTACTTACTTCAACAGTCGGAAGAAATGTGTAGAACATACCTGTAAACAAAAAAGAGTAATTTAATATTTTTTGCATTAAAATATTATAATTTTTGACTCTGCAGTTATTTATGGGAAGTTCATCCGACAGCTGAACAAAAGCCCTTCGTATTTTCCTTCCTTTTCTTAATTTTGTTTCCTTTTCAAACTCGAGAACATCTTATATTAAAAATAAATTTTGCGAAAGGGTGAATTTCGTACCATTTGCGGACATTTTGCGAAAGGGACAATTTGCGAGAGACGTTTTGCGAAAAGGAAATTATGCAAAAGACCATTTGTGAAAGGGACATTTCACGTGACATTTTGGAAAAGGGAAATTTTGCGATAGGGCCATTTTGGGTCTAGGGGACATTTTGCGAAAGGGACATTCTGCGACGAAGCGGCATTAAATGGTAGATTAATATGATACGAAAGAGGTAATACGATACAGATATTATTCCAACATAATCTTTCATATAAAATTATCTGGAGATAGACAGAAATGGAAAAAACTTACATGCTGTGCCGACCCCACTTATATAGTGGGATAAGGATAAGGTAGAAGAAGAATCTTTCATATAAAAAAACCCGACTTCAATGAAACAACTGAACCGATATTGATAAAATTTAAATGGGAATGGGACCTAAAATTGGTCCAAACTATTAATTTTTTTTTTTCAAATCAGTTCTTAAATGGCGTAATTATAAGACGTAGATATTTATTTTTATGGGAAAAGGCATGTTCAAATGGTGAAAAATCTACAATTTTCTTATCAAAGTTCGTTGGGTTAAGTCTCCAAAAGCAGAAGTCGCGGCCCGCTTAAAAACATCTCATTATGTTTTATCTATTCATTAATCCTTTAACACGAATTCTAACCAGTTTATAGAACTAGAACGCGCGTTACGTTAATAGCCTCAATTGGCCTTCATCTGCCTTAATTAGTGTTTGACTTTTAAGGATCATATATGATTTTTAGAATCATCATTATCATCATCATCAGGTCTTTTTAGTCTCCACTGCAGGAGCATGACCGTCTCTGTACTACCGGAGCCATACTTGGCCAGAGCAGACAGAGGATTTGGCCTACACTCTTCTCGCTGGCCAGATGGGTTGGAGAGGTCACATTGTTTATGAGCTTTAGTTAGCTTGTATTTTCTAAGTCGCCTTTTACGACACCATGGGAAGGCTTGGAGTGGTCCTATTGTACTCTGTCGGAAACCACACGGCTATTGGCCTTCATCTGCCTTAATTAGTATTAATAATGCAGCGAACTATGCCTATACCTATGGCATATAGGAGCTTTGACTTTAAAGGATCATATATGATTTTTAGAATGATATTTTGAAAACACGTCACTCACGTAGTATTTTGTCGGGATGGCTGACTATAATTTCGGACACGTCTGGAGTCCATTTTGAAGGCGAGTTTCTGGATGCGTGACGCCGAAGTGTACGGGCCCGGGATTCTTAATCGCCCTCAAATCTCGTGCTGTCGTTCATCATCAGTTATCAGGACTATCCCATGAATCATACCTATGTGAACATTTCAATTGTTTGTATCTTCCATGCTGGTCTGGGAGAAAGGAAAAAAACGTAGAATGTACCAGCTGCTTCTTTTCCCGCGCAGATAGTAACAGCCGATCGTGGGAACGTGAAAATTCCTTTTTCCATACGCCTACCAACATGCTACCAAAACGCGGCTTTTAGATTCAAAGATTCAAAGATTTATTCAGAAAATAGGCCTTTTCAGGCACTTTTTCACGTCAATTCACATTTTAAATAATACTTGTTATATTATATTCAAATTATTAATTATTGTTTAAAAGCTACAAACTACTAGCGTTTCAGAACCGACCACTGCAGAGAAGAAGACGCCGAAAGAAACTCTTCAACAGTATTGGTCGCCTACTTGCCTGAAGGGCTTTGTATGATATTTAATATTTTTCTTTTCTTTTTTTTCTGATGTCATATTATATACAATTTTAATTAACATATTTTTGTGGAACACGTTATGTTCGGTCTTAAAGATCTAGGCTATGTCTCCCCCACAAGGGAAAAAGACGTGATACTATGTATGTTCAATTGTTTTATACATGTGTCTCGTTTATGGACAGGGTAGGGAAAGGGTTAAAATGATTTTGGGAAACTTACCTAATAATAAAGATTCCATCATCAATCTAATGATTTTTTATTGATTATCTAGCTAGCTCCTAGTGAGCTTTAGCTTCTTCACCTGGCATTTGAGGCAACATCATCAAAGGGCCGGACCTCGGCTTTGGGCGTTGACTGTGTGACTGTGTGCTGATTGGAGAGACAGCAAACTCTCATATTGCCTGATAGAACGCGATTACGTGCATCCTGAAGGGCCAATCTGAGAATCTACGGCAAAGGCCTTTGGAGAGCAGCAACTCTCATCTTTAGCCTTATAGGCCGAAAGCTACGTTGCCAGAAGGGCCTATCCTGGGTGCAAGTCACCCGGGACCGCCGCGGACCAGTAATCGGAGCTAATCCTACTCTACGCACTCTATGTCGGTGATAAGTGCGACGGGGTCGGATGGTGATCTCTAGTTAATGAAACTAGAATGTGTATTTATGTTAATCACCTCAATTGGCCTTCATCTGCCTCAATTAGTATTAAGGATGCAGCAAGGCCGTGACATTTTTGTGGCGTTTCTTAATGACTTTAGGTTTTTAATCATCATCATCAGGTCCTTTTTAGTCTCCACTACAGTAGCACGACCCTCTCTGTACTACTAGGGCCATACTTGGCCAGAGCAGCCAGAGGACTTGGCCTACACTCTCCACGCTGGCCAGATGGGTTGGAGAGGTCTCTTAGATGTTTATAAGCTTTGTTTAGCTTGTATTTCCTAAGTCGCCTTCTACGACATCCACGGGAAGACTTGGAGTGGTCCTATTCTACTCTGCCGGATACCACACGGCTATGCCGGATACCACACGGCTATGGTAAAAAAACCTACCTACTGTTTTTAATGATAATTTGCAAAGCCATACTTGGTGACGGAACAGAACAATGGCATTCATCCACTCCTGCGCCTATTACTGCTCTTAACTCCAGGTATGCAAAAGCTCCTTGAGTTCGGGGGCATAACCACCTACAAAAAAGCTAGTGGTGATCATGTAAATAGTCCCCTACCAGGTGTGGTTGCTCACTAAAAGTGAACCAAAGGTATCACAGCGTTGTTGAAAGGGTTAACCCGTCTCTTCTATTATAAAGTCCCCGTCTCCTACCTATATTTATTTTTAAGGCCTATTTATAGATAGACTTGAGGCAGCAATCAAGCAATATAGTGTCGCATGAGGTTTCACCACGAAATACCTATCGGGACTGGACTTTACCGTTAGATCTGGAGTGTGATTTTATAATATATACTAGCTTTCGCCCGTGGCTCCGCCCGCGTCATCATATCGATCCCTCGGGAACAGTACTTATTCCCGAGATAAAATGTACCCTATGTTCTTTTCCATACCCCAGATAACGTGTATGCAAAACTTCATAATGATCGGATCAGTAGTAAAGGCGTGTCATCATCGTCATCATCATCATCATATCAGCCGCAAGTAGTCCACTGCTGGACATAGGCCTCCCCCAAGGATTAGGATTAGGATTTCACAAAATCCCTAATTAATTTACAAAATCATTGTTAAACGACGAGTCATACTAATATTATCTCTGTTACCTCTTCACGCTGTCACTAAACCGATTTAGATGAAATTTACCAAGGAGATAGACTGAGACCCGGGTAGGTACATAAGATTCCTATGATTCTGGAAACAGGTACTCTTACCAAGTGATCAACATTCAGGCGAGCGGAGCCAAAAGCTAGTTCCTAATAAAAATGTCTTCAATAGGTAGATATGAAGTAGGCTGGGGTGCTGAGTCAGAAACACGTCTCATTCTGCCTATTACCTGCATTAAAATGCAGAGTCAATGGCTCTCAGCATCTAGGTCTCAGTTAATGGCGGCAGTTATAACGAATTAACTCCAATTAAGAACATCTGCCATGAATGCAGCGGATTAAATGCATTCAACTGCATGCCAATGAGTTACTAATGCCATGGCGGCCTAACGAGAAGTACCTAGAATTTGTTTTTATTAAGGTAGATCACGTCACGGATTCCGAATGGTTTCATCCTTACTTATATTATCCTTACTTTCTTATCCTAATCCCTTATAAACGCGAAAGTTTGTATGTATTGATGTCTGGATGTTTGTTACTCAGTCATGCCAAAACGGCTTAACGGATTTTAATAAAATTTTGCATACAGATGGGTTCATCATCATCATTTCGTGTAGGTGGCACGGTCAATCGACCATGCACGCCCTGGTGTCAGAGTTCTTCGGAACCGCCTCTCGGTCTCTGACGTGGTTCCTTTAACGACTAGCAGATGGCAGCTGGGACCAACGGCTTAAAGTGCCTTCCGAAGCACGGAATAATCTTTATTAACAGACAATCAGGTGATTCAAGCTTGCAATGTCCTACCTAATCAAACTGAAAACAAACAAACAAACAAAGTATGCTTTTCGTGGGAATCGAAATCACGACACGACCTCCGAGTCTACAGGCAAAGGCCTAACCACTGGACCACGGAGAGAATATGTTTTATAATAAAAAGGTACTTCTATAGATAAACATCCAAGACCCTGAATGCTAACCTAAAAAAGACCGTTTTCTATCATGACCTCGCCCGGAAGCGAACACAGGCCCTGAGATTCAAAGGCACTGCGCTACCACTGAGCCAGAGTGATCATCGAAAGTGTTAAGACACTCAACACTAAAACAGAATCATCATCATTTCGTGTAGGTGACACGGTCAATCGACCATGCACACCCTGGTGTCAAAGTTCTTCGGAACCGCCTCTCGGCCTCTGACGTGGTTCCTATAAGGACGAACTAGTCGCGAGCTCGAACTCACTGGCGGGCGCGGCCAAAAAACACGTTGCTTCACCTAGCATTGTGTCTGACAGAGATAGTATCAGTGATGAGCACACAGAAATATGGATGAGCAGATAGACGATATATCTACACGCATACGCCGAGTAGCACGCACACAAACACTACTGAGCGCGTGAAAAATTGCAAAATGTCCTTTGGAAAATGGGGTTTTATGAAAAAACTACTGCATAAATCAATTATAAATAAAGTTAATTGAACTTTGTCGGTACGGTCTTTGTTTTCGATATATTATACTTCTTTTATTACTTATTTACGCCCAAAGTTGTGTTAAAATTAGTAAGAAAAGCTAAAGTTTGTTGGCTCGTAACTTCATAATGGCTTTTTATTTTACTAATATGTTACCGTACAGACAAAATTAATAATGAGATAAAATGATATCATGTTAAACTTTGTATGTACAATGTCAAACAATGGAGTACAGTCCACCCGAAAGGACAATGGGCACGTTAGTATGGGCCCCGTCCCCAGGCTGTATCAAGTTGGGCTTGTGTATTTTTAAACGACATTAAAGTAGCTTTATTTTATTGTATGACATCAACCCTGAAATATGTGCAGGGAAAAAAATATGATTCCTTTTTCTTTTTGTTTTCAATCTGATTTTGAAGGAATTTATTAAACTAAATCTTACTTTTAGCATAAGAGCTTCCTTTTTAAATAGGTGCAAGCTTAGTAGACGTTTAATTATGAGGTATCTTTGGTTTTTATTTTTATTGGATGAAAAGTAAATGATAAAAAAAAGTATTTAATAGTCTAAATCTAAAATTATTTCGTCTAAAAATGTTGCCGGCAGCAAAATGTTGTCTTGGTGTCTCGCCCAGCCCAAATACCACATAATGCTCATGATATGAGCGCATGTGCCAATTGTTCTTCGGCCTGTTAGGCACGAACAGTAATAGTTGCTTACGGACTCCCGGCCCGTCGTTCTTGTGTTTACAATAATGTAGGAATAATATTGACGATTTGAAATATGTCGCGATTGAATCCTTCCTCTCAACAGAAATCCATCGACATTCATTCCATGTTGAATTAAGTTAGGAATTATTGTTTGGCACACTTCGATGCGATACACACCATTTCTTATATGCTCGCTTAAGTACGACCGGGCTAGCTTTATTTGATAAGTGCCTAGTGCTATCAGCACTAGATCCTCTTCAGTCAATGTAGGAAATGGTATTGCTCGGACAGCTTCGCCCGATATTGTTTCGAATGCTGCCCTTTGTCTGTTTATATTATTTTCGACCGCGTAGTCACCCAAATGATTTGGCCAGTCCAGTCTTTCTTGGATTATGTTTACGATTTGGTTGGCGTAATGCGTGTTAACCACAGGATCCTTAAATGTGTTCGTTATTGCGGCAGCAATTTTTACGTCTTCAAACATGTGAGGAAGGGCTCTATTAAAATATTCTTGACGTTGCAGTTTAAAGTCCCGTTTTAATCTGCCATTAATTACTTCCACGACCCATCTAACTATAGTCACCAGCCGGGATTTATTCGCATCTTCTGTGCTCAGTTGAGGTTCGTGCCTGCCTTTTGTAGGAGGCATATGTGCAACATATCCACACTCTTGTATGCTTCCCAGGGAGTCCCTGAAGCCTCGGTCTAAAATAAAGACGTCATCAGCTTGTAAGACGATATGCATCGACGCTTCATAGTGTAAAGACTGGGACATAATAGTCGCATCTGATGTGGTAGCTGCATGAGGCCCGGTGACATCGACGATGTATCCATCCGTGCAGACACTTAAATAAGGCTTCAATAGGTTCCGGAACTTATGCAGACTATACGACTGCTTTTGAAATAAAAAAAAATAGCTCTTGACCCATTATCTCCATAAAGATGATTTGGAATTATAAGGTTTCGGGCAATTATTTCATCTCGGCTTATGTGGTCCCAACCTAAATGCCTAGGAACAAACTCATTCAGTAGACAAAGACGAGCTTTACTGAGTTTTCTCTCAAGTGTTCGACGACTCATTCCTAGACGTGCGGCCAACCTTTCGTTAGGTTCTCCAGATCTTAGTTTCATTAAATATGCACCTAAGACTGTTTGAGGGCGCTTTGATTGTTGTATTAAAGACGGAGTTTCATTTAGAATCTGCTGAAACTCATCATGGGTTAGCCCGACACAAAAGTGTAATTCCGCTGTCGTTATATTTTCGATCAAGTCAAAATTAAAAACTTGTCGCTCAACGTAAGCCGTGGTTAATGTGTCCAACATATCTTTGATTTGCTCCGTTGAAAATAAAGATTGAGTGGATTCATTTAATTCTGACCATGAGTTGCCATTTAAATGATCAGCACACACACGGGCACTTAGTGGAATATACAATTTATTTTCTACCAACATTCTCACTTTTAGAAAAAGAGGTACTCTTGAAAGATTTCGTCTTATGCAATCACGGAACATACAATGTCGAGATGTATTAGCGACTCTTTTATAGTCTTCAATAGATATCGAGGAAGATCCTTCGATTGGTGGATCAATACTACCTCCTGCTTGTGGTTCATTACTATCCCCTACTGGGAGTTCAGCACCACTTGCCACTGGTGGTTCAATGCTACCTCCTGGAGGGTTGATGTCCTCATGATGCTGTACTTGATGGCGACCTGCTGCTACCCAACATCTATGGCACATCCACTGCTCGTCGTTGATACGAGCCTGTCAAATATAAAAACGGATTAAGTTAAGAGCGCTGTCAAAGTTCGTGAGTTTTCAGACTGGCTTGAATAGTTGTGATATTTTTATGAAGGTGTTCAGTTAAATGTTAAGTAGCGTTGTAGCGTTGTCCATCCAGTTTCCAAAGTATAGATTACATAACAACATACAAAAGATGAAGTAAATGTCTACTTACTTGTTGTACACGTAAACGATCCAAAATATATTCTGCAAATCCAGATCTTGCCTCTAGGTCTTCTCTTGTTAGCCGGTGACGTTCTCGCTGACGCGCCAGAGAACGTTTACATATAACACAATGATTTACACGTTCCATAATTAAAATGTATCCAATCCAATAGCAATCAGGTCCGTATAAACTAGCCACAGTAAGAAGTAAGAAAAACAAAGTCCATTAAAAGTGCTGAGGTCAAAAATGCAAAACAGTTCCAATCCAATCCAAAATGCAACGAAAGGCGAGCGATGTGCGTACTGCAGAAAATATCAAACTAACCTAAAAGTATATTTTGTTGTCATTTACTATAGAAGACACACAATCATAAACAATAGGCAAAAAAAGCAACCCGCTTCTTTCGATTTCGCTCTTAGATATGCAAGACCAAGCTCTTATTGCTTTCTCGCTCTCTTTGATACCTGATTATTGTTCCGAGTATAACATTATTATTTAACAAGAGATCATTATCATCGTTTCGTGTAGGTGACACGGTCAATCGACCATGCACAATCTGGTGTCAGAGTTCTTCGGAACCGCCTCTCGACCACTGACATAGTTCCTTTAACGACTACCATATGGCAGCCGGGACCAACGGCTGAACGTGCCTTCCGAAGCACGAAAACTTAATTAAGTATCAGACAATCAGATGATTCAAGCCTGCAATGTCCTAACCAAACTGGAAACAACTAAAAGTGTGCTTCCCGCGGGAATCGAATATCAACGTGGGGTCTACAGGCAAACGCCTTAACCACTGGACCACGGAGGCAATTTTAACAATAGATGCGTGGCCCATTTCGGCCGCTATGTGCTTGGGGGTTGTTTTTATGATTTTAACAGAGTATATGTGTGTGAATAAAGGAGTATGATCATGAAGCCATACAGACGGCTAGCCATACTGCGTAAAAGGTTAAATATAATACAGTAAGTAAAGTATACTTTTACATTGAAAAATATATTTTTGATAACATCGTATTTTTTTTCCTGCACAAGTCTCAATGTTGGTGTCATACAATAAATTGAACGTATTATTATAACCTTTCAAATAACGTATATCTCAACTTGATACACAACTGGGGCCAAAGCGCCCATTCTCTTTTGTATGGGAAAAGTATCGACTCGTTCAGCCTTAACGACATTAACAGAATCTAATGCTACTTTCCTACTTGGCTAATGGACTTTTGTGAGGTCAGTAAAAACTTTTAATGAACGACGGAACATTCAAAATTATTTTACCCTTGCTCTGAGGGCGGCCTCTGGTCGTATATACAATTTAGTGACCTAAATAAGGATATAACAAATGCTTGAAACTAGGTCTATTCTATTCTTCCATTCTGGTCTGGGAGAAAAGAAAAAACGTAGAATGTACCAGCTGCTTCTCTTCTCGCGCAGATCGTAAAAGCCGAACGAGAGAACGGGCTAAATTACGTGGAATCATGTTAATAGGCGATGCGGCTAGCAACCCATCACTATTTTGATTCCGTTTTCCATCTTGACGCCCACCAACACGCTAAACGCGGCTTTTTGGTTTTATGACTTTAGGCTCTGTCTACCCCGCAAGGGGAAAAGACGTGATACTATGTAATGTAACAGACCTAAACACGACGTTTAGAGTGTTGGTGGATGTATAGACGGAAAACTGAATCAAAATAGAGATTGGCTAGGTTGATTGGTTAGATTAGGATGAGAAAGAAAAAAGTAAGAACTTATTTATTAAAAACTAGCTTTCGCCCGCGGCTCCGCCCGCGTCAATGTCGATCCCTCGGGAATAGTACTTTTTCCCGGGATAAAAGGTAGCCTATGTCCTTCTCCGTACTCCAGAGTACTTGTATGCAAAATTTAATGAAGATCGGTTCAGTAGTTACGGCGTGAAAGCGTAACAAACAAACAAACTAACAAACAAACAAACAAACAAACAAACAAACAAACAAACAAACAAACAAACAAACAAACAAATAAACAAATAAACAAACAAACAAACTCACTTTTGCATTTATAATATTAGTAAGGATAAGGATAATGCTTGGGATGAGTTGAGAATAGAAATAAGATAAGTGAGGAAAAAAATAATTTAAAAAAATACAGGGGATGAGAATTCGTGGCATAAGTACGGAATAACCCATTTTCTCGATCAGCTTTAACGATCTGCGCGTGAGAAGTTGCTGGTGAATGTATTTTTTTCTTTTCTTTCCTATCAGCATTATTATGCTGTACATATTAATAAATCCAATAAGCATTTTGATTGCTCACTTGTGGACCACCAACCACGAATACCTGATATTCTTTCACATAATTAACTCATGCATATTCTAATGAATTACATTTAAATGCAAGAAGACATTTTTTCTCCAGCAATCGAATTCCATGTAATGAGATTTCAAATGATATACTTTCGTAATGAAAACCAAAATTGAACTCTTAGAAGGCCAATAAATTGCGAAAACCGGATAGGGCATCCGAATGCAAGGAATATCTTTATCAAATAGAAATTAATGACGGTAGGGCGCAGAATGTACGATTCGCTAAAAGTTCTAATTACAAAAATGGCTTTTTACATGAGGTTAATAGCCAAACCAGTCGGCCTATTTGCTAACTCAGTGTACAACGTTTTGATAATCACTTCAAAATACATTGCCTTTTATATATCTTAAATAAAAATAGTCAAGTTAGCCCGAACTTATAAACCAGTTGCGAAATGTACCTACCATTTCCGCAAAAACCATATATATATCTATTATATATATATATATATATTGTTTTTGCGGGAATGGTATTTCTATATATCATAATATATATAGGCCGTCCTTAGAAAAGGATCGAAGAAGAGACGTTTTGTCGCAAATATAATTACTAAAATAATGTAATTTCTGTGAACTGGCGCTATCTTATTTATAACTTTGAGATATCCTGTAAAACAGAAGTAGATTATATAAAAACCATAGGTTCGTTTGAGAATCTAGTATTTCGGGATAGGCAATTTTCCGTCGTTTTGGACTTTCCGCATCCAATGGGTTGGGTTATGGATCGGCCATCTAACGATGAGAGAAAAAATATTTTTGCAATATTGTAATGTTATATCGGTGGAACACCTTGATTTTTCTACGCTCTCGGCCATTAACTATTTAATTATAATGACTTGACCTTGTACGGACCTTTTGCATATTGGGCTTTTTGCGTTAAAACAGTTGAGTTATGGACCGGCCTTCTTTAGATGAGGGTTAAAAGAATTGCCTTTTCTGCTATTACGAAGAAGTTCGATACGTTTTGAAAGGTCTTAGATAAAACAGTTATTATGTTTCAGGGCGGAAATATTTTTATCTTTTCTTAGATACAAAGAAAACAGAAGAGAATTTATAACCTTTGATAATTTGAGTATTTGAAATATTTAGTGTTTTGCTTGGAAAAGTATACAAAACTAGGTAGCTTCTCGTACATCATCATCATATCAGCCGCAAGAAGTCCACTGCTGGACATAGGCCTCTCCCTACCTACATATGCCGCGTTAAAAAATATAATAACTAAATAAGCGCCTAGTAGACATTTGGTGTATATTTTTTCCATATTTTGAATTCCAAGAGCTGACGATGGTCAGGTTTTAAAATTGGTCTTTATGGCATTCGAATAAAGTTGGTTTTGCATTGATGTAGGTTATAACTAGTCTACTTAGAAAATAACTGTGGTTAACATGTAGTGTCATTTTTGTATGTGCAGTTTTTTTAGACATGATCTAAGGTGTTTTGTTACTCAATCATTCATTTCGATTAGGTGTCACGGTCAATCGACCATGCACACCCTGGTGTCAGAGTTCTTCGTAACCGCCTCTCGGCCTTTCACGTGGTTCCATTAACGACTACCAGATGACAGCCGGGACCAACGGTTTAACGTGCCTTCCGAAGCACGGAATCGTCTATATTATCAGACAATCAGTTGATTCAAGCCTGCAATGCCCTAACCAAACTGGAAACAAACTAAACAAAGTATGCTTCCCGTGGGAATTGAATCACGACCCCCGGGTCTACAGGCAAACGCCTTAACCACTGGACCACGGAGGTAGTAACTAATGTAGTGTTTTGCAACTTTGTAAACTGATGGAGTCTGAATGTGTGATATTAGTAAAATAGTAAATTAGTATGTTGAGCAGAAAAGTAATTTATACCTTGATATCAATGTGCATAGCAATAAAATAAATAAATAACTGTGACCAATTTTGATATTCACCTGAAATTTCGGAAACAATGCTGTTGCGATGGTCTCAGACAGGACAGGATCTGAGTTTTTGTATGATTGTTGAACACGTGTTCCTTTTTAAATAAAAATATTTTTGAGAAGCAAAGAATCTACAAGAACTTTAAAGTAGCCACAAGATTTATCGCTTACTAGAACTCTGAAATCCGAAACAAAAATTACCAAAATTAAGTTAACATTCACAGAACACCACGAGCCGCGTCAACAAAAAACTGTTAATCACCGAACCAGACAGACAGACCCATCTCCTATCCCTTTCACATCGATAAACAAAGTACAGCTATCTCTTTCGCACACAACAGATGTTACATTGCCACACCTGGCTTACCATACTGGGTGATACCAGCTTTGAGAAGATTTTAAAAGCACTTCACATATGATTGTATACTACGATACGATATGCTCTTATTAAAAGTTTTGGAATGTGGTAAAAACTGAGAGGGCCTTACACGACTGCCCAAAAAAGAAGTGTCATGTTTTTTGAGTTCATTACATACATACATAGTATCACGTCTTTTTCCTTTGCGGGGTAGACAGAGCCTAGGTATATAAGACCTTATGGCCACATCTAGCATGTTGGAGGGCGTGTAGATTGAAAATGGAATCAAATTGTAATAGGTTTAGCCGCATCGCCTTTTGACATGATTCCGCAGATTTTAGCCTCGATCGGCTTTTACTATTTGCGCGGGCAGAAAAGAAGCTGGGACATTCTACGTTTTTTCTTTTCTCCCAGATGAGCATGGAAGAGATGTATGTACGTATGTTAGTTTTGTTATTCCACCATAATGATGACATAGGACAACCTCTGTGGCCTAGTGGTCATCCTTCTAGGCTGTCACAGCGTAGCTCCTGTCGATCCCCGGTCAGGTCAAGATGGAAAATTATCTTTTTCAGATTGACCAGGGTCTTGGATTTTTATTGTATATGTATTCGTTATATATAGTATCGTTGAGTATGTATCCCATAACGTCGTCGAAGTCTCGAACTTACTTTAGAGTGTTTTAAGGTGAACGCAGACTTGGCCGCACCGCACGCGTTTTCTTTTTTTTTTACTAAACATTGAAGTAGGCATTTGTCTCCCATCTCACCTGATGTAAGTGACGAGACAATGTTGTTACATGTTTCAGGTGATGCGGCAATTGCGTCGCGGGTAGGTTTTTTTTTTTTTTATACTACTAAGTAGGCAAACAGGCATACGGCCCACCTGATGGAGAGTGGTTACCGTAGCCTATGGACGCCTGCAACACCAGGGGTGCCACTCGCGCGTTGCCGATGGGTAGGTTTGCGAGACTACATTGAACTTCATATAAAAAATTCGAATGCAGCGACTGCGGCGCGTGCAGTGCGGCTCAAGTCTGCGTTCACCTTTAGTCGGAATGTTCGACAAGTTTGTAGTAATAGTAATTATGTCTTACGTAACTTTTTAACATCATCGTGTAATCCTCAACTGCCTGTCTGGTGATTGCTGATATGGCATCGGGCAAGCCCGGCCTCCCGACCTGCTACTTGCTTTCCCCCATCCATCCGAGTGAGTAGTATCCCAATATCTTCATTTCCTTACCAGATCCAACAAATTCCTATCCGTCCCCAGCTTAAAAAGGCTTCCTATAGGCAGCAGCGTCGGAAGTACAAGAAGCCAAAGAATCTTCGCTTCACCCGCCTGCAAAGCGTGGTGAGTATGGCAATATCTTCCCATAGAACGAGGTATCCTTGGGAGAGGCCTTTGTCCAGCAGTGGACTTTTTTATAATGATGATGATGTAACTTTTTAAATAATATTGTATAGGATACTTTTTTATTGTAGACCAAGAAACTAACAAAAGTTACCTTTATCGGCCCGCCCTAAAGGCCAGGCGGGCGGCGTGGCGGTACGGATGGTCTAAAGGCGTTGGCTACTTTGGATATTTTAGTTTTTTGAGAATATTCAAGGGTTATTCGAAAAAGAAAAATACATGATGGCTGCCTTATCCTTAATGCAATTATAATCAAAAGTTTCAAGGTTAATTTTAATGTATTTGGTGAATAATACTGTATACCGAGTAAATTAGACGTGATTTGGAGGCAACTTTGCATTTTTTTCTATCGAGAAACATTAACGCAATCGTGATTTTGAGTAAGATAGTGATTATGACCAGAGTTAGTGTTGTTTGAAATAAAAATGCAGCACAGTTCAGCAACTGTGCTGCATTTTTATTTCAACTTGAGTATTTCACTATTATTGAAGTCATTATTCAAGTCAGAATCATGCAAAGCAGTGTGAGGTAGTACGGGCCCTTAAGATATGTTTCTTTCTAACACCGTCTTCAGTGTCGTAAAAGCTAAATTAAATGCGTGTAGATTTTTTTCATCGCACCCGGGCTATCCCGAAGGACGCATTTTTGTACAAATACTTAGAAAGTTCCTTTGTACGACGTCAGGTAGTGAACCCGGTAGCTATTGAAAAACACCCTAGGGTTTTAGTGTACGCTTTTTATCAGTTTCCAATGTACAAAGAATTTGTTAATAAAAGTTTAATAGTATTGGAGTAAGTTTGGGGTCGAAATGCGTAGTTTGTTAGGCATAATTTCCCATGCAAATTATGCGTAGCAATGTTTAACGCCAATCAAAATTATGTATTCTGACCTAGTAGTAAAAAATATTGTTGTAATTGTTAGATTATAGAAAAGTAGAATCCCACGTCGTCCCACGATATAAAAATAATGGGCTCGGAGGTACCCTGTGGGTACCCGATGGACGAGGGCGCAGGGGCAGACCATGGACGATGGCGGGATGACTACGACAGGTTTTAAGAGTTAATAGATTCAGGTTTTAAGAGTGACAGCAGCTGGCTTCACTAGATAGGGATGAATGGAAGAATGGATGGGAGGCCTTTGCCCATCAGCGGACACAAATTAGACCACAACAAAAATTTACAATTTGGACGTGGTTGACCAAAAGCATACCTAATGCATTTAATAAGATGTTATTAAATAATCTCCAATAGAAGTAATTATTACTTTTGATTGATTCTCTCTTTAGTTACGTACTCATCGGTGTGTAGTATATATAGAACTATAATTATATAGCGATATAGGTAGTAAACAAAGAAAGAATTATATTTTGACAGCTCCGTGGCGCAGTGGTTAACACGCCAGCCTGCGACACGGAGTGCCCGGGTTCGATCCCCGGCCAGGTCAAGATGGTAAATGATCTTTTTCAGATTGGCCTGGGTCTTGGATGTTTATCTATATATGTATTTGTTATAAAATATAGTATCGTTGAGTTAGTATCCCATAACACAAGTCTCGAACTTACCTTGGGGCTGGCTCAATCTGTGTGTATTGTTCGTATATATTTATTATTTATATTACATATATTTGTTTTGAAGGAAGGGCCTTCGAGGTTTTCCCTGCGTCCTATGACTTGGGATCATTCAAAAGGCGTGTTTGCAGGTATCAGAGTCGGTAACGCATCAGCAGCTCCTCTGGTGTTGCAGATGTCCATGGGCGACGGTGACCACTTTCCATCAGGTGGCTCGTCTGCTCGTTTGCCGTCAAATATACATAAAAAAACCGGCCAAGTGCGAGTCGGACTCGCCCCTATAAATTTTATTTTTATTTATTTATTAAGTGAATACATAACTAAATACTCTGTGAATATTTCAAGCGTCTACCTGTTGCCATTATCGTGTTGTTATAGCGGCAACAGAAATACATCATCTGTGAAAATTTCAACTGTTTAACTATCACGGTTCATGAGATACAGCCTGGTGACAGGCGGACAGACAGACACACTAATAACTTCTACCCTTACAAAAATTGTAACCAAACAATTGTAACAAGATACACCCAATTTTTTTTTATGTATTCCAATATAATATGTATTGTGCACTGGACCCGTCTTTCTCACACTTGAAACCCGATACGATACAAGTCAAAACTCTTCCCATCTATTGTCCCGTGTCGATGGTCACTTATCAAAAATTACTGAATTCACAGAAATGAAACTCTGTGAAAAAGGTATAATGTTATCGAAGTTTGCAGATGAAGCATTCGAATGGCAATAGTCCTTATCCTTACTAATAATATAAATAATCCTAATATTATAAACGCGAAAGTGAGTTTGTTTGTCACGTTGTAACTACTGAACCGATCATAATGAAATTTTGCATACAAGTTCTCTGGAGTACGGAGAAGGAACGGCTACGGGAAAAAGTACTATTCCCGAGGGATCGACATGGACGTGGGCGGAGCTGCGGGTGAAAGCTCGTTACAAGCTATTGGCGATTTTATTATATTAGTAAGGATTAGGATAATAAGCACAAACATGAGTGTCACTTCTGTAGATATCTTTGTAAGACATTAAGAAGATGGAGGAACAATAGTCTTTGTGTTCATCTGAAGAGTAGAGGCATTGACCAGTTATTGACAAGGAAGGACAGTGTTCTGTTATCTGTGCTAGTTTGTTGTCGCCATATTATTGCGAGCTGAGTCTGAGATAGATTAAGTCCCAACGCAGACGACAGACTATTCGTGACTGCGACGCACTTTTTAGTCTGTGAAATAGAACCTATGCAATCATATGCAGTAACTCACACGACGCGCCAAAAAGTGTGTCGTGTAAGGATCGAATCCGGCTCGAAGGACCATAAAGATGTCGCCAGAAGGGCCGCCTTTCGTTGAAAGATGGTATTAAAAATAGTTGAGTTTGTTGCGACTGGAAACCACGCGAAAATGATACAATTTTAGGGATGATATACGAGTACAAGCCGGCGGTATAACGTGGACTAAACTATGACCTTTAAAGACCTACCATGGCTTTCTAGAATGCCATGCGGGTCTCTAGGAAATTAATTAAACAATGGGTCTTCACAGGTTAACATGTAAAAACGCACAGTAGTTGAATCAACAAATTACATGTGAGGTTCGAATCAAACAAACATTTATATCATTACAGTCATCACGGTATCTGATGACACATCATCACGATCTTCGTGACGCTGTGGCTAATCGTCATCCTGCTATACAAGGGGTTTGGGTTTGATTTAGATATTTAGAGGTATTTTCTACGGTTTTGGAGCTACCTACGACGGGCCTGGCGTCAGGCAGGTAGGCCTAGACGTCGAAAATCTCCACCAAAACCCAACCCCTTAAATGTAAGGTATGCGTCCCTAAAACAACTACCCCACTATTACAAGTGAGGTACACTTGTAATAGTGGGGTAGTTGTTTTAGGGACGCATACCCCACTATTACAAGTGTACCTCACTTGTAATAGTGGGGTAGTTGTTTTGATTAACTCATTTTGCAATTAAGTTGCAAATCAACTAATACGTAGGAAGCATTATACAATCATTCGGAGCACTGTAATTCTCTTTGAATTCATGCAATAAAATTGTGTTGCATGCAAAAAAGGTGCCTAAAATACTATTATTTCTTGAAAAACACAGTTCAGATGTGTAAATGAACAAAAAACTCATTCAGCCCCGAACCCAAAATAAACATCCGAAAACACGATCGTTTCTGCGAAATACTTACCGATTCTTTTCGTTTCGAAAATAAATTAATCTAACAATAAAATATATCAAAAAAGTGACTAAAAATACCCTGTTATCGTGATAACGTCTTATAAATCGATGAATGCCAGCTGCACGCCCGAAAAAGTTTTTTTTTTTTTTATCGTAAATTTGAGTGTGTTTGACCTCCATCTTGCCTGATGGGAAACAACGATAAGGTCTACGGTGGTACACGCAAACTCAAATAATGCCTATTCACTCTTGCCTTGAAAATCCCTAAATTGTACGAGTCGGGAAACAGCGACGCAGGATCCCTTCCTGCGTCGCTGTTTCCCGACTCGTTCTCGCTCGACCCGATTCCATTCCTTCGCGGTTCGCAAAATGAAGGAGGAGGCGAATCTAGAGGTGCGATGAGCAGGAATATCGACCACATATGGATGGAATCCCTGTCCACGCCGTGTCGTCGTCGTGAGTGTGTCACATTTCGTGTACAAGCGAGAGCGCGGAACAAGCGATATAGGGACACGAAGTCTAAGCGTTCGACTTATGACACATCTATCTCTCTTCTATCGTTATCACGTAAAATTATCGTCCATAAACTGACGTTATAGAAAACCTTTTTTGTTTCTTTAAAAACAGTTAAGGTGTGTATTTATAACTTTTTGTTTATTTAAACAAAAAGTTAATTCAGCCACCCGAAAACACGATTCTGCGAATTCTTTCCAATTCTGTTCGTTTTGAAAGAAATTAATTTAATATCCTTTTGTTACGTCAACAATATCCGACGTGACTGTTGCTCTGTCCACAAAGGAATCAAGTGTGTTTTAGAATTGAAAAACGGTTTTGATCATTTGTATAATATCTTTTTGAGGTTTATTAAATTGCAATTTTATGAAAGAAAAACTAATTGCTGCTCGCGGCTTCGCTCGTGTAATTAGGTTCCTTTGTTATTGTCTGTACTCTGACCACTACGCAGTGCTGCTTTGATGAAAATGTGTGGTCTCTTACATCAATACTAATAATCATAATAACAAATAATAAGAATAAAATATACCTAAGAATTGAAGTAAATAAAGAAAATAATAAATAATAAATCTGTAAGGGTTGAAATTATCATCCATAAACTGATGTCACAGACAACCGTTTTTTTTCTTTATAAACAGTTCAGATGTGTAAATAAACAAAAAGGTAATTCAGCCACCCGAAAACAGGATTCCGCGAAATTCTTTCCAATTCTGTTCGTTTCGAAAATAAATTAATCTAACAATAAAATATATCAAAAAAGTGAAAAGACTCCTGCTACAAGTTATTTATTGAGCTTGCAGTGTGGGTTGAAAGCTCGTTAAAAATCCTTAGATATTACATTCCCTGAAATAAATGGCGAATAAAATAACGAATAGAACCAATTTAGCCTAAAATTCGCCAGAAACCCTGTTCATTTATAGATAATATTATAAAGCTGAAGAGTTTGTTTGTTTGTTTGAACGCGCTAATCTCAGGAACTACTGGTTCAAATTGGATTTTTTTTTTTTTGTGTTAGATAGTCCATTTATTGAGGAAGGTTTAAGGCTATAAAACATCACGCTGCGACCAATAGAAGCGAAGCATCAATAAAAAATGTTTTGAAAACGGGGGAAAGTTATTCATAGTTGAGGACATCCGACGCGTGCAATGCGTAAACGGTTCAAATTGCCGCGGACGAAGTCGCGGGCAACAGCTAGTTTATAGATAAAAGGTTGTTTACACAATCAAAACATCGAAAATAATTTTCCTCAAAATTCCTGGAACCTCAGGTCTTTATCAAAGGCTATATTTGTTCTTTGATTCCACGATATGTACGAATAAATGTAAAATAAAATAATGTTTGTTTTACAATACTCTATACAGAATATACGACATAGAGCCTGCTCTATGTCGTATATTCTGTATAGAGTAGTGCCGTGCTCGAATTTTTCGAGAACGTTGAGAACGAGTCGGAAATTTTTCCCGAGAATTTCTCCTTCTTTCTCTCAAGTAAGGGAATTATTGAAAAATTGTCAAGAAATTTCCTGCAAATTTCCGTGAGAAGGAATTCATGAGAACAGAGAATTTCTCTCGAGCACATCACTTAATCTGTATTTAACGTCTTTTTAGGGTTCTGTAAAGTGTAAAGATGGGACCCTATATAACCAAGCCTCCGATACCCGTGCGTCATGGGGCTGTTATATATTATATTATATTGAACCGTTATAGGTAGAGGTACGTTAGTACTATTATTTATTCTGTGGTAGAGGCTTTAAATGTTCACAGAATGGGTTATCTTTGCCATATATAACTTTGCTATAAACAACAAATAATAAATTTTGATGTTATTACTTGATCAGATTCCGTCGACGCTGTATTTATTAATGAGTAGCCACCCATCACAAATATTTAAGAAAAATAATGTATGTATAGATGTCCTTTAAAATCCCACACTCCCGAGTGACTAAAGCTATATTTTTTGTAGTGGCCGTCGTGTTTTTATCAAGTAATTTACCCACCTACGAAATTTATAAAATGCAATTTTTTATTCCCTTCCTTCAGTTAAGTACATAGATATGGTAGCTTTGGCTCAATCTTTATTATAAGTTTGGAATATGAGTAGCTGCTTTCATATGTCTTCTACCGCGTTAATTATAGCATAATGTTCAGAACGAAGCGCCCACTAATTTGAAAAATTCCATATGTCGGAAACTATTAGCTATATCACACACAATATTACTCCGCTTGTATGAAGCGCCAAACCTGTGGTTATATCCACACGTGAATATTTTTTTAATAACCATCATCATCAGGTATTTTTAGTCTCCACTGCAGGAGCATGACCGTCTCTGTACTACCGGAGCTATACTTAACAGCCAAAGCAGACAGAGGATTTGGCCTACACTAAAGAGAATATTGAGAACTAAAAAATAGATGTGGAAAGCATTTACGAAAATGAAAATGAATAATTTTTATTCAAAGTAGGATACATGTATCGCTTTTTGAACGTCATATGTTTCTGTTGTTTATTTTTCTTTCTTTTATATTTGTAAAATCGAAAAACTACTAGCGTTTCGGAATGACCACTGCTGAGAAGAATACGCCGAAAGAAACTCAGTCCAGTCTTGGTCTCTATGTGCCTGAAGGGCTCGGACATAACAAAATATTTTACAATAATTAAATTAAAGTACTTACATTAAAATATACATTTAAATTATTTCCAAGCATTTTTATTGAATAAATAATCTTTCATACAATAATAAGCCCTTTTAAGTAAATGATTTTTTACAGCCGTTTTAAACTGAATTAATGGCAGACCTAATATTTCTGCGGGAATTCTATTATAGAAGCGTACTCCAAGACCCAAAAAAGAATCCATAGTTTTCTGCAATCGCAATGCTGGTGTAAATAATTTATTTTTATTTCTAGTGTTTCTGCTATGTATATCACAGTTTTTTTATATAAATGAATGTATGTTCCGATTCGTTACAGTCCGATTGGAGTAGTATCTATAATGACTTGGCATTAATGTTTACAACCTGTCTGGGAGAGCTGGATGTCTGCCAGACAATTATGTAAAACTGGATAGCTTGTATTTTCTACTTACTTTATAAGCATTACACAGGACGTGGACAGTACATGGCGCGTAGAACCGATGGCCGATGGGGCAGAAGGGTTCTCGAATGGCGACCACGTATCGGCAAGCGCAGCGTCGCACTGCGCCACGGAGCTCGCCAAGGATCTCGAACTTTGTTTGCCTGGTACAACGTAATACTGAACCGCCAGTACCGCCACCTCTTGTAATACTGATGGCACTACCATTTTTTTTATTTATTACTAGCTGTTGCCCGCTGCTCCGCCCGCGTTAATTTCGATCCCTCGGGAACAGTAGAATTTCCCGAATTTTCCTCAGGAACAGTAGAAATTAAAGATACCCTATGTCCTTGGCCTCAAACTACCTCCATACCAAATTTAATTCAAATTGGTTTGGTTGAAGCGTGAAAAGCGAACAGACAGACGGACAGACAGAGTTACTTTTGTATTTATAATATTAGTTTGGATACTTTGGATTTTTTTTTAATACTGTCGTTTTATGTTTGTGTTGTGCTATCGATTTTTTATATTTATCAGTCATTCGTGTCCCACTGCTGGGACCTCCATCTTTTCTTTCATTTATCTCTATCCTTGGTCTTACCCATCCAATGCTTGCCAAATGCTCGGAAGGATAATCTCTTACTCGGTCTTCCTCTTTTTATATAACGTTGGCCTGGGTTATCTGGCAATCCATCTGCAATTTAGCACCCTAACTCCATAGCGGTCGATGGTGCTGTCATCAACAAGTCGTATCCTGGAGTCGCCGGGCACTTGGGGCCTATCCTTACATCGTAATATCATGAGGGGGTCTGGACCATATATTCATCGCGCTGGTCCATTGCGAGTTGGAGGATCAGATGTCAGTAACGAAGCTGACTGGCTGACATCTGGGTTTTTTGCGTGGCCAGGGCCTCGTCTGTTATTTAGCAGCGAGGACCGCATGCAGGTGAGGTTGTCTTGAGTGAGGAAGGTGTGCTCTTGCGTGTTACATTAATTATTTCATTTTATTAGGGATGGGAGGAAATCATCGTTTCACGCCCTTTTCTTTCGCTCTTCATTCCTCTGTCGATCGGCCACTATTCCCAGAACAACATTTAATCCAGTCAGGATTTACTAACATAAATTGGGATCGAAGACATAGCTGTCTCATAAATATGAAAGATTCTGGAATCGAATCCGGCAGCCTTGACTCAGAGTAAATTAATACGGAGACAAAGCTAGGAAAATCCGCGCATTCAAGACCAATTTGAACACAGATCGACTAGGTTTTAGCACAGCTACGAATTTTGAAAAGACTCAGTATTGTTGTAACATCGGACGATTTTGAAAACAGAGTTATACTTTAAACGTATCATAATTAAAGCTCCTACCTATTTAAGCTTCGATACTTCTATATCAAGGCAATTCTTTGCAAAACTGAAAATATTGTTCGCATGTAACGAAATATTTTCAGTTTGATATGGAATAGCTCTAAAATACTTTGATGAGCAGACTAAAGTTCCACAGCGGGAGACTTAATAACTTATGCGTGAAAGATCAGCCACGCGTATAAACAAAAGTCTTTGTCTCTATAATTTCTACTCTATGCTCCACTGAATAACGCTAGTATTGTTCGCTATTTGTATGCCGCCGTATTTCCCAGTACCTACTTGGTATAATTTGCTGAATTTCTGGAGATGGAGGGAATTTGTCTTGTATTATTTTTTTAACCTAAGGTCAAAGGCCAAGCTTAATGACCAGGGAATGATGACCATATAACATAGGTGACTTTCGGTTTCTCAGTTGGCTAGTCGTGCAATAAGCCCAGGCTTGGACAACTGCAACACCAGTGTTGTCCATGTCCATGGGCTGCGGTGATCATTCACCATCAGGTGACCGGCTCGTGCTTGTTTGCCGTCTTAAAAAATTACTTTCTTCAAATAAAATACGAAAGATTGTAATAAATCCGTCAGGCGGAACTCAAAGTTACATGCACTTTGAGTTAGTTAACTTCTGCTTCCGCCACAAGTTAGTTCATACAAACTAAATTGCTAGCCAGCGCCGACCCATTTCTGTTAGTCACTTCATGCCCACCATTCACTCTATTTTTATGATAAAGTACGGCGAGAAAGCTCATCATCTGATGGCAAGCAATCAACGCTGCCCACAAACAACTGCAAAACCAGGGTGTGACAAGACCGTTCCCGGTCTTTCAAGGAGTTGGGGGACATTGGGAGGAGGACATGGGGGGAGCGTTGCCGGCCTTTCAAGGAGTTAGGGGAAGGACATGGGGGAGGAAATGGAGAATGGATAGACCTCCGGCTCTCTCACTCGCCGAACGAAGCATGGAAGCGGTAAAGTAGAAACTCAAACGTCGATTCTCTATGAGTGTGTGGTACTTCCCCGGAGGAGCCGGTCTAATCATGCTACGAGCAAAAATTAATTTTGCCGGTAGCGTGGCTCTACCACAACTAAATTGTAGCATGTAACCCAAACGATACTGCTGAATCAGTCAATAATGCAGAAGTATTGGCCGTCATGTTTTGCCACGAGGCATCTTCAGGCAATGCACCTAGATTATGGTCATTGCTTGTCATCGAACAACCAACATCTATGAATATTTTATATTTAACTCAAAGTGCACACAAGATTGTCAAGGCTATCATCGCAAGGTCGTAGCCATATAAGACCGTGTCTAGATGAATTGATTTGTCTCGTTCAGTCTTTGCACGCGCGCTACAAATAGCTGTGTTTAGTTAGAAGCTAATTCAGATGTTTCTTTTTATTACAGAGAGATTATTACAGAGGCGGCGCGTTGAGCGGCGCGTGCTGTCAAAATCTAGTAGTGACTCACATTGCGGCAGTGCGCGCTGCGTCGATTTAATTTTATTAATTAAATCATTTACCAACGTAATAAGCAACGACTGACCTTAGATCAATAATTATAGAACTGTTTTTTCTTAAGGGCCCGTACTACCTCACACTGCTTTGCATGATTGACTGTTATATCAATAATAATTCAATACTCAAGTTAAAATAAAAATGCAGCAAAGTTCAGGACTAACTCTGGTAACTATATGATTTAAAAACACGATTGCGTTAAATTTTCTCGATAGAAAAAAAATGCAAAGTTGCCTCCAAATTACGTCTAATTTACTCGGTATATAGCATTATTCACCAAATACATTAAAATTAACGTTGAAACTTTTGATTATTATTGCATTACAGATAAGGCAGCCATCATATATTTTTCTTTTTCGAATAACCCTTAAATCTTCCTAAAAAACGAAAATATCCAAAGTAGCCAACGCGTTTAGACCATCCGCGTTTGTATCGCTACGCCGCCTGGCATATGGCGGGCTCTTAACGCTGCGCAATGAGTAGAGTAATATGAGCGGAATTAGGCGCGTGCTCCGCGGCGTAAAAACCACCACGCGACACGCGTCTCCGTAAACAAAAGTATGGAGCTTCATATGTTTGAGATTAACCGTGCGACGCCGCGTAGAACGCGGTGATCGTCGCTAAAATGAATGAAATGAAATAAATGCATGAAATGATTTATTTTCTATTGAATAAGATAGGTGGTTGTTAAGTAAGGTGCTAATCTGCTTATTCGACTACATTTAGAGCATGCAAATATTCGTTTATTTTTCATAAATTAATACATTAACATAATATAGATAATTTTTTAATTACAATTAAACACGTATAAATCAATCGAATAAAATAACATTCATGTGTACATTTCGTCAATTAATTACACCGGCAGTCCCGGTTTAGTTAAATAATTCGCCTTGACTTGTATTGTACCTGGTGCAAAAGTGCCCATAACGCTTGCAGCATTCCCGCGTTGTATCGCAAGGGATATGCGTTGCACCAGATACGATTCGGCGCGTGCGTCAGCACCACAATTTTTTATACATTAACTGATACTTTTGTGACGCAAATATATCCTTACTAATATTACAAATGCGAAAGTGAGTTTGTTTGTTTGTTACGCTTTCACGCCGTAACTACTGAACCGATCATCTTAAACTTTTGCATACAAGTTCTCTGGAGTAAGGAGAAGGACATATGCTACCTTTTATCCCGGGAAAAAGTACTATTCCCGAGGGATCGACATTAACCTGTGCGGAGCCGCGGTAATAAAATAAACAATATTTCATTCATCATTCATCATTCATGAATTCGCCGATAGAGTAATATATTTTATACATTGGCATATCATAAACGATTTTCTTAAATTTTTTAAAAGGAAGATCCTTGACACGGGCGCGCTACGCCGGTGGACGCTTACGCCTTTCCGTAATCTGAAAACGCTCTATGCGCCACGAAACGCGACGCACGATGCGCCGCGTAACACCACGCCTCTTCGTAAAAAAGGCCGGCAGTTTGAAAATAGAATTCACGCGTGAGAAGCAACCAATATCAATATTTTCACGAGCAACATAGTTTTTTTTCCTCAAAAGAAACCGATTCGATCCGGTTACTCTTTGAGTGTAAATGTTACTGAGCTCTTTGCAATTGCAAATACAGATAAAACTTTTAAGATGTACAAAGTTGCCGACTTTTACACAATTTTCTTTTTTTCACATCTCACTTTCTGTCTCGGATTGTCTAGACTGGCGTCGGTAGGTTTGCCTGACATTTGTAAGCTAGGCATTTGTTAGGATTACTGCTTTTAGCTTTTTACTAGTATTTTATGAGACTTTTCTTTGTCTCGGTTGATTTATTGAACTTTAACAATAGATGTACTTCATTTCGACCGCACCGCAGTTGATTGTGATCCCAGTTACCGGAATCCTCCCGGTTTTCCTTGTGTGCTATGACTTGGAGTCCTTCAAAGGGCGTGTTTACAAGTATCTTAAGAGTCGGCAACGCATCAGCAGCTCCTCTGGTGTTACAGATGTCCATGGCGACGGTGACCACTTTCCATCAGGAGGCTCGTCTGCTCGTGTGCCGTCAAATACACATAATAAAAAATCCTCCCGCCGCCGCCGCCCAAACTCCTTTGGAAAGCTTTCGTTGCATGGAACTAAAAAGAGTAGTCCAATATTCTAGGCCGGATACTACACGGCACTTTAAACTGCAATACATAACTACATAGTATAAAACAAAAACGCTTCCCGCTCCCTATATATGCTTAGATCTTTAAAACTACGCAACGGATTTTGATGAATATGTAGTTTGAAGAATATGTATAATTTATCCCACCTGTGCGAAGCCGGGGCGGGTATAGCTAGTCAAAGAATAAATTATAGAAACCTTTTACAAAAGTCAATAAAGTCTATATTATTCCACACGAGATTGGCTTGAAATTTTTTAACGCGTCATCTTTTATTCATCGATGTATGTAGAAAAAAACAGAGCGGACGGAATTTTTTAACATAGTTTTTGAATATTTTAGAATGTGTGTAATACGTTTGCGCTGAATGTTAACATGGAATATTGATTACATGTTACTTGGTAGTCGATACAAGATGTATCCTGCGCTTTTGTCCGCACTATTTTTTTTATACTATAGGACGACAAACAAGTAAACGAGTCACTTGATGGTAAGCTAACAACGCTACACAGGACGCTGCATGGACAACTGCAACACCAAGATGTGACAGGAACGTTGCCGGCCTTTCAAGAAGTTGGGGAAAGACATTTGCGGGAACATGGGAGGAAGTAAGGAGAAGGTGGGCCTCCGGCGCTCTCACTCGCCGAACGAAGCATACAAGCGGTATATCTTCTACTCAATGTCGATTTTCTGTGAGAATGTGATACTTCCCCGGACGAGCCAGCCCATTCATGCTACTAGCAAACATGAATATTGCCGGTAGCCTGGCTCTACCTTAAGTCATCATCATCATCAGGTCTTTTTAGTCTCCTCTCCACTGCAGGAGCATGACCCTCTCTGTACTGCCGGAGCCATACTTGACCAGAGCAGACAGAGGATTTGGCCTACACTCTCCTCGCTAGCCAGACGGGTTGGAGAGGTCTCATTGATGTTTATAAGCTTTGTTTAGCTTGTATTTCCTAAGTCGCCTCTTACGACCTCCTATTCTACTCTGCCGGAAACCACACGGCCAGCCTCTACTATCTCAAGTAAAAAATATTATTAAGAGTAAGAAAGTGAGTTTGTATATTTTCTATTTGTAACGCTGTAGCTACAGATACGATAGTCTTGTCTTCGCTATCATATTGGCAAAGGTCAGTTTTCGGTAATAGATAAATTTTAGTATCATCTGTCATGTTGTGTCAATTTCTTCACCCCGCACTTCCTCATGTGACCGATACATGTGTCATGCAATCAAAACGTCATTTCTGAAGCAAACGCACGAAAAATCAACTCTCCGTAAACTGTCCCTTCGCCATTTGTTTGAGAAGTTTCGTCGTGTTCAATTCGCAATCTGACCGATTGCGAATTGGACTGAACCCGATGTGTGACGAGACGACGAGTGACTAAAAAGTGTCAAAATCACAAACGGTACCATGAATGGTCAAATTCACATTCTTCACTTTCATACTAATATTTTAAATGCGAAAGTAACTCTTGTCTGTCGCCTTTTCAAGCTTTAACCATTGAACCAATTTGGATGAAATTTGTTATGGAGGCAGTTGAAGCCTGGGGAAGGACATATAGCGTCACCTTTCATTACGGGAAATTCTACTGTTCCTGAGGGATCGAAATTAACGTGGGCGGAGCCGCGCATAATCATAAATATATATACGGACAAATCACACAGATTGAGCTAGCCCCAAAGTAAGTTCGAGACTTGTGCAATGGTATTCTAACTCAACGATACTATATTTTATAACAAATACATATATAAATAAACATCCAAGACCCAGACCAATCTGAAAAAGATAATTTTCCATCTTGACCTGACCGGGAATCGAACCCGGGGCCCTCGTGTCGCAAGCTGGCGTCTTAACCACTGCGCCACGGTGCTCACCAATGCAATGGCTATGGCTATTATTACATATATGGATATTTAAAATTGATGGATTGCGTAAAACGGGATATGAAATTGGTGACAGTTGATTTGGGAATGATGGGGCATAACATAAAGGATTGTGAATGAAAAGACATACTGCGCCGATCCCAGATAATAGGGGTAAAGGAGATGATGATGGATTGAAAACATATCAAATACACCTTACCGTATAACTCTTGCGTAATAAGTAACGTAAACTAGGTGTAACAAGTTGCTACTGTAATTACCTTAGTCTAATTAAGACTCTCAAGGCGTGTAAGGTAATAAATTACTTATCCATTTCTCAGAAACAAGACATCATGGAACAGCAATGATTAAAGACATTTAGTAGAAATTCTGACTTAACTTAAGTATGCTTAGCATTATAATACCTAATAATATAAATATATCTATGGGTTTCTGCGTTTACCGAGAATAATATCATACAATATTATAAATTCTATTTTGGCCAGTTTGCATGAACTAACTGGTGGCGGAAGCACGCAAAGTAAATTTTCTCAAAGTAAATGTAGTTTTGACTTCCGCAAAGTAACACCTGAATCATTAAATTTTGCATACGCATTGTCTGGGGTAGGAGAATGACATGTTTTATTTTATCTCGAAATTACTGTTCTGGAAGGATCGATATTAACTCGAGTTTTCTAAGAAAAATGTTTTTCGATATCATAACATATATATATATATATCGTTTTTAAATTTCATATGTATCTGTTTCAAATTCCAACTAGGGGGCAATCTTGTGCAAGGATCGACATAAATTATACAAATACTTTTGACGTATTCAACTAATTCAGCGCATAGTACCTACTAGTGATTTGAATACAGGTCAATTTACACTATTTCGTGCAGTACCGTCTTAAATTTAAATAGGTCTATGAGAACACAAGTGCCAAATAATTATCACACCATGTTAATTTATTACGTTACGATTCAACACCCATTTCTTTTTGTTTATTGTTGCAACTATTTTGAGGATTAAAGGTATTGCGATAGTTTGAGACCATGGCGACAAATACGAATAATCTTTACTGTGGATCACAGACAGATACAAAATCTTATAATAGGGTTAGTAGGGCAGCCGTGCCTTGACCATATACGGCGCGACATAGGATAGTTTTTATAAAAAAAAAAGAAAGAAAGAAAAAATGTTTATTAGCGTCAAATATCATGCTAAGATATACCATTTTTGTAGATTAAGTATTTTAAACTTAACGCTAAACCGATGTCCACTCAGCATGACTCTAGGCATCTTGCAATACCCCGACGCTGGTCTTCCGGAGACACCGGCCAATCGAGAAGTACTACTGCGCGCTGCATCAACACGCCGAACAGTGCATATATTAATTTAAAAATTATGAATTCAACATATACTTAGATAAATATGATGATTAATTAAATGGTAAAAATGTAAATATTGTTTTTTAAAGATGGTTTTGCAGTAGGGATTTACTGAACAGAATGCTCAAGAAAAAGAAGAAAGGAAATTGAGTAAATTATACCTATTAAGTAAATTTTAAATTATATCTATACAACACAGCACAAGTTAAGTCAATTTCTGCATATTCAAAAGATATTCTTTATATTTCAATGGAATGTGGCACTAATATGGCGAATCGTGGGAATGTACGCGAAGTACCATCTACGCGGACGAAGTTACGGGCAAAAGCTCATTTAAATATAAGGTCTTGTGAGAACACAAGTTCTGTGATATTATTCCGTGCCGCAAGTTCGGTAGTTCCAAAGAAGTTTCGCACTTTGTCAAAGTATTTCGGTTGAGCACTGTTGGCTCGTTTTCTGAAATAACTCAGACGCGGGCTAAATAAGTTTTCAGCGGGGTGGTTCAGAAATCAACCAGTTATACTGAAGTTTTGCCAGATTTTGTCACCATGTTTATGAGGACATCCATGTAGAGTGGTAAGATTTGATTGTTTGTTCGTTAAGGATTAACTAAAAGAATGAACCGCTTTAAAGCATTCTTTCATTTATAGAAAGCTACATTATTAGAGGGTACCATCATCATTTCAGTCGTAAGAAGTCCACTGCTGGACAAAGGATTCTTCCTTCCATGGAAGAATATTGTCTTACTAACGACGTTAGGCAGATGGGTTGGTCATCGCAGTTTCTTTGGCTTTTTCTGCTATCGACGCTGCTGCCTATCAGAACCATTTTTAAAGCTGCGAAGAATTTGAATTTGTTGTATTTGGGAACGGAATGAACATATTGGGATACTAACTCGGATGAATGGGGGAAAAGCAAGTCAAACAAGCTAACACGGGCGCGCGTACCCAATGCCATATCTGCAACCGATGGATAAGCAGTTGGGGATGACACCTCGACGTAACAGCGGGTTGCATATTGACAGACTATTTATACGGACTCTAACACGGGAAAAAGCTATTTAAAAACAGAATATTCCAGCGTTCTGTCGCATAAATTGCTTGAGATTTCAAGGGTAAATCAAAATAATCGCACAAAAGTGTGGATTACACAAATATGCGACAGCCTACTTACCTGACGAGAATGGTAAGATCGACATGTTTCTACGATATCACACTACATCAACGAGCATTTTAACATTTTTTCAACTAAACAGGTAAACAACATAACTGATGCCTAAACTTATGTACCCTATGTAAAACACCTGCAATATAATGGATACATTTTCTTTCCCATGCATTTTTTTAAACCACTTAGTAGGCAAACAGGCATACGGGCTACCTGATGGAAAGCGGTTATCGTAGCCTATGGACGCCTGCAACACTAGGGGTGCCACTCGCGCATTGCCGAAAAAATCTTTACACGCCCTTTTTTAAGAACCCCATGTTGTAGTCACTCGGGAAAAATATGGCTGGGAGTTCGTTCCACAACTTAAGCGTACGTGGAAAAAAATTTCTTTTAAAGCGTACTGTACGCAACCATTTAGAACCCAAGGTGTGGTGCATTAGTTTAATTTTGCGTGCTAGGTATATCATTATGCTTTCCTTAACGGACCCGAAGAAGTCCAAAGCCGAATACTAAATCAAGAATCGTATGCTGTAGTTATTTTTTGTTCCCGCAGTAAGACTGGGCAGACACCGGTCGCACCGGTTCTCTCGAACTCTGACTAAACAGCCCAACTGCATTATATGCTCATGCGAAAATGAACTAGAACACCACTGAGCAAGACTTATTTATCTATCTCATGGGTTGATATAGTTCATAAGAGTTTGGTTTTTGTTGCTTATGGTTTAGAAGTGGTTTTTGCTTGTCCGTTGGAGGGATCGCCGCGGGCAATTTTGCGAGCATTTGCGTATAGTTGCTTGCAAATTGTGGTTTTGTGATTTTCATTTTCATTGGGAACGCAGGAGCGTGATTAGTGTATATTGTTCTATGAATAAAGGAATGTTATCTATAGGAGTTATTGTACTTGTGGCATGAGTAGAAAAGAATATCTTTGTAAGTTTTTTGATTATACTTGGAATGTTTGTTCAATTCTCACAAGCTGAATTATAAACGACTTCCTTTTATCTCATTGAGTTGAAATTGTTACTTATTAAGTAATCATGTCATGACTCTTCCATGCTGGTCTGAGAGAAAAGAAAAAATGTAGAATGTAACAGCTGCTTCTCTACCCGCGCAGACCGTAGAAACCGGCCGAAGAAATGGGCGCAAATCTAAGGAATCATGTAAATAGGCGGTGTGGCTAGCAACCCATGTCTATTTTGATTCCGTATTCCATCTTCAAGCTTGATGGATGGAGATGGAATACGGAATCGAGAATCATGCTAAACGTGGTTATTCGGTCATATGGCGTTACGCCCTGTCTACTCCGTAAGGGATATAGACGTGAAACTATAAATGTATGTATGTATAACCTGATTCTGGAAACGCTCCCATGGCTCCTGGCCTGGACGACAATACTATATATTTTACCGTTCTGATAATAAATCTTGTGGAACTTACCTCTCAATAAGCAAACCATATTAAATCCACACGGACATACCTGCAAAAAGAGAAAAAATATATAAGTATTTTGTACAATTTGTCATTTTTGACGATTCCTGTCCTTCTGTTGATTAAGAAGATTTGTGAAACATACTCGTATTTAGTAGTTCTATTCATTATATTGCTAGAGATCTACTCGGATCTAGGACTATAGAAAATTTAACTTAATTTCAAACCCTAAAATTCTGCTATGCTCCCAACACTAACTCTTCGCCCCAAGATTCTTTCCGCGCACGAGCAATACATCGATCTTCGGGCTTTTAAGAGCTCCATGCAAGAGCCATAGAGCTGAACTCCGAAAACAATTCGTGGCCGGAATACATTACTTCATACCAAAAATTAATTACCGCAACTTCGCGGAAGTTCCCGATGCCGCCTTTTGTGAATAGATTATCATATAAATGCTTAAATGATAATCTATTCAACCATAAGAAAACAAATATTTTTTCTAGTTTTATTCTAATTAACATTACCCATATTTTTGCATGCAAACCAGGTACAGGGAGCATTGCCGGCCTTTCAAGGAATTGAAGCCAAGAAGCGATAAGCTTCTACTCAAACTTCGATCTTCTGTGAGAGTCTGTATCGAGTTTCTGTCCGGCCCATACATGGTATTAGCAAAAAATTAATTAGCCGGTAGCGCGGCTCTAGTACGCATATATTGTGTAATAAAAAAAGGTAAGAGAAGAGGCCAAGATAAAGACAAACTTTCCAAAACATGACCAAATTTTGCGTCGTTTTGGCCAGCGCCCCCAACTTTTGTATTGTGGAGCTTTTAAAGCTAATGTTTATCAGCCTTAGGATTTTAAAAGCTCCACACAAGAGCCAAAAACCCGAACTACAATAGCAATTCGTGGTCGGGATATATTACTTCATACCAAAAATTAATTACCGCCACTTTGCAGCGCGCTTTAGAAGTTCTCTGTTGCTAACTTTTGCACGAATTCTGTGCATAAATAATCATTCTAGGGCTCCAACCCTCGACCCAATCCTTTTCTTATGCCGATGTCATAATATATTTCATTAATTATGACCGCCAACTAGTATAGCTTCTAGCATTTTTATATTTTGGGTGATCCTTAAAAGTAAGTTACGATTTTTTCGTTTATTATTGAGATATGTTGTAATCAGCAAAGAATATGTTTCTTAAATTCAAGCTCTTAAGAGGAAACGCTAAGCTCGAGAGAATCGATAAATAGGTATTTGTAAAATCTGTTGCTGTCGCGCCGCAGGCCCAAAAATCCCCCGCAGAGTGCGATAGAGACAACTGAACCGAAAATACCTCAGAACAATAAGAAAATACCTATGAAAAGTACACAAAATTAGTCCTCTGATTTCTTCTCCAAAACCTAACCGATTGAATTTCTTTTTTCAGAAAAAAAATTAAAATAAGCTATGGCTGTTTTTCTTTTTGGTATTTGAACACAACGGAAATTCTTACCAATTTTTCAGGATTTTAAAGGTTTATGACTCTTTAAATAATTTAATTTAATTATAAAAAAATTAAAGTATAGGGATTGCTAATATACCCATAGATTTTTTGGCAATAATTCATTGCTCTACTAGTACTATCCGGCGAGGAATCAGGGGACTACGCTTGTATGGAAATACGGCCTACCTATTTCCTCTTTAGCCGTGTGGTATCCGGCTTAGCCGTATGGTATCCGGCAGAGTAGAATAGGACCACTCCAAGTCTTCCCGTGGATGTCGTAGAAGGCGACTTAGAAAATTCAAGCTAAACAAAGCTTATAAACATCTAAGGGACCTCTTCAACCCGTCTGGCCAGCGTGGAGAGTGTAGGCCAAGTCCTCTGGCTGCTCTGGCCAAGTATGGCCCTAGTAGTACAGAGAGGGTCGTGCTCCTGCAGTGGAGACTAAAAAGGACCTGATGATGATGATGATGATTTCCTCTTAAATAGCATGCTCCCAAATTTTTCACAGAAAATATGAGTTCGATCCAGAGGCAAACTTGAACGTCTTTAACATTACCTAAACTTCGGCAACTTTGCCCTAAAAATCTCCCAACCTCTAACTTGCCATCAGCCTTCGGGATTTAAAAGCTCCACGCAAGAGCCATAATAATGAACTCCAAAAACTTCCATACACTTACATTATATATACCTGATTCAAATTCAGTGGTATCATATATTCAAGCAGTTAGTCCAAACAGAACTGAGGGACTTTCTATACACATAAATACTTTAAAACTTTCGAGCTGCATATTTATTAAATGCATTAATGGAAATTAGCGCGAACATACCGATTTTCTCCAGTCGTTTCGACCAGGTTGCTTTGCGCCGGCCGTAATCACTGGATGACTATTTCTATACATGACCTAAAATTCTCCCACCGCCCCAACTATTCATCAGCCTTGAGTCTTTTATCAGCCTTATGCATACCATAACGCGGAACTCCCACAACAACCCGTGGTCTTAATCTATTACTTTCATACCAAATTTGCCGTATTTAAATACCGCAACTTTGCCGTAGTTCCCAATGCCATATTTTGTGCATACATTATCGTTCCAGGGCTCCAAGCCTCAATCCTTATTGCACCAATATTATAACGCCTTTCATTTAATATGGCAATAAAGAAACTGCGCACTTTTTTAGAACGAAGTTCTTTTTATATGGCCAGATACAGTAGGAGGAAGATAAAACTGACCCTCTAACAACAGATTTTAAATTGTAGTGAGGTCACATTTATCTGCCCCTTACCGCGTTTCCCGCGAAAGCATCACGTAACAGTCCTATAAGAAAATTATAGTTGAATCGAGGCTGATTTCAGAGACGCTTTTAAACAGCGCCGTCCAGACGCACGCGCTTGCAATTACTACAGGTAGTTAGTAGTCTCCTTTCATACCTACGCAATTGATAACGAACCGCTCGGAAAACACGCGCCGCCGGCCAGCGCTGCTTAAGCGCGCCCTCAATAAACAATGTGCAATGTTTTACGACGTCGCTCTTGCACTCTTTTCCATAGAAAATAAACAGCTAATTGTTATATTTGTACCAACGATGACGACCATACACAACTGTATTGTACATTGCAACGAAATGCGCGACGCTAAAACTTGTTTCACAGCGCACGCCGGTCAAGCGAGCGCTATTGAAACGCGCTGGTCAACAGCGCGTCTCGTCGACATCAGTCTAAAATAAGCCTAACATTTCCCAAACTCCCGCTTTCCCCTAAAGTTCTGCCCAACTATACACCAGTCTTGGGACTTTTAAAAGCCTCACGCAAGAGCCATAAAGCCGAACTCCAACAACAATCTATGCCCAGAATATATTACTTCATACCAAAAATTAATTACCGCAACTTTGCCGAACGGTTTAGAAGTTCTCTCATGCCACCTTTTGTGAGAATTTTGTGCATAAATTATTATTCCAGGGCTCCATACCCCGACCTTTTAGTTCTTGTGCCGATAGCGTAACGAAGTTAAGTGTGTTTGTATATGCCTATATCCTTACTAATATAATAAATGCGAAAGTGAGTTATATATAGGTTAGGTAAACGAAAAAACCGGCCAAGTGCGAGTCGTAATCACGTACGAGGGGTTTCGTACCGTTATCTATAAAAACGGCAAAAAAATCATGTCTCTTGTATGGGAGCCCCCCTTTCATATTAATTTTATTTTTAAAGTGAATATATAACTAAATATTCTGTTAATATTTCAAGCTTCTACCTATTGCCCTTATAAATATCGAGCAAAATCAAGCAAAAAAAAATAGCGTTTGTTGTATGGGAGCGCCCTTAAATATTTATTTTATTCTATTTTTTAGTATCTGTTGTTATAGCGGCAACAGAAATACATCATCTGTGAAAATGTCAACTGTCTAACTATCACGGTTCATGAAATACAGCCTGGTGACAGACGGACAGACAGACAGCAGGGCCATATTAATAGGGTCCCGTTTTTACCCTTTGGGTACGGAACCCTAAAAAATGTGTTTAACTGAAATTCATACTCGTTAGGAACAAAATGGCAAACGGACAAAAACGACAATTTCAAAGGTAAAGAAGAAAGGTTCTCATATTGGGTGACCAAGAAATTGCTACTTTAAATTATTTTTCAGTTGATATTTATGTCCCTTATTTATATACAACTAGCTGTTGCTCGCGGCTCCGCCCGCGTTAATGTCAATCCCTCGGGAATAGTAGAATTTCCGGAATCCGGACTGTTCCGAGCTTATACTTATTAGTGATTCTAACTGACCTTAAAAAATGCTTGCCTAAAATAGAATCGGATACAGAAAGACAGGCACGTGAGACCACTCGTAGAAGGGCGCTAAAACATAATATCATACCCAACCTTAAGGTTATGAAACATAGTGCTCAATACCAAGCTTTCATAGAATATAACAAATTGCCGAATGAAATAAAAGGTTTAGATAGTCTAAATCTTTTTAAGAAACAATTAAAAGCATATTTATTAAGGAAAAATTATTACTCTGTAGATGATTATTTTAAATGACTTTTTTTGTTTATATTATTGATATTAACGTAATCATAAATTGACATGTCCAATATATATTAAATTATTGACTATTTGTACTTATTTATAATTATGCTATTTTAGGTTATTATTATTGATGTAAATGTAATAGTTATAAGAACTCAGACACAATGTAAAAATTGTTATTGAAATAAATAAATAAAATAAAATTAAAGGTACCCTATGTCCTTCCCCAGGCCTCAAACTACCACCATTGAACCAAATTTCGTCCCAATTGGTTCAATGGTGGAGGCGTGAATAGAAGACAGATTCAATTCAATTCATTTATTGCTCTTTCACATTGTACAGGTAAAATACACTTTAAATTACTACAGTCGCTTTTTAAATTGTAGGTACAACATTATCATCGCAAAATAGTTATGGAACAGCATGCGGATTATTTATTACAGACAGAGTTACTTTCGCATTTATAATATTAGTATGGAAGTATGGATATTACGGTAAACGAAAAAATAACAAGTTAAAGATTACCTAGGTATGGCCATTTGAAATATTGAGAACCCGTCTGTCCCCAGCTTTTACATCGATAGGAGTTCACTGATACCCAATATCCTGACAGGTGCGCCTCGAAGGGAGGACCTATCCGATACAGTGTATATTGGACGCACCTGACTGACTCCATCCGATACATTTCTTTGAATACTTTATGTATTGGAGTCTCTTACTGAATATTTTTGCAATACGTTCGGAATTGAATGTGATATTGTTTCGATTTTTCACCAGTTGGTATAGGATAAAAATAAACTGGTCACACAGGTAACGGAGAACTACTAGTAGTAGTATAGTATTTAACTAACTGCCTCCGTGGTCCAGTAGATAAGGCGTTTTGCCTGTAGACCTGTAAATATTAAAAGCCGGTCGGGGAATGTAATATCATTCGATCGATAAAGCTGGAAGATCTTCATTTTGGTGTATCACTTGATTCCCTCTTCCACCTACAAATTCAAATTCAAAACGTTTATTTAATATAGGTCATTTTAATATAGGACATATATTTTCATATCTTATCTCTATGGGTCTTGGATGTGTATCTATATATGTATTTGTTATAAAATATAGTATCGTTGAGTTAGTATCCCATAACACAAGTCTCGAACTTACTTTGAGGCTAGCTCAATCTGTGTGATTTGTCCGTATATATTTATTTATTTATTTATTTATGTTTTCAACTGAGAATAGTTGACGTCAGTAATTTACGTATGGCTAAGTATAATGCCGCCTCCAAAGCAGAGTGCAGAAGAAGCGGCAACAATATACACGCTCAGCCTACCATCACTTTAATAATGGCTTTTACCCCTAGGCTCAGACTACCCCGTACGAGAAAAAAAGTCTTTTATAAAATATAGTATCGTTGAATTGGTATCCCATTAGCAAAAGAGCGTAACACAAGTCTCGTACTTACTTTGGGGCTTGCTTAATATATTTATTTATTTTTTCTTGCGGAGGTCTACCCTCCGGGGTATAGAACGTATTACGAAGTAAATTAAATAGTGCCCAAAAAGATTTCTTATAAACTATATATTTGTGTTTTATTTTGCATTCACAATGCTATTTTGATATAGTCTTATTACAGAAATAAAATGTGGTGAAAAAATTTAAGCGGGTGGCATTTGAACCTGCGACCTTAAGTCGTACATAGACTTAAGGTCGCAGGTTCAAATCCCGCCCACTTGAATTTTTTCACCATATTTTAATTCTTCATGTAATAAACTCTTCTGGTAAAACATTTCCGAAAGATGCATAAAAGTGCATTCCGTACCCATTGACACAGAAAAGAACCTGTTAAGTTCATGTAATCAGATTCACTCGAGTCGTAACAGAAATGTCACCGAAACGTGTGCGCTGGATGCAACTGCATACTGAAACTTCTCGGAAATGAGAGCTGGTTCGCGACTTTTGTCGAACAACATCAAAGAAGTTTTTAAGTGTTTATACATATTTTGCATTCACAATGCTATTTTTGATATACTCTTATTAAATTAAGAAATAAAGCCGTGCCGCCTAGCCGTGTGGTATCCGGCAGAGTAGAATAGAACCACTCCAAGTCTTCCCGTGGATGTCGTAGAAGGCGACTTAGGAAATACAAGCTAAACAAAGCTTATAAACATCTAAGAGACCTCTCTAACCTGTCTGGCCAGCGTGGAGAGTGTAGGCCAAGTCCTCTGGCTGCTCTGGCCAAGTATGGCTCTAGTAGTACAGAGAGGGTCGTGCTCCTGTAGTAGAGACTAAAAAGGACCTGATGATGATGATGATATCAAAAATAGCATTGTGAATGCAAAATATGTAAACACTTAAAAATATTGCATGGCTTCCTACATATTTGACAGCTCCGTGGCGCAGTGGTTAACACGCCAGCCTGCGACACGGAGTGCCCGGGTTCGATCCTCGGCCAAGTCAAGATGGAAAATGATCTTTTTCAGATTAGCCTGGGTCTTGGATGTTTATCTATATATGTATTTGTTATAAAATATAGTATCGTTGAGTTAGTATCCCATAACACAAGTCTCGAACTTACTTTGGGGCTAGCTCAATCTGTGTGATTTGTCCGTATATATTTATTTATTTATTTTATTTATATTAGTTGATTTCAAATTCATTGTAAATTGAGTTGAATCAAATACCTCACTTGTAAAAGTCGGGTAGTTGTGTAGGTGACGTAAGCCTTATTACGTAAAAGGGGAATGGGATATGGTGGAGAATTTCGGCGCCGAGCTTAGAACAGGCGGTGGCTCAGTTGGAAGAGCGTAAGTCGTACGTAGACTTAAGGTCGCAGGTTCAAATCCCGCCCGCTTGGAATTTTTTCACCATATTTTATTTCTTAATTTAATAAGAGAACATCAAATAAGGATTTTGAAACGGAAACCATGAGAAGATATTTGTGAAAATGTTTGTGATGATGTAAGAATTTAACTGAAAAAGATTCGAGCATATTTAGTTTTTTTTTTAAGTATGTTGGACAAGTCTTTTTTTTTTTTGAGGTTTTCCCTGTGTGCTATGACTTGAGGTCCTTCAAAAGGCGTGTTTACAGGTATCTTAAGAGTCAGCAACGCATCAGCAGCTCCTCTGGTGTTGCAGATGTCCATGGGCGACGGTGACCACTTTCCATCAGGTGGCTCGTCTGCTCGTTTGCCGTCGGATATACATAAAAAAAAAAAAGTCTATTTCAAAAGTGAAAATTCAAAGTGTAAGTTTCTTACAAGTCCTAAGGGCCGTTCAAGTATTAAGTAAGCAATATATCAGCTATTTTTAACCCCCTCCTCCCCCTTGTCAGCAAAAGTAAGAAAAGCTCTTTCCCGTCCCCCAAGTTTACGTAAACATTGGCATCATTTTCACAGTGGCAATCTCTCACTTTCACTCCTCCATGAACAATGTACTATTGAATCCGTCCACCCTTTTAGTATCCTAACTAATATTATAAATGCGAAAGTGAGTTTGTTTGTTTGTTACTCTTTCACGCCGTAACTACTGAAGCGATCATCATGAAATTTTACATACAAGTTCTCTGGAGTACGGAGAAGGACATAGGCTACCTTTTATCCCGGGAAAAAGTACTGTTGCGGCCACTGGCAACACCGGACGTAGCGGGGCGATGCGGCGCGGGGCCGCGGATTTACTACTACACAATAGGACCTTTGAACCTCGCCATCGACACGGCAAGACACCATCCTTATCCTTACTAATATTATAAATGCGAAAGTGAGTTTGTTTATTTGTTTGTTTGTTACGCTTTCACGCCGTAACTACTGAACCGATCATCATGAAATTTTGCATACAAGTTCTCTAGAGTGCGGAGAAGGACATAGGCTACCTTTTATCCCGGGAAAAAGTACAATTCCCGAGGGATCAACATTGACGCGGGCGGAGCTGCGGGCGAAAGCTAGTTTTATCATATTTTTGTAAATTCTCATACATCTGGTATCAAACAGCGCCTTCTAATTGATGCAGTCCAAACCCAGGCAGACCCACAGTAGCTGCTTCTACAGTACTATTCCCGAGGGGATCGATATTGACGCGGGCGGAGCCGCGGGCGAAAGCTATTCTACAATATAACACACAAAGACAGACAAACACTTGAAATTTATAACACACCTATATTTGGTGGAACAAACTCAAATTTATAAATGTAAAAAACGAATTAAAAAGTGCGCCAAAAAATGGCACCAAAATGCTATTGTATGCACTCTGTTACATAATGCAACAGAAACTCGTTCTAGCGACTTTTGTTGATCAACTCCGAATTACAAGTTTAATTGGTTTTGTTGCTTTGTTTCGCTATTCTCCGTAACTGTGACACTCGAATAATCCTCAGTTGAAAATGTTGCTAGCCCAGTTTTTTTGGTAACGGGGTGAAGCAATTAAAGTTTTGAAGTTGTAAATTAACTAAAATTTTCTTACTAAACTTAATTGAGAGAAGGTTTTTGAAAATTTTAATCTATATTAACTTTTCTGTGTAAATTTTGTCGCGATAGTATTAATTTCAGAGTTGTTCCTTGGTAAACGTTAATCTAAAATACTGAATTGATTTTCTTTATATATTCTTAATATCAAGTAACATTTAAAATGCTTATTTTATTGGTAACTAGCTGTCTATTTACGCGGACAAACTCGCGGGAGAGCTAGTAACCAATAAAATAAGTATTTTCAAGAGAAATAAAAAAAAAGTTTGCACTCCGGCGGGCCTATTTGCTGACTCAGTGTACAAAGTTTTGATAGTCATTTCAAAATACATTGCGGCTTTCGTATCATTGACTTTTTTAACAACGATATAAAAAACTTAATGTATTTTGAAATGACTTGCTAACACAGTGTATGTGTTAGCAAATAGGCCGGAGGGAGTGCCGGCACAAGTAAAAACTCCGCGCGGTAGAAAGAGGTACGTGGTAGTTATTACTTCCTCTCCTTCGCCACGCCGGCAGTCTTAGGTCACATGTCATCATCATCATCAGGTCCTTTTTAGTCTCCACTACAGGAGCACGACCCTCTCTGTACTACTAGGGCCATACTTGGCCAGAGCAGCCAGAGGACTTGGCCTACACTCTCCACGCTGGCCAGACGGGTTGGAGAGGTGTCTTAGATGTTTATAAGCTTTGTTTAGCTTGTATTTCCTAAGTCGCCTTCTACGACATCCACGGGAAGACTTGGAGTGGTCCTATTCTACTCTGCCGGATACCACACGGCTAATATATATGTCACGTGTCCGTCTTACTAATTTTCGGTCACGTGCCCCGACGCGAGTTTAAAATTTTTTTATACATCCTAAAAAGTGCACAACGAAGCTAAAGACGTAATGACTTCAAACAAATATTTTCTACTTATTTCATTGCTTAAATGCAAAGTGTCAACCGGCACTGAATGCGTTAAAAACTTTTAGCTGCCCTTTTAAAAAGCGGAATATAATTTCTGAGTACTAAAAGCCCGCGACAAAAGTTTAAATTGTTATGGAGCAACTTCTGATACAATCACGACCTGACGTCAGACTTGAACAACTTTACGACGAGAGGACTTTTGTAATATGTCGCTCTCAATATGTTTTAATGAGACGTCTTTAGATATAAATAAATATATACGGACAAATCACACAGATTGAGCTAGCCCCAAGGTAAGTTCGAGACTTGTGTTATGGGATACTAACTCAACGATACTATATTTTATAACAAATACATATATAGATAAACATCCAAGACCCAGGCCAATCTGAAAAAGATCATTTTCCATCTTGACCTGGCCGGGGATCGAACCCGGGCACTCTGTGTCGATGACATAAGGAATATTCACATGATTAACGTCAAGGCTAAGGTCGGCCTTGCATTAGGAGTTACAGCAAGCTAAGTGAGATGCGTTAAAAAGCTTATAAATACCTAAGTGCAAATCTACTGACACAATCCCTTGCGATTGCCTACATGTGTAGACGGATTGGCGACGCTAAAAGGGAGATTGTCAAATGATTAATTCCAAGGTCAAGGCCGAACTTTGCATTAGGAGTTACAGCAAGCTAACTCAAATGCGTTAAAAAAGCTTATAACCACCTGACGTAAGTGCAAAGCTACTTAAACACATAAATCTTACTGTAGTTGTATAAAACATGTCTTTGTAGTCTTCTTACGAGGCTTTCTAGCTCAGCCGGCTCTTTGCCGGATTTTCGGCGTCCTTAATATTAAATCTCCCACTCCAGCTGCCGCATAATGTACTGTAAATATTCAGGCTTGAAACGACAGATTTGTCTGTCCGTCACCCGTATGAATTTTGGATGATGGTTTTTTGGTAGTTTCTTTATCAGAAAAATGGACACGGATTTTTGATTTGAAATATCTATAGCGGCGGGATAGACAAGTCGCCATGGTATGCGTCGCTTTGCCAAGCTATATGATATTATACAATACTAGCTGTTGCCCGCGACTTCGTCCGCGGCAATTTCTGTTATTATAATTAATTAGTATAGATGAATAATTTTTCCCCGATTTCAAAACATTTTTTATTGATGCTTCCGCTCCTATTGGTCGCAGCGTGATGTTTTATAGCCTAAAGCCTCCCTCAATAAATGGACTATTCAACACAAAAAGAATTTTCCAATTTGAACCTGAGATTAGCGCGTTCAAACAAACAAACAAACAAACAAACAAACAAACAATCAAACAAACTCTTCAGCTTTATAATATTAGTATAGATAAAAGAAAATCCTGTGCTATCCTTGAAGGGGTGACTCAGCCCGTCGATATGAACAACTTTTCCTATGGGACTACTACTGGGAACTCAAAAACAATGGACATGTTCACTTGCCTGTCCGGTGGTTGCAGTTATGGCATCGGGTACGCTCTCCTGGCCTGAGTAGTATCCCGCCACCTTAATTCGTTTCCTAAATCCATAAATTCCTATCCTTCCCGAGCTTAAAAATGCTTCCGATGGGCATCAGCATCGCACATCAAGCCAAAGACACCGCTCGCCAACCCGCCTGCCAAGCGTGGCGAGTATGGCAATATCTTGGGGGAGGCCTTTGTCCAGCACCACTGCTGGACAACTGCTGCATCGTCATTCCAGCCGTTAGAAGTCCACACTTCTAACGGCTGGAATGACGATGATGAATAGCGGGACTACGTCACTTTCATGTCTTTGAAGCAAATAATTATTAAAAAATGTACTTAGCATTTAAATACTTTAGCATGGCCAAGGGAATATATGAAAACCTAGTGATTATTCTAACTAGTTCGATGACTATCTAAGACCAGTTATATCAAACTAGCTTTCGCCTGCGGCTCCGCTCGCGTTTATGTCAATTCCTTGGGGAGCAGTACTTTAACCAGGATGATTATGTCCTTCTCCGTATCATTTCAACGTGTGTACAAAATTTTCATGATGATTGGTTCAGTAGATAGGGCGTGAAAGCGTAGCAAACAAATTCATTTTCGCATTTATAATATTAGTAAAGATTTCCATAAGTCAATAGCAGTCAGTGCAGTACTTTTAAAAATTTTTGTTTAGTCTATTTCATATCAGCCATAGATTTAGCCGCCAGCTGGTGACGCTATTCCGTGTGACGCGGCACTCTGCTTACATAATGGTGCGTTCATGCGGAATAATGGCTGTAGCTGCATTCTAAGTAGGGTACTTTGGTTAGCATAATATCAGTGTAAATACATGTTAGAACCTGTTTTTCTTTATATGCGTTTCAAATAAAACATGAAAGTTACTTGCTTCTTCTACTTGTACAGTACAGAAAAAGAGGCGAATGATAAGGCGATCAGAGTAGCCAAATACTGCTCAAAAGATATCTAATTAAATGGAACATGTTAGAACCATTTCGTCTCAACAAGAAAAAGATCCCGATTGAAATTCGAACTTATTTTAAGTGGCTTAAATTTTATTTAAACTAATTTAAATCCTTTGGCATGGCCGAGATAATGGATGAAAAGTTGAAAACTTAGGAACAATAGTATACCTCAAAAGTTAAAAATCCATGACAAATTATATCAAACGAGCAATCAAATATTGCAAATAAAATAATCACCCATCTAGATGAGCTGACATCTGAAAAAAAACCGGCCAAGTGCGAGTCGCGCACGAAGGGTTCCGTACCGTTATCTATACAACGGCAAAAAATTAATGTCTGTTGTATGGGAGCCCCCCTTTAATATTAATTTTATTTTTATTTCATTATTTATTTGTAAAGTGAATATATAATATTCTGTGAATATTTCAAGCGTCTACCTGTTGCCGTTTTCAATATCGAGCTAAAACAAGCAAAAAAAAACACGTTTGTTGTATGGGAGCTCCCTTAAATATTTATTTCATTCTATTTTTTAGTATTTGTTGTTATAGCGGCAACAAAAATACATCATCTGTGAAAATTTCAACTGTCTATCACGGTTCATGAGATACAGCCTGGTGACAGAAAGACAGACAGACAGACGGACAGAAATTCATAGGGTCCCGTTTTTACCCTTTGGGTACGGAACCCTAAAAGAGCTTATAGTAAAAAAACGTTTGATTAATGTGTCGTGCGTGTCGTGTTCTATTTCAAATTGGCGTTGTAATATTTGAAACTAGGCCTTGTGACAAAAAGCTCTAGAACTTCGTATTATTTATTATCTGACCTACATTTGTCCTTTACTTGAAAAATCCTAAATAAATACGTACGTTTATTACTGTTTTCTTTGAGATAACGCTGAATCGATCTAAGCATTTAATGTTGGCAGTTTTCCCATCCCCCATTATTGTGGGTAATTAGGCCCCGAAAAGTCGCGAGTCGGCTTCATCCGGCTATAGAGAAAAAAATAATGAGGTTGTAAAATATCATGCCATTTTTCCTTATTCTCGATTGGCGAGGATAACCTACATAATAGACCTTCAAAGGAGGCACTGCTATGGTAAGCTTAGTTCGATATGGGAGCGTATATTGTTGTCTCTATTTGTGATATTTTGAACGAATATGATCATGCAGTTTATTGATCTCAAAAGCCGAGAATAACTGAGCCAATACATAATGAAATCGTCGACACAGCTCAGCAACTCATAGGAGAGAAAAAAAAACGAATAATTCGATTACATACCTGATAGTCCTCCTTTTGTAAAAAACTTTAGACATCTTTAGCGATTTTTCGTATCGAATAAACTGGTGGATTCGCGTTACGGGATCCGTGACGTTGTTTTTATTCTACCGAGTGTCCCTATAACTGATAGATTTATTTTTATAAATAACTCTATCGGCAATTCAACATGTCTAATACAGTCATGCAAGTACCTACTTACTTTGAATTTGATATTTGTTTCTAGTTTACGAGGATTCCAATGTCAATTTATATTGAAATAAGTAATTTAATTTTTCTGTTGCCTACAGGATATAATATCAATGTATTCGAATAAAATGCCGCCCCAGGTTTCGCAATTTGCTGTATGGGGCAAATTGAAAGCGAGACATTGTCGCGTTCAATGAGAAAGAATACATACAAAGCAGTTTGCAGTTTTCATTTGATAAGAAATATAAAAAATACAATTTCCAGATATTGGAAATCTTACAATTCGAGCACAAAGTAGATTAAAGATTATTTTGCTTTGGGATGTGGAAACGTTTAATTTAAATTAAATATTACACATTTTGGTCATCATCATCATCAACCTATTCTAGTCCACTGCTGGACATAGGTCTCTCCCATGGCACGCCACTGAGCTCGGTCTTGAGCTTTTCTTTTCCAATCACTGCACATTTTGGTAAGTCTTGTTAAAGGCGATTTTTTGTGTATATTTTATTTATTTATATATTTACTTCTTACAGCTATGACTAAAGGATTTGGTACCTATATTTAAGTTGTTTAGGTCGGTGTTTTTTTTTATCTGTGGGTCGCGACCCTAAACCTTATTCGGGGGTTGCCAGCAAAAAGAATAAGTACAACTAAAACACTATTTGGCCCCCAAGTGAATGTCGCCGATAGCCTTACCAACTTACCTCGTACCTTAATAACATACCGTTTTTCTCCAGACGTTTCGACCAGGTTGCACGGCCGTGGTCACTGGATGACTGATGCAGCGGTGTCAATGCTCCGTCGGCGCGATGGTATCTTCATCCACCGGCTTATTAATTCTCGTTAATGCATTCAGTAAATATGCAGCGCGAAAGTTTAAAAGTATTTATTACCTCGTACCTACTTTCAAAACTCTCACGGCTTCTTGCAAAGTGTAGGTCTTAATAATGTTAAATGAAGAAAAAAATATACATAGGTAGCTTTTGATTATTTCTTTGTCTGTCTATGGCACAAGACAGACGCTAAAATTGTTCGACTTGTAAAGGGCTTGCGAAATCAAAAAGATTAAAAAACACTGGTCTAGATAATAGTCGGGGGCGTAGATAAAACTTACCCTCTAATAACAACTTTTAAATTGTGTGGGGGTCACATTTATCTGCCCTAGACTGTACATAGCCAGCAATCTAGCAATAAGATCCGAGATATATCTAATTTAAATATTTTGAGTAACATTACCCCGGTATCGAAACTATTGAGAGACTCTTGTCTTGAGTTGGAACCCAGGGTCCGCATTCCGACTTCTTCTACACTTCACACGTGAGGAGCCCGATGGCCTAGTGGTCGTGAGCATTTAATCATCATCATCATTTCGTGTAGGTGACACGGTCAATCGACCAAGCACACCTTGGTGTCAGTTTTTCGGAACGCATTAGCGTTTACGCATGTCAAACAACGGACGCAGTCCCTACTAGGATGGTCACCAATCATATTGCAAGTTCCTGACTTGTTTTATTTTGCATGTTTGTAAATTAGACTAACTGCAGGCACACAGCATTAGTTTCACACGAGGCAGTCTTTGCTTAAAAAAGATTAATAATGTGATAAGATATACTAAGAATGTATTTTTTCGTGTTATGTGTATTAAACTAAAAAATGTAAATCTGTTATTGGCTGTAAGTGTAATATATAAGGCTTTATTGTAATATTCTTAAGAGCTGTGGATTTTGTAATAAATAAACTCGCAAATGGCATAAAAATATCAGGATCTCCTCCGTGCTTTGGAAGGCACGTTAAGTCGTTAGTCCAAGCTTTCATCATTGATGGCAGTCGTTAAGCTTTGGCAGATGCCTAGGCAGCTTGAAAAGTCTGACACAATGTTAGCCACTTACACACACGAAAAACAAAACAATCTCTTCGCATGTTCTTAGGCTCTGACACGCATGCCCTCTAACATTCTGTTATTAAAACTGTCTATGGTATTTTTACCCTTTTTAAGGGTTCCGTAGAGGGTAAAAACGGGACCCTATTAATATCGCTCCGCTGTCCTGTCTGTCTGTCGGTCTGTCACCAGACTGTATCTCATGAACCGTGATAGTTATACAGTTAAAATTTTCACAGGTGATGCATTTCTGTTGCCGCTATAACAACAAATACGATACTAAAAAATAGAGTAAAATAAATATTTAATACTAGTTTTCGCCCGCAGCTCCGCCCGCGTCAATGTCGATCAATCGGGAACAGTACTTTTTCCCGGGATAAAAGATAGCCTATGTCCTTCTCCGTGCTCCAGAGAACTTGTATGCAAAATTTCAAGATGATCGGTTCAGTAGTTAAGGCGTGAAAGCGTAACAAACAAACAAACAAACTCACTTTCGCATTTATAATATTAGTAAGGATGACGGTACGGAACCCTCGTGCGCGAGTCCGAGTCGCACTTGGCCGGTTTTTTCACTATGATTTCGAGTCCACCATCTGACCACAGAGACTTTCCCTAATATTTTATCTTACACCTTCCACATTTTTTTATTTAAATACGGACAAATCATACAGATTGAGCTAGCCCCAAAGTAAGTTCGAGACTTGTGTTATGGGATACTAACTCAACGATACTATATTTTTATAACAAATACATTTATAGATAACATCCAAGACCCAGGCCAATCTGAAAAAGATCATTTTCCATCTTGACCTGGCCGGGGATCGAACCCGGTCACTCCGTGTCGCAGGCTGGCGTGTTGACCGCTGCGCCACGGAGCTAGTCAAAATTTATTTTTAATCTACTCAGCAACGGCATCCCTGTCGCTACTTGCAAAGAAATAAAACTGAAATACAGCGGCGTGTAGTAAAGGTTCGCACTTTTTACCCTTATCTAACACCACTCTCACATTAGTAACGCCACAATCTCGTTCGCGGGTTTGCATCTCTGAGCCGGCTTCACATTTTACGAGTTTTTTAGTCAAGGTTTACTAGAAACATCTAAGACTTTGTTTACATTGGGCGAGTGAGAGCCGACTGGAACCGGCGAGTGAGCTTCAAACACTATAAAATTTTATGAACAAAATGTCTATACCACCTACTCAAGACACTTTACAGCTTACGAGTATGGATGAGTGCATGATAGCACGAGAACTAATAATAAAACTACTGACCTGTCGATGCTTCGCATTGGCTGTATTGCACATGAAAAAGAGATAATCCACTTGTAAATGAAATTCCTATCAAATTATCGTAGTACTTTTAAGATGAGCTTAAACACATACCAATGTATATGCATCGAAGGACTTATGATAATGATGAGCAGATATAAGTTATCTGTTATTAACATAGAAGCTAGTGGGGTTAGAAATATAATCAATTTAATTGATTGTACATTCAATCCTTTATAGAGAGATAGGGGATCGTACGTAGGTGCCCGTATCCTTAGTAATAATACAAGTCAGTCAATGAAAAGAATGACAAGTAGATATTAGAGGATGAATAAACCATTGAGTAATGCAGTATTGTGATTGATATGATTATAGACGGAGTGGAAGGGAGTGTTTGGGTATTAACTAAAGACGTCATTGGGCGATGCGGTTAGCAACCCATCACTATTTTGATCCTGTTTCCCACCTAAGCGCCCACTAAAACGATGAACATGACACGCTGATAATTGTGTCTCATAGCCTATACCTCTGTCTACCCCGTAAGGAATAAAGACGATATATATGTATAGATTTTCATAAGGTAAGTTATCTGAAGGAAGAAATATGATTACGTACCCTTCACGCAGATGTAATAAAACCGTTTACTTTAGCGCTTGTGACCTCTGAAATCATAATTGGTAATCTTTTAGATGAAATAACCGACTCCAACCAAACTACAGCACCGTTTTTAATGTAATTTAAATGGGACTTATTTGGAAAGATATCCTTCCTACATAAATGAAATGAATTGTTAATGATTTTTTCACATCGGTTCATTCTGCCTCCGTGGTCCAGTGGTTGAGGCATTTGCCTATAGATCGGGGGTCGTAGATTCGATTCCCACGGGAAGCATACTTTGTTCAGTTGTTTCTAGTTTGGTTAGGACATTGCAGACTTGAATCATCTGATTGTCTGATAATAAAGATGATTCCGTGCCTCGGAAGGCACGTCAAGCCGTTGGTCTCGGCTATCATCTGGTAGTCGTTAAAGGGACCACGTCAGAGGCCGAGAGGCGGTTCCGAAGAACTCTAATACCAAGGTGTGCATGGTCGATTGACCGTGACACCTACTCGAAATGCTGATGATGACATGGGTTCATTTCATAAACGACGGAGTAATAAACATAAAAAAAAATACGATGAAATTAAGTACTACCTCCTTGTTTTGAAGTCAGTTGACAACAGAAACATACGAAGAGTTTTTATATAACTGCTTAACTTCCCAAACTACTCGACCAGTATATATACATGACTTCACAGTACTTTTACATAAAACCAGCCATCTTATTCTGCGGTGTCATTTCGATTTACAACTGTCGTAATTTGGGGCTGAACCGGGTTTCGTCCTGTCCTCGGGGAACCTGTGTAAATTACGAGGAAAATGGCTTGACATCATGATTACTACGCTCCGTACAACTGAGAGAAGAAAAACCGAGCCCACCATGTGAAATACCAAATAGCAGTTCTAATTGTCGATGGTCCTAGGTTGACGGATAATCTAGAACCGCTTACGCAGAAACGTAGGGCTCCTAAGCGTTTTGGATTATTATGTATACTAATATTTATAAGCTGAAGAGTTTGTTTGTTTGAACGCGCTAATCTCAGGAACTACTGGTTCAAATTGGAAAATTATTTTTGTGTTGGATAGTCCATTTATTGAGGAAGGCTTTAGGCTATTAAACATCACGCTGCGACCAATAGGAGCGAAGCATCAATAAAAAATGTTTTTAAAACGGGGGGAAATTTTTCTTCTATATACTTATAATATAACAAAAACTAATTAAACATAATAACAGAAATTGCCGCGGACGAAGTAGCGGGCAACAGCATTATCAACACTAAATACGAAGCAACTCCTAGCGCGGACTCAGATTATATCTTCCAATACCAATTGAAATTGTAGGACAAAAAAGGAACTTTCCAAGCATTTCCCAGATTAGCCCTAAATAAAACCTTTTCAGACAGCCTAAGCTAGTTCTCGATATTCTAAATGTGAAGCTTACTGCCAGCCCGAGTGATCGTGCAATGGAAATAAATTGTTATTCAGTATTCGATGGACTAGTTTCTGTTATTACGTTTTCAAATATTCAATTCTATCTCAAATTGCCCTTGTACTCCTGAGTTTATAATCTTGACTTACCTAAATAACCATATTAATCTATGCTTATTATATGGTCATAATTTTATGACCGTGGAGAAGTACCTCACTGTCACAGTAAATCGAGGTTTTGAGAAGAAGCTTTACCGCTTGTATGCTTCGTTCGGTAAGTGAGAGAGCTGGAGGCTCATCCTTCCTCCAACTTCTTGAAAGGCCGGCAACGCTCCTGTCACACCCTGGTGTTGCAGTTGTCCATGGGCAGCGGTGATCGTGCGCTTACTATCAGGTGATTCGCTTGCTCATTTGCCGTCCTATATCTGTTTTTTTGACTAGCTCCGTGGCGCAGCGGTCAACACGCCAGCCTGCGACACGGAGTGACCAGGTTCGATCCCCGGCCAGGTCAAGATGGAAAATGATCTTTTTCAGATTGGCCTGGGTCTTGGATGTTTATCTATATATGTATTTGTTATAAAATATAGTACCGTTGAGTTAGTATCCCATAACACAAGTCTCGAACTTACCTTGGGGCTAGCTCAATCTGTGTGATTTGTCCGTATATATTTATATTATATTTATATCATAAAAAAAATCTAAAGAACTTCATCTTAAAATCTATACTATTTTAATATTGTTAATATATTCAGGTGTTACTTTGCGGAAGTCAAAGTTACATTTACTTTGAGACAATTTACTTTGCGTGCTTCCGCCACCAGTTAGTTCATGCAAACTATTGCTGGCCAGCGCCCACCCACTACTGTTAGTCCCTTCATACCTGCCACCAATAGTTGATGCATGCAACCCTGGTCGATACTGCTGCATCCGTTGAGGCTGCAGCAATGTCGGCCGTCGTGCTCGCGACACGTGTTTCGCCTCTACACGAGGCATCTTCAGGCAGTGAAACCTAGATGTTGATCGTTCGACTGACAAGCAACGAATGACAAAAATTACTTTTTTTTTTTTTTGGAAATGACTGTGTAGCTAGCTCCAAGTGAGCTTTCGCTACTTCACCGGGCGTTTGAGGCGAGGGCAGAGTGCCCTCAACCTTTTATAGACAACATCACCAAAGGGCCCCCAGGAGGGACGGACCTCGGCTTTGGGCGTTGCCTGTGTGCGCAAGGCTTGGAGAGACAGCAAACTCTCGTATTGCCTGATGGGCCGCGTATGCGTGCATGCAAGCCTGAAGGGCCAATCTGATAAAACAAAAATTACGCCGTATTGCCGCCTTTTATACTATCTGGAAGGGGGGAGGGGATTGATCGTTATTTTGGTTTTGTATTGAAAATATATTATCAGACATTATTTATATTATAATAAAACATTTGTGTCTGTTCAACAAAAACTTGATACCAACAATATTGTACTTACAAAAGCCGATAAAGGTAATACAATCGTAATTATAGATCGCAATCAGTATATTTCAAAAGTAAACGATATTTTAGAGAAAGAAGAATTCCAAAACATAAGTCACGATCCAACAAACAAATATTTAGCTCAGCTTAAATTAACAGTTAATAGCTCGAAATTTATCTTCCCAGATAATTCATATTTAAAATCAAAAATAATACCGATGAACACTCATGCTCCAATGTTATACGGACAACCAAAAACACATAAAGATAATGTACCAGTGAGACCAGTAGTTTCCTACATTGGAGCCCCAACATATGAGCTGGCCAAGTTCCTCAATTATTATATTCGGGAAAAGATAAATTTTGACCCTAAAAATAGTCTAAAAAATAGTCTGCAATTAATAGATAATATCAAAAACCTTAAAATTCCGATAAATTCAAAATTGGTTTCGTTAGATGTAGAAAGTTTATTTACCAACGTACCATATGAAGATTGTTTAAATATTTCAAAATTAGAACTAGAAATGAAAAGAATACACCCCGGAGAGACGGAAGACATCATACGACTGACAAGACTATGTATGACACAAAACTATTTCCAATTTGATAATAAATATTATACCCAAAATAATGGGTTAGCTATGGGTTCCCCTTTAAGTCCACTTATGGCAGACTTATTTATGAATAATTACGAACAACAACATATTATAGGAAAATCTAATAATATATTTTATTACTATAGATATGTCGACGACATTCTTATTTGTTGGACAGGCACAAATCGACAATTAGATTTATTTGTTTCTAATTTAAATAAAATTCATCCTAAAATAAAATTCACCACAGAAATAGAACAAAATAATAGTATAAACTTTCTGAATTTAACGATTGCGAGAAACAAAACAAAACATGAATTTTCAATATATCGTAAACCAACACACACCGATACAACAATCCCCGCGTCTTCTAACCACCCATGGCAACATAAACTCGCTGCATATCGATCGATGATATATCGACTTATGACCGTTCCTTTAAATGAGAAAAATTACAAAAAAGAACTTCAAATTATTTATCAAATTGCTATATCGAATGGATATAGTAAGAAAATCGTTGATAAAATAATATTGAAAAGGAAACAGAACACCGTTAAAGACCTTTTATATGCGGTCCCACAAGACAAAACGCAAAGATATGCAGCGAGTTTATCTTATTACGGTAAAATTACAGATAAAATAGCTAAGATATTTAGAAAAAACAATATTCATATCGCTCTCAAAACAAACAAAACATTAAAATCACTTTGTAATACTAAAGACAAAATTCAATCAGATAAAAAATCCGGTATATATAAATTAACTTGCGATGATTGTCAACAAGTTTATATTGGACAAACAGGACGTAATTTTAAAATTCGTTATAACGAACATATCAACGCGTTTAAAAAGAATCACCCCGATCGATCACATTTTGCAGAACATCTATTGGAAAATAATCACACATTATTAAATAATCACACATACAAAATATTACATACAGCGGAAAAGGGAATAAAAATGAGTATATGGGAGCAATTAGAAATAAATAAACATAAAAGATCAAATATTACTTTGATAAATAAACAAATAGATTTGAATAATTCCCCATTATTAAATATATTTTCAATACAAAACCAAAATAACGATCAATCCCCTCCCCCCTTCCAGATAGTATAAAAGGCGGCAATACGGCGTAATTTTTGTTTTCTCAGATTGGCCCTTCAGGCTTGCATGCACGCATACGCGGCCCATCAGGCAATACGAGAGTTTGCTGTCTCTCCAAGCCTTGCGCACACAGGCAACGCCCAAAGCCGAGGTCCGTCCCTCCTGGGGGCCCTTTGGTGATGTTGTCTATAAAAGGTTGAGGGCACTCTGCCCTCGCCTCAAACGCCCGGTGAAGTAGCGAAAGCTCACTTGGAGCTAGCTACACAGTCATTTCCAAAAAAAAAAAAGTAATTTTTGTCATTCGTTGCTTGTCAGTCGAACGATCAACATCTAGGTTTCACTGCCTGAAGATGCCTCGTGTAGAGGCGAAACACGTGTCGCGAGCACGACGGCCGACATTGCTGCAGCCTCAACGGATGCAGCAGTATCGACCAGGGTTGCATGCATCAACTATTGGTGGCAGGTATGAAGGGACTAACAGTAGTGGGTGGGCGCTGGCCAGCAATAGTTTGCATGAACTAACTGGTGGCGGAAGCACGCAAAGTAAATTGTCTCAAAGTAAATGTATTTTAATATTTCCTTATAGGCTATACTATCCAATTCTAAATAGGCACTTCGCTTAACCCGAAATAATATATTTTCTAAAGCTCCTGATATCCTAAATATAAAGATTACAGCCGGCCCGAATGATCTTGGCAATGGAAATGAGACCGTCGATAAAAAACTATGTCTGCAGCCGTTTGCATGCGGGACCATGTCCAGCCAATTGTACCCTCGGGGTGGATTAGCATGAATCACCAGAATGTAATCTTTGTGATTTTGTTTCTAGACACAGACAATATAAGTTGGTAAGGTTTTATTGTCTGTGGGTTCTAGAGTATGTTGGCAACACTGTGTAGCGACGCCCGGAGTGGAGGCAGGCGAGCGTCGTGGAACGGCACTTTGGTTCGAGCAGCAGAGCGCGGCCGGCCTTGCGACTATGCTTTCCCTCTATAAATTTATTTGATCTATAGTTTGATACGTGATTTGGTTTAGTATTGAGTTCAATGATTTGATTATTTAAATTAATGTCATAATATATTTCTGATCATAAATAAAATAGTGGCTTGTATGCGAGTGTTCAGATATTTACATTAGTTTAATATACTTATAAATACAGTTATAATGTGCATGATTATAAATATATTTTATTTATACATGATCACTGGCCATTGTTAACAAGTATTATTCTATTAGCTGACACCGGTATAATTTTCGCGTGGAAGCCGACACTGATGCCAGATTTTCCGATTCATTCCTATCCAATACCACGAACGAATACCACTGGTATTACTTTAAATTTTTAATTATTTTCTATTCCCAACGGATACCACTGTATAAACCAATACCAAAACAAGTTCAAAGGTACAGTCAGTAAAGATGCTTTGTATGTGATTACAACATTTTTATTTGCAAAAATATGCGTAAGATATTAATAAACAATATTTAATAAGTTAGCACATGACTAGTTCAATTATACATATAGTTATAATAATATTAATTATTACAATTTTCAAAAATATAAAATAAGAACAATTTGCTTACTATCTGATAATAATATAATATGACATAAAATTAACTTTTTTATATTAAAATCACTCGTTCATCACCTATAAGTAATGACTCAATGTTTTTTTTTCCGAAATATAGAATATGAATAATTAACTAATAGTAATAATCTAACAATTGTGAAAACTCAAAGAAAATCAACGTTTTATTAATCAAATCAGTCGTTCGACATCTGCATTGTAATAAATCAATCTTTGTTTTTAGTAACATCAAATGTGAGTAATTCACTTATAATCTAACAATTGCAAAATATCACAGAAAATCAAAGTTTTTTAATAAAATCCGTCGTTCATAACCTACATGGTAATGGCTCAATGTTTTTCTTAGAAATATAAAATATGATTAATTAACTAATAATCCAACAATTGTAAAAAATCACAGATAATTAACATTTTCTAAATAAAATCAGTCTTTTATCACCTACATTGTATTAAATCAATGTTTTTTTTTTTTTTCAGTAATATCAAATATGAGTAATTCACTTTTAATCTAACAATTGCAAAATATCACAGATAATCAACTTTTGTATAATAAAATCAGTAATTTAATCAGTAAAAAAAATCTGAAATTCCGCTCCGAATCGTTCCCGGTTCAAAGGTACCCAATATGATAGCTGCATTGCCTCTCTGAATGGCTTTAAATGACCAGTAGATTATACAAAAATACACTTAAAATTTAATTTTAAATACGAGTAATTATCCAAAGATCCAAATAAATACTAACCTAATAAACAAAATTCACTGCCATTATGATACGAATACGCCACCGACACCTGACGGAAATGTACTGAGGAATTCAAGTAGCTACAATTTCTTTCTTAGTCAAAGTACAAAATACATAAATAATAATTAAGAGATTATCATAATGGACCTTATTCCATTGACTTAAGTGCCAAGACAATACAATATTTTAGGTGTTCCAGTTCCAATACACTGGATTCTGATTGGTTATTTCGAATTTTGGAACAATAGAGTAAATTCACCCTTTCTCGCAGATAAAATTAAATTGAGATGAGTCATTTACGCTTTATCCAATACCTTGAAAATTAAATGAATTCAGAAAGTAATATTAAATTACTTTGTGGTTTTAGCATTATATTTGAATGACATAAAAATATTATAAAATAAATTTAATTCGATGACTGTGCTGACTGTACCAAATTCAAATTTCAGTATTCGTTGGGAAATAAAATTAAAAAAAAAAAAAAAATAGTGGTATCCGTTTGGAATAGAATAGAATTAAAAATTCAAAGTAATACCAGTGGTATTCGTTTGTGGTATTGGATAGGAATAAATCGATTTTCCAAGCTGCCTAAATGCATTTAATAAAATTTAACGATTGCCATCAATGTTGTCAGCCGAGACCATCTGAAACACAGAATAGGTCCGAGATGTTTTTATGCCACTTATGCTCCACCTAACCCAGAACCCTGTGGTGACCGCCTCCGGTGTTGCTTTCCATGAATAAGCGCTATTTATGCTTACACCTACTGGCCATCAAGCTCCTCTCCGCTAATAAATGATAATATATTTTATTTTCGCGAACATTAAACAAGTTTTTATTGTTATTCTAGTTAAATAAACATCCGAATATAAAACCAGGATTTAAGTATTGGTCGTTTCATCCGATTTTTTTTCCACCGTGGAAGAATTCCGTCATCTTCTGCAAATCACTAGGTGTCGAATCCATTAGCTGTTTGCACACATATAATTTTTGTCAGTCCAGGCGCTCAATACCCACTCGGAAAATGGATGTGCCACTGAGACACAGTGCTTGTTTAAAAGTATAATCTTAATTTGCGCATTCAAGTGATCTTACACAAGACATACAGACATAGACATAGTATCACGTCTTTTTCAGACAGAGCCTAGGTCTATAAGACCTGAAGGTCACGTTTAGCATGTTGGTGGATGAATCAAAATAGTGATAGGTTGCTAGCCGCATCGCCTATTAACATGATTCCTCAGATTTTACCCATTCCCTCGATCGGCTTTGACGATATGCGCGGGAAGAGAAGCAGCTGGTACATTCTACGTTTTTTTCTTTTCTCCCAGCCCAGCATGGGAGCATCTTACATAAGTTACACAGCTCCGTGGCGCAGTGGTTAACACGCCAGCCTGCGACACGGAGTGCCCGGGTTCGATCCCCGGCCAGGTCAAGATGGAAAATGATCTTTTTCAGATTGGCCTGGGTCTTGGATGTTTATCTATATATGTATTTGTTATAAAAATATAGTATCGTTGAGTTAGTATCCCATAACACAAGTCGAGTCGAACTTACCTTGGGGCTAGCTCAATCTGTGTGATTTGTCCGTATATATTTATATTTATTTAAGTACTATTAATATCCCCCTGCTATCCTATGGTAACAACAAATATGAAATAACACATGATTTATCCTCTGCGGCCCTAAATCACGGTAATGATATAATTACCGTGCCTAAATCGTCTTTTATCTATTATTCTATTGACTAGCTCCGTGGCGCAGCGGTCAACACGCCTGCCTGCGACACGAAATGACCGGGTTCGATCCCCGGCCAGGTCAAGATGAAAAATGATCTTTTTCAGCTTGGCCTGGGTCTTGGATGTTATCTATATATATATGTATTTGTTATAAAATATAGTATCGTTGAGTTGGTATCCCATAACACAAGTCTCGAACTTACTTTGGGGCTAGCTCAATCTGTGTGATTTGTCCGTATATATTTATTTATTATTTATTTATTTATTTATCTTTGTGGTCTATAAGCTTTGGTTTTGAGTAGTCAGATCTACTATTAGTGAAACATGTTGCAATGAAATAAGCTTGCTATTTTGAATATTGGCGACATGAATGCTATGTCGCATTCAAAGCCTACCCACAGATTTTGTACGTAGTATATTTTTTCTCTGCGATAGAATCGAACACGGAATCGATGCGATCTAGAACCGTGTTTTGAATACACACTCGCTCGATGGTAGCCGAAAACTTAATAATAGCCGTGGAACTGCCGTCGTTCAGAAACAAACGCAAAAAACCGGCCAAGTGCGAGTCGGACTCGCGCACCAAGAATTCCGTAACGTTATCTATAAAAACAGCAAAAAGTCATGTTTGTTTCATATTAAATTTATTTTTAATTAATTATTTATTTTTAAAGTGAATATATAATTCAATATTCTGTGAATATTTCAAGTGTCTACTTGTTGCCGTTATCAATATCGAACAAAAACAAGCAAAAAAAAACACGTTTGTTGTATGGGAGCCAGAGAATACAATCCCGAGCATGTTATTCAATCCCGGGCTTACGGGATTTTTGAAGCCTTTTCCCGAGATCCCGGGCCTATCCCGGGATTAGACTATGTGGTTTCTAATTGGGCTAAAATAAAAAAAACACGAGTAATTAAAATCCCGTCCTTCGCAACTAAATAATAACTCCACACTGACGTCGTATCACTGCCTTTTTTATGTTTAACAAAGTCTCCCGCCATTTGAAATACTTAATTTCAGATAATTAACTTTTAAATTTTAATGACGTAGCCTACGTAACCCGTCACTGACAGAACAATAAATGAAAAAAATAAAACCTGATTTGCATATTTATACTTTCTAGGCAAGGTTATTTTCAAGGCGCAACGGACTACGGAGTACAAACTAGACTTGTTTGTGGCAATCCCGAAAATCCCGAGATTAGCCAAGTACAGTCCCGGGATTTTCGGGGCCAGAAAACGGTCGGGATCCCGGGATCCCGAGATTCGGGATCCCGGGATTGTATTCTCTAATGGGGGCCCCTTAAATATGTATTTAATTCTATTTTTTAGTATTTGTTGTTATAGCGGCAACAGTTATATCTGTTGCCACTATAACAACAGATGATGTATATATACATCATCTGCGAAAATTTTAACTGTCTTACTACCACGGTTCATGAGATACAGCCTGGTGACAGACGGACAGACAGTCAGACAGCGGAGCGATATTAATAGGGTCCCGTTTTTACCCTTTGGGTACGGAACCCTAGAAACTGCCAGTCTGCTGCAGTGTGATCACAAAGAGTGTCGTCCGTCCGTAGTCACTTTTTTAAGACATCATATCATCCTGGATTTGTACGGCTTTTGTGTGTACCAGCTTTCGACCGAGGCGCCGCTCGCGTTGATTAGGATCAGGATAAGTACTTTTTTAGGATAAAAGGTACATACATAGTATCACGTCTTTTTCCCTTGCGGAGTAGATCTATAAGACTTTTAGACGACTAATCGTTCCACCTAATGTTTAGACATTAGGTGGAACGATTAGTCGTCTAACCAAAATAGTGATGGGTTGCTAGCCGCATCGCCTATTAACTTGATTCCTCAGATTTTACCCATTCCCTCGATCTGCGCGGGAAGAGAAGCTGCTGGTTCATTCTATTTTTTCGTTTTTTCTTTTCTCCCTGACCAGCATGGAAGAAAGGAAGGTGTCTAATCTCTATGTACCTCGTTGACAATAGTGTATGCGAAGTTTTATGACGATTAATTAAAGGCAAGATTGTTCCTTTTAAATTCAAATTGACTTTATTTCAGTAGCAACAGGCCAAATTTGTTAAGACATAATTGTAAAAAGAACAAGTAACTAATGTTTCTAGGTATTATCTATAGTACGGGAGCTAAGCACATGAGATATGAATCTCATCATGCAATGGTCCCACCGCACAAAGTGCCGCATTCTTTGTTAACGCGGTCTATTGGCCACATTTCTAACGATGATGTTGTTGATCAGCAATGACGCCATTTTTACGGAGCACGGCAGAATAGGCTTGCAGCCCACGGAAAGACATTAGAATGGCCTTGTACACGGGGCACTTGTACACAGCAAACACATAAGCGTTTGCTTATAGTATTGTAGTCATCACCATCAGGTCGTTTTAGTCTCCAATACATGTGCACGACCCTCTCTGTTCTACTACAGCCATACTTCCCCAGAGCAGCCAGAGGACTTGGCCTACACTCTCCACGCTGGCAAGACGGGTCGGAGAGGTCTCTTAGATGTTTATAAGCTTTGTTTAGCGTGTATTTCCTAAGTCGCCTTCTACTACATCCACGGTAAGACTTGGAGTGGTCCTATTCTACTCTGCTGGGTACCACATGGCGCAGTACAGTAAATATAAACTTCTATTAAAACCTACAGATTGAGGGAATCTGCCGACGTGACAATCGCCTGGTAAAGTAGCGAAAGCTCACTTGTATAGCTAACTAACTACAAATTCACTTAAAACGGTACTGCACGAAATTGTAAAAATTGACGTGTTTTCAAATCACTAGTACTATGCGCTGAATTAATGAAATACATCAATAGTATTTTATAATTTAGCTCGATTCATGAACAAGATCGCCCTCTTGTTGGAATTTCGAACAGATACATATGAAATTTAAAAATGATATATATAATTTATGATATCTAAAAACATTATGCTTCGAATTTTTTTTAATTTTTATGTCTGAAACAATAATTCTCACGTGACAATATTTATATTTACATCTCGGAGGTCGCCCCCTTTCTATTTCCTTTTATAAAAATATAAATATGAAAATATTAAGACTTTTCATCTTTTTACCTAATGGCCTTATGGTTCTGCGCAGCCTAATGGCTTGCGCAGTAGCGACGTTTTTCGTTCGTGCCGTACCTGAAAGCGGGACTGTCCCGCCTAAAGCTGGACGTATGGTCACGTTAATCATACCATATATATATCATTTTTAAATTTCATATATATATATATATATATATATATATGTTTCAAATTCCAACGAGGGGGCGATCTTGTTCAAGAATTGATCTAAATTATACAAATACTTTTGATGTATTTGATTAATTCAGCGCATAGTACTAGTGATTAAAAAACACGTCAATTTTTACAATTGCAGTACCGTCTTAATGATGAGATGACGCATAGTTTAGGTTTAATATCCAGCACATGGACAAATTGACGTCTGTATTATACTCCAATTCATGTATTCCGCGATATAAGTTACGGTATGCAATTATAAGTGGTTATTATTTGTATTCAAGACTAAAAGTAGTAGCAATATTACATTCTGTTAGTCAAATCCCCATGCGCCTCGTTTGCTAGCCTTATATTAAATCTCGGCCAAAGTAAGTTATTGGTTCAATAACTACAGGCCAGTGGCACAATAACCACTGACGCTTTTACCCGCACAATGGGTAATAAATAGTTGAGGGACCGTCGTTTTGTCAGGTATGAGGGATTGTAATCGGAGAAAGTGGTTTGGAGTATTGAAGGGGGACTTGGACAAAACGTCGTCTGTATGGGTTCTTTAAACTCCAATTTATGTATTGGGCGATATAAGTTACAGTATGCAATTGTTGTTGCTACAGTATGAAAGTGGTTTGAAGTATTGAGAGTTCTAAGAGTTCAGTACAATAATGCTTTCAGGATGCTATTGGGACTGCCTCGGTTCCGTAGCGCATCAGGGATGTTCGCGGATGCAAGAGTAAGTGATTTCTTTGCAATTATACGCAAAAGGACTGCTTCTCTGATGCGCAGGGTTCGAGATTTATGTATTGGGCGATATAAGTTACAGTATGCAATTGTTGTTGTTAAGTATGAAAGTGGTTTGGAGCATTGAAGGGAGGCTTGGACAAACTGACGTGTGTATTATACTCCAGTTCATGTATTCCGCGATTTAAGTTACGGTATGCAATTGTAAGTGGTTATTATTTGTATTAAAGAGTAAAACCGTAGCAACATTACATTCTGATAGTTAATTCCCCATGCGCCTCGTATGCCAGCCTCATATTAAATCTCGGCCAAAGTAAGTTATTGGTCCAATAACTACAGGCCAGTGGCACAATAACCACTGACGCTTTTACCCGCAAAATGGGTAATAAATAGTTGAGGGACCGTCGTTTTGTCAGGTATGAGGGATTGTAATCGGAGAAAGTGGTTTGGAGTATTGGGGGACTTGGACAAAACGTCGTCTGTATGGGTTCTTTCAACTCCAATTTATGTATTGGGCGATATAAGTTACTCGTACATTCAATTTCTAGTGGTTCTTATTTGTATTGAAGACGCTTTTGTTGTTTGTTACACAGTAAAACTGATAAAATAACAAAAGCGGTTAATTGTGAGATGGGCTGCAACCCTAAGGTTTCGTGTCCCACCAAAAGCATGTTACTTGTGGCCCTTTTATTTAAATTTAATTTTTATTTGTTGAATTACACATTCTGTAAAATTACATACATATTGTCATGCTTTATCCCTTATGGGGAAGACAGAGCCTAGGGCTATAAGACCCGAAAGGCCACGTTTAGCATGATGGTGGGCGCAAAGTTGGACAGCAGAATCAAAACAGTGATGGGTCGCCTATTGACATGATTCTTTAGTTATTCCCCATTCCCTTGACCGGCTTTTACAGTCTGCATGGGAAGAGAAGCAGCTGGTACATTCAACGTTTTTTCTTTCCCAGACCAGCATGGATGATAAAGAATCTGTAAAATTAAGATATCAAATTTCTGCCTGCTTGGTTCAAAAGGGATATTCCTGTGACAGACAGTGACAGATAAATAATTCTATTATGTTTTATTTTATTGAAAAGTGTCACGGAAGACCAGCCATCACTAATGCTGAGTGTCCCCTTTGGTGCCTTATTTTCTTAATTGTTTTGTCGTAGAAATAAGTATTGTTGTTAATTTTATTTGGATCCAAATGATTTCTCTTTTTTCCGGGAATAAATACTACAAGAAAAGTAGGGATATATTGAGATTTTCAAAACAGAGGGCTGCACACCCCTCTGTTTTGAAAAATCTCAATATATGTTTAATAACAATTAAGGAATTATGGTTGTGTGTCATGCAAAACTCACCAGTATTTTTCACTAACACCACTATATTCACTATCAACTTACTTAAAATTATTGTAATTTAATATTCTGACTGGATCGTAGTGAATGATGGGAAATGAAATGATGGGAAGGTAAATCTCTCTGTGTCGGTCGGATGATCAAATTAGTTTGCACGATATTTCTACGCATGGTTGACAGGACGCCCTGACTTAGACACTCGGATATCCCATCACTGGATCAGATTGACTCGTACCTTTCATCCGTAGATTGTAGGCACCCAGTAAGTTCAAATCCTTCATGTCGAAGTCAAAAAGGACATTGGTATTTTAATACCCACTGTAAACTATGCGAAAGATCTATCGCTTTGACGATAATTCTACCTCATGACCCACGACACGTGTTCGAGTACTGAGATATCGCAAACTGGTCCAGATTAGGCTCGTACTGATGACCCGTAGGTTGTTAGCACCCAGTAAATACGATTCCTCTATATCGAAAACCATCGTAACCGTTGAGAAAGAACATTCGTTTAGTGAATATTTTATAGCAAAGTCCACGGGACGCCAGCTTTGAACGAATTGTCTCGATACTGGTCCAGATTAGGCTCGTCCCGATCACCCGTAGGTTGGTGGGTACCCAGTAAATGAGACTCTTCGCCGACATTGATATAACATATGATATCCTCCGGGATTAATGCTATAGAACATCGCTTTATACCAAACTAATTTAATGTTCCAAACCTGACTACAGTTAGAATGTTATTTCCCACCAAAAACCATATCACTTTGCAAAATAAATTTAAAATATCACTTTATCCACTCCGCACATAATCACGATCCTTGTACAAATGCGATTATGTGAAGTGAATAAAGCCACGATGAGTTAGTGATGTAACATTACATGGTAGTAATAAACAATCGTTCATTTAATAATCGATTATCGAATATCAAATAATATTCATGTTTTTAGTATTTTGAGTGATGAATTGGTAAACCGTATACTACATCACATCTAGTTTTAATTATGACATTTACGATTTTCAAAGAACATACATACATATTATCACGTCTTTAGACAGAACTTACCTAGGTTTATGAGTCCTAAAAGGTACGTTTAACATGTTTGCGGGTATGAAGACGGAAAAACGGAATCAAAATAGTGACGGGTTGCTAGCCGCATCGCCTACTAACATGATTCGCCAATGACTTCCATTGGCTTTAACGATTTAAGCGGGAAGATAAGCAGCTGGTACGTTCTAAATGTTTTACTATGGAAGAGTTTCAAAGAAGTTTACTCGTAAATTGTTTTGCGAATATTATTGTATCGATTCCCTGATTTGTACAGTTATCGAATTTAAATCGAATAAAACTATCACTATTCAAGCACTATGATACATTTTGCTAAGTCTGCAGCGTTCCCACGCCATGAACGTAACATGATAATCAATCGTCATAGCGCTTTATGCTACTTTACAAAGAGAGGTTCTCAAACCTATACAGTTGTTAAGGATGGTAGTTTCTTAGTGCAAATATCTATAGTAAAATACGAAATATTATTTTTAATTACTATCCATTCCGATTGCAAAATCGCTTAACCTATTTATAATCATTTCGTGTAGGTAACACGGTCAATCAAACATGCACACCCTGGTGTCAGAGTTCTTCAGAACCGCCTCTCGGTCTCTGACGTGGTTCCTTTTACGACTACCAGATGACAGCCGGGATCAACGGCTTAACGTGCCCGCCGAAGCACGGAATCATCTTTATTTTCAGACAATGAGGTGATTCAAGCCTGCAATGTCCTAACCAAACTGGAAACAACTTAACAAAGTATCCTTCCCGTGGTAATCGAACCCACGACCCCGGGTCTACAGGCAAACGCCTTAACTACTGGACTACGGGGGGCAGTTAACCTGTTAATAATTGTGGTCATTACTAAACGAATACTACATGTTTAGATTGGAGGTAGAAATATAACTTAGTAATGAATGTCTAAAAGTTATTGCTATCGTTAATTTGCGATATTGTACTCTCACAGAGTTGTATTTTTGTAAATTAATACAAGACGTGATTTTAGTCTTACCTATTACCTATACACTACATGATAATTGGACAAGAATCATGTTAAAATTATTGCACTTAATGTGAACTCACCTTAATTACGTTTTTTTGTGTATTTGAGTGACTGGAGAACAACTTAAAAAAACTGACTTTAAAAAACTTCGTATATTGTAGCAATATAACAAATTTTGACTTAACTACATACCCTTCTTTCAGCAGTAGGGTAATAAATTGAAAAACATTGCGGTGCTTTGTCGGTGCCTATTGATAAAGGCGGCTAGTTTTGATGATCGTATTTCATAGGAAGTATGCAACATTAAACTTTTGTTTACGAGTTATACTTCCATTAAGTCAGCGTTTTGGATATTTTAATATAGTTACAATAAAATAAAGTGCTTATACTTTCAAAAATACAGAGTTTGTACACCATTTAGCCTCATTCATGTAACAGAATTGCTAACTGTTATACGTAAATCGCGAGTTTCTTTGGAAAACCTAAAGGTTTACAATGCCTGTAAAATTATTGACGACTAAGCTAGAACGCATTATTTAATTCGTTTATTGGTATTCTGCACCCCAAATCAGTCTTACGCCTAGGCTAACCAACCGGGTTAAGCTCTGCCAGCACTGTGTGTCGTTTATCTTCCTACGAGACCTCTCTGCTCGTCGATCAACTTTATTGTCAATCAGCTGTAACCACCACGAGGATCTTCGCACGTACAATCATGTTCGTAAGTTTGTTACTAAAGTAATATTATGTCTTTTAATTATTGTGTTTAAGTCATTGTATAATACTTGTGTTATAACTAATAACTTACTTGCAGGTCGGACACGGAGTACTATGCCACTAAACGCTATGCTAAGGGGGTAAAAAAACTAAATAGAGACGAACTTTTCGAGACGGATGAAGATGCTGCAACTACTTCTGGAATAAGGTATGTATCTCTTCCTAATCTTATCTAACCTTAATTAAACTATGATTTTGTAGCGATATAACAATAATGGATGTATGGATTCTAACCAACAATCCTATAAACACAGTTATATGGTAATGTAGTATTTATCTAAAGTAAAAGCTTTACAATTGTTGTTGATTTTCGTGTGCGATTTTCAAGCTGCCTAAAGGCATTTGAAATATATTAACGATTGCCATCAATGATGACAGCTAGGACCAACGGCATGACATGTCTTCCGAAGCACAAAGCTTTGCAACTGTACAAGATTACCTAATTTACGTAATTAACTATTAAAAATATGTACTAATTTCAGATCGAAACAAGTGACTTCAAACCTCGTGAATACGCGCGGAAAAGCAAGCGAGAAAGTCCAGCCTGCAAACAACTACGAATCAGACGAGGATATTACACATAAAAAGTAAGTACCTATGTACTTAACGTTAAAGTAATTACGGTAGTCATATTCTCGTACGAACTTGTTATCTAATTTTTAACCTATCTACTAATCATACTTTCCTTTCCTAATAATAAATGCGAAAGCTTGTATGTTTAGATGTTTGTTACTCAATCGCGTCAAAACAGCTTAACGGATTTGACCAGGATTTTTACATAGACTTACTTTCATCCAGGATTAAGTACAGCTCCCACAGTATTGATATTAACGTGTGCATAGCTGTGGGCGACTGCTGTCAGATTTTTCAAGCTGCTTAAAGGCATCTGACGTAGGTTAAGCATGGTACATGATGGTAGATCAATGATGGTAGCCTGGACCAACTGTTTAGCATGTCTTCCAAAGCACAAAGCTTCACAACTGCACATAGATTACCAAATTTACGTAATTTAAATATATATATATATACTCATTACAGATCAAAACCGGCGCCTTCAAACCACGTGAATAAGCGTGCTAAAGCAAACGAGAAGGTCCAGCCTGCAGGATACTACGAATCAGACGAAGATATTACACCTAAAAAGTATGTACTTAAATTTTCCTAATATTCCTTCAAGCCAGGAAACGCAATTCTGAAGACACAATGGAGTTTTAATTGTTATATGGCCCCATGGGGCAAGTTCGGACTTGAGTGAATATTTTACTTATCTACTAATCGTACTCTCAGTTCCTATTAATACTATAAATGCGAAAGTTTGTATGTTTAGATTGTTACTCATTCACGTCATATAGCTAAACGGATTTGATCTGGATTTTCACATAAGCCTACTTTTATTCAGGAAAAATAGTACTGTTCCCGCGAGATCGTCATTACCGCGTGCATAGCCGTCGTTGACAGCTATTATTTCAATATAGTACTTACTTATAATAATTACATTCTAGTTTAACCTAAACGAACTACAGATAAAAACTACTTTTAAATAAACGTTAATAGGCGAGTAATTAGTTCTAATTTTACTTATCTCGTTTTCAGATCAAAACACATCTCGAAGTCTACGTTAAAACGGAAGACAGCAAGTAAGAAATCGGCGACGGCAAGGTTTTCCGGTCTGTTCGACTCTGACTCTGAAGAAGAAGCTGTGATCCAGCGTAAGGCATCTAAAAAAGAGGTTTTGCAGTCGGCGCTAACGCGAAGAGTTGCAGACGGTGTCTTGCGTCGCACCGCAAGTCTTGATGGTGACGTGTTTATCGATTTAAAGGTGTATAATACAGCCGATATCGTCTCTGTAGACCCAAAAGATCGCTGGCAATACGCGGTTTTATCTCTCAAATATCTATCTGATTCTGACGCCACAGAATTGGGTCAATTAAAAGACTTTATTAAAATATGTAAATGCCGCTTTACAGAAGAGGGTAAATTTTTTGCTACTAAGAAGTTTTAGTTATAATTTCTTGTTTTATATTTTGTTTCATGTTTTGAATAATATATGATAATATTACTTATACCTATTTTTTTCAACCAGTCTAATTGAAAAGTTTAACAAGTACATACAAAGCCATTTAGATAATACTTGAAAATCACTACAGATATGGCAAATAGAACAGTATACTGCACAGTTTGTGATATATCAGTGAAAAGTAATGCATTCTCAGGTCATCTGAGAAGTAAAATACATAAAAATAATACTTCCATCGAAGTCTGTAATGGTATTCAAAAGATAGGCACTGCGTTCAGAAATAGGATTGCTTCTTATAGAGTGCAACCGATATCCACCAACGCAGGTGTAAACGGTGGCGAAAGCAGTACTAGTGGTACACTGCCAGCCAGATTTTTACGCGATTTAATACCTCGTGTGGAAAAGCTATTAGCTGCTAGGCAATCCACCTATAATTCTATAAAAGTTAACTTTGAATTGTTTGCAGAATTCAATTTGCCTTCAAAATTAACTAGCGAAGTAAAATCATTTGCTACAGAAAACGTCATATTACATAACAATTATAATTTTCATGATATTTTTTCTAAAGCAATTTATACCATTGTTACAAAGATAGACGAGTTTCAAGAAAAAGATAGTGGTTGGGCTTTTGTACGTAATTTGTACTTAGAAATAAATATAAACAAATACAATCCCTTGAGAGCTGCACGGTTTATTGAGTTGCCAAATTGTATAAAGCTAAAACGTGCATGTATAAACATACAGAATAATGATGCGTTTTGTTTCTTATGGTCTGTAATGGCAGCGTTATTTCCCGCTAAGAATAATCATCATCGAACATCATCTTACCCCCGTTATGATAATTTTCTGAATACTAAGAATATGACGTTTCCTGTAGGCTTCTCAGACATTAAAATCTTTGAGAAAAACAATCACCAAGTTAGCATTAACGTATATGGTATTGGAGCCAAGTCAAATATTGTTGGGCCCCTTTACAAGACAGAGCATAAAAGGAAACATCATGTCAATCTATTATTATTAGAAAGAGGTAAATTTAATCATTATTGCTTGATAAAAAATTTGAGTAAATTACTTAGACCTCAGTTAACAAAACATCATGGTAAAATATATTTTTGTGACGAGTGCATGATTTTTTTTAACACCCAAGATAATTTAAATGTTCACATTTGTAGTGGTGTTCGAACATTATTACCTGAACAAGGGTGTGTAATTCAATTTAAACATTTCGAAAGGATGCAAGATATGCCATTTGTCATATACGCTGATTTTGAATCTTTATTAGTACCCCATTCGAAAAATAATATCGAGTCCGATGACAAATGTACTACAACTTTACAAAACCATGTACCAGCTGCATTTGCCTATTACATTGTTTGTTCATTTGACAGCTCACGAAATAAATACGTAACTTATAGAGGGAAAGATTGCGTTGCAAAATTCCTTGAACTTCTCGGTAAAGATATTAAGCAAATACATAAGGTATTAAAATATCCCATTTCTATGACCTTATTGACGTCACAGGAACAGGAAAGCTTTGAAAAATCTAAATATTGCTATCTCTGTGATCAGTTGTTACTTGACGACAGAGTCAAAGATCACTGTCATCTAACTGGAAAATATCGTGGTGCAGCTCATTCTTACTGTAACTTGCAATATCGCTTACCAAAATTTATTCCAGTATTTTTTCACAATCTATCCGGATACGATAGTCATTTGTTTATTCGACAGTTAGGAGATATGCCAGGCAAAATAAAAGTAATTGCAAAAACTAAGGAAAACTACATTTCATTTACCAAATTTTTTAATACCGGTCGTCAAGAATATTTACCAGTACGGTTTGTAGACTCATTTAAGTTTTTAGGTACAAGCTTGGAAAAACTCGCAGCCAACTTAAATGAAAACGATTTTAAACACTTATCATTATTTTTTCCGAATAAAAAGCATTTTGATCTATTAAGACGAAAAGGGGTATATCCGTACGAATACATGACGAGTTGGGATTCCTTTGAAGAAAATAGTCTACCACCTCGAAGCTGCTTTTACAGCCATTTAACCAGTAGCATTATTAGTGAATCTGATTATCGTCATGCTCAGCATGTTTGGAAAACATTTAGTGTAAAAAATCTTGGTGAATACACAGATTTATACCTTAAATCAGACGTTATATTACTGGCGGATATATTTGAACATTTTCGACTAACTTGTAAAATTAATTACAGATTAGACCCCGCATTTTATATGACGGCTCCTGGACTAAGTTTTGATGCAATGTTACTCATAACGAAAGTAAAACTTCAACTTATAGACGACTTGGAAATTATACGCATGATTCAAAAGGGTATTCGCGGAGGAGTGTGTTTATGTTCAACTAGATATGCTAAGGCGAATAACAAATATTTGGCTAACTATAATTCAAGTGTGCCTGACAACTACTTACTGTACATTGATTGCAATAATTTGTACGGTTACGCTATGTGCTCTTATTTACCATATTCAAATTTTCAGTTAAATTACAAAAAAGCTATCGATGAACTAAATATTCTCGACGTACCAGACAATGCGGACTACGGCTACATTTTGGAAGTGGATTTAGAATATCCAGATCATTTACACGACGTTCATAATGATTTCCCATTTTGCCCTCAAAAATTTACTCCTCCAGGTTCTAAAAATCCGAAGTTAATACCTAATTTATATGACAAATTTTATTACGTAATCCATTATGTGCATTTGAAAACATGCATACGACACGGATTGCTCTTAAAAAAAGTTCACCGAGTAATAAAATTTAAACAACATCCCTTTTTGAAACAGTACATTGATTTAAATACCAAATTACGACAACAAGCCAAGTCTGCGTTTGAACAGGATTTTTTTAAATTATTAAATAATAGCGTTTTCGGAAAAACATTAGAAAATTCTGAAAATAGAGTAAATGTTCACTTAGTTAATCAATGGACTGACACTAGAAATATTACTAAAAAAATATTTACAGCAGAGCATCTTATTTCACGACCTAATTTCCATAGCTGTACAATTTTCGCAGAAAATTTTGTGGCCGTACAAATGAAGACAGAGTCGGTTATGTTGGATAAGCCTATATACATAGGATTTTCAGTTTTGGAGATATCTAAACACCATATGTATGACTTTCACTATTCTGTCATGAAACCATTTTACGACAAAAAATTAAAGCTTTGTTATACAGATACTGACAGCTTGTTATATTGTATAGAGACAAAAGACGTATATAAAGATATAAAAGTATATTTTCAATCATACTTTGACACAAGTAATTATGAGAAAAACAATCCGTATAATATTGTTTGTCAGAACAAAAAAGTTCCTGGATTGTTTAAGGATGAGTTTGGAGGACAACTAATTATTGAATTTGTGGGTTTGAGATCAAAGCTTTATTGTATTAAAACCCAAGATAGCGAAATAAAAAAAGCTAAAGGTGTAAAAAAATCCGAAATAAAAACTCTAAACTTTAAAGATTATAATAATGTGTTATTGTCTAATATTTTTTTAAGAAAAAGAAATATAGTGTTTAAATCTCTAAAACATGAACTATTCACACAAGCTATCGACAAAGTAGCTTTATCTTCAAATGATGACAAACGTATAATATTAAAAGATAAAATAAGCACCATATCCTGGGGTCATAAATCTAGTTGGTTTTGAAGTAGACTGGTTGAAAAAATATATAATTACCTACGTGAGTATGTAATTTAGGAATATGTTAGATATTTTTTATATAATTATACCTATACATATCTAACTATGTTCTAATCAATGTAGTTTTATTTATGCTATCTTCCCTGTCTTCAATTATTTACTTAATTAATTAATATTATGCTTAGTAATAAATATAAGTCTTAGAGTTCGATTATTCATTGAATTATCTACCTATGTAAATTAGCATGTTCTTTTTATATTTGAATAAAAAATGTAATAAAAAAAAAACGTTGTTTAACTTTTAAATTCGTCCCGAATTTTAATAAACCCGATAGATATATATTCTTATTCTATTGTCTTCATTTAAAGCTTAGTTTTGCCATGCTTATCAATGTAAAAATAAATAATTTGTTTCTACGTATGATGGTACTTGGTACACTAACAACTCATAGTTGATTTTTGTGATGAAAACTTTGTGATGTATATGAAATACTTAAAACTAGATAACATCCAAGACCCCAGGCAATTTGAAAATACTATTTTACATCTTGCCTAGGCTGGGAATCGAACCCAGAACCTTCTGAGTGGCGAGCGAGCATGGTAACCGTAACGCCACAGAGGTTGTCTAACGAGACATATAAAATTGGAATATTATTCAGCCGCATATGAAATGTGATATCTACCTAAGTACCTAGTTAATAAGTAAAGGCGATGTGCAGCTTGAACATGTCTATTCCTGTTTATTTAGGTTGCGAGGAACAGCATGTTTTGCAATATAATCATATTTTATTTATAAAAGACTCGTGCTGTATAAAATGGATTTTCAGTTGTACATTGGACAGCCAAACTGCGACACATCATTGCCCACTGCATCGATTCACTACCACGACTTCAAGTTTAAAACTGAATGTAAGTAGACATAAGTTTATAAATAATGCTTAACTGATAATGTATTTTCAAAATATTATTTGATTCCTGTTATTTAATTTATATTTTGTTCTTTACAGATCATGTCGGACTCGCAAGAAACTTGCAGATTATGCTCACAATACGGTGAAGATCTCAACGACGGTGTTACAAATTACTCGTACCTTCAAGAATTAAGAAATCGCGTTGCAGAGCTAAGTAAAATAGAAGAAAAGAAAGAAGCTGCAAAAAAGAGAAGTGGAATATCATCCTCCTCTTTTGTTATCAGCAAAGCGAGAAAAGGCATAAGGATGATAAAAATTCAGGTTTTGGACTTGGAAAACGTTGGTGGTACTTATTCTTCATCGCAGTGCAGTGATAGTAGTGAAAACGTTATGCTTAGTGCGCAATATGTGTTGACTGATACTTTTGATGAAATTATGGACCTTACGGAAAACGTTATTAGTAAAATTAGTAAAAAGATTTCTAGTGATAACTTTTAACTATAGTATATTTTATTATGTATAGTAGAGACAGTTTTACAAGTAATTTAAATATTAATAATTATGAGTGTTAACTTGCGTTTCCTAGAGCTTAAGTAAATAATTTATAATGATACTTGTGTTCTCTAATTTGTCAAATATTTTTATTTAATTTTTATTGAGAAATAAATATTAATTTAATATTGTTGGAAGTATACTTATATTTTGATATGTTTTAAAATTTGAAAATTATATTTAGAAATAGTTTATAAATATTGTGAGTACGTCTTTTTTCTGTGGAAACAAAATAAAAAAAGGTATTATTATAAAGTTATTTTATTTTCTAACAACCATTTCTTAATACATAATACATTTTTCAATGCACATTGTTGTGGGTGAACAAAACAATTTAATGATAATAATTCTTTACAATATTTAGCTTGAAGCTCTTTAAAATTAGGAATATTTTTATCTGTTATATCTTCAACATTTTTGTGATTGCATAACTCCCGCACCCACGTGATCTTTTCTTCGCCTTTCACTATAATTTTTCGATCATTTAAATAAGACTTTATAATCCTACGAAATTCCTTATAATCGATATATCCTTCGCTCCACCGATATCCCAAATGTTTTTCTATCCACCAAACACGCTTCCTTTCTTCAGGGGTAAGTTGGGAGAAAGCATACGGTGGCTTTATTAGGAATATGTGAGTATGTTCTTCAGTAGCTATTGCGAATTCCTTTACTATGAATTCATTACAAGGATTTTTAAAACCTTGTAAATCTACGATAATTGTCTTATTATTCATGATATCTTTTTAACAATGCTGCTCAGAGGTTTGTATTCGAATATACAATCGTTTAATATCAAGCAATACGCTGCCGTCTGATCTGGTATTTCTTGGTCAGTTTCAATTTCAACTCTCACGTCTATAGAGCCTTTTATAGTCTCCTGCTGCCGGGAACAGTTAATTACAAATAATGGAGCAATATCTCTGAATTCTTTCAAGCTCAACAACGGTTCCGCTCGACGTCCATAATAAGACTGTTGAAATCTTGCATATTCTTCGTATAATAAAGAAAACTTATTTTCTGAGAAACTTATGTTCAATCCTTCATAAGGGTAGTACGAAGAATTTAAAAATACTCTTATGTCACGAACATTGCAGTGATCGAATTCTGCCATAGACATTTGTGTTTGATGTTTACGATTCGTTTGTAACGCAATAATTACAAACCGAGGTTTTTCCATCTGGGATGTAGTTTTAATTGCCCAAGTATGTTTACGAGTTCTGGGGAGTAGTGGATATTCATATAAATCCCAGTTCCGAAAAGCTAATGTTATAGCACGATCTTTTTCTAAATGTTTTAATAAGGCAATCCTTTCACGGTCCGATACTTTGACGTGTGGAACTCGCCAAACTATTTTATTAATAACTATATCGTCTACAATTTCTTCATTATCCAATTTTAATGCATTGAGGTTACTATTGCTTCTTAATAACACTAACTCATGTTTTGAATTTATTATGATTTTCTCATAATCTTCTGCGAAACCTAATATTTTGTTAAGTGGTATTGAAGCAGAAAATAAGCCGTTATCAACATTAGTTGTGCCAGTAGGAGACCACCCCCACACTTTTGCAGATTTAGATTCATTTTCATTTAACGATAGATATGATTTCATGGTGGTGGTAATACCAGCATTTTTTATTCTATCAATTTCAACTCCATTTAATTCATACCGAATCTCTTGGAATATAAACAGAGCAGGATTATTCACAAAATTTACTCTCGATAGTTTTTCTTTAGTTTCACCATTGTATAATTCTACTTTGCCTTCAATATACAAAGTGCTGAGAGCGGGTAACACATACAAGTCTTGCTGGTTAATAGGTATTCGAATCTCATCATTCTTGTTAAAACTTGTCACGTACGGTCTGTACGAATGAAATTCGAAACTCTCGACGCTGTTGTCGTAGACCGTAGGCTGAGATATATTTAAAATATTCATTTTAATAAACCTACTAATTTTAAAAACTTTTGATTATTTTTAGTAAGCTTCTTTACTGATTGGAGAGGTGTTCTTTTCCGGGGTGTTTTCTTGTAACTAACTTGATAACAAGGTGTAATGCGGTTTTTATCAAATTTTATCATTTTTTTCTAAAATGCAAATAAAGTTGAACCTCCTCACCGCGTAAATTGATTTGATTGTTTTCAGCGTCCAACAATCTTATATTTAGAGCAGTAATTGAATTTTGGTTCACTGGGAAATAGATTATATTCTTAGGTATTTCGATTATGCGATAACCAGGTGGCACGTTAGGGACAAATTCGTGAATTATATGACTAGCTTTTCCGTTCACGAAAGATCCGCTCACTACATCACATTCGATGCGCACGAGGGTAGTTGATAAAATGCTGACAGGATAACGAGACACGGTACTTTTATTGGCTTTTACAGTCTCCCTTCCAAAACCCAAAATCCTACCAATTGAATTACTTTTCTCGAAATGAACATCTTCAGAACAGAAAATATTAGTTTTCAGTGTATTATTATTACAATTTAATTTGAAAAATGCGTTTTTAATATTACTCCTTAAGAAATCATGAATATCTTGAAGTTCATAAGATCCTTCTGGGATCTCGATAACTTCATTTCCATAATAGAATTTATTATTTCTCTCGTCTATATTAGGAATCGAATTGAATGTAGAAAAGTATAAAAGCCCACATTCGTAGTCTCCACATAATTCTAAAGTTGGTGAATAGTTTGTAGTCAATGAGCCTCCTACACCAGTTATTGACACAGTGAAAGACATATTTGTACTAATATTTTTTTATTTTAGATTTTACTTAAATACATTTTTCCAGAAGTCAATTAAAAAATTCAAACAATGATGTCCACAATTTGTGGAACTGAAGTCCTGATATTGGATGTAGTTATAGTTAATAGTTGTATTTTTCAAATATTTTAGTAACTCTAATGGTGGTTTTAAGTTACCAAAACTATCAAAATATTCAGAATAATTATTAAACTTCACGTAGGCTACCCAGTGAGTTCCAGGATTTTTACAACTATCTAGGTTGAGTATTGCACACTCTATTTTTCTTGGTTTTGTTGGTAAGGTATCTCTCATAAACACACCGCGAAAATAGGGTATATCGTAGGCATACTCTATTAAATCTAAATTAGTCAGTGCCCGCTTAGGTAGCCTTTTCATTAGTTTTTTGGACTTTTAAGATATAACCCCGCTCCTTTTTTATTCTGCTTGATGTACAATCCTTTTCCAAGAGCAACCGCTTCCATCATTTTATTGTGTCGTTCAGACTCTTGAAGATTCTGTTTTGCCACTTTGTAATCATTCACAGCTTTTGCTATACCTGCAGCCCCGCCTGCTAGTGAACCGAGAGCCGATAGTCCAGCGAAGATTGGAATCAAAGGCAAAATTCCACCACACTTAGGGATGGGAATATAGCGTGGCAAGCGCATGCCACTTTTGTTCGTAAATATTTTCTTTGCAGCTGCATAAGCATATTTAATAGCAGTGTTTTTGTCTTGACATTTTAATTTTTTTAAACGTGATTGTATATTTTTAACAATTTTCATAAATGATCGCGCTCCTGCGCCTGTTTTTAATTTCGCTTTCATTGCATTTTTTACAATCCAAGAAGCAACTTTTTCTCTTTTTCCAGCGTTTTTCGATTTCAATCTTTGCTTAGCCATGTTTAAAAGTTCTAAATCAGCTTTATGTCTAACGTTTATATCACTGTTATTATAAGCGATATCGTGATGCATACAAGCTTCGTCTAACTGATTAATACCTCGATCACCTCTTAATAACCGTTTTTGTAATTTTGTTCCTGGACCGCAGAACTGGTATCCAGGTAGATGGAGCTCAAACGGTAACCTATCAATTAAATTGTTAATAATACCACCTCCTTTCTTCATTGATGAGAACCAACTGATACCAAACACTCTAATACTTGGCTTATATTACTGCAAAAGTGCACTTTTGTCAACCCAACTGTTTTCAGCATCACTTAACCCTAACCATTTTACAAACAATTTTGTTCCTTTTCTTTTTATAACTTTTTCAATGAGATAAAGATCTGGGAATTTAGTCTTCTGTAACTCATATCCGTAAAATGTTCCTAAAATTAGTTGCTTATGTCTGTCCTCTATTTGATAAGTAGGTGGTTTCGTACAGTTAACTTTTTTAACAGTAAATATTTCCGTTGACCAGTTAGGAGTGTAACCTTTACTGAAATCTCCTTTATATTTACTAATTCGAACATGATCACCAATATGAAACAGGGGTTTTGTAAGAAGTTGTTTTTGCGTTTTATTTATATTCGCTTTAACCAAAGTCTGATTAAATTGGTTAACATCTATTGGTTTAAACTTTGTTATTCTATGAGTAGTGTTGTTATAACGTTGAACAACGGACTTCAAATTATTCCCTAACCATTGGTACCGCCCGTAAAGACTAAATAATTTGTAAAGGTGACATTTTAATGTTTTGATTACTCGTTCAACCATTGATGCTTTTTTTACAGAATAAGTAGAGTAATGGTTTATTTTATATTTGTTCATTAATCTTCGAAATGCTTCATTGTAAAACTCTTTCCCTAAATCTGTTTGCAAATTGCTGGGTTTTCGGGATGACTCAGTCAATATACGTTGCATAGCATTCGTAACAAAGTCTTTTGTTTTTGCTTTTATGGGATTAACCCAGACGTATTTCGATAAAGCATCAATAATAACCAATATATATTTGTATCCTTTATTAAACTGTGCATATTTTTGCAAATCTATAAGATCAGCTTGCCATAAATCATCTATCCCTTTTATGATCGTACAACGACGCGGGAAATTCCTTCTCGCTGGCTTATGGAGCTCGTCAACTATGTTTTGTTTACTCATTTTTTATTTAACTTTGCTAGTATTGAATCTATATCAGCTTTTGTATAATAACCGATACTTATTTTAGACATAACAGCTTTTTCCAAACTACTGAGGTAATTTTTTACATTAGTGTTGATTTGTTTTAATTCAGCTCTTAAATCTTGAATTTCTTTATCCAAGTAAGCTTTGTTGACAGCGTCGTTGTCTTCCTCTGGATGCAACAATCCCTTTAACCTTGAAAGTTTTAAATTGAAATCTCCTGTTTCCGACTTGGTTAATGTATCGCTTACGGCGTCAATATAATTAGAAAATCTTAAACGTTTATGAACGTGATGACCAAATTTGTCTATATTCATTACAGTACAGTATATAGATCGGATATTGTAAATAGACTGATTAAATTTCTTAATGCATGCTCTTTATATTTCTATCAATAATGCCTGCTTCTTGTAGTTCCTCGATGATTGAAATAATCTCATTATCTAATCCAGTGTTGCCTGCATCTCTTGATGCAAATAGTAACTGTAATCTTTCTACTAACTCATTGGGATCATTCCAATAAATCAAATCAGTATTTTTATTAAAGCTTTTCAAAAGTTTCATTCCTGTCCCCTTTGAAAGACTCTCGGTACTAGTGGTTACACTTCTTGCAAATTTGAATAAAGGTTTAATGATATTCATGTATTTGAAACCTTTGTTGCTATTAATAGGCTTCTTTGGATCAAAATTACGTCTATGAGCATTTGTTTCGATAAGCAGCAATTTATAGTGCTGTAAATCTTCCTCTGTTATCGTCTCCATGTTTGGTACCTTCTTAAATAGTAACTCTTTTAAACCAGGCGACTTTTTAATAATACGTGTTCCTATTTTCCATGTTTGGTCTCGGTCAAAGATACGTGTGTTGCCTAGCATGATTTTTCCACGATCATGTCTAATCCCAAATGGAATATCGGTGATTGCGTCGGATGTCCATGATAAAGTATGTTCATTAGAGTTTGGTGATGAGCAAAGAGATTTGAAGGACTCATCACTCATGTTATGTTCAGTGGGTGATACAGTAAGGGTTTTGTTAGGATTATGTTCTAGAGAATCAAAGTTTTCTTCATCGTGCTCTAGGTCGTCAAATGGTTGTTCTAAATCTTCTTTAGTAATGTATGATTCCTCACTTTCACTAAACTTATTTCTTTTCATTGGGGATATATATTTATCCTCTTTTTCTTCATTTTTTCTATAATTTTTACTAGACAGTTGATTAAGCGGATCAACTATAGGTTTAAAAATAGTTTCTAAAGTCATATTATTCGTATTTTTCGTATCTCGTATCAAATCAACCTTTCTTTTTACAGCAGCTACCGATTTCACAATTTGTTTTTTTAGACTTTTCTCCTCCATTTTTTATGATACTTTCTTGTTCGGAACCTCAAATAAAATGACTAAACATAATCATGACAGCTTCTTATGTATGCTATTCTATAGCAATGAATGTATCAAATTTCATTCTATAACATCCTTTATTTCGTTCACAGTCTTTATTAATTACAACATACCCGTACGGTTCGTTCCAAACAGTAGAACACATTTTACGAAATTGAAGCCATGACATATCAGAACCCACGTGTTCATCATAAACATGTTTTAAATTAACATCATCCTGTTTGAATAATACAATGAGGTTCGAATTGTCTCTCACAAGCTGTTTTGGTATTTTGGTATAAGTTTGATTGAGATAAAAAGAATCAATATTTTTATGACGCCCCATAGCGAAATAGTCTCGAATATTATTTTGATTTTCGCAGGCAACATCATCAAATATTATAATGGAGTCTGGAGCGGCTTCATGTGGACTTAACACTTCGGCATTATGACTGTATTTGTAAAACGATACACCTGGTACCATAGTTAATACTTTCTCTAGAAATAAGTATTTCGGTTGGTATAAGGATTTTGAATACACGTACAGATTACGAAAGCGTAGTCCATTTTCATGCAACAATAAGCTTATTACTAAATTGGTCTTTCCACAATTTGATGGTCCGCATATGATGCAACGAATTGTATTTGGTAATAAGTTGCCGTGTCGTTTAACCTTACTCGTTAGCGTTGTAGGACAAATACATTGTAATTTTAAAGATTCCTTTTGTTTTATAAATTTCATTATTATGCTGTTTACGTGGCTTGACTGACGCCTGTGGTGTGTTTTGGCAAAATGAATAATTACCGTATTGCTTTTGTATTTATTATACTGTTAGGTTATTTTGTGTTAATACTTAGTAGTAGTAGTAGGCCTTAAGTAAATGATTTTAATCATGTGGAGTTTGAAACAGCGGGTGTGAACTGTAATTCCCGGACATCATTAATACTTCTAAAACGGAGAGGTGAGCTATTCTGTTTTGAAAGTATGACAGACAACCATAATTTCATTCCCTTTCACAAGGGGCCTCAGTCGACCCCCTGTTTTACAGGGGGCCTCCGTCGACCCCTGGTTTTGAAAGTCTCAATAAATACCTACTAAGAAACAAATTAAAATACCTTTTATTCTATTTTTATTATGTTTTTTTAACTCGTACTGTACATGTTTATGAAATAAACCATTCATTCATTGCCATCCAACGTGGCAATGCCTTTTGGGCACGTTGCCGCAGAATGACGGTTTGCAGGGACTATATAATTTGTAAATATCTATATTTTATAAGTAGTTTTAATTATTATTAGTATAATAATATAAATATTACTTAATTAATTCCCCAAATATTACTAACTTAAGGACCGTGGGGGCCAACAGCCCATAAGCTGTTCGGCACCATTTCCCATAAATTGATCGAGGTGACCCGTGACCAGAAGGCTGGTCTATTCCTTGGCCAAAAGATCAGCATTGCCATCCAACGTGGCAATGCTGCCAGCCTTCTAGGCACGCTACCGCGAGGCAACGATCTACCCAGACTATTTTATTTGTAAATATATATTAATTTTTAGTTGTAGCATTAGTTATTTTAAATTTAAATTGTAGGTATATATATTTTAATAAATTTCCTTCAGTTCCCTTAATATGTTATTATTTGTATAACCTTAGTTATAAGAACAATTCATTCATTCATTACAATTGGCCAAGTCACGGAAAAAAAGGATAAATCACAGATTATTTTCAGCCATGGGCTTTCCGCGTAGAACGAAAGAACAGTAGTAGATAATCACAAAAATGTCCAAGGAAAAGCTGCAATTGTCTACACCAAGCAAGAATTGCAATATAATAATGCCACCCCAAATGAGAGCCATTACAACACAAAGGTTGACCACAAGGGCGCTTGATACCCGAAAATCGGGTAAATCCCCCTATATGTTTCTACGCTGTATAAAAGGTGTGAAGAGCGAGTCGGACTTCGGTGAATATAGTTGAGAAGCTTAGTAGACAGAGACTGTTACAAGTTTCCAGCTTCAAAAAAAGAGGCGGTCGCAATTCATCTCTTTCTATTCTAACGTTATATTTTTATAAGTGTTTTATTTTGCATTCACAATGCTATTTTGTTATACTCTGAATAAATAAAATTTCGGCGCCGAGATTGAATCATGCACCTAGGTCGCTGATAAGTCCCGCCCGCATGAAGTTTTTACCATATTTTATTTCTTAATTTATTTAGAGTCTTTCTAAAAGTAAGTAAAGTATTTTTTTTATCAGATAGGACGGCAAACGTTCAAGCCGTTCACCATATGGTAAGTGGTCACCGCTACCCAGGAACAATTGCTACACTGTAGCGAACTCAAAAAAAGAAATAATTGAAATTGAATGAAAAAATGATCTGTTGTCCTAGATAAAATATTTAGTAGTAAGTACAATAACAGAGTTTTTCATAATATTTAAAAAAAAAATTATTTAGGTATGAAAACCCCTCAGCAAAATGTAACAATTCCAAAAAATATATATATATTTGTCTTGTCCCACTGACTGTACGAAGCGTTGAGAAGGTTTAAAATTCCATACAAAAAAATAATGGGACGAGTTACAGTATGAAAATATTGTAAATTTTAATTTTCTTCAGTTCGTCCCAAATGGGCCGTAGGCATGTGGGAAGAGTTGTGGAATTAGAATTACTCAATTCATGCCTTCCATGTTGGTACCAGCAACTTCTCAACCCACGCAATCCGTAGGAGCCGGTCGAGGGATTAGGTGAAAATCTAAGGAACCATGTCAATAGGCGATGCGGCTAGCAACCAATCACTATTTTCGTTCCGCTTTTCATCTGTACCAACGCGCTAAGTGTGCCATTTTCGCCAAGGCCATAGCTTAGGCTCTGTCTACCCTGTAAGGATAAATGAGGTTATACGTATATGTTAGAGGAACATGATCGCCATTTTGATAAACACTTTGTATGCAGAGGTATGTAATGTATTTCGAACTTTCTGCCGTGCCAGCTGCGCCGACTCGGTGACATTAGCTTTTTGTCACTTACGCATTAGCGTAACTTATTACGTGACTGCGAAAAAGGTAGTGTATTGTTGTCGGGTTTATTTACATATTAGCTTTCGCCCGCGGCTCCGCCCGCGTAAATGTTGATCCCTCGGGAATAGTAAGTAGCCTATGTACTTCTCCGCACTCCAGAGAACTTGTATGCAAAATTTCTCGATGATCGGTTCAGTAGTTACGGCGTGAAAGCGTAACAAACAAACAAACAAAAAAATAAACAAACTCACTTTCGCATTTATAATATTAGTAAGGATATATTTATGTTAGTTTCTTTATTCGACCATAACTTCTAAATGCCCCGATTTGGACGTATGGGGTATCGTAAGAATCCTTCAAAAAGGCTATAATTTTTCAGTTTCCAAGGGAGTCTTTTTATCAGACTTAATTATAAGGAGGAGGTGATCAATTCGTTTGTATTTTTTTAACGTTTGTTACCTCAGAACTCCGTCATTAATGAACCGATTTGAAAAATATATTTTTTTTGTACTTTGGAAGGGTATGTTTTCAGGATGGTCTCATTTAATTTTCATCACAATCGCTTCAGTAGTTTTATGAATTCGGTTTTTTTTTATAAAATATTGTTTTATTAGTATTATTGTCACTTATTGTAGGCTGACTGAAGCAAAATCATCATCATCCATCAGGTGAGATGGGAGACAAATGCCTAGTTCAATACTTAGTTTAAAAAAAATGTGCTAATCTCACAATTACTACAACTAAGCTATTATTATTTCTTCTAGGTTTAATTTTACTTAAAAATCTCGTTAGTCAGTAATTAATACTTAGTTCTGCGAGCTAGTCTGAAAGACAGCTTCATGATAAGCTCATCAGCATTCTACGTTTATCTAGAAACATTAATTTCGCACATGCAGTGCAAGTTGCAAATATGCAACTCACACAAACTATGAATTTAGATGTTTTGCGACGTGCGCGACCGCGCTGCAAAAACTTTGAAAGGTTTTTCTGTGACTTATTATAATACGCGTGAGCAATGGGTGCCGAGAAAAGTAGAATGTTCCAAGTATGCGGTCAGCCTAACTTGCAAATTGAGAAAAATGGCACAGCTCGGAGCGAGTGAGTTAATAAGAAGCGGGCTAAATAATGGGTTGCTTGCACCCGGGGCCAGGGCCCTTAGTCTACTAATGAAGTTCTATCTCATGCGGTTGCATCCTCTGAATAAGTAATGATTTGGAGCCCGATGTCCACTTTTAAACAGCTGCTGTCTGATATCTTTTGTCCTGACAAGAATTAAAACTTTGTATACAAATATTTAGCCTATCCCTTGATCAAATATAATGTTAGATACACAATTCGCGCTCGAAAAGTGGCACCAGCAAAACAGCGCACTAATCGAGTTTCGGAGCTGTTTTGTCCACAGTATCAATAAACCGCACTAGCACTCACACGTCTCGCGATGACGAAGGTACAGTGAAAAGATGCAAAAACTACACACCAAAAGTAAAAAAACAACGATGGAGATATACTTTCAGTATGTACCGTTTTTGTCGTTGTTTGTAAGTATGCATGATGTTTTGACTCGGGGACATTATTAAAGCTTCATTTTGTATGAGACTATGTATCTACCATTATATTTGATCGAAGAGCCTATCGTAAGACCATATAACAACTATTTACCAAGATTTGGTTCGATTTTAAGTGCGACGACTACACTTTTATTACCATTGCGAGAAAGTTGACTAATAGCCCTGGAGGGACAGAAGTGGAATATTAAGTTAGTAATGTACATTGACGTTGGAATAACTTTGCAAAAATACAAACTTACAACTGAACTGACATAACTTTACAACTGAACTAGCTGTTGCCCGCGACTTCGTCCGCGGCAGTTTCTGTTACTTATTATGATTATTTAGTATAGATAGATATGAATCATTTCCCCGTTCGCGCTATTGGTCGCAGCATGATGTTTTATCCTCAATAAATGGACTATCCGACACAAAAAGAATTTTCCAATTTAAACCAGTAGTTCCTGAGATTAGCGCATTCAAACAAACAAACAAACAGACTCTTCAGCTTTATAATATTAGTTTAGAAGTATAGGTTGATAATAGCGCACATACAAATGAATAGATACTATGATGGAATGAAAAAACATAACACTGTATTTTGTAGCAGTCGTGTAAATAGATGACGATAGATAGGAACAAAGACTAACATCTCCGGAACAACCCGTGGGTTGATATGTCAGGTCGGTGATCTGAAGTAAGCTATCTTAATTTAATGTATGGTATGTATGTAAATGCCAATAAGTAAGTTTTTATTCTCCCATAGCTCTTTAATACCTGAACAGATTTTGATGTATCTATCGTTGGAATTCTGACATCACCACCAGTAACAATGTCTATAAATTATTTAGCTTTTTTAATTATTATTTATAAATTATTTTAAAATTACTACTACCATAGTAGTGATTTTTATTTTTTTAAAATAATAGTGCTTGTTGATAACTTACTACATCTCCTTATTTCCCTGATCAATTGGCCTTACAAATAAAATGGTTTGTCCAAAATAACACCCGCCGAGACATACTACAGTTTCTAAATTGTGAAATGCGAGCCGGATTCTTAGCATTGCCATATCTTCTTCTTTCTATGCTCTATCAATGAGCCTTACAAATAAGATGGTTCGTTCAAAGATTGAAATAAGCCGAGGCAGAGCAGACGGTTATTGTGACGTTGGCCAGATTCTCACCAATGTCTCATTTCCTTTTTTCCGTGATCTATCAATGCGCCTTACAAATCAGATGGTTCGTTCAAAGATTGACGTAAGCCGAGGCAGAGCAGACGGTTATTGTGACGTTGGCCAGATTCTCACCAATGTCTCATTTCCTTTTTCCGTGATCTATCAATGCGCCTTACAAATCAGATGGTTTGTTCAAAGATTGACATCAGCCGAGGCACAGCAGACGATGCTTTGATTGTGACGTTCGCCGGATTCTCAGCATTGTCTCATCTCCTTCTTTTCGTGATCTATCAATTAGCCTTACAAATAAGATGGTTTGTCCAAAAAGATTTACATCCGCCGAGGCATAGCAGAGGGTCCTAAATTGTGAACTTCGCCGGATTCTTATTAAACTTATCTGAACGTTGGATCACAAAGCGACAAGTCGGGCAATCGGAAATTTAATTAAATCGTCACCCAGTCCCAAAATAAAATGAAACAGAAGTGGCACGAATTCAAACAGAAATAAATCAAAAACTTGGACATTCATTTATATGGAGCTAGCAAATTATTTTTAAATTGATTGATGTTTTGGCGTGTATGACGGAAAAAGAAGCTGAGCTCGTAAGATTCAAAATAAATTACTTACATACATATAATTCGTTTTGTTGTACTAAGGAAAATCCCCCAAAAATAACAACATAAATGAAAAAAGTATCTTACTGATCCAAAAACTTTTAAGAGATATAAAAGTTGCGCAGTCACATTATTTGGGCGAATCCATTAGAGCGCCTTGATAAGACCAGACAAATGTGACGTCACTCATGTGACTGTACACCCGTACCGTAATGAGAAGTTTGTTTGGCAGTTATGTAAATATGGCGTTTATAGAAAGGGCCGATTTCAAATAAAAAATATTTTTAAAGAAAAGTAAAAAAGGTCCTGATAAAAAATTATACCGCATGTCACCGGGGATCATCATCATCAGGTCCTTTTTAGTCTCCACTACAGGAGCACGACCCTCGCTGTACTACCGGAGCCATACTTGGCCAGAGCAGCCAGAGGACTTGGCCTACACTCTCCACGCTGGCCAGACGGGTTGGAGGGATGTCTTAGATGTTTATAAGCTTTGTTTAGCTTGTATTTCCTAAGTCGCCTTCTACGACATCCACGGGAAGACTTGGAGTGGTCCTATTCTACTCTGCCGGATACCACACGGCTCACTGGGGATAAAACAAGGGTATTCAAATTTCGGGCATTACGAAATAGATATGCTGTATATTTTTTCTTATAATACTGTGGTATTAAATACACCACACCACTTAGAAGTACTTCACATGAACTCAACACAATTTTTTTTTGGTAAAAGCAGTACCATGATTAAAACATGTTTTCTGTTGGCCATTAGCTGGCTTTGTACGTAATAATAATAATAATAATAATAAATAAATATATACGGACAAATCACACAGATTGAGCTAGCCCCAAAGTAAGTTCGAGACTTGTATTATGGGATACTAACTCAACGATACTATTTTTTATAACAAATACATATATAGATACACATCCAAGACCCAGGCCAATCTGAAAAAGATCATTTTCCATCTTGACCTGGCCGGGGATCGAACCCGGTCACTTCGTGTCGCAGGCTGGCGTGTTGACCGCTGCGCCACGAAGCTAGTCACCAATATACTTAAAGCCAATATAATTCTGATGACTTTTTAATTGGAAAGCATACCCTTTTAAATAAAAATAAAAATTCTAATCAGTTATACGGCTATAAAAAATACATACAAACAAATTGAGAACCTCCTTTTTTGAAGTTGGAAAAGGGAGCGTAGTCGGGATTTTAAAATTTTGGAAAATATCGATGACTCGAATATCTATTGAACGGTAAATTGTGTTTGAATGTTTATTACTCAATCACGCTTCTATTGTTGAACGGAAGACGAGAATTTTGCTCATAGATAGCCGGGTCTTGGATGTTCAGCTACATAAGTATCTATAATAATTATGAAGTACTAGCTTTCGCCCGCGGCTCCGCCCGCGTCAATGTCGATCCCTCGGGAATAGTACTTTTTCCCGGGATAAAAGGTAGCCTATGTCCTTCTCCGTACTCCAGAGAACTTGTATGTAAAATTTCATGATAATCGGTTCAGTAGTTACGGCGTGAAAGCGTAACAAACAAACAAACAAACTCACTTTCGCATTTATAATATTAGTAAGGAAGTCAGGATAAGGATAGTATCGATGACTTGTATTCTACGACACAAGGTCTACATGACTTACCGTACATAGGATACATGTCCAAATATTGTTTCTGAGGTACGCACAGACACAGGTAAAAGCTATCATACAAGCGAATAACCATTACTTTAAATAGGTAGATAGATACATAAAATACCTTTGTAAAAATCTATATCCATACTTCCTTCCATACTTGGATAGGCATGTAACATCCTCGTCTTCATCGTCACTTACCATCAGGTGAGATGGGAGACAAATGCCTAATTCAAATTTTGTAAAAAAAAAAAAAAAAAACTTACTAATATTATAAATGCGAAAGTTACTGTGTCTGTCACTTTTTACGCTTCAACCATTGAAGCAATTTTAAATGAAATTTTGTATGGAGATAGTTTGAGGCCCGGGGAAGGACATAGGGTACTTTTCATTCCGAGAAATTCTATTGTTCCTAAGGGATCGACATTACCGCAGCCGCAGGCAAAAGCTAGTAAATTATAAAGAACATAACGTTCTTGTGTGAAGATACGATTATAGTACGAGCGATTTAGTATGGAAAAATTGCTCGTTTACAAACGGCGATATTTCAAAAATAGCACTTCAGATTAGTTTCATTCACTCAATTATCATTGAAGCGTTCCCGAGATCTGCGAATGCTCATGTATTATTATTTTAAATATGTATTGAATATCTTTTTCAATATTGCTTGATACGTGCGTGAGATAAACATCATAGTTGAATAAATATCACGCAGAGACACAAAATTGTATATTGAAATGGGTCCATGAAAAATGTCATAAATAGGGATTTAGGGGTTTTACAGACAGGCTTGGGTGACGTCCTACGTCGCGGCCTGGTCGAGTCGCTCGTCGTTCGATTGTTCTTCCTATTATACACAGATTCTGTAAAACATTTCAATTGTTGTTGAATTCAGAGAGAGTCATCAACTGAGACATTACAACATTTCCTATGGCACTCAAAAGGTAAAAGCGGGACTGCGGGTCCCTATCACTAAACCTCCCATGTCCGTCCGTTCGTCTGTCTGCCACAAGGTTGTATCTATTGCTGTTAACACAACAAAAAAAAAAAAGAACGCGTACATTATGTCTATCCGCATTTATAATAAGTTGCCAGAAAGTTATCAGACACTTAATCTAAATAAATTTAAAAGGGAACTCTTTGATATGTTGGCCAACAAGGGATATTACTCAGTTAATGAATATTTAAATGATAAATTGACATAAATAATAAATTGACTATTGTAATAACTAATAATGACATTAATGTTAATTTCACATATTTTTAATCAATGAATGTAATAATTATTATGTATTTATGATTAATTAATTTGGTAGGCAGGTTTCAGAATATTACTTTGTTTATAAATATTTACACGCTGAGATTAAACTCGGTAGAATATGTTGATGAAAAAATACCTTTTAACATCCTGAATGTACACACATATTCGTAAATAAATTATTCTATTCTATAAAAAATAATATTCATGATCGAATTCATCTCTAGGGGGCTCATACGAAAACGTGGTCTTTTAGACTTTTTTGCGACTTTGTGAAAGTGCTACTATTTTTTTCTGAGACGTCAATCCATTGATAAATAAAAAAAATAAAGGTTTCGTGCAACAAAAGATTTAGGTTAACCTCACAAGAGGTAGCATGGAATAGGTTTTATGCGTTCTTATACATCACAAATCCCATAATAGTACTTATACTCATAGTTTGTAGTCCCCATTCAAGAAACGTGCCTTTTCTACTAAAATATTGTATGGTGGAGGAACCCTTAGTGTGTGCCCAAACTCGCTCTTGGACAGTGTTATTAAATTCAATTTTAACACCCTGCCACATCGGCCGACTTTTCTGATTTCGTTTATTCATAGCATAGTCCATGAATATAAAATACAAATTGTACTTGTGACAGAGTATTTAAAATTTAAATGTATTTACCCAATTTAGATAAAAAACGTATTTTAGAATAATGATACGATAACGTTACATACATTTTATTTGTTTAAATTATAGATTAACGTTATTAAAAAATATATAAAAAGGTAAGATATAATAAAAAAGACAAGTTTTAAAGACCCGTTAGTAGCACGGCAGGGCTCGAGTTTAGATATCTTAATAGAGTTTAAACTCATTTTATGCTTATTTTAAAATTATTAGGGTAAAGTGTGTGATATACGATAGTATTAGATAATATGATATCGATACTTTCCTTCAAATACACACGAATTTTGATGAAACTCACAGATGCAATATAATGTTCATAATTTTAAGAGTATGCTACTTTCCAAAGTACGTTTATCACATCACATCTACTTTAGGTGAAAACTAGACAAATTAGTTTAAGAAATGTCTTTAATGTCCATGTTGGTTTGGGAGAAAAGAAAAACGTAGAATGTGCCATCTGCTTCTATTCTCGTGCAGATCGTAAAACCCGATCGAGAGATTGGGCTCAAATCCTCGGAATCATGTCAATAGGCGACGCGGCTAGCAACCCATCACTTTCCATTTTCCATCTACACGCCCTCCAACATGCTTAATGTCACCATAAGGGCTTATAGACCTAGGCTGTCTACCCCCCAAGGGAAAATGACGTGATACTATGTAGGTATGTATAAAATTTCCTTTTAGTCAATCTCTAGAAGTAGTTACTTACCAGGTGCTTAAACCCGAAATCTGTTTTCCACGTAAAATCTCGTACAAGCTAGCGTTTAGTCTGTAAAGTTATTTGTATATTAGTTAAGTGTACTAAAGGATTTCTAAAGCTTTCTGCTGAGTGAAATTCCCAGTTTCGTAATCCATCAAAGGATTCTTTGAATCCGGGTGTTCTTATTATATCAGAGGGATACTATGAGTTATATGTAAGGCTCGACCGAGATGGGTTTTTCGTTCTCGGCCGAGACCGAGAATAAAATAGTATCTCGGCCGAGACCGAGAATAAAATAGTATCTCGGCCGAGACCGAGATTAGAAAAAGCATGAAGAAACATTTTATACTTAGTTTATGTTTTGATACACTACTAATTGGTCAAATAACATTATATTATAACATAGAATTTTTCGACAATTTTTCAACATTTTCGCCCTTCAAAGAGAGACGCCTCTCGTCATACAATTGTCCAGCTTTGCTAAACAGTTGTTCACTTGCAACGCTAGAAGGCGAGCAGATAAAAACTTATTTGATGTAGGCTTAAGCACCTTATAAGGTGAAGAAAACCAATACTCAAAAATATTAGCATTTCTTTGCAGTCTTGGCTCTATAAGAAAGCTTTCTAGCGATATTTCGATCACAGAGCTTGAACTGTATTCATCATTGGTCATTGGCTTGTCTTCCAACTCTATCGAATCATGAGCTGCCCATAAGTTGGATTGATTTGTTGCAGTCATGTTTGACGAGTTAGTTGAAAATGCCCATGTCGTCTCACGAAAATCTGATTCTACATTTTCAGTGTGAGCCTCGATAATATGAAGCTTGGCTGAGTTAACTTCGCTTTCAGTTAGATATTTAGTTTTAAACAGTGGAACGATCAGCGTTGCAGTAACTAGTGGCAAACAACTTTTAACAAATGAAAACCGCTGATTAAGTGCATCCAGTAGCTTGCTCTTCATCGTCTCTGCGTGATTTTCATTTTCATTATCATCATCTGATTCAAATACTGCTCAAACGGGGCGAAGCCGGCCGGCCGCAGTTCGCCAGCCGGGACTTCAACCAATCACAATTCAGCTTTCTCACGCACTTACACCAATCGAATTCGCGCTGCGGCGCGTGGCAAAGTAACCATCTCGGTCATGACCGAGAATCTCGGCTATAATTAGCTGAGAACCGAGACAAATTTCTCGGTTGGATTTGAAGCAGTTGAGAATGCCGAGTCCGAGACCAAGATCTCGGTCTAGCCTTAGTTATATGAAATAACATAAGGCAAATTGCTGGAAAGAACTAGATTGCGATGGGTGCAGAATGGATAGAGAGGAATGACGCAGACAAAAGGAGGCTTATATCCCGCAGTGGGTGGCCGAAAGCTGGTAATGATGATTATGAGTTATTTGCGTTTGTAGTTGATCGTTATAAGGTTTTTATAATTTTTAGGAAGAACATTGAATAGTCATTAAAAGCGTGGGTTCCAACAGTAGAATTTTAATAAACATTTTGTGAATAGTAGAAATTTGCTAGATATTTTTAATTTTGGAAGTCAGAAGTAACATTTCCTTGTTCGGCAACAGTAGCGCCACAAATATTAGTTTCATGAAAGTATCCGATATATCTCCTTTCTCGGTGATCTGAGTCAAGTGAAGATTCATGTGCAAAGTTATAATTTGATGGTCAACTAATGTCATATTTCAGGATTTAAAGTTATTATTAATTAGGTAACTATGAAAATATCTCCTTTCTCCGTGATCCGAGGGCAATAAGGATTCAATACAAACTTTGGAATTTGTCGGGCCTTCTGTTGTCGGTAACCTTTTGGGATTATTATTTGTTCGGCAGTTGTGATAGCCACTCCATTGTTTAGAACTTTGCAAGAAACACCCGGTTCCGGTCTTCAGACTGATCCCAGGAAACCGGTTCGCAGAATAATCTGTTTTTAATGTATATATACTTGACGGGGATTTGAAATAATTCGTACTCGTAATTAATATTTCAAATATCTGACGCTAAAGTTATTTGTATTTAGTATTTCAAATACTGGCTTAAAATACATTAACAACGCTCTTGTCACACAGATGACGCAGTTGTCTATGAGCAACGGTGATTATTTACCTTTATTTACCATCAGGTGACCCGCTCGTTGCTGTCCTATGTCATTATTATTATTATTTATTATTATAAGCCTATTAAATCCCGCTGGGCAAAGGACTCCCTTTCTTCTTTCCACTCCTCTCTGTTCTGAGCTTTGGTTGACCAGTCTTTGCAGTACGCATCCAAGTCGTCCCGCCATCTCCGCCGAGGTCTTCCAGGTCGCCGGTGTCCATTTGTTGGGGTCCATGCCGACAGATATCCAGCCCAACGTTCAGATGGCATACGGCTGACGTGCCCGGCCCAATCCCATTTTAGCTTAGCGGCTGCGACGGCGACATCGGTAACTTTGGTGATGGAACGTAGCATGGTGTTGCGGACTCGATCCGTTCTTTTGATGTTTATCAAAAGCACGGATCCTATGTCATAAACTAGAAAAAAAACTTGACACTTTGTCTATCTATTATATACTTTGTAAATAATCTTAGTTCTTTCCCACTCGCGACCTGCAGGTGCAATTTAACACGACTCCTAATAACCACCATTTTGTAAAAAAAACACGTTATTTTTAGGCACCTCGAAAAATCTGACGTTAGTAATGGCTTCTTACAGTAATAAGCCAGCACTAACGTCAGATTTTTCATATGTGTTAGAATCTGACACACGTTCAGAAAATAAGCATTACTCTCCTTAGTTGTAGTCGGGTAAAATATGCCTTATCGTACAAATATCTTAGTACATTTCCACTCGCGACCTAGAGATTAGACGACCAGTTCAGCTCAACTCCTACTGACCTTCATTTTGTTAAAACTTTAAAACACATTACTTTTAGCCACTTTGGTATAAAATCTGAAGCACTAAAACACTAACATAAGATTTTTCGTATGTCTTTAAATCTTCAGCAAGTAAGCATAACCTTCCTTCAATGTAATCGGGTAAAATACACCTTGACGTACAAATCATCTCAGTACTTTCCCACTCACGACCCAGAGATAAGACGACCAATTTAACTCAACTCCTAATGACCCCCATTTCGCGAGCTGAACCCCGATAACGTATGATTAATGCCGGAATGCGCCTTGTTTACTGTTGTATATCTTAAAGTTTAAATATAGTACTTAGTATCTTTATAATTGGGCCAGCCATAACAGTTAAGTCTTAGGCTAGAAAATAATTCCAAGTCATTATTATTTATTCATTAAAAGAATTACATGCAGGTCATCCGCCACGTCAAAAATCAACAAAGATTGATCAGCAACATACTTTGTCAAAAGTTTACAGAAATTAATCAGCAACATGCTTCGTCAAAATATATTATTACAAAACAGAATTCGCTACACGCTTCGTCAAAATTCTCAGTCTAAAAGACCGCCCGTGATCGTCCCTAGCCCAAAAATTCCCATCCGCCACAAGCTTCGTCAAAAATCAACAAAGAAGACTGATCAGCAACATACTTTGTCAAAAGTTTACAGAAATTAATCAGCACATGCTTCGTCAAAATACATACAAAACAGAAGCACAACAGTATACGCTACGCGCTTCGTCAAAATTCTTAGTCTAAAAGACCGCCCCTGATTGTCCCTGGCCCAAAGGTTCATTATACTAGCTGCATTGCAACGTTGAATCGCAATGAAGAGCTTTTGTGTCAGATACGACGTAGAACGACAGCCTAAGTATTATTTTTCTCTGTAATAAAAGGCATGAGTAATACATTTCTGCCTTCAAGCAGATATTGGAACTCTGAGGAGCCCGATGGTACAGTGGCTGTGAGAATTATTAGCGCTTACGCAAGTTAAGCAACCCCGGACGCGGCCCCCAGTGGGAAGGGTGACCGCAAGTGGTATTAAAATATCTCAAGTTTCTCCGGATGACACGTTAGTCCCTGTCATTAGAGATGGCAGTTGTTAAATTATATCAGATGCCTTTCGGCAGCTAGAAAAATCTGACACCAGTGTTGGCTACTTGTACACACATATCCCGATTCATTCCGTCCCGCTTATGTTTTTAGTATCGTTTATGCTTTAGTTCGAAGAGTAAAATGAAACTTTACCGAGTAATGTGAGTTCCGAGGTTGAGACATAAGTACAGTCAGGGACAGAGATACCTGACCAGGCCCTTTACCTATATCTTGAATTTTCACTTAAACTATAACAGAAAGATTTTGTTGAAGTCTTTCTTGACATCTCAACCACCAAGCGGTCTAATGAGGACGCATAAGAATAGAAAATCAATTGTGTCTGCGTTTCTCGCGATTGAAGGGTTAATATACATTTTAATGTTAATATTTTTTATAGTTTAAGAGAAAATTCAGGATATAGGTAGAGTGCCTGGTCAGGTATCTCTGTCCCTGACTGTACGTATAGTACGTCAATATTTTTTGAAGATAGTTTTTCAAGTGCCCATTTTGATTATGCTCGTTCTGAGTCAAACTCTACTCAGCTTACCTTGTCAGACATCAGTACGAACCAAATTCAACGAATAGTATCCAGCATATACCTGTAAAAAAGAAAAAAAAAATATTATTTCTGTAAACGGTAAAGCTATTAAAACGGAAAATCAAATTACATCTACCTATACTATTGTGGTTGCAGATATGGCTTCGAGTACGCACAGCCAGCCCCAGTCCCGAGCTGCTACTTGCTTTTCCCCATTCCTACGCGTGAGTACTATCATTTCCTACCAAATCTAACAAGTTCCTATCATTCCCCAGCTTAAAAATGGTTCCGATGGGCAGGAATGGTCCCGATCGGAAGCATAAGAAACCAAATAAACTGCGCTCGCCAACCCGCCTGCCAAGCGTGGTGAGTCCGTACTCACCACGCTTGGCAGGCAGGTTGGCAGGATAGGAACGAAGAATCCTTGGAAAAAACCTTTGTCCAGCAGTGGACTGCTTACGGCTGAAATTATGATGATGATGATACTATTGTGAGTCTTTAAGGTCGAGCACAATAACTTGACCACATAAATAAGCAATCGATATAATTTTATATAATTAAATTGACTGGCTGGTGTTCACTAAACTTGAAGTGATTATTTCTAGAAGAAATTTCTTTCAGGTATATCCAGTCTTTCAAGTATTTACCGGTGCTGAAAATCGAATATAGAGGCTTTTAGTAGCGAACTAGCAAGTTACCAACGTGCAATGGAGGCCGTGATGTAAGTATGCAAAGAGCGGTCGCCTGTTTGATAATGGCACTCCGGTCACGATGATAATGTGAAATTGTTTCCTTGTTGTTTTTGTTTGTACACATTTTCGTGACGTTAACAAAGGGTCCAACGGAAGACCAGCGCTATTAAATATACAATATGGTAAGAAAACCCTGTTTGGTCCTTGAAGGGGTGATTCAGCCCGTTGATATGAACAACTTTTCATATGGAACTAATGCTGGGAACTCAATTTTTTTTACTTTCCCACATTCTAAAAGACCGGGCGGCCGAACGTTCTTGTTTGAAAATTTCCATTTTTTTGAGTTCCTAGCTTTGATACCGTAGGAAAAGTTGTTCATAACGATGGGCTGAATCACACCTCCAAGAATCGGACGAATAATAAAACATGAACAAAACTATTTCAAACACGGTCACTTGAGGTCGTCGGTCGGCCGGCACATAGTATCATTTCTCATTGTAGCAAACGCGAAGGTTCATCGCGCACTGCGGATCTGGTTCTAAGAACCGGTTTGGTTATACGTGATCTACAGCTTACAGTAACTGTTACTTGAGCGGGTATCAAACTGGCGAATACCATTCACCTTAGAGCGACCACCGTAAGAAATAATATAACGTCGTTATAACGTTGCATGCTAAGCCGTACAATAGGTTTATGGCGCTTCATACTAGCGGAGTAATATTTTTGCCACAAAATTGCCAATTCTATGCTAATAAAGGAAAACTAAAAAAACAACCCAGAATTTCTTTTTGATTTTCCCAAAATGTCTGTGAAATCGTTTGATGTCTATTAGGTTTAGTAAGAAATAAAATCACAACACAGAGTATATAATTGAGGAATTCCATAGATGCTGAGGAACGCCTAACAATAACCTAACGCCTAGGTAAAATCGCCGCCGCCGGATTGCAACGGGATGTGTGTGAGGATATATGGAGCTAAGCAAACAACGCCGCTTTCTTACCGGCCAGAACGTTCTTAGATCGTTCTTAGGTCCGAAATGTCGGCCGGTTGTGGCGCGTGGTATATTTTGTATTGCATTCTTGCCTTCCGGTTTCATTCTGTTCTAAGTAGAAAAGAAAAGAATCGGCAGGTGTGTGGCCGCGCTAATTCAACTTCTAACGTACGTATAAGAGACTTGACGTAACTTGCGATTAACAACAGTAGCACTAGCAGCTAACCCTGTCTTTCAAAGCTATCAAACACACCCGAGTACGGGGCAGAGGTGCGAAGACGCCATATTGCGGGAGTCGCAAAGAGTTTCCGTTTTGTACGTTAGTACTTTATTAGTCTGGTGTTGGGAAGTGTCGAGAGAAGAGTTAGGTGGGGGTTCTCTACCAACAATCTGTGTGACTGCAGTGCCAATCAGTCCATGTCACACCTTCTGTCGTGCCCTAATTGCCCCACTACTTGCACTGTACAGGACCTCAATGAGCCTAATGATAAGGCGATCAGCGTAGCCAATACTGGTCAAAGGTTTGATCAAATGAAACCATTTCGACTCGAAAAGAAGAAGAATTCTGGTGCCCTGGTCCGCTATATTAGCAACGGACCAGAACAATCAAGGCCTATACAGGTGATTTTGGACTCCTTGGCAAAAGTTTAATGACGGAATCAGAAGATCGCGTTGACGCGGGTGGAGCTGCGGGAGAAAGCTAGTACCCCAATATAGTGGTTTAAGTTATACCGCAATAGCGCCGTGTGGTTTCCGGCCTAGAATACAGAACCACTCCATCCTGTCTTTATGGATGTCGTAAGAGGCGACTAAAGGGACAAACACATACATCGCGTGCAACAAAAGGAGGGTTGACGTTAGCCAGACGGCCAGGCATAAAAAAAAGCCGAAACTTTTCACAGCATGGAAAGTATAAAAGACTTTCATGCTGTCCTAGCCCCACATAAAGTGGAATGAGGAGTGGGAGAAGAAAACTTCCTTCTCCCACTCCTCATTCCAGAGCGGTATAACTATACCGCTATTATCTGGAATAATCTGGAATTCACATTTCTCAGCATAGGTGTTCATCATCATCATCAGGTCTGTTTAGTCTCCACTGCAGGAGCATGACCCTCTCCTCGCATACTTAGCCAGAGCAGACAGAGGATTTGGCCTACACTCTCCTCGCTGGCCAGACGGGTTGGAGAGGTCTCATTGATGTTTATGAGCTTTGGTTAGCTTATATTTCCTAAGTCGCCTCTTACGACATCCATGGGAAGACTTAGAGTGGTCCTATTCTACTCTGTCGGAAACCACACGGCCTAGATGTTATTAGGTAATATTATGTACAACACCCATATTTAGTAATGTCCAATCAAAATCTTAACTGAAGGTACGCGCATTTAACAAATGATTGAACATCGCGTTACTACGACAGCTAATCTCTTTATAGCAACAAACAACAATTAAACAAACGGTTAACTAATTTGTTGATCGGTTAAGTAATTAACATTTAACCGAATTAGAAGGGTTCGGTAGCTGCCGGATTAACTTTCGTTAATTGGAAACTCAAATGTTAATTATTGGAAAGAATTGACAGTATATTTTATGGACGAATTTAACAAGAGGTATAAAAAAGTTAATTCAGTCATAAGTAACAGTAAAGTTTTGTATTGGAACCAGGCGTTTATTATCATACTTAGGGTTCCGTACCGTATGACAGCTCCGTGGCGCAGTGGTTAACACGCCAGCCTGCGACACGGAGTGCCCGGGTTCGATCCCCGGCCAGGTCTAGATGGAAAATGATCTTTTTCAGATTGGCCTGGGTCTTGGATGTTTATCTATATATGTATTTGTTATAAAATATAGTATCGTTGAGTTAGTATCCCATAACACAAGTCTCGAACTTACCTTGGGGCTAGCTCAATCAGTGCGATTTGTCCGTATATATTTATATTTATTTAAAGGGTAAAAACGGGACCCTATTAATGTCGCTTCGCTGTCCGTCTGTCACCAGGCTGTATCTCATGAACCGTGATAGTTAGACAGTTGAAATATTCACAGATGATGTATTTCTGTTGCTGCTATAACAACAAATACTACAAAATTGTAAAAGTGATTTTTTGCTTCTTTTTGCTCGATGTTGATAACGGCAACAGGTGGACGCTTAAAATATTCACAGAATATTTAGTTATATATTCACTTTAAAAATAAATAATTCAGTAAAAAATAAATTTATATTAAAGGGGGGCTCCCACACAACAGACATGATTTTTTTACGATACGGAACACTTCGTACGCGACCCCGACTCGCACTTGGCCGGCTTTTTACGTTTCTTACTTCACCATTGCCCTTGTTTCATACAAAATTATAACCCTTTTTTAGTCTTGTCTAGTCCCTAAAAACTTTTTTGTCGTGGTATAGCAAAATATAGTTTTACTTCAAAAACAAACTTGTTAAGTAGTTACTTAAACACAAAATCACTATTATTCTCGGATTAACTAAAATCCGGCGCTTGTATAATTTTAGGATTTAGGTCAAAAACATTAGTTATCTCTAAATCTCGCTTCAACGATAGTAAAATGTTCACCCACATATTTTATATTTTATGGACGACTTGTTATGCCTTGAAGGCTTTTTGTATTATTCATTTAATCATCATTATCCTTACTAATATTATAAATGCGAAAGTGAGTTTTTTTGTAACGCTTTCACGCGTAACAACTACTGAACCAATCGTCATGAAATTTTGCATACAAGTTCTCTGGAACACGAAGAAGGACATAGGCTATCTTTTATCCCGTGAAAAAGTACTATTTCTGAGGGATCGACATTGTCGGGGGCGGACCCGGGGGAGAAAGCTAGTATGGAATATTTTTCACCAAAAATATATTGTTTCATCTTCGTCTTTTTAACCCGGTACGACATCTTCGTATCTTGTAACTTTCCCTAAAAGGTATGAACACTGATATGTTCATACCTTTTGACACATCTTTTCTATTCATACTTTGGGGGAGATTCAGGAGACAGTCTTTTAGAAAGTCGGTATGATTATATTTATTTAAAGTTCATAATGTTTTAACCAATAGGTGGACACGGTCTTTATCGTTGAAATCTTTAATTGTGCATGTTATAGAACAAGTGTGCATAAGAAGTGATGATTATCTTTTTGCTACAAACGGGATAGACAAGATTATGTGATTTCTTTCTATCGGAACTTAGTTTAACCATGGGTTTAACTAATTCAATATTACTTACTTTTCCAATACACCTTATTGATCTAGTATTTAATTCATACGTTCATACGTGTAAATAAAATCGTCGATGTAGTAGACGTTACTGATAAGTGATATCTGATATCAGTGATAACGGTTGATAAGGCTGTTTGTTGATCGATAATACTTGGGTGCGGTTGAGAATTTTGCGAAACTGCGTGCATTTGTGCAGTCAGGTACACACTTATTTTGAACACGAGTATGTTATCTGTATATCAGTTTGATATTTGAACATTTTTGTTTTTTTTTATATATAGGGACATAGCACACAAATTGAGCTAGCCCCACAGTAAATACTCACTCTACGATACTATATTGTCCCAGACCCAGGTCAATCTGAAAAAGATCGTTTTCCATCGTGACCTGACCGGGGATCGAACCCAGGGACCTTGGTGTCGCAGGTTGGCGTGTTGAACACTGCGCCACGGAGCTCGCCAATTTAGTTTCAACAAAGTTGCCTTAAGATATCTAATAAAGCTAAATTGCAAAAACGTTGGTTGCTTCCCTGATAGCTGGCCTGGGAGAAAAGAAAAAACATAGAATGTGCCAGGTGCTTCTTTTTCCCGCGCAGACAATAGAAACTGAGGGAATGGGCGAAAATCTAAACCCATCACTATTTTGATTCCGTTTTCCATTTTCATCACTTAATAATGCTTCCGATAGGCAGCAGCGTCTGAAGCACAAGAAGTCAAAGAAACTGCGCTCACCAACCCGCCTGCCTAGCGTGGTGAGATGGCAATATCTTCCGATGGAACCTAGGTTCCACGGTTCTAGAACCCTTGGAAGATGCCCATATCTAACATTGGACTTTCTCCGGCTTAAATTATGGTGATGTGTCACAGTAACCTAATTCAGTCTTTTCGCCATCAAATGGTCGCCACAAAATGATCTTCAAACTAGACACAAACAACTCCATCGTCAGATTAACGTTGTGAAATCAATGACAATAGATTTGCTTCATAGACATTTATTTAATCCCAATTCTGTATAAACGCTCCAACAACACTAAAGCCTCGAATGACAGCGGCTTAACGTGTTAAGATGGATTAATCAAAATCTGCGAGACAAATCCTCGCAAAGCTGGGGTCAAAGGATTGTAAGTCGTTTGAAAAAGAATTCTTTCATTTAATTTCTCGACCGAGACTCGGTCGATCTTTGTGGCCTAGTGGTTAATATGCCAGGCTGTCACACTGAGTCCCGGGTTCGATTCCCGGTCAGGTCGAGATGGAAAATTATATTTTTCAGTTGACCTGGATTAAGGATGTTTAGATATACAATGTGTAGCACTGTCCAATCCTTAAAGGGGTAATTCAGCCTGTCGATATGAACAACTTTTCTTATGGGATCAAAGCAGGGAACTCAAAAAAAGATTGAAATTTCCACATTTCGACCGCCCGGTCATTTTGTATGGGAACGTCCAAAAATATTATGAGTTCCCAATATTGGTCCCATAGGAAAAGTTGTTCATATCGACAGGCTGAATCACCCCTTCAAGGATCGGAAAGGGTTTTCTTTACATATTGTACTTCTACATATGTATGAAAGAAAATAAGTATACAGCTATGGATTTTCTTACATACTCTAATGTTGAGTAAAATGATGAAACTTTGCAACATCCGCGCACGGAACGCGCGATTAAATAAATATATAGGAACATATCACACAAATTGAGCTACCCCCACAGTCAGTTGTGAACTTGTGTCGTAGGATACTAACTCAACGATACTGTATTTAATCTATAGATACTTATAATAAACATCCAAGACGCAGGTCAATCAGAAAAAGATCCCATCATAACCTGATCGGTAGGATAGTTTAAAGCGCCTATTATATTAATTCTTTGACGGTACAGCAAGGTAGAGTTGCCACGAATAGTGATTTGGCCGAATACAGAATACCGAATATTCTGCAACGCTGTCGGCACTAAGTACATGCTTGTCGAACGTGTAAAAAATAATAATACGACAAATCGTCGCGACCTGTCTCACTAGTGCGCGGGCGGGCGTGCGGCGTGCGACCATTTGTTTGACTGTTTGTTTCTATTGCGAGTAGACGCGGCACGCTTTTTCATATCATTATAAAAAATAAAACATCACCTACGATTTTGTAACAAAAGTTCGTCAGTTAGATGAAAAGCGTAATCGTTTGCTACCACCAAATGCTGAAAAGCTTGTTTACTATTAATTGTTTATGATTAATTTTACTTATTAAAATGTTGTAATTTAGTAATAAATACAAATCTTGAGTAATATGATGTGTCATTTTTGTCCATGATTTGGTATCCGTTATTCGGCCGAATAATAAGTACTATTCGGCCGAATACCGAATACCATAAAAAGTGGCCGAATAGCCGAATACCAAATCATGGACAAAAATGATAGCCGAATACAGATTAGTAGCCGAATATTCGTGGCAACTCTACAGCAAGGTCGATTAGTCCATCGCCTTTTTAGGTTCCAGTTTAATTTTAAGTGCATCGTCCTCCGTATAATACCAAGTAACTCTTTATACTTCAAAAATAAGAAAACAAAGGAAACCCCCGATCTATGGCTAGTTGCCAGCATTATAACAAGTCTGTTTACCCGACTGCGCAATAAATGCTGATTACAGTGCGCTCCGAAGCTGTAGAAAAAGTGCAAAACGAACTTATAAAATATTCACACATTGATTCCACTTTCTGGCAAAATGGTTCAAACCGTTGCTAGTGAAAGGAAAGTAATATTTGTTTGTAGGAACCCTTTTTCGTAAAAACATTTTGAAAATTTCTAAAAGTATTCTGAGTAGAATGCTGTGTATGCTTAAATAGAATTTAGATTGGCAATTGCCGAAAAGGCGGCCAGTTCAGCTTTGAGCCTGAGCTGATTTTCAGGTGGTGCCAAGGAGGACGTGGGGTGTATATATTCTTTAGACTAGTAATATTATATAGTAATGATAAGTATAGTAAGGATATGTATGTAAGCTAGCTCAATCTGTGTGAACTATAACTTTATGCCTGCATCAACAAACTGAGCCAGTTTTCCTTAGCAACAGGTTCAGCGTTAGACCCATATCTTTATAAGGATCTAAGAACAGGCATCTATTTATAGTTCCATTGCGCAAACTATACTAGTTTAAGAATTTAACGCCACACGGGAGCCAGTAAACTATTGTAGGCAGGAATAAGGCTTCGTAAACAAAATGTATTTTTGCATCTAACGACCCCTGTGGGTGCAACTGGGAATCTCTGAGATTGTTCGCTTCCTTTAATTTTATCAATGTGAGCAACGAGAATGGTGTTAAGAAAGGGATATTAACTATTATAGTGCTGGACAGTAGCTCGTACATAGAAAATATTAGGTCATCGATCCTACCTACGTCCTCTATTTTCTTGTTCCGTGGAGTCAACCTTATTAATTTTGCATACAAGTTATCTGGAGTGCGGAGAAGGACATAGGCTACCTTTTATCCCGGGAAAAAGTACTATTCCCGAGGGATCGACACTGACGCGGGCGGAGCCACGGGCGAAAGCTAATATTCAATAAAGGTGAAATTAATCTGATATCGCGGTCGTAATTACAAAAGTTGGCTTTTGTAGTCCCAGCGCAAACAAAAAGGGACGTGAAACCTGAATAGCGTAATTATGCAAAGTTGGAGTGAATAAACGTAAGTGGCACATAATTCATTCAAATATTTACAATAGCCAATTCAAAATAGGAAACGGATGGGGCAGGATTTTTATAAAAAGAGAACTCAACGGAATGATGGCGACATTTTTCGATCAAATATAATGATAGATACACAGTCTCATACAAAATGAAGCCTTAATAATGGCCCCGAGTCAAAACATCATGCATACTTTACAAACAACAAAAACTGTACATACTGAAAGTATAACTCCATCTTTTTTTTTCACTTTTGATACGTAGTTTTTGCGTCTTTTCACTGTACCTTCGAGATCGCGAGACGTGTGAGTGCCAGTGCGGTTCATTGAAACTGTTGACAAAACAAGCTCCGAAACTCGATTAGTGCGCTATTTTGCCGGTGCCACTTTTCGAGCGCGAATCGCGTATAGATATGTTATGTATAATAATAACCATTTCAAAATAGGGAACGGATGGGGTAGATTTTTTATAAAAACAGGAACTTACTGGAAACGGCGAAATGCCTTTAAAATTTGTAAAGCTCTGAAGTTACTTGCCTTTCGTGTGTGTAACGCTATGGTTTACACATGGACCTAGGAATAATATGGGCCTTGTGACGTTGTACGTCGACTGCCTTCCTGCACACCGTTCCGCGCGATCTGCTTCGCGGGTACTATATTAGCAGCAGTCGGGGTCAGTATTTACTCTTCTGGTGGTTATGCAGAACACCAAGCCAAGTCCTACCGTCTTTTGCATCATCGAACCTCCAGACACGACCCACGACCCTAATATCTGTGACACGGTGTTTCTTTACTAAAATTAATAGTGGAAAATTGTTCGTTTAATCGTTTGTTTCTCCTATCGCCTACATGTGTGCAGCTTAAGTACTCGTACTTCCGCTAATCCTTACTAATATTATAAATGCGAAAGTGAGTTTGTTTGTTTGTTTGTTACGCTTTCACGCCGTAACTACTGAACCGATCATCATGAAATTTTGTATACAAGTTCTCTGGAGTGCAGAGAAGGACATAGGCTAACTTTTATCCCGGGAAAAAGTACTATTTCCGAGGGATCGACATTGACGCGGGCGGAGCCGCGGGCGAAAGCTAGTAATCTTTAATTTGTTTAAATTTTAATTTCGAACGGTGGAACGTAGCATCCTTATTTACTGTTGATGTGTGCCTGTTTGCGTCACTGCCGTTCGTTAGGGGCCTGAATATTATGAGATCAAAAAACGTAAAACGAAACGCGCCCGGGTGACATGTCAAAATCATCTGTTCCGCAATTTAAATAATTAAAATTGTATTTAGTTCAGATTCTTAGTATAAATCTAATTTTAAATGCATAATTAAGTCATAAGTTTATATAATTAAGGTATTTAAGTGGAATTGTGGCGTATATCAACGCTAAAAACTAAATAACCAGTGCCGGCAGTTGGATGGTGGTTTAGCTGTCAAACAAACAACAAAGGATTAAATTGTGAATCTGCATCACATTTACCGGGAGAGTATACTGTTTTATTCTTTCACTATAGGCAGTATTTCGTCCAAATACGAGTATTCCTCTTTTAATTTTATTTACACAGAATATTGACCTGTATTATACCTACCGGGCTCAGTTTGTATCTTGCTCCGTTTACCTAGTGAAATCGGAGTTGATGAAATAAAACTTAAGTCCTCAGGCATAATATTCCTTCATAGAAGTTAATTTTATAAAGCACAACATTAATTTCGAAGTATTTACTTTGTTTCTTTGTCCCATTGTGTTAAGAAAACAACTACCTACTTATAAAAATAATCTGCAAAAAGTGATCAGATTTTACTTCAATTGACAAATATATGTTTCTAAATTACAGTTAGCAATACAAATAAGATTGATTATTTATTTCTTATTGATTATCTAAAGTTTTAACCTACATCTGGCTTTGTATTTTTGTGATATCGCTATGCTTACCCGGTGGCAAGCTTAGTTGATGTTTAGAAATCAAAAGCCGGTGACAGGAGCACAATATAAGTAGTTTAGGACCAAAGTATAATTCTATTGTATTGATTCAATATTCCTATGCCCTACCCTAGTTATACCTGCAACCTATAATATTTATAAAGATTAAGTTAATAAGCTATTATTGTTTCATTTCCTTCTTCTTTTATTGTTTAAAAATTAATACCAGATACTTCATTTTGATTTGTTTTGATCCCCTGCAATTTTGGCATTTTTGTTTTTATCAATTAACAGTAATAATTAAAATAGTCCCACAGAACCCAAAATATTATTAAATATATATATTTATATTAAATTATAATACATATTTTCAGTTGCGGATAACACCTCCTGCACTATGATGACTCGGAAGGCCACTCTAAAAGACCTTAACATGAAGTTGAAGCTGGCGCTAAACGAGCTCAAAACCTGCAGAGAGGAAAACTCCCAACTGTTATGTGAAAGGGAGGAAAATGAGGAAGAATTTGACAAAATCAATAATAAAAATATGATTTAAAAAAATGAATGCACTAGCCTTCATGTACAAAACACTCAATTATTAGATGAAAACATTAAATTGAAAGATTGTTTAGCGCAAACTACTGAATGCAGTATGGTACACGAACGAGCCCTTAGTCGCATTACTGAGTTGGAACAATGCCTACATGAGGCACAGAGATCTGCCTTAGTAACTGAAAAACAAAAAGAGATTGAATTATGCAACAACACCTTGCATTTGTACAGTGAACTCATGGAGTGTGGCTCGGGACAGGTCGTGGAAATACCTGCAAGTACTCCACAGTCTCAATACTTCATATTAAACACACATAATAAAATAAAAAAGTATGTAAAAATAAATAGGATGAAAAGCGCACCAAGAAATTAATTTCAAAACAAAAAAATTATAAAAGCCTGACTCAGCAACGTAAAGAAAAATTAAATCTATTTAACCAATTTAAATCATGCAAAGATGACCTTTATATGGCCAGCCGAATTTATGACACGGAGATTCATGAGTTGCAATCTCAAATATCAAAACAACATGAGTCTTTAAAAAAATTGACTAATAATTATGAAATATGCCAAAAACAATTGTATGAAAATATGATGGCGGTTAAAAAACACACTGAGTTATCTCACTGTAATAATGAGCAACATAGTACACAGGTGGCAATTACAATGTCATCTGAAATTGCTCAAGAACTTGATACAAGTACAAAATGCGACTTGCAAATGAAGATAGGTACTATTGATAACAGTATTAATAAGAAAATTTCCTCTAACAAATTATTAGTTTATTCAGACGAGCTGGGTCAAGGCTTTAGTAGTATTTTATCGAATTGTATAAATCATGATTGTACTGTACTAAACACATGTACACCCGGGGTATCTTTTTCAAATTTAATTGATAGCATTGACAGTAGTAATGTAGATGAAAACACAACAATATTAATATTGTTTGGTGACAGTTCCTCTGTTACAAAAAGGAACATAAAGCAAAGTATTGACATTTTAAATAATTTGAATTTAAAAACTAGGTGTAAGTTTATGATAAGTGCTTTTCCGTATTCGGAATCACTTGATAAAGACAGAAATATACACATACATAATTTAAATGTACATATGTACAACATGGCCCGTTGTCATGGCGATTTTATTTTCTATTTAGATTTAAATAAGTTTATATCTAGGTTTAAGTTGACACAAGATACTATGTATCTTCCATTACATTTTAAGCGAAAAATAGCTTCACTTGTAGCTTTTAATTTACTTAGTCCATTAAAAAGTAGTAAAACTGCTATGTCTTTTGACATAGCTAAATCTAATAGTAACGTTCAAGGTAGTATTATACCTGTAATATATAACTCTCACTCTGATTTAAACTGAGTGATAAGACAACAGTCAAGGCCAAAGAATTAAATATCATTCACCAGAACATTCAAGGCTTGACTAGCAAATTATTACAATTAGAATTATTCATAAATCATATAGATTTACATGTAGTATGCCTTACTGAACATTTTCTACAGCCCCATCAGCAACAATTTAATATAGATAATTATTCAGTGGGAAGCTCATATACCAGAAAGACTAAAGAGAAAGGAGGCAGTTTAATTTTAACGCGAAACAATGTCAAATATAGAGAACGCAAAGATATCGTCAGTCTTTCGGTAGAATGTAATGTTGAATTGTCATGTATTGAACTTGAGGAATCTATTATAGTATGCGTATACAGACCCCCTAAGTCAAATTATAATACTTTGGAATTAGTAATTGAAGATATTTTGAGGAAACTATCCTGTAGTCCCAAAAATATCACAGTGTGCGGTGACTTTAATGTTGATTTATTAGTAACTACAACTGAAAGTGTTGGCTTGTTGAATGTATTTAAGTCGTTTAATTTATTTAATTTATTTTTAGAACCAATTAGAGTTAATGGTGATTCTGCAACATGTATAGATAATATTTTCTGCAATTGTAGTGCTCTTGATAAATACATAATTAAAAATCTCACTTCTGATCATTTTGGTCAATTTGTCAAATTAGTACATCAAGTAGAGGTAGACTTACCAAAGATAACGTATAGACCTATTACCAAAGGCAAAATCAAGGTATTCAAGGAAAAAATATCAGAAAAAATGCCCCTAATCGAAGAAACGAGAGATGATCCGGATGCCCTTTACAATAAAATGTTTAATGTCATAGAAACTGAATTCAATAATGCCTTCCAAGTTAAAACTTGTACTAGACGTAATCGTAAAAAATTTAGTGAATGGGCTACTACAGGTATCTACATATGTAGAAATAGGATATACGAATTACTGGCTATGAAGGCATATAACCAGGATCCTGAGTTTATTAATTATGTTAGAAATTATTCAAAAGTTTTTAAAAAGGTATGTATGCATGCAAAATCATTATATACTAGAAATACTATCTTAAATTCTCAAGATAAAATAAAGACAACATGGAAAATTATTAACACAGAAACTGGTAAGAATAAACAGCGTGACCATAAAGTAGAATTAAAAATAAATAATAATGTTCTCAGCAGTAAGGCAGACGTTGCCCAATATTTTGAGGACTTTTTCACTAACATTCCCATAAACACCACTGCCTCCTTATGTTCATCGACAGATGAATCTAAAAAAATATTAACAAGTTGTATAGCCGAATGTAAAAATAATTTAATATTTCAACGTGTGACTCCGCTCACAATCATTGATACATTTAAAAGCTTAAATAATAAAAAAACTGGAGATTTGTGGGACATCTCGGTATCCGTCATAAGTAATATCATTGATGTAATAGCACCTTACTTAGCTTCTATTTTTAACAAATGTTTAGATACCGGTACTTTTCCAGACTTGATGAAGCTGAGTAAAGTTATACCATTAAATAAATCAGGGGATAAAAGTAATCCCACAAACTACCGGCCTATTTCCATTCTACCAGTTCTCAGTAAAATATTTGAAAAATTGATTTTCAATCAATTATTGTCTTTTTTTAATAAAAATGATCATTTTCATAGTGAACAGTATGGATTAACTAAGGGTCGGTCAACAACTGACGCGGGTGTAGCTCTTTTAAAACATATCTATGAAGCTTGGGAGGGAAAACAGAATGCTATTGGAGCTTTTTGTGATCTTTCTAAAGCATTTGACTGCGTAGATCACAATACCCTTATATCCAAGCTGAAACACTATGGAATCAAAGGTAAATCTCTCGACTTAATCAAATCGTACTTGAGTAGCCGAATTCAAAAAGTTAGTTTAGATGGGGTTCAATCTTCCGGATCATGTGTTAGGATGGGTGTACCTCAGGGCTCTATCCTAGGGCCTCTTCTGTTCCTTATATACATTAATGATTTACCGTACTATGTTAACACATGCAAGGCTGTACTATTTGCCGATGATACATCTCTCATCTTCCGAGTAGATAGGAATACTGACTCTTCTGACGAGGTTAATAGTACATTAGCTCAAGTGTTGGACTGGTTTACTGCGAACAATCTTTTGTTGAACGCTAGTAAAACTAAATGTATTAAATTTTGCTTACCAAATGTTGCAAAAGTTTCAACAAGTATAGTCGTCAATAATGAAACAGTAGGATTGGTAGACAAAGCAACTTTTCTTGGAATAACTGTTGATGCTGGGCTTCAATGGGGTGCCCATATTGAAAAATTGGCAGGTAAACTTAGCTCTGCGGCTTACGCGGTTAGGAGGATAAGACAACTAACTGATGTTGATACTGCGCGTTTGGTATATTTTAGTTACTTTCATAGTCTTATGTCGTATGGAATATTACTATGGGGAAACGCTGCAGATGTAAATACCATATTTGTTCTACAGAAACGCGCTATTAGATCAATATATAAATTAGGCGCCAGAGAATCTCTTAGAGAGTTATTCAAAAATATTAATATTCTGACACTCCCTTCACAGTATATCTTTTCTAATATTATGTTTGTGCGCCATAACATTCATTTATATAAAAAAAACTGTGATATACATAGCAGAAACACTAGAAATAAAAATAAATTATTTACACCAGCATTGCGATTGCAGAAAACTAAGGATTCTTTTTTGGGTCTTGGAGTACGCTTCTATAATAGAATTCCCGCAGAAATATTAGGTCTGCCATTAATTCAATTTAAAACGGCTGTAAAAAATCATTTACTTAAAAGGGCTTATTATTGTATAAAAGATTATTTATTCGATAAAAATGCTTGGATATAATTTAAATGTATATTTTAATGTAAGTACTTTAATTTAATTATTGTAAAATATATTGTTATGTCCGAGCCCTTCAGGCACATAGAGACCAAGACTGGACTGAGTTTCTTTCGGCGTATTCTTCTCAGCAGTGGTCATTCCGAAACGCTAGTAGTTTTTCGATTTTACAAACATAAAAGAAAGAAAAATAAACAACAGAAACATATGACGTTCAAAAAGCGATACATGTATCCTACTTTGAATAAAAATTATTCATTTTCATTTTTCATTTTCATTTTCATTTTCATCAATCACTCACGTATTAGTCGGGAAATGCCGACAGTTTCAGCCTATCATCATCATGACTGACACCCCTGATCATATGTTCATATGGTCAGGGGTGCTTTTTGCTTATTGCTTTTCCCCCGTTCATCCAAGTGAGTCATCATCATCATCATCATCATCAGGTCCTTTTTTAGTCTCCACTACAGGAGCACGACCCTCTCTGTACTACTAGGGCCATACTTGGCTAGAGCAGCCAGAGGACTTGGCCTACACTCTCCACGCTGGCCAGACGGGTTGGAGAGGTGTCTTAGATGTTTATAAGCTTTGTTTAGCTTGTATTTCCTAAGTCGCCTTCTACGACATCCACGGGAAGACTTGGAGTGGTCCTATTCTACTCTGCCGGATACCACACGGCTAAAATCCAAGTGAGTATTATCCCAATATCCGATTCCCTTCCCAGATCCAACAAATTCCTATTCTTCCCCAGCTTAAAAATGCCTCCGATGGGCAGCAGCATCATAAAACTTAAGAGCAAATAGGAGTGCCGAATTGCCATACAAGCAGAGTCCCCTGATTCCTCGCCGGATAGTAACAGTAGAGCAATGATTATATACAGAAAAATCTATGGATATATTAGCATGTCACCATGTTTTAATTCTTTTTATAATTTAATTATTTAAAGAGAAATGAACCTTCAAAAAACCTGAACTGTTGGCAAGAATTTCTGTTGTGTACAAACATCTTGTAAACACATTTGACGTGATTATATTAGAAAAAGAAAACAGAAACCCAGTCATAGCTAGCTTTAAAAAAAAACAATTTAATCGGTTAAGTTTCGGAGAATCAGGGGACTATCAAGTGTTATTTTTGTGTACTTTACATAGGTATTTTTGGTCCATGCTGCAGTTGTCTCTATCGGATTCTGCGGGGGGAAAAGGTTGATCGAAGTTGACAGCAAAAGATTTTACAAATACCCATTTTTCAATTCTCTCGAGCTTAGTGTTTTCTCTTAAGAAGCCAAGGAAATTGCGCTCGCCAACCCGCATGCCAAGGCTGGTGAGCAGGCCTTATTTACTCGCTTTACCATCAAGTATAAAAATAAAAACACGCATGAGTGATCCACGATATGTTAATAAATAAAAACAGCAATATGTTCAAAGGGTGGGAGTCGCAAAAAGTATATTTTCGTCAGGTGTAATGCCACTTATTTGATACCCTAAGTAGGTGTGATCACTCACACCTACTTGTTTCACAACAGGCGTTATAAAACGCGAAGATAAATTGTGTGATATTTTCATGCCAAGATCAAGAATTTTATATTTTTGGGTTAAAAATGTTATAAGTATTATACATAACATTTTTAACACAAATTGTTGCGGCAGCCTTATTTCACTTTTTTCCGTTTTAAACTTTGAATTTTTATAGTAGTCTTTGTCTGTCTGTTTGTTTGTCTGTCTGTCCGCAGTTTAGGTCACCGACTATTAATAGGTACGAAGAATTTTATATTTTTGGGTTCAAAATGTTATAAGTATTAACCTATATAATTTTGAACGCCTTATTTAAGTTTTTTTACTTCCGTTGTGAACATGAAATCCTTAAGTAGTCCATGTCCGTCTGTTTGTTTGTCCGTCCTCAGGTCTGACCGACTTTTAATAGGTACGAGAAAGCTGTTATTTGGCATGGATGGTCTTGAACTCACTGGCAAAATTTTGATTTTAGAAATCAGAATCTAATAGAATATACCTATAAGTAGAATAAATATGTATCTCTTGGATATGCATGTAACATACTCGTCTTTATCGTCACTTACCATCAGGTGAGATGGGAGACAAATGCCTACTTCAACATTTAGTAAAAAAAAAAGACCAAAAGAATAACAAAATCTGAAAATATAATCATTTAGGTTTATTCATACAAACATACATGTAGGTATGTATGAATGAACATAAGAAAAAGACTTGATTGTATGTATACATGGGCATAAGGTTGAAAACGGAATCAAAAAAGCGATGGCTTGCTAGCCGCATCGCCTACTAATATGACTCCTCAGATTTTCGTCCATTCTCTCGATCGGCTTAAACGAGCTGTGCTGGAAGAGAAGCTGCTGGTACATTCTAAGTTTTTCTTGTTTTCCCAGACCATGGACTAAAAATCACAACGGGGAACACCCCGTTGTGATTTTTAGTCCGTGAGAATTTTAGAAAATTAATAAATATATTTGGACACATCATGGATTGGGCTAAAATCTACGGAAACATGTCAATAGGCGACGCAGCTAGCAACCCATCACTTATCATACACGCCCTCCAACATGCTAAATGTGGCCATGTAGTCTTACAGACATGGCTCGGTCTCCCCGCAAGGAAAAAAGACTTGATACCATGTAAAAATGTAAATCACAGTGATTGACCTAGCTCCAAAGTAGGTTCGCTTCAAATTCAATATGGAAAACACTGATTTCCATGACTGAATATTTGATGGAATTATGGAAGGAATATTTGGATGATTTAGTTGGATCCGAACTCAAGTTCAAACAACAAAATTGAGCCGCTTCTTCAAAGTTGTTTCAAAAATTTTTGGAGGAAATAATTTTGCGATTCTCCCGGAAACGAGAAAAGAAGAAATAAGATTTGGAAATTACTTTTGATTAAACAAAAATTATACTGACTTTTATACCATCAAAACAACTAATTAGAATTAATTATAAAAAGCAAGCAGAATTAAGTACAAGCATATTTTTGTATGTGTATAGCCGTGTGGTATCCGGCAGAGTAGCATAGGACCACTCCAAGTCTTCCCGTAGAAGGCGACTTAGGAAATACAAGCTAAACAAAGCTTTTAAACATCTGTGAGACATCTCCAACCCGTCTGGCCAGCGTGGAGAGTGTAGGCTAAGTCCTCTGGCTGCTCTGGCCAAGTATGGCACTAGTAGTACAGAGAGGGTCGTGCTCCTGTAGTGGAGACTAAAAAGGACCTGATGATGATGATGATAATGATATTTTTGTAGTTGATGACGGCTGCCGAGGCACAGTGATTAACACGCCAGCCTGTTCCCGCGCGCCCAGCCTACCGCTTTTTTACTAATTGCTTTCCCCCATTTATCCGAGGGAATAGTATCCTCATACTCTCATTCCCTTCTCAAATCCAACAAATTCCTACTATCCTTCCCCAGATTAAAAGACCAAAGAGACTGCACTCGCGAACCCGCCTGCCAAGCGTGGTAAGTATGGCAATATCCTTCCATGTAACGAAGGATCCTTAAAAGAGGCCTTTGTCCAGGAGTGGACTTCTGACGGCAAAATGATGATGATGACACAGTAAAATTAAAAAAAAAAATTCACAGCAAAACCTGGAATGATGTTTGCATACTTACTCGGGTTCGTCAATACTATCCAATGGTCCTTCGAGCCGGCTAACACGGGTTACGAGCCGTAAACAGCCGGGAATCGCAGCATTACGGCCGACCCTCCAAATTACCCGCCGGTCTTCAGCGAATTCATTTCATTATTATTAATAGCACCTCCGTCGTTTGCCGCAATTTTGTTTATTTTTCCAATTTTTCAGACACCTTTCCCACGGTGATTTCGGCTCATTTTGCAACGCATTATGGTGGAACAGAACATTTGTATTCTTAATTTAAAATTTTGTATGTAGTCACGTATTCTCTTAGACCTTATTATATACACGAAAATATACAAAAGATTTTCGCTATAATTTATGGTACGAAATTTCCCTTTAGAGCAAAACATACTACGCTAATGAAATATTTAGACTATATATAAGAGTGTATCTTTTTAGATCATGGGTGATATACCCAACTGCCTCTCCGGTGTTTGTAGGTATGGTATCAAGGCCGCGCGCCTAGCCTTCATAGCTGCTACTTGCTTTTTCTTTATTTATCCGAGTTGGTAGTATCCCGATACCTTAATTCCCTTCTCAAATTCTTATTCTTCTCCAACATAAAAATACTTCCAATTGACAGCAACGCCGGAAGCGCAAGAACCCAATGAAACTGCGATCGCCAACCCGCCTGGATGAGTATGGCAATCCCCATGAAGAATCATTGGGAAGGCCTTTGTCCAGCAGTGGACTTCTAACGGCTAAAATGAAGATGATGAGTATATCTTCATGTTAGTCAACTAATTTTTAGAATCAGTTTAGTTCTCCAAAGAATATCCAACTAACAAAAAGTAAATCTAAATTGAATAACAAAAACACACCATAAATTCTAGTAATATAGTCTACAATGTAATAAATCACATTTCACTTGAAAATTCTCAGTCAAACAAGCCCTTGAGCTCATTAGAATTTTATAATCTCTTCCCTTACAGAATTTCTCAAAGAAACACCGTATTTTCAGAGGTTAATCTCGCTACTGACAACTTGGAAAAGATTAAATTCAAAAGGAAATATCTTTCCACTTAACCATACTTAATTATGGATGGAGATCTCTATAGTCAGGTTATAATAAGCTTATGTAAGCAGCTTAATTGCTAATGCAGCTTAATGCGTACCGCCTAGAATGCTGAAGTACTATAACCTAGCATCCCTGACTATAATAATTTTGGCCAACTTAAGGCGCTGTGCATCAGAAGAATACCGTAAAACGTCTATTTTTTCGTCGCGCAGTTAGCCTTATTTTCCATGGAATACTAGCATGAAAAAAAAAATATGAAGTACAGTTCAAAGATCAAAATAAATGGTTACATCAAAATATTTTCAAAAAAGTATTTAAAACCTAGCAAAATAAAATAGCAAAAAAGCTGTACGCAGAAAAAGTTTCGTCGCGAATTACTTGATATTTTCAGCGACAACTACCAACTTTTTTACGTCTATAAATAGTATAACTAAATGAGTCAGATGGATACCTAAAAAAATACAATACTTGGTTATAATTATTGAATATTAAATTAAAAGTGAAAATTAACACGGAAATGGAAGACACGCATTTGAAATGAGACTAGGGACAGGCCAACCGGTATCGCCACTTTCAACCGCTACAAACGGTTAAGGGATACAGGATACATACGCCTTAATCCAATACAGCATGAGCCACAATTTATTTCCACGTTGCATCTTAAAATTCTCGTTGAAATTTAAATCCTGTCATAATACCAGGTGTTACGGATGCAAAAATATTCTGTCGCCTGATAAAAGATATAAAAAACAAGTTCACATTGTTCGAGTCTGTGGCGCTCGGTGGAACGAATCGGTTATTGTATTATTTCACTTTGCTACGACTGTTATTAACTATACACTGTGTAATTTTAAAGTTGTGTACATCTTATTAGTATAGCAAATGTTTTACGGCGTTATTAATATGGCTCCGCTGTCCGTCTGTCACCAAGCTGTATCTCATGAATCGTGATAGTTAGGGCGTTTAAATTTTCACAGATGATGTATTTCTATAGACGCTATAACAACAAATACTAAAAACAGAATAAAATAAATATTTAAGAGACTCCCATACAACAAACGTGATTGCTCGATATTCATAACAGCAAAAGATAGACTCTTGAAATATTTGCAGAATATTTTGTTATATATTCACTTCACAAATAAATAATTAAATTAAAATAAAACAAATAGTAAAAAAGGGTGCCTCCCGTACATGATTTCTTTTGCCGTTTTTATAGATGGAATGGAAACCTTCGTGCGCAGGTCCGACTCGCACTTGACCGGTTCTTTTTTTATTTTAACCCGGGATCTTAGAAACTAACAGGCTAATGACGGGTCAGAGACACGCCAACATTGGGTCTTTATTATTTTAAAATATCATATAAATAATTTATAATCCAGCAAGTACTATTGTCGCTAACGTATAGAATTAGGTTAGCCGATAAAAAATATGTCAGATTTTAAATTGGCATTAAAATCAAATGTTCCTCAACTTTATTCTAATATTTACAAATAAACTGCAATAGGTAGATATATTAGTACGAGCATATAAATGCTAATACATCTAAGACCTATTTCGCTTGGAGCATCCACTCCTTTATTGGTTCGTAGATTGTTTTATGACTTATGCACTATCGCGTTTGCGTACTAATATAATCTACTCGTAGTTTCTTTTAACAGCACCAGAATACAAACAATTCATATTATGCAGGAGCAAAGCAAAAATGCCATAACCATAACTCAGCAGTTATTTTGCATCGTGGCACAAAACCTGCACTCATTTTCAGTTATGTTATCGCGGCAGCACTAAAAAGAAATTATTACTCGACACTCGACTCGTAATATGATCGCCTAATGTGCACACTGTAGCCAGAGATAATAATTCAAGTCATTGTATATTTTAATTGGTATTTTACGGTCTGAAAAGGATATTAATTGTAAACCATTACATTTTAACGAGAATAATTTTCGACTTCCTCCGTACTGGTATATTGCTAGGATCTTTAATTTATAGCCTATTTATACAGTCCTTTGAAGAAACAACAAGTTTTTGTTGGTATTCACGGGAAATTAAACAAAAGGATCTCTTTATTTGCCACTAGCTGTTGCCCGCGACTTCGTCCGCGGCAATTTCTGTTATTAATAATTAATGAATAATTTTCCCCCGTTTTAAAAACATTTTTTATTGATGCTTCTCTCCTATTGGTCGCAGCGTGATGTTTTATAGCCTAAAGCCTTCCTCAATAAATGTACTATGCAACACAAAAAGATTTTTCCAATTTGAATTAGTAGTTCCTGAGATTAGCGCGTTCAAACAAAAATACATACAGACAAACAAACTCTTCAGCTTTATAATATTAGTATAGATGTGTCATCATCATTTCAGCCGTTTAAAGTCCAGTGCTGGACGAAGGCCTCTCCCAAGGATTCTTTGTTCCATGGAAAGATATTGCCATACTCTCCACGCTTGGCAAGCGGGTTGGCGAGCGCAGTTTCTTTGGCTTCTTGTGCTTTCGACGCTGCTGCCCATCGGTAGCAGTTTTAAGCTAGGGAACGAAAGAAATTTCTTGGATTTGTGAAACTACTTACTCGGATGAATAGGGAAAAAGCAAGTAGCAGCTCGGGTGGCCGGGCGTGCGTACCCGATGTCGTACCAGTAACCATCGGACAGGTAGTTGAGAATGACACTCCTGACTCCTGACCATTCTGTGTGTGATTTATCCCTATATTGTCCCTGAATCCCTTTAGCCGTGTGGTATCCGGCAGAGTAGAATAGGACCACTCCAAGTCTTCCCGTGGATGTCGTAGAAGGCGACTTAGGAAATACAAGCTAAACAAAGCTTATAAACATCTAAGAGACCTCTCCATCCCGTCTGGCCAGCGTAGAGAGTGTAGGCCAAGTCCTCTGGCTGCTCTGGCCAAGTATGGCCCTAGTAGTACAGGGAGGGTCGTGCTCCTGTAGTGAAGACTAAAAAGGACCTGATGATATTGTCCCTGAATTGCTTGCATTTATATTCCCAGACAAGTACAGTCCCGGAACATTCAAAAGTAGAATAAATGGGTATCTCTTGGATAGGCATGTAACATCCTCGTTATCATCGTCACTTACCATCAGGTGAGATGGGTGACAAATGCCTACTTTAATACATAGTAAAAAATATATATTTATTTTTTCACGCGTACTAATACAAAAATCGTGGTTGTTATAGTTGATTATTTTATGGTGGTACGAAACCCTGTCTGTGAATCCGATTCACACTTGGCGAGTTTCATTTTCTTATCTTGCGAAAAGGGATCATTGCCCTTTACTAACACGCTTAGTACCAACTCAGAGCCAAGGCTTCATAATTATTCAAGCCCTAATAAAGGCTGTTTTGCGTTGATAGCCCAATTAACATAATTCCAGAATCTAGCATGGGTTCCCAAAGTTTTTGTGACAGGGATGACACATTTCATTTATCCTATTACGGAATCTTAAACTGTACACGAGATAACAGAAGGAGGAATACAAATCGAAGACGCCCAAACGTCGATTTGATTGACACTGAACTAAATTTAAAACGACGTATGATATTAAACCTGGCTGATATATAAAATACCTAGTCCTCGAGCGCGTCCCAAAAACCTTAATTATCCTTTGGTCTCATCGATCCTTGGGGTCTATAAAGACCACTTTGGGAAGCAACGAATTCTACAGCTTTAATCAAACTCAAGGCCGAACATGAACATACGACCTACTTTGCTCGTAAAAACTTCCGACATCACTTAGTCCACTTTGAGAGACGGATTCGGATTTCTTGTGTAGAATATGATAAATGCAACGCAATCCTGAGTTAGATTAAGAGGAAATTATGGTCTTGACTTACTACTGGTAAGTAATAAGTTGCGATAACATTATTATAGATAAGAAAGTTATGAATATGCAACAGCTTTCTAGCAACGGATCTACCTTGTGATTACTTCAGATCACGACAATACTATTCCAAAATAAACTGTTATTATCTGAATTTTGAAAATCGAACTCTTTTTTTTTTGCGTTACGGCTATGGATACGAGTCCTTTACAAACTTTCTTAGGTCAATAAGTTAACAGCCTCCGTGGTCCAGTGGTTAAGGCGTTTGCCTGTAGATCCGGAGGTCGTGGGTTCGATTCCTACGGGAAGCATACTTTGTTTAGTTGTTTCCAGTTTGGTTAGGTCATTGCAGGTTTGAATCACCTGATTGTCTGATAATAAAGATGATTCCGTGCTTCGGAAGGCACGTTAAGCCGTTGGTCCCGGCTGCCATCTGGTAGTCGTTAAAGGAACCACGTCAGAGGCCGAAAGGCGGTTCCGAAGAACTCTGACACCAGGGTGTACATGGTCCATTGACCGTGTCACCTACACGAAATGATGATGATGACGTCATATTTATTTCTAGGCAAAGAAATAAGATCTTTACAGCCTATTTATCGAACGGGCCAACATACAATGTACCTAATCGACATCATATAATTCAAATCGGTATAACCCTAAAAGTTTACAATTTACGTAACAAAGACGTTACGCAATATGGAATTTCTTGTAAAGACATTATATCACATCTGTTCCAGCAATAAAACTTTGCCATTAAACATTCTGTCTTGGATCCATCATCCATCAAGCTGGATTGAAGTTATTCAATCATCATTTATTCAGACAAATAAACAGTCCATTTTTAGGGTTCCATACCCAAAAGGGTAAAAACGGGACCCTATTAATATCGCTCCGTTGTCCGTCTGTCACCAGGCTGTATCTCATGAACCCTGATAGTTAGATAGTTGAATTTTTCACAGATGATGTATTTCTGTTGCCGCTATAACAACAAATAGTAACAAATAGTAAAAAATTGAATATTTAAGGGGGCTTCCAATATTAATAACGAAAACCGGTAGACGCTTGAAATTTTCACAGAATATTTAGTTATATATTCACGTTATAATATTAGTTATAATACACGATAGAATATTTATTTGTTATCGTTTGTTTGTTTGTTTGAACGCGCTAATCTCAGGAACTACTGGTCCAAATTGGAAAATTCTTTTTGTGTTGGATAGGCCATTTATTAAGAAAGGCTTTATGCTATAAAACATCATGCTGCGTCCATTAGGAGCGAAGCATCAATAAAAAATGTTTTTCAAACGGGGAAAAAATATTCATCTACTATACTAATAAAAATCTAATTAATCATAATAACAGAAATTGCCGCGGACGAAGTCGCGGGTAACAGCTAGTTAATATATATATACTTTCATTAGATTTACATTTAATATTGACGCGGTGCGGGAGAAAAAGTGCACAGCGACCCAACTGGCCATAGAAGGGCCATCCATGCGGTCCCCAACAACACGCAGGAGACTGTTGTCGCTGTCACGAGTCCGCCGCATCATCGATGCTGCTCGCTTGCGCATAGTAGCATGCTCGCTTGCGCTTGCGCCTAGAAGTTATGTTAACTTCACACTGCTATGATTCTTACGGCGTTGATAGAGTCAGAGATCGCAAGCACCAAAGGAGTTAGTGGTAACGTAGAGAGAGGTCTTCGAATATTTCGGCTTATACTCCCGAAAGGAATCTGGCAAATATTCGTAGTTTTTCCCCTCAAAAATCTCCGTACATTGAGACATTTCAATCACTGTTAGCAATAAAACGCATTATCCAGCGGGCCCCGGTTCCAGCATCCATCCAGCTGGATTCGCAGCAATAAGCTAAATTAACTGTCCCCCATCCATCACTGTCGGTGCTCGCCACAAGAAATATCTTATTGTACGTTTCTGTGTAAGTCGTTTTGCTTCGAATATTTTTTCTGTACTTGTCAAGTGGATACTTCTTAAAGAAAAAAAATGTACCATGCTGGTCTGGGAGAACAAAAATATAATAATTTTCCAGCTGCTTCTCTTCTCGAGCCGGCCGAGGGATTGGGCGAAATAGATTTTCGCAGGCTTCTATTTGGGAGGATCAATAAAAACAGTCCCCTGGCTGTCCCCATCACTGTATTCCCGTCAAGAAAAGAGATTTACGAAGATGTTATTGAAACTAGATACATTTGGCAGTTAATATAATAATAAAAACAATGCAATTAATATTATTTTCGTAAAACAATGTCTCATTACGAATTTTATTATAATAGTAAACACCTGTAAACTTTGTCCCCAAAATTTCTATACAGTCCCCTGCCAAAAATTTAAATCCATAATAAAGAAAAACTGTAATATTTAAAAACGGTTTTTATAACGAAACAAAATGCAAGCATTGTGAAGTTTGCAACCTTGCCGAATGCGGCAACGAAACGCCATTTTATTTAGTCGCAGAGCGTAATTTGTGAGGTGTTTGGTCCGCTACCACACACAGTCCTCTGGCAAGTAATATTATTTAAATGTCAATTACTTTGATTATCGCTATATAGTTTATTGTTTTATTATTTATGTCTAAATTGATCGGTAGGTCCTTAAAAAACTATTATGTGTCAGTTTTGTAAATATTGTGAAATTTAACCTAAATACACAGTCCCCTGCCTAAAAATGCGGCAGGGGACTGTTTTACATAGCAGGGGACTGTGTATTTTACGTATTGGTTAGCGTTTTTATGTATTGTTTGTGTAAATTTATCCGCTACTCTGTTTTATTAATGTAAGAATCATAAAAGTATCATTGCTTCGCATAATTTTCTTTTATAAAATTATAATATTTGACACAGGCTGATCGAACACATATGATATAGCTCCTAAAAAGAAAAAGTTATCCCGATAGGAATCACTACAAAATAAAGAGAAGCAGAGCGACTACGATACAAAAGAAATAAAATGGCCCTAAAAAGAGAGAGAAGAAATGAGAGAAAATTAGAAGTTAAAGTATCAGAAGAAGTAAAAAAGGTTTTAAAAAATGAGTAAAGGACAAGCCCCGGGCGAGGATGGAATTACGACGAAGCTCCTAAGGGCAAGACAAAGGCCAATCTGAAAAAGATCATTTTCCATCTTGACCTGGCCGGGGATCGAATCCATGTCGCAGTCTCGCGTGTTAACCACTGCGCCACGGAGTAAGTAAAATTGTCCTTTCTTATTTTTTAACTTTTTCAGATTGGCCTGGGTCTTGTCTATTATCTATGTAGTATTTGTTATAAATTATAGTATCGTTGAGTTAGTATCCCATAACACATGTCTCGAACTTACTTTGGGGTTAGCTCAATCTGTGTGATTTGTCCGTATATAATTATTTATTGACCGAGCGAGCGAAGCGAGCGAGGTCTTCAATTCAAGTTGGGGCGAAAAGACATTTTTTGTATGTATGTATGTATGTTTGTTCCACGATAACTTTAGAACCAATACTCCAATTAAGATGAAATTTAGAATATATATAGGTCCTATAAATACAATTTTCAAGTTCATTGGGCATCAAAATCGGTTCAGTAGTTTACGAGATATTTAAATAAATGTTAAAGAATTTCGAGAAATGAAAATTGAAAATGACGTTTAGGCTGAATATGTTACAAGATGGCGCTGAAATAAAATTTAATTTTGAAGGTTACCACAGCCGCCGCTAGGTGGCGGTATTTCGTTCATGCCTGCTTTGTCCATGCTTTGTGTATTAAATTTAAATTTATTACACAAATTATTAACTACAACGGTACTTTCTCCTCTATACTTTGTTTATCAAATGGTTGGCTTAGTCGCAGTACGGTAGTTACCCGATCGAAAAGATTAGACTTCGAACCGCGCAAGAAAATTTGATTTTTCAATGATTGCAAATATTTCTGTCGCTGTCTGTTCCAAGTTAAATTCCAAGTGACTCTCTTATTTTTAATTTACAACATTTCGTTCCTTTAGAACAGAAAAATACCAGTCCATGAAAATTTCCATAATAAATTCTTGTAAGTTCCAAATTTCTCCAACAGATGGAATCAGAGGTCCAAAAATGCGTAGGGATATATAATAATATATTATATATACCCCTACGCATTAGGATAAGTTTTTGTTTATCTTTAATTTTAAGTATGTATATGTTTGTTCGGGTTTATGCCTGCAACCAAAAATTAAAGCAGTTATTTACAACCAATTTAACTGCAATTTCGTAATGTACTTAACTTTATGGTGGTGGAAGATAATTATAAAAAATCACTGATCTGATTTGAAGATGACGAGCTATTTAATGATGAACATCCCGTTTACAACATTTTACAGTTTCAATCCTTTGACAATAAAAGCTGGTAAAAAAACCGGCCAAGTGCAAGTCGGACTCGCGCACGAAGGTTTCCGTACCGTTATCTATAAAAACGGCAAAATAATCATGGCTGATGCATGGGAGCTCCACTTTAATATTAATTTTATTTTAATTTAATTATTTTTTCTTAAGGATATAACTACATATTCTATGATTATTTAAATCAAAATTATTACGTTTGTTGTATGGGAGCCCCCGTAAATATTTATTTTATTCTATTTTTTTGGTATTTCCTGTTATAGCGGCAACAGAAATACATCATGTGTGAAAATTTCAGCTGTCTAACTATCACGGTTCATAGAGAGATACAGCCTGGTGATAGACGGACGAACAGACAGATAGCCAGTCAGACAGACAAACGGACAGCGGAGTGATATTAATAGGGTCCCCTTTTCACCCTTTGGGTACGAAACCCTAAAAAGGAATGAAAAAAATAGTGCAAGAAGAAACAAATAATTCCGCAAAACAGATACAATAAAGACAAAGAAATGGGGTTCGGTGGGCGAAAGATAAGTATCTACAGATGCAGAATCCAGACGTACGAAAACCATATTTGGAAGGTAAAGCCGAAGCATAGAAAGAGGAGTATGGGAGTGCAGCACTCTGCGAGAGAAACAAAAGCAAAAGCCAAATGAAAAAGAAGCTGGGGGGTTGTCCGGACAAAACAAGCCAGAAAATTGATACGTATGAAAACCAAAAGTTTTATAAGTATAAAACTCAAGCGAAGAAACGGGGGTAATATGTCTATCGGGGCTAAAAAAATTAAACATTGACGGGTACACAACACATCAAAACCATATAGGTTTAAAAAGCATAACACACCCGGATACTTACCTATTAAATGACCTGGCACTTTATACTTCTATTCTCTGAATTTTAAGTCGCAGGCCTATTGACATTTTCAAACACTCAAAACAAATATTTTTAAAAAATGTCCAATGTTTTGATTCCGTTAATAACCATAGTCTTTCAGATATGACGAAACTGTTACATTTATTTGTGCCTTAGTGAAATTATATTTATTTTTCCGCGCTCTTCAGCTACACATTGCACTATCGAGAGCTAAACGCCTCACAGATGTTGTATTGAAACCCGGTTTTGATTTTGTAATTCTACTCGTATATTTAGGGATTAGAAGGAAAAATCTATTTCAACTATTACCGCGCGGCGCGCTCGCGCCGATGCGTTGGATAGGGGGTCGAACGCCTGCGAAGACGTCGCGGCTGGTCTTCCATCGTCATCATCGATCAGCTGACGGCCGCGCCGGGACGTCCTTGACACTCGCCCTGAGGATGGCCTACAGACAAGGCTGAAACTGTCGGCATTTTTCCGACTAAAAATACGTGAGTTAAACCGTTTTGTAATATATTAAAAAGGGTTTAACGTTGTATGGTAGTTTATTTGTTTGGATAGAAATGAATGTTAACTATTAGTACAAGAAAGTAAGGATATTGTGTTCATTGTATGTTAATTTGAAATAAGTCGTGGTGAGTAAAATAAAAGGAGTGCTTTTGAAGTCATCTAAACAATAGCATTTTGACAACATGCTTATCAAAATCGGTCTAATAGTGGCTAGCTCACGAAATTATCAGGAAAATTAAATAATCGCGAGGTCCACGTTCGCAGCGAACTACTAGTACTGTTCATATCAGCACTTTCGAATTTAAAGGCTGGCGATGCGATGCGTTTAATTGTTAATGTTGTCAGTAATAATTATACACCTATTTACATTTTTAATGATAATACAGTGTACACTACGCACATAAACTGCATTAACGATGTTTACCTCATTGTTGTGTAATTATCGGACAAGTTAATGCCTTGTTATTCTATTATCACAAGTGCTTATGACTAAATGACATTTCAACACTTTGTTTAAGTATGTTTCAATCTTATTTTAACTGTTAGGTTGCTATGATTTATTTTGTTTGGTTTGGACATTGCAGGCTTGAATCACCTGATTGTCTGATAATAAAGATGATTCCGTGCTTCGGAAGGCACGTTAAGCAGTCGGTCCCGGCTTCCATCTGGTAGTCGTTAAACGAATTATGTCAGAGGCCGAGAGGCGGTTCCGTAGAACTCTGGGTGTGTATGGTAGATAGACCGTGGCACCTACACGCAATGATGATGATGACTTTTCCTCTTTATTTTAATAAAGAGGAAAAACGTGTGTCTTTGTTTGTAATGGATTAACTCAATTCTATTGGAAACCAGGTGGCTGGTGGAAAGTGCGTTCACAACAGTCACCTGTTTCCAATAGAAAGCTCAAATATTGATCAAATTGTGATCCGTACGAAAATGTAACCCAAGGTCTTCGATCAAGGTACCAAAAATTTGCCCATAAACGTCATTATTGCGCGAGCGCTGCGAAAACTGTTAATATCTGTCATATAACTCATATGATTGTGTTCCCGGTTACATTCGCACTTGAGATGCTTCGGAAACCGTTGTCCTGGATCTCACGGTCGGCCAAGAGACCCGGAAAGTCTGTATGATAAAACCTTTAAACCGATTTAAATAAAATTTGATACGATTGTTTAAGACACCTTGGAAGGAATAGTTTGTAATCCTAAATTCATGGTGATGACGATCTAGAAGAAGTATAAACTTATCTCATGCAGACTATCTCGGTCAAAAGGTTGTCTAGTCTAATATGTACCTACCTACAAGTTTTTGCCCACGGCTCCCCTCGCGTGATTGACAATTTCTCGAGAACAGCATTTTTCCAGGATATACCCTTCTCACAGTGACGTGCAGTCTATACAGACAGTTAGACTTTACCCTGGACTCACTAAACATACCTACATGATTTGCTCTAAAAAGAATTACGGTCAGTGCCCAAAAAAAAAATCGCAAGTATGCTCCATATAGTCGATTTTGATCAGCCATTTTCAGCGGTCCGACGCTTTATCTACATATTTGCGTGTAAGTCTAAGTATGTCTACCTCCCCAAAAATGTCTGTGCACGTCGCTGCCTTCTCAGTACCCCTGGCAACCTGTATCCAAAATTTCTGGTGATTTGAAGCGTTGGTACATAGATTTAAAAAAAAATATTGCGCCCCCCCTGTTTTTTTTGCCCCGGGCGTAAGACCCGGCTGGTAGCTCGGCTGGTAGTTTCAGGTCCATCGGCAGGTCCAGTCGTTAGGGCCACAAAAATCAAACTCCGTTTCGCATTAGGATGTAGATTATCTTACACATGCGTGAAATGAAGATATTACCGGATGAATAGCAAACCAAATGGAGTGTACCTACTCACCCAAGGTATTCCGGCAATGACAATGATCAAACGGGTCACTGGATTATGTTATTGTGCAGTGCATTTGGATTGGACACTGACGATTCTGATGTATCTGACTTAGTAATCACATATCAAATGTCTCAATACAACTTTATCTCTAGAATTACGTTTATTCAAATATTATACAATTGAAATATTACAATAACTAAACAAAGCTCATAAACATTAATGATTGAAAATTAGGTCTGCGGCAGCCGTTTCAAACTTAATTAATAGATCATCTGCCATTAATTAAGTTTAAAACGGCTGTAAAAAATAATTTACCTATAAAGGCTTATTATTGGATAAATGATTATTAATTTGATTAAAATGCTTGGAAATAATTGAAATGTATATTTCAATATAAATAATTTAATTTTTGAAAATATATTGTTATATCCGAGCCCTTCAGACACATACTGTCTTATTATAAAACGAAGACTAACTTTAGTACCTGGTTTTAACCATTATCCGGCGAAAATAAGTCGACACTTATCACTTTGTCGTTTAGTCAACTGCCACCGTCAATTTGTTTTGGATGGGTAATGGTTTAAACTAGGTACTAAAGTAAGTACACGTTTTATAATAAGACTGATAGAGACCAAGACTCGACTGAGTTTCTCAGCAGTGGTCATTCCGAAACGCTAGTAGTTTTTCGATTTTACAAACATAAAAGAAATAAAAATAAACAACAGAAAAAGTGTCACATTCCGTGTGCAAGCGACAGCGCGGAACAAGCGATAGAGAGGCACGATCGGCCTAAGCGTTCGGCTTTTGACGCATCTAACTCTCTTTTGCCATTATCACGTAAAATTATCGTCCGTCAACCGACTTTACAGACAACGAATTCTGTTTTGAGCATTAAATCAAGATAAAATCTGAGAAATACATACATACATAGTATTGCGTCTTTTTCCCTTGCGGGTAAGACAGCCCAAGTCTATAAGACATTATGGCCACATTGAGCATATTGATGGGCATTAGCTGGAAAACGGAATCATAATAGTGATGGGTTGCTAGCCGCATCGCCTAATGATATACGGAGATCTTTATAGTCAGGTTATATAATGTCTGAATAGCTCCGTGGCGCAGCGGTCAACACGCCTGCAACACGGAGTGACCGGGTTCGATCCCCGGCCAGGTCAAGATGGAAAATGAGCTTTTTCTATATATGTATTTGTTATAAAATATATTATCGTTGAGTTAGTATCCCATAACACAAGTCTTGAACTTACTTTGTGGCTAGCTCAATCTGTGTGATTTGTCCGTATATATTTATATTTATTATATGATTCCTCAGATTTCCGTCCATTCCCTCGATCGCCTTTTACGATCTGCGCGGGAAGAGAAGCAGATGGCACATTCTACGTTTTTTCTTTTCTCCCAAACCAGCATGGAAGCTGAGAAATATCAGGCTTAAATTAAAAGAAGCTATAATTTAGAGTAGTGACTTCAGAAAGAAAATTAAAAGTAATAACTAAATTAAATTTTAAAAGATTTCTCTTTAGTAAGACTAACTTCCAAAGTGAAATAAATTTTCTCTGGTGAAATATTACTGTACAAAACGTCAAGAAATAAGGTCACTTTAAAATGTAGTTATTAAATAAATTAGCAATCTGCGAGTACATTACTGAGAAACGGGTTCGTTCATCATCATCATCATCAGCCGTAAGAAGTCCACAGCTGGACAAAGGCTTTCGTTCCAAGGGAAGATATTGCCATACTCACCAAGCTTGACGGGCGGGTTGGCGAACGCAGTTTCTTTGGTTTCTTGTGCTTCCGAAGCTGCTGCCCATCGGAAGCGCTTTTATACTGGGGAAGGATAGGAGTTTGTTGAAACTTGTTACCTCATAATTCCGTCATTTAGGGACCGATATTTTTTTTTTATTCTTAAGAATATGCATCCAGCTTGGTCCCATTTAAATTTCATCAAAATCGGTTCAGTAGTTTGTTTGAAGTCGATTTATTTATATGAAAGATTTTAAACAAGGAAATCCAAACCTAATTAGGGTAATCCGGAAACTTATAAACCTGTAGTATACGTTCCAAAAAATCCTTATCCTTACTAATATTATAAATGCGAAAGTAAGTTTGTTTGTTTGTTACGCTTTCACGCTGTAACTACTGAACCGATCATCACGAAATTTTGCATACACAAGTTCTCTGGAGTACGAAGAAAGACAAAGGCTACCTTTTATCCCGGGAAAAAGTACTATTCCCGAGGGATCGACATTGACGCGGGCGAGCCACGGGCGAATGTTAGTAGTTTTATAAACGGAAGCCTTGTGCGCAAGTCCGATTCACTCTTGGCTGGATTTTCGTACTATAACAAAGGTGTTTCTGTGACAAACGATTTAATACCAGAATCCCGGGATCTGGAATTCGTCGCATGGTATGGTATGATAGGTATACACGAATGGGCATCGTTTGACTGCCTCCCACCAGACAGCCACCACCAATACTTCACGCCAGTTTATATTGCTCCTTAGGGAGTAGTCTCGTAGCGGTATCTCGTTGCAATACTCAGTACTGGCTCGCATTAATTGAAATTATAATTAACTGGTGCAGTTGACAAGTTGTTTGAATGTCGCAATGTGTGCGCTGTGGTCGTCTAAGCATTGGTATTGGATATTGTTAAATACAATACATCATTAGACAGCCTAGGGAAAAAGATGTGATATTATGTATGTAATGTATCATCATCATCTAAAATCTGAGACTAAAAAGACCTGATGATGATTTGAAGCGTTGGTACATCGTTTTTAATTTTTTTTTGTTGCGCCTCCCCTTAATTATTTTAGCCCTGGGCGCAAGACCCGGCTGGTAGCACGGCTGGTAGTTTCAGGTCCATTCCACTGCAGGAGCATGACCCTTTTTGTACTACCGGATATACCATACTTGGCCAGAGCAGACAGAGGATTGTAGAAGTATAATACTAACTTACTTAATAAGACTTTAAAACATTTCTCTAAACATTCACCAAAAGCGTTCACCATTTAATCTCAGCAGTTTCGTTAGTAAGTACTTTTAGGGGCCGCCCCAGGCCAAATAAATATCCTAATTTTAACTTAATATATAATAGAGTATAAGTTTGTTTGTTTACGCTTTCACGTTGTAACTACTGAACCGATCATCATGAAATTTTGCGTACACGTTATTTGGGGTACGGAGAAGGACACAGGGAAGGATACGCGGGTGAATCCACGGGCGAAAGGTAGTGTTATTTTAAGGTCATCGACAAAAAAGCACAGCAGTGCACCAGAATAAGTTAGGGTACTGAAACAATGCCTCCATTTGTAACAGAAAGTGGGGGTAACCGTGAAGTATCTCTTCAGACGTGCTTGGGTGCCGATATGGCGATTCAGGAAACTTGGTATTTGGGCCGGAATTATAAATAAGGCGCCCCAGGCTCTCAACTACCCTATAACCAATATAAGATACCCTGACAAAAACCTCAAGGTCGCCGGGCAAACGGTACCACAGCACAAACAAAAACAATGACAATAACAAAAGCGGGTGTTCCCCGTAACCCTCATTTTTGGAAGGCACTGACTGAACACTGACATCAGTCTTAATCACTAAAGTACACGAAAACTACTTTTGGTAAGTACCTTAGTTTAAATACATAAAAATTGGTTGTCTGTCATATCGGTTCGGATTATAATTTTACGTGTTATCGGTGCAAGATTGATAGATCGTCTCAAGCCGAACATTTAAGCCAATCGTGCTTCTCTATCGCTTGTTCCACGCTCTCGCTGTCACGCGGAACCTGACACTTTTTCGTGTGTGCAGCCGGCGTTTATCGATTTCTAAGAAGTTATCACATCAAAAAAGAGAGCCCCCTTAAACTCTATCGGGGATATGAGGCTCAGGGCCTCATATTTACGTAAATACGTCACTGCCAGCGAGATTTTTTGCCCCATCGACTTTTTGGCGCGCAAGTTGCACTCCACGTGCGGTCGTAACTTGCATTATGCAGATTAGTTCGCGAGTTTCAAATAAAGATTTTAGACGAGTGCTTTACTAAGAGATATGAATCTTCAAAAGGTTGTTTTTCGAGCAAAATTCAGTTATTTTTCCCAACCGCTTTGCACAGATACCAAATACGTAGTATAATAAAAAGACATTTTAACTACCTACTTAGTAAAAAAAAACATGTTGTGCGATAGAATTCATCCTTCCTCTCTATTTAGGAGCCTGGCTCTTGTTTGTCTGTGAAGTGATTTCCAATCTTCTCTATCCTCGGCTAATTGTTTTATCCTTAAATGTTTTCAGGTTTAACTTATTTTTGATTTGCTTAAAAAACCTTCTTGGTTTTCGCCTTCCTCGTTTTTCATCTATCTTCCCTTCAGCTGTTTTAAATAGGACATCGTGTCTAAAGAAGTGACACAACTTTTCCTATTTTCTATAGAAGGAATTCATCCTAGAAGATATAAAAAATAAATTTCGCTTTAGTCTTATCATTGATAACTTAGAATGTGTTTCACAGTGGTGAGTAATCATCTGTTCCTGGAATCCTACTATCCTATCCTACTTTTAAATGCGGAAGTATGTATGTTTCTTGATTTAGATGTTTGTTACTCAATCACGCCAAAACATTGAACGGAAATTTACGAAACTTGCACACATAAAGGTATTCCTGGATGAACGCATAGGCTACTTTTCCCGTGGGATCGACCATAACGCGTGCGGAGCTGCGAGAAACAGCTAGTAAAGAAATTTTTTTTCACACCCAAGAACTCACGTCAAAAACTGTCGATATAGGCGAGACTTACAAAATATTTCTTCAAAAGATAAAGACCTGACCTTTGACAGAGCACCAGTTATTTTCTCACGTCCCATTATCATTTTACTCAGTGATAATCTTCGATCAAATATAATGGTAGATACACAATTCGCGCTCGAAAAGTAGCACCGGCAACACAGCGCACTAATCGAGTTTCGGAGCTGTTTGTCCACAGTTTCAATAAACCGCACTAGCACTCACACGTCTCGCGATGACGAAGGTACAGTGAAAAATTGCAAAAACTACGCATCAAAAGTAAAAAAACAAAGATGGAGTTCTACTTTCAGTATGTACCGTTTTTGTCGTTGTTTGTAAGAATGCATGATGTTTTGACTCGGGGTCATTATTAAAGCTTCATTTTGTATAAGACTGTGTATCTACCATTATATTTGATCGTAGGTGCTAATATTCTTTTTGCTGATCTAGGGCTTTACGGCTAATTGAAATTAAAGGTTAGCTGATCAATTCTAGGGATTATCAGGACTTCTTCTGAAATACAAGTGGAAAAAAGATATCTACATGTTCCGTTCCGACTTTTTAGATCCCCAGTCGCGAAAGATAAGTCTCATTGTTATTTAATAGAAAGTAGAGTAATATTTATAAACTAGCGGCCCGTCCCGGCTTCGCACTGATAGTAAGGTATTTATTCTATAGCCTATGTTCATCAGGGATAACGATTCTATGCTGAAATAATTTATCAAATCGATTCAGTAGTTTCAAATCCTATTCAATGCAAACAAACAATCTTTCCTCTTGATAAATTAGTGTAGACAAGCCGTTTTCCCGTAACTACGTCACGTAAATTATAGCCTATGTCGCCCGCTGATGATGTTGTATAGTTTATAGAATTTATAATATCGTTTCAGAATTTGTAGAGATTATACATTACAAACAAATACTCAAATCTTTTCTCTTTATAATATTAGTATCTTTGGAAAAGTATTATTACACTTTCCAAAGATATTAAAAAGAATGGATAACCGTATTTTAGTTCGATTTTTATACAGAGTCATAAATTATCGTCGACGGCCGAGTTGTCAATAAAAAAATTTATTCATCTCTCTGTTATTTGAGAGCTAGGCTCTCATCAGTGTCATTGTGAGGAAAGAAACGCACACTCTGACTTTTTTGGCAGAAAATAGTGGATTTTTAATTTTTTTTCTCCATTTTACACTAGTGACCAGTGTGCAAATTGCTTAACGATATTTTCCATTACCGTTAGCTTGTTGTGGTCAATCATCATCATTTCGAGTAGGTGACACGGTCAATCGACCATGCACACCCTAGTGTCAGAGTTTTTCGTAACCGCCTCTCGGCCTCTGACGTGGTTCCTTTAACGACTACCAGATGGCAGCCGGGACCAACGCTTTACGTGCCTTCCGAAGCACGGAATCATCTTTATTATCAGACAATCAGGTGATTCAAGCCTGCAATGTCCTAACCAAACTGGAAACAACTATACAAAGTATACTTCGCGTGGGAATCGAATCCACGACCCCCGGGTCAACAGGCAAACGCCCTAACCACTGAACCACGGAGGTAGTGGTAAATGAAAATGACCAAACTTGAGCATCATTTACAAACTCAGTACAGTTCTGGCCTGGCGGGGTTTTCGCTTACAGTTATAACAGGTCGAGCTCTAGACACTGACACAGATTACCTAAGAACCACGGAGGAACCACCGCTAATATATTTATTAACGTGTTAGTAATCTCCTATACCCCTATATACTATCGATCTGTACTCTTTAGTACCTTTTGGTACTTAATAGTCTTTCATCTACCATTAAGTACAAATCGGTACCAAAAGTCTTGTTTTCTTAAAAATAAATTCAACCATCAGTTAAATAATCGAAAAATTTTAAACATAAGCGTTTGTTAATTTTAATGAATAAGGGTAGGCCTTATTCATTAAAATTAACAAACGCTTATTAAACCTATTTTAGTTAAAATATGTTTTGTCTCGTTCTTTCCATGACAATCGTTGCAGAGAGGGATAAGGACAAAACATATTTTAACTAAAATAGGTTTAATAACCGTTTGCTAATTTTTATGATAGGAGGGATATTGTTTTTTTCTCAAAAAAATCTATACTAATATTACAAAAATGAAGAGTTTGTTAAAACACGGTAATCTCACAAAAAAATACGTGTCCAATATTATTGATTTTTTAATGACGGTTTGTTTTTTGGAAATTAGACTTATTACTACTATTTTTAACACCCTCTAACATGTAAAATGACAAGTCTTATCTGGGTCGAATATTGTTGTCTCTTTTCCCGATTTCTACAAAGCCCGATAAAGTTCCAAAAAACATCTTCTAAAAGCAAACTATAATAATATATTATACTAACGTGTATGTAATCAAGCTATACCATAGAGTACAAATCGATGGCAGTGTACCAATAGCCATTTCTAAAATCCCCTTAACAGATAATGGAGGGTGAATGGTCTCAAAGGGATCACATTCATTGTACCGACTGAATGATAGGCATGTTCCCGGGGGAACCCGATTGAATTGCCAGCCGATAACACTGCCTTTTATTCATACTGTCAATCATTGCGCGCTTATTACAATTTAATGATTAACGGATTTATTCTTTCCAGCATTTTTTTATATTTATAATTGTAATGAAAGACGGCAAACGAGCAAGCGAGTCACTTGATGGAAAACGAACGAGGTAGTGTCGAGTTTAAATTTTGCTACATGTAAATTCTCTTTCTAACGATGCTTTGTTTAATTAGGAGTAAAGTATGAACTCGCCAACGACTGTCACGGCATTCATTGGTCCCATAGTTGAAAAGTTGTTCATATCAACGGGCTGCATTAGGATCGAGAACCCCTTTAAGGATCGGACAGGGTTTTCTTTACATATTGTATGTATTGATTTACTACTATTTACAAAGTATGCAAGTGTTTTTTTTCTATGAGGACTGTGTATCAATGCTACCTTCCTACCTATGGTATGAACGATGAATGATAGATAACACGAGTAATCAATCATTTAATTAAAGGAAAATCTAAAACAAGCTACCTAAGACAGGTCGCAACAATTAATTAACGAAGTTAAACACATATTTACTACAATTACGAACTAATGATGACACTTTAATACCTTTATGGTAGTATTGATTAGCTGGTAAGATTAAAGTACCTACCTATAATCCTATAGCTATTATATAACTACTGATGATAAATCTGTAAGGGTCGGTCATGGACTAAGTTACTTTGTTTTTCGAGATATCGTGTTTATAAGCTCTATGACATGAAACTAAATTGACGAATTTTAGATTTTTTGTATACATGTATGTATGTATGTTTATCCATAACTGTTAAACAAATAAGTTCATTAAATGAAACTTGGTAGATAAACATTTCGATGTACAGTCAGGTACCTGTCGCAGACGCAAGTTCATAGAAAATACATCAACGCGTCATCACATTTTTCTGATGATTTTTTCGAATGACAGAATTGAACAGTCGGTCCAAATATTATGTAATTGGATATGTATACTTTTTAGGGTTCCGTTATTAAAGGGTAAAAACGGGACCCAATTAATATGGCTCCGCTGTCCGTCCGTCTGTCCGTCCGTCCGTCTGTTACCAGACTGTTTCTCATGAATCGTGATAGTTAGCCAGTTGAAATTTTTACAAATGATGTATTTCTGTTGCCACTATAACAAAAAAAATTCAGAAAAAAATAAATTTTTAATGTGGCTCCTATACAACAAACGTGTTTTTTTTTGCTCATTATTGCTCGATGTTGATACTGGCAATATGTAGACGTTGAAATATTTACAGAATATTTAATTATACGCTGCCCATGGACAAAAACTGCAACACCAGGAATGACAGGTGCTGCCGGCCTTTGCAAGGAGTTGGAGAGAGGACATTGGGAGGACTTGGGGGTGAGGACATGGGAGGCCACCGGCTCTCTCACTCACCGAACGAAGCATAGAAGCGGTAAAGCTTCTACTCAACCGTCGATTTTCCGTGAGAGCGTGCTACTTCCCTGGACGAGCCCATTCATGCTACTAGCAAAAATGAATTTTGCCGATAGCGTGGCTCTACCATAACAAAACATGGACAAATACAGATTGAGCTAGCCCTAAAGTAATTCCGAGTATTGTGTTATGTGATACTAACTCAACGATACTACATTTTATACTCACTAATTGTAAAAATAATATTATGTACTTCCAGAACTTGGGTATTTTTGTTCAACAATTAAGTGCTTATCTATATATTATATTCTCCAAATCCATTCTGCATGGTGAAATTTTGATCGTTTTGGACCCTTAGAGGGGCGTCTCAGACCATCAATAGAACAACTTTTTCTATGGGACCAACGCTGGGAACTCAAAAAAAATTCGTCATTTCCATACAAGAGTCCAGTTTGTATGGGAATATCGAATTTTTTTTTTGAGTTCCCAGCATTGTTCCCATAGGAAAAGTTGTTCATTTTGATGGTCTGAGTCACCCCTTTAAGGGTCCAAAACGATAAAAATTTTACCGTGTATGTAATTTACGACGCATCTCTTTCATACATTTTGTACGCACAAGATTTGAAGGGACAACAAATCCGATCCACATCGTATCCAAGTCTTACGTCGCTTCTGTGCATTTTGCGCTTCATATTCATTGCCAATATCGTCTCACGTAAGTATACTATATCCTTACCTGTAGTTTTATATATTAGGATTTCTACTACCAAATCTCTGAAAGTAAAGTCTAATAAAACGTCTCATTACTTACAAAAGAAACAATTGTACTCGCACTAAACCAGTGGACCTTACCTGTGAAATAATAGGGTTCCTACACAAGAACCATTACCCTAATTACTGAGGACCTTAATACCCGTGCATTAAGGAAGATAATCGAGCGACAAGTTAAGAAGTTTTTACGAGTAGGGTAACTGCCCAGTAAGGTTCCATATTTCGTCCTAGCGCCTTCAATCTCGACGGGACCCATTTTCTAGTTATTATGGCCCTAAGGTCGTGCAAGAGTCAGCATAATAAATGCAGGGTTTCTTATTAAGCCGTGTGGTTTATGACAGTATCCTAGGTCGGTATCTTATTCAACGTTTTCTTTAAGAACGAAAAATATTTTAGTCTTTTTAATTTGTCATGGAAAAATATATTTCCATTTCGACGTGATAACTTTTTATAAATCGCCGGCTGCGCGCAGGACAAAGTGACACGTTCCGTGTGCAAGCGAGACCGTGGAACAAGCGATAAAGGCATTATCGGCCTAAGCGGTCGGCTTGTGACGCATCTATCTCTCTTCCACCGTTACCACATAAAATTATCGTTCGTAAACCGATTTTACAGACAACCAATTTTTTTTATGGTATAGGACGGCAAACGAGCAGGTCGCAACTTCTGTCTGTAACTCCATACGCGACCATAGGTGTTAATAGGTAAGTTTATTTTATCAAGTCATCATATGGTCACGGATGATTGTACCTATGTTGACTAATAATTATTAGCTTTGATTCATCATGTTTTTATAGCACGTGTTGTACTATTGATTATTAATTTATTTTTGGTATGTGTAATTAATTGTAGTGAACATGTAATAAAAATAAATAAATAGATAGATAGGTATATGTTAGACAGCTCCGTGGCGCAGTGGTTAACACGCCAGCCTGCGACACGGAGTGCCCGGGTTCTATCCCCGGCCAGGTCAAGATGGAAAATGATCTTTTTCAGATTGACCTGGGTCTTGGATGTTTATCTATATATGTATTTGTTATAAAATATGGTATCGTTGAGTTAGTATCCCATAACACAAGTCTCGAACTTATCTTCGGGCTAGCTCAATCTGTGTGATTTGTCCGTATATATTTATTTATTTATTTAAGCTTAGTTACTCAAGTCGTAATAATGGTGACGGATGATTGTACTTTTTTTATTTATTTTTTATTTCCTAGCCTGTTGGTGTTGTGTCCCACTGCTGGGCAAAGGCCTCCCCTGGATTCTCCAGTCATCCCTATCCTTCGCTACTTCTGGCCATCCATTTTGAAATTTATCGAGGTCGTCCCGGGCAGGACATGTTTGTCGCATGCGGCCAGAAATGTGGGCAAAACTTGCCACTTTCTGGGTACCGGACGGCCGCCGTGGCAGAGGCAGACCAATAAGGATGATTGTACTACGTTGATTAATAATAATTAGCTCTGATGAATTAGATACATATTATTGAACATGTCTACCAAGGTACGTTTGACTATTAAGGCGAGGCCTCAAATGTTTGGTACCTTCGCTCGGCAAAGGACTGATCAAGTGCGCGCAAGGGATAGCGCTTGGCGGTTTAGCCCGTGAATGATGAGATAGGAGATAGTCTCGAGTCGCTCAAAAAAAAAACGTAAGCGCCAAATTCGTTATTTCTATTTTATATAAAATCAGACCGGTTAAGACGAGGCCTGAAATGTTTGGTACCTAGTTATGGGCGGCGCTAAGCAAATGCGCGGGGTGTCTGTCCCCCGGCCCCCGCTATCTCTTTACGCGCGTTCCCGCGCACAGCGATTGCTGCCGGCCTGCGACTACTACGATTATCACGAGATCTCGACTCGGAGCTTAGAACGCATGGAGTTTGCGTATCATTTTTGTGTTTTATCGATATTGTTATCTTTTGATATTCGACTATGGAATGGCAAATATTGGCAATTAAAAAAAACATACAATAAACATTCATGTTTTTATTGCAACTTAATAAAAATTACAAAATCACAACACAACATAAACCAATCAATTATCATACATTAAATTAAATGCTTTACATATTTCCGAAATCACAATTATGGTTTCGTTAAATCACACATTCATAGTTAGGAATATCATAATAATAACTGTCTTATTCTAAAATCAAATTAATTATGGTATCGTTTTTATGGTTTTCATGATGGCTAAATAAAGTCCTTTTATGTATCTCTTTACTTAATTTACCAGTAACAGCAATTTTATTTAGAGTTTATTTACGGGTAATTAGATATCAATTTCAATATCGTATGTCACACCTAAGCCTAACTAATATACTTAAGCACACGAATAAAATAAATACGAAAAAATATCCCATTTGGAATAATCGTTAGATTACAATTACCTATATCAGATACTAAGCGTTTCACATTTTTGTCACGCTGATGATGGAATAATACTTTGCTCATTCAAATCAAAAATTCGTAGCTCCGACTCGATATTGATTACACCTCCCTGTTCTTGCGTTCGCGGCACAGCGGCGCGGGGCGGCTCGGTCAAACGGACCTCCGATTCTAAACTCGGAGGCATTTTATTCGTCCTGAAAACAGTAGGAATTTTGATATTAGCTAATTTATGTTTACGTAATAAGGTACATTGTTATTTCCATACTTATATACCCGATACTTCATCCGATGGGCTCGATTCCTATATTACGAGTAATGTATATATGAATAAATTATTAGTATGAATAGGAACACCCCGTCTTTTCCCATGAATGTTCGAAAAAAATGCCGTTTTTTTTATCAAAGTTGTTGCTTACCCACTTCGATTTAAAATAAATATGACTGATAAGTTAAATATGATCAGTAATGGTTTATTCTTTTATTCCCCCACAAAATAAAATTATATATAATATTTTACGAAGATACACAGGTAGATAGGATAGGTAGGTACTCACCATCTGTTTGCCCTCATTAGGCAGGCAGGCTCCTTCCTAGTAATATCGGACACGTTCTCGTTTACTAGGTTTTTATTCACTTTGCCCATGATTATTACACGGCAATGCCGGAATTAAAAACTATAATACTTATATAAAATTATTAAACACTAAAATAACGAAGACTAAACGAAATAATAAGAAACTAGGTAGGTACATACATTTTATAAATTAAATTTGAATATTTAATTAAAAGCTCGCGAGATTAGAATTTCAACGCAGCGACTTGCACAGACTGTCGCTCGGCAAAGGCGTACGCAGACTGATCAAGTGCGCGCAAGGGATAGCGCTTGGCGGTTTAGCTCGTGCATGATGAGATAGGTATAGTCTCGAGTCGCTCAAACAAAAAAACGTAAGCGCCAAATTCGTTATTTCTATTTTATATAAAATCAAACCGGTTAATTGTATTTTCATATTTCAATTTTGATGAATTACTAATTACCTATCTTTTAGTCTAAAAATCATTAGTTTATTCGTCCTCTTTGAGCTACAATAACGAAAACTCTGCGAACGAAGACCATTTTTCAAAAAATATTTCTATCGAGAATTTTTTATCAAAACGTGTTTTCATCTTACAGTTTTGGAGATGAAATAGTCAAAAATCATATTACTTAGATTTGAAACTCCTAACTGAAGTATTTTGCGAGATAAATGAGGTTCAGAACGACCTTATTTACAGTGGTATCGTCTTAATTGTATTTTCTTATTTACATTTTGATGAATTACTAATAACCTATCTTTTAGTCTAAAAATCATTATTTCATTCGTCGCATTTGAGCTACAATAACAAAAACTCTGCTAAAGAAGACCATTTTTCAAAAAATATTTCTATCGAGAAAATTTTATCAAAACGTGTTTTCATCTTCAATTTTTGTGGATGAAATAGTCAAAAATCATATTACTTAGATTTGAAACTCCTAATTTAAGTATTTTGCGAGATAAATAAGGTTCAGAACGACCTTATTTACAGTGGTATCGCCTTAAGTAATTTTATTTAGTAAATGATGTGTATTTAATTGTATTGTACACATCACATACTTAATTTTGTAATCATCAACATCATTTCGTGTAGGTGTCACGGTCAATCGACCATGCACACCCCTGTGTCAGAGTTTTTCGGAACCGCCTCTTACAAACATGTAATTATAAGGTACATACTGTTAGACAAGATAGGTATAGCCCGTATTTTTTCATAAATAAGAAACTAAAAAGGAATTCTACCTAAAATTACGGACTAGTTTTCATAAATTGACTGATTATGTATAACTAAAAATTACATTTATAACCTACTAGCTTTCGCCCGCGGCTCCGCCCGCGTCAATGTCAATCCCAGTGACGTGCAGTCCATATAGACTGTTAGACACTGTCTACCCTGCAGTCGCTAAATAAATACAATTTATTTTTCTTACAAAAAAATAATTATATTAGGTGCGCCTGCAAAATTCTGCTAGCAAATACTTTATAGTCGATTTTGTTCAAGTACGGCGCTGCGGCCGCGGCCCGGGCGTGCCCACGCTAAGCAGTATCTATACGCGTAAGCCGCGTAAGACAAAATTTCAAAGGTCTGACTTTTCACGCACACATAGAAAATTATTATACACCTATAGGAAATCGCTTTTGTAGTAGTACAAGTAAACATCTTTCATCGACTCACACATGCAAATCAAATTTGCGCTGTGTGTGTGAATTGAAGACACTGTCTCCGAGGTTTCTATTGGCTGCCGCGCGCGATGTAAAGCGCCTATTATACCATCCTGAATCTAGGATCCGGAATTCAGCATCCGATAAGGACAAGAAATTCAGTCGTCAGAGCTCCTGATTACACCGTCCCGAACGTGTCCTGAACGGAGACTGCGCGTCAGGACGCGCAGTCTCTCAGGAGAGAGCCATCCGTTGGCCATCCTGAATGCGTGAGAGGGACGCCGCTATACGTGCGATGCAATTGGAGATATTATCGTATCGTTTCTAACGTATAGCGGCGTCCCTCTCATGCGTCGATCCTAAATTCCGGATGGTTTCACTTTATGCTTCCGATAAGGACGTCGGAAGCCATTCTGTCCTGACAACGGATCGACCGTCCTGAATGCGATTAAACTGTCCGTTGACTATCCGTTGACTGAATTCCGTATCCTGAATTCTGGATGGTCTTATTGGCGCTTAAATGTCATCGTCACTTGTCAATGTCATTATAGATATTAATCATACTTATGTCAATGTTATTGATTTGCGTGTTTACAAACAATCCAAGAGGAAAGTTTTATTTTAAAATTAATTGCTTTATCAGTAAAATTTCATTTGTGACAAAAATATTTTCAGCCGAAACCGAAATATAAATTGTTTTGTGAACTTGCTTGCTTTTGAACAAATCAAGTAACCGGTTAGTTATGGTTAGTTATTCTAAAGTTTAATCTTAAACTGTATGATACGTGGTACGTGGCTCGCAGGTTGTAATCATATCTCTTATCTTTCGCTTGTTTTGAATACTTTTGCGGTCGAAGATCGAAAGACTATCATAATATTAAACGAGTTGTAGATAACTAGCCGTATAGTGAGGTAAGGTATATAGGTGGTATGTTTGTAAGTAAATTTTATAATTATGTCTACCCTATGACAAATGTCTGTGCACGTCACTGGTCAATCCCTTAGGAACAGTACTTTTTCCCGGAATAAAATGTACCCTATGTCCTTCTCCGTACCCCAGATAACGTGTTTGCAAAATTTCATGATGATCGGTTCTGTAGTTACAACGTGAAAGCGTAACAAACAAACAAACTCACTTTCGCATTTATAATATTAAGTTGGGATTTTTCTACGTCCATGATTTATAAAAAGAAATAGATAGGTACTACTGCTGTAGAATGTCATAAGCAAGCGCTTACACTACAATAGGTACCTACTACCTAATTACCTACGTAGGTTCTTTACGTAATTTTTAGGGTTCCGTACCCAAAGGGTAAAAACGGGACCCTATTAATATGGCTCCGTTGTCCGTCCGTCTGTCTATCTGTCCCTCAATCTGTCATCAGGCTGTATCTCATGAATAACAGTCAGGCAGTTGAAATTTTCATAGATGATGTACTTATTTCGGTTGCCGCTATAACAACAAATACTAAAAAACAGAATAAAATAAATATTTAAGGGGGCTCCCTACAACAAACGTGATCTTTTTGCTTGTTTTTGCTCGATATTGATAACGGCAACGGTAGACGATTGAAATTTTCACAAAATATTTAAATAAATATTCACCTTAAAAAAATAATATTGAAGGGAGGCTCCCGTACAACTGATATGATTTTTTGCTGTTTTTATAGATAATGGTGCGGAACTCTTCGTTCGCGTGTCCGACTCGCACGTTTTTTAAAACATGTAAAAATATTTTTTGATTTGTTTCTAACACGACAAAATAATAGGCTAGTTTCCTGGGTCGTAATAATAACATAACAATTAGTCCGTCAGTTAGATAATCAAAAAATATTGGACACGTATTTTTTCTTTTGTCAAATAAACAATAAATAATAAAGATAAAGCGCGTCATCGTTCAGGAGTGCGGGCTCGTGACGTCAAAGTTTGCTAAAAAGTGTAGCAAACTATGACGTCACACGGAACTTCAAAGGGCTATATCTTTATCATTTTTTGTTCAATCGACAAAAGCAAAAAAAAAAGTGTCCAATATTTTTTGAATATCTAACTGACGGACTAATTATATTTTTTTAGGAAACTAGCCTATTCTACAGAGGACCAGGACCCGACCCAACAGGTTATTGTAACTAGGCAATTCCTCCTTTTTTTCTACACAGTTAAAAATTAAGAAGGTCATAATAGAGCTACGACTACGATGGTATTTAAGCTAATCTTACGACTTCCACTCCGCTATCAAAACGTAATTATGCATCATTTCCATCAATTATATCGTAAAACTACTATGACAACTCACACTCAAGATAACGTGGACAAAATAAACGAATCCAATAATGTAACTTGCTACAACTAATAACTTACCTTTTTCAATCGCAGCATACAAAAGCGACGCCTTGTAGGTCCAAAACCAAGGTTCACGGACCACTTTCGATGGTACACATAATTTTATGAGTAATACCTACATCCAAGCGAACGACAAAACAGATTTTCTCGTTCCAAGATGAATCACCAAAGAATGCACTTTGTTACACTGCAAAACATACACTTAACTTTTCAAACACACTTCAACAACACAATTTCGATGTCACAACGAGTTTCGATACGGATTTATAACATTTTTCGATAGGAATCGACGCACCACAAAGTTTTCGAAATAAAACCCACGCGACGCGGTAACGCTTCGTAAAACCCAGTGAATGACTGACCAACCAAGCGACGGCTGGCGGAGCAAGTATAACCTTACAAAATCGAAGGAGCAAAACGCGACGAGTGCACGAAACAAACTGTTGCGCTCCTCAACTTGGCAAGGTTGCCGCGGCTTAAACTATAAACAGTAGAAAAACTTTGTATACAATTTACTCAACGTTACCATACACAGTTACGTAGGTTTGTTTTGGGTTTAGGAGTAAATTATAGCACTGTTCGTGTTTAAACCTTAGTTTTTAACATCAATATACGAGTTTGTTTTCGTTAAAGTCACGGCTAGCCGCGGCCATGCGATAACTTACATCGTGAGTGAAGTTAGCGGTCGACCGACCACTTTTTGCACTGAAAGTACTGCTAACTTCATGCAGGTCAAATTAGGGAGGGGACATTACCTGCGACATTTTGTTAACGTGAACTTTTAAAAAAATGTTAACGGTTATGTTCTTTTGTGTCGGGATGAGCTCCAAAGTACGGTTGATGAAATTATTCATAATGAACGTCAGGTACGAAGTAGGTACTAACTTTAGCATTTAGAAAGTTGGCTCATTTTGTGGCAGCCTGTGTGCGGCGAGGTCAGAATTGGGATGTCTATTTTTACCCGTACGCCAAGAAGGGGTATGTTTCGCGCGTATAATGTATGTTTGTAAATTTCTTTATACCTATAATATGTATGTATATGTATGTTTTATTTAATATGTATGTTTGTAAATTTCTTTACAAATATACTATCACCCCTTTTTTTCCTTGCGGGGTAGACAGAGCCCAGGTCTTTAAGACCTAAAAGCCACGTTTAGCATGTTATTGGGTTGGTGGGCATACAAGGTGGGAAACGAAATCAAAATAGTGTTGGGTTGCTAGCCGCATCGCCTACTAATATGATTTTTCATATTTTCGCCCATTCCCTCTATCGGCTTTTACGATCTGCGCGGTAAGAGAAGCAGCTGGTCCATTCTACGTTTTTTCTTTTCTCACAGAACGGACTATGGAAGAACTTGGAAGAAGGGACCCCACTGTTCTTCGTAAGTCAAACGGTTCTAGATTATCTGTCAGCCTAAGATCATCGACAATAGGCTTGTTTCTTAAAAAATAACATTTAAAATAATGAGTTCGTCTTATAGATTATCGAAAACTATTATATACGTTCTTTTTTTTTTATAATCAAATAAAAATTTATAAAGATGTAGCTCGTTTAATTTCTGCGTGACGTCACTATCCGGTAAAGTTTTTACCGGCCTGTTGCGTCATGAGCTCCCACTCCTGAACTTTGATGCGCTTTATCTTTATCATCTTTGACTGATTGATAAAAGAAAAAATACGTATCTAATACTTTTCGATAATCTATAATACGGACTAATTATTATTATTATAAATGGTATTTTTTTAGAATCTCCATATGCCAATTAAGCTTTTTAGAGCATCAACCGATGGGCCGGAACAATTTTATTTGAGGATTTAATGGAATAATTTAAATAATATCGAAATCTGTATATTATATTTTGAAAACGGGTCACTCACGTGCTATTTTGTCGGGATTGCCGACTATAGTTTCAGACTCGTCAGGAGTCCATTTTAAAGGCGAGTTCGGGATGCGCGACGCCGAAGAATCCCGGGCCCGTACTGAAATCTGTATAATAAATAATCTATTTCGTTTTTAGTAAACAAGTATAATTTGTATTGGACGGATTGAGTACGTCATTTTTTTTTACTATTGTATTAGAGCAACCTATACCTGCATATCGTGTCGTATCGTATAGTATCTCAATCACAATATGCATTAAACTTTGAACGTAAATAAATAAATAAATAAATAAATATAAATATATACGGACAAATCACACAGATTGAGCTAGCCCCAAAGTAAGTTCGAGACTTGTGTTATGGGATACTAACTCAACGATACTATATTTTATAACAAATACATATATAGATACACATCCAAGACCCAGGCCAATCTGAAAAAGATCATTTTCCATCTTGACCTGGCCGGGGATCGAACCCGGTCACTCCGTGTCGCAGGCTGGCGTGTTGACCGCTGCGCCACGGAGCTAGTCAGTAGAGTATTAGTAGAGGTTCAAAATCACCCAGAGAATACTGCGTGATTTTGAACCTCTGAACTATCTGTCCTCGTCTTCATCGTCACTTACCATCAGGTGACATGGGAGACTAATGCCTAATCCAACAATTAGTAAAAAAAAATATGTATTGGAATCCTGGAATCATATTTATACATACGAATACAGATTTACAAGAAAAAAAGGTAAAAAACGAAAAATTTGACCTTCCATAGAAATTGGTCCAGCTGATCGGCGACTTTGTATTGGAAGAATATTTTTTTTTTCGATTTTCAGAATTTTTTCTTGCAATTCTATATTTCATTAGGGATTTTGATTCCAGGACTTCAACATAGTTCAGAGGTTCAAAACCACGTTATATATGACTTCAGTCTAACAACATTTGAAGAATTTATTTTAGCAACATTGAGAATGCATTCTTTCTTATCATAAAACTGATAATAATGCGTCTTATCGGCTTAGTACAACACGGCTATAGATAACTTATTACCTGCAAGTATTGTTCTATTATCGTGATTGCATTGTATTCCTTTTCTTTTGTTATATTTATGCATAGCTTAGGTAGCTAAAAGCTTAATCAGATGAATTACTGCAGTAGCGTTATGCATGTTTTTTACTAGCTACGGAGTTTTGCCAAGAATTGGAGCGAGCAGTTTGAAAAGTAAATTTCCGATATAGAGATTAATTAAAGCAATAAATATTTCAAACAGAATTCTTAAAATATTCGAAAAGTGAGGAACAGAAATTTATTAGACATTTTTATTATTACCTCCGATCCACGAGTGTGTTGTAATTATTTGATAAACAAAATTTGATGTATAAACTTATTTACTTATTCGAATTTCTATAGGAAATTCGGATGTTTTTTTAACTTTATTCTTATTTTCCCTTTACTCAATAAAGCCGTTTAGATTTATTGTAAAACAAAACATATTTCTAACCTTTGAGAATCTTGTCTTACCTAATGATAATGTCAGTAGAGAACAAGTGTTTTGCAGTATTACATTACAACTAATTCAATGATTACAATGTTGCGTAATGTTCTCATGACTGTAATAATGTACGTATATTCGGTAAATGTTGCAGATTGCTGCATAGACATAATAATTATGGCGAATGGCAATCTGAAACCAAAGCAAACGATGCGAGTGCGCGTATGTAATGGAATTGTGATGAGTACTTATGTATTTTAGTAACTATGACTGTTATGCTGAGTGGTTTTATAGAAGGTATCTGATTATACATTTTATTAAATTACTTAATTCGTGTGATCATTTTGGATAAGTATCTATTATCCGCACATCCTTGACACTTGGGTCTCCAAAAATGTCAGAGCTTCACGTGGTTTTTTTCCTCGTACAGCAAGATTGTAGAATGCACTCCCGAGGTTTTCCCTGTGTGCTATGACTTGGGGTCCTTCAAAAGGCGTGTTTACAGGTATCTTAAGAGTCGGCAACGCTTCAGCAGCTCCTCTGGTGTTGCAGATGTCCATGGGCGATGGTGACCACTTTCCATCAGGTGGCTCGTCTGCTCGTTTGCCGTCGGATATACATAAAAAAAAAAAACCATGTAGCCGTGTGGGGTCCGACAGAGATGTCCAATTGATATTAAGTTTTTCTTGCGATTCGGTATTATATTAAGGGGTCCTGATTTAAAAATTAAAATATTACTAGTTAGTTTAGACACAGCCTGTGTGGAGGAAGTCAAATGAATCTTTATGCGGTTTATGCCTCAACATTATTTTAACCGTGTGGTTTCCGACAGAGTAGAATAGGACCACTCCTAGTCTTCCCATGGAGGTCGTAAGATTTAATACAAGCTAAACAAAGCTTATAAACATCAATGAGACCTCTCCAACCCGTCTGGCCAGCGAGGAGAGTGTAGGCCAAATCCTTTGTCTGCTCTGGCCAAGTATGGATCCGGTAGTACAGAGAGGGTCATGCTCCTGTAGTGGAGACTAAAAAGACCTGATGATGACGATCTATTATAAAATATAGTATCGTTAAGTCATCCTACGACACAAGTTCACAGCTGTGAGGCTAGCTCAATTTGTTTCATACATGTATCATTATATATTTATTTTATGTCATATTTTTAAACCCTTTGATTCGTATAATGAATTTAAGATATCTTTATACAAGTCTGATATTTATATGTATATATTATTTATATTTTCACCAGGTGAACCAAATATCCAGGAAGAAAACGAAAACTTAGGAAGTCATTTCAGACTACGGAAATAAAAATATCAAGCAAGACTTGAAATCAAAACATGCTATACAGAATCCCTACAGGACTCATGTGCGAAATGTCGGAAAGGTGTGGAACCATAGCAAAACCCAGCATCTCTGAGCAGTGACTAATTAGGGTTGGGTCTCGGGACTCGGAAGGGATGTCGTAGGGCCAAACATTGCCATTACAAGTTACCTTTAGTAATTAAAACTAGGCCGACGATCTCTTTGGTTAGTTGATATTGCTGTCATTAATTTTCAAATTAAGTATATATTCTCTAAATAATATTATTAAGTTTAAGTTGAAAATTGACGACAGCAATTTAGGTAAGTATCAAAATTAAATAATCATCATCATTTCGAGTAGGTGTCACGGTCAATCGACCATGCACACCCTGGTGTCAGAGTTCTTCGGAACTGCCTCTCAGCCTCTGACGTGGTTTCTTTAACGACTACCAGATGGCAGCCGGGACCACCGGCTCATCTTTATTATCAGACAATCAGGTGATTCAAGCCTGCAATGTCCTAAACAAACTGGAAACAACTAAACAAAGTATGCTTCCGGTGGGAATCGAACCCACGACCCCCGGGTCAACAGGCAACTGGACCACGGAGGATGAATTAAATATGAAGCTTATAATAAAGATACTGGATTTTTGAAGTAACAACATCTTTAGCGGAGTTGTGCTCTTTTTGGTGGGTAACACGTGACCTGATTGAAAATTCGTACCCAGCATCGGTCCTATAGGAAAAGTTGTTCATTTAGATGTGCTGAGTCACCCCTACATGGGAACGTCGCGTCGTTGGTTATGTTACACGATGTATAGTGAATTCAATAATGCTCATTCATAACATTGATCTCAGAAGCGTTTTTTAATGTGTTGCTTTAAGGGCCCATACTACCTCAAACTGCTTTGCATGATTGACTGTTATATCAATAATAATTAAATACTCAAGTTGAAATAAAAATGCAGCAAAGTTCAGGACTAACTCTGGTAACTATATGACTCAAAAACACGATTGCGTTAAATTTTCTCGATAGAAAAAAATTGTAAAGTTGCCTCCAAATTACGTCTAATTTACTCGGTATATAGCATTATTCACCAAATACATTAAAATTAACCTTGAAACTTTTGATTATTATTGCATTACAGATAAGGCAGCCATCATATGTTTTTCTTTTTCGTATAAACCCTTGAATTTCCTAAAAAACGAAAGTATCCAAAGTAGCCAACCCGTTTAGACCATCCGCGTTTGTATCGCCACGCCGCCTGGCATATGTCGGACTCTTAATAGTAGTATAAACATTTAAATAAATAGTACGCATGATTTTATATCTAAAATTGATTTTATATCTATTCTATACTATGTAATATTATAAAGAGGAAAGATATGTTTGTTTTTAATTTGATTAGCTCTGTGGCACAGCGGTCAACACGCCAGCCTGCGACACGGAGTGACCGGGTTCGATCCCCGGCCAGGTCAAGATGAAAATGATCTTTTTCAGATTGGCCTGGGTCTTGGATGTGTATCTATACATGTATTTGTTATAAAATATAGTATCGTTGAGTTAGTATCCCATAACACAAGTCTCGAACTTACTTTGGGGCTAGCTCAATCTGTGTGATTTGTCCGTATATCAGTATCGTTGTACGGAAAGCCCATTCAGTGGGCAGGCAAGGCTAAATACCTTGGAGTCGTACTCGATAGCGCGATGACCTTCGGCCCCCACATCACCAAAGTCCGCAACCATGCCGCCTTCGTATTAGGCCGTCTCCACCCCATGATAGGCAATGCTAAGATGTCACTTAGAAATAAGTTGACACTCTATAAGCTTTGCGTCCGCCCTATCATGACCTACGCCGGCGTAGTCTTCTCCTATATCGCGCCCTCCCACATCGATCGGCTGCAACGGTTGCAGAACCGCTTCGTCACCCGTGCCACGAATACGAGTCACCACTGGTACTTGCGCATGACAGACTTACACCGTGACCTAGATCTCCCATCCATTCGCGGCTATCTCAAAAACGCCTCCAAGCGTTACTTTGAGAAAGCCGCACGCCACCCCAACCCGTTAGTAGTGCAAGCTGTTAACTACTCCCCCAACTTACACGATACGACCTTACGTCGTAGACGTCCTAGGAACGTACTTGACGATCCCGATGATCCTATTGACATCGCACAAGCCCGCCCCGACCCCTCTTCGGCTCCGAATAGCCAGAGGAATCCCACTATCCGACCCCGTCGCACTCGCCACCGGAATAGAGTGCGTAGAGTAGGATTAGCTCCGATTACTGGTGACCGCCCGGCGGTCCCGGGTGACTTGCACCCAGGATAGGCCCTTCTGGCAACGTAGCTTTCGGCCCATAAGGCAAAAGATGAGAGTTGCTGCTCTCTAAAGGCTTTTGCCATTGTTTCTCAGATTGGCCCTTCAGGCTTGCATGCACGCATACGCGGCCCATCAGGCAATACGAGAGTTTGCTGTCTCTCCAAGCCTTGCGCACACAGGCAACGCCCAAAGCCGAGGTCCGTCCCTCCTGGGGGCCCTTTGGTGATGTTGTCTATAAAGGTTGAGGGCACTCTGCCCTCGCCTCAAACGCCCGGTGAAGTAGCGAAAGCTCACTTGGAGCTAGATAGCTAGCTACACAGTCATTTCCAAAAAAAAAAAAAAAAAAAAACAAGGGACATCAGCTTATATGGCGGGAAGGTGTGAAATCCAGCATCTCTGAGCGGTGAGTAATTAGGGTCGGCCGGTCGGGTCCGGGACTCGGGCTGGGACGACGTGTGTGTGGCCAAATCCATTATAACTTACCCTCAGTAATTAAACGAAATACGACTAGGAAGACGATCTCTTTGGATAGATGTGATCTTCGTCGTGTCGATTACTGAATATTTTGTAACTGGCTCGTATATGCACAATAAAACTGCCTTCTTGCTCCAATCACTTTATTCCTTGTCCCAATTTTTAATCTTATTTTTCTTACGAAACGACCGTTACGACTTCACAACACTGAATGACCCAACTCGCCGTCGTTTACCTCCCCACACCACCGATAGTGTTGCCAGATCTTGAAAATCAATTGAGAGATATAATTAAAAATGTTTTCGATATTTATAAACTATAAAAATAATCGTACATATAAATAATTATAACTAGTTAAATTAAAGGTCGGCTTACAATATTAACGTCAAATTAATTCTGACCAGTAATCTGCCACAACCATCGCATTGGGGGTAGCAGCCATGAGGTTTCCATTGTACAAGATGTGGGACAGGATGGGCATTCAAGTAGGTGTGACATTGTCGGCGAATCGTAGCCACACGGGCACTTGGTATCATTGTTGTGATGGCTGTCCTAAACTTTTCTGAGGGTTGCCGAGTCCATAAATGAATATATATGGACTAATCTAATCACACAGATTGCTCAGATTGGCCCTTCAGGCTTGCATGCACGTATATGCGGCCCATCAGGCAATATGAGAGTTTGCTGTCTCTCCAAACCTTGCGCACACAGGCAACGCCCAAAGCCGAGGTCCGTCCCTCCTGGGGACCTTTAGTGATGCTGTCTATAAAGGTTGAGGGCACTCTGCCCTCGCCTCAAACGTCCGGTGAAGTAGCGAAAGCTCACTTGAAGCTAGTTATTAAAAAAATATATATATTATCACACAGATTGAGCTAGCCATAGTAAGTTCGAGACTTGTGATATGGGATACTAACTCAACGATACTATCATCATCATTACAGCGACAAAAAGTCCACTAATGGGCCTCTCCCAAGGAATTCTTCGTTCCATGGGAGGATATTGCCATACTTACCACGCTTGGGCTGGCGCGTTGGCGAGCGCAGTTTCTTTGGCTTCTTGAGTTCCCGATCATCATCATCATCATCATCAGGTCCTTTTTAGTCTCCACTACAGGAGCACGACCCTCTCGGTACTACTAGGGCCATACTTGGCCATAGCAGCCAGAGGACTTGGCCTACACTCTCCACGCTGGCCAGACGGGTTGGCGAGGTGTCTTAGATGTTTATATGCTTTGTTTAGCTTGTATTTCCTAAGTCGCCTTCTACGACATCCACGGGAAGACTTGGAGTGGTCCTATTCTACTCTGCCGGATACCACACGGCTAGAGTTCCCGATGCTGCTGCGCATCGCAAGCATTTTGAAGCTGGGGAAAGATAACAAAGATACTATATTTTTCATCATCATCATCATCATCATCAGGTTTTTTTAGTCTCCACTGCATGAGCATGACCTCTCTGTACTACCGGAGTCATACTAGACCAGAGCAGTCAGAGGATTTGGCGTACACTCTCCTTGCTGGCCAGACGGGTTGGAGAGGTCTCATTGATATTTATGAGCTTTGTTTAGCTTGTATTTCCTAAGTCGCCTCTTACGACCTCCTTGGGAAGAATAGGAGTGGTCCTATTCTACTCTACCGCAAACCACACGGCTATATTTTTACTAAATCCTAATCCTAAGGAATAATATAAACGAAAGTAAGTTTATTTGAATGTGACGCCTTCACGCCCTATCTTATCTACTGAACCGATCGTCATGAAATTTTGCATATCTGTTGTCGGGGGTACGGAGGACATAGGGTACATTTTATCTCAGGAAAAAATACTGTCCCCGAGAGACCCGAGAGATCGACATTGACGCGAGCGGAGCCACGGGTAAAAGCTAGTACATAAATACATCCAAGACCTAGTCAAATAAGGGTTCCGTTCTTTTTCTTTTGAGGTAACCCTAAAAAATATAAAATACAGAAGCAAATATATCAACTACTAGCTTACGCCCGCGGCTCCGCCCGCGTCAATGTCGATCCCTCGGGAATAGTACTTTTCATGAAATTTTGCATACAAGTTCTCTGGAGTGCGGTGAAGGACATAGGCTACCTTTTATCCCGGGAAAAAGTACTATTCCCGAGGGATCAACATTGACGCGGGCGGAGCCGCGGGCGAAAGCTAGTTTATAATATTAGTAAGGATAAGGATTATAATATTAGTAAGGACGTAAGGATAAGGATTCTTATTTTAATTTCAGACTTCAGAATATGTTGTTAGAATTGTTTGTCGCGTAGATTTACCTAGTTTCTTTAAAAGAAATTCGAGGAAATAACAAATAGAAAATTCAATACATGGTAGCTAGCGCACTTTAACCGCAAACGACAGCGCGTCTAATATCCTGTAGTCTCTGTGACATCCCAGAATGGGACGAAATTACACAGATTCTCTGAAGAATTGAAAAATGTTTCGCGCCACGTGAAATTAACAAAAGGAAAAGTTTGAGAATATTATTACCGGCTGTTGGGTTAAAATTCAATTTTGTTGGATATTACTTGCCAAGATTTTTGTTATAGTAATCTTTTCGGCTATAGATTGAGAACGGTTCATAAACTTTGTGGTTTAAATAAAAATTGAACTGTGGATTTTCATTTCTATTTAAATAGAGTTTTATCAATTTTAATATCAACTTAAACTCGGCAAGCAAATTTGATCTTATATCAGTTGTAGGGGCCTTTTTGAACCGAGGCAAATTTTCCAGAATTATCACTTTTAACGAAATGTAAAAAAGTAGTATTATTTCAAAGACCTATCTTAGGATCTGGCGCAAACTGACAAGGAGACCAGACCCACATATACCCACATATACGTAAATAAATTAATATATAGGGACATATCACACAAATAGAAAACCACAATAAGTTGTGAACTTGTGTCGTAGGATACTAACGATACTATATTTTATTTATTTCGTTCAGCTATGATAGATAATATAATAGATACTTATGTATATAAACATCCCAGACCCAGGTCAATTTGAAAAAGATCGTTATTCATGTTGACCTGGCCAGGGATCGAACCTGGGAACCCTCATGTCGCAGGCTGGCGTGAAAGGGGAGAAAGAATAATGAACCTATACATGGACACTTCGGTTTTTAAGACGGACCTAAAGACACCTTAACTGCCTCCGTGGTCCAGTGGTTAAGGCGTTTGCCTGTCGACCCGCGGGTCGTGGGTTCGATTCTGGAAACAACTAAACAAAGTAATGGTTCCCGTGGGATCTTAACCACTGGACTTAACCACTGGACCACGGAGATAAATAAATAAATATAAATATAATAATAAATATATACGGACAAATCACACAGATTGAGCTAGCCCCAATGTAAGTTCGAGACTTGTGTTATGGGATACTAACTCAACGATACTCTATATTTTATAACAAATACATATATAGATACACATCCAAGACTCAGGCCAATTTGAAATAGATAATTTTCCATCTTGACCTAGCCGGGGATCGAACCCGGTCACTCCGTGTCGCAGGCTGGCGTGTTGACCGCTGCGCCACGGAGCTAGTGCGCACGGAGGTAGCTTGTTAATTGTGTATTTAAGGGACTTTGTAACGCCTGACTGATTTTTAACAGCAATGACGACGGTTTACAAGGCCTTTTACAATAGGCAGGCGGTAATTTATGTACTTTTGAGTTTCCACAGCTGTATTTAATGATTTACTTGTATTTGAATAAAGTCCTAGATATTTTGTTTACTAATGAATTCTAATTACTCTTGGATCGTGACTCGTTTCCTCAATAGAGAAATTATAAGGATGTATAAGGAATACGAAAATTGATACGCCTTCCTTTTATTCAGAAATTGGGTTCTTTGAAACGTGTTTTTTGCATCATTAAAATCACTTGAGGGTTTTCGGAATCAATTTTTTTAATTTTTTGTTTATGGCCTTCATGCGTGACGTATTTAGCCAGTATCTAGTATAATCAAGGATTTCCGCGCTTCTTCTTAGTCTTTTTAATCAACGAAATGATGATTTAATACTTTCGTTGATTCTACGAAGCCGTTGGCGACACGTCTCACGAATCCACTGGCTTGATCACATACGACGCAGCGAGGCGGACAACCACCAGCCCGATAAGTAAATCTCACTAACAGCTGCTAGTAAGTAAGTTGATAATTAGGAAACGAACACATATAAAAATATACTTATAGAAGCTACTTTATAAAGGTTACGATTTCTGCGGTTTCTCTACAAGCACTGTCGCCTAAGTTATAGTTAGTACAAGAAACAAGTCAAAGATGGCGCTATACACATTTGGCATTTTTGCGAATTATCTTTTAGTTTTTGAATGATTTCCAAAATCTTGTTAGGCAGGTATTTATTTTAGGGTAGTATTTAATCCTATAACTAATCTCCTTTTTTCCAACTAAATATTCAAAAGTCGCACCAAATATACTGACTTGCACACTAAATGTGCAAACAAAATAAATGTAATTCTATAACTGAAATTACCTTTTTGCAAACAAAAAATTAAAATCTCACACCAAAAATACTGACTTGCACACTAAACATGCACACAAAATAAATTTAATCCTATAACTATAAATTCTAACTTAACTTACGGAAACTACTTTTCCAGCAGCGAATCGAATCGCCATCAGAAACGAGCTTCTGATGGCGATTCGTTTTCCGATGTGGTTGCAGTTCTAACCTAACCTAACCTACTTTTCTGGTAGCAACTCGTTTCTGACGGCGATTCGTTTTCTGGTGGGGTCGCAGTTCTAACCTAATCTCACCTACTTTTCCGGCAGCAGCTCGTTTCTGATGGCGATTCGTTAATGGAGAGATATATTATGCATATTTAGAAACCAATATTAGAAATTCAGTTGGATGATTAGATAAATTAGTGTGCAAGTCAGTATGTTTGTTAGACAAAAAGTATTTTTGATGTAACACTGGTAAAAAGGTCATCTAGTTTTGATTGACTACATATATTTTTAGTTAAACATGTTAAGATAATTGAGTAGTTTATTTGTAGCTTATTCAGTTTTCTGGTATGCAGTAAGATAATTAGTGGAGCCACTTAGTTTGCATAAATTGTAATTAAATGTGCAGTTAAAAATATCCCTTTATTTTATTGTATAAGTACATAAACAGTAAGTTAGGAAGAAAAGAACATTATAAATAATTTATTACAGCTAGATAGGCTAACTGACCAATAATACCTATTTATACATAATGTAGGGATACTTTAACTCATACGAGAATATGTATTAGTAGTCGTATTACATTTTAGGATAGCAAATTATAGGTACACTAGCTTAGATATTGTCTTTTCACCTAAGAAGGGAGTTAAATGAATAGACGGAGTGAAAAGACAACCTTTAACAGCACTCTACTTACGGAAAGTCGGGTAAAAGGTCCAATAAAGCAAATTTTACACAAAGGCATACATTTCCAGAGAATCTGCATTCCGGGACGTTATGTAAATGGGGGACACGTACAAATCCCATGGGAAGGTCAGAGGTCGAAGCAATTTGTGAGGAGTGGAATTCGAATCGCATCCGGTTTTTGTTTATTTGGGTGTAAACGCATTTTAACACTAGGAAAGGGGTGGGTCTAGCTATCCGTAGACAAATAAATATATACGGACAAATCACACAGATTGAGCTAGCCCCAAAGTATGTTCGAGACCTGTGTTATGGGATACTGTGTGTTGTATCCAAGGAAATTCGTTAACCTAATTCGTCAATTCCACACTGACACGAAAGCGAAGGTTCAGCATGAAAACGGACTTTCCGAAGATATCCAAGTCACAAGTGGAGTGAAACAAGGTTGCGTGATGGCAACCACGCTTTTTGCAATATACTTCGCAGTGGTCATGAGAGATGCACTAAAGTCTTGTGGAAACCAAATCCAACTGAATGTTAGAACGGACAGGGGAGTTTTTGACATTTCAAGGTTTAGAGCAAAGACTAAAATTGATATCATTCCCCTTCTAGAAATATTTTATGCTGATGACGTATGCCTAATGTCTGACAGCATGGCTCATCTCCAAAGTTACGTTGATGCTCTTCACCGTTCCTGTCAACGTTTTGGATTAGTTATTAATGGTTCCAAGACGCAAATCCTCAAACAACCACCAAGAGTAGTGTTCCCAGCTTTGGTCTCATAGGAAAAGCTGTTCTTATCGACGGGCTGAATCACCCCTTCAAGGATCGGACAGGGTATTCTTTAAATATTGTACACATTATACGGTTTAAAAGATAGAACCCTGTGACAGACGAACGGACAGGCAGCGTTATAGACTTACCCATAAGTAAATTTTTGACGTCAACAATTGTTGAGAAGTGAAATATGACAATTAATAAGTGTTCAAAGAAACCTATCCTAATCCTAATCCTAACTAACATTATAAATGGGAAAGTGAGTTTGTTTGTTTATTTGTTTGTTACGCTTTCACGCCGTAACTACTGAACTGATCATCATGATATTTTGTATACAAGTTCTCTGGAGTACGGAGAAGGACATAGGCTACCTTTTATCCCGGGAAAAAGTACTATTCCCGAGGGATCGACATTTGCGGAGCCGCGGGCGAAAGCTAGTATTGAATAAACGTTTTGAATTGAATTGAATTGAGAGTCCTATTAGTTACCCTTTGGGTACGGAACCCAAAGGGACCACATCATTGCGAATTGGATTCTTACCAGAGTAATATAATCCATCACTGTCAAGGTAATGTGGTTGGTCCGCGGTTACCCATGCCCTTTGGTCAAAACAAACCTTTTGATGGATTGACTTTACAGGAAAAATCTTTAAGAAATTAAGCACGAAATTTTTTTTGAAATTAAGCACGAAGATACTCTTTCGGCTATTCTGTCATTCCCTAATGGCTCCTCCGGTGGCATAGACGGAATTACTCCCCAGCATCTAAAAGATCTGGTGAGTGTGTCCGCCGGTGATGCCGGAAGGGAGCTATTAGGGGATCTCACGAAATTCTGCTCCTTTTTATTATCTGGTAAAATTTTAGACAGCTTTACTGAATTCATGTACGGAGCGAGGCTATGTGCTTTCAAGAAGAAGGACGGTGGGGTGCGACCTATTGCCATTGGTTGTACTCTACGCCGCCTAACTTCAAAGCTAGCTTGCATGCACATAGCCTCCTCATTGATGAATAAACTTCAACCTGTCCAATTAGGTTTCGGAAGTAAAGGCGGCTGTGAAGCAGCGGTACACTCCGTACGCACTTTTCTAAAAAATGATCGTGCGGAGGTACTGCTGAAAGTAGATGTTAAAAACGCCTTTAATACAATTGATAGGACCGCCTTGTTGCACGAAGTTTATACCCATATTCCTGACCTCTTTCCCTATATTCACCAATGTTATTCATCCCCTACCAAACTGCTTTACGAAAACAATACCATTTTATCATCCACAGGAGTACAACAAGGTGATCCCCTGGGGCCGGCGCTGTTCAGTCTAGGTATCCATCCAATCATCTCATCCCTAAATTCTAAATTGAACACCTGGTTCTTGGATGATGGGACGCTGCTGGGATGCAAAGAATCTGTTTACGGAGATTTCCTGGCAATAATTGAAAAATTCAAAAAAATTGGTCTTGAACTCAATTTCAAAAAGTGCGAAATTTACATCCCTGAAAATGTATCGGAAACTATTAGAAAAAACATTTTAGACTCCTTTTTCAAAATTTCTAAAGATATAAAAGTAATATCTAAGCATTCTTTGCTTCTCCTAGGTGCCCCGTTATTGGAGGACAGTGTTCCACCTCTCTTGGAAAAGCAATTAGAAAATTTCAACGCTTCAACTTCCAGATTGGGTATTCTAAATTTACATATTGCATACACTATTTTAAAATATTGCCTTTTTGTTCCCAAATTCACCTATATGCTTCGCGCAAGCCCAATTTGGAAACATTTGGAACTAATAAAAAAACTAGATGACTGCCTACATTCGACCTTAGAAAATATTTTAAACCTACGTTTTAATGAAAATTCCTGGACACAGCTAACCTTACCAATTAAAAACGGTGGCATCGGTATAAGAAAAATTTCTAGTGTTGCTCTCCCCGCTTTCCTTTCCTCTGTTCACAGCGTTACTGGCTTATGTAAAAAAATTCTTAACGATGATGACCTCGTCATTGACCTGTTAGCAGAGGCAAAGGAAACCTGGTCAGCTCTCTGCCCCGAAGACAGTATCCCGGTGGAAACACATCAGCAAAGACTCTGGGATGCTCCTTTGGTTCAGAGAGCAGCAACTGATTTGGCTCAAAATTATATAAATGATGATATTAACCGCGCTCGGCTCCAAGCTGTATCCTCGAAGGAGTCCAGCCAATGGCTTCACGCCATCCCCTCTTACACCATCGGAACACTGCTGGACAACAACAGCTTCCGCACCGCTATTGGACTCCGTCTGGGAGCCCCCGTGTGCGCGCCCCACCGCTGCCCGTGTGGCGCCGATGTTGATCAGTTTGGGCTCCACGGTCTATATTGTCACCTCAGCGCAGGCAGAATCCCACGCCATGGTTCTCTGAATGACATCATCAGAAGGGCCCTTGCCACCATCAACGTGCCCTGTACCCTCGAACCACGTGGTGTGGCACGTGATGATGGTAGGAGACCTGATGGTATGTCGTTGATCCCTTGGGAACGTGGTAGAGCTTTGGTGTGGGATGCTACATGCGTCGACACACTAGCGCCCTCTCACCTCAGGGGATCAGTCATGAGAGCCGGGTCTGCTGCCGAAGGCGCTGAGGTTGCCAAATGGCGCAAGTATGCAACCTTAGCTGAGGATTATATATTTGTGCCGTTTGGCGTAGAGACGTTAGGACCTTGGGGACCCAGCGCGAGGGGTTTCTTAAAAGAGATTGCCCCTCGGCTCATGTCGGCTGCCGGTGATAAGAGGGCTGGCTGCTTTTTCGCCCAACGGATTAGCATAGCTATCCAACGGGGGAATGCAGCCAGCGTTCTTGCCACCATGCCACACGGGCAAGATCTCGAAGAAATTTCTTTGTAGTGCTACTTTTTTTTTTGTTTTCTCTCTTCATGTTTATTTTGTATATAATAAGGTTTAATTACTGTCATTTTAAAAATAAAAGGTATATGTCTTAAAAAAAAAAAAAATAAAAAAAAATTTTAAGAAACTAAACCACGTTTCTTGTTTGGGGACTTTGATCAATACGTATAAATATGATCATCTAGCTTTCGCCCGCGGCTCCGCCCGCGTCAATGTCGATCCCTCGGGAACAGTACTTTTTCCCGGGATAAAAAGTAGCTTATGTCCTTCTCCGCACTCCAGAGAACTTGTATGCGAAATTTCATGATGATTGGTTCAGTAGTTACGGCGTGAAAGCGTAACAAACAAACAAACAAACAAATAAACAAACAAACAAACTCACTTACGCATATAAATATTAGTGAGGATAGGAATAAATATGAGTTCGCTTAAAACCTCTTCAAAGCGACATACATGCATAATATCATGTCTTTTTCGTTTTGCGGGTTAGACAGAGCCTAGGTCCTATAAGACCTGAAGGCCACGTTTAGCATGTTGGTGGGCATTAGGTGGTAAACGGAACAAAATAGTGATGGATGGGTTGCTAGCCGCATCGCCTATTAACATGATTCCTACTCCTTTTACGATCTGCGTGGGAAGAGAAGCAGCTAGCATATCACACAAATTGAGTTAGCCCCACGGTAAGTTGTGAACTTGTGCACAGGATACTAACTCAACGATACTATATTTTATAATAGATACTAATATAGATAAACATCCAAGACCCAGGTCAAGCTGAAAAATATCGTTTTCCATCATGACCTGACCGGGGATCGAACCCGGGCACCCTCGTGTCGCAGGCTGGCATGTTGACCACTACGCCACGGAGCTGTCCAATATATTATATAGAGTTTAAAAATCAGAATTAAATATTAATTTGCATTTTTTTCAGTTGATTTTTATTTTATACAAAAATATTAGTTGTTTAGTGATAATAATTAATTAACAAACGTATTATGATTTAATTTAAATTTTGTTAATAAAATATTGAAGTTTAAAAATTGTGTCTCACCATGCGGGTAGATCATGTTATAAAGTATAAAATAACATAAATATTGTGTTATTGTTTATGACAAGGAAGGATTTACCAGCCGACAAACAAAGTGTTTCGGCAAAATTCAAAAACGTGTTAGAATTGCCTGTTATTCTGAAACTTCTTACGATGTTTATAAATATGCATCTTGCAAATTGTAGTTAAGATGTTGTTTATTTAAAAAGTATAAATAGGTATACACATAGAGATAAGATATGGTATTACATAAACTGCTATAATCACAACGAAATTTCTTATTGAAAATAAGCTTTTCGCCGATTTCAGAGTGAATCCTCTTTAAAGCGTAACCTCTCTTGTAAAGTGATTCAAACTCTTTCGAGTATGAACACTTTTGTTCTTAATTATCTGTGGCTAGAGTTCATGGCGGGAATTTCGCCAGACTGCACGGCTTTTGAACTTTTTTTCTATTGGACGTAATAATGTGAAATCGGTGTAATTTGGAAATGTTTAGGAACAATGTGTGCAATAACTGAAATGAAACATGATGCGGCTGTAGTGAGATTTACTCAGCGGAATGGTGGTTGCTTCGCACTCAAACTAATGAATTCATGGGAATTGTTGCCAGGGGCTCCGTCGAATGAACGAAATGAATTTTACTATAATTTCGTTGCAACTCGCCAACTGGCGAAATAAATGAAGAAAGGTTTGATTGATATCGTATAAATGTGCAATAGTGTCATAATGAATATTAATGTGGCTCTTCGATCAAATAAAATGGTAGATACACGACTCGCACCGGCAAAACAGCGCCCCAAGCGGGTTTCGGAGCTGTTTTGTCCGCAGTTTCAATAAACCGCGCCAGCACTCACACGTCTCGCGATGACGAAGGTCAGTGAAAAGATGCAAAAACTACGCGTCAAAAGAGAAAAACAAAGATGGAATGTCATACTTTCAGTATGTACCGTTTTTGTTGGTGTTTGTAAGTATGAATAATGTTTTGGCTCGGGGACATTATTTAGGCTTAATTTTGTATGAGACTGTGTATCTATCATTATATTTGATCGAAGATGTGGCTACATAAATGCAATATAGGGGTGCGTAGCGAACGGAGAGACAGCTAAAATAGGAGATCTTCAGTTTGAGCGTAACTATGCTACGAAGATATTGCTGTACACGTGTTTTGCAAACATACTTTGTGCAGGAGTAAATATTGATGTGTTTATTAAGTGTATTGTATAGTTTTCAACTGATGAAACGGAAGTGCCGCTTTGCCAGAGATGTTCTGTGGAATAGAACAGGACATACTTTATATTGCAGATGTCTACGCCTGCGTAAGTTCACACATTTCGGTCGTATTTTATCTCAGAATATTTCTAAGGTATCGTCTGCAACACGTAGAGCTAGGAACCTCGTATAGCGGCTGAATTATGGAGTTTCTAGTGGTTGAAATAAAACAACAATAAAATAGTCATTTTATATTATTTTTGTCTCTTTTTTTCATAAAAAAGCCAATTAATCTAGAATTTAGCAAAGATTAAAGATATACGGGATAAAGACTAAACTAAACACATCGTACACACATGGCGGCATCCAGGATTTCCATCTATAACCACAAAAACCGATGGAAAAAGCTACTAGCATGTGTGTGTTAACCTTTACAATGCATTAAATTATTCTTCCCTACTCATATCACAGACACAGCTTTTAAAAAATAAGGTTTGGTTATATTATTTCAGTTAAAGAGGTATTTCATTTTCTCATGGTAACTTTCCGTCGTAACTTCTATTATTATTCTTAATCACACTAACGACTCTTAAACATCAATAGAAGTTTAATAGTTCCTACAGTTCATATTCTGGTGAAGGGACATCGTGAGGCAACCTGCATGCATGGGTTGTTCACTAGTGTTTGAAGTGGAAAGGGTATTGGCAAACCACTCCATTATTTCCCGCCAAAAAAAAATAATTGGGCGCGTTTCTTTCCACACAGTGACACTGACAAGAGCCTAGCTCTTATATCAGATCATTTTCATCTACTTTTCAAAGTAAAACTTTTAAAATGTAAAAATTTGGCTGGAGCTTTATGATTACTTTTCTAAAGTTAGTTTATTGGACGATCTTAATGATTGGTTAAATGAAATCTGTACCAAACCTTAAAAGAGTGATGTCGATTTATGTATGTAAGTATTTGTACATTATTGATAAAAAATTATATTCTACAGCCAAACAATAAAGTGGTTTGTTTTATATTTTTATATGAATAAATATACAGCGTGTAACGTGTTAAAAAGGGGTGACTCAGCCCGTCAAAAACTCAAAATGAAACTAATTGTAAAAATGAATGTACTACTTTTAATGAAATAAAATGTGGTGAAAAATTAAAAATTTTTCTCCATACTTTATTTCTTAATTTAAGTAATAAGAGTATATCAAAATAGCATTGTGAATGCAAAATAAAACACAAAAATAAAATGAATCTAATTGCCGGGCCGGCAGGAATGTATAATAATGTCGGATTTCGGCTATTTCTTGGATTTTTTTCTATTCTAAATTAAATTATAGTAGGATGAAACCCAATGCAAAAGGAAGAGAATATAACAAAAATAAATGGCAATTCGGTACTGGTCTACTAGTTATGTGGTCTCGTCAAAACTCCGACAGAGTTTTCTTAATAGTTCTTACATTTATTTAGGTATTTACTTCATACACATACAAGTGTAATGGCGGACTTTAGGCCTTCAGCTTTTTTTGCCCGTCTACCAACTGCGATTAATATTGTTTATGGGGACTTATGGCAACAAAATTAATAAAGTATCAACTTAAACATAAATATCTAAGAAACAAAGCATATTATAGTATTTTATTTACATAGTTACAAGTAAACACAGCACAAAACAAACTGTGATCAACTTTTGTAGGTACTGAAAGACTTTAAAAAAGGTATTCATAGGTTTCCATACCCAATGGGTGCCAACGGGGGCACCTCTTACTAAGCCCTTATTAATTTAAGAAATAAAGTCTCTTACTAAGCCACTCTCCGTTCGTACGTCCGCCCATCTGTCACAGGGCTGTATTCTATCCGTCTTATTATAAAACAAGGACTAACTTTAGTACCTGGTTTAAACCATTATCCGACCAAAATAAGTCGACAGTTTTCACTCTGACGTTTGGTCAACTGTCATTGTCAATTTGTTTGGGAGGGATAATGGTTTAAGCCAGGTACTAAAGTTAGTCCTCGTTTTATAATAAGACTGGATGAGTCGTTTTAAAAATAAACTTCGAATTAAAAACAGTCAATGATTTTAAAAAATTGTGTGGAGTAAAGCGTTGACATCAGAAGAGAAGTGACATGGAAGAAGTTTTTTTAATACAACAAAGTAGAAAAACAGGATTTATTTTTATATCAGGTGTACTTGATATATCAGGATACAGGCAACGTGGGATTTTTAGTTAAAAATTCCTACGGAACCCTTCATGTGAGGATCCACTCGCACTTGACGATCTTTTTGTATTTTCATACAGACCCACATTCTTCGAGCCCTTTTCCTTAAATAATGTATCACGTCTAGGGATTTTCTAAATTTTCTCTTGAACATTCTTAAAAGCCCATTTTTATTCAGCACACGCGTCCCAAACGTATGTATACAGGATGTTCTATCATTTACCATATCTGGCGAGGCGCCAAGGCCGGCAAAATATGAATTTCGGATATTTTAGCCGTCTTGTCGTTTTCCAGGGCCATCGACCAGGGCCGTAGCTAGAGGGGCATTGTGGGGTAATGCTCTAACTAAATCACAATGCACTTTTAAAAATACCAAAAACGAATATATTCTTGTATGATCCTGATCTTGCAGATCCTGTAGATCTCCTGTTCCGTCACTTCTGACTGAACAGTGGCATGCAGAACAGTGTATGCGGAACAGATAACATACCACAGTTTGTGACATTCATTTCATATTATATTAATTATATGTTCTGTGTGTAGGAGTCATTTAAATTGCCCTACCTCCGCTAATGTTGCCCTAACTTAAAGTCGACTCTAGATACAGCCCTGCCATCGACTTAGAAAATGTATAGACACGTCGAACATTCGACGGGTACCTAATTTGAATATTTATTGGAAGATTGACTTTCGTGTTGCTCGTATTAAGCGTCCGTCTCAGTGCTTCTGACATGTGTATTTACGCAAATTTTCATCATGATCGGCTCAGTAGCTAAAGTGTGCAAATTAACAACAATTATAAAAAAATCTCGTTGCATCTTACATGCTATTTTCTAACTTTTGACAATACGTTTTAATGGTCACTTCAACAAACATTGCCGCTTTCGTATGATTGACTATTTTTATTTAAGATAAATAAACCGTAATGGATGTTGAAGTGACTATCAAATCGTTGCACACCGTAGTTGTTTAAAATAGCATGCTGCTCTGGGAGAAAAGAATAACGGTCGAGGGAATGGGCGAAAATTTAACGAATCATGACAATAGGCGATGCGTCTAGCAATCCGTTACTATTTTGATTCCGTTTTTCACCTTTACCTACACACTAAATGTAGCCGTTAGGTCTTAAACGCCCCTCCCCCCCATTAAGATGGAAACCCTTGGGGGAGGCCTGTCCAGCGGTGGACTTTTTGCGGCTGAGATGAGAGGTTGGTTTCAATGGGCATGTTTTCTATCGTTTAATACAGGACGTATAAAATGATAACAAAAGTTGATCACATTTTGAAAAAATATACCTAAAATTGAACGGACAAATCTCGACATTATTTGAAAGTTTTAAAAAATCAGGGTTTCAGAATCGATTATTTTCCTAGGGGGCGGCCATTAGACAAGATACCTCTTGTCTAATGGCCGCCGTGAGATTTGACAGGTGCTGTCAAAATCCACGAGTCCTGTTTGATCATCTTTTAAGAGTGTGGCTGCCACCACCCGTCAAAAACAAATCGATTGCAAAAGCCCCAATATTTAAGTTATCAGTATTTAAGAGAACTTTGACACTTTGTTGGTTGTCTTGCTCACACAATCAAACAAAGATTATTACAAATGTCTCATTTTTACAAAAGTGTTTAATTATTATACTAGATAACTACTATATCGTGGATATTTTAGATATGTTTTTATACTGATTAGACATTGGCTACATCGTTAATTAGTTGATAAAAGCTTTGATCAACTAATTTACGATTCAGTCTTGTGTAGACTACAATACAAAAATATGTCTTAACACTTTTGCTGACACTGCCTGCCTGTAGACATAATTCTATTATTATTTCTTTTGTGTCTGGTTCAGTGTCAGCTAAAGTGTTAAATATCTACGATATAGTTATCTAGGATAATAATGAAACACTATTGTAATAATGACACACATTTATTCATAATCTTTAAAAATGCTTGATTGTGCGAGCGAGACATCCAACCAAGTATCAGAGGCCTCTTAACCAAATATCATAACTTCAGTGGCATATCTATACCATGTGGGGCCCAAGGCAAACTCAATCAATGGGGCCCATGAGAGTGTGAGTTCGGCGAATAGCTTTTTGGTGGCTTAGCTTTACCCAATTGCCCCCCACCCCGCTTTTCTGCTCCTGGCCGAGGCCCCCTAAGTTCGGGGCCCGTGGAATTTTGCCGGCGTGCCACCCTATAGTTCTGCCACTGCATAACTTAATTCATATTGTCAAAGGCATGGGCAAGAGATATCCTGTTATATGAAAAAAAAATAGGTTTGTTAGTCAATCGTACAAAATTGACCATAGATTGAGCTTGTCCTAACTAGCAATTAAGGCAAATTCCTGTAGTTGCTCGCGAGTTCGTTCGCGAAAGCTTGTATTCCTCATCATGTCGAGACGTTGTCCTCATAATACTCCAATGCATAGGGCTACAACTCCGTTTTGATCTTGCAGATCCTGTAGAACTCCTGTTCCGTTAGCAGGTACTCCTTGGTGAGCTGGGTGAATTTGGCGATATCACAGTAAGGTCCGCAGTCGGTGAAGCGGAGTTCCTGTAGGGTAGATGCACCAGCTTTGGGTAGGTAGACCGGCTGAAACAAGATGGGATATTTTAACATAAATCTATTAAACATGGTGGAATTTTGATCGTTTTGTTACCCTTAAAGGAGTGATTCAGCCCGTCAATATGAACAACTTTTCCTATGCATTACAGCATGACGAATGCATCATTGATGCCCTGATGTACCTTCCTCAACGCACCATCATCATCATGATTTCGAGTAGGTGTCACGGTCAATCGACCAAGCACACCCTGGTGTCAGAGTTCTTCAGAACCGCCTCTTAGCCTCTGACGTGGTTCTTCTAACGACTACCAGATGGGACCAACGGCTTAAACGTGCTTTCCGAAGCACGGAATCATCTTCATTATCAGACAATCAGGTATTTCAAGCTTGCAATGTCCTAACCAAACTGGAAGCAACTAATCAAAGTATGCTTCCTGTGTGGGAATCGAACCTACGACCCCCGGGTCTACAGGCAAACGCCTTCACCACTGGACCACGGAGGTAGTAATGATGCTATTATTGTCCTAGACAAGCATGCAATATGATATATAATATGATAACAGCCTCCGTGGTCCAGTGGTTAAGGCGTTTGCCTGTTGACCCGTGGGCCGTGGGTTCGATTCCCACCGGAAGCACACTTTGTTTAGTTGCTACCAGTTTGGTAAGGACATTACAGGCTTGAATCACCTGATTGTCTGATAATAAATATGATTCCGTGCTTCGGAAGGCACGTTAAGCCGGTGGTCCCGGCTGCTATCTGGTAGTCGTTAAAGGAACCACGTCAGGCCGAGAGGCGGTTCCGAAGAACTCTGACACCAGGGTGTGCATGGTCGATTGACCGTGACACCTACTCGAAATGATGATGATGATGCAATATGATAAACATAATTACCAGGACGCTTAATTTCCCAGTACTCCTCGACCGGTACAGCTCCAACGCAAACAAAGCTCCATACTCCGGTATACTATGGTTATTTTGGACCTTGGCGACCTCCATCAAGGCTCCGATATTGAAGTCGTGCGCGGAGTAGATGCGTAGCCTCTGTTTCACTGGCCTGCCTTGGGAGATCTCTGATGCTGCGGCCATGAATGTGTTGAGGAGGATACCTGGAACAAGTGTCATTTAACATTATTACTTGGCGAGCTCCGTGGGGCAGCGGTCAACACGCCAGCCTGCGGCATGAGAGTGCCCGGGTTCGATCCCCGGCCAGGTCAAGATGGAAAATGATCTTTTTCAGATTGCCCTGGGTCTTGGATGTTTATCTATATACGTATTTGTTATAAAATATAATGTCGTTGAGTTAGTATCTCATAACACAAGTCTCGAACTTATTTTGGGGCTAGCTCAATCTGTGTGAATTGTCCGTATATATTTATTTATTACTACCTGTTATCCGCGACTTTGTTCGCGTGGGTTTTGGTTTTATTCCACAAGTCTATTCGGGCCATAAGGGCTGCCCCGTCCCTCGAACCCCGGGCTCAGAAGCGTCTCAGGTGGGGATGTAAACGGAACACGCTTAGATGGCAAGGCAAGAATTTTGGATGCCTTGGTTTTCATTAACGCATATTTCGTACGGATCCATCAAGTCTTATGTTGTTAGGTTCTGTACCCAAAGGGTAAAAACGGGACCCTATTAATGTCGCTCCGCTGTCCGTCTGTCTGTCTGTCCGTCTGTCACCAGGCTGTATCTTATGATCCGTGATAGTTAGACAGCTGACATTTTCACAGATGATGTATTTCTGTTGCCGCTATAACAAAAAATAGTAAAAAATAAATAAAATAAATATTTAATGGGGCTCCCATACAACAAACGTGATTTTTTTGCTCGATATTGATAACGGCAAAAAGTAGACGCTTAAAAATTCGCAGAATATTTAGTTATATATACACTTTAAAAATAAGTCATTAAATAAATATTAAACTAATATTAAAGGGGTCCCATACAACAGACATGATTTTTTTGCCGTTTTTATAGATAACGGTACGGAACCCTTCGCGCGCGTCCGTCTCGCACTTGGCCTGTTTTTATTACTTACCGCCGCCAATAGTTTTCATCTCATCATTCCTGAAGTACAGATTGTAAGCCAGTCTAGCCGCCTCACTTAGCCTTGGCAGGATCGGTTTAGCCCACTCTGGTATGTCTAGACCTAGCCCGACCTGTAAAGAGATAAGTACATTGTTTTACAAATCGTTCGCCTTGAATTTTAGTGCTTTATTGTTTTACTGTCTATATTAGCATAAACGAAGACCTTGACATATCTATTACTTAGTCAATTAGCTACTAGCCTTTCTATATTGTAGATAAAATATCTTAAGTGCTCAAACCGAAGAGATATAAGTAAAAATAAAAAATAAATTTATTTTAGTTAACTCAAGACCTATAGATACACTTTATGAATTACTAGCTTTCGCCCGCGGCTCCGCCCGCGTCAATGTCGATCCTTCGGGAATAGTACTTTTTCCCGGTATAAAAGGTAGCCTATGTCCTTCTCCGTACTCCAGAGAACTTGTATGCAAAATTTCATGATGATCGGTTTCTGTAGTTACGGCGTGAAAGCGTAACAAACAAACAAACAAACTCACTTTCGCATTTATAATATTAGTAAAGATAAGGATTCCGTATTTCTATAAGTGATTCACTGTGTCTGGAATACTAGTAGTTTACCGCAAACTTGGACATCACAAACTTTTTAAATCCATTCTAATATTAAATTCGAAAGTAATTCTGTCTGTTTGTTACCTCGTCACGCTATAAACACTGAGCTGATTTAGTTGAAATTTGGTATAGAGGTAGTTGGGGAAGAAGGATGCCTTTCATCCCGACAAAAGTACTATTCTGAGGGATTTCATAAATTACTAATTCGATTTTAATGGCCAATGAACGATTTGCCGCGGGTGGTAATATAATAGTAATTTTGAAGTATTGTAGCATTATATAAGTCAGTTTTTGTATGGTTTAATCTTATGCTTTACAAAGTTACTTTCCGCAAAAAGAGTTTGAAAACCATATAATATGTAATTATAACAATATATATGTGTAATGCCACAGTTAAGGTTATGTCACAAAATCAGCTAATATCACAAAAAACAGCTTTTCAACCAGATATATGTTTTTGTAAAACTTCTACTTGGTTGCAGAAGTAGACAGAAGTCAGAATAAGCTGCAAAAGGCTGCAAGGCTATTTTTTTTTTTTTTATATAAAGACTTCTGTGCACCGGTAGTTGACAAATTAAAAAGCCAACGTCTAACATGGTATGGGCATGTAGCAAGGAGAGATGCCGAACATCTGGCAAAGAGAATGTCCCATTTAGAAGTCTGGCTGGATTGAGTTTCTTTTGGCGTATTCTTCTCACCAGTGGACGTTCCGAAACGCTAGTAGTATTTCGATTTTGCACAAAATATAACAAATACAAATATGACGTTCAAAAAGAGATACATGTATCCAATTTTGAATAAAAATCTTTGGCTTTGACTTGACTTTGAAGTAGGCGGACGTAGCGGAGGGAAGCCAAGAAAGGCGTGGATTGAATGTGTCAGAGGGGATATGAGGGAATGGGGGTAAATATTGATATAGTTAAGGATAGAAAATTATGGAGAGAGTCGATATACAGAGCCGACCCCAAATAGGGAACAGGCGAGGAAGAAGAAGAAAAAGAACGACTTCTGTGGCTCAGTGCCTTTGAATCGTATGGTCTTCTCTTGTGGTCTTGGATATTTATCTATATATGTATCTAGAAATAGTCCGATCAGCCTTTGAGAGAATGAAGAAAGTAATATGCAGACGAGAACTTTCTATCAAACTACGAACTTGTTATGCTTCAATGTAATGTCTGGCCTCTTGTTTTGTATGGTTGTGAAGCGTGGACCCTAAAAGATGACCTCCGAAAGAAATTAGAAGCGTTTGAGATGTGGTGTTATCGCAGAATGCTACGCATAAGTTGGACGGACCGCATTACCAATGTTGATCTTTTAAAGCGCATATGCAAGAAAGTGGAACTTGTTAGGACCATTAAAACAAGAAAAGTCGCATATCTTGGTCACATCTTTAGAAATCCACAATATCATCTTCTCCAGACCATCATGATGGGAAAAATTGCCGGAAAGCGCAGAGTGGGAAGACGCAAAATGTCATGGCTCAGAAACATCCGCCAGTGGACTGGAATTAAATCAGTGGAACAACTGTTCAGACTCGCCATGGACAAGACACGATTTAAAGAGCTGACGGCCATCCTTCAGTGATGAAGCGGCACTTAAAGAAGAAGAAGTATATTTTATAAAATATAGAATCGTTGTGTCCCACGACACAAGTTAACAACTTATTGTGGGGCTAGCACAGTCTGTAAGATTAACCCTATATATTTTTATTTATTTATTTACCTGGCTGCTGAACAGGTCATGGAGGGTTTCAAACCACAGTGGGTCCTCAGTGAAGTTGCGGCCGGTCCTCCATAGTATTCTGGGAATCAAATCGTTGTACTGCGCGAACTCGTTGATTAGTGCATCCTTCTTCGCTTGAGCCATGAGGGCGCGGAAGTGCTTGCAGTTGGAGTAGTAGCGCAGCTGAAAAGAGGAAAATGTGATTCATTGTATCATCATCATTACAACCGTAAAAAGTCCACAGTTGGACATAAGCCTGTGTCAAGGATTTCATTCCATGGGAGGATATTGACATACTCACCACGCGTGGCAAGCGGGTTGGCGAGAGCAGTTTCTTTGGGCTTTTAACTCTGCTGCTCATCGAAAGCAAAAAGGATAGGAATAGGATGCGGTCACGTGATCTACCGCGCCCATAACAATGACAGGTCTCTGTCTTTAAGGCTGCTGAGACGTCGACAACATACATCCTCCCGTACGTACATAGACACCTCAGCATGGGGCATAAACTTGTGCTCCAAGCTGAAACCGGGGTCAAGAGATATGTGACGTCGGTCGGAGATGATATTTGTGTCTCAGTCAGGAAATATAGAGGCGGCTTAGTCGTCTCCAGGTGATGATGGACGACAATGAGGTTCGAATGAAGTCTTCTGACATTGAAGAAGTCCACATTGAACGTGGAAGGGGGTGCCGCTGTAGAAACATGTTTTCTATTTTTCCTTGCCATAAAAAAGGTGGTTATCAGGGAAAATTGAGGATTGCCGTAGTTATGACAGTTACGATGGATCGCAATGAATGACCAGAGAAGTGCGCTGCTGGCACGGGGGATGGAAGGGCCCCCGATCCAACACAATGATCAGCCACCGTGTCCCAGGCCGGCACGACGACCAATCACGAGCTTTGACACTGGCGGCAGGATAGCCTACCTAGCCGGGACTCGACCCGTAGGGTTCGGGTCTTCTACGTACCAGCGGGCGGTCAGCGGACAACCATTTCATCGGATCTCCCTGGCCCCCGCGCTAACGTATTAATAATAAATTCTGCCAGACTGAACGATAAACTATAAATAAAAATAAACGAAACTATTTAATAACAGTTGGACGTTGATGGCGTTAGAAACTTATTTTACTTTAAAGGGGTAACTCAGACCATCAATATGAACAACTTTTTCTATAGGACCAATACTGGGAACTCAAAAAAAAAATATTCGTCATTTCCATACAAAAGAGTTCCGCCTCCCGGCCAGTTTGTATGGGAATATCGATTTTTTTAAGTTCCCAGCTTTGTTCCAATAGAAAAAGTTGTTCATTTTTATGGCCTGAGTCACCCCTTTAAGTATCCAAAACGAAAAAAAATTTACCATGTATATTCAAAACTTTTTTTGTAACACAAAAAAGTTTTGAATATGTATAAAATAAAAGATTTATTTATTAAAAATAAAAATATATAAATATATAGTCTTTAACAAAAATGTAGTTTAAACTGCTAACAGTCGATATCCTTATCATTCAGTTTGTTATATAATACACACAATCGAATAAAACTTGTACTATGTTTTTTGCCACACAAAAAACGATAATTAATGTTTCGAATAAGATAAATCATAGTTACTCGTATATTATATCCGTAAGCTTATCTATAAGATTGTGCGTTTATGTTACGTAGTAACTTGTACATAATCTGCAGTTCAAGTTTGATAGTAGTTCAAAGTCGGCTGTTAAAACGAAATAGGAGGGCCGTATTTTCATACAAGCTTAGTTCCCTGATTCCTCGCCGGATAGTACCAGTAGAGCAATGAAATATTACAAAAACAATCTATGGATATATAAGCATGTCCCTATGTTTTAAGTTTTTTTTTTATAAATGAATTATTTAAAGAGATTTACACCTTCAAAACCTAAAAAAAATATAGGAATTTCCGTTGTTTTCAATATTTATTAAACAAATTTGACGCGATTATAATAATGAAAGAAATAATAGAAACAGAGCCATAGCTTATCTACATTTTTTAATGAAAAAAGAAATAAAATCTGTTAAGTTTTAAAGCAGAAATCTAGGGACTACGAATCGTTAATTTTATGTACTTTTCATAGGTATTTTCGGAATGAGCTGTAGTTGTCTCTATCACACTCTACGAGGGGAGGATTGACACAAGAACAAGTGTAATCAAGACGACTGTTTTTATTATAATAAGTGTTTCCGTGAGCTAACTAAGTGTCTGCGGGTCTTATATCAGTGGTCCCAAGGGCCATAGATCCCAATGAAGGTATTTTGTGTCAATATACGCCATTTTGAACAAGTTTTAAACTACGAACGGTCTTAAAATCAGTATAATTGTGCATGAGAATTCTGCTTACAAAATTTGCCGACAATCTTTTTCTCAACTGATAAAGTGCGACCTGCATCTACATCCTGACAGTATAACGACAGACCTGTACAACAGGACAGCCAGACATACGAAAGAATTTTTACTGAAGCTAAAACCAGGATATAGTCTGTGGCCAGACGTAGAAGGACCCTTCGCTCACGCTTATCGCTCAATTGCGATTTAAATGACGAAAATAACGTACACTGCGTACCAATTAACCCATTAAGATACTGATATAACAGATAGTCTTTCTTAATATAAATATATTCTAACATCTATCTTAATAAGTATTTAACGCATGTTGTTTTCTCCACAGTTAAATTAACCTCTGACTTTGATTGTAGTATATTCCCTGATTAATATAAGCTAATCGTAAAGTTGATCATAGCTCACATTGGTCGAGAGCATGGGCGTGTCTGGTAAAACTCGCGAATAATACGTTTTCAATCAACAAGCCAGTTAAACATAGTCCATCTTTTGATAAAAATATATTAAAAATTGATTGTTTAAAGAGCTTTATCTTTTTTAGATCGATCTGGGACTTAGATGTTATTCTAATAAGTACCTATAGTTTGGCCGGCGAAAAAAAAGATCTATATAGATTGGCTAAAATAAGAGAAACGAGTGCGAGAGACATATGTCACATAAAATGCATGAAAGATGAAAATGGGAAAGTTTTAACGAAAGATGATGAAATAAAAGAACGCTGGAAGAGATATTTCGATGGATTAATGAATGTCGAAAATGAGTGGAGTGGTGTGCTATCGACTGTACCTATAAATGTGGGAATGATAAATGAAGTAAGCATGGATGAAGTAAGAAAAGCGGTTGCAAGTATGAAGAATGGAAAGTCTGTAGGACCAGATGGAATACCAGTAGAAGTATGGAAGTTATTAGAAATGAATGGCTAGAGATGGCTAGCTTTGTTCTTCAATAAGTTGTTACAAGAGGAGGCGATCCCAGAGGAATGGTGTTCTAGTACACTGGTACCCATTTTTAAGAATAAGGGTGATGTACAAAATTGTAACAACTATCGAGGAATAAAGCTTATGTCACACAGTATGAAAATTTGGGAGAAAGTGATTGAAAGAAGAATAAGAGAAGAGTGTGAGATAACACAGAACCAGTTCGGTTTTATGCCTGGTCGAGGAACAGCGGATGCCATATTTGCACTACGACAACTATGCGAAAAATACCGTGAAGTACACAAAAACTTGCATATGGTGTTTGTTGACCTCGAAAAGGCATATGACAGAATTCCTCGTAAGGTTCTGTGGTGGGCCCTGAATGTAAAAGAGTTGCCATGGAAGTATCTGCAGCTAATACGTGCAATGTACAGCAGAGCCAGTACTAAAGTTCGATCCGAAGCCGGGGATACTGAACAGTTCAGTGTGGAGGTGGGCCTACACCAGGGCTCGGCTCTAAGCCCTTACTTATTCCTCTTGATAATGGATGCATTAACATCAGATATGCAAGAGGAAGCGCCCTGGTGTATGTTGTTTGCTGACGACATCGTTCTGGTCGGAGAAGATGCGCCTGAGGTACAGAGTAGGCTGGAAAGATGGCAGGACAGACTGGAGAGTGTAGGTTTGAAAATTAGCAGGACCAAAACAGAACACCTGTTTATAGACTTCGGTGGTCCATCTAACTTCTCTCCTATTGCTCTTGGTGGTGTTTCTTTACCGGTCTGCTCCGATTTTAGGTACCTCGGTTCAGTCATACAGAAGGACGGCGATATTGATCGCGACGTTAATAACCGTATTAGCGCAGGGTGGGCAAAGTGGAGACAGGTCACGGGAGTAACTTGTGATAGTCGTATGCCCCTTAAGCTTAAGGGGAAAATTTACAAAACTGTTATCAGACCTGTCATGTTGTATGGATCGGAATGTTGGGCCACAAAAGGGATGGAAGAAAGAAAACTGCATGTTACAGAGATGCGAATGTTGAGATGGATGTGTGGAGTGACAAGAATGGATAAAATACGGAATGAGTATATAAGGGGAAGTATGAAAGTCGCGCCAGTAATTGAAAAGCTCCATAGTCATAGACTGAGCTGGTATGGGCATGTGATGAGGAGAGAAGAAGGTCATATCGCAAGGAAGGCTTTGGAACTGAAGGTGAATGGAACTCGAAACAGAGGACGACCTAAGAAAAGATGGATGGATTGTGTCAAGGAGAGTATGAACAAGAAAGGAGCGAAAAAGGATATGGTAGGTGACAGATCAAAATGGAGGGAACTGACATACTGTGCCGACCCCACATAAAAAGTGGGATAAGGTAAGGGAAGAAGAAGTTTGGCCGGCGAAACTGCTGGGCATTGGTGCCCAGAAGCAAAAAATTTTATTTTATTAAGTCAGGTGGAACGTCGTCTTAAGCACGGCTTAAAAGTACCTTAAATCCTAAAACAATATCCGTATGAAAATTCGTTCAATAGGAAAGCACTTGCCGCTTAACTCGGTCTTTAGACTCGTCAAATGTGAACTTCTTCTAATAAAGATAATTAAAATCAAATACGACTAAATAACAATGATATTCCAGATTGCATTGATGCATTAGTCGTGGCCATTTCTTGGACAATAGGTGATAAGTTTATCACTTTATCTCTATTGTTTGTGAGATATGATCCGCTCGTGGCGCGGCGTGGTTTTAACGCATTTATTACATACATCGTATCCTTTTATTTATTTATTTAACTCTATACGGCACCCATTTTAAAAATAATTATTATCTAAATATATATAACTCAAAGGTGACTGACTGACATAGTGATCTATCAACGCACAGCCCAAACCACTGGACGGATCGGGCTGAAATTTGGCATGCAGGTAGATTTTATGATGTAGGCATCCGCTAAGCTAAGAAAGGATTTTGATCAATTCTACCCCTAAGGAGATAAAATAGCGGATGAAAGTTTGTATGAAACTTTGTCAATAGGCGAGTTTCCTGGGTCGTAATAATAACATAACAATTAGTCCGTCAGTTAGATAATCAAAAAATATTGGACACGTATTTTTTCTTTTGTCAAATAAACAATAAATAATAAAGATAAAGCGCGTCAAAGTTAAGGGGGCTCGTGACGTCAAAGTTTGCTAAAAATTGTAGCAAACTATGACGTCACACGGAACTTCAAAGGTCTATATCTTTATCATTTTTTGTTTAATCGAGGAAAGAAAAAATACGTGTCCAATATTTTTTGAATATCTAACTGACGGACTTATTATATTTTTTTAGGAAACTAACCTATTATAATAATAATAGGTTAGTAACGTTAACGTTAGTTGTAACTATATAATATATAATTATAGGGGGAGGCCTTTGCCCAGCAGTGGGACACAACAACTACAGGCTAGGAAAAAAAAAAAAAAAAACCTATTATAAACCGATCGAGCTGAGACTTTGCATGCATAAAGCTACTATGACTACTACTTCTTAACGCGAGCAAAGCCGCGGGCAAAAGCTAGTAGATTTAGAAAAGCAATAGGCGGTCTTATAACTCAAACGTCGATTATCTGTGGGAGTGTGGTTCTTCCCCGGACGAGCCAGCCCATTCATGATACTAGCAAAAATGTTTTTTTTCCGGTAGCGTGGCTGTACCACGACAAGACGTGTCAGTATATAGGCACCTTTTTTCATCTATTAACATATTTTTACTCAAATTATTAATATGTTTATGCATTTACTGCCCGCAGTTATTTTATTCTTCGGCTATAAATGAGATTGGGTTAGCGTTATCACCGGTTTTACCAATCGAATAACAATTTTATAAAATAAAATAAGTAGTGTTTACTCCGAATCGAACAAAAACAATAAGTATTTATTGTTACAAAAAATATTGAACGTCCGACAGGGTTAAACTTTACAATCTTTAATAATTCCTAATATTATAAATGCGAAAGTGAGTTTGTTTGTTTGTTTGTCACGCTTTCACGTTGTAACTACTGAACCGATCACCATGAAATTTTGCATACACGTTATCTGGGGTACAGAGGGATCGACATTGACGCGGGCGGAGCCGCGGGCGAAAGCTAGTTACTAAATAAACAAAGAATTTTCAAATAATGTACACATAACATTTCTATGGGACCAAAGCTGGAAACTCAAAAAAAAATCATTTTCATACAAAAGAGTTCCGCCGCCCCGCCAGTTTGTATGGGAATGTCGAATATTTTTTGAGTTCCCAGCTTTGTGCCCATAGGAAAAGTTGTTCATTTTGATGGTCTGAGTCACCCCATTAAGGGGTGACTCAGACCTTTCAAAACGATAAAAACTTCACCATGTATAGTCTATACTTACATAGTCTTCCGTCAAAGGTACAGCGGTGTATGGAACTGGTTGCCACACCTTCCCCACACCTTCATCCCACTGCTGTTCCGGCTCTGGCGGGTAGGCCGCGGCCATGGCGACCTGGAATAATGATCTGATGAGTAATCACAAAAAGCCTCGGTGGTCCAGTGGTTAAGGAGTTTGCCTGTTGACCCGGGGGTCGTGGTTAAATTCCCACCTGAAGCATACTTTATTTAGTTGCTTCCAGTTTGGGTAGGACATCGCAGGCTTGAAATCACCTGATTGTCTGATAATAAAGATGATTCCGTGCTTCGGAAGGCACTTTAAGCCGGTGGTCCCGGCTGCCATCTGGTAGTCGTTAAAGGAACCACGTCAGAGGCCGAGAGGCGGTTCCGAAGAACTCTGACACCAGGGTGTGCATGGCCGATTGACCGTGACACCTACTCGAAAATGATGATGATGATCACAAAATACACTATGGGAAGCAGGCATATGGCCTTCTTGATAGATCTTGGTTGACCCTGGACGTCTAAAATATTGCCTAAAGAACTGTTTTCGACCTTTTTCACTCTGTTGACTGTTTAACTTGTTTAATCTGTATTTTTGTCAATAAAAGTGTCTTCATCTCTTCAAGGGTTGTCTGGAAGAGATTGCTTAAAGCGATAAGACCCTGTGCTACTTTGTATAAAATAGTTTTAAATAATGTATCCTAATTTTGGTGCAATAAAGAATATTTCATTCATTCATTCACAAATTTATCTTGTCAGATGTTTATTTGAATAACTCTGTAACGTTGCTGCATGCCACTTGCATGCTGCATCTCGTTCAACCTCATTTCTTTCTCATCCTGTCCATTTTTCATTCCTCATTTTATTTCAAATTTCATTCCATTCCATTTTTATCATTTTCTCTCTTTCTCATCACTCATTTCTTCAGTCTACCATCATCTCTTGGACTGTTTACTTGATCGGTCTCTGATCTTTTATGTAAAAGTTAATATATTTATATAAGTTGTGAAGTTGTGACAAATAAAATTAATCTTCTTGTCTGTTGTGTCGAGTCTCTGTTCTCCACCACTCCTTATATGTGGGAACTCGGCTAGAGCGCCGGGACGGTCGAGGTCTCACAATTCTCTACGTCAGGGTATTTTCAACTGCTTGACCGTCAGTTGCGTGCTTCGTAAGGCAAGTTAAACTGTTATTCTTGGCTGTCATCGTTGATGGCAGTCGATAAGCAATTTAAGCCACTTACACACAAAAAAACAAAGTAAGTAGTCACTATTTGGCCTTAAATCGCATGAAACAGCAATTTCAAAAGAAAGAAACAAAGTTATAATCATACCTGGACGGTCATCTTAGTCCTCTCCTTGTCTGTACTCCTGATGGCGATTTCATCGTGGAGGTACAGGTTGGATATCAGGTTCAGGCCCTGGTAGCCGTACCGGCGACGGATGAACTTCCCAAGCTGGTAGGCTCGTCGTTTTCCCACCTAAAAAGTTGTAATTTTTTAGTCTTGTTGTTGTCAGAGGATTTATATGAATGAAGTCGTGTTTTAACGAATTCTTAGCTCCATGCACGCCAGCCTGCAACACGAGGATTCCCGGGTTCGATCGCCGGACACGTTAAGTCACTTTCTCAGATTGACCTGGGTCTTGGATGTATATTATATATATATATCTATACTAATATTATAAAGCTGAAGAGTTTGTTTGTTTGAACGCGCTTATCTTAGGAACTACTGGTTCAAAGTGGAAAATTATTTTTGTGTTCGATAGTCCATTTATTGAGGAAGGCTTTAGGCTATAAAACATCACGCTGCGATCAATAGGAGCGATGCATCAATTTAAAATGTTTTGAAAACGGGGGAAAGAATTATTTATCTATACTAATAAAAAAACTAATTAATCATAATAACAGAAATTGCCGCGGATGAAGTCGCGGGCAACACCTAGTATATAATAAGTGTCTTTTATAAAATATAATCGTTGAGTTAGTATCCTACGACACAACTTCACAAGCGGTGCTAAAAAGTGGGGTTAGCTAAATTTGTGTGATATGTCCCTATATATTTATTTATTTATTATTTACGGCCCCCACAAGTTCACATGTGCTACGGGCCCCGCACAATCTTAATTCGGCACTGCTTGTGTATCAGAATATCAGTAGATTAAGTTGTCCAATTGAGACAAAATACACAGGTAGTCAGCAACCCGACACGCAAGAATGTCTCGTTAAATCTGCGACCTTTCACAGCTGGCTGGCTTCTAATGAGGCATGGTCACGAACAATATTACTACCCGTTTACTGCAGATGTTTAGACAAGATAATATAAAAGGTCCATTTAAATTAAGCGCAAATATTTTAAAATATTTCAAAACGCTTTATTTGCAGATTTTAAGAAATCGACACGGTAGATTTTTTTTTCTTTTTTCATACAAAATATTTTTTTTTATTAAAATCGATAAATCATCTGTTTTGGTCGTCGAGGTCAGTGACCTAGTATCCATAGTAGATAATAGTAAAAAGTTGTTGGCCAAGAAAGTGTTTATTTGTACATAGGGTGTTTTTTTCATTTTTTATTTTAAATGATCAGGTGCAGATATCTCAAAAACTAGCGTGCCGAGTTTTTTTATTTTGCTTCAAAGCATTTTTCTAGCTTATGGGAGTCGCCTTTAAAATATTAATTTTAATTTAAATTGACCTTATATGATAGCTTGATCGTTTCATTACATAAGATGTACATTGAAGGGAATGTTACGAAATGTGTAATCATTTCATATCATTACCTTCAATACATCTTTGAACTGGCTGTATTTGTGAAATCGAATTCCATGTTATTTGTCAAGTTATCAGAAGGAAAAAAAAACCCTACACGGGCGCTACATAGACACGCTTTCTCATTTCATCTCATCTCATCAGGTCTTGTTAGTCTCCACTACAGGAGCACGACCCTCTCTGTACTACTAGACACGCTTTACGCACCCAAAATTATAGGCTCACTTTGGTTTGGTCCGCAACGATGTATTAGGGATGGCTACCAAGACCTATAATAAAGTGCCCAATGAATTAAAAGATTTAAATTTAAATATTTTCAAGATACGACTTTTGTATTATTATTTGATAAATGTTACTATTATGTTAATTACTTTTTGAATGACATTTTGTGATTTTTTTGTGTGTATTAGTGTTTGTGTGATTTTAAAAAATATTGACTACTCTTAAATACCCTTTTTTGACATGTGCAGCAAATTTCAATTCATTATTATTACTATTAATTACTTAAATCTTTTTTTAATTATAATAACTCAAAAATTTGTATGCTTTACTAAGCAAAACATAGCGACCTAATATTTATTTTTGCATAACACCTGTATTTTATACCTATGTTTGACAAATAAATTATTTGATTGATTGATTGATCGTACAAAGGTAGGTTGCTAGCCGCATCGTCTATTGTCATTATTCTTTAGATTTTCGCCTATTACCTTGACTGGCTTCTACGCGGAAAGAGAAACAGCTGGCACATTCTACGTTTTTTCTTTGCTCCTAGACCAGCATGGAAGATCAATAGTTTAGTTTTTTTTTTCTTTTTTATTTTAACTTTATATTTATCTAGTTTTTGCCCGCGGCTCCGCCCGCGTCAATGTCGATCCCTCGGGAATAGTACTTTTTCCCGGAATAAAAGGTAGCCTAAAAGGTAGTAGTTACGGCGTGAAAGCGTAACAAACAAACAAACAAACACACAAATAAACAAACAAACAAACTCACTTTCGCATTTATAATATTAGTATATAGAATAGATATAGAAGTATAGATATAGATATAGATTAATTTATTTATTGCAATTTGCTGGTGTTGTTCGATGTGATAAGTTTAGGTTGAAACTGAATTCATTAGCAAACGTTTAAGGTGTGACTCAAACCACGAGTCTGAACAACTTTATTTATGGAACCAACTTCAAAATTGCAAAAAAAAAATAGCTTTTCCATAGATTTTAGCCAAGTAGTTATTCCACTTTTGTATGAAAGACCAGATCATTTTTTCACGATGTCGAAGTTGGTCCCATAATGGAAGTTGTTCAGATTCGTGGTCTGAGTCATTCCTTAATTTACTAATTAATTCAATTTCACTCTTTAAGATTTATGGTGTAATATTTATTCCTTTTGAATAAAAAGTACGTATTTATTTTAAAAAAACTTACATTTGTCAAAGCCTCCAGTCCTTCAACGAGAGTGAGGTTCTCCAACGCCTCCTTATCATCAGCAAGGGACAGTTCATCTGCATCTGGTGTCCGTTCGCCATGTCTGTGAACCTGCGGACAAAAAGAATAATTTTACAATTTTATTTAGACACTAGCAGCCCGCCTCAGCTTCGCACGGGTAGATATAGGTATTTTATCTATAGCCTATGTTCATCATTACATAGCATAAAACAAAGTTGCTTTCCGCTGTCTGTCTGTCCCTATGTATGGTTATCCCTATGTATGTTATGGATGTTTATCTATATATGTATTTGTTATAAAATATAGTATCGTTGAGTTAGTATCCCATAACACAAGTCTCGAACTTACTTTGGGGCTAGCTCATTCTGTGTGATTTGTCCGTATATATATGGTTAGATCTTTAAAACTATGCAACAGATTTTGATGCGGTTTCTTTAATTGATAGAGTGATTCAAGAAGAAGGTTTATAGATATGTATAATTTATATTATGTATGAAGCGGGGCGGGTCGCTAGTCCCTGATGTAGATGTAGATGTGGTGAAATAATTTTTCAAATCGGTTCAGTTGTTTCGTAGCCTATTCAATACAAACAAACAAACTTTCCTCTTTATAATATTAGTATAGATTATGAAAACCGAAAAATATGGAATAAAAGCGTGTTTGAAATAGCTGGAATTTTGTCTTTTTTACATCATTATTATATTCCTAGCTGTTGCCCGTGACATCGTCCGCAGCAATTTCTGTTATTATGATTTATTAGTATAGATGAATAATTTTCCCCCGATTTCAAAACAATTTTTATTGATGCTTCGCTCCTATTGGTCGCAGCGTGATGTTTTATAGCCTAAAGCCTTCCTTAATAATGGACCAGCACAAAAAGAATTTTCCAATTTGAACCAGTAGTTCTTGAGATTAGCGCGTTCAAACAAACAAACAAACTCTTCAGCTTTATAATATTAGTATAGACTAGCTGTTGCCCGCGACTTCGTCCGCGGCGATTTCTGTATGATTAATTAGTATAGATGAATAATTTTTCCCCGATTTCATAACATTTTTTATTGATGCTTCGCTTCTATTGGTCGCAGCGTGATGTTTTATAGCCTAAAGCCTTCCTCAATAAATGGACTATCCAACACAAAAAGAATTTTCCAATTTGAACCAGTAGTTCCTGAGATTAGCGCGTTCAAACAAGCAAACAAACTCTTCAGCTTTATAATATTAGTATAGATATGTAAAGAAAAGCCTGTCCGCTCCTTGAAGGGGTGATTCAACCCGTCGAACAATATGAACAATTTTTTTTTACTAAAGTAATTATTTAGGTAGGCATTTGACTCCCATCTCACCTGATGGTAAGTGACGATGAAGACGAGGATATTACATACATGCCTATTCAAGAGATACCCATTTATTCTACTTTGTAATTACCCGGAACTGTTTTCTTTAGGACCAATGCTGGGAACTAAAAATTATGGCAAACATTTTTGGTCGAAAATGTTTATATATTTTTTAAGATCCAGCTTTGATTTCATAGAAAAAGTTGTTCATATCGACGAGTTGAATCTCTTCGAGGATCGGACAGGCTTTTCCATATTTGTTTTAGGGCATTTGGCTTTCTGTGCCTTTTAGCTTTTAGCCCTTCATATTTTCTACGTGTTATCAACGAAATGGTGGTGTAATTCATTTCGGTGATTCAATGGAGCCCCTGGCGACAATTCCCACGAATCCACTGGTTTGATCATAGACGCAGTAGCAGTAAGGCGAGCGACCACCAGCCCGCTATGTAAATCTCACGACAGCCGCACCATGACACTTCATTTTAGTTATTCCACACATTGTTCATAAACATGGACATTTATAACACCAAATTACACCGATTTCACATTATAAAGTCCACTAGAAGCAATTTGCAAAACAATCCAAAACAAAAACCGTACAGTCCGTCGAAATTCCCGCCAAGAACTGAACAGGCTTTTCTATACTTATATCTTTTTTTTTTTAATATCCTGTTTCCGTGTCCCACTGCTGGGCAAAGGCCTCCCCTTTTTGTTTCCAGTCATCCCTATCGCGGGCAATAACTTGCCAGCCACTTATATAAGCATCTAAGTCATCGCGCCATCTCCTTCTAGGTCTGCCACGTTTTCGGCGGCCATCCGGTTTCCACATGGTGGCAACCTTGGCCCACCTTTCTTCTTGCATGTGGCAGACGCCTACATCCTTTATTAGAGTTTTGGAGCTATACATCTATATCGATACTAATATTATAAAGCTGAAGAGTTTGTTCGTTTGTTTGAACCTGCTTATCTCAGGAACAAATTGGAAAATTATGTTTGTGTTGGATAGTCCATTTATTGAGGAAGGATTTAGGCTATAAAACATAACGCTGTGACCAATAGGAGCGAAGCTTCAATAAAAATGTTTTGAAAACGGGGGAAAATTATTCATAGTTGAGGACATCCGACGCGTGCGATGCGTAAACGGTTCAAGTTACCCAAAAAATGTGCAATAAAGAATTATCCCTCTTTAAATGTCCGCGACAGTGTATGATGTCTATAATAACAGAAATTGCCGCGGACGAAGTCGCGGCCAACAGCTAGTATTGTAACTGAAACGAATTATTTTACCGTCATATGACATGTACACGTACCACACTGAGACCGAATGCAATTAACTAAATGATTGTCCGGAACAACGTACAGAATTTACTCTGAATACAATACAATGTGACAGAATAATGAACGTAATGTTTCCTTTCATTAAGTAAGGCTGTGTAACTATTTTACGTCAACAGACACTATTGTATTCGCTAATTGTAACTTTTATAATATCTGCTATACGCCAAACAGACGAGCGGCTCTTTGCTGTCGACCAGTCAACTGCAAGCTGTCGACAGATATAATTGCAGCTGTCGAAAAAGCCAACTGCAGCGATAGAAACTGTTCGGTAGCAGATTTCGACATGTCGACCGATGCAGCCTGCCAATAACTGCAAAAATGCTACTACCAAACAGTGCCGATAGCAGCACATTGCTGTCGACCAGTCAACTGCAAGCTGTCGACAGCTGCCGTTGACTTTTTCGACAGCTGCAGTTGTATCTGTCGACAGCTTGCAGTTGTATCTGTCGACACCTTGCAGTTATATGATGTATGATGCTTTTCGAGAGTTATGAGAACTCTCGAAAAGCATATTTTTTAAGTTTCACGGGTTCCCTGTAGGTTTTGATTCCCTTGCGAATGTGTGTTTTTTTCCTTTTGAGGTACGGAACCCTAAAACGACAAAATTGTTTAGCCGCCCGGGCAATTTGTATGGGAATATCATATTTTTTAAGTTCTCTACATTAGTCCCACAGGAAAATCTCTGTACTACCGGAGCCATACTTAGCCAGAGCAGACAGAGGATTTGGCCTACACTCTTCTCGCTGGCCAGACGGGTTGGAGAGGTCTCATTGATGTTTATGAGCTTTGTTTAGCTTGTATTTCCTAAGTCGCGTCTTACGACTTCCATGGGAAGACTAGAAGTGGTCCTATTCTACTCTGCCGGAAACCACACGGGCGAAATATCAGACACATCTCAAAAATAGTCGCGGTAAGTCCCGTAGTGACAATTATAATGATAATAATAGTAGTATTCGCTTTTTATACATACATACATACGTATTATCACGTCTTTATTACTCACGGGGTAGACAGAGCTTAAGGTCATAAGACCAGAAGGCCACGTTTAGCGTGTTGGTGGGCCTAAAGGTGGAAAACGGAATCAGAATAGTGATGGGTAGCTGGGTAGCAACCCATCCCGGCTAGCAAGCCGCATCGCCTATTGTCATTTCGCCCATTCCCTTGACCGGCTTCTACGGTCTGCGCGGGAAGAGAAGCAGCTGGTACATTTTACGTTTTTCTTTTCTCCCAGGCCAGCATGAAAGATCGTTTTTATAAATATTTATTAACTAGCTTTCGCCCGCGGCTCCGCCCGCGTCAATGTCGATCCCTCGGGAATAGTACTTTTTCGTGGGATGAAAGGTAGCCTATGTCCTTCTCCGTACTCCAGAGCACTTGTGTGCAAAATTTCATGATGATCGGTTCAGTAGTTACGGCGTGAAAGCGTAACAAACAAACTCACTTTCGCATTTATAATATTAGTAAGGATAAGGATTAACTGAATGTTCTTTTACGCGTCATTTCGTGAACTTCACCGTGACCAATTGGAAAGTGTACTCTTTCAAACCAATTTTATTTTAAATCGGTTAATAAATGATGGGGTCATGTATAATAAACATAAAAAAAACAACTGTACTGAACCTTTCTTTTTAGGTCGGTTAAAAAGACTGTAACTAGTGGACCTAACGAGTGCTTAAGCTACCGAGCGAGCACCAGTATCTATGCGACGTGACTTGGCGCACAGCAATATCTAGTTCCGACTTCCTTATAAAGTCGCATTGCTTTGAATATACTTAAATTCTGCAGTTGGTATGTCTCAAATGCATACTGCGCTTGGAGAAAATAATATTGTAAACATTCAGTGTTATAACATATACAGGGTGTAACAGAACAGCGAAATAATATTGAAAGCACGCGACCATGATTTTCAACAAGTAACTTCAGGTGACATGTATAGAAATTCAAAAAAATTCGGCTAAGTGCGAGTCGGACTCGCGCTCCAAGGTCTCCGTACCATTATCTTCATAACATTAGACATATAACTTATATAAGTATTTATTAACTAAATGAATGTTCTTTTACGCGTCATTCCGTGTTCTTCACCGCGACTAACTGGAAAGCATACAGCCTTTTGAAACAAAAAAAATTTTTTTTAAATCATTTCATAAATAACGGAGATATCCTTACTATAATTACTAATATTATAAATGTGAAAGTGAGTTTGTTTGTTTATTTGTTTGTTTGTTTGTTACGCTTTCACGCCGTAACTACTGAACCGATCATCATGAAATTTTGCATACAAGTTCTCTGGAGTGCGAAGAAGGACATAGGCTACCTTTTATCCCGGGAAAAAGTACTGGTCCCGAGGAATTGACATTGACGCGGGCGGAGCCGCGGGCGAAAGCTAGTGTATAATAAAAATAAAAAATAAATACAAATGTACTGAACCTTTCTTTTTTAGGTCGGTTAAAAAGACTAAGTAGTGGACCTAACGAGTGCTTAAGCTTCCGAGCGAGCACCAGTAAGTATCTATGCGACGTGACTTGGCGCACAGCAATATCTAGTTCCGACTTCCTTATAAAGTCGCATTGCTTTGAATATACTTAAATTCTGCAGTTGGTTTGTCTCAAATGCATTCTGCGCTTGGAGAAAATAATATTGTAAACATCAGTGTTATTACATATACAGGATGTAACAGAACAGCGAAATAATATTGAAAGTACGCGACCATGATTTTCAACAAGTACCTAACTCCAGGTGAAAGTATCGAAATTCGAAAAAAATCGGCTAAGTGCGAGTCGGACTCGCGCTGCAAGGTCTCCGTACCATTATCTATATAAAAATTATATATAGAAATATTATATATATAAAATATAAATATTATATTAAGTATAACCTGTTTTTAGTTTCACCTGTTCCGGAGTCTGTCTGTAACCACACCGGCCGTTATTAATATCGAGCGAAAAAAATACGTTTGTCGAATATATATTTTTTTTTTATTTATTTAATCCAAATAATGCACACAAAACAATTTTCCTTATCTATAACGCTTAAAAACCATGTTATGGTTTGTCTAGGCGCTGCACTTTCGCACAACTAAATAAAATAATTTATAAACATCAAAGTAAGAACTATAATCCCATCCCATATCATTCACAAACTAAAATCACAAACTTTAACCAAAACTATCTCATACATAAGTTTATTTTATTGTGTTTAATATTGGTTGTTGTTGTTAGTGGCAACAGAAATACATCATCTGTGTAAATTTCTACTGTCTAGCTATCACGGTGTATGAGATACAGCCTGGCGACAGACAGACGAACAGTGGAGTCTTTGTAATAGTTCCGTTTTAACCCTTTGCATACGGAACCCTAAAAATAAATTCAACAGGCTGATCGAGTTTCTATGTTGTTTCTGTTTGTTCTTTGTCACTCTTCAGAGCGCCACTGTTACGACCCTGGGCTCTGTCTTGTATAGGCTAGTTTCCTGGGTCGTAATAATAACATAACAATTAGTCCGTCAGTTAGATAATCAAAAAATATTGGACACGTATTTTTTCTTTTGTCAAATAAATAATAAATAATAAAGATAAAGTGCGTCAAAGTTCAGGAGTGGGGGCTCGAGACGTCGAAGTTTGCTAAAAATTGTAGCAAACTATGACGTCACACGGAATTTCAAAGGGCTATATCTTTATAATTTTTTGTTTAATCGACAAAAGAAAAAATACGTGTCCAATATTTTTTGAATATCTAACTGACGGACCAATTTTTTTTTTAGGAAACTATCCTTCTGTCTATCCTGTAAGAGATAAAAACGTGATCATTACGAATGTACGATAACAATGTTTTAAAAACATATACATATGAGAGCGAACAATTTATTTTATATCAGGATAACGTAAAACAAAAGGAATTTCTTACTTTTATTTTTCTACGTGTGGACTTGTTCGCTGTTTTTTTTTTTTTTTTTTTATGTATATCCGACGGCTGTTGAATTGCCACTTAGAGACAGAAAACGAGATTTGTTCCCACGCCTTTACGAGTATTTTATAAAAATGTTTTTGTATTTTCCAGACTGCGTCAAAAGGGCTAGGTTTTTACAAGATTTTATTTATTTTCATCTGTCTGTAATCAAAAATTGCGAGTTATATTTCATCACTGCATGTAAAACTGTATGTGTTAGCTAAGCATTTCTTCCTGAATAAGGTATTGAAGATTGCTGTGGAAGCAATTAAGTAAATACATACAAATTCTATTTACAATAGCATATATGTTTACTCCAACCTTAAAACTGGCACAAATATACTTGACGTAATCTAAAAAATTTGATTTCAGCTGCCCAGAAGATAATGTAACAAAATTTAATGACTATTTTGTCACACATTGGTTTGAGCCAGAAGGAATTATAAAAATTTGTATTGCCATAAAGAACGACACAGAACTACGAATTTAGTGGATGCTTGGAATCAGCGACTCCAATTATACTAGGGCAGAACTGAATTGACATTTTTAGAAATACTTGAATTCGACATCTCCACTTACGATACAGCGCTAGAGACCACAAGTCCACACGCCTATTGTCTTTGGCTCTGTCTATCCCGTAAGAGATAAAAACGTGATCATTACGAAGCGAACAATTTAACTTTATATCAGGATAACGTAAAACAAAAGGAATTTCTTCCTTTTATTTTTCTACGTGTGGACTTGTTCGCTATTGAATTGCCACTTAGAGACAGAAAACGAGATTTGTTCTGCCCACGCTTTTACGAGTATTTTATAAATTGTTCTGCCCACGCTTTTACGAGTATTTTATAAAAATATTTTTGTATTTTCTAGACTGCGTCAAAAGGGCTAGGTTTTTACAAGCTTTTATTTAGTTTCACCTGTCTGTAATCAAAAATTGCGAGTTAAAGAATCAAGGCCAAAATTTTTTTTTTTTTTATTTATTTACTTCGGGTTCACAAACAGTATAACAATATATAATACATACTAAATGTTACACCAACACCGTTAACCACGGTCTAAAGTTAAAAGAAATTTTTAAATTGAGCTATGGTGGCTAACAACAAAAAATTAGGATTGTGAATTTACGCTTGCTATTAAATTAAAGAGTCCTAGATACGAGTATCTATACATATATGTAAAAACTGAGGTAGATAATAGAATTGACCTTAAAATTACGATACCTTACCATGATATTGCCCTTGCCGTAACTAAGCTAAAATTATAATAAGGAAGATGAAAAATCACCTGCGCAGCTATTTATGCTCATTTATTAATGAAATCCATACCGAAACTCCCATATCTGCCTGCCGTAGCCTTGTTTAATTTTGTTCGTGTCATAATGATTATCTACACAAAGTGTGCTCCCAACTTAATACGCAGAAGCCAGTAAGTAGACTCACTCAAAGAAGGCAATAAGACGAGAAACATGTTTACATTACATATGCCATATCCCAAATAAATAAGTAAATATTAATATATAGGGACAAATTGAGCTAGCCTCACAGCAAGTTGTGTCGTACGTGGGATACTAACTAACTCAACGATACTACACTTTATAATAGATACTTATACAGACATGTAGACATCCAAGGCCCAGGTCAATCTGAAAGAGATCGATTTGCATCTTGACCCGGCCGGGAAACGAACCCGGGCGCGTTAACAACTGTGCTACGGAGCTCATCCAATGCAAGTGAATTATGTAAGACATCGCTTACAAACCATATCGATGGGTACTTACTACTTTACTTTACTTTACTTTATTTGTATAAATTAAATAAAAAAAAGAGAAGGTGAAATATTTTTTATATGATTACCACAGCTCTGGTCAACAACTTGAATTAATTAGAATATTTTTTAAAGTCGGGGAAAATAAGATATGTATTTATTTAAATACTGATTTATTATTCGATTTCCGAACGTATAATGATTATTGAGTTAATGTCCGAACACAACCTGTACTGACATGTTGAAATATATTAATTTATGGCACCCTCACGCAAGCAGGAAACCATCCGCTAAAATAAAAACAATCTGTCAATCCAACGGTTTTGACATTGACATTTTCTCATTGACTTGACAGACGTTATTGTTCTGACAGATATGTGTGTGACAGATCTACAACAAACAGTCAGTTTGAAAACCACTGTGAACTTTTTTAGGCAAATGAAAATGGCAGTAAGGCTATAACTTTTATTGTGAAATATTTTATATAAACGGGGGTTTAAAAATATTTCTTTTATGTAGACATGTTACTAGTAATGAAACCTCAATACTGCTTTGTAATTCATCTTCCCTTTTTTAATTTTTTTTTCTGTACAATCGATGTATGGGCGTTCGCCATGATTCTTTGATCCACTTCCCGGCAGTGACGTGCAGTCAATACACACAGACTCTGCCTACCCTGAACTTACTAAGCATGTATACATTTTTTTCTCTAACAAAAGATATTAGTACCTTTAAGAAATCACAAGGAAAATGCTTCATACAGATTTTTTTATTTATTTATTTACGTGGAGTCGTAATTTCCTAGGTAATTTTTTTGACTAAGTACCTATGTCTTTGTCTACTTTCCTAAAAATGTGTGTGCACGTCGCTGCTTCCCGGTTACCGATTGAGCTGAAATTTTGCATGCATGTGTAAATAGGATGACAATACAATATTATGGAATCGTTACGCTGGTTTCATGATAGAGTCTGAAGGTGTTTAGGCACAGATCACTAAACAGGTTTGGGCTCATTTGATTTGTTTTGAAAAACACTACAGTGTGGATTCGTTTATGATAGAAGCTTGTCACGATAATACAATTTTATCAAAAAATACTTGTTTAAATTGAAGTTTGTATGTGCATTGCCCTGCAGCCTGGGTTTGATGGATCTTCACGCGAAATTTGTCCAGACTGTGCTATATATACATCGAACTGCAAAAAATCGGTATTCTACGGAAGTCTCGCCCTCAGGGAGAAGGAGTTTCTGCATACCTAGTTATAGTAGTGCCATGTTTATAAGTCCTCTCGGCATTGTTCGATGGCGCAGAATAGCGTAACCTACCGCCGACTAAAACCGAATGAAAACATCAGTGAAATAACGAACTCATTTCTACTACATAAGATTTAAAATCCAAAACAGCGCTTTTGCTAGTTGTGCTCTCTCGCTCATACTTGTACGGCGCGTCGCTGCAGCGAATTCTAGACATGGCGCGTACGAATCAACCAATAGCAGGCGGGTATTTTCGCGCCACGCCAAAGTTTTATTTTTGCGCAAGTACAGTCATGGACAGATATACCTGAACAGGCCCTCTACCTATATCTTGAATTTTCTCTTAAATTATATAGGGGGTATCATCCGCAGCTGCTTGGCCGGTGGTTGCAAGTATGACATAAGTTTCGCGCGCAACTTTTTTGTTCCGTTTGTTTTTTTGGGTGTGTGTGGCCAATACTGTTATCAGATTTTTAAGCTGCCTATAGTCATCTAATATATCTTAACAGGGGCAGCCCCTAGTGATGACTGTCAGGTCCAACTTAACGTGTCTTCCAAAGCATGGAGTAGTTTGAAATATTTTTATGCCACTTATAGTCACTTATCCCAGAGCGGACTACACCCAGGGTTGCTTAACATGCGTAAGCGCTAATAATGCGTACGATGAACCTATAAAGCACCTGCCACGAAACTCGATACGAAAATGCGATATAGACCCACTGGGCCATCAAATATCTGCCACGAAACTCGAAAAAAAGAAGAAAAGATGATAAAATAAAAAAGCCCTCCAGACGAGTAGGCGACCAATACTGTTGAAAAGAGTTTCTTTTGACGTTTCTTCTCTGCAGTGGTCGGTTCCGAAACGCTAGTAGTCTGTAGCTTTTGCACATTAATTAATAATATAAATATGACTAAATTAGATCCTTTTAAATGTGATTAGACGCGAAAAAGCCTGCAAAGGCCTATTTTCTGAATAAACGTTTTGATTTTGATACGAAGATGTGATATAGAAACAAGTTTGATACTTACAACAATGGCGTACATCAGCTGTTGATCTCCGACCACCTCGTTGGATACGACTCCTCCCTGAGATAATGTGTTCTGTGCCAGCAGGCATACTACTAATAAGTACAGGAACATTTTCTGGAACAAGGAAAACACTGGTAAGCCATGTGGTTTCCAGTCCAAGTCTCATGGATGTCGTAAAAGGTGACTAAGGCAATACAAAGCTCATAAACATCAATGAGACCTCTCCAACCCGTCTGGCCAGCGAGGAGAGTGTAGGCCAAATCCTCTGTCAGCTCCGGCCAAGTATGGCTCCGGTAGTACAGAGAGGGTCATGCTCCTGCAGCGGAGACCTGATGATGATGATGATAACAGCCTTGAATTGGAAGAAGTACGGGAGAATCTTGATTTTTCAATGCGTTTGAATTCATCAAATGCGTGGCAATAATTAATTATTGTTAACAAATTAATGAATATTTTATTTTAAAAAATTATAATTTGTTGTACCCGAAGCCCACGGTCACGAAGCTCGCGTTTATTATTCTATTGCATAAAAATCGTGTGGTACTCCACAGCATGACCATAAACGCTTTTCTTATAATGGTAAGATGTAAAAGGCAGCTTGTATTATGTACGATTTTGTACACCTATTTTAAAATTTTGTACCGTTTCGGTTTCGGAGATATTCAATGTCCTGCTGGAAAGCATACTGCCTAGCATGACGAACGTCAATGTCAATCGTTCTTGATAAGTATATTTCTGTAACCTTATAACACTTTAAAATCACATCTATGGTCAAAATGAAAAGTATTTATTCGAGGGCGTGTATTCATAACAATCTGCGACAATAAAGGGAGTGTACTTTTGAGTGTCATCTGGGTTATAGATTTTTCTTTTATTCGCAATGTGTTGAATTATATGTATATGAATATAAAATAAATACTTAAATAAATACTATACATGAATAATGTACAAATAAAAAAAAGTGCAGAATAGAATGTAATATATTTTTGTACAAATTAAAATATTATCATAAACAGTACACAACGACATACACACCTCTCTAGCGCTGTATCGTAAGTGGAGATGTCGAATTCAAGTATTTCTAAAAATGTCAAAAAAGTTCTGCCCTAGTATAATTGGAGTCGCTGATTCCAAGTATCCAATAAATTCGTAGTTCTGTGTCGTTCTTTATGATAATACCATTTTTATAATTCCTTCTGGCTCAAACCACTGTGTGACAAAATAGTCATTAAATTTTATTACATTATCTTCTGGGTAACTGAAATCAAATTTTTTAGATTACATCAAGTATATTTGTGCCAGTTTTAAGGTTTGAGTAAACATACATGCTATTGTAAATAGAATTTGTATGTATTTACCTCATTGCTTCCATAGCAATCTTCAATACCTTATTCAGGAAGAAATGCTAAGCTAACACATACAGTTTTACATACAGTGATGTTTCTTCGTGATCCCAGAGACTTTTCGGTATAAGCTTCTTTGGAATGGTATAAAACTTTCATTGATAGCAGCTTGTGCTAAATCAGTTATTGCAAGCATTGTAGCCATGGATTTTGAATCCAGTGTAAATTTAATGGGGTTGAACTTCGGCAAGGCTTCTTTTATTTTCATAAACATTATTTTATTATTTTCTTTCTTTTTGTTTATACAGGTGTCTTGCATGTCAGCGTTGTACCCAACATCTCCATGTATGATGAATATTTTTAATGACGAGGGGCAGCAATCAAAGATTCCGTCATAGAAATAGTGTCGCACATTTTTCATTTCTTTCAATGCTTTTGTTGATGAAAATACGATAATCCTGTTTTTGTTTTTATTGCGATCAATGAGTAAATGCGTTTGAAATATTTCCGGAATTAAAACATCAGATGGCTCTTTAAATTTTGTTTTCGGGACTTGTTCTTTGTTTCGTTGACTGTATAATGCTGTCTTAACGTCTGAGTATACAGGGATATCAGCATCAAATCCTTCATTATTCAGCTGCGTAGTCCGTAATACAATTTTTTTCTGTACGGAGTTAAAATTTGTCGTCACTTCTTTCTTTATTTTGTCCATAATAACAATACAAACATTTTTGAAATTATTTGGTGCAAAGTCAGTAGTATGCTTCATCTGTATTTGCACATTATCACTTTGATTCACTAATTTCACCGAACTAGTACATTTTTGTCGTTGTTTATTGGTACACGCCCATACACTTGACACTTTATTATATTTCTGCAAATTATAGCTATAACCCGTGTGTAATAACGTTAGTCCTCCTCGTCTGTATTTTATTAATTTATAATTACGTTGCATCCCTTGGGTGCAAGTAGGACCTTCACCCGCCATTTTGAAATGACAACTGATCTAATAAGCTTCCTTATCAGTCGCATATTTAAATAATGTTTGGTGCGTAAAAGAGATACACAGATGTCCTTCCAAACTCGTCTATTGTTATCAAAACCTGTTTGAACTCAGGTAGCACACAATGGAATAGCATGTTTCCACTTGTTGACAATTTTAGTACTTGTATATGTACTTCTTTGCAAATTATATTTGATATTTTTTTATGTTGATAATCAAAAATTCTTAACACTAAGTTGTAATAAGATCATGCATGATGTACAAATTATTTTAATCATTACATGTTAATACAACATTAAATTATTTTAATCAATAACACTTTTATTGTCAAGAGTACTTGCTCAAATTTTCGATATAAAAATATTTTTTTACAATCGCGGGCTTCGCGAACAAACAAATTTTAAAATTCGGGTGCTTCCCGGCCGGGTGCTTCGCGAACTGTGGGCTTAACGGCCGGAGCCGACAAAATGTATCTGAAATAATTGTAAACAATGTAATCAGAGCGCTTAAGGCACGTAGGGAGGGACCAAGTCTGGATTGAGTTTCGGCGTATTCTTCTCACCAGTGGTCGTTTCGAAACGCTAGTAGTATTTCGATTCTGCATGTATTATCAAAATAAAAGAAATACAAATATGACGTTCAAAAAGTCTTTGTTTCATCAACAGCAAGTAAATGGCATTCCCAAGCGTGGCCATTACGGGTTCTTCTCTTGATCGTTTTGTCCGTCTGGCACTGTGTGTGTAGCGGTTTTAAAATAATTATGCTTATATTATCATAGGTATACTAAGGTCTGAATTTATCCTGTAAGATTAAATTCTTTTAATATTGATAGTCACTATAATAATATAATAATAATAATAATAAGGGCCAGATACAGAAGGCAGCACTCCTGGACACGTCACGCATAGTCAGGAGGTTTCTTTCTCTGCAGCCTTAACCGCCGGTAGCTTGAGCCCTGCCCCGCTGCTGACGGCGAGCTAGGTTTAGGTTTTATAATGCTTTTATGTTTTTTATCATATTTTTATATTTTACTTTTTATACAAATATTATAAAACCTAGGCTTAAGATTAATATTGAATAAAGAGAATAATAATAAATTATTAGATACTATTTTTATAATTTTTAACACCTATTTAATGTTATTATTTATTTACTTTCTGCGCACCTACTCTTACGGCGATAACTGAAAATCAGTGTTTTGTTGTACCTCGGTGCAAAAAAATCGCTGAGTTATAGGCTTGCTGCAGCACACAAATACATTATTTGGTTGTGTTTAGATTATACACACATTCCTAATAGAATATAGAACCGCAAGAAAAAAGCCAAAATATAAAAAATATGGCTTCTGACATTGACATTCAAATAATTACCTGGAAATTAATAATCACCCTGTATACATTTATTTATTATTTTTCGTCTTACGTACGACCTACTGCCATCATTCATATGACACCCCACCCCGTACGAGCGTGGTCGACTTCGACCCCCGTATCAAGCGCTGAACTTTACCACAAGATAGCTCCCAAATGCCTATCAAACACGTGCCTCTGCTCTGATAAAAGTTAAGTTTTTAAACAAGCGAAACTGGTTTATACCGGTTTTAATTTACTATATCCCTATATAGACCAGTGCCGAAGCCTATGAAAATGATTAAAAATTAAAATTAAATAGGATGAAACCCATTAGAAATGGAAGAAAATACACAAAAAATAAATTATGAGCTATCTGAGGTCGAAAAATGGGAAGGGGTGAGCTTTTAAGGGTAAAAAAACGGTTTATCTCGATATCCGGCAAAACTATAAGTCCTGTGGAAAAACGATATATGGCAATGAAGGTAATAACTAGTTCTACTCTTTTATATTTACACTTTTTTTAAATAATCTCAAAATGTATGCGAAAAATTCAAATAAGCAAGTTTTATCGGTTTTACTACTATAATTTAATTGTGTTCCAAAAATTATCGGCTCTGGCCTAATATTTACAGCGTGTTAATTTACCATGCCGTGTGGTTTCCGGCAGAGTAGAATAGGACCACTCCAAGGCTTCCCATGGATGTCGTAAGAGGCGACTCAGGATATACAAGTTAAACAAATCTCATAAACATCAATGAGACCTCTCCAACCCGTCTGGCCAGCGAGGAGAGTGTAGGCCAAATCCTCTGCCTGGTTTGTTCGGCCAAGTATGGCTCCGGTAGTACAGAGAGGGTCATGCTCCTGCAGTAGAGAGTAAAAGGCCTGATGATGATGATGATGAATTTACCATGCTGGTCTGGGAGAAAAGAAAAAACCTTGAATGTGCCAGCTGCTTCTCTTCCCGCGCAGACCGTAGAAGCCGGTCAAGGGAATAGGCGAAAATATAAAGAATCATGACAATAGGCGATGCGGCTAGCAACCCATCACAATTTTGATTCCGTTTTAACGCCCACCAACACGTTAAACGTTTCTTATAACTTTAGGCTTTGTCTGCCCCGTAACGGATGAAGACGTGATAATACAGCGTGATTTTGAACCCCTAGGTTTATTGAAATCTGGGCATCAGAATTCCTAATGGAATACAGAATTGTAAGAAAAGAAGGTAAAAAACGAAAAAAATAATTTAACCTTTCATAGAAATTCGTCCAGCTGATCGGCGACTTTGTGTGGGAAACATAATTTTCTTTTTCGTTTTTCACCTTTTTTTCTTGCAATTCTGTGTTCCATTAAAGATTCTGATTCCCAGATTTCAATATAGCTAGGGGGTTCAAAATCACGTTGTATATATGTATGTATGTTACTTTAACTTTTGAAATTCCCTGATAAGGGTGACTCAGCCTATTAATATAAACAACTTTTCTTATGGGACCAATGCTGGGAATGTTTTTTTTTTATTTTCATTTTCATACAATTTCGTAACTGCCGAATATTTATGCTTGTTATTATTTTTAATATGATAAGTATTTCAGGTAAGAAGGCAGCCAAACTAAAGTGGGATTGGGCGGGTCACATCTGTCGAATGCATCCTGAAAAATGGGCTTACATCACCACACCCAATGGACACCAGGTGGGCGTAGAAGACGAGGAAGACCGAGGAAGAGATGGATAGATGACATTGACAAGTTTGAGAAGGATTGGAAGAGTTTATCGAGGGAAAGGAATTTGTGGGAACAACGAGGGGAGGCCTTTGCCCAGCAGTGGGACACAAACGGATAAAGAAAAAAAAAATTAAATACCGATTTCCATTTACTCGCCCTCCAACATGCTAAAAGTGGCCATAAGGTGTTATAGACCTAGGCCCTGTCTACCCCGCAAGGGAAAAAAAGACGTGTTACTATGTACCTGTATATATGTTGATTTTTTTAGTTCCCAGCATTGGGTCCATAGGAAAAGTTCTTCACTTATATGGGCTGAGTTACCCTTTAAAGGGATGGTCGAGAGTAAATTTACACGCTATGTAATCTCCGTGTTCCTAGTAGCTTTCCGGGAATCAAACCTAGGACCTCCGATGTGACAGCCTAGTATAATGACTCGTAGGTCACAGAGCTTGTCAAAATGAAATTTGGTAGGTCTGGGGAAGGACATAGGTATCTTTCAGCCTGGAAATAAGTACGGAACAACATTTACGTGAGCGGAGCAACATGCAAAATATAGTAACTTATACATTTCATAAATAAATACAACTGAAGCTACCAAGTTAATACGTTTATGATAATTTCAAAGGTACAATAGGTATCTTGAAGACAGTTACGCAAATTCAATACAGATAAGGCCTTTAAACATAATTATCTTCAAAACACGCACAACACACATTTTTATCAGTTAACTATAGTTTATTTTTATTTATAATAGATAAAACTAAAGATCAAACGTTTATTTTAATAAATGTATTATGTAATGTTAAATATTATGTCACGCACGTGAATATATTATGTTTCTTTTTGTAGTACTCCAGTTCACTCACGTGAACTACAGTCACGTGTTTTGATGAACTGCCTCCGTGGTCCAGTAGTCAAGGCGTTTGCCTGTAGACCAGGGAGTTTGCCTGTAGACCCGATTCCCACGGGAAGCATACTTTGTTTAGTTGTTTCCAGTTTGGTTAGGACATTGCAGGCTTAAATCACCTGTTTGTCTGAAAATAAAGATGATTCCGTGCTTCGGAAGGCACGTTAAGCGGTTGGTCCCGGCTGCCATGTGGTAGTCGTTAAAGGAACCACGTCAGAGGCCGAGAGGCGGTTCCGAAGAACTCTGACACCAGGGTGTGCATGGTCGATTGATCGTGACACCTACTCGAAATGATGATGATGTGTTTTGATATGGAAAGTAATTAGTTGGGCCGCTAAATAAATATTCGGGCAGCAGGTTTTACAATTGGGGCAACAGAGAAAACATTTGGATAAGCTTTGGCTTTCCATCTGGAACGACTGAGGACAGAAAAGAAGTTAGGTTCAGGTTATTTTTTTTATCCACCCGGAACGACTGCGGGCAGAAAAGAAGTTTTGCTGACCATAAGTTGCTGCCCAACTAGCTATTTTAGCTGACCGATTACATTTTTTTGGTAACAAAAATACGAATATTCTGCTAACCGTTTTCATCATCATCATCAACAGGTCTTTTTAGACTCTACTGCAGGAGCATGACCCTCCCTGTACTACCGGAGCCGTACTTGATCAGAGCAGACAGAGGATTTGGCCTACATTCTCCTCGCTAGCCAGACGGGTTGGAGAGGTCTCATTGATGTTTATGAGCTTTGTTTAGCTTGTATTTCCTAAGTCGCCTCTAACGACCTGCATGGGAAGACTAGGAGTGGTCCTATTCTACTCTACCGGAAACCACACGGCTAACCGTTTTAATAAAACCCTTTTGATATATTGATCGGAATGGGCCACAACAGGGATGGAAGAAAGAAAACTGCATGCAACAGAGATGCGAATGTTGAAATGGATGTGTGTGCTATTTTATTTTAATTAATAACGCAAGGTTATTTTGATAGTTGTATGTTTAAGATTTCTAATATTTTTTTCAAACAATTGTTTTTACTAACTGCTTCTTATTTCATAGTGATGAAACTGCGTTTCAGGAGTTAAGGTCCCGGCTGTCATTGAACGTAAAACGTCGCTACTGCGCAAGACGTACATATAAATATTGTCATGTAAAAATTATTGTTTTAGACGTAAAAATTACAAGTTTTCGAGGATAAATGCTTTTAGATATCATACCGTATTTATATCATTCTTAAATTTCATATGTATCTATTTCAAATTCCAACAAGGGGGCGATCTTGTTTAAGAATTGATCTAAATTATACAAATACTTTTGATGTATTTAATTAATTCAGCGCATAATACTAGTGATTTAAAAACACGTCAATTTTCACAATTTCGTGCAGTATGAAAAATCTGACTTAGTGTTGGCCACTTGCACACGCAAAAAACAAGTCTTTAGCCTTTCTATATAACTGTTTGCAATATTCATATAAACATACGTATCAGTGCATCAAGGTTTGATTACAACGAGACCGGATATCGGACCTTCACTGCGTAAAGACTGTTATTCACTAGGAACTTGAATTTATGTCAAAGATGTTTATTTTGGGGTCCCCTATCAATTTGCATAACATTTTAAGACATAAAACACTGGATAATTGTTTTTATCCTAAAAATATTTGCGCGTAACTTAAACAATTTTAGATAATATTTGTGTCCAAAAAATGTGACTTTAAAAGAAATCTGTCATCATTTAATATTTGTGGAAATAGAAAGAATTTTCATTGGTCCTTTGCCTTAGATTTTAGCAAATGTTTCAAAGCCGTTACTTCAAAAAGTACAAAATTTTCTTCGCAATGTTAAAACATATACAAATGCATTTCAAATAAAGACGATTCCGTGCTTCGAGAGGCACGTTAAGCCGTTGGTCCCGGCTGCCATCTGGTAGTCGGCCGGTAGTTTTCTTTTCTCCCAGACCAGCATAGAAGTGGATAACAAATATCAAATTATATAAAATGCAGACTTATTTTCTAGGTTATTTATTAGATAGATAGATAGATAATATCTTTATTCACCATCGAAAACACACAATTCACATTGATATAATATGAAGTAATTCTATAAGGAACTTATATAAAAATATATGCAAGATAATCACTTATAGAAATAAGAAAGTATTCCTACATTATTCTAATGTTAATCGTTTTATTAACACTGCTTGCCTTGTATTTCTACAATCTGCATAGTTGCGTCAAGCGCGAAGACGTGATATTTTTATAACATTAATTATGTTGTTGCAATAATCTCATCGAATCTAGTTTTCCTTATTGGTATTATATTTTAATGTAATGATACTGTCGTAATTTTATTGAGGAAGTCACGATGCAACTCATCTTAGATCTTATTAGAAACTAGCGACCCGATCCCGGCTTCGCACGGGTGTAATATACCATAAACCTTCCTCTTGAATCACTCTATCTATTAAAACAAACCGCATCGAAATACGTTGCGTAGTTTTAAAGACTTAAGCATACATAGGGACAGACAGTGGAAAGCGACTTTGTTTTATACTATGTAATGATAATCTTTCATATAACAAAAAAGACTTCAAACGAACTACTAAATCTATTTTCATTAAATTTTAATGCGATCAATACGGACGTGACCGTTTAAATATTTTTTAAATCGATTTAGAAATGATGGTGGTATAACAAATTTTGAAAAGAGCAAAGAAACGAATTGATAACCTTCTCATTTTTTGAAGTCGGTTAAAATTAATCACAGGTAGATATTTATTTTAACAATAGTGGGGTGTCATAAGATTGTGTTTGTATTTCTATCTGGGTCACCGTAGCTCCCAAACGACTGAATTAATGAATGTAGTTTTTGGGTTTGAAACGTCATTCAAGATGTTTTCTTAGCGACATTTGTTCGAAATCGATTAAGCACTTTAGAAAAACAGGTTTAATATGGGAATGACAGATCAGCGGATCGCTGAAGGGCTGTACATATTATGTCATTATTTTTTTCTACATTTTAAACTCCTCTCCCTTCCCCTTTCCACCGGACTACGAGGCGCGGACAGAAATTTCACCCTTTTGTCGTTGGAATACCAAAGAGTCTAAACGCTTTGACAGTTCCTTTTTGGTTCGAGTGGCTAAGGTGTGGCATGAACTGCCTGCGTCTATATTCCCAAACAAGTACAGTCCCGGGACATTCAAAAGTAGGAATCTCTTGGACAGGCATGTAACATCCTCGTCTTCATCGTCACTTACCATCAGGTGAGATGGGAGACAAATGCTTAATCCAACATTTAGTAAAAAAAAACATGTACTGTCACGATTGGAATGATTATCATGATTGTTCTTAACCTTATTATTTAACCTTAAAGTGTTAACGCAATCAAAACTGTAAAAAGAAAACAAAAACTTTAGTCCGATGTAAACGCCCCTTTATCACCGCAGCCCACTGACATTCTACCTGACATTGCTAATTACGCAACTCGTCTTTTGCAAATGCATTTTTAAGCAGAAGGTATTCAAGTACATGAGTGAATTACGTACATAGAAATTGTTTACTAAATGGACTGCAAATAGAACAAGACCAGATCGCATAAGAACACAATATAGAAACTGACGACTGGAGGATACAATACCGCTAAGATACGCAAACGTGTGATTGGAATAGCTCCTATTATTTATAACAAATTACCTGATAGTCTTAACACATTAGACATTGTGACATTTAAAATGAAATTAAAATTATTTTTGACTGCTAAATGCTATTATAATGTAAAAGAATACTTAGAAGATAATTTGACAAAATAGATTTTGACATTATGCCTACGTATTATTATTTTTTTATTCGACTATTAATTATAACCATATTTATGAAATTGTATGTCCATACAGGACAGTTAACAGTGAAACTACTATTAATTATAATTTAAGATCTTAAAACCTGTTTCCACAATAAAAACATTTTGATTTTGAATTCATCCATGCTGGTCTGGGAGAAGAGAAAAATGTGGAATATGCAGACACATTGCTGCTTCTCTTCCCGAGCAGATCGTAACAGCCGATCGAGAAATGTCAATGGACGATACGGTTAGCAATTCATCACATCACTGTTTTGGTTTGGTTTTCACCATAAATGCGGCCTTTAGGTCTTATAGACCTTGGCCATGTTTATGTATGCAATAAAATAATTTGAAGCCAGGGGGCCTCCACTTCTTTGTTGCCCCGAGGCTTCCAAACCCCTAAATCCGGCATTGACATTGCATGTGGGTCAAAAACTTTACATGGTAAAACACTTCAATTTTAATATTACCGTTTTTAATACCAAATAAATATACTCGAATCTAAAATATTTATCAAAAATATTTAATAATATGTAAGTAGGTCAACGTAAAAGTGTATCTCTTGGCCTTGTTAAAAACAAGGAACTCAATAAAAAAGTGTAAAAAGATTAACATTTTATCATACGAGGAAACGTTTTAAGGTTAGAGTGTCTTTTGTAGGGTTATATATCTAATTAGACTAAAATGATATGTGTTAATTATTTGATACTCTGCATTGGCACTTTTAGCCGTGTGGTATCCGGCAGAGTAGTATAGGACCACTCCAATCCTTCCCGTGGATGTCGTAGAAAGCGACTTAGGAAATACAAGCTAAACAAAGCTAATAAACATCTAAGAGACCCCTCTAACCCGTCTGGCCAGCGTGGAGAGTGTAGGCCAAGTCCTCTGGCTGCTCTGGCCAAGTATGGCCCTAGTAGTACAGAGAGGGTCGTGCTCCTGTAGTGGAGACTAAAAAGGACCTGATGATGATGATGATGATGATTGGCACTTTAAAATTTCCCTAATACATATAGGTGTCTGGCAAGCGAGGAGAGTGTAGGCCAAATCCTCTGTCTGCTCTGGCCAAGTATGGCTCCGGTAGTACAGAGCCCTCTCTGCTCCTGCAGTGGAGACTACAAAGGCCTGATGATGATGATGACATATACAGGGTTACTTGAATAACACTTATAGCCTACCAGGATTAGATAGCTAACATCATAAGCAACAACGTTTGTTTTACGACTTTTGATAATTTGTTAAATTTTTATACAAAAATAAATAATTATTTATTTCTACTCGCATCACGAAGAAAGATTACGTGCGAGCGTCGCGTTGTCCTTTCGTTTTCATGATAAGCCAGGACATTAACACGTTAAAAACTTGACAAATCATTTTCATTTCATTTATTAAGATACTAGCAGTGCCTGCGACTCCGTTTGCGTACAATTATGTTATGTTTGTATGGGGGCTACGTCTTATCTTATCATAACTAGAGAAAAAAAATAAGTAGCCTATCCTGGTTCCTGTACTTCTAAATGTTTATCCACCAAGTTTCATAAAAGTCAGTCAATTCGTTTAAGAGTTATAGAGGAACATACATACATACTTAAATACAGAAAAAACATTCTAAAAGTCGTCTTTTTAGTTTCAATATCATGAATAGAGCCTATAAACACGATATCTTTGAAAACAAAGAAACTTACTCCATGACTGACCCTTATAGATTTATTATTAGTGTAGTATAGATTTCAGATCTCTTAGAAGAAACGCTATCGTTTATGGTATTAGCTTTCTAGTCCAACGAGGTTATCACTGTTTAACAAATAACCCTGTATAAGTAAAAATCACATAGATTGTGCTAGCTCCATAGTAAGTTTTGAACTCACTGTAAGACACTCAACGATACCATATTTTTTAATCAATACTTATATAGATAAAAATCCAAAACCCAGATCAATCTAAAAATATCGTTTCTTTTTATGCCCTGGCCGGGGATCGACCCCAGAACCCTGCGATCGACTGCCACGGAAATCTTCAATTAAAAAAACTTCAAGCCCCCATACCTCTAGAATCAATTCTTAAAATAAAAGCCAAACATCATTGGTTTAATAAAATCAGCTTGTCTTCGGTGGTTCGGACACGTAGAGAGAATGGAAGAGGATCGAGCCGTAAAGAGAGCATACTCAGGCCAGATGGTCGTCGAGCGGTCGGCCGTCCTAGGTATCGCTGGTGTGACGAGATCATGAAAGACCTACAATGTCTCGGAGTTTGCGATTGGCAACGGCTGGCACATGACCGCAAGAAATGGCGCCTTCTAGCGTCGGAGGCCAAGATCCACTTTGGGTCGCTGCGCCATTGCAGTAACTAAGTAAGATAAAGAATAAATTCTAAGTAATTCTAAGACTCAAGTTTTTTACATATTAATTCTATTTATAGATGCCAATAAGTATTATTCGAGATATCACTTTTTTTGCTAGTCTAAGACTAACGACGTTGAATTTATGTAATTCTTTGAAAGCAACAACAATCTAAATTGATGAGTTTAGTTAATAATACTAATTAAAATATATTACAAAAATAAAACTAAATGTCTAATCGTTTCAAGTTTTCAACATTATTGATTAACTAAGTGGTATTTAATGTGAGCTCAAATCAATGTTACAAAGTTTAACTATCTGCTAGACCGGATTGATTTTAAACACCACGAGAGAATCACGTGTCGTATTTTATATCATGACTTAAAATAAGTGATGGTTGCTGATAATAATGATGAATCCGTGCTTCGGAAGGTACGTTAAGCCGTTGGTCCCAGCTGCCATTTGGTAGTCGTTTAAGGAACCACGTCAGAGGCCGAGAGTAGGTTCCGAAGAACTCTGACACCAGGGTGTGCATGGTTGATTGACCGTGACACCTACAAGAATTGATGATGCTGCTGATGTTTTCGCGATTGTTACACATTTAAATAAAATCACTTTAATACGGTATTATCGCGTATATTACATTATTTTTACACCTAACGCAGGTAGACTTAGTTGACATTTGTCTTTACCTTTAACCGCCTACAATATTTATTGATAACGTTCCGGATGTACGCAGTATTTATTGGCTCACGGTGTCTAAAGGTCTTGCAGTCTTGTGATGAGCTTGAGATTTTATTAAATTGATCCTAAGCTGGTTCTAAATGCCAACCATCCTCTATATTTAAATTGGGTTTTTTTTTTAATTCAATAGCCTCACGAAGCATTCTTAGAATGTATCTGTTTAATTTAAATTTAATATAAGTGTTTTTTAATTTCCACGTCAATCAAAAACTAATTTGCTGACCAGACATGTTTGTTTTTATGCAAATCACGGGATTACCACGTGTTGTTATCTTAGTATTCATTAGTGGCTTTTTTATTGATCATTAAATAATATATATAGGTACTTAATATTGGGTAACTACTGATGGAAGACGTTAACGAGGGAAGCCAAGAACGAGACGGAGAGACGAGCTGTTTGCTTTTTATGAAAGATGGCGGAACGTATCAATGGATAGGATAAGGTGGAAAGCAGTCCCACTGCTGGGCTAAAGCCTCCGCGGCTTTTGTCCAGCTGTGGGACATAAATAGCTAATAAAAAACTTGATATTACGTCAGCCTCCCCTGCGGAGTAGACAGAGCCCACGCATTTTAGATATGAAAGCCACGTTTTGCTGGGCATTAGGAGGAAACGAAATCAAAATAGCGATGGGTTAGTTAGCCGCATCGCCTACTAATACCATTCTTGAGATTTATCTTACCCTTGATCGGCTTTTACGATCTGTATAAGAAGAAAAGTAGTTAGTACACTTTACCGTTCACCCTTTCAAGTTATAAACCCGACTTTGATTTATTTATTAAGAAGACAATTATTTGTTCAATTCAATCTGTGTTTAATATACAAAACCAATAATTACGAAGTATGTATTTGTAAGATATGTATTTGTCTCATTAACTTGTAATACAACAAGCGAGACAATGCACCAGCCATACAAATCATCTCTTTTGTTTTTGTTTCAGTTGTGTGGATGATTTAATTCATCACATCACTCGGACTAACTAAAGTTTCAACTGCTGTGTCTTGTTTTGATTGGATACAAGTTTGAAGTTTAAATCACGTTATATTCGGTTTATAATACCTCCATGCTGGTCTGGGAGAAAAGAAAAAACAAAGAATATGCCAGCTGTCTCTTCTTTCGCAGACCGCAGAAGCCGGTCAAAGGAATTGGCGAAAATCTAAAGAATCGTGGCAATAGGCGATGCAGCCGCAACCCATAGCTATTTTGATTCCTTTTTCCACCTTTACGCCCACCAACACGCTAAACGTGGCTTTTCAGTATCTGTCCACCCCGTAAGGCATAAAGACGTGATAATTTATATTTTTTGAAGATTACAATATAGCTAGGAGATGCAAAATCACGTTGTATAAATATAGGGACGAATCACACATAAGCTAGCCCCAAACTTAGTTCGTGTCTTGTGTTTTAGGATACTATCTCAACGATACTATATTTTATATCAAATATAGATCATCATCGGAGTTGGTTTATAATATTAGTGTGGAAGTATGGATGATTTTTAAATTCTTATTAAAAAATTAGATTCTTATCGAAATATATATATATATATATATATATATATTTCGATAAGTTTTTTTTTTTATATAATCAAGAATTATTTTATATAAAATTTATTTTATTTATATAATTATTTTATATAAAAGAATTTTTTATATAAAAAAAAATTATATGTATAACTCAAAGGTGACTGACTGACATAGTGATCTATCAACGCACAGCCTTAACCACTGGACGGATCGGGCTGAAATTTGGCATACAGGTAGATGTTATGACGTAGGCATCCGCTAAGAAAGGATTTTGATCAATTCTACCCCCAAGGGGATAAAATAGGGGATGAAAGTTTGTATAAAATCGATTAAAGCCGCGGGCAAAAGCTAGTAGTTACATAAAAACGTTAGTTATTACGAGATCTTAGAATAAATGTTTATAGCAGTTACAGATTTATCAAATTCGCGATGGTTATTAACGTGTTTACGATTAAAGATTACGATTTTATGAATTCTTGGCGATTGTTTCTCTTTGGCTCTATTATAAATATAAAAAAATGCAATACTATTATTATGATAAAAGATTAATGTAAGGCAAAAATAAATGTTTAATGTTTAACTCCAAGTCTTCCCATGGATGTCGTAAGAGGCGACTTAGGAAATATAAGCTAAACAAAGCTCATAAACATCAATGAGACCTCTCCAACCCGTCTGGCCAGCGAGGAGAGTGTAGGCCAAATCCTTTGTCTGATCTGGCCAAGTATGGCTCCGGTAGTACAGAGAGGGCCATGCTGCAGAGCAGACTAAAAAGTCCTGATGATGATGTAAGGCAAAAGAATCGTCACTTTTTAATTTTTAGAATATTTAAAGTTGTATTTATAAGCCTATTTAATGTAAACAAATAATTATATTTTTCCTCTTTTTAATATTAGTGTAGAAGTGTAGATAACCTGAATAACTTTACATTTAAGAAATATAATAATTCTACAGAAATTTGATTAAAAGATATTTAAACATATATTCGATAGACGAAACCAATCGGTTATACTTCATTATTCTCTAGAAGTCACTATTTTTATATTGTTTATAATAAAAATATAATTATTATCCGGACGATGACGAAAAGACAAGATTGTCGTCTGGAAGTAGGTACGGTTTCATCCGCACGGAGTGCCTCGTAAATATATAATTTTATTAATAGTAACATATCTAATGTTATTTTTACCTCTTAAAAAAATAGTCTTAATATCATATTTGTAAAACAAATAATGGATCTAGTTGTCCAACAATATAGAAAATTTGAATTTGAATTATACAAAAATATATAATTACAAAACGTGAATAATAAGGAACATTGATAAAAAAATATAAATAATATATTTTCACTACCAAAAAAATCCAAAAATATATTAAAAATTAGGGCCTTAAAAATAAAAATAAACAAAAATACTCACAATAAATAAGCACTAAACTAAAATCACTAAACTAATTAAATAAATAATTTAAACTATAAAATTAACTGCGTGGTTAACACCTAACGCCGTTTGGCGCGAGACTGACTTCGAGCGTCATTTATTCGATTGTCATAGCAGATTATATACGCGCGCTGTTCACCGGACGACTGATGTGGGTAATTTTTGGGTTCTACTTTTGATGAGGAAAAATATTTTTTTAAGAGTTCCGTAAAGATGGGCTTATAAAACAACCTCATGGGTATTCTTTTTTAAACTTTCGCGCTTTAAGGCGCTGTATCCCATAACCGTTTGTAGCGGTTGAAAGTGGCGATACCGGTCGGCTTGTCACTAGTCTCATTTCAAACCCGTGTCTGCCATTTCCGTGATAATTTTCACTTTTAATTTAATAATTCAATAATTATAACCAAATATTGTGTTTTTTTAGGTATCTATCTGGCTCATTTAGTTATACTTTTTATAGACGTAATAAATTTGGTAGTTGTCGCTGAAAATATCGAGTGATTCGCGACGAAACTTTATAGCTTTTTGTTATTTTATTTTGCTAGGTATAAAATATTGTTCTGAAAATATTTTGATGTAACCATTTATTTTGATCTTTGAACTGTATTATATAATAAAAATAGACGTTTTACGGTATTCTTCTGATGCACAGTGCCTTAAACACATAATTATTATATATAAAAAAAAATATTAGTGAAACTGCGTCCACCACCACAAGGTGACACCGCAGTACTTCAGTGACATTGGGACCACGATAGATGTAACTCCATTGAAACGTCAACGGATACAAATAATAAAAAGGTTCGTGCTAAGTCCCGTTTATATATGACTGACGGGAAACGATCAAGAGGCAAGCCAAAAACAAGATGAAGAGATGATTTGTCTGTTCGTGAAACTTTGAGAGAGATGGCAAAAGAAAGGGAAGATCTTTGGCCAGCAATGGAGGTTCCATTAGCTAAAATAAGCTAAACCTAATTATCACAAAATATAACGCGCGCGAAATGGTGCGTTTGTCACATCTATGACGGGACATGAATCTGCTGCTATCCTGCCAAACCGTAGACATCAACACAATAGCTCTACTACCCATGCGAAGCCGGGGCGAGTCGCTAGTGATACATAAATATTTACCTATTGTAGTACACACTTGTATAAATTGTAATTTTTTTTGTTTTTGTTGTATTATATTTTGTGTTTCTACAATAAATATTTTTATTATCATATTATTATTTTTTTTAAGGTTGGTAAAGTCTTTTATTCATCATAACGTAATGTGAATAATATAATATAAAGCAAATATTTTATTCCTTGCTGTTCTGGGAAAAAAAAAACTTAGAATATACAGCTGCTTCTCTTCCCGCGAAGGGCGTAAAAGCCGAACGAGGGAGTTGGCGATAATCTAAGGAATCATGTCAATAGGCGATGTAGCTAGCAATACATTATTATTTTGTTTACATTTTCCACCTGTACGCCCACTCTAATGCGAAACGTGCTCTTTGGGTGTAATGGCATTGGGCTTTGTCTAACCGGTAAGGGATAAAGACGTCGTAGTATGTATTAAAAAAATACAAAATAACCACACGCACATATCTCAATAAAAAAAAAATAAGAATAACTTTTACTTCCTTTAAACAAAAATACTTACAATTAATATGAAATTAAACTGATTAAATAAATAAGTTTAATAGACACATTTTGTGGACTGCAACTTAGTATTAAAATGGAAATTTTGTATTATTCTTAGTTATAGTTGTGTTCTGTTTGTATATATACATAAAGCCGTGTGGTATCCGGCAGAGTAGAATAGGACCACTCCAAGTCTTCCCGTGGATGTCGTAGAAGGCGACTTAGGAAATACAAGCTAAACAAAGCTTATAAACATCTAAGACACCTCTCCAACCCGTCTGGCCAGCGTGGAGAGTGTAGGCCAAGTCCTCTGGCTGCTCTGGCCAAGTATGGCCCTAGAAGTACAGAGAGGGTCGTGCTCCTGTAGTGGAGACTAAAAAGGACCTGATGATGATATACATAAAAATACATTTAAACTGAGCGGTTAGCCTTTCACGCCATTTGTCGTGAGAGTGATCACAATGACATTTATTTGATTGACATAGAACATTATACAAGCGCGCTATTCACTGGTAGACTAAACTGGGTAATTTTCACACGAATGCCCATAAAAGATGTGTTATATAGTTTCTCGTGTTTTAGATTTGTCATGTATCGTTGGAATATATTCTAATAGCATAACCAAAAGTCAACAAGTGCTTTTTAGGTCAAAACTTACTTAACACCAATATATCTACTATGGTCAGTTGATTAAGTTTGGAAGTTCCTATAATATTTTAAGGCGCTGTGTCTATTTTTACGTCGCGCAGTAAGCCTTATTTTTCATCGAATTCTAGTATGAAAAAAATATGAAATACAGTTCAAAGATCAAAATAAATGAATACCTCAAAATATTTTCAAAAGAATATTTAAAACCTAGCAAAAAAAAAATAGCAAAAAAGCTTTATCCAGAAAAAGTTTCGTCGCGAATTACTTGATATTTTCAGCGACAACTACCAACTTTTATAAGTCTATAAAAAGTATAAATAAATGAGCAAGATGAAAACCAAAAAAAAAACACAATATCCTTATCCTTATCCTTAATAATATTATAAATGCGAAAGTGAGTTTGTTTGTTTGTTACGCTTTCACGCCGTAACTACTGAACCGATCATCATGAAATTTTGCATACAAGTTCTCTGGAGTACGGAGAAGGTCATAGGCTACCTTTTATCCCGGGAAAAAGTACTATTCCCGAGGGATCGACATTGACGCGGGCGGAGCCGCGGGCGAAAGCTAGTTTGGTTATAATTATTGAATTATTAATTAAAATTGAAAATTAACACGGAAATGACAGACACGGGTTTGAACTGAGACTGATGATAGGTATGACACGAGTATATAATATATCGCGCGATGTCCGCTACTAAGGGTTAAGGGATACAGCGTATTTAGATTTCCTCCCTTAGTAGGTAATATGTCAGTGCCCGAGCACTATAAAAATGCCTCCATTTATTGCTTGGTCTAAGTATAACATATATTATCTAGACTTATGTTGAAAAGAGCAAAGATTTTTGTGTTTGCATTTGTTTGTTTTTAATCGATAAACTTAAAAACATAGGTAGACAATATAATATAATATATATACGGACACAGATTGAGCTAGCCCAAAGGTAAGTTCGAGACTTGTGTTATGGGATATTAACTCAACGATACTATATTTTATAAAAAATACATATATAGTTAAACATCCAAGACCCAGGCCAATCTGAAAAAGATCATTTTCCATCTTGACCTGCCGGCCTATTTGCTAACTCAGTGACCAACGTTTTTATAGTCACTTCAAAATACATTGCGGCTTTCGTATGATCGACTATTTTTATTTATGGTATATAAAACGTAATCTATTTTGAAGTGACTATGAAAACGTTGTACACTGAGTTAGCAAATAGGCCGGCTGGCCGGGGATCGAACCCGGTCACTCCGTGTCGCAGGTCCGTGTTGACCGCTGCGCCACGGAGCTAGTCAATAATAATATTTATTCATTAAAGGTGTATATTCAGAAGTGATTAATAAATATTAGGTATATAAATATATTAAACAAAACAATAAAAAAAAAAAGTGCGCGCTTCCCTTGTTTTTCACAAAAAAATATCTACATGCCATTTCGAATGCAATGCCCTCCAAATGACACCTCAATAATAATTTTTGAATTAGAATACGAAAAAGTTTCGACCTTTTTTAAGTTTATCGATTGTAAACATGTTTGTTTAAAATCGATAAAACACAAAAATCTTTGCTCTTTTTAATATAAATAATAATAAATAAATATATACGGACAAATCACACAGATTGAGCTAGCCCCAAAGTAAGTTCGAGACTTGTGTTATTGGATACTAACTCAACGATACTATATTTTATTACAACTACATATACAGATAAACATCCAAGACCCAGGCCAATCTGAAAAAGATCATTTTCCATCTTGACCTGGCCGGGGATCGAACCCGGTCACTCCGTGTCGCAGGCAGGCGTGTTGACCGCTGCGCCACGGAGCTAGTCAATATAAGTCTAGAGTGTTAGGGACCAAGCAATAAATTGAGGTTTTTTTATAATGCTCGGGCATTGACATACTACCTACTAAGGGCAAACTAAAAAACGATATTATTTAAAATTTTGTAAGAAAATGAAATATTAGATATTAGAGCCTTTTTAGGTAGAAACCATGGGTCCGTGGGGTCCATCAGCCCATCTTTGACTTTCAGTCGAATAGACTGATCGAGATATCTCGTGACCAAAGGGCTGGCAATTACCTGGCTCAGAGGATAAGCATTTACATCCAACGTGGCAATGCTGAGCCGTGTGGTATCCGGCATAGTAGAATAGAACCACTCCAAGTCTTCCCGTGGATGTCGTAGAAGGCGACTTAGGAAATACAAGCTAAACAAAGCTTATAAACATCTGAGAGACCTCTCCAACCAGTCTGGCCAGCGTGAAGAGTGTAGGCCAAGTCCATTGGCTGTTCTGGTCAAGTATGGCCCTAGTAGTACAGAGAGGGTCGTGCTCCTGTAGTGGAGACTAAAAAGACCTGATGATGATGATAATGATGTGGCAATGCTGCCAGCCTCTTGGACACATTGCCGCGGGTCGACGGTTTGAGGGAACTATATAATTCGTAAATATTCATGTTTATAAGTAGGTTAAATTATTTATTTTATTTATTTATTTATTTAACACTTTATTCCATATATAAATTAGTATCAGTGTTTATTATTGTAGTATTAATCTATTTGTTATATTTTACAAAACTACGTTACAACTAATCATTTATATTAAACTAGCTTTCGCCCGCGACTCCGCCCGCGTCAATGTCGATCCCTTACGAATAATACCTTCCTCCCGGGATAAAAGGTAGCCTATGTCCTTCTCCGTACTCCAGACAACTTGTATGCAAAATTTCATAATGATCAGTTCAGTAGTTACGGCGTGAAAGCGTTAAAAACAAACTCACTTTCGCATTTGTAATATTAGTAAGGATAGTAATGATAATAATAGAAGATGAATAAAGAATCATATTGGATTGAGATTTCATAAAATTGGTCGTGTGTAAAATCGGTATACGGACAATAATTTTCGGTGATAACAGTGAAAAAGAGATAGATGCCTCACAAGCCGAACTCTTAGGTCGATAGTGCCTCTCTATCGCTTGTCTCGCGCTCTCTATTGCACACGGAACATGAGACTTCGTGCGTGCAGACGGCGTTCATCGATTTATAAGACATTATCACGGCAAAAAGATAATATTAATTGATAGAGGACCCCGATAGACCAGTGTTTGTGAGCATTATTAGCGATTAAGTATGTTAAGTAACCCCAGGTACAGTCCCCACTGGGATGGGTGAATAGAATAGTAATTTACCACTGTGACCACAAGTGGCATAATAATCTGACACCAGTTTTGGCCACTTACACGAAAAACAAACAAACAATTGATATTTCTAGTCTAGTCGTCTTTTAGCGGTAAATAATGTTTATAATATTTATATCAGCTGGCATAACAGTCGTTTTCTGTTAGTTGTAAAACTATTGTAGAACCGTTATTTAGCCGATTGCTTTTAAACGATAGGTTATGTTATTTATGATAGAGGTCTTTAAATCAGTCTAGTTCGAGCACCTGCAGAGATAAGGCATGTTAAGTGATGTCATCATCATCATCATCAGGTCCTTTTTAGTCTCCACTACATGAGCACGACCTTCTCTGTACTACTAGGGCCATACTTGGCCAGAGCAGCCAGACAACTTGGCCTACACTCTCCACGCTGGGCAGACGGGTTGGAGAGGTCTCTTAGATGTTTATAAGTTTTGTTTAGCTTGTATTTCCTAAGTCGCCTTTTACGACATCCACGGTAAGATTTGGAGTGGTCCTATTCTACTCTGCCAGATACCACACGGCTGGTAACTAGTTAAGTGATGTATTTGCATAAATTAAGTTTCTATACAAAGAAACAGGATAATGCGTAAGGTATTACTTAACTAAAACCTGCGTGGACAAGGTAAAAAACCATGAGGAAAAAGCTAAGGGTTTTTAGCATCGTCATCAGTTTTTCCTCTACTTTCATTGAACTAGTTGCTTGATTTTTTGTAAGTGGCTAACACTCTAAGTGACTATTTTACTTCCGATTTCCACCTTTACTCCCACCAACACGCTAAACGTGGCCTTTCGGTCTTATGACCTTAGGCTCTGCCTACCCCGTAAGGGATAAAGATGTGATAATATGTATGTATATACGTGACGAGCTTTGTACGGCTGGCGTGAATGTGGTTTCTTAATAAAAGTTGTTGAAATGTTGAAGTTCACTCGTATGAAAATGGTATTGCCCACCCTACTTTCTTCTTGTTTTCGGGTCAAAATGGTTCCAGTGGGTTTTATATTTTTTTTTGACAAGTATTTGGCTACGCATTCTCTCTCTACTCATTGAGGTTCTGTTCCGTGCAAGTCGTGGTGCAGTTAGGGCACGACAGAAGGTGAGACATGGACTGATTGGCCGCAGTCACACAATTTGTTGATCGAGAAACTCCACCTAGCTCTGTTTTCTCGACATCTCCCAATCGGAGTCGGTTAAGGGATCAGAATGCCCAGGAGAGGATCTTTTCTGCAGGTGGAGTATCGGATGGACTGATGGACGGATGAACACCCAACTTGAAAGGATCAATAAGATAAAATTTAAAGTATTTGTAACAGTATTTTTATATACATATCAGTATCATTAATATTTTATTTAAAATATGTTCTGTTTTCCTAACCTCACAACAACATCATCCATTACCGTATTTTGCCTTTTAAGTTAACAGTATTATTTAAAAATATGTCAGCTCAATAACATAACTGTTCCTTAGCAAAGGTGGAGCAAAATGAATTATTTTCCCAATGACCAGGGACAGAATTTAACACTTGAAACAAATAGCTCTGGTAATTGAAAACGACTACAATTAGTTCTGAAATGGAGCGTCAGAAAGGCTTGCTCCTCTTGTAGCCCTGAGAGTAAATGTATCAAAACTATTAGGGTTAAGAAAACCGCGAATTGCGGGTTATGTCAACTCTTGGATACTGACACTTCCAAGCAGGGACTTTACCGGTATTTGATTAGAGTGTTTTGAACACTGTTTTCTTATTTCTGTTTTAATAGTAAAACAGAAAGAAAATGTAGCACTTTTAATCTGTTTTTAAAAATACCGGTCCAAAATTGTTAATAACTGTTACAGCCAATAAGTTTTACATTGGCATAACTATGCGACAGCTCACGCACACTTGCTGAGAAATGCCTATAGGGATACGAACTGTGTAAACACGTACATTGAAAAATGTAAAAACAGTTATCTAACCGGTTGGTAACAGAAAACATTATATCTGTTACACTTTTATAAGTGTTAGAGCGAAACAGTTGTAAAACACCCAATTAAGTGTTACAGGAATAATTATGTAACAGATTTTATGTGTTACCCTTATGAATGTGTATCCTTTATAATCATCATCATTTCGAGTAGGTGTCACGGTCAATCGACCATGCACACCCTGGTGTCAGAGTTCTTCGGAACCGCCTCTCGGCCTCTGACGTGGTTCCTTTAACGGCTACTAGATGGCAGCTGGAACCACCGGCTTAACGTGCCTTCCAAAGCACGGAATCATCATTATTATCAGACAATCAGGTGATTCAAGCCTGCAATGTCCTAACCAAACTGGAAACAACTAAACAAAGTATGCTTCCGGTGGGAATCGAACCCACGACCCCCGGGTCAACAGGCAAACGCCTTAACCACTAGACCACGGCGGTTGTTATCCTTTATAATGGTGGTTGGTGATGTAACTCGGAACTAAACTAAACTTATGTGTACTAGATGTCTGACCGTCCATTATTATAGCTATTTAATCACTATTGCTGTAACATAACCGGGCAGGTCAAGACGGAAAATTATCTTTTTCAGATCTTGGGTCTTGGATTATCTATTTATGTACTTGTTATAAAATAGTATTATTGCGTTAGTATCTCATAAGTCATAACACAAGTCTCGACCTTACCTTGGTGCTAGCTGTGTGATTTGTCCGTACATATTTTGATTAGTTTGGGCTACTTTTTACTTTTTTGGCTAAGTTTTAGCTACTTGCCGACCTATGTCGGTCCGGATAGGGTTGAAATTTTTTACTGAGCTCCAAGAAAACTATCAGTAACATAATTCCTAATTTAATTTGCTTTATAATAATATTATATATTTAAAAGAAAATCAACAAATAAATAAATCAACAGTCGGAGGCTTATGTCCTACGACAATTTGTAAAAAGATTGTGAGTGTCTCTTAATCTAGACATTTGTTTGTAACAAATAGGATTGACACACATATGAAATGGGTATCTCTTGAATAGGCATATAACATCCTCGTCTTCATCGTCACTTACCATTAGGTGAGATGGGAGACAAATGCCTACTTCAATAATTAGTAAAAAAAAAATATTTTGAGCCAAGTCAATTCTTGCCATTTAAAAGAGCGTCTTCAACAATATTTAGCGGACAAAGTTCGTCCTTTGATGCATCCGCATGTTCGACCCCTGATGTAGGGTCAAAACTCATGTACACAAGAGGAGCCGATCACTTGCCATCAGTATGCGCTGAGCTCGGCTCTTTTCAAATTAAGCATGGGCTAATTGTACCCAGACGTGATGCTCTTGGACTCAAGTTTTACACTTTTAACGGCTTTCAGAAATGGTTTTTGAGGAAAAATGTTTAGTGATCGCGGGAAATGGTTTGATGTAAAATAGCAGTGCTTTTTTGGAAATCCATCATCCAGATTTGACACCTTTGTATGTGTTAGTGAATAACGCGGAAGATTTATAAAGAAAAAGTGAGTTTTTTTTTAAATCTTATAAGACGGCAAACGAGCAAGCGGTCACCTGATGGTAAATGATCACCGCTGCCCATGGACAACTGCAACACCAGGGTGTGACAGGTGCGTTGTTGGCCTTTCAAGGAGGTGGGGACAGGAAATGGGGTGGGGAGGTGGAAGGATAGGCCCCCGGCAACCTCACTCACCGAACGAAGCATAGAAGCGGTAAAGACTCAGACGTCGGACTACTTCCCCGGACGAACCGACCCATTCATGCTACTAGCAATTCATTTTGCCGGTAGCGTGGCTCTACCACGACTAAAATTCTAGTTTGTATTGTTAGGGAAAAATGTTTTATGTATTTTGCCGTTTAAGCCGCAAATTTTAGACATTTGCAAAGGATACAAAACCTACAGGGTACTTCACGTGAACTCAGAATCTTAAAATTTAGTACGAAGTAACGTCGTATAGCACAAATAAAGGCAAAATTGCGAACAGCATACATTTTTAGCAGGTATATATAATACAAATATTTTTAATAGTTATAAATTTATTATAGATAATGGCCTCGCACTTGGCCGGTTTTTTTTGGGTAAAACCTAAAGCATAGCTTGTAATTCTTTAAGCGCCATCTAGTTCTTATAACAGTAACTAAGGCCAAAATACGAGGAGTATTAATGTGGGACAGTATAGGCTAGAAATAGAAATAGAATTAATGTCTTGTTTGTAAATAAAATAATTCGGTTATTTTTCCATAAATAACTATACTATAACCAATCTTGAATACCAAATAATAAATGGACATAAGTAGTAAAAAATGATCTTTGATTTTAATACAGCAAATTGTATGACAATTTTACGTTTACGTAAAGTTGACAAGATACGGCAGTACGCCCCTTGTCACATCTAGCTAATTTTAATATAATGTGGTTATTTTTGTACATATTAAATTATTATACAAAGATATTCATCATCATCATCATCATCAGGTCTTTCTAGTCTCCACTGCAGGAGCACGACCCTCTCTGTACTACCGAAGCCATATTTGGCCAGAGCAGACAGAGGACTTGGCCTACACTCTCCACGCTGGCCAGACGGGTTGGAGAGATCTCATTGATGTTTATGAGCTTTAATTAGCTTGTATTTTTTTAGCGGCTTTTTACGACATCCATGGGAAGACTAGGAGTGGTCCTATTCTACTCTGCCGGAAACCACACGGCTTACAAAGATATTATGTATGTGAAAATGAAATAAACTAACCTACTTATCTAAAAACAACCATTATAAATAAAAGAAAATCTCGCAGTTCGTTGTCACGCGGAAGGGTACCTAGAAGGCTGATAGTATTGCCACGTTGGATGGCAATGCTTATTCTTTGTCCTAGAAATTTGCTAGCCCTCTGGTATGTTGCAGCTGTAAGTTAAAAAGGTATGTATCTCATGTACCTACCTTCAGATGTGTCATTCCATAAAATTATTTATAAAATTAGTATAAATGGCAATATGTTACAATTTGCTTTACTTTACATTCAATACCTATAAATACCAGTAACAATGCGTTTTGTTTGAGCAATCAGTGTGTTGTACCTTCTATTATCTGCTTACTTTCGCTATTATATTGCTTTAGCGTAAGAATTCTGAATTATTCGTAATACTTGGAAATTTTGACAGATGGCGCTTTACAAAATACATTTGTTTCCAAACTTTACACTATACTTGCATCTACCCATGACCTCGTCCACGTGTATGGTAATATACCTGTCTTATACAGGGTGCTACGAAACGGGGAAATAGAATTAAAAGTTTACCCATGAAATTGACCAATGTAATTACCTATACAACATAATGATTTCTAAAGTTTTCGCTATTGTTCCACATCTTAATACAGTTTTATAGCATTATTTTTACCACCTTACGTTTCGAAAACTTTACAGTTTTCATGGTTGCAGGTAGACTACCTACCGTTAAGTATTAAAAATAATTTAATAAACGCGATATAACCGTATAGCCGTGTGGTTTCCGGCAGAGTAGAATAGGACCACTCCAAGTATTCCCATGCAGGTCGTAAGAGGCGACTACAAGCGAGGGAATACAAGCTAAACAAAGCTCATAAACATCAATGAGACCTCTCCAACCCGTCTGGCCAGCGAGGAAAGTGTAGGCCACATCCTCTGTCTGCTCTGGCCAAGTATGGTTCCGGTAGTACAGAGTGTACAACGTGAAACAAACAAACTCACTTTCGCATTTATAATATTAGTTAGGACTAGCTGTCGCGGCACCGCTCAAGTTCATATGGATCCCGCCGGAACAGTGCTTTATTCTGAGATGAAAGGTAGCCTATGTGTTAATCCAGGTAATAACCTATCTGATTGCAAAATTTCGTCATAATCCGTTCAGCCGGTTTGGCGTGATTGAGTAACAAACAGCCATACGTACTTACATACTTACGCGTTTATAATAATTGTGTTATGGCTTATAGCCTTAGACTCTGTCTACCTTGTAAAGGACAGAGACGTGATAAGTATGAATGTGTAAGTAAGTACATCAAACCTTGAACTCTCAGCATCAACCCCTGTGTCAATATCCTATTCGTAAAGTTTGATTGCTTTTCTTCTCCAAATGGTTTCGATTTGTCGACGGATCTGTATTATATATAGGGAACGGCTATAGGGAATACTTCTGAAGTTTTTCCGCCAAAATAATAAAGTAAGACTACCTTCGCGTTTGTTTTTAAGATTATTTTCATGTCATCTTTTCGAAAAACTGAGAAGTGCCCGAAAACCTGGGGGCGATTCTCGCACGCTCGACATGAAGTCGAATTCGATATATATCGAAAAAACATGGCGGATATCGAATTGTGCTATTCTCACTTTATCACATTCGATAAATGTCTACTGCTAGCGTTCGACATACATCGAATGGTCGGTAGCACTCGAGATGAATGTCTAATGCAATAACATTGAAATTTTCATGATGTTTAGGTTAGGTTTCGAAGTAATATGGGGTTGTTTTTAAATAAAATATGTCTAATATAGGTATTTAAACATTTATTTTTAATCCACACTTATTTTTAATAATAACATCCACACTTCACTACATCTGTTATTGCTGATTTGTTGTTGTTCCAAATTATTTTGTCTTATTTTCGAGTCGTCTTTGCCTGCGGTTTTTGGGTTGAAACTTCGCCGTTACAGTCTGAAAATAAAAGGATAATGGTTGATAATAATACCAATCAAATGTTAATAAATAATATAAAGGCTAATTACTGTGTCCCAAAATACAGCTTTTTTATTTAATGTAATACCATTGTTCATATTAACAATGAGACCAAACATAGGACAAATACGAGTAGGACCTTGAAATAATATGGTCTAATTGATTAAATCTTTAATCAAATACATATGCCGATGTGAGTTTGTAATTTTTGATCATCAAATCCGATATCACTGGGTGCTCGAAGCAATGACATTAGGTAAATTAACACTTATTTGGGAGGGAGTTTTAAACAGAAATAGATACCTATTAGGATAAATATGCTTACCTTTGGTTACGAAATCCATCATTTCAAAGTTCTTTTTATCAAATTAACCGCCAGAGACTGCTATTTTCGACATGAAAGAAGAAGTGTAGACGGGGACTCGTCCCACTTGCACGTTTTTGCACGCTCCATATTTATAAGTTCATAACAAGAAAAACACATTCACACACACTTTTAAGTCAAAAATTAAAATAATAGTTTATTTTGAAGAAAGATTTTACAAATAATTAAATTTTCTAGATATTTTGACAAAAACACAAAACGCGCGCTTCAATGACCGCACGTTGATACGTTTCATTTCAAGCAAACACCCCATCAAAAATAACAAAACGAGCTATTTATTAATATGGAAAATAAAATACAATACATTAAAAATATTATTATTTAACGTAACCTAATGCTATAAGTAAAGATATTTTATCATTTATTACGATATAGCACAGAATAATTTTACTTTAAAGTTATTTAATATTTTCTCGATTAGGTATGATTGGTTACAATCGAGCAAAACGGAACGTTTTGCAGTAGAGATGGAAAATGTCATGTCTATTATGCCCCAGAATAGCATTAGTGATATTTCAGTGATATTTGCATGCGACATCGTGCCTTCGATATTTTTGTCGAATTCGATAAATCTCTATAGAAACGAGAATTAGGCCCCTGGTCTTAAACATGTTGTTATCCCCACGGGATTAAAAAAAAACATTTCTAATTGTCAACACAAATATTGTTCCAAAAACGTTCGTGACCAAAAAGGTCGAATCCTATTTTTATTGTTTTACTGGCCAGTTACATTTGTTAAAAGTAAAACTAATAACTGGGAGTATTTGATGGTGCACTATGGACCTGTCGCGGCTTCGCATTTACAGCCCCATGTAAGTATCTACATTGTACCCCACAATGTAGATACTTATATGGGAGCTGTAATTATACATACAAACCTTCCTCTTGAATTACTTTTTATTGCTGAATTGTATTAAAATCCGTTGAGTAGTTTAAATCTAAGCGAACAGACAGCGGAAGCGACTTCATTTTATCCTTATACTTATCCTTACTAATATTATAAATGCGAAAGTGAGTTTGTTTGTTTGTTTGTTTGTTACGCTTTCATGCCGTAACTACTGAACCGATCATCATGAAATTTTGCATACAAGTTCTCTGGAGTACGGAGAAGGACATAGGCTACCTTTTATCCCGGGAAAAAGGTCTATTCCCGAGGGATCGACATTGACGCGGGCGGAGCCGCGGGCGAAAGCTAGTATTTTATAAAGATGACGTTTCATTCACGCGGGAAATGTCTTTTTTCTTCGTATTTACTACAAATAGTTTTAAAAATGGTACAACATGACGTGAACTATTGTACCGTGTGCAAGTTATATATAAAAATTTATAAATTTGATAGCAAGCTATCGATAATCAGTTCGTTTATTTTACCATTATATTGACAAAAAATAATATGAAAAAATACATAAATTAATTAAAGTTCAGTCGAACACAGCCTCTTCTTCTTCAAACAAAATATTTTTTTTTATCTAGTATTGTAATTCAACCGGAAAATGATGCAGAAATCTCCTCTAAACCTCTGCGAAAAACTTAAGTTTTGTTTATATAAATTTAAGCATTGTATGCTTTGAATATTTGTACGAAAACCTGAAGGGTTTCGTTCATGTATTATGTGTCGGAAAATGTCGACAGTTTCAGCCTAGTCATACGTGACTGAAACAGTTTGATGTCCCCTGTAAGTTTTAATAATAATACTACTTTTATTAAATTAAGAATCCACCAGTTTTTTGAACCAGAAGGGTTTGAACAGCGACCTTAGCTTAGGTTGTACATAGACCTAAGTCTATGTACAACCTAAGCTCGCTGGTTCGAACCCCGCCTCGTGGTATTTTTTCAACATATTTTATATAACAGCCTCCGTGGTCCAGTGGTTAAAGCCAGGGTGTGCATGGTCGATTGACCGTGACACCTACTCAAAATGATGATGATGATGACCATATTTTATTTCTTAATTTAATATTATGTAGCATTTTGGATGCAAAATAAATCTTGAAATATTAAAACTTGGTTACAAATTAAACATCTTTGTAATACATTTCTTTGTATATATTATAAACACATTCACTCAATAATACATCACATAATATAAAATATAAAATCCCTACAACATGTTTTGACTTTCAAGTACCTAACTCATTTGGATGATTTTCCTTGATTACCAAAAACACATAGATTTAAAAAATATTGCGCACTTCATACTTCTATGCTGACATTACCTTTTTAAAGTTTAAATTTTAAATTCCGTTCTTTCAAAGATTTAAAAAATATTGCGTCTCTCTGTTCTTTATTCTTTTTATCAAAACACAAACTGCCAGTATAAAAACTCCACAGAATATAACATTTCTAGCCAAAAGCCATTACAACAACAGTAAACACTTAAAAATAGTATTATTGCCTTTAATATTACTTATATATCTTCCTTGCTGATCTGGGAGAAAAGAAAAAAGTAGAATGTACCAGCTGTTTCTCTTATCGCGCAGATCGTAATAGCCGATCGAGGGAATGGGTAAAATCTGATGAATCATGTTAATAGGCGATGCGGCTAGCAACCCTTATACTATTTTGATTCCGTGTGCCACCTTATGCCCATCGACATGCTAAATGTGGCCTTCAGATTTTATAGATCTAGGCTCTGTCTTCCCAGCAGGTGAAAAAGACGTGATACTATGTATGTATTATATGCACTTAAATATATGCGTATGCATATTCAAGTCACTCCGTTATCTCCAACGGGGTATACAGAGCGGTAAGAAGAGCTGCTGGTACATTCTTATTTTAATCTTTGCTCTTATATCGTACATTGTATGCTGGTGTAGGGAACAGAAAAAAATTGGATTTACAAGTATCATCATCATCATCATCATCAGGTCCTTTTTAGTCTCCACTACAGGAGCACGACCCTCTCTGTACTACTAGGGCCATACTTGGCCAGAGCAGCCAGAGGACTTGGCCTACACTCTCGACGCTGGCCAGACGGGTTGGAGAGGTCTCTTAGATGTTTAAAAGCTTTGTTTAGCTTGTATTTCCTAAGTCGCCTTCTACGACATCCACGGGAAGACTTGGTGTGGTCCTATTCTACTCTGCCGGATACCACACGGCTACTTTACAAGTATTTTGTAAGGAAAATAGTCTATTAATAAATAAGTCTCTCTAATAATCGACGTAAATGCAGCTGACACCGTCACTTTAATAGCTCCGGTGATCATAAATAGGGAGATTGCCTTACAAAGGCTGTAGTGTTGGCCTATGTTGATAAGTTGAATTGTATCGATATCTTAGTTAGAGTGGCCCAGGGGGCTAGGAGCGCAATCCATAATCTAAAGCTACCGCGTACTCGGTCCAATTTATGAAGAAAGTGTTAATGAGAGTGCAGTATTTCGTTAATAATAACAACATGTACTTTTTGTAAGTTGTGTTATATTATACATAATATGGGTCTTTACCTATGAAAACGTCCATTTCTATAAAGTAACTAGATTTTTTTATTCTCACGTTTTTAGTAGATATTATTTCGGGTTTGACAAATTTAACAAAAGTGAAATATTTGCATGTCTTAACGGACAATAGTAAGTGATTTACGCATTATAAAATTTACAAATTATTAGAAAAAGAATAGTAAAATTACGACACTTTTGATCAATACGGACAACATCTGAAACGAGTTCTTTACATGAGCATTTTTAATAATAAAATTCAGAGAATCAATAAAAAATAATGCATGTAGAATGTTTTTAATATAGTACAATTTCAATTTTAAATAAAAAATGTGTTTATCTGAAAATATTAGTCATTAGGAACAAAATGGCCAGCGGAAAAAAAACTTTTATTTCTGAAAAAAAAAATGTTAGCGTCCACGTTGGCCTGGTAGAAAATAAAAGAACAAAGAATATGCCAGTTACTTTTCTGCCTGCTGTCTGTTGTGTCTTTGTGTTATATATATATGCTGGTAAATCTACCACTAATAGATTTACCAGCAGGCATATATCTAAAGTGATTGAATGAAAGTAAAGAAAAATATCGATATCGATGTAAAAACTTTCCCATCCTTATTAGACGTTAGGGAATCGAGTCTAGGTGATACGAGTATATTGAAGGAAAATATAGCAGTATGTAAGCCTTAGTGCCTCACTCTGCATATCCTAAGTATATCTCAGAGGTTCCCAAAGTGCAACGTATCTGTCCTTCTTTTTATCGGTCAACGGTAACGATAAGCCGCTAATCGTTATTTTATTTTAATTTATTACATACATACATACATAGTATCACGTCTTCAGGTCACGTCTTCGTATCAGGTCTATAAGACCTTATGGCCACGATTAGCTTGTTGGAGGGCGTGTAGATGGAAAACGGAATCAAATAGTGATGGGTTGCTAGCCGCATCGCCTATTGACGTGATTCCGCAGAGTTTAGCCCAATCCCTCGATCGGCTTTTACCATCTGCGTGGGAAGAGAAGCAGCTGGCACATTCTACGTTATTTCTTTTCTCCCAGACCAGCATGGAAGAGATATAATTTATTGCTCATACAATCATTATGATTTTGCACGTAGGATAATAACTAATGCATTTTGTCTATTAGTTTTGCCTTAGGGATGTGGTGAAAAGTTGATAGAGGGTGCTAATAAGAATCAGAGATTTAACGATGCAGACATTTATATATATAACATTAATAAAAATTTCAGATAGTGGTTATGATGACGGCATATGATGGCCACGTAGGCGTAGCGTGTTGATATCACTTAGGTGTAGTACCCAATGGAACGGGTGCTTTAGAAAGGGTGAAATTTTGATCGTTCTGGACCCTTAAAAGGATGATTCAGCCGTCGATATAAACAACTTTTCTTATGGGATCAATGCTGGGAACTCAAAAAAAATTCGTCATTTCCATACAAAAGAGTCCCGCCGCCCGGCCAGTTTGTATGAGAATGTTAACAAATTAACATTTATGTTTTTTGTTATTATAATAAAATATTTTATTATTATTATTCACATCCAAATGTGAGAGCACTGGTGTACACACAGGCCTAGCCTTCAACAGACACCAGTCTCCAAAAATGTTTTTTGTAAAAATATGCGTGTGATTTGTTGTCCTTTTGGAGAAAAATAAATACTTTATTATTTTTTTTCCTTTTTTTTAAGGGTTCAGAACGATCAAAGTTTCACCGTGTATATTTGCCGCCGCACATCTTGCAACATATTCGTAATCGACCTTTCGGGATCGACATAGCCCACTTTGGAAAACATTGGATAGCTTATAGCAAGCAACCTTAACAGAATTATGGCTGCGACGGTCTCTACGTGAAAATGCAGGAATTGTTGTGATGTCTTTATGCTCTTGCTTTATTATTTTCTGTATTCCGAGTACCTATATTATGTTAGAATTAGTGTGATCTCTCTCTCCGAGCGTATTCCCGGTAGCATCTTTTTTTTTTTTAACTGACTATGTAGCTAGCTCCAAGTGAGCTTTCGCTACTTCACCGGGCGTTTGAGGCGAGGGCAGAGTGCCTTCAACCTTTATAGACAACATCACCAAAGGGCCCCCAGGAGGCACGGACCTCGGCTTTGGGCGTTGCCTGTGTGCGCAAGGCTTGGAGAGACAGAAAACTCTCATATTGCCTGATGGGCCGCGTATACGTGCATGCAAGCCTGAAGGGCCAATCTGAGAAACAATGGCAAAAGCCTTTGGAGAGCAGCAACTCTCATCTTTTGCCTTATGGGCCGACCCGGTAGCATCCGCAGATGTGACGCGTTTAAGCCCGGGGTCTCGCTCGGTTAATACTATTTATTGTAATATGGTGGTGTTTAGGTGATAATCTATATTTATGAGAAATAGGTTATCTCAAACATTAACTACAGGATGTAAAGTACATCTGTCTCGGCGCGCTCAAAATACAAAATAAAAAATACAAAATACAAAATCTCTTTATTGTAGAACACAGGTAAGATGAGATGTTACAAAAATAAATAAAGGTCACCATGCTCTGCCCATACTGGACATACAATAATTAGTTATTAAAAAAAAATATTATTATTACCCATTATGACTGAAACATAAAAAATAAATTTAAAATCACATAAATTGTTCAAATTAGTCATCAAATTTATCATTAAAGAAATCGTCAATTGTATAGTAACATTTTTCAGTCAAAAATAATTTTAATTGATGTTTGAATTGTTTAACATTTAGCTCCTTGAACTTGTCAGGTAATTGATTATATATAACTGGTGCCATACCAAAAATACTCTCGGTACCTTCTCTGGTGAGAAGGTTCAAAGCGGCCTGCGGGACGACCCTTCGGCCTTCTATTCTACCCAGGGTACCCGAGGTTCCATCCGAGGGCCTTACTCTGACAAGTGACCGTATCCCGTTTCGGTCACACGACAGACCCTCTGTTTGGCCTCTGTTCAACCAAAAGGTGACAGAGACCAGTTGTCGGCCGCAGAGGACAGGGAGAGCGGCGCATCATCGACAATCCTCTTCCCCTGCGGCCCCATCAATGCCGTGCCAAGCGCCACGGCCGCGCTTGGTAGGCAGGAAAAATGGCTTATCACTCCTCTTCCCTCGCGACCCATACCACGACTGTGAGTGTAGGGAAAGTTCACCCTCTTCACCCACAGCCAGGCCACTCAAAGCGAGCCCCTCCTGTAATTTTTAAAGAGGTTGTTTTCCTCTCCGTAAGGCAGTTCCGAGGTGGGTGCCCAAACCCTCCTGGAGCGCCTTCCGCTCTGTTCCTCTTAGCTTCACCGCGGGTGGCAAGCTACTGAGCCCCCCAATTTCGTTTTTTACCTTTGTTTGTTGCAATTCTGTGTTCCATTAGGGTTTCTGATTCCCAGATTTCAATATAGCTAGGGGGTTCAAAATTACATTGTATATCCATTTGAAGGCTTTGACTATATGTATAATGTATTTTATTCGGCAGAAATAGTGTCGAAAAATTAAATGAAACATGTATTAGGTTGGATAGCATAACCTACAAAGACCAGAAAATATGTGGTTCCAGACTCGCACTTTGTAATGGTCCGGCCCGGTGCATTCTAAATGCGGTATGTGGACATACCCAATGCGGGTCTGTCCACATTTCTGAACGTTTTGCTTTGAATTGTGTGAAATTTACTGGAAACCTTCCTAGCTCTCCAATTAGGCAACAGCGACGGAATTTGTAATGATAGTGCCGTGTAGTTTCTGGTCTAAAAAAGGAGTTAAAGGCCGGAAACTACTCGGTACAACCATTACGTCCACTTCGTCTTTTTTCGTGTGATCGCATTATGGCATCGAATATCAAAAGCATTGAAATCTCGCGCAAAAACATATCTAAGAAGGGTTGGCGTCAACCACAGGCAATTTTTTCGAGTCACACATCCACATTTTAAGCGGGTGTTGCGCATTAGGCTGCGCAAAACCATAAGGCGATTATGTAAAAAGATGAAAAGACAATATTTTCATTTTTATATTTTATTAAAAAAATAAGAAAGGAGGTGACCCTCGAGATATAAATATGAATATTGTAATGTGAGAATTATTGTTTTAGACGTAAAATTTACAAACTTTTCGTTGAAAAATATTTTTAGATATACATAACTCTCTCGGAATACAGAACCCTTAAAGGGGTGATTCAGCCCATCGATATGAACAATTTTTCCTATGGGACCAATGCTGGGAACTCTAAAAAAAATGAACAGTTCTATACAAAAAATTTCGGCCCCGGTCAAATTGTATGGGAACGTCAAAAAAAATTTTTAGTTTCCAGCATTGGTCCCATAGGAAAAGTTGTTTATATCAACGGGCTGAATCATCCCTTTAAGGGTCCAGAACGATCAAAATTTCACCGTGTATATGTATCGTATTTAAATTTTATTTGTTTATGTTTCAAATTCCAATAAGGGGGCGATCTTGTGCAAGGATCGATCTAAATGCCCACTAAGCCATCGGGCTCCTTTAATTAAGATATAATTCAAGATGGCCTTATAATGCGTTCGCCAACTGAGCTATCAAGCTGCCGTCGTGAAAATTACTAATAACTCGACAGCGTGCGATTATATCAAAACTTATGCTATTTTCTCGATTTACGATATCACTTCGAAAGCCGGGGTTGAAGTTCCAGGGGTAATCTCGTGACGGAGATCTGTCGGCTCTTGGGGCAGAGAGTTACTTAATCACAGACAATATAATACTTAATAAATTATATTTTTATTTAAAAAAAAAAATGAGTTATCATACATATAAATTGTAGGAAAAATTTAATATATTTACAAAAAATATTATATACTAGCTTTCGCCCGCGGCTCCGCCCGCATCAATGTCGATCCCTCGGGAACAGTACTTTTTCCCGGGATAAAATGTCCAGAGAACTTGTATGCAAAATTTCATTGTTTGTTTGTTTGTTACGCTTTCACGCCGTAACTACTGAACCGAGTAGTTACGGCGTGAAAGCGTAACAAACAAACAAACAAACAAACAAACAAACTCACTTTCGCATTTATAATATTAGTAAGGATAAGGATGGCGATAGAGACATACTAATGGAGTAAAAATTAAAAAAAAATGTTTGTCTGTTTATCCTCCTCAGTCCCGAGGCACTGTTACTAATTACTAAAGCTACATATATGATTTTTGGAACAAGCACTAGGGGGCACCTACAGAGTACAAAAATACAAAAATTATATATATAATTATCTATATATATATTTTATAACGTGTCCCCTATAGGGGACTCCAGGTCTCAAAGATATCAAAAGGGTACCAATTATATTGAAAAGATCATGACTAAATAAATGCTTTTATTTCAAAAAAATTGGTTAAAGTCAAAATGAGATAATAAAAGATAGGCATACGGCCGACAAAGATGAAAGCTAATTGTCACTTTCATGATATTGCTTGAAGCAATTACGCCCTGTCACCAGATAAAGATGCTTATTGCAGGTCCAGCAGTATAGCCAGGCTTTCTTACTTTTGCAAGCAGACAAAAGCACCGATGGTCTCAAGCATCATTGGCATATGAGCTGCCATAGAAATTATTGATATAAGGTTCAAATTAACCTTCTGCTTCACCTGGTGGTAGAACAGTATCCCCTTTTGCTTCGTAAAATAAATAATCCACAGGAATACCACCTGGGGTAGGGCAAATAAAAAATTTCTAGCCAGGATTTGGTTTTCCCTTGGCAAATTGTCTCATTTATATTTGCCCCCAAAAAGGCGGCATCAAAGCTGATATCTTGAGACCTTACATTTTGTAAACAAGCATTTCTTACAGTCTCAATAAGGGTTTGTATTTTCAAGAACTTGTTTTTCTCATTGCAACTGCATCTAATTCCAGATCATTTACAAGTTTTAGATTTGCTCTAATTTTGATCTCTAGTCATTTACTACCACTGGAATTTTAGTTTTTTGTACCAGTACGTCTAATATCTAGGCAGACGAATAACTCATCGTTATACATAACCCGAAGAAAATATGAATTTCATTTCTTGTTGTATCTAGGGATTTGCCAGTTTTAATCAAATAAATTTAATTAGAAAACGCATTGAATACTTCAAATATATCTTCTGGAACATATATTTGAAAATTAAATAACAATAACAAAACAAATTCAAACGGTGTCGGTAACCTTTCAACTGGAGTGTCTATGGGTGGGCATAAACTCCTGAAAGAGATGGTGCTTCTAATAAACTCGACGAGAAGTCATCTGTGAGGCGCTGGAAGTCTGTTGCTGCTGCTGCTGCAGCAGCAGCAGGCTAGCTAAAGTGGATAATGGTATGTTATCATTACTTGAATATATATCTAAACTATTTCTATTATCTACATGGATATCTTCGTAAAAGGGAATATCAAAGGGGTCGTCATCGTCCGACATACCATCAATTATAGGGGCTACATCATTAAACTCCAAAATAATCTCAATTTCTCGGCTAGACAAAACTGTAAAATAAAATAATTTGACTCAACAAATATTCTAAAAAATACATTATTACATACAAAAAATGAAGCTTGGAACCGAATGTCCCCTATACGGGACATACACATTATAGATACCACCACTGACAAATTATCACATAAAGTAATGAAAAAATTACCTAAGTTTACGGCAAATATTGTAAACAATACAAAAAGCATGTATTTTTAACGTAGTATATATTATTATATTTTTAATTCAATAAAAACTTATCTCGGTCAGCCATAATTTCTATTTTCTGCGACCGCGGAACTTTGAAATGTCAAAACTTTTCAATATCACCAGCAATAACAAAAGTCTTCGGTTTTTAGTTTAGCGCCATCTATTTTTAATCAATTGTAACAATCAAATGTAAGTTTCGACTAGAAACCGCTAGTTAGAGCCACTGGAAAAATTGTCCCCTATATGGGACGTCAGGACTGAGGAGGTTATACACGATAATCTCCGGAAATACTGGACGGATTCGAATTCAGCTTTTTTCAGTGTATAGCTATCAAACCTGAGCAACAGGTATAATTTATTCTGAAAACTGGAACACATGATAAGAAATATAAAAATGACGCTTTAATCAAAGTTGTTTAGCCTGGTGAGCATTTTCTGCGGAGTCATAAAGTCCATGCGAACGAAGTCGTGGGCATCAGCTAGTATTTATTAATTAATTAAACAACTAGAATTTTATAGGTTGTATGTTTAAAAATCACTTGTCTTGGCACTTGGCGACTGCGTTCTTTCGCGCCTCAGCAATTCGCACCTTCGTCTTTCGCACATAGATTACACACTTTAGCCTAGGTATGTCACTCTAGGGCGTAAGGATTCTAACGATACGGGATAGGGTCAAATTCTTTGAGGCATTTAGGAGTTATGATGGAATAAAGAAACTCGCACATAAAATACATATATGAACTCGAAGAACAATACACTCCTTTCATGGCAGACATAAAAAAATAAAAAGATAAATTTCTGTCAACAAAAAAATTACAGTTGCAAACTATACACCATGGCCACATTGTTTGTTTTTCGTGTAAGATCTAAATCTGAAATAAAAATTATTTATATTATTAAGTGGCCAAAATTTGGTGTCAGATTTTTCAAACTGCCTAAATAGATCTGTCAGACAGCCGGGACCAACTGTTTAACGTGCCTGCCGAAGCACGGAGAAGCTCTAGAATAGATTTTTATTATACTTGCGGTCACTCATCCCATTGCTTAACAACCCCATAATTTATTTATTTAAAAAACTTTTTAGCCTATAGTGCTACAGTAGGTGGACTAAATGCTAAAAGCATTCTCTCCCAGTCAACCTCGAGAAGGATAAACAGATAAATAAAATAGGTGGTAAAGTGGGAAATAAATATGAGAGATATAAATATTATAAGAAAGGAATAATAGATAGATACTAAGTGATAGTAAAATACTTAAATATATAATCATCATTTCGAGTAGGTGTCACGGTCAATCGACCATGCACACCTTAGTGTCAGAGTTCTTCGGAACCATAATGCATCGAGAACACCATTAAAAATATTAATATTTTCTCTAGTAGCGTAAAGACTACCCAAAAAGGAGTACATTCTAATTCGAAGGCGCCACTGAAGGTACAACTTACTCTACCTTACGTGAAATATTAAAATTATGTTTACTATCATGCATGTACTGTACCTTCTACCCTTAGTAACTATTTGAACCATTCACGAATATTTTCAAATAACTGGGATATAGGGACCTTATTAAATACTTAGTTTTCCTTAAAATGTTTTCTTAATTTTCTTAATATCAAATGTAGCAATGCCAAGACTAAATACTGCACCCATTAGCAGCATTGAAACTCCTCAAACACTTATTAAAAGTTGATAAAACTGTTAACAGATGGCATTGTTTTTGTTGTGCAAAAAATTGCACCCAAATGTTCTAACCGAAACATTTACGTATAATAAATATTTTATACGGCAATTCTTTTGAATATTAAAGTAATTATTTTGGTCGGAATCTAAAAAAATATGATATTTTCAAATGTTAAACATTTATGTGCGGTCGTGAATGCTACACGTAGCACCATCTATCGAAACGACCGGAATGTAATAGTCTAGGCAATTACTACGAGATGGCGCTAGCAGTCTGCGTAAAACTCATTGTTAATTCCATTTTAAAATCTTGTTCTAAAAGATTTTAAAATTATTTAATAACTTACTAATTCAATTGATATCTAAAATTCGAGGCAGTTTTTTCTGAGGCAGTCAGGAAGTAAATAAGAATGTTCTGCCTGATTCTCCTACCACGCAGTAAGTAAAAGCTAATCGAGGGAATGGTTGAATATCCAGTCCATCCAACGCCGTCTTTCCTATAGAAGGCCTTGGCAGATTATAGAACGAGTAATTTGATTATTAAATATTAATTATTTAATCTAAAAACCGAGTGACCTTTTAATGGGTTACAGGTTAAGTAGTTGGAAAATTGTGCGATTATAATGAGGAATCAGTGCACGGAAATAACTGCCGCTATACATGTCTTTGACACCTCATATAAAACTCCCACCAGAGTCATCTGGTGACTCTGTACTACCAGAGAGACATCCTAACTAATATTATAAATTCGAAAGTGAGTTTGTTTGTTTGTTACGCTTTCACGCCGTAACTACTGAACCGATCATCATGAAATTTTGCATTCAAGTTCTCTGGAGTACGAAGAAGGACATAGGCTACCTTTTATCCCGGGAAAAAGTACTGTTCCCGAGGGACCGACATAGACGCGGGCGGAGCCGCGGGCGAAAGCTAGTAGCTACATATTTTCTCTTTTTTTCTGGTCTAAGTATATGAGACGGGGAGACTCAAGTTCTATAATTGTTGCAGTCAATAATGTTTTATGCTTTTTAAATAAAATTTTGTATTTTTAAAATTAAATTAACATATTTACATCTCAGTCATCATTATCGTTTGCGATTTCTAAATAAATATTTTTTTCGGCAATCAATATCGTTTGTCGTTTATCGTCTTTGCACTGGATGGCCTTACCGATCGCGGGGCCCTAGGCACGAGGCCGAAATGCCCAGTGAGAAAGAGAGGCCTGGGCCACCCACTCTCTTTTACAGCGTGTAACTTAACCAACGACGTTCCCGTGAAGGTGACTAAACCCGTCAAAATGAACAACTTTTCCTATGGGACCAATAATGCTGAGAACTCAATTTTTTTGACTATTTCATACTAATTGCTGGGCCGACCGAACACTCATCGTCATTTCGAGTAGGTGTCACGGTCAATCGACCATGCACACCCTGGTGTCAGAGTTCTTCGGAACCGCCTCTCGGCCTCTGACGTGGTTCCTTTAACGACTACCAGATGGCAGTAGAACACTTAAATAAATAAAATAAATAAATAAATATATACGGACAAATCACACAGATTGAGCTAGCCCCAAAGTAAGTTCAAGACTTGTGTTATGGGATACTAACTCAACGATACTATATTTTATAACAAATACATATATAGATAAACATCCAAGACCCAGGCCAATCTGAAAAAGATCATTTTCCATCTTGACCTGGCCGGGGATCGAACCCGGTCACTCCGTGTCGCAGGCAGGCGTGTTGACCGCTGCGCCACGGAGCTAGTCGACTTAGCTAAGGTGTGGAATGAACTGCTTGCGTCTATATTCCCTGACAAGTACAGTCCCGGGACATTCAAAAGTACATTATATGGGTATCTCTTGGATAGGCATGTACATCCTCGTCTTCATCGTCACTTACCATCAGGTGAGATGGGAGACAAATGCCTAATCCAACATTTAGTAAAAAAAAAAGATGTATTAAAATGTCATTTTTTTTGAGTTCCCAGCACTGATCTCATAGGAAAAGTTGTTCATTTTGACGGACTGAGTCTCCCCTTCACGGGAAGGTCGTTGCTTTAGTTACAAGTTGTCTATAATACTCATCTCAATAAATAATACGTCTGTGAAGGCTCGACCGTCCCGACGCTCTAACCGAGTTCTACATATAAGGATGTTAGGGAGAGCACAAGACGACAGACGACACAGAAACAGAGAATAACTTTATTATAACTTCTCTTTACAACTTCGATAAATTAATAACAGAGACTTATGCTCTAAGATATGGTAGTAGACTCAAAGATAGTAGGCTGAAAGATGTTAACAGATTGAAAGGTGGTAGCAGACTGAAGAATGAGTGATGAGAGAGAGAGAAAGTAATCTAAAAATGGAATGGAATGGAATGAAATTTGAATTAAAAATGAAATTTAAATTAAAAAAGGAAATGACAAAATGGACAGGATGAGAGAAATGAGGTTGGATGAGATGCAGCATGCAGGTGGCATGCTGCAACGTTACACGTCCATTTTTTATTCGAGATTTAATCGCACTTACTTGGCTTTCTACGTTTCTTTTAGGGGGCGTCATTAATTACCTGAGACAAATTTGGCAATTTTTGACCCCTCCTTCTCCCTTGGTGAGATCTCGTTTGATTTAATTCGACGCCCTTTCTAGCCTAAATGTTACATGAGATTTGCTGAGCTTAATTTTGTTGGAAATTTTTATGCATAGGTTCTTAAGGAAAAAAACAAATGAAAGTAGATAGTAGTATTTGTCTGGTATTGATCTTATATAGGACAGTCTTGAAAATATTTGGGTATTTTTGAATTGAACTACATATGAGATGGGGTGTCTTGCTCGGGTGCAGGGTGGGGTGCGCGGGGGTGCAAGTGAATGATTGTTCTCATCGGGAGCGGATGCTGAATACTCACAAGCGATAGTGGTGGGACACGTATTCAAGTTTTTCTTAATTCAACGTGATTTTTTGATTTTCTGATAGTGTTTGGATGGGCATTTCATTGGTGAACAAAAATAAGTTTGAAAAGTTGGACATTTGATAAAAAAAATTGTGTTAAAATTCTTTATCAACACAACCAGCAGAATAGGCTAGTTTCCTGGGTCGTAATAATAACATAACAATTAGTCCGTCAGTTAGATTTTAAAAAATATAGGACACGTATTTTTTCTTTTGTCAAATAAACAATAAATAATAAAGATAAAGCGGGTCAAAGTTCAGGAGTGGGGGCTCGTATCTTCAAAGTTTGCCAAAAATTGTAGCAAACTATGACGTCACACAGAACTTCAAAGGGCTATATGTTTATAATTTTTTGTTTAATCGCCAAAGAAAAAATATGTGTCCAATATTATTTGAATATAATAAATAAATAAATAAATATAAACGGACAAATCACACAGATTGAGATAGCCCCAAGGTAAGTTCGAGACTTGTGTTATGGGATACTAACTCAACGATACTATATTTAATAACAAATACATATATAGATAAACATCCAAGACCCAGGCCAATCTGAAAAAGATCATTTTTCATCTTGACCTGGCCGGGGATCGAACCCGGGCACTCCGTGTCGCAGGCTGGCGTGTTAACTACTGCGCCATGGAGCTGTTAAAATATTATATCAAACTGACGGACTAATTATATTTTTTTAGGAAACTAGCCTATTGTTCTGAGAAGTTTGGATCAATTTTTGTGACGGTTTCAGGAAGCATTATTACCAATGAAGTGCCTATTTATATATTATAGTCCCTAAACACTATCCCATACATCACAAAATTATGATTAATATTATAGAGATCATCATCATCATTGCAGGCATAAGAAGTCTTCTTTTAAGGATTCCTCATTGCAGGGGTGGATATTGCCCTGCTCACTGCGCTTGGCAGGCGGGTTGGCGAGGAAAGTTTCTTTAGCTTCTTGTGCTTCCGACGCTGTTGTTCATCATCATCATCATCAGGTCCTTTTTAGTCTCCACTATAGGAGCACGACCCTCTCTGTACTACTAGGGCCATACTTGGCCAGAGCAGCCAGAGGACTTGGCCTACACTCTCCACGCTGGCCAGACGGGTTGGAGAGGTGTCTTAGATGTTTATAAGCTTTGTTTAGCTTGTATTTCCTAAGTCGCCTTCTAAGACATCCACGGGAAGACTTGGAGTGGTCCTATTCTACTCTGCCGGACACCACACGGCTGTTGCTCATGCTGCTGCTCATCGAAAGCATTTTAAGCTCGGGAAGGATAGGAATTTGTTAGATCTGGGAAAGTATGAAGGTTTTATGACTCACTCTGATGAATGGGGAGAAAGAAAGTAGCAGCTCGGGAGGCCGGGCGTGCGTACACGATCATCATCATTTCGAGTAGGTGTCACGGTCAATCGACCATGCACACCCTGGTGTCAGAGTTCTTCGGAACCGCCTCTCGGCCTCTGACGTGGTTCCTTTAACGACTACCAGATGGCAGCCGGGACCACCGGCTTAACGTGCCTTCCGAAGCACGGAATAATCTTTATTATCAGACAATCAGGTGATTCAAGCCTGCAATGTCCTAACCAAACTGGAAACAACTAAACAAAGTATGCGTCCGGTGGGAATCGAACCCACGACCCCCGGGTCAACAGGCAAACGCCTTAACCACTGGACCACGGAGGCTGTCACGTACACGATGCCATACCTGTAACCTCCGGACCGGATAAGCATTTAAGGATAGCGACCCTGACCCTAATCTTCTAAGGAAGGAGTTACAAACCCATTCATATCCACAAAATTAAAAAAAAATTGGTTGTCTGTAAAGTTGGTTTACGGACGATAATTTAACGTGAAATCGGTGGAAGAGAGATAGATGCGTCACAACTCGAACGTTTAGGCCGATCGTGCCTCTCTATCGCTTGTTCCGCGCTCCCACTTGTACACGGAACGTGATACATTTTAAGACGTTATCCACGTAAAAATAGAATTTATTATATAAGTTGGGTTTTTATTTATAGCCTTTCGCCTTAGAACGTTGAATTCATCGACAAATTCTATCGACTATCGACGAAAATTTAACGAAGCCCATCACTGCTTTAGACAATATAGTTAATCGCTGCACTGAGCTGCACCCATTTTGTAGAATTTTTGCTTTCCGGCACATTTCGTATGTGCATTATTTAAACTTGCTATATGTTTTATAGGCTACCGTTTTTTATTTTATTACTAGCTTTCGCCCGCGGCTCCGCACGCGTTAATGTCGATCCCTCGGGAATAGTACTTTTTCCCGGGATAAAAGGTAGCCTATGTCCTTCTCTGTACTCCAGAGAACTTGTATGCAAAATTTCATGATGATCGGTTCAGTAGTTACGGCGTGAAAGCGTAACAAACAAACAAACAAACAAATAAACAAACAAACAAACTCACTTTCGCATTCATAATATTAGTAAGGATATTTTATTTAGAATTAGGGCACAATTTTATTCTTCTTATTAGGAAAAAACGTAGAATGCGCCAGCCGCTTCTCTTCCCGCGCAGATCGTTAAAGGCGATCGAGGGAACGGGCGAAAATGTGAGGAATCATATCATTATTCGATGCGTCTAGCAGCCTATTATTATTATGATTCCGTTTACCAGTATGCCACCAATATCCTAAATGTGGCCAACATAAGGGCTTATATATCTGAGCTCTGTCTACCCCGCAAGGGAAAAAGACGTGATACTATGTATGTATGTGTGTAGAATTCAGTCAAATATTCAATATTCAATAATATTAATATTCAATCCAGGGAAATATTTCTCTCATATACAATAACCGTCCGATCCTTGAAGGGGTGATTCAGCCCGTCGATATGAACAACTTTTACTATGGGAACAAAGCTGGGACCTGACGACGGGGACCAAACCAGGGACTGGTTAACATGCGTAAGCGCTTATAATCTTCGCTCCCTGCTTTAAGCTCCTCAATTTTTAGGTTGTTATCATCATCATTTCGTATAGGTGACACGGTCAATCGACCATGCACACCCTGGTGTCAAAGTTCTTCGGAACCGTCTCTCGGCCTCTGTCGTGGTTCCTTTAACGACTGCCAGATGGCAGCCGGGACCACCAGCTTAACGTGCCTTTCGAAGCACGGAATCTTTATTATCAGACAATCAGGTGAATCAAGCCTGCAATGTCCTAACCAAACTGGAAACAACTAAACAAAGTATGCTTCCGGTGGGAATCGAACCCACGACCCCCGGGTCAATAGGCAAACGCCTTAACCACTGGACCACGGAGGTTGTTATTACTATCCTGTAACAAAAATCCTATTCTATCAAAGCTCCTGCTTTGATAGGGCTAAATTTTTGTTTTGTTCTCAAACATAAATACATACATACATAGTATCACGTCTTTTTCCCTTGCAGGGTAGACAGAGCCATGGTCTATAAGACCTAATGGCCACATTTAGCAAATTGGTGGGCGTGTAGATGGGAAACTAGCTACATCGCCTATTGACATGATACCGCAGAATTTCGCCCATTCCCTCGATTGGATTTTACGATATGCGCGTGAAGAGAAGCAGCTGGCACATTCTACGTTTTTTCTTTTCTCCCAGACCAGCATGGAAGCATTTGTTCTCAAATATTTACATAATTGCCCGAAAAAAGGTGTGTAATGTTTCCGAGGTACATTTACAGAAACTGATACTAGTTTGACACCAGTATTGACCACTTCTAATTATATAGACGGGACTTAGCACGAACCTTTTTATAATTTGTTTCCATTGACGTTCCGTTTATATACATAATTATGTGTCTAAAGCGAACGTTTATCAAATAAAACTTACATCTTGAAAATCAAACAGTATCCTTACTAATATTATAAATGCGAAAGTGAGTTTGTTTGTTTGTTAATTGTTATGTTTTCACACCGTAACTACTGTTCAGATGAAATTTATCATTTGTTTTGCATACAAGTTCTCTGGAGTACCGAGAAGAAAATAGGCTACCTTTCATCCTGGAAAAAGTACTGTACCCGAGGAAAAGACGTTGACGCGAGCGAAGCTGCGGGCGAAAACTAGTATTGTTATGAGTGGATCAATCTTTGAAAGTTAAAATAAAACTAGCCTAGTCCTGCAGATTGATTGGACTCTGCTGGACTTGCGTAACATCGTAAACAATGCAATAATGTACCATGGAGCTGGTCTGGTGATGGACAAGAAAGCTGGTTGTTCCGTTTTCCGGCTTGCTCACACACAAATCGGCATCGTGCTCCGAAGAAGTAAAACAATTGAATATTGAAAAATTTAATTAGGTGTCACTATCTTATCCTTCTCTGTACTACTAGAGGGTCGTGCTCCTGTAGTGGAGACTAAAAAACCTGATGATGATGATGAAGATCTTATCCTTTGTTGTTGCACGCTCGATCGCTAACATAACATGTTCCACAAAATTATGTAAATTGAAATTGTATATAACAAGAAATCAGAAAAAATAAAAATATAAAATAGCATACAAAGCCCTTCAGGCAAGTAGGCGACCAATACTGTTGAAAAGAGTTTCTTTCGGCGTCTTCTTCTCTGCAGTGATCGGGGGACATATTTTTGAAAGTGTAACACTCGTCATCGAGCGATTTTTCCAGTGTCATGCTTTCAAAAATAGTACCCTGAAAAGCTAGTAGTTTGTAGCTTTTGAACAATAATTTGAATATAATTTGATTTGCATTATTTAAAATGTGAATTGACGTGAACAAGAGAAAAAAGGCATATTTTCTGAATAAATCTTTGAATCTACGGTTGAACTTTCCACACGAGCTGAAGAAAGCTTATTAAATTTCCTTTCAGGACGTATCTGTATACAGCGTGATTTTGAACCCCTAGCTTTATTGAAATCTGGGAATCAGAAATGACTTAGAATCCCTAATGGAACACACAATTGCAAGAAAAAAAGGTAAAAAATGAAAAAGAAAATTAGGTTTCCCATACAAAGTGTAAATGAATTCAGGACGTATCTGTATACAGCGTGATTTTGAACCCCCTAGCTATATTGAAATCTGGGAATCATAATCTTTAATGGAAAACAGAATTGTAAGAAAAAAAGGTAAAAAAATATTTAACCTTTCATAGAAATTCGTCCAGCTGATCGGCGACTTTGTATGGGAAACATAATTTTCTTTTTCATTTTTTACCTTTTTTTCTTGCAATTGTGAGTTCCATTAGGAATTCTAAGTCATTTCTGATTCCCAGATTTCAATAAAGCTAGGGGTTCAAAATCACGTTGTATACAACGTGTTGATGAAAAAGCGCAAATCCTCAGACACCACAACTTATTTTTAATACAAAAGAATTAAAAAATTAGTAAATTTAATTTCCGCGGATTATTTACGAAGATTTACGAAGCTTTTTTTGTTTTCTTTTCTTTGTTTAAAATTAATTATTTCATGCAGGTCTGGGAGTTTGTGTAATTTTTATAGGTATTTTCCGGCCGAGCTGCAGTTGTCTCTATCGCACTCTGGCGCGGTTGTTTGGGCACACAGCGTGACAGCAATAGATTTTACAATACCTATTTTTCAATTGTCTCTAGCTTAGTGTTTCCTCTTAAGTATGCATTAATAAGTTTGCCAATGTATTCCATTTTCGATCTTATCCCATTGACTTAAGACCTGATAAATGTTTTACATAGTAATGCTCGCGGCTGTACATTCTTTCAGCTACTTGTATACCTCTTGCAAGACTTTATAGCCATTTTTCTGATATTAAACATATTGCATTTCTTTCAACAAGATTCCTTCTTAAATACTTTTACCACTGGCGTACTTTTTAATAAGTTAACTACTATTCCTATAATTCTCGACATATGTCTTACAAGAATAACATACAACAATAACTCAGATTTACGCCGTAACTGTCGACATAAACTGAATTCCACGGTTAACGATGTCTCTTGGTATTTTTCAAATAACATAGCAAAAATTTTATTTTATTCCATAAGGGAAAGCGTTCACGAGAATTTTTGTAATGTAAAAATATAATAATTATTTCTTGTTTTTATATAAATGAACGCACAATATTTAAAAAAGTCAATTTATCAATATACCTTTATTTGCTTTTAGTAGCTAGAATTACATATTTTCCATGCTGATCTGAGAGAAAAGAAATAACGTAGAATGTACCAGCTGCTTCTCTTCCCGCGGAGAAAAAGCCGATCAAGAAAATGGGCAAAATCTGAGGCATTCAGAAAAAGTTTCATCGCGAATAACTTGATATTTTCAGCGACAACTACTAACTTTATTACGTTTATAAAAAGTATAACTATATGAGCAAGATGGATACCTAAAAAATACAATATTAGGTTATAATTATTGAATTATCAGATTAAAAGTGAAAATTAACACGGAAATGGCAGATACGGGTTTGAAATGAGGCTCGTGACAGGCCAACTGGTATCGCCACTTTCATCTTTATTTCATCACGAGTATATAATATATCGCGCGATGTCCGCTACAAACGGTTAAAGGATACAGCGCCTTAACCTAGCAGTCTATTCTTTTTTTTTATGTTATAGGGCGGCAAATGAGCAAGCGAGTTACTCAGGTTACTCGCTTGCTCGTTTGCCGGATGGGCAGCGCTAATCGCTTACCATCAGTGGTAAACGATCAGCGCTGCCCATGGACAACTGCGACACAAGGGTGTGACAGGCGTTGCCGGCCTATAAAGGAGTAAGGGAAGGACATGGGGGGAGGAAATGAGAGAAGGCCGGGCTTCCGGCTTTCTCACTCACCAAACTTAAAGGTAAAGCTTCTACTCAAACGTCGATTTTCTGTGAGAGTGTGACACTTCCCCGGACGAGCCGGCCCATTCATGCTACTAGCAAAAATTACTTTTGTCGGTAGCGTGGCCCTACTGCAATGTTCTATAGTGTCTAAAATACAAAGAGGCCCCATTTGCCTGAAAAGACGACCCAGGATAGATTAACCTGGTGCGGAACTGTGAGAAACTGGCCAGACAAAAAAGAAGACCTACAAACAGGCTTTGCAAAAATAATTACAGGCTTTGAAATAATTAAAAATCAGTTCAGTGTGCGTTTATCCTTATATTTTACAACAACCAATATATAAAGCGGGCATGTCTCACACACTATATCGTCTTGTATCATTCTTCCAAAATGTTGTTCCTTACCGTTTTCTGTATATTTCTATCTCTCCATTCAACATATAGTACACCCCAAATAACAGTTTATGGGGATGTATTTGCGAATAAAGAGTTTTTTGCCAAAACCCTGCCCTGGATTGTGGATAATGTGGGGGGTGATCTGTCCATAGTGTTCTATATGCTAGGCAGTGGAAGACATACGGTGCCACAAATGTGTGCTTTGGAACAGCTGAGGCATAACAACTTCCTGAAGGCCCAGTATCTGAAATGTGAGGCTGATGGTAAAGTATACAATTTTGAATATAAAATCGTGTTCAATTCATCATCGTCATCATCTACGCGTTTTCTGCGTCCGCTGTGATATGATTTGCTAAAGTTTTTACGGCCGGCTGTCTGCCTGATGACAGGCTGGTTCCAGAACTGCAAATGTATGAAATACCTACAAATATTTGCCTACGCTAGGATTCGAAGCCGGTGTCCCTCGTGTAGCTGGCTGGGGTGATAACCACTGCGCCACGTATGTCATGGTGTTTAATTGGCTATATACGAATATAATTTTTTAGTTTAAATTATATTAGGCGGCAAACGAGCAAGCGAGTCACCTGATTGTAAGTGATCGCCGATGCCGATGGACAACTGCAACATCAGGGTGCGACAGGAGCGTTACCGGCCTTTCAAGGAGTTGGGGGACGTCATGGGGGAAGGAAATGAGCGGGCCCCCCCCGCTCATTTCCTTCCCCCATGGGGGGGATGGGCCTCAGGCTCTTTGACTCCCATTACCCTCAATCTATACTGCATGTTACTTGGCTTGTGATCTCCGCGCCCTGCTGCTGACCACTCTGGCCCGCCGCCGCAGCTTATATATGATCCACGGGGTGACTTGGTTTCTCGTAACAAGAGTCAGTTTGGTCTAAAAACTCAGAAGAACTGAGAGGTCGGGCCGGACGGGATATGAACCCCGTTTCTTTCACTTAATAGTAGCACTCTTACAACACTGAGCCACTACCACTTCTACCACTTAAAGCGGTAGAGACTAAAATTACAGATAGTTTAACCTGTTTTGTTTTTCGTGTAAGTGGCCAACACTAATGACAGATTTTTCAAGCTGTCTAAAGGCATCTGACATAGCTTAACGACCGCCATCAATGATGACATCCGGGACCAACAGCTTTACGTGCATTCTGAAGCACGGGGGAGCAGAGAGGAGAGATATATTTTTTTGCCACTTGCGGTCAACCATATCACTGGGAATCTAACTGCTAATGAATGCTCGGATCACTAGACCACAACCTGACTATGACCAATCCAATAAGATACGAGTATACCATATTGTGAAAACATTATGATTTATCTTAAGTGTTTTAAATTTTTTTTCTAACAGAAATAATATTTGTTAGCTAACCATGTAATGTATGTGTACTCATAGTAAGTAAATTAATGATTACTTAAGCTTTACTGCGCATTTGAAATTTATTTTATTTTGCATATGTGACACAATAGTCCTTTGAATAAGTTGCAAGTGTATAGTTAGTTAGATACCATTGTTTATGTACTTGTGTCACAACTGTAACTTAGTAGATATTTATTAACCTCATGTAATTTTTTTTTTTTTTTTTTTTTAACTTTTAACACGTCTATTCCCAATCAAGTACACGTAAGAAGAGCAAGTACAAAAAACAGTATTGCCATAAATAAGGCTAAAATTAAAACGATATACATTTTTTGGGATTCTAGGCATTTTGCCAGTTTACATTTTATTAACCAACTTCAAATAAAGACATGTTGGTTTCCCAACAATATGTCCTATCATACTCCATCTTCCCAACACAATCAACAACTGTCTCACGTTCTTCTGCCCACCGACACAAACTAAAAATATGCACATTTTCAGGACTTCCCAGCAAATACTGCTTATGCGAAGCGGGAATCGACGCCCAACCCTTCAAAGAGTGTGTCCGCAACGGGGACACCTTTGCCAGCGAGGCGACCGAACAGTACTCTCGCCTGAAAATCGATGCTCTGCCTCTCGTAGAAGTTGGAGTAAAGAACACCGTATTCGAAGTCTCTGACAACTGGTACCTTAAGAAGATATGTACTCTTTTCTTGGACAGTCCACCTCCTGGTTGCGTTAAGCCGTTCTCATGTAACGCCACTGAGATTTGGGATTCGAGGCCTGGTATAGCTCAGATTGATACCGAGTGCGGTCAGTACGATCGTGTACCAACACCGGATACGTACCTTCCCAGTACATTGGGATCAATACCTTACAAGTTTACTGAAGTAAAACCTGAATATTAAGAATGATACTTAGTGCGATCAATATAATTCTACCATATTGTTTGTTTATGATGTAAAAGGATTAAATTGTTTAGGAAAATATGTAATCACTAAAATAACATAACATACATAACATAATAAGTATAACGTCTTTTTCATTTGCGGGGTAGACAAAGCCTAGGTCCATAAGACCTTGAATAACCAAATTGTAAAGTGTTACTGCAAGGTTTTAATAAAAAAAGTAATTTTATGACTCGTAAAATAATAAAATATACTTCATAGCAGGCATTAAAATAACTTTTTGTAAACATACAAGTTATTAGGTTTGTTATTTGTAATCAAACTAGGTAATGTTTAAAAATATCTAGTGAACAACTATTCGGTTGCGAAAATATTTTATTTAAAAGTATAATTAGTTAGAAACTGCATTGTTCATTTTTTTAATATGTTTGGTTGCATTAAATAAATTTACATTTCTTTCGGTCTATGTTTGTTTTTCTGTACCGTTGTTTTTTTATGTGGGGTGTTGGGGATAAGACAGTAAGGTAACTTGTTTCTGTTTTCTCATGAGTGCGGCATAGTGCCCATCCCCTGGTAAAAATATCGAATAATTTCTGCTAGGGGAATAACATCGATTAAATTCTTGAAACATAAAATTGCTAGATAACCAGTAGTTATATTTAAAAAACCTAATTCGATTGCCTTTAAAAAATCTATCTTAGGACACTTGGCTTTTTGAGACGATTCTAACGAGAGCTCAACGTGCTCGGAAGAGCTCGAGATATTTTTATAGCACTTAATAATAAAATAATGGTCACAACCACTGTCAACAACAAACAAAAATCACACTGGGCTATCTGAGGAGAAAGCTTCTGAGGAGCCCGATGGCCCAGTGTGACTTTTTTATGTATATTTGACGGCAAACGAGCAGACGAGCCACCTGATGGAAAGTGGTCACCGTCACCCATGGACATCTGCAACACCGGAGGACTCTTAAGATACCTGTAAACACGCCTTGTGAAGGACCCCGAGTTATGACTCGGGGTCCTTCAAAATTCCCTGTGTGCCATAGCACACAGGGAATTTTGAAGGAAGAGAAAACCTCGGGAAGGAAACCATTCCTCAATACTGCTGTATGAGTCAAAAAAAAACAGGTGACCCAAGTGTCAAGGATGTGGATGGATTTTACTCCTGTGGCGAGCGGTGCGGTGGTAGAAAGGTGACGGTCAATTGAAATTTTTGAATAATCTAAAATTTAAAACGAAATTTATTATTTACTAGCTTTTGCCCGCGGCTACGCCCGCCTTAGTGTATACTTCGGGAATAGTACTAACAAACAAACAAACTCACTTTCGCATTTTTAATATTAATAGGGAAGTAAGGATAAGAATATATTATAAACCTAAAATTTAAATAAAAAAATTATTTTATTTAAATTTTAGGCTAAATCATGACCCTCATTTTAGCATTGTCGTAGTCAGGTATTAAAGAACGCAAGAACATATATATTAAGACCTATTTCCGCTTAAACTGTGCGAAGAAATGGAACCATAAGGAAAAAATCCACCAATAGTATCACTAATTTTTAGCTATACGAGTAGCATAGCATAGCTACCGTGGAAACGCTGAAAGTGTCTTCCGACTTGTGTCTCTGACTTACTGACTGTGAAACATAGAAATAAGAAAATGCTCACGGCCCAGACAAGGTTTTAATAATATCAGCCGTTAAATAATATACTTAACTCTAGAGCAGATCGTAAAAGCCGATTGAGGAATTGGGCAAAAATCAGGAATCATGTTAGTGGGCGATGCGGCTAGCAACCCATCACTATTTTGGTTTCGTTTCCCACCTATACGCCCAATTAAATGCAAAATGTGGCTTTCAGGTCTTAACGGTCTGAGCTTTGTCTATCCCGCAAGGGAATAAGACGTAATAGTATATGTAACTTTAGAGTGTCCTGTCCTGTCGTTGAACGACGTTTCACAGATTAAAAAACATTCTAGTATCGGTTCGTTACCTAGCACATCTTTAGGCAAAACTGTGCGAGATGGAGAGTGAAGAACTGAAATTTGCCAAATAGCACCGCTACAGAATAAGTAGTAGTACCAGGCCTGTCTCCCTGCCTGTGTTAGGTATCGAAAACATACTTAAGGGCCCGTACTACCTCACACTTCTTTGCATGATTGTCTGTAATATCAATAATAATGAAATACTCAAGTTGAAATAAAAATGCAGCAAAGTTCAGGACTAACTCTGGTAACTATCTGACTCAAAAACGCGATTGCATTAAATTTTCTCGATAATCATAATCATAATCATAATCATAATCATAATCATAATCATAATCATAATAATTTATTTGCAAACATACAGTAAATAAGGGTCATATAACATTGAGAGTACATTGTATGAAACCTGCACGCAGGTATGCAAATATTTAATACAAATGTCAAAAAATAAGAAAAATTTAATTCATTAATAATGTAATATAATTTCAATATAAATTATAAATTAATATTTTTATGTGATTTGCAATAGTCAATATATTCCTTCAAAGAGTAAAAACAATTCTCAAGCAACCACCGCGTCAACTTATTTTTGAATGATGTACCTTTTAATGATTTAAATTCATTAGGAAGTACATTATATATTACAATAGACATGTTAAAAACGTTCCTTTTATAAATATCCTTATGGCACATAGGCTGATATAACCTGTTCATAATTATAGCTCGCGTATGTCTAGATGTAACTTCACATCTTCTCTGCCAAAATTCTAGATGAGTATGTACGAATACACATATGTCTCTTATGTACAAACTAGGCAAGGGCAGAATATTTAAATTTTTAAATAATGGTCTACAGCTGTCTTCTATCCAAGCATTGCATAAGGCACGGATGCATTTTTTTTGTACTAGGAAAGCTCTGTCGGTATTAACTGAATTACCCCAAATAATTAAGCCATAGCTAAATATCGACGATACATACCCATGATATGCTGCTATGGCAGCTTCAGTTGATACAGTTTGCCTCAGTCTTTTAAGAGCAAAGACAAATCTATTCAGTTTGTTGCATAATTGATCGACGTGTGCTTTCCAATTTAAATTTTTATCAATTGTAATTCCAAGAAATTTGGTAACACACACATTTTCCACTATTTTATCGTCATAGCGAATAGAAATTGGCAACTGTTGTGAATTATAGGACGAGAATTGTATGAAATTAGTTTTTTCTAAATTTACAACAAGATTATTTGCTTTCATCCAATTAACAACGTCTGCAAGTGCTTTATTTACATCAGCTTCATAGGTATCAATGGCAGTGCATTTCACTATTAATGTGGTATCGTCTGCAAATAATATACTCTTATGACCAATAGAACTTGGAAGGTCATTGATGTATACCAAAAATAGCAATGGCCCGAGTATACTTCCTTGAGGGACGCCTGTATTACAATACTGAAAGTTAGATAGAAAAAAAAATGCAAAGTTGCCTCCAAATCACGTCTAATTTACTCGGCAAACAGCATTATTCACGAAATACATTAAAATTATCCTTGAACGTTTTGATTATAATTGCATTACAGATAAGTCAGCCATCATGTATTTTTCTTTTTCGAATAACCCTTGAATATTCCTAAAAAACGAAAATATCCAAAGTAGCCAACGCGTTTAGACCATCCGCGTTTAAACCGCCACGCCGCCTGGCCTATGGCGGGCCCTTTAGGACGAACTAGTCGCAAACTCGAACTCACTGGCGGGCGCGGCCAAAAAGCACGCTGTTTCACCTAGGATTGTGTCCGACAGAGATAGTATCAGTGATGAGCACACAGAAATATGGATGAGCAGTTAGACGCTATATCTACACGCATACGCCGAATCGTACAATGTCAAACAATGGAGTACAGCCCCCCCGAAATTTGTATGGGAAAAGTATCGACTCGTTCAACCTTAAAGCGCGGCGACCATGTCGAAGCGGTAAAACTGCCTCTGTGGTCCAGTAGTTAAGGCGTTATACCCGGGGGTTCGATTCTCATGGGAAGTATACTTTTTTTATTTGGTACATTGCAGGCTTGTATCACCTGATTGTCTGATAATAAAGATGATCTCTGTGGACCTGATGCAGCAAAGAGCACTGTACTTTATATAATTTTAACAATTTGTGGCAACCTATGGCTGACAAAATAAATAAATATGAATAAAAAGTAAAAACACCAAGAACTGTTTTATTTTCTTATCTTCTCTTTCTCTCTCTCGGCTTTAGTGGAAACTTTTGACAGACACTGTCACTTTTTAACTCAATTACGGGTATTCAACCAAGCAGGAGTGTCCCGAAAAGTGTTTAAAGGACGCGCTAGCCCCATTTCACAGATATCGACAGATTCGACAGCTCCGTGTCGCAGTGGTTAACATGCCAGCCTGCGACATGGAGTGCCCGGGTTCGATCCCCGGCCAGGTCAAGATGGAAAATGATCTTTTTCAGATTGGCCTGGGTCTTGGATGTTTATCTATATATGTATTTGTTATAAAATATAGAATCGTTGAGTTAGTGTCCCATAACAAAGTCTCGAACTTACCTTGGGGCTAGCTCAATCTGTGTGTTTTGTCCGTATATTTTAGTTATTTTATATTAGTTATATGCAATACATTTTTGCACTGCTCAGCTCTGGACGAAACACTCGCACTTCAGTGGATGCTACCGTAAGCTAACGCATCTCTGCACTAACGAGCACGTTCACTTACTTTTCCTAATCTCTTAAGGGGTAATCAAAGCTGAGGACAATAACACGGAAAGGCCACATCTCATCATCCTCAATGTTACTGACCTGATTCTTCAAATTATCGCCTAGCACAGCTTTGGCGGGAATGCAGTCACTAAGGAATCCCCACCCCTGCGTGATATTGACAGCATTCATTATTGTGATAGATGGCGCTGCGGCCGATTGTTTGCCAGACGAATTAGCGTTGCCATGGCGACAGCCGCATCATGACGGGACCAGCCGAACAGCCACGGTTTCAGCATGACAATTGATGAGTTTTGGATATTTTAACATTCGACTTTAAAGAGGAATATTATAGTTACATGTATATGTAACTATAACATGTATGTATATGTATACCTTCGTGGTCCAGTGCTTAAGGCGTTTGCCTGTTGAGCCGAGGGTCGTGGGTTCGATTCCCACGGGAACCATACTTTGTATAGTTGTTTCCAGTTTGGTTAGGCCATTGCAGGCTTGAATCACCTGATTGTCTGATAATAAAGATGATTCCGTGCTCCGGAAGGCTCGTTAAGCCGTTGGTCCCGGCTGACATCTAGTAGTCGTTAAAGGAACCACGTCAGAGGCCGAGAGGCGGTTCCTATGAACTCTGACACCAGGGTATGCATGGTCGATTGACCGTGTTACCTACTCGAAATGATGATGATGATTTATATATCACCTGTAAGTCTAGCTGTGTGGTTTCGGTAGTACAGAGAGGGTCATGCTCCTGCAGTGGAGACTAAATCTGATGATGATGATGGAGCTTCCGATAGGCAGCAGCGTCGGAAGCATAAAAAGCCAAGAAAACTGCGCTCATCAACCCGCCTGCCAAGTATGGCGAGTATGGCAATATCCACCGATGGAACAAAGAATCCTTGGGAGAGGCCTTTGTCCAGCAGTGGACATAACGGCTGGAATGATGATGATTCACGAAATCATCATCATCATCATTTCGAGTAGGTGTCACGGTCAATCGACCATGCACACCCTGGTGTCAGAGTTTTTCGGAACCGCCTCTCGGCCTCTGAATTCACGTAATGAACATTATTTTTATCTAGCAAATTCAGATTTTAGTTAATTAATAGCTTTCGCTGGCATAAATGATGTGATAATTTTTGCCAGGGGAATGGACACTACGCAACAAACTCATGTGATAACAGAAACCAAGTATATAACTGTATTATCCTCAAACATTAACCAACAAAACTACAGAAAAACAATCATAAAAAGAAAGAAATATATTAAAGATAGTAATATATTTTTATTTGGTACAAAAAAAACTTAACAAAATTTCAACAATGAAGTTTTAAACTGACCATGTTTATAGTACAAAAATATCTTCCATCCATAATAGGAAATACAAGCTAAACAAAACAAACATCAATGCGACCTCTCCGACAGTGTAGGCCAAATCCTCTGTCTGCTTAGTATGGCTCCGCTAGTACAGAGTTATACTTAGTTCTTGTTGTTAATTTATGGCATATTGTATTCGGAAATAAAGTTGTAACATAATTAATAAAAAAAGCATCATAAACAATCAATATGGAAGAATTATTTCGATCGCATAAAGTATCATTATTACGGGTACTTATACACGGGTTCTAATTTAGTGAACGTGCTAGGTTCTGATCCCAATGTACTGGGAAGATACGTATCCGGTGTTGGTACGAAACGATCGAACTGACCGCACTCCGTATCAATCTGAGCTATACCAGGCCTCGAATCCCAAATCTCAGTGACGTTACACGAAAACGGCTTAACGCAACCAAGAGGGGGACTGTCCAAGAACAGAGTACATATCTTCTTAAGGTACCAGTTATCAGAGACTTCGAATACGGTGCTATTTACTCCAACTTCTACAAGAGGCAGAGCATCGATTTTGAGACGGGAATATTGTTTGTACGTCTCGCTGGCATAGCTACCCCCGTTGCGGATACACTCTTTGAAGGGTTGGGCGTCGATTCCCGCTTCGCATAAGCAGAATTTGCTGGGAAGTCCTGAAAATATGCATAACAGTCAAGTTTATCGTAAAACTTACATTATATCTATGTACAGTCAGGGACAGAGATACCTGATCAGGCCATCTACCTATATGTTCAATTTTCTCTTAAACTATAAATAATAATAACATGAAAATGTAGACATATACAGAAAGATTTTAATAAGTCTTTCTAAATATATTTTCAAAATAATGCTTATGTCATGGCAATTCGGATTTATAATAAATTGCCCCGCAGATTTTCGGAATATAATCTACGGCACTTTAAAAAAGAACTATTTGACTTGTTGTATGCGAAAGGATATTACACAGTTGACGAATTTATAAATGATAAAACTGTGACATGAGTTTTTTATTTTTATTACGAATCATTATTATTTTTATCATATTTTTTCACTTGACATGATTTTAATTTTTAGAATATTGACTTAATTTTATTGTATCATTTTATTTTATTGCCAACGTTATATAATTTAACATTGTATTGTACTACTTAATATTTACACGCCTACTAAGCAAAATATGTATTATATGTATTTACGAAATATGTATATATTTCGTAAATAAATAAAGATTCAAGATTCAATATAAATTTTAATGTTAATAGTTTATTTATAGTTTAAGAGTAAATTCAAGATATAGGTAAAGGGGCTGGTCAGTATCTCTGTCACTGACTGTACATAATTAAACCCGATTTTATATGCAAAAGTCTATACCTTCAGCCTCACATTGCAAATACTGAGCCTTCAGGAAGTTGTTATGCCTCAGCTGTTCCAAAGCACACATTTGTGGCACCGTGTGTCTTCCACTGCCCAGCATATAAAACTCTATGGTCAAATCACCCCCCACATTATCCATAATCCAGGGCAGGGTTTTGGTAAAAAAGTGTTGATTCGCAAATACATCCCCATAAACTGTTATTTGGGGTGAACTATATGTTGAATGGAGAGATAGAAATATACAGAAAACGGTAAGGAACAACATTTTGGAAGAATGATACAAGACGATATAGTGTGTGAGACTGGCCCGCTTTATATATTGGTTGTTGTAAAATATAAGGATAAACGCACACTTTATTTATTTGTTTTAAAATATTTTTTTGCGAAACCTGTTCGTGGGTGTTTTGTTTTTATGTCATAGTAATTATACTGTGGAGGATTATACTACGGATACTATACTGGGGAGGATTATACTGGGGATACTACTACTCTAGGGGAGGCCTATGCTGGACAGCAAGACAATCTTCACGTACCGGTGTTATATTAAATATTATATTGTGACTATATTATAAGAAAGATTGTTAAATAAAGGCTATTATTATTATTATTAATTATACTGGGGTAACAATGAAACCCGCCAAGTGTGAGTTGGAATCGCACTCTTAGGTTCCGTACCACCATACAATATTTAATTACAAAAAAACTCGAAAAAGTTACGTTTTTTGTATGTGGCTCAACATTTATTTAAATTTTGTTTTTATATTTTTAATTGTTGTGGCTGTAGATAAACATGTATGTAGTTTTAAAATTTAAAGATTCTACTTATTACGGTGCTATAGTTTCGACCCTGTAACAGATGGACGGATGGAGGTTTGATAATAGGGTCCCATCTTTACCCTTTGGGTATGAACCTTAAAAAGCAACATTGAAGATTTTTCCACTGGTATAACATGTATCGAAATACGTATGCTAGTCAATAATTCAATATTATCATTTTTCTATTTTCATATCATAAATGTCGATCGGTTGTTCATGTACTATAGTATCGTCATCATAAGTTTGTAACGTTGCAGCATGCCACCTGCATGCTGCATCTTGTCCAACCTCATATCTCTCATCCTGTCCATTTTTCATTCCTTATTTTAATTCAAATTTCATTTTTAATTCAAATTTGATTCCATTCTATTCCATTTTTAGATTACTTTCTCTCTCTCTCATCACTCATTCTTCAGTTTGCTACTATCTTTCAGTCTGCTACCACCTTTCAGTCTGTTAACATCTTTCAGTCTACTAACATCTTTGAGTTTACTACCATATCTTGGAGCATAAGTCACGGTTATTAATTTATTGAAGTTGTAAAGCGAAGTTATAATAAAGTTATTCTCTGTGTTCTGTGTGTCGTCTTGTGCTAACATCCTTATTTGTGAGAACTCGGCTAGAGCGTCGGGATGGTCGAGCCCTCACAAGTTGGTATGAATTAAGTATTCTTCAGTTCAGCGCATTACACAGCTATTGTCCCATATTTCGCGAATTTTGTCACACCTGCAAGGCTGTTAAAACCTGTAGGGCACTTCGGTTGACCTAGAAACATGAAATTCGAAAAAAAGCAACCTATATAACAAATATGGGAAAACATCCTATACCTGTGAATGTAAAATTTGACTTTTTGTAAATTTTTGATTACATGCAATACATTTACATATAAACGAATAAAGAAATACTTAGTTATTTGATTTTTTTTTACTTAAACTGTCATGAACGGCCGACCTAATTAAATAAAATATAAATTTTGTTTTGCTGTTTGAAAAATACCAAGAGACATCGTAAAACTTGGAATTCACTTTATGCCGATAGTTACGGCGTAAGTTAAGTTATTGTTGTATACTTGTTAGACATATGTCGAGAATTACAGGAATGGTAGTAAACTTTTAAAAAGAGGTACTCAAGAGGGTGAAATAATTTTCGTAGGAATCTTGTTTAACTAAATAATTACATAGGTACTTCTACAAACCCTTTTTTATGGTATAGGACGGTTAACGAGCAAGCGAGTCACCTGATAGTAAGCGATCAACGCTGCCCATGGACAACAGCAACATCAGGGTGTGACAGGAGCGTTGTTGGCCTTTCAAGGAGTTGGGGAGAGGACATGGGGGGCGGGGGTAGGAAATGGGAGGGGGGATGGGCTTCCGGCTCTCTCACTCACCGAACGAAGCATAGAAGCGGTAAAGCTTTTATACAAATGTCGATTTTCTGTGAGAGTGTGATACTCCCGGTAGCGTGGCTCTACCACAACTATTTGAAAGAATGCAACAACACATGAAAAGGTAAAATAAATGTATCAATGTAGTAGATGGTACATGTGTAGGCGCCAGAGTATCAACGCATGTGGCGTCCCAAATGAGGCATCTGCCCTGCCTCTATGGTATCAATGACATGCCATCCGGCCTCCTACCGTCTGACCGCATCAATCCGCTCGGCTTCAAAACAGCTGGAACTGTAACAGATACAAGAGCCCTTCGGATGATGTCATTTAAAGTACTATGATGAGATAGGCGACCAATACTTTTCCGGCAGGCTAAACCGTGGTGAATGTTAAAAAAAATCGAGGTAACGTCTCGAGCTGTATAAATAAAACAAACTTAAAACATTTATGGCTACTGAAATGGAATGGTAGCTACATTTAACATGGAGGTCGTCTTACGCTGGTCCTCTCAATTCCGACTCGCTCACTGATATGATATAATCTGGACAGAATATAGAGATACCGAAAACAAGTGTATACTTCGATCAAATATAATGGTAGATACACGATTCGCGCTCGAAAAGTGGCACCGGAAAAACAGCGCACTAATCGAGTTTCGGAGCTGTTTTGTCCACAGTTTCAATAAACCGCGCTAGCACTCACACGTCTCGCGATGACGAAGGTCAGTGAAAAGATGCAAAAACTATGCGTCAAAAGTATAAAAGAAAGATGGAGTGTCATACTTTCAGTATGTACCGTTTTTGTTGTCGTTTGTAAGTATGCATGTTTTGGCTCGGAGACATTATTTAGGCTTCATTTTGTATGAGACTGTGATGTATGCAATATGTGGGTAGTTATATCCTACAAGATTAGATATTACATTGTAAGGTAATAATAATAATAATAATAAATGTTTATTTTCTCCATTTACAAAGGTTAGTCTTATGTCTATGGGTTCTTAGAGCTAATTTTTGTCATTTTAGTGTTGAGACTAGTTAACCTTTGTGTGGAGACTAGTCCTTGAAATTGGTTCCTGTGGGAACCTGTGCTACAAGTGACTAGGCCCTTCCCTCGGGTTACTTGTCTTACTATAGAAGGGGTTAGATACAAGAAGTAGGTAAATACTTATTATATATGCCAGGAATGACGTTTATACATAGTTCTTAAAATAAAATTACATAACTAACTGCTTATATTTACGAGTGGGAAGCACGGGTAAGTGTTGAACAGTTGTGTTGAGTGTATGCGTATATGTGTGAGTGTATAATGAGTGACGTGTGTGTGTGTAGAGAGTGAGTGTCTGTTTGCATTATGACAATTTGCGTCGAGTCAGTTTCAGTTAGTGGGGAAGGTGAGTGTTAGTGAGTGAGTGAGTGTAAGATGGTAGGGGTAGTTCGGAGGCATGGACGAGATCAGTACGGTGTCAAGGGTGAAAGAGGGGTAATGTTGGGTGGTTTAGGTTTTATTTTAATATCTTTTAGTATCTTTTAGTGTGGGCGGAGGAGGGTATCAGGTACCGTAGCTAACGGCCGTGTTTTACTGTGCTCCCTATATTTCTGAGGCTTCCCATAGTATTCCCGGTTACATATTACATCAGTGGCGTCGAGAAATATTGGAAAACGCGTGACACCGATAAATGTCAAGTGTTGTGACCGCGAGCAGCAGAATGTCGATTGGAAAAATCGGACCTTTCGATATCACCAAAGACGTTTGGGATTAGTAGGTGGAGCGTTTGAACAATATTTAATTGCAATTGACGTAAAGAAAGCCGTGTGGCATCCGGCAGAGTAGAATAGGACCACTCCAAGTCTTCCCGTGGATGTCGTAGAAAGCGACTTAGGAAATACAAGCTAAACAAAGCTATAAACATCTGTGAAACCTCTCCAACCCGTCTGGCCAGCGTGGAGAGTGTAGGCCAAGTCCTCTGACTGCTCTGGCCAAGTATGGCTCTAGTAGTACAGAGAGGGTCGTGCTCCTGTAGTGGAGACTAAAAAAGACCTGATGATGATGATGATGAAAGGAAGCAGTGAAAGTGGCAACTTTAATAATACTCATTGGGAGTGATGCGTACGAATTGATGGTGAATTTGTGTACACCGAACAAACCGTCTACAAAATCGTTCGGTGACCTTGTCGCGATTATGAAAGGTCATCTGAAACCAAGACCTAGTCTGTTAGCGGAAAGGTTCAGATGGAAACATAAAATAGAAAGAAAACGTAATACTTTCATTCTTTTTTCAAATATACCGGTTTATTATCGGTTTCAGCCAGGTTTACATTGACATAACTATTCGACAGCTCACGAGCACTTGCCTGAGAAATACCTATATGGATACGAACTGTATAAATATGTACAAAGAAAAATGCACGAAAATTTTGTCAGAGAGCTAGGACGACGCCTCCGTGAGAATGGTTGTGACCCCCGCTCTGGAGCGTACCTGTCTCAACACATTTCACTGGCCATCCAGCGTGGTAACGCGGCCGGTGTGATGGGCACTTTCGAGCCAGGTACTCTCCGGGGAGGGCTATTCGATTAGCTTAAGTCATGATATATTTTTATAATAATAATAAATAAATAAATAAATATATACGGACAAATCACACAGATTGAGCTAGCCCCAAAGTAAGTTCGAGACTTGTGTTATGGGATACTAACTCAACGATACTATGATCGTTATTATGATCGTTATGTCACCAATTTAGGGTTTTTCTGGTAGGTTTAGTTTTAGCGATTATGTTTTTTCTATCTTTGTTGTATATATAAAAATTAATAATTTTAATTTTAACAGGTCGATTACAGAAAATATATATCGGTTAGACTTTTATACCCGTTAAGAGCAAAACAGGTTTAAAACATCCAAATAAGTGTTACAGGAATAATTCATGTAACAGATTTAATATGTAACCGTTATGAATGTGTATCCTTTATAATGATGTATTTGAGTCCCTGTTCTATCTATTTGATTCAAGTCACTGCCTTAAGCCCAGCGGAAGTTGATCCCCCTTCCGGTACCCCTTCTAAACGCTAAACCAATACAAAATCGTTCAGATATCCAATAACAATGTGATTTTATTTCAATCACGTCATATCCTCCTTTTCCGACACATTGAATACGAACCTATATGTGCATACGCAAGGATGTTTGTTTGGTGGTTATAAGATTTGAAAAATAAATCTCATACAAAAGCATATCTAGGTGTGTTGATGCCTAGTTCTAGTTAATTGCGATACATATCTTCGTTTTTTTTGTTATAGAAATTTGCATCTCAGACAAATGTACTTAATTATTTATTTATTAATTTGTTTATTGTGGTAGAGCCACGCTACGGGCAAACAACTTTTTTTTAAGTGTATTATTGGCGGCAACCGAGCAGACGAGCCACCTGATGGAAAGTGGTCACTGTCGCCCATGGACATCTGCAACACTAGAGGATCGGCTGATGCGTTGCCGACTCTTAGAATACCTGTAAACACGCATTTTAAAGGACCCCAAGTCATAGCACACAGAGAAAACCTCCACACCATTCCACAATCCTACTGTATGGGGGAAAAGACCACGTGACGGCGACTTTGTCCGCGTACGGTTTTATCATGCAGTATATTTTACCTGATTTTACGCTTTGAGATTTGTTAAGTTTTCAAGTGGAAAAACGGTTTGATTCCTAGGGCCTTAGATGCATTTTTTTAATTAAATAAAATAAAATCTGCAGATGAGAGAATTAAAAAAAAAAACATATGACATACTATACACGGTGAAATTTTGATCGTTCTGGACCCTTAAAGGGGTGATTCAGCACATCGATATGAACAACTTTTCCTGGGAAGTCAAAAGAAATTGGGCAGTTCCATACAAAAATTTTGGCCGGCCGGTCAATATGTATGGGAACGTCAAAAATTTTTATGAGTTCCCAGCATTTGTCCCATACAAAAAGTTGTTTATCACCGGGCTGAATCATCCCTTTAAGGGTCCAGAACGACCAACATTTCACCGTGTATTTAAGCAATACTTTGTAAATATTAGGTACATACACTCCTTTTTGGGGTATCGAGTAAACCTGGTACATCTCACATCTTTTTCCAAGTCGTACCAGACTCGATAAAGCGGCGCCGACATCTATCTGCTTTTGATTTATATTTTGCATTAAATCTGGGGAAAGCCAGTGACGTCACTAAAACTAGAGACTGGCCGAGAATTAGAAAATATAAGTTTTATTTTGATCAAGACAGTTCATTTATAAACATTATTTCGGGGATTAAGCCCTATTGAGCCCGATGGCCCAGTGGTAGTTAGCATTAAAAGCGCTTACGCATGTTAAGTAACCCTGGGCGCAGTTCAAACTGTGATGGGTGACCGCAAGTAGTACAAAAATATATCAAGGTAGAACGGGGATGCCAGGATTTTGCCAAGAAAACGCGCGTGTCTGTTTTTGCATAAGCCGCACCCCTAATTTGACGTCATTACTAACGAAATAGTAATGTGACATGTATAGATATGAATTGCGTCATATCGATAAACAGTTTAAACAGTTAAAAACCGCAGAATAAAGCATGTGTTCATATTGGGACGTGCGCGATGACTGATGAGCGTTCGAATCTTGCTCCGTCGTGCAAGATTGAGACAAGCGTGTACCGACCACTTCGCCGTTCTATCTTGATATATTTCCAGAAATATATCAAGATAGAACGGCGAAGTGGTCGGTGGTCGGTCGGCGAAGTGAGATATTTTATGCCACTTGCTCCAGAGCAAGTGGCATAAAATATCTCAAACTTCTCCATGCTTCGGAAGGAATGTTAAACCGTTGGTGCCGGCTGTCATATTTGAAGGCAGTTGTTAAGATGCCTTAGGCAGCTTGAAAAATCTGACACCAGTATCGGCTTACACACACGAAAATAAAACAATATTTCGGAGATTTGTCTGATGAATGTTGGAGACTGGCCCAAAGTTCCGAAAAAACACCTAAATGCGTCGATTAAATATAACGGTAGATACACAGTCTCATACAAAATAAGGCCTTAATAATGTCCCCGAGGTAATACATCATGATACTTACAATCAACGACAAAAACTGTACTTACTGAAAGTATAACTCCATATTTTTTTCACTTTTGGTGCGTAATTTTTACATCTATTCACTGTACCTTCGTCATCGCGAGACGTGTGAGTGCTAGCGCGGTTTATTGAAACTGTAGACAAAACAGCTCCGCAACTCGATAAGTGCGCTGTTTTGCCGGTGCCACTTTTCGAGCGCAAATCGTGTATCTACCATTAAATTTGATCGTTGCCTAAATGCAATTTTTCCTAAATGTCAGAAAAAACAGATTTCGTTAACTAGCTGGTTCTTACGGATGTGAACTTCGTTCTGCCACTTAGCCCTTACATGTTTTGTTTCATCTTATTTTTTTATTTGATGCTAGTGTCAATGTCAATAAAATTATATCGTGACTTTTTATTAGGGTTTTATTTGACACTTGATTTGAGGCCATCTAGTGAGATGTAGTTATTTTTTTATATCACTGAAAAACCCCCATTAAAATGTTTAAATTGTGGAAGTTCTTTATTAATTTCAATATTTTTTTTATTTGTATCTGTCTATTTTAAAATGTTTGAAGTCCACAGTTTAGGAGGTTTATCTAAGAAGTTTCCTATCTGAATCATTAATGTAATTTAGTACTGCGTCCCCTCTTCCGGTATGATTTATCGATGGTTTACAAAAAATATCACTCACTTACGATATATATGACTGGGATTATTCAGATCCTTTTGTTACACAATGAAGAGGAAAAAAACGTTTTTTATTATCTAAAAAACAGTTACATACAAAATTAGGTATCATCAGTATTATAAAGTATTATAAATAAATCTTTAATGAGGATAAACGTGAGCAACCCGTAATCCTTACTAATATTATAAATGCGAAAGTGAGTTTGTTTGTTACGCTTTCACGCCGTAACTACTGAACCGATCACCATGAAATTTTGCATACAAGTTCTCTGGAGTACGGAGAAGGACATAGGCTACCTTTTATCCCGGGAAAAAGTACTATTCCCAAAGGATCGACAATGATGCGGGCGGAGCCGCGGGCGAAAGCTAGTTAATATTATAAATGCGAAAGTGAGTTTGTTTGTTTTTTTTGTTTGTTTGATACGCTTTCACGCCGTAACTACTAAACCGATCACCATGAAATTTTGCATACAAGTTCTCTGGAGTACGGAGAAGCTTTCACCCACTTATATACATATCACCTTTTCCGTCTTTGTCTTTTAAAATACGAACCGTTCATTCTAAAACCTTTCATCCAACATAGATAAACATCCAAGGCCCAGGTCAATCTGTAAAAGATCGTTTTCAATCATGATTTGGCCGGGGATCAAACCCGGCAACTCTCGTGTCGCAGGCTGGCGTGTTAAACACTACGCCACGGATCTTGACAAAAATAAATACAAATCACACACATTTGTAAGTCATCCTCAACTGCCTGCCCTGTGGTTGCAGGTAAGGCATCGGGTAGGCGCGGCCTCCCGAGCTGCTACTTCATCATCATCAGGTCCTTTTTAGTCTCCACTACAGGAGCACGACCGTCTCTGTACTCAGCAAGAGGACTTGGCCTACACTCTCCACGCTGGCCAGACGGGTTGGAGAGGTCTCTTAGATGTTTATAAGCTTTGTTTAGCTTGTATTTCCTAAGTCGCCTTCTACGACATCCACGGGAAGACTTGGAGTGGTCCTATTCTACTCTGCCGGATACCACACGGCTAGCTGCTACTTGCTTTCCACTATTCATCCGAGTAAGTAGTATCCCAATACCTCCAACGAAACGATTACTCCTTGTGAAAGGCCTATGTCCAACAGTAGAGTCGGAAACTAGATTTAGAAAAACTTTTTCGTCATAAGAAACAAAGTTTTTTTCCTCTCTCCTTTTCTATGTATGGACATAGTACCACGTATAGTATAGTACCACGTCTTTTTTCTTACGGAGTAGTCAGAGCAGAGCTCAGGTCTTTAAGACCTAAAAGCAACGTTTAGCATGTTGGTGGGTGTTAGGTGGAAAATGAATTCAAAATAGTAATTGGTTGCATAGCCGACTAATGTGATTCGTCAGATTTGCCTTTTCCCTCGATCGGCTTTTACGATCTTCGCGGTAAAAGAAGCAGCTTACTTATTACTACTTATTATACGTTTTTTCTTTTCTCCCAGACCACAAGAGTCAGTATGAAGCACTTAGACTACATGCGTTTCATTTCCATGGTTTCTAAGTTCGAAAACCTGATATTACACGGCGTATGTAATGTACACGTGTATGTTATCGCTGTATGGCCTTCAAAACATAGTCATTAACGCCCCAGTCTGTCCCGACTTTGATGAATTGAGATCCGATATCTCTAGCGAAAGGAGACTGTGGATACGACTTTTGACTGACTTAATCTTCGTACATTACATCAACTTTCGGCCGACGTAAAAATAGGGTTATCAATTTGAGTAAGTATTTTTTTGTGTTTGTTACCTCATAACTCCGTTATTTATAAACTTATAATTTTATATGAAAGTATATTTATCCAAATTAGTCCTATTTAAATTTTATCAAAATCGGTCCAGTATTTTTTTGTAGTCTGTTTTTTTATATGAAAGATTATTTATAAAAATATTCAGATTCTATTTAGACTGTATTTTTAAATATTTTAAAATATCATTCATTTTATTTCCCTTGTATAATAAAGGGCCCAAATAATCCCGGTCATATATTACGAAAGTGGGTGATATTTTTTGTAATCTACAGATAAATCATACCGGAAGAGAGGATACAGTAATAAACAACATATAAATATGCTATGTCGGTTCTATTCTTTGTGGATACGCTCCGGGATGTTTGTTTGTTTGTAATACGTCTACTTCCCTTGTGGGGTAGACAGAGCCTAGGTCTAAAAGACCTTATGGCCACATTTAGCATGTTCGAGGGCGTGTAGATGGAAAACGGAATCAAATGGTGATGGGTTGCTAGTCGCATCGCCTCATGATTCCGCAAATTTTAGCTCTATCTCTCCGATTTTATAAATTCTTAATTTCGTTTGAAAGGATATGCTTTCAAGTTGGTGCCATTTAAATTTCATCACAATCGGTTCAGTAGTTTGATTGTAGTCGGTTTTTTTTCTATGAGCGTATTTATGTGGTCATATCCATATAAAGATATCTAATTACGCACATCTCCGCATTCAGCATCTTAAAATGTACACTTAATTTTGTGTTGTGTATAGTGTTCATACATATTACATATATTATTATCACGTCATTATACCTTAAGGGGCAGAAAGAGCTTTGATCCATAACCCCAAACAATAGCGCGTAGATCCGATGACTGATCCAATCAGCCATCAGCCATCCTTCTACCCAGAACGGATCTCGAATGAGACGACCACCAAGGGTTGCGTTAAACAGCCACCAAACAGATGGTCAGAAGACCTGGCTAAGGCTTCTGGAAGACGCTGTATGCACTAGCTTTCGCCCGCGGCTCCGCCCGCGTCAATGTCGATCCCTCGGGAATAGTACTTTTTCCCGGGATAAAAGGTAGCCTATGTCCTTCTCCGTACTCCAGAGAACTTGTATGCAAAATTTCATGATGATCGGTTCAGTAGTTACGGCGTAAAAGCGTAACAAATAAACAAACAAAAGAACAAATAAACAAACAAACTCACTTTCGCATTTATAATATTAGTAAGGATTATTGGAACGCGGTAGTATTGGAAATCTTCGTGGGAGAGTTATGTCCAGTAGTAGACTTTTTGAGGCTATGATGATGACTTGTTAGTTGTCGTAAAGGTGAAAAACGAAATCGAAATAGTGATGGGTTGCTAGCTGCATTGCCAATTGACATAAAAAAATACCTATATAGTATCGTTGAGTTAGTATCCCATAACACAAGCCTCGAACTTACTTTGGGGCTAGCTCAATCTGTGTGATTTGTCCGTATATATTTATTACTGAAACGAGCAGTCGAGTCGCGCGATGGCCTCCGGCTCTCTCACTCATCGGACAAAGCATAGAAGCTTTTACGAAACGTCGATTTTCTGTGAGAGTTTGGTACGAGCCGGCCCATTCATACTACTAATAAAAAAGAATTTTGCCGGTAGCGTGGCCCTACCGTAACTAAACATTCTACGTTTCTTCTTTTCTTTTAGATCAGAATGAAAGAAAATGTGTTTTGTGAGTGTATTTAATAACTCTTGTATTTTATGTTTGCAGCAAAAAATTGCACGGGAAATATCTCAAAACTTTGGTTCTTGGAAAACAGACAATATTAAAATTATCATGTAGATAAAATTTTCTAAGTTTTTGTGCGCTATTACGTCGTGATGAATATGATTTCACAAGAAAGGGAGCAAATATATTTTTAATAAACTGCCGACATTCTCTTGAAGGGGAGATCAGCCTGTCAAAATGAACAACTTTTTCTACGGGATCAACAATGCTGGGCACTAAAAATAATGTTGATATTTTCATACAAAAGTATTCGGCCGTCCCGGCAATTTGTATGAAATTATCGATTCTTTTTAAATTCTCAGCATTGGTCCTATAGCAAAAGTTGTTCAATTGGACGAGCCAAGTCAACCCTGTAAGGGAATGTATTAGTGCTCAATTTATCAGCAGTATTTATCTTTCTCTAACATTATAAAGAGGAAAAATTTGTTAGTATATGTGTTTGTTTGTAATTCATAAACTCAAAAACTGCTGGACGGATATTTAAAACTCTTCACTCTCATCTTTTGCCTTATGGGCTTAAAGCCCAGGACAGGTCCTTTAGGCAATTTGTGCCGGAAGGCCCTTCCTGGGTGCAAGTCACCTGGGGCCACTGGGCGGTCACCAGTAGTGGGAGCTAATCCTACCTTACGTCCTCTATTCTGGTGGCTAAGGGGTCTGAAGGGTCCCGAATTGAGATCTTTGAACGGTTATTTTATACTCATCCATTTACGAAGAAATAACACCCCACATTTTTGTGTGTAAAATACGTAAACACAGCTCAAAGTGACCGATGCCAAAATACAAATATTTCTGAGTATTAGATATTTTAATATAACCTCTAGTCTGCATTTCTAGATATTACAACAATATTGCACGTCAAGCAACGCTGCCTCTGTGATTACGAAGCGTGAAATGCGCTTGTGGTGGCCGGTGGGACACACGGGCGTAAGCTGTGACAAACAATTTTTCAAATCTTGTTGAGATCGACCTGACTAAACAAAACTCTGAAAATGAGCTCATTTTCTAAGAAATGCGTTCATTTAAATGATCTTAGAACTAGATAGACGTCTTAGGAATCAAATTATGAATTACTTTTATCGCTATTAAAAAGAGGATATATATTTTATAATTGAACCCTTTCGATACCGACCAGAAAGTGTGGTTCTAGAGAAAACCAAAAAATAAGTTTTTCTGCAGCGGTTGAGTTAGGGAACAGCACATAGATCATTTAGATTTTCAAACTAAGCTACGAGTAACATTTACATCGGGCATACAAGTACTAATTCAAAACATATAATGGAATTACATAATTAAATATTTAAATCACGACTGCCTTGCCAAATTTAAGATATGTAGCAAGTATTACTTCATGAGATAGATTTATGCCCCAACGAGACGACTTTTTTCAGGTTGTAATATAAAACACACACATACTCATAGCAGACATGATTGGTACCTCGAAACGTAATGTTCTTTTTTTGGGTTGACGTACATTAGAAGTGGTCAGGGGTGTCATCCTCAACTGCTAGGTTGGTCGTTGCAGGTATGGCATCGGGCTGCATCGGGTATGAGGGCCCGAATACTAACTCAACAATACTACATTTTATAATAAAAACTTATATAGATAATCATTAAAGACCCAGGTCAGTCTGAAAAAGATCATTTTTCATCATGACCTGACCGAACCCGATTACCCTCAAGTTTCAGGTTGGAGTGTTAATCACTGCGCCACGGAGTTCGCCAATGTGACTATGGCAATATCCTCTAATGAAAAGAAGAATACTTGGGAGACGCCATGTCCAGCAATGGACTTCCTAAGCTTGAAATGTTGATGGGATTAAAAGTTGAGAAGGAAAAAGAATTCACAAAATAAATAAAGAACAACAACAAGTGCTCGCTAGTTTTATAATCCGTGTGTGGTCTATCATTCCCCAGAGCTAATCGCGAATTAGATAATACCCGCTGCCCGCTGTAGTGAATGCACTATATATTGAATGTTCGTGTAAGTCATGCTGTTCTGTCACTTAAATAGATACAGTGTCTCTTGAGTGCATGTAGTTACTTCTATTTATGGTCCACTAGCTTTCGCCCGCGGTTCCGCCCGCGTCAATATCGATCCCTCGGGAATAGTACTTTTTCCCGGGATAAAAGGTAGCCTATGTCCTTCTCCGTACTCCAGAGAACTTGTATGCAAAATTTCATGATGATCGGTTCAGTAGTTACGGCGTGAAAGCGTAACAAACAAACAAACAAACTCACTTTCGCATTTATAATATTAGTAAGGATAAGGATTAAAATTAAGCGAAAATATTTTAAAGGCTGACACCCATAAGCTGGAAAAATGCTTTAGAAGCAAAATAAAAAATATGAACACGCCAGTTTTCGAGATATCTGGACCAGAACATTTAAAAAAACAGACGAAATGAACACCCTGTTTACAAATAAACACTTGTTTGGCCAACAACTTTGTACTATTATCTACCATGGATACTAGGTCACTGACATCGAAGGTCAAAACAGTTGAATTGTAGATTTAAATAAAAAAAAAAATGTATGAAAAAAAAAAAAAATTGTTACAAAAACATTTCCAAGACCTGCCTTTAAAATATTTGCGCTTAATTTAAATGGGCCTTATACACGGAGGATTTTTTTATTTTTATTTTGTATAAGCTTACTCTTGACCTTAGACTAACCCAGAGGGTAAAGACAAGATCTACGATATAGCGAGCTTGCCTAGAAGATGCCTGTTCACTCTAGCCTTAAAGGCTGTCGGGTTATATGTACTCGGAAAAACTGACGCGGGCAATGAATTCCACTCGTTGGCGGTGCGCATAATAAAAGACCTTGAAAAACGGTTCGTGCGAATGGGTGGAATATCCACCAAGAAGGGGTGTAGACCTGCCGTGCGCCTAGTCCGATGGTAAAAAAGGGAAGGTGGGATTAATTCGTGCAGTTCTTGTGCACACTCCCCGAAGTGTAGTCTGTAAAATACTGACAGACTGGCAACTTTACGCCGATGGGCTAACGGTTGCAGCCCTACTATCAGCCTTTCGTCGCCAATTATTCTCCTTGCTCTACGTTCCACCGAGTCTAATTTTGATCGTTCTGGACCCTTAAAGAGATGATTTAGCCTGTTGATATAAAAAACTTTTCCTATGGGACCAAATTCAAAAATTTTATGACGTTCCCATACAAATTAACCGGGCGGTCGAAACTTTTTGTATATTTTATCGACTTAACGGTTGCCCAAATGTGACTTCTTCACAGTTAAAGCCTACCCGAGTACGTAACAATAGAACAAAAAATTAAAAAACTGGACCATTTTTATTGAATGTGTCAATTCGATAGTGAAAAAACAAAAAAACTTTGATCGATGCAATCCACACGGTGTCGTTTGGACACGACGTGAATGATTGGTGCTGAAAAATACAGCGATACAATGTTCTTTATATATTTTTTAAAACAATATACAGGATGTTGGGGTAAGTTGTAATTATTCTTTCAACATTGTTTATTTTTCTGCAAAGGTTGCTTGGAAGAAATTGCATTGCGATAAGGCTGCATTTTTTTATAGTATTAATAATGTATCATATTGTATTGTGATTGTGTTGTGTTGTGTTGTGTTGTGTTGTGTTGTGTTGTGTTGTGTTGTGTTGTTGTGTTGTGTTGTGTTGTGTTGTGTTGTGTTGTGTTGTTTTGTGTTGTGTTGTGTTGTGTTGTGTTGTGTTGTGTTGTGTTGTGTTGTGTTGTGTTCTGTTGTATTGTATTGTATTGTATTATATTATATTATATTATAAGTTGTTGAAATGTCTTTCATCTCGACTTTTAATGTCGGTATTTTTAACGCCCGATCTCCCGCCTCGAGACCCTCAAGGAGAAGGAGAATCAGGATTCCTCTCTACGAAAATAGTGTTTCCCAAAACTTTAGATAAAATTATGGAAGTATGTATAGCTGCCTGTTTCTGTAGTATATGTATATTTATTTTTGAGTCAAGTAAGTTGCAGTAGCTGTGTAAGTTTTTGGCTATTGTTCCGGTTGATCCTATAACTATTGGTACTACGTGGGTTGGCATTTTCCATAATCGGGTTATTTCTTTTTGCAACAAGTGGTACTTACTCAGCTTCTCAATTTCCTTGGCTCCTATGTTATAATCGGATGGTACGGTGATATCTATTAAATATATTGTGTTTTGTAATTTATTTATATATAATATCTGGTCTATTGTGTGTGACGGTGACATCTGTTTGAATCGGCATTTCCCACATGATCTTCGCGGTATCATTTTCCTTAACTTGTGGTTGGAGTAGATGTTCTTTCCACCAAAGTTTATTACACTCAAAGCCATGCTTCTTTAATAGTGTCCAATGTACATACTGCACTATGTTGTTATGCCTCTTAGTATAGTAAGTGCCGGCTAGCTTCTCGCAACCTGCAATGACGTGTTGTGCAGTTTCGTCTTTCAATCCGCAAACCCGGCACTTAACATCCACTGATCTTTTGAGTATGTCTCTCTCATGCTGGCGTGTGACAACTGCTTGGTCTTGGATTGCGTATATGGATGCTTCGAGAGTCGGAGACACTGGTTGTTTTTTGAGCCATTGGAACGAGCCTTTTCTGTCTATGTTTTCTTTCTCTAAAACTGCTTTATAGAACTGTCCATGTAAAGGTTTAGATTTTAGCTTATTTATCCTATTTTTAATAACTGCTGTTTTTATTTCTATATCTGTGTACTGTAAATCTTTCTGTAGCCCTAACTCTGTTCTAAATTCTATTGACTCTTTTTCTATTGAATATTTATCTTTAACTCTATCGTGTTCTCTAATAGCTTGAAGAAGGTGATAATTTCCGGATTGGAGGTAAGTCTTGTATTTAATTATCTGTGATTTATATATGGTCTCTATATTTGAAAGGCCTCTACCTCCTTCATCGTTCGGTAAGTACAGGCGTTCTACGTCTGCCTTCTGGTGATGGTCTTTATTCATAGAAAGTAGCTTTCGAGTCTTAGTGTCTATGGTCTTTAAGTCGGTTGTTTTAAAATTGATGACTCCAAATGAGTACAAAAGTACAGGTACTGCATAACTATTTATTGCTCTTATAAGGTTTTGTGAATTGAGATGAGAATTGGCAATACATTTAAGTCTTCTAAAATATTCTTTTTGTATTTGTTGTCTGATTTCGTTATGGTCTATTTTTCCTGTTTCATGTACCCCTAAATATTTGTATGTTTCGGCTGTCTTTAAGTGTTCAAATTGTCCCCCGCTTAACAGTATGTGCCCTTGACCTTCATGTTTATCCCTTCTACCAGCTTTAAGGTGCAGAACGTTGCACTTATCCAACCCAAAGTTCATGCCTATGTCTCTTGTAAATATTTCTGTACTATCTATCATAATTTTTAAGTTTTGTTTGTTATTTGAATAAAGTTTTAGGTCATCCATGTAAATGAGATGATTAATAGGTGTCTCATCTTTCAATATGTAACCCTTGTTCCTATATTTATTAAGGATTTGTGACAGTGGATTTAATGCCAGACAAAAGAGGAGCGGCGAAAGCGAATCCCCTTGAAATATTCCCCTCCTGATGAAAATCGGGTCAGTAGTTACTGAATCGGATGAGCCCCGCGCTGTCATTACTACGTTCCAGTTTGGGATGACCATCTCTAAAAAGCCCTTGATAGAAGTTGGGCATTTGTAAATATCAAGTACTTTGAGCAGCCACTCGTGTGATATACTATCAAAGGCCTTCTGATAGTCAACCCATCCCATACTCAAGTTTTTCTGAGACTGATGGGCGTCTTCGAGTATGGCTTTATTTATCATGAGGTGGTCTTTACATCCCCTTACTTTTCGTCGGCATCCTCTTTGTTCTGGCGCCAGGATATTATGCGCGGCACAATGTGAGTATAACTCGTTAGCTATGACTGAAGTGAGGAGTTTATACATAGTTGGCAGGCAAGCTATCGGTCGCCAGTTTTTAGGGTCTTTGGTATCTCCCTTTTTGTAAATCAATACTACCAGTCCCGTTGTAAACCACTCATCTAATGTTTCGTTTCTATTGATTATTTTAGTGAAAAGTTTAGCCAAATATGGATGTGTGCTTGTAAAATATTTTAAATAGTAATTTTGGATTCTGTCTATCCCAGGTGTCTTCCAATTGCTTAATCTCTTAATGGCTGTCTGTACTTTATCCAGAGTTACTTC